>JBBGZY010000901.1:0-2400000 GCA_037952925.1 Lithobates clamitans
TCTGACTACATCACGGAAGGGTCCCACTTAAAACAAAAATTTTCAGACAAGGCTTTCCCACCAAAACTCATAAACGAAGCCTTTGATCTTTATCTGACAGAACCCCCCATTTCCACCAGCGAAACCACCCAATCCGCAACACAGCCGGTGAGATTTGTAACCCAATTTCACTCCAAACACAAAGCTATGGAACGCATACTCACTAAACATTGTTCGATCCTTTTACAGGATCCACACTTAAAATCCATCATCACTCCCAAACCCAAATTCACCTATCGAAAGAGCAGAAACATTAAAAATCTAGTAGCACCTAGCAAATACAAAAGTCAACAAAATTCTAAGACAACATCTCTCTGTCTCGTCCCCCTCATTGGGATGCACCAATGCCGTAAAAAACTATGCCTTACGTGCAGCCATGTCCATCATGGCCAGAAAGAATTCACCATCAAGGGACAGACTTATCAGATCAGTAACTTTTATAACTGTTCCACCGAATTCGTCATCTATTGCTTGACATGTCCTTGTGGGTTACACTACGTAGGCCGCACTATACGCACGTTGAGAAAGAGGTTTGGTGAACACCGCCGCCTAGTAGAGGCAGGAGATGACCATCACAGTGTTCCCCTCCACTTCCTACGCAAACACAATCATTCTTCATCTGGTCTCAAGGTTTGGATCATTGAATCAGTTCCCAGTACGTTCACACTGGCAGAGCGTTTCAAACGCCTCTGCCAGAGGGAAACTTACTGGATATTCACTTTGGACACTTTGACCCCTGGAGGACTCAATGAGGAAATAGAGACAAGCAGTCTCATCTGACTACTCTCCTAGTCCTCCAAGCTCCACCGGAATGCTCCCACTCCCAACATTCAGTCTGTCCTCCAACCCCCTTCTTTTTGCATTCTGAATCAGGAACCCCAGCAATACCAAATTAATCTGTTCCTTCCCCCTTCCCCCCTTCCCCCCCCCCCCCTCATCTTGTTTCCCCCCCCCCCCTTTTTTTTTTTTTTTTTTTTTTTTTTCCCCCTTTCCCAAACCCCCCACCCAACCCTTTCCCTACCCCCCTTTTTTTCCCCTTTTTTCCCCCTTCTTTCCCCAGCCTCCTTTCCACCCCCTCTTCCCCCCCCCCCCCCTTCCCACCCTCAGGTTTTTCCATTCCATGTATTATTGGCCACAAACATATCATGTTGAACTTCCAATTCCGAGTATGACATACTCTTTCCCCCTTCTTTTCATAATTAAAAACTCACCAGTGCGGCCCCATACCCAATTATACCTCTACCCCCTTTCACAATTCAGCATTATTGCCAAAAATATCAAAATCACCCCAACATCATCCATTCATCATTTTCTCAAGAATTTTACCTTTTTTATATATATAATATTTCCCTTTTTTATACATATACAATATTCCTTCCTTTTTTTATATTTTTTATATATATAATATTCCCCCTTTTTTATATACATTTTGCCAACATATATTTTTATTATTTTTGAATTTTTTATCTAATTAATTTTTTATCCATTTACGGTTTTTTTTTACAACACATATATACATACATACATAACTTTTTAACAACACTATTCTTAAAATTTATCTAATCATTAATCCATCACCCTCATTTTGTAATAACACAATATTTTCTTATTATCCTTGTGTACCATAATTTATCGAGCTCCTTAAAATTCCCATTCCCCATCTCATTAGGTATGCATAATACCTAATCTACAACATTGTCATAATAGGGAGTTTTTTCAACAGCAGTTACTCCAGCTACACATTCATTTACCAATATATGCCTATCCTTTTTCCTTCTTTGTGGTTTTATTTCAAAAACCCTCTGTCGCTTTTCCCCCTTGTTTTCTTATAGACTATATGATCTCAATTAATAACATCATCTTTTCTCCTCTTGCAAACACATGCCGCTGTTTTGCACTAAGATTCGATACAACTGTAGACGCTGGCATACCAGCACACAGCGTCCAGTACACAGCCTATGCCTAACTGTGATTGACAGATCTCTCTTCCAATCGCAGCCCATGTTAGACTATAATACCATTGACCAATCACAGGTCACGTTAGGCCTGAGGAAGGAGCGCAGCTCCGCAAACGCGTCGCCTATTCGTCACCCCTGCACAGACCCGGAAGTGCCTTCGTTCCCACAGATCTACACGTCGCTACAGTGCGTTCCAGCAGCCGGATCTGCCGCCCATACAGCAGCACATCTCGTCTCCGAGCGGAACTACTACTGAGGACGTGACCGGAACATACCCCTGGGACACCTGGCATTTCCTGCCCAGCACATACATGCCTGAATACTTGTACTTTTGTGAGTACCTGTTTTTATGACTCATTAAATTTGTTTTAACTACTGCACTTAGAGTGGCGCCATTGTTGTTCTTCTACTCCTACAGATCTAGCTGAACACTGTGAGCAGGACGCACTGACTGCACTAAATGTAAATAGCAGGAACAGACCTAGCTGAACACTGTGAGCAGGACGCACTGCACTAAATGTAAATAGCAGGAACAGATCTAGCTGAACACTGTGAGCAGGACGCACTGCACTAAATGTAAATAGCAGGAACGGATCTAGCTGAACACTGTGAGCAGGACGCACTGCACTAAATGTAAATAGCAGGAACGGATCTAGCTGAACACTGTGAGCAGGACGAACTGCACTAAATGTAAATAGCAGGAACGGATCTAGCTGAACACTGTGAGCAGGACGCACTGCACTAAATGTAAATAGCAGGAACAGATCTAGCTGAACACTGTGAGCAGGACGCACTGCACTAAATGTAAATAGCAGGAACGGATCTAGCTGAACACTGTGAGCAGGACGCACTGCACTAAATGTAAATAGCAGGAACAGATCTAGCTGAACACTGTGAGCAGGACGCACTGCACTAAATGTAAATAGCAGGAACGGATCTAGCTGAACACTGTGAGCAGGACGCACTGCACTAAATGTAAATAGCAGTAACAGATCTAGCTGAACACTGTGAGCAGGACGCACTGCACTAAATGTAAATAGCAGGAACGGATCTAGCTGAACACTGTGAGCAGGACGCACTGACTGCACTAAATGTAAATAGCAGGAACAGATCTAGCTGAACACTGTGAGCAGGACGCACTGACTGCACTAAATGTAAATAGCAGGAACAGATCTAGCTGAACACTGTGAGCAGGACGCACTGCACTCAATGTAAATAGCAGGAACGGATCTAGCTGAACACTGTGAGCAGGACGAACTGCACTAAATGTAAATAGCAGGAACAGATCTAGCTGAACACTGTGAGCAGGACGCACTGCACTAAATGTAAATAGCAGGAACGGATCTAGCTGAACACTGTGAGCAGGACGCACTGACTGCACTAAATGTAAATAGCAGGAACGGATCTAGCTGAACACTGTGAGCAGGACGCACTGCATTAAATGTAAATAGCAGGAACAGATCTAGCCTAATCTAGCTAACTCAAATCAAATGACACTGTCTGTCTCTCTCTCTATCAGCACACCGGAACACACTACACAGGGCCGCCGTGCAGGCGGCCTTATATAATGTGGGGCGTGTACTAAATCCCCTGAGCCATAATTGGCCAAAGCCACCCTGGCTTTGGCCAATTACAGCTCTCTCTACTGACGGCGCTGTGATTGGCCAAGCATGCGGGTCATAGTGCATGCTTGGCCAATCATCAGCCAGCAATGCACTGCGATGCCGCAGTGAATTATGGGCCGTGACGCGCCACACGAATTTGGCGCGAACGGCCCATAACGTTCGCAATTCGACGGACGGTCGAACAGCCGATGTTCGAGTCGAACATGGGTTCGACTCGAACACGAAGCTCATCCCTACCCACAAATAACAATAGACAGATAAGTGCAATAAATGGGAAATACCAGGTTCATAAACAATAGCCAGGCCAGGGTCATACACAGCAGATCAGCAGGGGATGTTCCAGAGACATAAACGTAAGCCAGGCCAAGGTCATACACAGGGAGATCAGCAGATGGGGTAAGGAACACAGGACAGGGAGAGGATGGATGGGTCAGACTGCAGGCAGGGATGCAAGGTAACAGGTGGGACAGGATATTGTCCAAGACAGGGAGACAGGTTCAGGGCACAGGATCAGATCGCTAGCAGGTCAGGAGGCAATGAAGAAATCAAGGCAAACATGTGAATGTTTGCCGGGTATTTATAGGCTTGTGATTGGCCTCAAGTGACACCTGATTGCAGGA
Organism: Lithobates clamitans; assembly: GCA_037952925.1. Classification (NCBI taxonomy): domain Eukaryota; kingdom Metazoa; phylum Chordata; class Amphibia; order Anura; family Ranidae; genus Lithobates; species Lithobates clamitans. The sequence continues at coordinate 4,243 of JBBGZY010000901.1, forward strand.
GGTACTGTCTGCTCCACACTGCCAGGATCCATCCGCTGGTGGACGCCAGTACTGCGGCCCAAAGATGATATACTATTAACAGGGAAAAGCTCTCCTGACAGTTCCAAACTGCCAGGAGACACCTGCTGGTGGACCTCAGTACTGCATGCCAAATAACAGGTATTACCAGCGGATGGAACATTTCTTGACAGTACCCCCCCTCAAAGGAGCGGCCTCCGGACGCTCCAATTGGTTGTAATTGTCCATAGTCTATGGCATCAAGCAAAACAACAGGTGGCGCAGCAGGCATGGGCACTTCAAGCTGGGCGGCAAGCATGGGCACTTCAAGCTGGGCGGCAGGCATGGGCACTTCAAGCTGGGCGGCAGGCATGGGCACTTCAGGCTGGAGGGCAGACACCCGGACACTTCAGGCTGGAGGGCAGACACCCGGACATCAGGCTGGAGGGCAGACACCCGGACATCAGGCTGGAGGGCAGACACCCGGACATCAGGCTGGAGGGCAGACACCCGGACATCAGGCTGGAGGGCAGACACCCGGACATCAGGCTGGAGGGCAGACACCCAGACCTCAGGCTGGAGGGCAGACACCCGGACCTCAGGCTGGAGGGCAGACACCCGGACACTTCAGGCTGGAGGGCAGACACCCGGACATGGGAAATACCAGGTTCATAAACAATAGCCAGGCCAGGGTCATACACAGCAGATCAGCAGGGGATGTTCCAGAGACATAAACGTAAGCCAGGCCAAGGTCATACACAGGGAGATCAGCAGATGGGGTAAGGAACACAGGACAGGGAGAGGATGGATGGGTCAGACTGCAGGCAGGGATGCAAGGTAACAGGTGGGACAGGATAGGGTCCAAGACAGGGAGACAGGTTCAGGGCACAGGATCAGATCGCTAGCAGGTCAGGAGGCAATGAAGAAATCAAGGCAAACATGTGAATGTTTGCCGGGTATTTATAGGCTTGTGATTGGCCTCGAGTGACACCTGATTGCAGGAGGTACTGTCTGCTCCACACTGCCAGGATCCATCTGCTGGTGGACGCCAGTACTGCGGCCCAAAGATGATATACTATTAACAGGGAAAAGCTCTCCTGACAGTTCCAAACTGCCAGGAGACACCTGCTGGTGGACCTCAGTACTGCATGCCAAATAACAGGTATTACCAGCGGATGGAACATTTCCTGACAGTACCCCCCCTCAAAGGAGCGGCCTCCGGACGCTCCAATTGGTTGTAATTGTCCATAGTCTATGGCATCAAGCAAAACAACAGGTGGCGCAGCAGGCATGGGCACTTCAAGCTGGGCGGCAGGCATGGGCACTTCAAGCTGGGCGGCAGGCATGGGCACTTCAGGCTGGAGGGCAGACACCCGGACACTTCAGGCTGGAGGGCAGATACCCGGACACTTCAGGCTGGAGGGCAGACACCCGGACACTTCAGGCTGGAGGGCAGACACCCGGACACTTCAGGCTGGAGGGCAGACACCCGGACACTTCAGGCTGGAGGGCAGACACCCGGACACTTCAGGCTGGAGGGCAGACACCCGGACACTTCAGGCTGGAGGGCAGACACCCGGACACTTCAGGCTGGAGGGCAGACACCCGGACACTTCAGGCTGGAGGGCAGACACCCGGACATCAGGCTGGAGGGCAGACACCCGGACATCAGGCTGGAGGGCAGACACCTGGACATCAGGCTGGAGGGCAGACACCCGGACATCAGGCTGGAGGGCAGACACCCGGACATCAGGCTGGAGGGCAGACACCCGGACCTCAGGCTGGAGGGCAGACACCCGGACCTCAGGCTGGAGGGCAGACACCCGGACACTTCAGGCTGGAGGGCAGACACCCGGACACTTCAGGCTGGAGGGCAGACACCCGGACATGGGAAATACCAGGTTCATAAACAATAGCCAGGCCAGGGTCATACACAGCAGATCAGCAGGGGATGTTCCAGAGACATAAACGTAAGCCAGGCCAAGGTCATACACAGGGAGATCAGCAGATGGGGTAAGGAACACAGGACAGGGAGAGGATGGATGGGTCAGACTGCAGGCAGGGATGCAAGGTAACAGGTGGGACAGGATAGGGTCCAAGACAGGGAGACAGGTTCAGGGCACAGGATCAGATCGCTAGCAGGTCAGGAGGCAATGAAGAAATCAAGGCAAACATGTGAATGTTTGCCGGGTATTTATAGGCTTGTGATTGGCCTCAAGTGACACCTGATTGCAGGAGGTACTGTCTGCTCCACACTGCCAGGATCCATCCGCTGGTGGACGCCTGTACTGCGGCCCAAAGATGATATACTATTAACAGGGAAAAGCTCTCCTGACAGTTCCAAACTGCCAGGAGACACCTGCTGGTGGACCTCAGTACTGCATGCCAAATAACAGGTATTACTAGCGGATGGAACATTTCCTGACAGTACCCCCCTCAAAGGAGCGGCCTTCGGACGCTCCAATTGGTTGTAATTGTCCATAGTCTATGGCATCAAGCAAAATAACAGGTGGCGCAGCAGGCATGGGCACTTCAAGCTGGGCGGCAGGCATGGGCACTTCAAGCTGGGCGGCAGGCATGGGCACTTCAAGCTGGAGGGCAGACACCCGGACACTTCAGGCTGGAGGGCAGACACCCGGACACTTCAGGCTGGAGGGCAGACACCCGGACACTTCAGGCTGGAGGGCAGACACCCAGACACTTCAGGCTGGAGGGCAGACACCCGGACACTTCAGGCTGGAGGGCAGACACCCGGACCTCAGGCTGGAGGGCAGACACCCGGACATCAGGCTGGAGGGCAGACACCCGGACATCAGGCTGGAGGGCAGACACCCAGACATCAGGCTGGAGGGCTGGCACCCGGACATCAGGCTGGAGGGCTGGCACCCGGACATGAGGCTGGGAAGCTGGAACATCAGACTGGGAAGCTGGAACATCAGACTGGGAAGCTGGAACATCAGACTGGGAAGCTGGAACATCAGACTGGGAAGCTGGAACATCAGACTGGGAAGCTGGAACATCAGACTGGGAAGCTGAAACATGAGACTGGGAAGCTGGAACATCAGGCTGGGAAGCTGGAACATCAGGCTGGGAAGCTGGAACATCAGGCTGGGAAGCTGGAACATCAGGCTGGGAAGCTGGAACATCATGCTGGGAAGCTGGAACATCAGGCTGGGAAGCTGGAACATCAGGCTGATAGGCAGGCATCAAGACATCAGACTGGGAAGTGGGAGCAGGTTGGGTTACTGGCAGGATTGTGTGAGTGGGGAAGAACTTCCGTTTCTTCTTTGGCTTAACTACTGAAGATCTGTAGGTGAGGGGTGCAGCAGGCTGGAGAGCAGGATTGGGATATGGCAGAGAAGACGTAACAGTAGCTGGAGGAAGTTCGTGTGGGTTTGCAGGCAGCAGGGAAGAGACAGGTGGGTTGAATGCAGGATAGGTACAGGGAGCAGAGACTGGATATGAGTATTTGGTTGGCAGCAGCGTATACTGAGCTGCAACTGCGGTTGACATGGGTGATGGGGAAACATGCATTTGGCTAGGCTGGTGTTTGGTGGCAGAGGTGGTTTGTTTGGCTAGAACTGCTTGCATCATGTCAGACCATGCTGAAAGTATAGGTTGTACAAACTGTGCTTTTAAATCTCCCTGTCTAACAAAAGACTGAGCAGACACAATGCACTCAGCAATCACCTGTGGGGAACAGGCTGAGTAGTGCTCACAAAAATCGTCTGGATCATCTTCAAAAAGCCATACTAGGGATACAACCTGATTCATATCAAAAGGAGGAGTGAAATCATCACGGCCCTTTGGAATACAGGGCAGGGCCAGCTCAGTACATAGCTTGATCAAAGGCTGCACCTCCCCAAACAATATATAACCCTGATCGACCAGGGAGTGAGCCAAACGTATAGTGGCAAACAACTGGTCACTAGACCATCCTTTCAGAGCCTGGCGGCAATAATCACCACTTTCAGATGCCAGCAGAGAAAGATAAATAACCTCATCGGCATTCATGTTTGCAACCAAACTGAATCAAAATGGTTCCCCTGTGCAGCCACTTCTGGTCAGGGATGGCCTTGATTTACTGTCATGAACAGGTGTGACCAGAACCGTGTGATCTGCGACAGAGGACACCAAAACGTATATAAGTGATAATATATTAATTTATTAAGGAAAGTGAGTAATATAATATAACCAACTCCAATATGACACAGTGCAATAACCAACCACAGACAAACACCCACAAATAACAATAGACAGATAAGTGCAATAAATGGGAAATACCAGGTTCATAAACAATAGCCAGGCCAGGGTCATACACAGCAGATCAGCAGGGGATGTTCCAGAGACATAAACGTAAGCCAGGCCAAGGTCATACACAGGGAGATCAGCAGATGGGGTAAGGAACACAGGACAGGGAGAGGATGGATGAGTCAGACTGCAGGCAGGGATGCAAGGTAACAGGTGGGACAGGATAGGGTCCAAGACAGGGAGACAGGTTCAGGGCACAGGATCAGATCACTAGCAGGTCAGGAGGCAATGAAGAAATCAAGGCAAACATGTGAATGTTTGCCGGGTATTTATAGGCTTGTGATTGGCCTCAAGTGACACCTGATTGCAGGAGGTACTGTCTGCTCCACACTGCCAGGATCCATCCGCTGGTGGACGCCAGTACTGCGGCCCAAAGATGATATACTATTAACAGGGAAAAGCTCTCCTGACAGTTCCAAACTGCCAGGAGACACCTGCTGGTGGACCTCAGTATTGCATGCCAAATAACAGGTATTACCAGCGGATGGAACATTTCCTGACAGTAAGGCTTTTTGGAATCACCACACCTGAGATATCAAAGCCGGTAATTATGGTAACGCAAGTGGTCTGAATGTCCACGGGAGTAATCCAATGCTTTGGTCTTTGAATCAAGTCACTTTTAAATATATGGATATGAGGTGGCCAAGAGAGCAATATCTATACAAGTGGTTATGTTCATACAGCGAGTTAGATTTCTGTAATAGGAATCCAACATATCCGGTAAGAGGCCAATTTTACTAGATGGAAATCTCAGAACACAGGATATTATCTTAAAGTGGAATTTAATAGACACTTCAGTAATATATACCAGCACAGGAGATCAGTGCAGGACATTGTCTGAAAAGATTCCATTTGACACGTTGTATCATATAAGTTTATTTATGGGCACAAATTTTGTGTTTTTGAATTGACAGCACATAGGCACCAATTAACCTTTTAAGAAGTTTTTGGATGTGTACTTATTTTGATATGTTGTATCATTGTTTTTGCACCAGTCACCTTTATTGTCAGTCACATTTTCACAATATTAAGTCCTATTGCTTTGTAGTAAAGTACTAGCCTATATGTTTTATGTCTTACATAAATGGAATTTTGATGGTCCCTTTATAAACTGAGCCTTTATCTCATTATAAGACATTCCAACTTTGAATCCACTTCAAAGATAAGGGAACATTTTCCCTTATCTCCCCTACTCTGTGTGCTTGATGCAACACATAAGCCAGCTTCCCATGGGCACATGAAACACATTATACTGTAATGTAATTTCCTTGATTTAAAATTGGCTGTTGGTGGACATATTCAAGTTACAACTACAGCTTAAATACGGTATATGTGTTTTTGCCACCCCCCCCCCAAATGCACCCCCTTTAGCTGCAATGGCCAGGAGTGTACACATGTTGCAGCCATAACAGGAGTTATACACCCTGTCATGGTTGGTGGTAGCACCTTCCAAGCATGACCCACTCAAGTGAATGGGGTCACTCTGCAAGTGCACTGAACTTTGTGCAGTACAGCAAACAAAGGGTTAAAGCAGGCAGTATTGTGTTGCTTTCTAACCTTCTTTAACTCCTTGGACCGTGCAGAAGCATGCAGTTGCAGAGCACTTGCAGAGTGGCACCATTTACTTGAATGGGTCATGATTGGCAGGCAGTAGCACCCACCAAAAGCAACAGGGGGTTTAATTCCTGCTGCAGCATGTGGATTGCAGGTGGTAAAACTGCTGTTCAACCACAGGGTTTTTTACACCCCCAACTGTACGCGTAAACAAGCTTTAAGGGTGCTGCTGCCGAATGCAACTAAGAGCTCATTCACAAGTGCAGCAGATACTGCTTCTCCTCCAAAAAGCAATCGAAGTGTGTTAGACGGGTAGTGAGGAGGCGATATGTTGTCTCCTCACCACCTGATTTAAACCCATCATTGCCATGCAATGCACTTGATTGTGACATGGTAGTATGGCAGTTAGAGGTTTTAATCAGGTGTGAGGAGGTGGCACAGTGCCCGGTGATCTTTGACTTCTACCATGTTGTTTAGGTAGATCTCCACCTCTTTAAGGTTGCCTACCCCTGGTTTACTGTATAGCAACAATCACCCAACTTTAGGAGGTACAAGATGGAGCCCACAAACAAACTAAACTGAAACCTTTACCCCGCAGTGCCCCCTAGTGGAAGATATGCATATTTTTCTTGTTTGAGAACTGCATTGAGAAGTAAGTACAGTGTTACTTGAATTCTATTCCAGGATTTGCTTGTCTTTGACAGAACTTGTAATCTTTTAAGACTTTACATAATGTTTCAGAAATCTTTTGTTAAGGTCTTTATGTTATACAGCTTGAACACCATGTCATAGATATGTTTTTTATTATTGTAAAAGAACATATTCCAGACTCTTCCAAGTTTTCAAAAAAAAAGCAAAAAACATTTTTTTTTCACAATTTTTCCAGACCTTCCCATCTCTAGTCATGACTGACATCACACCTGGAGACTCTCCTGATTCCATTAACTTGGAAGCTCTGTAAGTGAGACCAGTCGCTCCTTTTGGACAAACCAGTCCCATGTAAGGTGAAATGTTATTGCATGGTGGCCAATCATCTCTATACCTGTGACCTTCATGCTTACCCATTAGATGCATACCTGGAACCTTTTTTACCAAGTTGTACACCCTGCTTCTCCCTAACCAGCTTGCAAATTTGGCTAATAAAATACACATCACTACTAACCTTACAGCTTGGTCTCATAGGAAATAACAGTCAAACCTGCTACTTTCAACTAAGAAAGGATAGCCTGGATATGGCATATACTCTAGATTGGCTGAAGTATTATCAACTGACTTTTGATCACATGACCTTAATCTGGCACTGAATGGCGCCTTAAGTGCTGATACATTTGGGTTAATTTTGCCCAATATATACATGTGCAGCATAAGATGCAAGACAGGACTTTGCTTATTTTTGCATGTCTATGTATGGCTCCCTCACTAAGTTTTTTGTCAAAGCTCAATTGAACAGGGTGAATTTAGAAGCTGATTGGCTACCATGTAGAGCTGCACCAGATTTTGCACTCTCTAGTTTTAGAAAATGAACCCTATAATGTCTCCTTTTAAGGAGAGTATCTTCTTTTGGAGTGCTCTTCGTTTGTAAGGATTATTAAGTGCTACAACAATAATGAACATTAGTTTACTAGCAATATGGATTAAAGTGTAGGCTGGAGGAGGCAGGTGTTAGTTATGAATAGAAAATTACTATGCTGCGCTATCTCCTAATATTAGTTTCACAAATACTTTTAAAGTGCCAACTTTGCAATAATAAGAAAAATAATAATAATAATAATAAACTGGTGATAAACTAACAAAAATTATAATATATTCCTAAACTGTATATAGAATTTTATGATTGCTGTGATGATAAATTCTGTGTTAAGTGTCACATTCCACAGACAAAATAAAAGTAATAAACAAACTTATAAAAGTTATATATATGGTGCCACAAACGTGAATCATAAAGTGTTATAGTGCATATACTGTAACAGTGATGTTCTAATTAAACGCAGGTCAATCGTGATATAGTCCTTATTAAAGGTATAATGGTGACTTCATAAAAACGTGAAAATAACGTGTTGTGGTGTCCACACTCAGGTGCTCCCCACCCTCAGGCAATGGCCGCTCACCTTAGAGTGTCTGACCTCGCAATTAAGTTTCGATCAAACACGCATGTGAATCACCTCAGGGATTCTAAGTTACCTGTATGGATCCAAACTGCTCACTGATGCTGTATCCTTATATATAAGCAGTAGAAAGAGACTCCATAGCATGATACCATTTAACACAATTTTATTGTACAAACAAAAAAGCCCCGGAACAGGGTGCTCACATGGGTTGGAATATATTATAATTTGTGTCAGTTTATCACAGGTTTTTATTATTATTATTATTATTTTTCTTATTATTGCAAAGTTGGCAAACTATTTGTTGGAATTAATATTAAGAGATAGCGCAGCATAGTCATTTTCTATTTATATTGTTTTCACATGACTTTATGGGATGTGATCGTGCTAGCAGCTGTCGATCATTATCACTCGTCCATTATATATTTTTTTCTACATATTTTGTCACTTTTAAAACAGGTATCTCGCAAGATCCTCATAGGTGTTAGTTATGAGTGTAGTACCTGCAATGCATTTGGTGCCTGAAAAAGTGGGCCACAGAGGGGTCTTCTTGACAGGGATCCTTTGACTAATTCACAGGATGAGTCCAACACAGCATAAAGTGTCTATTACCTTGCCATATGAGGTAGGAGAAGCTCAGAAACAACAAAGGAATGTCAAGTTGAGAGACAATAAAAAAACAACCTGGAGAGTATACCAGGAATCATGTGCAGCAGGAATACCATATTGCAAAATTGTGGGGGGAAAAAAGAGTTCAGTAGAAAAGTTTAACATTGTATTCCAATTGGCTGACCATGTGAGGAAGGCCAAAAGAGGCACAATAGTGTTTCAGAAAATAGGGAGTGCCTCAATGAGCGATACAATACTTCAGGACCAGTGCATTGGGATTTTAGGAAGAATTGGTTTGCCTAGGATGGGAGTTTCTAGTGCCAAAATGCTCAATTCTTTCAGGCGTTTCATTCCTTTCTCAGGAGAATGGGCAGTGTAAGTTTTGCCGTGTCTGGAGATCAACAGTTTGGTAGAGTGGCCCCACTTGTACAAGATTTGATGGTTTCTCAGCGCTTTCATTAAGGTTAGGAATTGTTTCCTGATTTGTATAGTGGCGGCTGAGAGGTCAGCGTATAGAGAGACTCCTGTAAACTTATCAGGGTTGTTTCTGGTAGACTTTCATCACTTTTTGTTTAGTGTGAAAAGAGGTGACTTCACACAAGAACATCAAGTGGTATATTATCGGGTAGTAAAGAAGGTTTAGGAATACGGTGGGCTCTGTCTGTTCTATCTCTGCAGCCTCAAGGAGCATCTCCGGCAGAAACTGAGAGGCTGGGTTATCGTCTCAGATATACACTATATTGTCAAAAGTGTTGGGATGCCTGCCTTTACACACTCATGAACTTTAATGGCATCCCAGTCTTAGTCCGTAGGGTTCAATATTGAGTTGGCTCACCCTTTGCAGCTATAACAGTTTCAACTCTTCTGGGAAGGCTGTCCACAAGATTTAGAAGTGTGTCTATGAGAATGTTTGACCATTCTTCCTGAAGCACATTTGTGAGATCAGCCACTGATGTTGGACGAAAAGGTTCTGCTCTAATTCCTCCCAAAGGTGTTCTACTGGGTTGAGGTCAGGACGTTGTACAGGCCAGTCAAGTTCCTCCACTACAAACTTGCTCATCCATTTCTTAATGGACCTTGCTTTGTGCACTGGTCCAAAACATTTGGTCGAGGGGTGAGATTATGGTGTGGGGTTGTTTTTCAGGGTTTGGGCTTGGCCCCTTAGTTATAAGATTACCATAGACACACTCTTAAATCTTGTGGACAGCCTTCCCAGAAACTGTTATAGCTGCAAAGGCCAGGCCAAATCAATATTGAACCTTTTGAACTAAGACTGGGGTGCTATTACAGTTCATGTGTGTGTAAAGGCAGGCATCCCAATACTTTTGTCAATATAGTGTACCTCTGAATTTAATGTTTTTTTGATCAGGTCGTTGTGAGCATAACATATAGTACACTATATTACCAAAAGTATTGGGATGCCTGCCTTTACACGCTCATGAACTTTAATGGCATTCCAGTCTTATGCACTGTACACACGGTTGGATTTTCCGACAGAAAATGTGCGATCGGAGCTTGTTGTCGGAAATTCCGACTATGTGTGGGCACCATCTGACTTTTTCCATCGGATTTTCCGACACACAAAGTTTGAGAGCAGGCTATACAATTTTCCGACAACAAAATCTGATCGCGTCAATTCCGACCGTGTGTGGACAATTCCGACGCACAATGTGTCACGCATGCTCAGAATAAATTCCGAGACAGAACTGCTCGGTCTGGTAAAATTAGTGTTCGGAATGGATATAGCACTTTCCTCACACTGCAATGTTTTAAATAGTTTAGTGCAGCGCACTTTCTTCTTTATAATGCTCGAAGAATGAAGTAGTTTTGTTGCTCATATTCACACAGACTCATAAACTTCTTTATTATTTATCATGATTTCATCACTATATTTTGATTTGTCACATCTGACTAAAAAATTTTAATTTTTTTTTTTTTTATCTCCAGAATAGTTTTGGGTGTGTTTTATGTGTCAAGTTACCACAACACGATTATTATCTTGTATTATTTAATCTCAAGGATGTTGTTTGGTGTTGGTGTCTCTTGTTAATTTCACATTGTATTTTTGAAATGTACCTGTCTCCTCACAAACAAACTGTCCTTTTTGTAGAAAATCACACATAGGCGAGTATAATAAAACAAAAATTCCTTTATTAAGGGCTCATAACCAAACAAAGAGGGAAGGCAACGCTGGAGAAACAGTCGAAATTGGCGAAGCCTTTGGCCCCCAGGGCACACATCAATTATTTCCAGGCAAAATTGGTGGCCTGAGGAGTCCTTATCTAAGGGAGTTCAATCTGGTCCAGGAGTCCAAGAGAATCATGAAGAGCAGCAGATGACACATGTCCCCAGGCTGTGGTCATACAAGAGCCTGCATCTTTTGTCAGACCAGACTGAACCCAGGCCATCACTCTCTGGTCTTCCTTCCACGCTTCCTTCCACCCTGTGTCTGTGGTGGTGGAGTTGTGGCAGGAGGAGGGGGAGGAGGAGGAGGAGGATGGTCCAACTCACACAGGTGTGTTTTGGGTGTGATTTCGCCCCTCACCCCCTTAGTTAGTGTTTTATAAAGAATGTCCTCACACATGAGGCATTGGCCCTCCTGCATGTCCTTCAGTTTTGTGGCAGCCATGCAGGCAAAGGCCTCTTCACAAGTGGGGAAGGCTCTGAGGGACACAGAAGCCTCCTGAATCAGCCTGAGTGCTGAATCCTGCACATTACTCCCCTTCCTGGGTCTTTTGTTTGGAAGGTGGAGGGGAGGAACCTGCAATTCTGTCAGGCTCCTACTGGGCCCGGCCTTCTCCTGGCTGCCACTTAGCCCCACCTCCTACTGGCTGCCACTAACCCCCAACTCCTCCTGGCTGCCACATTCCACAGCCTCCTCCTGTGTGCCACATTCCACAGCCTCCTCCTGGCTGAGGTCTTCCTGTGTATGAAAAAGGGACATAGTTTTAGTTTTTTCTTCATCATTCACACACAATTTTCACCTCCTGACTGTTGCAAATTGAATGTTAACAAATATAACAGACTACTATTCTGGGTCCAGCATTTTTCATTCTTGTCCCAATTATTTTTGCCCACTACTGTCTATTGATATGTAAAACACTTTATTAAATCAACAATTAGTGATCAATAATAACATCTAGTAAACATCTTTTATTTATTGACCAGAAATCTGTAGTACAATGCTATACCTGGCTCCAGCTGGGCTCCTCCGCTTCTTCCTGCCTGGAAGTCCCAGGTTGGACATCGGAAGCCTCAGCTGGGGTGAAAGATAGGGTGGAAGGATGAGTGGAGAGGGATTCCCTGACTTCAGTCTGGTCTGACAGACTCTCATAGTACCACAGCCTGGGGACATAAACATCATCTGCTGTAGCTCCTGATCTCTGGGAATCCGTGACCTTCTTGCGATCCCTAAGATAAGTGCTCCTCAGGCCACCAATTTTGGCTTTTAAATAGGGGATGGTTGCTGTGGGGACCACCAGCTTCACCAACTCCAGCAGTTTCTCCAGCGGTGCCTGCCTCTTTTGTTTATTATTGTATTGGGGGTGTTTGATCTGCCACAGACAGGGCAGCTCCCTGTATTTGTCTATGAACAGGGGGAGGAAGTTGTGGTCATTGAAGCCATCCATTTTATCTGCAAGCCACAACACAAGACAAACCTTAATGTCAGGCTAAACTTTCCTAATCTTTTCACAATATAGGCATCAATCTAGAAGCAGTATAGGCCCAAGTTTAAATCTTACCTTTGTTATCACGATCCGCGCCTCCGATACTCCTTCCACCACTCACAGATCGTACGTATTACGCACGCGTGTTACGCTTTAAATACACTGCGCATGCGTGAAGCTCTGCCCGCCCCCGATGTTCTTTCTAGTCTATTCCCCACCCCTTCTTGTTCGGCGCAGTGGGGGAATAGCACATGGTGGAGACAGAGCAGGTGTGTGCTAATTACAGCAATGAGGAGGAGGAGGAAAGCCCGGAGCCAGAAACGTCCCGATCCCCGAGGAGATGATTTAAGGCCTCAAATATGTCCTTTGGGGAGATGTTGGAGATGGTTGACATCCTGAAGAGGACCGACTATGATGGGAAGTATGGACCTTACCCCAACCCAAATGTCAGAAAGGCCAAGATCATGGCGAAAGTTGTCAATAGTCTGCACATAAAGTTTGGGGTACGACGATCGAAAGATCAACTCATGAAGCGGTGGTCAGACCTCAAATTAAGGGAGCACCAGCAGTACAGAAGGATCAGGAGAGTTCTGCAAAAAAGTAAGTAGTTGTCCTGTGTTCCTATTCTTTATTTATCTAACGTTCGTGCTGCTCCATGTTCTTTTCTTAACTGTTGTACAGTTTAAAATGGCAACTTTCATGTTTATGGGCACATTATTAGTTTCTTATGAAACATTGTTCGTTTGGTAGAGAAAACACCATGTTTTAGACATATGCATTTGAATACATTTTTGCTAGCCTACTTCTCTTCAAATAATTTTGTTGTCTAGATGGGTTGGTAACTAGAATGAAATGCAAACTAGATTCTGTGTAAGGAGAGGATACTCAGCAGCTGTTTACACAACTGGACGCTGGAGAGCTAGTGTGGGACACAAGAACACCCTTTTTATTAGGGGGCCCACACAGGTGCTCCAGTGTATACTATAGGGGTGTCTCCATCTGTTAACCAAAACAGGTAAGTATTCAAGCTTAACAAAGTAAATAAATATTTCTTCATCTTGAAACTCTGCCAAAACAGACAATTGTACCCCACTTCCAAGCAATGTTTCATATTCCTATTTCTGTCATCAAATACCTGTGTGCTAAGTATACCTATTTTTTTTTGACATAAGGAGAAAAGACTCGGAGGACACCACTCATCCGAGGAGACCACAGACCCCCCACCTCAGGAAGAAGTGGAAATCCCACAAACACAACAGGAGGAGAAGGAGGGAGACGTGGTGGAAATAGCCACCACAACAGGTGAGTGTCTGCTACCACAGGCTCAGGTAAGAGATCAATGCCGGAATATTTATAATACATGGTGTGTTTTTTTTATATTTTTTTAGGTGATTGTGATGTTGTGGATCCTGGTCATTTCACCGGTGAAAGTTCCCAGATCCTGATCAGGGAGATCATGGGGTGTAATAGGGACTTGGAAAACATCCAGGAAAACATCAATGATGTTAAAAACAAAATGAAGAACATCATTGATGTTATAGGGAGAGTTTAAAACCCTTCGAAATCCCTAATGTAGTTGGCATTTTTTCCAAAAAAATTTGTTGTACCTTTTTTTACCTATTGACGAAAAGACAAATTTTGAAGATGCACACAGTGTGTCAACATGTGCTATCTGCCATCACGGGAGATCAATGTAGGCGTTTTGTGGGTGCAACCCCTTCCTCAATAATAAAGTAGCTGAGAGGAAGGGGTTGCACCCACAAAACATGTCCATTGATCCCTCATGTTCGCAGCTAGCACATGTTGACATTCGGCAATTTGTGTGCACCTTCAAAATTTGGCTTTTCCAGGGGTGACTTCACCCCATCTGAACGCAATATCAAACACAGTTTAGAAATATTCATGTCTGATATTGCCTTCAATTTCTAACAAAGTTGAACTTTGTAAGTTCCAGATTTGTGTATTTTTTGTTGGTTTTAAACATGCCTGTTTTACCTTAAATAGACATTTCTACTTTTATTAATGTGACCCAAAGAATTGTTATACAACAAACATGTTGGTTTGTTGTAAAAACCTTTGATAAATGCACATGTGATTGTGCTTGTATTAAAAAGATTGATAATCGAGAATGTGTGGATTCTTCTTTCAATGCTCCAAAAATGTTTTGGTGGTAAAATTGTTGGTTTCTGTGACATTGGGGGTTATTTCCTAAGGGCAAATCCACTTTGCACTACAAGCGCAGTTTCAGTGCAGTCTCAAGTGCACTTGTAGTGCAAAGTGTCTTTGCCTTTAGTAAATTACACCCAACAGTGCTTTCTATAATGTTACACAATCACGCCATTTTCAGGACTCCCCAAATTTATGTCAGGGTCAGTTAAAATGTAAATGTCAGCAAATATTTTAGTAGTTAAAATTTGTTTTTTATTTCAAAAATGTCTCAGACATTGTCTGGCATATAAACAAAAAGAAAAAGAAAAAGAATTGCGCTAGGTGCTCCAAAAAATTATATACATGAAAAATGAATTATAATAAAGTAACCGTGAAGGAGGTCCTGCTGCTGGACACTATAACCCCAATACAAGGGCACAAGAAATAGAATAGAAAAACAGTGCAGCACTGGACAAGTATCACAAGTGAAAAAGAATTGTTGAAAAGTTTGATTCAAAAAATTAAATATAAGCTAAGCTTAGTCTGAACACATGAGGAGAAGAAGCGTCCTTGGGACTACATCTTCTGGCTTGGCGCCTTGCTGTTGCTGTGTAGTCGCCCCGGAAAGAGGCTGGCGAGATTCCCTACAGAGTCTCTTATGGGACATCCCTTGAAGTCCATCTCATATCTCTCTCTACTAAGCCTGTTTTGACCCCACTGAATAAGGGCGGTCGCAGGCTCTCTGGTAAGCCTTTACTACTTTATCACCAGGTGGTGGGCAGCACTGGCAGTGATTTCCACATGGAATAACCTCTGGATTTCACTCACACCATATTTTAGAGCTCTTATTTGTCTTTATTGCATTTGTTTTTATCACCTATGGACTTTGGATTGGATGCTTATTTATCAGTCACTTTTTGTTATTTATTTTTGTTGCTTAGCTTATATTTAATTTTTTTTTTTTTCTTTTTTTTTTATCAGGACTATGTTGGTTTCAGTCATTGAAGCGGGCAAAGCACCTTCCGTAATTGCCCAATTCAATGTCTTCAAGAGTTCTGGTATCAATGCTTCCCCAAAGTACTTATAGATTTCCACAGGCAAGCCATCAGGGCCTGGGGTTTTCTGGTTGGGCATATCTGCCACAGCTTGCTGTACTTCCTCAGAGGTTATGGGGGAGTCCAGACTGGCCCTTTCACTTTCAGAAAGGTGTGGCAGACTAACCCCCTCTAAGAAGTTCTCTATCTCTCTTACTTCCAGTTGTTGTTGCGATTTGTATAGGTTGCTATAGTATTCAAAGAATACCTTTTTTACCATCAAGGGGTCCGAAGTAACTGCCCCGCTAGAGGTTCGAATCGCAGTGATCGTTGAGGAGGGTGAATTAGTATCAGCTAACAATGCCAACATCCGACCCACTTTTTCACCCTCCTCAAAATATCTCCGCCTCTGGAATAGTCTCTTGTTTTCAGCGTTTTTGAGCATATCCATCTTGTACTCCTGCTGCTTTTCTACCCAAAGCTGCTGTTTTCCTGGGCTGGGGTCCGCCACATATTGTTTTTCTAAATCTAGCACCTCTTTCCTAATTTGATCCCCTTTTTCTCTTGATTGTCTTTTAACTCGTGTTATATACTGTAGGAGGATACCCCTCAGAAATGCTTTGCGACGCCGAGCCTGAGTTAATTAACACAAATTCATTTATTTTTTCCGAAATCTCTTCCTTTTTTCCCATAATCTCCAACCATATAGGGTTTAATGCCCATATTCTCTCATTGCTTTTATTGTGGATGTTTATCATCAGCGTCAAAGGAGAATGGTCCGATATCCCTCTCGGCCTATACTCTATTTTCCCTATAAGGGGAAGCGCCCCCTTATTTCCCAGTGCCATATCTATGCGAGAGAGAGTTTGATGTGACTCCGAGTAGTAAGAATACTGCCGCTTCTCTGGGTTACGAATTCTCCAGAGGTCGCACCACCCAAACTCTTCGAGCAGCTGGGTAAGCCGTCCTTCAGTTGCTCTATTCTCCCTTATTGTTGGAGGGAGCCTGTCTATTTTCCCATTGAGTACCATGTTGAAGTCACCCACCACTATGAGTGGGATATCCTCTTTATCCTCAACATAATCCAAGAGACAATATAAGATCTCCATCTTGAAGGGAGGGGGGATGTACACATTAGCTACAATAAAAGGTTTACCCTCTATTGTACAAAATAAAAAGACATAACAGCCCAGCGGGTCGATCCTAACATCCCTACAGGAGAATACCATCCCCTTTTTAACCAGTATGCATACTCCTCTCGAATAGGAGGTATGCACTGAATGGTATTGTGCTTGAAACTTTTTGTTCCGAATTAAAGATTTGGAATCATTGATGAGATGAGTCTCCTGTAAGCACACCAGGCCCGCTCCCAATACCTCCAGCTCTGAAAATACGGCAACTCTTTTAATGGGGTCTCCCATACCCCGAATATTCCATGAAACTATTCCTACCATACTAACCCTCCTTTAGGTTATAGATATGTGTCCAAATAAGTAGATATATATATAAATAAAGTAGATATACATATACAATGTTCAAATAAATATACATCTTCCAGCACACAGAAGGAAGAGAGAGAGGAGGAAAAAAAACAACACAAAAAAGAAACGAAAAAGAAAAAGAAAATGGTATTGAACCCTAAGGCCTCCTTAGTTAAGCCCACCAGTGCCAAATATTTATTTACAAACTCATATGCTAAAGTTCCCATCCCTTTTGCTCCTACCTGGTTTTCCTTTAGTGTTTTAATATGTAAATGCATTTTACAAAAACAAAAAAAAAAACTTTGTGGTACTTTTATCTTAACCCTCTGTGCATTTATTACTAGTGTATGGCAACCTTTTAATTTTGAAAAAAATGTTCCCATTTGTTTACCCTTGTACCCCTTCACCCCCCTCCCCCCTGCCTTTCTTGGCCTACCCTAGGAGCATTCCTTGTGACCTATTTAACCCTCCCAACCAGCTCATTCCCCAACTCTTCTATGCTCTCCCTCCCCCCCCCCCTTCATCATTAACACTATAACCCACCAAACAATCATTCCCCATCTATTGTGAACTCTCATAAACCTTCATTTCCGACACACCAACCCCCCCCCCCCCTCCAGTCCCTGCTGCAAAAAAAAAAAAAACACAAGTAATTTAATCAAACTAATATAATTCCGACCCTACAAGTTCTTTTTATTTTCTTCCAGCCATTTTATGGCCCTTTCAGCAGAGTCAAAAAATTGTGTCCCTCCTGGAGCATTAATACGTAGTCACGCAGGATACAACAATGCATAGGATATTTTCATATTTCTCAAATTGCGTTTTATTTCAGCAAATCCTGCTCTTTTCCTTTGCAGATCTGGGGAGTAATCCGGGTATATTGAAATTCTAATGTCCTTGTAAAAGATATCTCCCTTTTCCCTGGCTTTCTGCATTAATACTGTCTTATCCCTGTAGCTAAACAGCTTCAAGATCAGTGGCCTGGGGCGGGAGCCTGGAGAGCTCAACCTAGTGGGCACCCTATGGGCCCTCTCAATAGCAAAAAAATGAGAAAAAGTCTCCGCCCCAAAGATCTCTCTAAGCCACCTCTCCAGGAATACTTCTGGGCAGGATCCCTCGCTTCCTTCTGGGAGGCCTAGTACCCTCACATTCTGTCTGCGGAGACGATTCTCCATTTCATCCATTTTGTTTTTATGGGAATCCAACTGAGTCTGCATCATTCTAAATTCTTGCCTCATGGGGTGTAAAATATCTTCTACTTGGCTTAACCTCTCCTCCAAATTGGAAGTTCTTTCCACAGTTTTCTGTAACTCTTGGCTCATAGAACCCAGTTCCTCTTTAAGGCCTCTTAACTGATCGCATAAATCGCTTAATGATCCCCTGTAAGCGTTAACTGCGCTCAGAACCTCTTTCAATATGGGTTCGGTCTCGCTGGGCATTTCGATACCAGGATTGCCTTCACCCGACTTTCCCGGGGGGTCCCCTTCAGGGCTTTTTTTATTCACCGTTTTCGTAGTTGTTAATACTGCTGTTGTAGTTTTACTTAAGCTCTTTCTATCCCCTGTACTTCCCATCTTCTCTTGGGATTGCTGAGCACCTTTAGCTGGGGAATGTGAGGGAGTGTGGGCGAATTTCTCCAGCTTAGATGCCGCGGCTGAGGCAGACGCCGCAAGGTTCCCCTTCTCTTTAGCTGCCCGGGTAGCCTGCCCTAGTGAACTCTCATGAGGCTGTTGAGGATGCTCCTCTCCCTTTTTTTTGGTCATTTTTATTTGTCTTAGTGTATCTGTCAACAGTCCTGATAAGCTGTGTTAGGAGGGGGTGCCCAGTGTTAAATCCCCTATTTCACTATACCCCAATAAGCAGAAATACTATACAGGTATCGAAGGGTCAAAGATCAAGTCCAGCTTGGAAAGTGAAAAAGAATAATATTCAGGCAATAGTGTGTTCTTGCTAATCAATAAATCAATAACTCCTGTTGGTGTTATGCTATGGTGCCAAGAAGGGGGATGATTTACCTTGTTCCTGCTTCAGAGCGGGAGCGGTTTCAACCAGCCCTCAGTTCAGACAAGCCCCTTCAGCAAGCCCCCCTGTTGTCCCAGGGTCCGTCTTGCAGCTGCCGGTTCTATCGTTTCCCTGAGCAAGTCAGCCTGTCCTCCGTCACATCTCCTCTCCGTCAGTGCGCATGGAGCTCCAGCTCCCGCGAGAGCATAGTTTGTTGCCAGGCGACCGCTCAAGCGTGATGCACACACAGCTGAGCCGAACGGCCCTGGTTCTACCCGCCGTTTCCCCCTTCCGTGCCGGGGTCCGCCGGGTAAGGATGTTTCCCGCGGGGTTAAAGCTGGGGATAGAGCAGAGCCAGGAAAAAGACACAAGGATCTCGGGCAATGGAGGGTTTCAAAGTCGGCTCAGACCGACATAGGTGACATAAGCAGCAGCAGCAGGGAGCGTGGAGAGTGGAGAGACACACACCTCCGTTCACCCTCTCATCCGGTCACGCCCCCTTATATTTAATTTTTTGAATCAAATTTTTCCACAATTCTTTTTCACTTGTGATACTTGTCCAGTGCTGCACTGTTTTTCTTTAAATCTATTGTCTGGCATATCGATGGCCCCCCTACACGCAAAGTATTCCATGCATCTTATACGGACCTCACGGGCACTCGGGGGGGGGCAAGCCAGGACGGCCAGATTCAAGCGCCGTCAGGGTTGGTTCATTTACATGAATTCCAGATTCAGGCCCAACTGAGCCAGCATAGTTCACAGAATTTCTCCCTAAAAAGTTGTGGAGAACACAGCAAGCCAGGATGATATGATTGAGTTTATACTCCGTCATATATATGGGTGTAAGAAATAGGCAGAACCGGCTGGCCTTTATTCCAAACGTGTTCTCCACCACTCTTCTGGCTCTGGCCAGCCGGTAATTAAAAACCCTCTGGTCTGGGGTGAGGGTCCTCATAGGGAATGGCCGCATAAGATAGTGCCCCAGTGCAAATGCTTCATCTGCAACAAAGACGAATGGGAGTCCTTTCGCATTGTCTTCTGGAGGTGGCAAGTCCAAGCTGCCATTCTGGAGACGCCTGTAGAACTCCGTCTGGGCGATGGCTCCACCATCTGACATCCGGCCATTCTTCCCCACATCCACATACAGGAACTCATAAATAGCCGACACCACCGCCAACAATACTATTGAACCCCTTATAGTTGTAATAGTATGACCCTGAGTTGGGTGGTAGGATGATGTGGACGTGTTTCCCATCAATTGCCCAATCAATTAGGAAAGTCCCACTGCTGGGCAAAGTGGGAGGCCACAGTCTGCCATTCCTGTGGGTTGGAAGGAAACTGTGGAGTCAAACAAGAAAATAAAATTAATCATTTTACACATAAACATGGAAAGCAGATTAGACACAAACATTCTTGGCCAACATCAGTATAACATTTATTTTAGGGACTATTTAAAGACAAAGGTATAAGGTCCACCTATCAGATTCCCCCCCCCTCTCATGGGCCATTTTGTGAATTGTATGGGGGGGTATTTTGGACAGGTCACCCTCTACACTTCATTGAGAGATGAATGCCTAAATAATGTGGATTACTTTGGTCAGCCCCTCCTTACTTTACACTATTGGCAGCCCACTGGACAGGTATGAAGTGTCATAATACAAAGAGAAAAATACACACTGTACACATTTTAGCACATTTTTACATTCTGCTATTACCTATCAAGATAATAATAGGATACAAAAACTTTAAATAGTACCATTTGAAAGTATTCAGGCCAGCCCTTGCACTACATGCTTTGGGGAATTCATCCATAAATCTGACCACAAAAGAGGTGGGTATAGTGTGTATGGGTTTGACAAAGTCAGCAGATAGAGGATTGTTATCAGCTGAGTTAGCAGTTGGGGGGAGGGAGGGTTCAAAAAAAATTTTTGAACCCAAAAAAAAACATACGGCACTCTGCCAGGATTTCAAGCACACATCACAATTTTATACATTTTAGGGGGTATTTAGGGTAAAGCACTACTATGGAGCTGACAAAATACATTGTTAAGTGACTACACGAGGTAGATATAGGCCCAGGAGAGCATTCTGGGGAGGTAAGTGAAGGCAAATATGTATGAAGGACAAAAATAAAAATTACATAAAAAAGGGGACATTCACAGCATATTACAATCATGGTAATTAGGGAATGAGGAAAGAAATAAAATACATTAGCAAGCATTCTATACAAAAAAATGTGATGTAAAAGGATAAAAATCATACCTTAATATACTCCTTCTGCAAGACCTGGATGATGGCAGAACAGGTCTCTGGGATAATGATCCCCAGAGCCTGGGGGGAGATGCCCGTCGAGAACTTGAGGTCCTGCAGGCTCCTCCCTGTCGCCAAGTACCACAGGGTGGCGACGAGCCTCTGCTCCGGAGTGATGGCTTGCCTTATGCAGGTATCCTGCCTGCTGATATAGGGGGTCAGCAAAGAAAACAAACGGTGAAATACGGGGTCCGTCATCCGGAGAAAGTTCCTGAAATCATGATTATTCTCACGGATCTCATGGGGCAAAGGCATGTGACAGAACTGGTCATGCTGCAGCAACCAATTCTTGGTCCATGAACTCCTCCCCACCCTGTTCATGGATTGGACTTGTGTCAAGGTAAGGACCCCAACACCAAGCCCTCGCACAGCACGAACTCCACGAGGAGTACGTATACGCAACATGGCTAGAAAACGGTCAGCTGCTCAGAACGAAGTAACAGAAAGCACTGAAGAAAAGCAAGGCCTGTGAAGAGCGACCTGAAAAACAGTAATGAATGAACAAGAACACAATGACAGAGTCAAGGGGAACTCGCTGCACGCACTGAAGACCGGATACAAACCCACAAGCACAAACTGAACAGCATAAAATGATCTGAAAACCACAAGTCTGAAAAAGCGCGAATCAACTCTCACCAAACTTTTACTAACACGAGATTAGTAAAAAGGAGCCCAAAGGGTGCTGCGCTTGATTCTGAACTGCCCTTTTATAGTCTCGTCATACGTGGTGTATGTGACCGCGTTCTTGGCGATCGGAAATTCCGACAACTTTGTGCGATCGTGTGTAGACAAAACAAGTTTGAGCCAACATCCGTCGGAAAAAATCCATGGATTTTGTTGTCGGAATGTCCGATCAATGTCCGATCGTGTGTACGGGGCATTAGTCCGTAGGGTTCAATATTGAGTTTGCCTACCCTTTGCAGCTATAACAGCTTCAACTCTTCTGGGAAGGCTGTCCACAAGGTTTATGGGTGTGCCTATGGGAATATTTGACCATTCTTCCAGAAGCGCATTTGTGAGGTCAGGCATGGATGTGGACAAGAAGGCCTGGCTCGCAAACTCCATTCTAATTCATCCCAAAGGTGTTCTATTGGATTGAGGTCAGGACTCTGTACAAGCCAGTCAAGTTTCTCCACCCCAAACTCACTAATCCATGTCTTTATGGACCTTGCTTTGTGCATTGGTGTGCAGTAATGTTACAACAGGCACGGATGTTTAAAACTGTTCCCACAAAGTTGGGAGCATGAAATTGTCCAAAGAAGAGTTGAAACTGTTTTAAAGCTGCAAAGGGTGGGCCAACTCAATATTGAATCCTACGGACTAATACTGGGATGCAGTTCATGTGCGTGTAAAGGCAAGCATCCAATAGGTTTGGTAATATAGTGTATATCACTGATCTTATTCTGAGCATGAGATACTCTGAAAGTGAGCTCTTGCACAGTAGAGGTGGTATTAATGGGCACAGAGGACATATCTATGTGCAGGGATTACCTTAGTGAGAGTATCATGTGATATGATATTTTTAAAACAGATTCTCTTTATTGAGATATCAGGGGTCTTTTAGGCCTCTGATTTCTTATCTACCTTCCATTGAAGTTAATGGAATGCAGATTGTGTTTCTATAGCTTCTTCCCTGGCTGCAAGAGCCAGGGAAAATGACAACAGACTCTAGGAGTAATGTTTTATGACTCTCTTCTGTGTTCATTCTAGCTAGGGGAATTCTGCAAAAAATGTTCACTGGTCTCTTTCCTCTCCACCCAGTGGCATCTGCTATACAGGCCCTGGGCCTATAGGTGGCACAGTGGAGCCCAGAAAGAATGGTGGGAGGGGTCACTCTTGGGAGGCACACTCCTTGGAGTTGGTGGTGACATGTTTCAAGGGCTCCACCCTCTTTTCCAAGCCTAAGAAATTACAGGAGAACAAAGTCTTTTATGCAGAGAATATATAGAGCTGTACAGATAGAGAAACGCATTGCCATCCACTCCACATGCACAGCCTGCTCCAATAGAATACAGAGCAGCAGTAGACACCGCTGTTTGACAGCTTTTGTAGAGGGGCCAATTTTACCATCTGCCATCTGTACCTAATAGTCTCCAGGCTATTTCTGCACAAGGGTCTCTTTTGTTTTTCATATGAATACTGTAAATTATAGAGTTTTAGCCCATTCCTGCACCCTTGTTCATCTTGTCTTTTTGGATTTTTTTTCACTTTCATTCTTGGCTATAACAGTAAATAGGCCAAATAGAGAGAGTGGGTCCCCCTGACAGGGCCACAGACAGCAATAAATAAAATAAAAAACCTAAAAAACAGAAAAAAAACAGGTGTTCTAATCCTTCTCCACTTTACCACTTTATTCAAAACAAAAAAAAAGTAGTTTGGTCTTTAGCTACACTTTAAAATCCAATATGATATATAGTGTACATATCTGGTGTGAGATAGATTCAGCTCAGTAAGTGGATTTTTGTGGAGTGATGGGGCCAGAAATCTGGACAGTTGTTGTGCTGTGCATTTATTGCAATTTTCGCAATATATATACACACAGTATATACACACGTACAGTATAACAGGTACCACTGAGCTGACATTACATTGCAGTAGGTTTACAGTAATTAGTCATCTATACTGGGCAGCTATGACCCTTCATAATAAGCCTGGTATTACATGCGCTTTACTCTCCTCATCTGGCTGCCGCTGTCCAATACCACTGCAAGTTGAGCATACCAGAGTGTACTTTCATGTCAAAAGTCATGTGGCCTACTTTTGATTTTTAATCACCACAGCACAAACAATACAGAACACAACACAAGGAAATTGAGCAAGGTGAAAGCGTCTTTATGCAACCCTATTAATTAGGTTAAGATGGAAAGGATTCATGTAGACATAAGCTTTATTAGCTTATTATTAGGGGAGCCTGTGTTTTTTTTAGAGGATCTGCCATATGCTCCCACAAGGGTTTTGCTTATTATTAGATATATACACAAAATTACTGTCTTGCACTCATTTAAGAGGCTTTATATCTGTAGATCTGCTTCATGTATAAAAACATAAAAATAAACTATTTTAGTGGGTAAGCACCATATGCACACTCTATTGTCATTGAGGAAGATCATTTGCAATTATGCCATTTATAGTGGGAAGCACATTGAGCTATTCCCTACACACTGCATTTTTGTTTTGATAGAATAAATTCCTGGCAAGAAAGCTTCTAAGTGCTGAGTGTATTTAGCATATGTATGGTTGTCACAGCTTGGCAAGCTTACCCCTGAGCCATCTGCTTTAGTTAGGAGTTCTGGTAACCCTCAGATGGAGCAGCTTGATGTCTGTATTGTCCATTCTGGGAATGTTGAACACAAGTCTTAATGGGAGTGCTGGCTATTACATTAAACACTCTGCTAGCAAGCTACTGCAGGCTACAAACAGTGTTGAAGCTTACTGAAAGCCTGCTAAAGTCTGCCAGTAGGTTTTTTTTTTTTAAGTGATTTACATCACTCTCATTAAGATTTATGTTCAACATTCTAATGCCCCGTACACACGATTGGACATTGATCGGACATTCTGACAACAAAATCCTAGGACTTTTTCCGACAGATGTTGGCTCAAAATTGTTTTGCGTACACACGGTCGCACAAAGTTGTCGGAATTTCCGAACGCCAAGAACGCGGTGACGTCAACCTCGTATGACGAGACTAGAAAAGGCCAGTTCAGAACCAAGCGCGGCACCCTTTGGGCTCCTTTTGCTAATCTTGTGTTACTAAAAGTTTGGTGAGAGACGATTCACGCTTTTTCAGACTTGTGGCTTTCAGATCGTTTTCTGCTGTTCAGTTTGTGCTTGTGGGTTTGTATCTGCTCTTCAGTGCGTGCAAGCAAGCTACGCGTGACTTTGATTAGTCACTGTTCACGCTCCAGCGTGAACAGTTCTGTCATATGCCTTTGCTTCATGAGATCTGTGAGAATAATCCTGATGATTTCAGGAACTTTCTCAGGATGACGGACCCCGTATTTCACTGTTTGTTGGCTTTGCTGACCCCCTATATTAGCAGGCAGGTTACCTGCATGAGGCAAGCCATCACCCTGGAGCAGAGGCTCGTCGCCACCCTGCGGTACTTGGCGACGGGAAGAAGCCTGCAGGACCTCAAGTTCTCAACAGGCATCTTCCCCCATGCTCTGGGGATCATTATCCCAGATACCTGTTCTGCCATCATCCAGGTCCTGCAGAAGGAGTATATTAAGGTAAGATTTTTATCCTTTAATATCACATTTTATTGTATTTAATGTTTGATAATATATTGTATTTCTTTCCTCATTGCCTAATTACCATGATTGTAATATGCTGTGAATGTCCCCTTTGTCCTCATGCATGCTGGATTTTTATGTAATTTTTTTTTTTTCTCCTTCATACATATTTGCCTTCACTTACCTCCCCAGCATGGTCTACAGGCCCTATATTCACCTCATGTAGTCACTTAACAATGTATTTTATCAGCTCCATAGTAGTGCTTTACCCCAAACACCCCCTAAAATGTTTGGAAATGTGATTTGTGCTTTTCAGGCAGAGTGACAGAGGCTTTTTTTGGGGGTCCACAAATCATTTGGAACCCTCCCTCCCCCCAACTGCTATAAGTCAGCTGATACCAATTCTCTATCTATCCTCAATCATCTATCTGCTGACTTTGCCAAACCCATACACACTATACCCATCTCTTTAGTGGTCAGATTTGTGGATGAATTCCCCAAAGCATGTAGTGCAAGGGCCTGCCTGTATAATTTTAAATGGTACTGTTTAAAGTTTTTGTCGACTATTATTATCTTGATAGGTAATAGCAGAATGTCCAAATGTGCTCAAATGTGTACAGTGTGTATTTATATCTTTGTATTATGACACTTCTTACCTGTCCAGTGGGCTGCCAATAGTGTAACTAAGGAGGGGCTGTTCAAATTAATACCCATTATTTAGGTATTCACCTCTCAATAAAGTGGAGAGGGTTACCTGTCCAAGAGCTCCCCCCCTATAATGTTAGAAATGGCCCAGGAGAGGGGGGGGGATATGATAGGTGTACCTTATACTTTGTTGTTTAAAAATTACCATCAATAAATGTTATCTTTATGTTGGCCAAGAATGTTTGTGTCTAATCTGCTTTCCATGCTTATGTGCAAAAAGACAAATTTTTTTTTGTTTTCCTCAACAGTTTCCTTCCACGCCCCAGGAATGGCAGACTGTGGCCTCCCACTTTGCCCAGCAGTGGGACTTTCCTAATTGATTGGGCAATTGATGGGAAACACGTCCACATCATCCTACCACCCAACTCGGGGTCATACTATTATAATTATAAGGGGTTCAATAGTATTGTGATGTACGCGGTGGTGTCGGCTACTTACGAGTTCCTGTATGTGGACGTGGGGAAGAATGGCCGGATGTCCGATGGTGGAGTCATCGTCCAGACGGAGTTCTACAGGTGTCTCCAGAATGGCAGCTTGGACTTGCCACCTCCAGAAGACAATGTGGAAGGACTCCCATTCGTCTTCATTGTGGATGAAGCTTTTGCGCTGGGGGACCATCTTATGCGGCCATTCCCGATGAGGACCCTCACTCCGGACCAGAGGGTTTTTAATTACCGGCTGGCAAGAGCCAGAAGAGTGGTGGAGAACACGTTTGGAATCATGGCCAGCCGGTTCCGCCTATTTCTTACACCCATACATTTGGCGGAGTATAAACTGAATCATATTATCCTGGCGTGCTGTGTTCTACATAACTTTTTACAGCAACATTCTGCAAACTATGCTGGCTCAGTTGGGCCTGAAGCCGGAATTCAAAATGAACCAACCCTGACGGCGCTTGAAAGTGGCCATCCTGGCTTGCCCTCCCTGAGTGCCCGTGATGTCCGGCTAAGATACCTTGAGTTCTTTGCGGGCAGGGGGGCCATCAATATGCCAGACAATGTGTGAAACCTTTATCAAATAAAAAAACAAAATTAAGCAAATCTTTGGTGACATTTACTGCTTGTGTTTGTTTTAGATGACCCTGAAGTAAATGTGGTGAGTCCTGAAAATGGCGTGATTGTGTAACCTTATACAAAGCACTGTTGGGTGTTATTTACTAAAGGCAAAGACACTTTGCACTACAAGTGCACTTGAAACTGCACTTGTAGTGCAAAGTAGATTTGCCCTTAGGAAATAACACCCATTGTCACAGAAAGCAGCAATTGGAGCACCACAAAAGTGTTGTAGCATTGAGACAATTATCCACACATTCTTTTATTTAATCATCTTTATTTATATTCATACAAAATACATCTCAGTGCACAATATTCTTACAGTGACATATTACTGATCAAACAAACCACCACTCTTAGATGTACATAAGAACCCCGTAACAAAAGTGCTCTATTATTTTTGTATAACCTTATCCCCTTCCCTTACTCCATCCCCTCCCCGCGACCCCCCCCTCTCCCTTCCCTGCCCACCCTCCCCCATTCACATCATTACAACACATATTAACATTCCTATTCGTAAGGGCATTATCCCTATGTTCCACTATAGCGGGTATCCCACTTCCTCCAACCAAGGTCTCCAAAGTTTTTTAAATGCTTTTAGGTTCCTCCTTTTTATATATACTGCCTTTTCCTTCCACATTGTTTCAGTCACTGTTTTAATCCACTCATCTTTCTTTGGGGGGGTTCTTGCCTGCCATCTTTGAGCAATTAACTTTCTTGCCTGAAAGAGACATCTCTGAACTATTGTAGTTTTACAGGTTCCAATGTCCATATCCTCCCCTACCCCCAAGATACATAATTTCGGATCCATTTTAAGTTCTAGGGAGAAAACTTTATTGAGAGTTTCTACAATCTCTGACCAATACCGGAATAATTTCGGGCATTTCCATAGCATATGCAACAAGTCCCCTTCATCCTGACATCTAGGGCAGTTGGCATCTATTCTCCTCCCGAACTCGAATAACCTTTTAGGGGTGTAATATGTCCTATGGAGTACCATTAGATGTGAAATCTTTTGGGCAGGGGAAATCGACACCCGATGACCCCCCGCTAGTATCTCCCTCCACTGCCCGTCTGAAAGCACGCCCAACTCTCTCTCCCATTTACCTCTACTTTTAAGTTTTTCCGGGGCCTCTATGCTGTTTTTACAGATATGTGGGTATATTTCAGCTATAGACCCACAGTGGTCCTCTTGGTCACCCAGTTTCTGAAGCACGGCGGACTCATTCCAGGAGGGACCCTGGTCCCCAAACTGTGACTTAAGGGCATGTTTAACTTGTATGTAGTTATATAATGATCTATCTGGCATATCAAATTCTTCTTTTAATGCAGAAAAGGGTTTTAGTAAAGACTGGTTATATAGCTGGACTAATTTCTCTATTCCTCTTTTTTCCCATATTTTAATCGTTCCTATTTCTTGTAGTTCTTGTAGATTCTTATTGTTCCACAAGGGAGTGTGTTTGATCCAACCATTTATTCCCAACAGCGCTTTGACGGTTCTCCAAACTTTTTTTATTAATTGGACCGTAGGGGTTTTATATATAAAGGAGTCTGCTTCCAAAGTCTCTATCACGGTCCTATGGGGGGCTCCCGTGATCGTCAATCTCTCATTGCTATTTTTCCCCAAGTACTGCAGCTGGGCTGCCAAAAAAATAACTACCTGGGTGCGGTACTGCCATCCCCCCTTCCCGCGATGATAGTTGTAGGGTCTGCAATCTTATCCTAGGAGATCCCCCTTTCCATATAAGGTCTCTAAATATTGTTTCTATTTTATCAAACCATTTCCTGCTTATCCATATTGGCGAGTTCTGCATTATGTACAGCAATTGGGGGAGCCATAGCATTTTAATTAAATTACACCTCCCTGCTGTTGATAACGGGAGGCCCTTCCATATTTCGATCTTATCTTTGAATTTCTTTAACAGCGGGGCTAAGTTATTATCTAAGTAACTCTCTGGGTCCTTGGTTATCTTAATACCCAGATATTTTGTTAGCGTTGTTATTTCTAACCTGTTATTATTTGAGGGGGTATCTATACTATCTGGGTCTAATGGCAATTACACTGATTTTTCCCAATTTATGGACAATCCCGAGATTTTCCCAAACCTTGAGAATATATCCATTACTTGATTCAGAGATCCCTCTGTGTCTCCCATGAATATGAGGACGTCGTCCGCATACAATGCGATCCGCTCCTCGCCATCCTCCCTCTGGAACCCCACTATTTTCCTATCTTGCCTTACTGTTGTAGCTAATGGCTCCATGGCTAGGGCAAAAATCATGGGAGACAAAGGGCATCCCTGCCTCGTTTCCCTCTCTAATTTAAACCCAGTCGAATAATCATTATTGACTTTTACTTTTGCATTTGGATCATTATACAGTACTTTAACCCAGTTGATAAATGAAGGACCAAAACCGTACTCCTTTAATACTCTCCAGACATATTCCCATTCTACGCTGTCGAATGCTTTTACCACATCCAACAGAAGCATTGCTCTTGAGCCTCTGTTTTCCGTGGGGATCTGCAAGTTCAAAAAAACTCTTCTGATGTTCATACTGGTTGTTCGATGGGGTATAAATCCCGTCTGGTCTGGGTGGACTATTTTATGGATCACTTTCTTTACTCTAGTAGCTAAAATTTTTGCTAAGATCTTTACATCTGCACAGAGCAATGAAATAGGTCTATATGACCCAGGGTCCAGGGGATCTTTCCCCTCTTTATGCAATACTATTATTGTGGCTTCTGTCATTGAAGTGGGTAACCTCCCTTGCTCTTTTGCCCAGTTGAAAACGTCCAGAAGTTCCTGAAATAGTACCTCCCCATATTGTTTGTATATCTCAACCGGGAGGCCATCGGGACCTGGTGATTTATGATTGGCCATTTCTGATACTGCTATTTTGATCTCTTCTATAGTAATTGGTCTTTCCAATTCCTCAACATCCATCTCCTCCAATGTTGGTATGTCGATATTTTGAAAAAATTTGTCCATTTCCCCCTCATCCCTGGTCCCACTAGATTTATATAACCTCTTATAGTATTCTTTAAATGTCTCAGTGATCATTTCCAATTGAGATGTTGTCTCACCTGCCGAGGTCTTAATGACCGGGACCACGGATGGGGGGGAGCCGGACCTAACTATATGGGCCAGTATCTTTCCTACCTTTTCCCCTTCCCCGTACATGACTTGCTTCTGGAATGCCCTTTTATTTTCTACTTTCCTAATTATTATATCTTTATACCTTTGTTGTTTATTTTCCCACACTCTCTGTTTTTCAGGGGAAGGTTCATTTGTATACTCTCTTTTAGCAGCAATTAATTCCCTCTTAAACCGCTCCTCCCAGTCCCGGGACGTTTTTTTAATTTTTGACACCTTCTGTATAAGTAAGCCCCTTAAGTATGCCTTCAATGCGTCCCACAGCACCCCCCTCGATGTGGTGCCCGAGTTAAACTTTATGAATTCTTTCAATTCTGCTATTACCCCTTCCTGGTTTTCTATTACTTCCAACCAAGCTGGATTCAACTTCCATGTTCTATAGGTTTTCTTATGACCCGGGTTTATCGAGATTGTGAGTGGAGAGTGGTCCGATACCCCTCTAGGGTGATAGTTTATGTTATTTATTGCTTGTGATGCTAAGCCATTACCTAAAACTAAGTCTATCCTTGACAGCGAAGCACAGGAGCCCGAGTAGCACGAAAACTGCTGAACCCTCGGGTTCCGTATTCTCCACATGTCAAGCAGCCCTGCTTCTTGAAGGAATTGTTTCAACCGGTTTTCCTGCTTTCGTTGACTCTGTTTCCCCCCAGGGAATCTATCTATTTTATTGTCCAAAACCATGTTAAAGTCCCCGACAACTATAACTGGTAATTCAGCCTTGTCAATTATAAATTCCATAAGATTATACATAGTATCCAGTTTAAACGGGGGGGCGGAATATATAAATTAGCCAATACACATTCCAGATTCTCCATTACGCAGTGCAGGAGCACATATCGCCCCTCATCGTCTATCCTGCAAGTGAACGCTACCCCACTGCCAATCAAAGTTGATACTCCTCTAGAGTAGGAGGTATATGTAGAGTGGAACTGGTGTTGGTATCTCTTCTTCAATAAATTATTTTTAGAATCTTTTGTCAAGTGTGTCTCTTGCAGTCAGGCAATTTCGACTTTGAGTGTATCTAAACCATCATATACTGCTGCTCGTTTAACAGGGGAACCCAACCCTCTAACATTCCAAAAAAAAAGGGGAGAGAAAAGAGGAAAACTACCACCCCACCTCCAGGTCCTCTCCCTAACGTCTTACGTTCCCCACTAACTAGAGTGCTTATCTCTGCTGAAAAGAGGGGCTTTTCCCCATCCCACAACCTTTTTATTTTAGTGACTTCAAGTCTTAAAGACCTATGCAAAATACACGTGACATACATATTTACCATAACTATTTATAATTTGCGAGTGTTATTCAGTGCAACCTTGTGGAGAAATGTAATTCCTTTTCTTTTTCTTTTTTAAAGTGCAAGCGTGCCCTTTTTGTATCTTCATATTATAATCATTACCCTCCTCTTCCCACCTCCCCCATCCCTTCCCTCCCCCCCACACCATTCTAGGTCCCCCTTGTAGGCTTTTTTAATGACCATCACCCGCTCCTCTACCCCTACCCTTCTTACCCTCCGTCCTCCCCCCCTCCCCCCACCCCCCCTCCCTCTCCTCCATCCCTCACCCGTACAAAAACCTATCTTGTTTTTTATAACAACCCTGTGAGTCCCCCCACCCCACACATATAAGTTCTATCTTTTTATATTCTTCCCTTCCTCGTTTACAGCCCCCGTTTATTTCGGCAAAAGCTGATCTTTCTTTTCTTCCAACCATGCTCGCGCTCTCTCTGGGGGTTCAAAGATCTGACTTCCCCCCAACGCATTTACCCGAAGCCTGGCGGGGTAAAGGAGAGCATACGTAATGTCATACATTTGGAGGCTACGCTTGATACCCAGAAATTCCATCCTGCGCTTCTGCAATTCGGGTGAAAAATCAGGGTACATTGATATCTTGGCTCCATTATAATACAGGTTCCCCCTTTCCCTAGCCCTTCGAAGAAGGGTCACCTTATCCTTGTAGTTTAAGAACTTCAATAACAAAGCTCTTGGGGGGCTACCCTGAACAGGGGGTCTAAATGGAACTCTGTGTGCCCTTTCAATGGAGAACTGCTGTGAGAATGTTTCTACCCCAAAAGTCTCAATTAGCCATTTTTCCACGAAACCTGCCGGGTCTGAACCCTCGCTCTTCTCTGGGAGCCCAACTATCCTCACATTGTCTCTCCTGAGTCTATTTTCCATTTCGTCGAATTTTTCCATAAGCCTTCTTATCTGATCTTTCTGTGCTTTTAACTCTTGCTTCATTGGGTTTAGGTCATCTTCCAGCAGGCTTATTCTCCCTTCTGTTTCTGTCACTCTTTCTGCCATTTTCTTGAGATCTTGGCTTACATGAGCTAGTTCTTCCCTCATATCTTTCATTTGATCCGCCATATTGCTCAGAGATTGTTTGCATGCGTTAACTGCAGTGAGGATTTCTTTAAGGGTTGGTTCGCCTTCCGTTACATGTATCTGGGTGTTACTTGTTACTGTTGTTTTACCCACCATGCTCGCCCCTTTGTTTGAGGGGTTCCTTATCGTGGTACTATTTGGGAGCGCGTTCATCTGGCCCAGGCTCTTCCTGTCTGACGCTGTTTTGCTTTGTACCTGCTGCCCCCCTTTCGTTGGTGTATGGTCTGTTATGTTAACCAGTCTCTCCAATTTTGCAGTTGCCGCCACCGCAGCTGCCGTTGCTCCTGCTACCAATGACACACCACCTTTGTCTTTTTCTTTCTCTTTGGCTGATTGCAGAGATTGAGACCCCATAGCTTCCATATTTGCCTGCTCATCTCCCTTCCTTCTTGTCGACATTTTTAACCCCTCTGGCCAGAACTAATTTATAGTATCTATTGTGCTGCAACAGTACATGAGGGGGCCAGGAGTCAGTATAGTCAATATAGGGGAGTATCTAATATAGAGGGGGTACTTTTAGGAATGTTTCAAGCTTTCCAACGTTTTGACTGGTATAGCCCTGAGTTTAAACTTCTCAGTATAGTATACCACAGTATGAGCTGATGAGCTGATGTAATACAATATGCCACAACCCCTTTTCCTATCGCCAGCAAGACCCACAAGTTCTATAGTTTATTTATTTAGGCTTCTTCCCAAGAACTGAGGCATAAGGGGTGGTATTATGAAAGATAGCAGCACTTCCTTCAGCCCCACCTCACATTTTGAATTTCCACTCACCCCTCCAGAGATTCGCCCTCCAGCTGAACGGATCCCTCCTCGAGGTACACAGGGTCAGAGTCTTCTCAACCCATCTGATGACCCGCTCGACATTCAGCTTAGTCTTCCTCCTAATGCCGCTCACGACAGTCTCAGCAGTCCTTCTCTGCTGACACCTTGACATCAGCCCTTACTGTGAGTGTCTTGACTGTTCCCGTGTATCGCGGCTTTCCTCCTGGGTCTCACACAGCTCCAGCTCCAGCGAGACCTGACAAGCGGCAGGGGGGCCCGACGATATTGAAGGGGAGAGCACCTCAGCTTCTTAGGGGAGAAGGCACCACTTCAGGTAGGGACACACGGCATACAGACATTCATATCACCGATCTGCAAGTCGCAGCAGCTGGTCTCAGGCAACAGCAGGTAGCATGTAGTGGGTTACCGGTAACGGGTAGCGAATCCACATGGCTACTAGTGGATACCTTCGGCCATATACTCTTTGGCTTTACCAATCTATAGGTGGGGTGAGGAGAGCACTCACGCCGCTCCTCACTGACTCACTCCTCCATCCACATCCGGTCCCGCCTCCCTCATGACTGACCCGTGTGATCCACACATTCTTGATTAACAATCTTTTTAATACCAGCACAATCACATGTGCATTTAGAAAAGGTTTTTAAAACAAACCAACATGTTTGTTGTATAACAATTTTTGGGGTGGCTTAAGAAAAAGTAGAAATGTCCATTTAAGATAAAACAGGCATGTTTCAAACCAACAAGAAAGACACAAATCTTGAACTCACAAACTTCACATTTGGTAGAACTTGAAGGCAATATCAGACATGAGTATTTAGGAACTGTGTTTGATATTGCGTTCAGATGGGGTCAAGTCACCCCAGGAAAAGCCAAATTTTGAAGATGCACACCAATTTACGAATGTCAACATGTGCTAGCTGCCATCATGCGGGATCAAGGGACGTGTTTTGGGGGAGCAACCCCTTCCTCTCAGCTACTTTATTATTGAGGAAGGGGTTGCACCCCCAAAACGCATCCATTGATCTCCCGTGATGGCAGATAGAACATGTTGACACACAGTGTGCCTCTTCAAAATTTGGGTTTTCTACAATTCTTCAAAAAATTTAAAAATTGTAGCAAACCATAAAAGAAAGGGATTTGGAGGGGTTTTAAACTCTCCCCAAAACATCAATGATCTTATTTTTTTTAATAACATCATTGATGTTTTTCATGATGTTTTCCAATGCAACATTACACCCCATGATCTCCCCAATCTGGATCTGGGCACTTTCCGAGGTGAAAGGATCTGGATCCACAACATCACGATCACCTCAAAAGATAGAAACAAAAACACACCATGTATTATAAATATGCCGGCATCCATCTCTTACCTGAGCCTGTGGTCGCAGACACTCAACTGTTGTGGTGACTAGTTCCACCACGTCTTCTTCCTCCTCCTGCTCTTCTTGTGTTTGGGGTATTTCCCCTCTTCCAGAGGTGGGGGGTCTCTGGTCTCCTCAGATGAGGGGTGTCCTCCGAGTCTTTTCTCTCCTATGTAAAAAAAATGGTATACTTATAGAACATAGATATTTGAGGGAAGAACTATAAATAGGAAACATTGCTTGGAAGTGGGGTACAATTGTCTATTTTGGCAGAGTTCCAAGATGTAGCATTTTTTTGTCCTTTGTCAAGCTTCAATACTTTACCTGTTTTGTACAAGCTTCACAGATGGAGACCCCCCTATAGTATACACTGGAGCACCTGTGTGGGCCCCCTAATAAAAAGGGTGTTCTTGTGTCCCACACTAGTACTCCAGCGTCCAGATGTGAAAACTGCTGCTGAGTGTCCTCTCCTTACACAGAATCTAGTTTGCATTTCATTCTAGTAACAAACACATCTACACAACCAAATTAGTTTCATACAAGTAGGCCCGAAAAAATGTGGTCAAATGCATATGGCCAAAACAATGGTGTTTTATAGGTCGAAAGAAAAATGTTTGATACGAACGAATAATGTGCCCATGAACATGAAAGTTGCCATTTTAAACTGTACAACAGTTCCTAAAAGCACATGGATCAGCACGAATGTAATAAACACAAAAAGAATAGGAACACAGGACAACTACTTACCTTTTTGCAGTACTCTCCGGATCTTTCTGTACTGCTTGTGCTCTCTTTATTTCAGATCCGACCACCGCTTCCGGGAGCTGATATTTCAATCTTCGTACCCCGAAAATCCGGTGCAGACTCTTGACCACTTTCGCCATGATCTTGGCCTTTCTGACATTGGGGTTGGGGTAAGGTCCATACTTTCCATCATAGTTGGCCTTCTTCAGGATGTCGACCATCTCCAACATCTCCTCAAAGGACATATTTGAGGCCTTAAATCTTCTCCTTCTGGTTCCAGACATTTCCAGATCCGAGCTTTCCTCCTCCTCGTTGCTATAATTAGCACGCACTTGTTGTGTCTCCGCCATGTGCTCTTCCCCCACTGCGCCGAATGAAAAGGGGCGGGGAATAGACTAGAAAGAACATCAGGGGTGGGCGGAGTTACACGCATGCACAGTGTGTATAAAGCGTAACACGTGTACGTAGTACATATGATCTGTGAACGGAGGAAGGAGTATCGGAGGCGCCGATCGTAATAACGAAGGTAAGAGCCAAACTTGGGCCTATACTGCTTCTAGATTGAGGCCTATATTGTAACAAGATTAGGAGAGTTTTGACGGACATTAGGGTTTGTCTTGTGTTGTGTCTTGCAGTGAAAATGGATATCTGGAAAGATAATGACTTTATGGCAATCTTCATTGATATGTACAGGGAGCTGCCTTGTCTGTGGCAGATAAACCACCCACATTATAAGAACCAAACAAAGAGGAAGGCAGCACTGGATCAATTGCTGGAATTTGTGAAGATGGTGGTCCCCACGGCAGACATGACCTATTTGAAGATCCTAATTGGTGGCCTGAGGAGCACTTATCTAAGGGAGCACAAGAAGGTCCAGGATTCCCAGAGATCCGGAGCAGCAGATGACATCTATGTCCCCAGGATGTGGTACTATGACAGGCTGCATTTTCTGGCAGGTCAGACTGAACCCAGGTCATCACTCTCCAGTCTTCCTTCCACGCTTCCTTCCACCCCAGCTGAGGCTTCTGACGCCCAACCTGGGACTTCCAGGCAGCAACATGTAGAGGAGCCCAGATTGAGCCAAGTATAGCATTCTTCTAAATATTGCTGGTTGTCCAATCAATGATGTTAACTAGATGTTAGTTTGGAGTACTAATTTATGATTGTGATTGATGATGCAAAAACTAAAATCATGTCCCTTTTTCATACACAGGGAAGTCTCAGCCAGGAGGTGGCCGGGCCAAGCAGGCTGCCTGATATGCAGGTCCCTCCCCTACAACCGCAAAGACAAAGTGGCAGGAAGAGGAGTACCCTGGAGGAGGCTGCCATAGGCCTCTTTTTGAAGGCTACAGAGGCCCTGAGAAGCCCCCACAGTGTGGAGGAGGACTTTGCTTGCATAACTGCCTGCAAAATGATGCAGATGGAGGAGGGCCAATGACTCCTGTGTGAGTCCTTAATTCTGGAAGCTCTCAATAAGGGGTTGAGGGGCCAAATAACATCTGCTACCCACATTTGTGACCTCACACATGGTCCTCCTCCTCCTCCATGTCCTACTACTCCTCCTCCTCCAGGTCCTACTAGTCCTCCTCCTCCTGCAGGTCCTACTCCTCCTCCTGCCACATCTCCAACACCAGAGCCACAGCCAGGAATGAAGCGCGGAAAGAAGACCAGAAAGTGATGACCCTGGGTTCAGTCTGGTCTGGCAAAAGATGCAGCCTCTTGTAGTACCACAGCCTGGGGACACTGATGTCATCTGCTGCTTTCCGGATCTCTGGGACTTCTGGACCAGACTGCACTCCCTTAGATAAGGACTCCTCAGGCCACCAATTTTGATGTTAAATAATTGATGTCTGCCCTGAGGGTCCAAGGCTTCATTAATTTCAGCTGTTTCTCCAGACATTTCCAGATCAGCGTTGCCTCCCTCTTTGTTTGGTTCTGAGCCCTTAATAAAGGATTTTTTGTTTCAATTATACTCTCCTATGTGTTTTTTCCTTTAAAAAGGACAGTTTATTTGTGAGGATTCAGGTACATTTCTAAAGTACAATGTGAAATTAACAAGGGACACCAACACCAAACAATCTCCTTGAGATTAAATAATATTATAAGATATCAATGGTGTTGTGATAACTTGACACACAAAACACACACAAAAATATTATGGAGTAAAACTAAAAATAAAATAAAACAAAGATCAGCCTTGAAAAAAATACAAACCTAAAACAAAAAAAAAACAGCCTTTAAAAAATAAAAAAAAACAACCGAAAAATAATTTTGCCAGATGTGACAAATCCAAATATATTGAGGGAGTCCCGATAAATAATAAAGAAAGAAGTTTGTGAGAAGTCTGTGTGAATATGAGCAACAAAACTACTTCATTCTTCTCACATTATAAAGAAGAAGAGAGTGCTCTGTATTAAACAATTTTTTACATAGCACCGTGACGAAAGTGCTGTATCCATTGTGAATGCTAATTTTACCAGACCGAGCTGTTCTGTATCGGAATTTCTTCTGAGCATGCGTGGCACTTTGTGCGTCGGAACAGGCCACACACGGTCGGAATTGACGCGATCGGATTTTGTTGTCGAAAATTTTATAGCTTGCTCTCAAACTTTGTGTGTCGGAAAATCTGATAGAAAATGTCCGATGGAGCCCACACACGGTCGGAATTTCCTGTGAGTCATGCCTGATCCTCTGACTTATGGTGCCCGTACACTAGCCAAAACATTGTTCGAAAATCTGTAATTTGGTTCCTTTTTTGTCCAGTTAATGGGCACAAATTGAAAATAGGTTGTGACATTTTTGAGCCAAAAAATCAAAGGAAGAGTTTGGAAAACTTCTCCCGAACGGACGATACATTGAAAGGTTAATGTGTTTCTCGCCTGAAAGTTGATAACAGCATTGTAAATTCTTGCTGTATATGTTTGTCTTCAGATGGGTGTTTACAACTTGAAGATCTAACCCTAATCTGTGTGAGCAGACCGCAAATCTAATCAATGGAACGACATGAAAAGAGTCATACTGCAGCTGGCCAATCACAGCACAGATTACCTCATTTCAACCAAATTACTCATCTCATGAGATCAAGCTGCATTTGATAGAGGAGAAAGTGTACAGGACTGAGCTAATCATATCTGCATTACAGGTGCACTAGAGTACAGTACTATACCCAACACCATTTAATCAATGTATTACAGTGTCTCTAAAATGGGCCTTACATGCAGGCAAAACAGTGATAACACTGTAGAAATTGTAGGTAGGCACCCAGAGATCAGAGTTGGTGGCACCTAAAGCTTGCCATACTAGTAGAATTTCTAACAAACGTTAGTTGAAACTTCTTTTAACACTCAATTTTGCTTCCTTTTAACATGTGATTATTAAATGAATGTAATTTCCCAAACAAAAAAACACATAAACTGTGAGGCCCCATTCACACTTTGCGATTTGGAATTGTGAGCGGAAATGCCAAAATTCTGCCTGAGATTCCAAATCGCGTGCAATCATTGCAAAACATGTGATTTGTATTTGGGTGCCAATTATTTGGGTGCCAATTATTTTAAGCAATTGTCATGCAAATGAATCGTGTGCCAATCGTGGTTAAACGCATCGTTAAAAACCATGCCAAGCTTGTTGCCCAAAAAGAAGCAGGAGCGCATAGGTGATGCCTCAAATGAGCATAGGAAAGAAAGATAAATTGATTCCTTCACTGTTCCTTCTTCAATATGGGCCTGTATTTGAGTTAGTCAGAATTCCACATTGTGAGCCACCACAGTCACCGCCATGGCTGGCTTCAGACTCCCCACCTTGGAATCCCAAGATTTCTTCAAAAGAGAGTCCATTCTCTTGTCCATTGCCTAAGACAGGGCCCACATATCCTCGAAGGCTAGGTCTAGACACTTGGGAAAATGCTGCGTCTAGCTTCAGAATTTTGTTCCAGACTGATGCTGGATCATCTGAAAATGGAAACCTGCGCTTCAATGCAGAAGGGTTTCCTTACAAGGCCCTGCTGTTCCTTTTTAATTGCCTCCAATAAGACCTCATGGACTGGGAACACTTTTCTTTCCTGTTCCCCCCAGGCCCTGGTACATTTGGTGAAAGGGGCTTTTAATCTGCTTGAATAACCAAAATGGTATAGAAAGCCCCCAGGAGACCTTCTACTTCTTTGAGTTAAAGTTTGCACTGAGAAGGTTTTCTGGAAGCCCCTTTCAGACCTACCCCTTTCGATTCTGCCTGAGAGCCTGAGGCTGCACTATCCGGCTCCTCTATGGCCTCCTACCTGGAGGCCCTGCACTCGTGGATGGAACCACTGGCGTTGGTGGTACAGAGACCTGCTGAACTGGCAAAGGAGCAGCCCAAGGACCTAAAAGCCTGCAAAAAGTATTTTAAAAGATTTGAAGGTGTTGGAAAGCTCCTTAACCGACGCCGCTAAATCACTACTTTGCTCAGTGGATTGTTCTTTAAGTTGTCAATACATTCCTTGCCTAACACTTTCTCCCATGAGCCCCTAAGAGTGCCCTCACAATAAGGGCACCTCTTATTTTAGATGTGAGGGGGTCTTGATTTGTCTGCTGTTTTGCTTTGAAAAACATAAGACAGCGCAGGCATCAAACACCAACAAAGTAACCCCCTCCTCGCCAGTTTGTTCTGCAGGAATGCAGCCATGGAACATGTGGCTCCCCAAGGACCCCATGCTCCTCCACTCTGGCACCAAGAAGAATTTCTCACCAATAGTGGACAAAGAAGTTGCCACCATCCCATGTACATAAATGTAGAACAGGGGTCCCCCACAAGAGGGTTGAAATTTTAAGGGCAACTGAGTATCATTGAGAAACCAAAATAAGTATAAATATAAAACATGTTTTATTAATTGTTAACACATTAAAAAGTCAGTGCAAATAATTGATACAACTGACTAGTTAAGAACACATTATGTAGTATGGCATAAGAATACAAAACAGATACAGTCTCCTGTAGGGATGAGCCGAACACCCCCCTGTTTGGTTCGCACCAGAACTTGCGAACAGGCAAAACATTCATTCAAACACGCGAACACCGTTAAAGTCTATGGGACACGAACATGAATAATCAAAAGTGCTAATTTTAAAGGCTTTTATGCAAGTTATTGTCATAAAAAGTGCCCCAGGGGACATGGATCAATGCAAAAAAAAGTTTTAAAAACGACCGTTTTTTCGGGAGCAGTGATTTTAATAATGCTTAAAGTGAAACAATAAAAGTGTACTATCCCTTTAAATTTCATACCTGGGGGGTGTCTATAGTATGCCTGTAAAGGGGCGCCTGTTTCCCGTGTTTAGAACAGTCTGACAGCAAAATGACATTTCAACGGGAAAAAAGTCATTTAAAACTACTCGCGGCTATTAATGCATTGTCGGTCCGACAATACACATAGAAGTTCATTGATAAAAACAGCATGGGAATTCCCCACAGGGGAACCCCCAACCAACAGTAAAAAAAAAAAAATGACGTGGGGGTCCCCCTAAATTCCATACCAGGCCCTTCAGGTCTGGTAAGGATATAAAGGGGAACCCCGGCCAATTTTTTTTTTTTAAATGGCGTGGGGTCCCCCTCAAAATCTATACCAGACCCTTCAGGTCTGGTATGGATTTTAAGGGAAACCCCGCGCCAAAATAAAAAAAAACAGCGTGGGGTCCCCCTAAAAATCCATACCAGACCCTTTTCCGAGCATGCAACCTGGCAGGCCGCAGGAAAAGAGGGGAGTACAAGAGAGCGCCCCCACTCCTGAACCGTACCAGGCCACATGCCCTCAACATTGGGAGGGTGCTTTGGGGTAGCCCCCCAAAACACCTTGTCCCCATGTTGATGAGGACAAGGGCCTCATCCCCACAACCCTGGCCAGTGGTTGTGGGGGTCTGCGGGCGGGGGGCTTATCAGAATCTGGAAGCCCCCTTTAACAAGGGCAATTCGATATTCCAGTCGCACACGTTCACGGACAAATGGCAATAGAACATTAACGGGTGCTGTAACGATTACCAGTTGGGTTCTGGAAGCATCAAATAGAAGTACATCTTCGCCAGCACACCATGGATCAGCAAACAAGATTTGTCCAAAAAAGGTTTTTAATCGAAAACGGTCACATCACAAGGAAGGTGCCTTTAACGTTTTGGGGATGCGCAGGACCCCTTCGTCAGGCAAGTGATGGGGTGCACAGTAAAATACAACATATATATAGTGGTCACCAATAAAGAGAACAACAAGTGCAGAGTGAGAGAAATAGTCCCCTCCCCCTCCCACTGACGTCAATCTGATGTCAGAATCCCGCCAGAATCATTTAAAATCATAGTTTATACAGATAATCCATAATCCTAACCACAATGGCAAGCATACAATGCTGTAATAAAGACTGGTGTCTGTAACTGTGATTAATTGTGTCAGATCGGCAAGAATTGCCGATTCCACCCGCTCGGGGCGCTCTGTTGCCTAGGACCCAGCGACTGTCAGTCAGCTGGAGGTGCAGGGAGCCAATAGCATAGCGCTACGTGTGTAGCGCATGCGCCCGGCTCGCTGGTAACCACTGAATGTGAAGGACGCCTGGCAGCGGGGCCGCCGTCATCACGGTAACCCGTGACGTGTGGCCGATGCCGCGTCAGGTAACCAAGGGGAGGAGGGAGAATACGGGGAGAGGAGAGAGGGGAAAAGAAAAGCGATATAGCGGGGAAGAGCATGAGGAGGTGCTGCAAGAAATAGTGCTAAGGTGGAGAATAAAGGGAAAGAAATGCCGTGACAAGTGCAAAGGGATATAGCAAAAAGGAAAGAAGTGTAAATAGAAAGGAACAAAGTGCCTGAAGTAGATGAAAACCCATGTCATGGCAAGAATGACAGGGTAGAAGAAGGGAGGAAAAAAAACACAAGGGGGAAAAAAAGGGGAAAAAAGGGGGAAAGAAGGGGGGAAAAAGGGGGAAGAAAAAACAAAACCAAATAAAATAAACTAGAGTAAACAAAGCACAGGGTGCGAGGGAATATAAGACAAGTTGCAGTGTATAGGGCAGGGAAAAATAGTTGAAATAAAAGAAAAAGAAAAAGGGAAGAAAAAAGGAAAGAGGGAAAAGAAGGAAAGAAAAGGAAAAAAAAACAAGAAAAAAAAGGGAAGAAAAGGGGAAAAAAAGAAAAAAAGAGAAAAAAAGGAATAAAGGAAAAAAGAAAAAAGAAAAAAGGGGGAAAGAAAAGGAAAAAAGAAAAAAGGAAAAAAAAGGAAAAAAAAGAAAAAAGGGAGAAAAATGAAAAAAAGGAAAAGAAGGAAAAAAAGGGAGAAAAAAGGAAAAAAAAGGAAAAAAAGAAGAAAAGGAAAAAAAGGAAAAAAGGAAAGAAAGGATAAAAAAGGAAAAAAGGAAAAAAAGAGGAATAAAATGAAAGAAAAGGGGGAAAAAGGGGG
Organism: Lithobates clamitans; assembly: GCA_037952925.1. Taxonomy (NCBI): domain Eukaryota; kingdom Metazoa; phylum Chordata; class Amphibia; order Anura; family Ranidae; genus Lithobates; species Lithobates clamitans. Next base: position 47,285 of record JBBGZY010000901.1, read on the forward strand.
AAAAGGAAAAACAAGGGGAAAAAAACGGAAAATAGGAAAAAGAAAAAAGGAGAGAAAGAAAGAAAAGGAAAGGAAAAAAGGAAAAAAGGAAAGGGGGGGGACAAAGGAAAAAGAGGAAAAAAAAGGGGGAAAAAAAGGGGTGAAGAAAAGGGGAAAGATAAAGGGGGGAGGGGGTGGGAAAGGGGGAAGATAGGGGAAGGAGAGGGAAAGGGAAGGAGGAATCTGGGGATGTCATATGTGATTGCCAGCGGGAGCCCGAGGGCTAGATAATACCCAATAAATTTAATCGGGAATTTAGTAAAGGACACGTTGTCATAAGTAAAATAATACCAAAATGGTTAGAGTGCCCGTTGGATGATTACCACTGATAAATACCAGATGTGAGGAGAGATGAAAAAGCAGTAAAAGGTCCCCAAAGGGGAGAGAAGTACCAGGTGTATAAAAACACAAGGTATATAAACATCCGATGAGTAATTGCTAGAGTAATATTTGGATGATCAAAATTGCACGTTTTACGTCATAATGATAACCACCTCATGGATGGAAAAGAAAACATACATGTGAAATAATCATCTTTCATCAATGAAACATGTGAACGACAGGTTAGTATTGAGTCCCCCAGGGTGTACCGTGCCCAATGTATAAATCCAGTAGGCCTCATGGCAGAGAAGTAACAGATCTCGGTCCCCTCCTCTATGGGGAGGTTTGATGTGCTCAATCACCATCCCATGGAGCTCATGTGTTTGGTGTTTAGCTGTTACGAAGTGTATTGCCACCGGTTTGTTGGGATCAGCCTGTTCACCCTTTTCGGTCTTGGCCAGGGCGACCCTGATGTCACTTCTGTGTTTCTGGAATCTTTTCCTAAACGGGCCAATGGTCTTACCCACATATGATAATGTACAGGGGCATTTCAGCACATATACGCAAAAATCGGTATTGCAGTTATAGTATTCACGTATCGGGTAACGTTTACCCATACGTGGGTGTGTGAAATGTGTGCCACAGATGAGTGAGTTGCATACATTGCAGTTGTAACATCTGTAGCAACCTGTTTTAAGTGATATTTTGGGTAATGTTTTGATGTACTTATGTCTGGGATCAGCTTGTATAAGATGGTCATGCAGCGTTCTGCCCCGTTTATATGCTATCATGGGCCTGGCCTTTGTAGTGGGTCCCAGGGATCTGTCAGACAATAGGATATTACGGTTGTGTTCAATAGCGCGTTTGATCGTACCGGACTCTTGATTGAACGTGTGTACGAACAATGGACAGGTGACAGGGTTAGGGGTTCTGATCCGTCTCTTCTGAGCTTTGTCCAGAGCTTGGTCAAGTACCCTCGTGGGGTACCCGCGCTCCAAGAATTTGTTGTACATAATCTCGAGTTGCTGTTTTTTGTCCTCCTCATCGGAGCAAATGCGTAGTACCCTGGCAAATTGTGAGATAGGTAGATTTCTGCGTAGGTGTTCGGGATGTGCACTCTGAAAGTGGAGCAAGGTGTTTCTGTCAGTGGGTTTCGAGTATAGGGATGTTGTGATGGTGCCATGGTTGTTGGTGATGAGCACATCAAGGAATGAGATACGTTCACAGGAGAATTCGGGATTAAACACAATTCCTGGAAAAATACTGTTCAAAAAGTCTACAAACATGCTGAACTCATCACTACTTCCTGACCAAATAAGGAAAATATCATTGATGTACCTCATCCATTTTACAACATGCTTGTGAAAGAGGGGGGATGGGTAGATGTGTTGTTCTTCAAGGTAGCCAACGAATAGGTTGGCAAACGAGGGTGCTGCCAAGCTCCCCATAGCTGTGCCACGTATTTGTCTGAATGTCCTTCCCTCAAACTTAAAGTGGTTATTAGTAAGAATAAATTCAAGACATTCGAGGATATATCCACATGGTACCCCAGGGAGGTCATGCTTAGTACAGAAGTTTTCAACGGCCCGTAGGCCGGCATAATTCAGTATACAAGTGTATAGGGAAGATATATCCATTGTAGCGAATTTCCAATTGTTCTGAAGGGTATGGAAGGGTCTCAGCTTCTTGAGGAAGGAGCACCTTCCTTGTGATGTGACCGTTTTCGATTAAAAACCTTTTTTGGACAAATCTTGTTTGCTGATCCATGGTGTTCTGGCGAAGATGTATTTAACTTTAACAAGGGGACCCCCAGATCCTGGCCCTCCCCCCTTTTGTACCCCTACCATTTCACTAAAAAACTGTTAAAAATGACAACAATTCCTTTATTTAAATGCTTCTTCTTTCTTCTATCTTCCTTCGGTTTCTTCCTCCATCTTCTTCTTCTTCTGGTTCTTCTGGTTCTTCCTCCGGTGTTCTTGTCCGGCATCTCCTCCGCGGCGTCTGCGTCCTCTTTCCTTCTTCTCCTCAGGCCGCTCCGCATCCATGATGGCATGGAGGGAGGCTCCCGCTCTTCTCTTCATCTTCTTCTCTTCATCTTCTTCTCTCCATATTCTTGTCTTCATCTTCTTTTCGGGCCGCTCCGCATCCATGATGGCATGGAGGGAGGCTCCTGCTGTGTGACGCTTCTCCTCTTCTGATGGTTCTTAAATAATGGGGGGGGGGGGACCTGGTGACCCCACCCCCCTCTGACAGGCGGTGACTTGACGGGACTTCCCTGTGGCATTCCCCGTATCTGTCACTACATTACTGCATCACCATTTAAACACAAATTATATACAAATCATATAATTGAGTCAACAGACCCAATGCTGAGAAACCAATTAATTGCACATAAAAGGTAGGTAAATCCCTGATTCAGTCCATGAGGGGAGTGTGAAATATCCATCTCACTCCAAGTTTTAGGGTTTATCCAAGGCATTTATCCAAATCACCTTTCTCTGACCAAGGTGAAGTTGTTCAATAATCCAAAATATCAAACACTCTGGTTTGCCACCGTTGTTTTGTCAGACATGTCTAGCAATCAGCCTGTCCTTCTTCAGTGTATTATCATTAATGTGTTCTAAAACTCTGTGCCTAAATTGGTGATTTGTCTTGCCCATGTGCAACAGTGGGCAAGAGCATTTGCAAACATATACCACTCCATCTGAACTATAATTATATAAAAAGATTTTATCTGGATCACTTCTCCATTCTTGGGGTTGATAAATTATTTAACTGTAGGTATGTATATTTTATAAAAAATATATTATAAATCGCTAATAAAAAAATTAATATCAACATCAATGTTTAAATTCCTAGGTAGGGATTGGCAAACGGTTCGGCCTGAGCATGAGTTCAGGTCGAACATTTGCCTGTTCGGCCGTTCGCCAAACACCTGAATTTGCAGTGTTCGCTGGGTGTTCACCCCGACGAACACCCTTCAATGCACTGAGCAATGCACAGTGCAATCTGCTCCCTGATTGGGCAAAGATTTGCCCAATCTGGGTGCAGTGTAAGCTGAGCTGAGCTGTTAAGGAGCAGGGCCGGGAAGCCAGTCGTGGCATCCTTAAAAACCGATGAGTCATCAGCTGTCAATGGGTTATTCCCGCTGACAGCTTGTCATAAACCAGATGTGACCAGAACTGTGTGACTGCGACAGAGTGAACCAGACATAAATAGGTGAAAGTAAGTTTATTAAGGAAAATGTATATGTGAACACACCACCAATACAGAGTGAACAACCAAACAAACAGTGATAATAAACCAACCAGCATATGTAGCAAGAGGGATACCAGAATCGTAGTCAAGCCAGGCCGGGGTCATAAACAGGGAATCAGTAGCTGGGAAGGGAGATAAACACGACAAGAGAGGATGGATGGATCACAGGAGGGACGGGTCAGGTACAAGGCTCAGAGTCCAGGGTTCAGGTAACAGACAGGAAACAGGATCAACAGGTCCCAGGAATCAGGCTTCAGGTTCAGGTTACAGGATCAGGAATCAGAGCTACAGGTCAAGGCTCAAGGACAATACCTGGGCAACATAAGTCTGCGATTGCCGGGTCTTTATACTGCAGCTCTGCTAATTAAAGTCAGGTGACACCTGTCTGCAGAGGGGAATACCTGCTCCATACTGCCAGGATCCATCCGCTGGTGGACGCCAGTACTGCGGCCCAAAGATGACATAACATTAACAGGGAAAAGCTCTCCTGACAGTTCCAAACTGCCAGGAGACACCTGCTGGTGGACCTCAGTACTGCATGCCAAATAACAGATATTACCAGCGGATGGAACATTTCCTGACAGTACCCCCCCCTCAAAGGAGCGACCTCCGGACGCTCCAACTAGCCGTTGCTGGGGAAAGTCCATGGTGTCCAGCTGGGCAGTGGGCACATCAGGCTGGGCAGCGGACAGGAACACTCCAGGCTGGGCAGCGGACAGGAACACTCCAGGCTGGGCAGCGGACAGGAACACTCCAGGCTGGGCAGCGGACAGGAACACTCCAGGCTGGGCAGCGGACAGGAACACTCCAGGCTGGGCAGCCGGCATGAGCACTTCAGGCTGGGTAGCCGGCATGGGCACTTCAGGCTGGGCAGCCGGCATGGGCACTTCAGGCTGGGCAGCCGGCATGGGCACTTCAGGCTGGGCAGCCGGCATGGGCACTTCAGGCTGGGCAGCCGGCATGGGCACTTCAGGCTGGGCAGCCGGCATGGGCACTTCAGGCTGGGCAGCCGGCATGGGCACTTCAAGCTGGGCAGCAGGCATGTGCACTTCAAGCTGGGCAGCAGGCATGGGCACTTCAAGCTGGGCAGCAGGCATGGGCACTTCAAGCTGGAGGGCAGACACCCAGACATCAGGCTGGAGGGCAGACACCCGGACATCAGGCTGGAGGGCAGACACCCGGACATCAGGCTGGAGGGCAGACACCCGGACATCAGGCTGGAGGGCAGACACCCGGACATCAGGCTGGAGGGCAGACACCCGGACATCAGGCTGGAGGGCAGACACCCGGACATCAGGCTGGAGGGCAGACTCCCGGACATCAGGCTGGAGGGCAGACTCCCGGACATCAGGGTGGAGGGCAGACTCCCGGACATCAGGCTGGAGGGCAGACTCCCAGACATCAGGCTGGAGGGCAGACTCCCGGACATCAGGCTGGAGGGCAGACACCCGGACATCAGGCTGGAAGGCAGACACCCGGACATCAGGCTGGAGGGCAGACTCCCGGACATCAGGCTGGAGGGCAGACATCCGGACATCAGGCTGGAGGGCAGACTCCCGGACATCAGGCTGGAGGGCAGACTCCCGGACATCAGGCTGGAGGGCAGACTCCCGGACATCAGGCTGGAGGGCAGACTCCCGGACATCAGGCTGGAGGTAAGACTCCCGGACATCAGGCTGGAGGGCAGACTCCCAGGCATCAGGCTGGAGGGCAGACTCCCGGACATCAGGCTGGAGGGCAGACTCCCGGACATCAGGCTGGAGGGCAGACTCCCGGACATCAGGCTGGAGGGCAGACTCCCGGACATCAGGCTGGAGGGCAGACACCCGGACATCAGGCTGGAGGGCAGACACCCGGACATCAGGCTGGAGGGCAGACACCCGGACATCAGGCTGGAGGGCAGACACCCGGACATCAGGCTGGAGGGCAGACACCCGGACATCAGGCTGGAACAGATCAGCTGGCGGGGAGGCAAGACTGGACACTGGCATGATGGTATGGGTTGGATTAGCTAGTGCGGAGGCAGGTTGGGTTACTGGCAGGATCGTTTTGGTTGGAAAAAACTTTCGTTTTTTCTTTGGCTTAGCCACTGAAGATCGGTAGGTAAGGGGTGCAGCAGACTGGAGAGGAGGATTGGGATATGGTAGAGAAGAGGTAACAGTAGCTGGAGGAAGTTCGTGTGGGTTTGCAGGCAGCAGGGAAGAGACAGGTGGGTTGAATGCAGGATAGGTACAGGGAGCAGAGACTGGATATGAGTATTTGGTTGGCAGCAGCGTATACTGAGCTGCAACTGCGGTTGACATGGGTGATGGGGAAACATACATTTGGGTAGGCTGGTGTTTGGTGGCAGAGGTGGTTTGTTTGGTTGGGGCTGATTGCATCATGTCAGACCATGCTGAAAGTATAGGTTGTACAAACTGTGCTTTTAACTCTCCCTGTCTAACAAAAGACTGAGCAGACACAATGCACTCAGCAATCACCTGTGGGGAACAGGCTGAGTAGTGCTCACAAAAATCAGCTGGATCATCTTCAAAAAGCCACACTAGGGATACAACCTGATTCATATCAAAAGGAGGAGTGAAATCATCATGGCCCTCTGGAATACAGGGCAGGGCCAGCTCAGTACATAGCTTGATCAAAGGCTGCACCTCCCCAAACAATATATAACCCTGATCGACCAGGGAGTGAGCCAATCGTATAGTGGCAAACAACTGATCACTAGACCATCCTTTCAAAGCCTGGCGGCAATAATCACCACTTTCAGATGCCAGCAGAGAAAAATAAATAACCTCATCGGCATTCATGGTTGCAACCAACCGAATCAAAATGGTTCCCCTGTGCAGCCACTTCTGGTCAGGGATGGCCCTGGTATTCTGTCATAAACCAGATGTGACCAGAACTGTGTGACTGCGACAGAGTGAACCAGACATAAATAGGTGAAAGTAAGTTTATTAAGGAAAATGTATATGTGAACACACCACCAATACAGAGTGAACAACCAAACAAACAGTGATAATAAACCAACCAGCATATGTAGCAAGAGGGAGTACCAGAATCGTAGTCAAGCCAGGCCGGGGTCATAAACAGGGAATCAGTAGCTGGGAAGGGAGATAAACACGACAAGAGAGGATGGATGGATCACAGGAGGGACGGGTCAGGTACAAGGCTCAGAGTCCAGGGTTCAGGTAACAGACAGGAAACAGGATCAACAGGTCCCAGGAATCAGGCTTCAGGTTCAGGTTACAGGATCAGGAATCAGAGCTACAGGTCAAGGCTCAAGGACAATACCAGGGCAACATAAGTCTGCGATTGCCGGGTCTTTATACTGCAGCTCTGCTAATTAAAGTCAGGTGACACCTGTCTGCAGAGGGGAATACCTGCTCCATACTGCCAGGATCCATCCGCTGGTGGACGCCAGTACTACGGCCCAAAGATGACATAACATTAACAGGGAAAAGCTCTCCTGACAGTTCCAAACTGCCAGGAGACACCTGCTGGTGGACCTCAGTACTGCATGCCAAATAACAGATATTACCAGCGGATGGAACATTTCCTGACACAGCTAAACAATAATAAGAAAAAAGTGCCAGTAAAAAAAAAAATGGCTTGGGGTCCCCCCAATCCATAACAGGCCCTTTGGATCTGGTATGGGTTTGAATGGGAACCCCACACCAAAATTAAAAAAAAAACAGCATGGGCCCCCCAAAAAATCCATACCAGACCCTTATACGGGCATGTAGCCTGGCAGGTCAGGAAAGGGGGACGACGACTGAGTGCCCCCCCAACCATACCTGGCCACATGTCCTCCAGCATTTTTTAATAAAGGAATTGTGTTTATTACTTTTTGACACTTTTTTTGGTGAATGGGTAGGGGTACTAGGGGTACTATGTACCTGATACCCATTCACATAGGGGGGTGGGATCTGGGGGCCCCCTTGTTAAAGGGGGCTTCCAGATTCTGATAAGCCCCCCACAATCACAGGGCATGGTTGTGGGGAAGAGACCCTTGTCTCCATGAACATGGGGACATGGTGCTTTAAGGTGGAGGGGCAGAGTCCACCCACCCCCCCCCATGTTGAGGGCATATGGCCTCATCCGCTCACCCCCCCTTTCCTGACCTGCCAGGCTGCATGCCTGGATAGGGGTCTGATATGGATTTTGGGGGGACCCCACACAATTTTTTTTCATTTTGGCATGGGGTTTCCCTCCAAATCTATAGCGGTCCCAGAGGGTCTGGTATGGACTGTGGGGGGCCTTGCCATTTTTTCCCTATTTTTTGAGTAGCCGGGTGCCGGAAATTGCAACTGCAAGTCATTTTAAATGGGATTTTACTTGTTTTTTTTTTTCTTTAGAAATTTCATTTTTGCTGCAGCATGTTTTATGCATGCTACAGATGTGCCACTTTACTGGCACATTAAGCCCTGGTTCACACCTATTCTTTTTTTTGTGTATTTTCAGTTTTGCAGAAACACACTACAGTCCATTTAACATGGTTTTCTATGGGTCATGTTCACATCTATGCATTTTATGAAAAGGGCCAGGGACTTTTTTCTGTTTTTGGTTCCATAGACTTCAATTGATCAAAAATGCGAAATGCACCTGGAATATGCAAAGTGAAACCTGCATAGGTGTGAATCAGGCCTAACAGGACCCCCCAGGAACTATGTTTAAAGGAATTTTTCGTTTTTATTGTTGCAGTTTAAGCATAATTAAAATCACTGCTCCTGAAAAAACATTTTTTTTTATTGATACATCTTTTGCAGCCATTTTTAATATTGCATAAGTTCTCTCTAATGCGTACGCCAAATGGGCAAGAAGTGTGGCCAATATACTGAAAACCACAGGGACATTGTAGTAGATATACTACTCCTTCAGTTTTTCAAGTGATTCAATCTCTACGGTAATCGGATCTTTTTTCTTAGTGGTATGCAGTACAAAATCTTTCCTCCAGTGTTTGTTATTTTCAGTTGTAAAGCATGCCTGGCTTTTGCCACAACCATAAATACCAGTTGTATGCAAAAATGTCATAGGCCTATTACTATTTTGCTAATTGTCATGCTAAAAATGGATTAGCAAGAGTTAACGTGAGAATTCATGTACAAAGAATTTATTGTGTGTGTGTGTGTCATTAATCCATAGCCAGACCGCAGTAATGGTATTCCTCCAAACTCTGTATTCAGTGTGAGTTATGGTTATGTGTAACCCAGGAAACTGTGGCTCCATTCTGACAGCTGATTTGTGGGGGTGGGCTGCGGCAAGTTTATTTAAGTTTAGGCTTGGCTACTAAGGCTCTGGTCTCCTTTGAAAAAGTCAGTCCCCCAATGTAACGCGTAGGGTTGATTGCTGCTGAAAGCTGATCGCAGCTTGTGAAAGCTTGTGAAAGGGGAACATGCGATTCATATCCTTTACTATTAAAGGTCCATGTTTTAGGATGAGCTGCCAGTCTAAGTGGTGGTGGGTCTTTGTCTTCGAGGCTTATAGGTAACCGTCCATAAGGAAATTTGAGTCTGGCAAGCTTATCGAAATCGAGTGGCCATCTTTCATTTTAAGGTGGTGGTGATTCACACAGTCACACAGTGGATTTTTGTTGGTTCATTTAATCAAAAGAACACTTTTATAACAACAGAGGTATCTCTAAACTGGAAAAGAGTAAAATAAATGATCCTGGTAAAAGCCATATAGGTCCTGTAATTGGCCTGTTTACGTTAGTCAGGATAAGACTAGCACCAAGCAAGAGAATGCCCAAGATGAAGATAGATGGCAGAAAAGTTCTGAGACAGGTATCAAGGGTTACAGTGCTAATGGAGTTACTATAAAGTTGAACAAACTGGCTCATTGTGTGTTTTGACCCCTCAATCATAAAAAGGGGGATATGTGACAGACCTTATCATCATCATCAAGTGGTGGAAGTATGTGACCAGAAAGAGTGCTAAAAAGTTTTGGAATGCTTACATATATACACAAGCCTTATACTAAAAGAGATTTATTCAGAAAAAAATAATTCCCACAGGTCAATTCCCTTAGTTTAACTCAGAGCTGATTTTCTAACACAGGGACTGGCTGGCTTTGGTTTCAAACCTAGCAACATCTAGAAATGAGAATAATGTAAGTATGGCTTTGAAGGAATTAACTGTGTGCTAGAGGTAAGGTTAGGGAGTGGGATTCAGGGTAGGGTGTATCTCTATAAAAACATATTTCTTTATCTTAAATAGTGTAGGGAAAATCCTTGTAATTTTTCGGCCCATTTTGTCACTATGACATGCAGAGGATGAATCTACCCAATGATGGCACAAAAAGCAATTCAATTCTGACAGAATTTTTAAATATTCCTTCCTGTATCCAAGATGAAAAAAAAATGTTTTTGATATGAATATATTTTAAGGTCAAGGGTAAGGTTAGGTTCAGGCTTTAGTAAATTAGACTTCATGCACAGGGTCATACAGGTGCCATACAGCATACAAAGCCTGCGTAACCACTCTCCTAATATCCATTTCTGCTGTATACATATGCCCATTGAGATGAATTAGAAGATGCTGCTGTATACAATTATATGCTGGGGTTTGCATAAAACATTTGCATTCAGAGTGCATGTCCATGCATGTGCTTTATCTGCATAACCACTTACAGCAGCATTTTCTAATTGATTTCAGTGAATGGCTGCACGTGCCAGCTGTAGGTCGCCAGAGAGTAATTAAGCAGGATCTGCATACTGTACATACTGTACATACTGTTTGACCATGTACAATAGTTCCTAAGTAGGTTAAGATTTAGGGTATATATGGAGTGTTAAAGAGTCATTTTCAGAATACACTTAGGGGGTCTATTTATAAAAATGTTGCTGTTTGAATGTACCAGCATTCACACAGTCATCACAAATAATCCCAGTGAAGTGTCTAATGTGTATTTTTTATGATCATCAGTTCCATATTTTGGCCACAATCGGGTATTTTCCTGAAATATCTTAATCAGGAAAATACTACACAATGACCAATAGATGGAGACGATCATAGGAAATAAACAGATCATGCAAGTTATAAGGAATATTCATGATGGCTGTGGAATACTGATACATTCACACAGCAATAATTAATGTGGAGATTAGGTTTGGGCCCCTTTCACACAAGTGTTCAGTTTGTCCATTTTTCCTCCGTCTTTTGAAAAATGGACACCCAGAGCTCTGAGGAATGGGGCATGTCCCAATCAATTGTTACCAGGACAGGTTTCACTGCACTCAGCTGAGGTGTATCAGTTATATGTTTGCTCTTTCATCTGCTTTGGAGTATCCCTTTGTCTTGGTGGATTTAATACATTTGCTAATGGTAATGCACAAGGTGTTTGAGCCCTCTTGTGTGGTTCTTGCAGTGTGTTAAAGATTACCCAGTTGTGCCCCAGAGTGGCATTGTAGATAAAAACAGTACTGAAGATTACCCCTGAAATTTAGTGTTGGAGTGTTTTTTTGAAAATGACGAGAATGTGAGATACATATTGTAACATATAATATAATAAAATATAATATTCACTATAAAACTTCTCTGTTCCTTTGCTATACATTACAGAATCCAACCAAACCTCTTGTATAAGTTATTTTAGCCAAAAAGCTTGTAATTTGATAGTTGTCAAAACCTTGTCAAAATCTTAACAGACATTTTCCAGGATCCCCACTAGTTTGTTTACAATTTCTTACAGGCAAGCAGCATCTGTCATGTAGATGTAGTATTAATATCATCTCTAAATGAGAGACTTTTAGCTACATCAGCTGTAGGTTTGGGCAGGCAAACTGGTCAAATTTGGCCAGTTTGTTTGTCCATTCAGCAAACAGACTAGGTTTGGGTTGAACTCACATCAATCCAAACCCAAAGCTCATTCCTAGGTTTGTGCCAGAGAGCAGTAAAAATTAAATTAATCCATTAATCCTTCAAGGTGTTCTTGCTTTCTGATGTCAGTTTTGTAATTTTTCGGGTTAGTTTGTTATTATCTCACAAAAAAAAACTGCTATGAATCGTAAACTTTCAAAAATAAGACAATGTAGAAGAAGTCTTTCTGGGGATTTTCATAAATTTAGTGGCTATGTTTCAAGAGGCTCACAGAAAGCTGCCTCTCAGGAAGCAATTTTCTTACTAAAATGGCTTATAATAAGCATTTCTGCAAGCTCTTAGGCTTTAGCTAATTGCAGGTGCCTGTCTGTGGTTCTATTAATGTGGATTAGAAATGTTAAAGGGTATTAGCGATAATTATGATGGACAAAGGGAGAGTGGTTCTGGTAGCACCAAATAGGCCCAAAAGAGCTTGGTAAACTTGTTACAGTAGATGTACACATTTCCTCTGCAGCTCTTTTTTGAGGACAATCCTTCTCTTTGAAGGTTCTATAGGACATCAACAGGTTTAAAGTAGTTGTAAACGACAATGATAATTTGTACCTATAGGTAAGCCTATAATAACACTTACCTACAGGTACTGTAAATATCTCCTAAACATGGACCATTTAGGAGACATTTACTGTATATGTTGCCGATGACATCATTAGCGCATGCACTCTGAAGGAACAGCCGCCCATACCGTTTCTTCAGAGCCCTGTGCCATGACCGGTGGCTCCCACACACATGAGTGGGAGTGACGTCACGTGGCTCTGGACAGTCACATAGCTGGAGTCTGCAGACCCAGATGGAAGACAGGAGAAGATGGTTGCAGCCATCAGCAGTGACAACATATCGATGGAGGGCTTTGTATGCAGGTAAGCTTCACATAATGTGCTAGTATGTGATGCATACAAGCACATTATGCCGTTACTTTGCAGGTCAGAAAAAAAAAGCAGGGCTTTACTTCCTCTTTATGCTGGGGCAATGGAAGGACAGATCTTAGCTAAGAATGACCTTTTGTCATAATATGTGACCATCCTGTTACACAGTATAACTCTCATAACATCTACCATTTATATGAATATATGTAAAGCTTTTCTTGCCTTTAATAAAATAAGCTGTTCATGCTTTCGTGAACACACATTTCTAACACTCCAAGACTTATTATAAACTGGATTGGATAGGGGTCTATTGCTTTGTACCCTCATCAGATATAGAACCCTGATTTGGATAGACCCCCACTCTTAAAATTCCCATTGGAGACTTAAAGATACCTTTTTCATTTCAACTATAACCTTCCCATAAAATCATATGTGCATTTAGCATATTTTGCTGCCTGTTGTTTACCTGTAAATATCTCCCTTATATAAACATAAAAAACTAATGCCCCGTACACACGGTCGGACATTGATCGGACATTCCGACAACAAAATCCTCTGATTTTTTCCGACGGATGTTGGCTCAAACTTGTTTTGCCTACACACGGTCGCACAAAGTTGTCGGAATTTCCGATCGCCAAGAACGCGGTGACGTCAAGCACGTACGACGAGACTAGAAAAGGCCAGTTCAGAACCAAGCGCGGCACCCTTTGGGCTCCTTTTGCTAATCTCGTGTTAGTAAAAGTTTGGTGAGAGACGATTCGCGCTTTTTCAGACTCGTGGCTTTCAGATCGTTTTCTGCCGTTCAGTTTGTGCTTGTGGGTTTGTATCTGCTCTTCAGTGCGTGCAGTCAGTTCGTATTGGAGTTTTTTGTGCGATCTTGTCCGCTCGTTGCTGTTTTTCAGGTCGCTCTTCACAGGCCTTGCTGTTCTTCAGTGCGTTCTGTTACTTCGTTCTGAGCAGCCGACCGTTTTCTAGCCATGTTTCGTATGCGTACTCCTCGTAGAGTTCGTGCCGTGCGGGGGCTTGGTGTTAGGGTCCTGACCTTGACACAAGTCCAGTCCATGAACAGGGTGGGGAGGAGTTCATGGACCAAGAATTGGTTGCTTCAGCGTGACCAGTTCTGTCATATGCCTTTGCTGCGTGAGATCCGTGAGAATAATCCTGATGATTTCAGGAACTTTCTCAGGATGACGGACCCCGTGTTTCACCGTCTGCTGGCTTCGCTGACCCCCTATATCAGCAGGCAGGATACCTGCATGAGGCAAGCCATCACTCCGGAGCAGAGGTTGGTCGCTACCTTGCGGTATTTGGCCACAGGGAGAAGCCTACAGGACCTCAAGTTCTCGACAGGCATCTCCCCCCAGGCTCTGGGGATCATTATCCTAGAGACCTGTTCTGCCATCATCCAGGTCCTACAGAAGGAGTATATGAAGGTAAGATTTTTATCCTTTTATATCACATTTTATTGTATTGAATGTTTGATAATATATTGTATTTCTTTCCTCATTCCCTAATTACAATGATTGTAATATGCTGTGAATGTCCCCTTTGTCCTCATGCATGCTGGATTTTTATGTAATTATTATTTTAGGTCCTTCATACATATTTGCCCTTCAATAACCTCTCCAGCATGGTGTCTCCTGCCCTATATTCACCTCATGTAGTCACTTAACAATGTATTTTATCAGCTCCATAGTAGTGCGTTACCCCAAACACCCCCTAAAATGTTTTGAAATGTTATTTTTGATTTAAATTCAGGCAGAGGGCCAGAGGCTTTTTTTTGTGGTGTCCCCAAATTTTTTGTAACCCTCCCTCCCCCCAACTGCTAAGTCAGCTGATCACAATTCTCTATCCTCAATCATCTATCTGCTGACTTTGCCAAACCCATACACACTATACCCATCTCTTTACTGGTCAGATTTATGGATGAATTCCCCAAAGCATGTAGTGCAAGGGCCTGCCTGTATACTTTCCAATGGTACTGTTTAAAGTTTTTGTATCCTATTATGATCTTGATAGGTAATAGCAGAATGTCCAAATGTGCTCAAATGTGTACAATGTGTATTTATATCTTTGTATTATGACACTTCTTACCTGTCCAGTGGGCTGCCAATAGTGTAACTAAGGAGGGGCTGTTCCAAGTAATACCCTGTATTTAGGCATTCATCTCTCAATGAAGTGAAGAGGGTTACCTGTCCAAGATTTCCACACACCCCCTATAATGTTAGAAATGGCCCATGAGAGGGGGGGGGGGGAAATATGATAGGTGTACCTTATACTTTGTTGTTGTTAAATTCCCCTTAATAAATGCTATCTGGAGGTTGACCCATAATGTTTGTGTCTAATCTGCTTGCCAGGTTTCTGTGAAAAAATAGTAATGTTTATTGTTTTTTCCTCAACAGTTTCCTTCAACGCCACAGGAATGGCAGACTGTGGCCTCCCACTTTGCCCAGCGGTGGGACTTTCCTAACTGCGGAGGGGCAATTGATGGGAAACACGTCCACATCGTCCCACCACCCAACTCGGGGTCGTACTATTATAATTACAAGGGGTTTAATAGTATAGTGATGTTGGCGGTGGTGTCGGCTAATTACGACTTCTTGTATGTGGACGTGGGGAAGAATGGCCGGATGTCCGATGGTGGAGTGATCGCCCAGACGGAGTTCTACAGGCATCTCCAGAATGGCAGCTTGGACTTGCCACCTCCAGAGGACAATGTTGAAGGTCTCCCATTTGTGTTTGTTGCTGATGAAGCGTTTGCGCTGGGGGACCACCTGATGCGGCCATTCCCGATGAGGACCCTCACCCCGGAACAGAGGGTTTTTAATTACCAGCTGGCCAGAGCCCGAAGAGTGGTGGAGAACACATTTGGAATCCTGGCCAGCCGGTTCCGATTATTTCTGACACCCATCCATATGGCGGAGTATAAACTGAACCATATAATACTTGCCTGCTGTGTTCTCCATAATTTTCTACGAAAACATTCAGCCAACTATGCTGGCTCAGTTGGGCCTGAGGCCGGAATCCCAAATACATCAACAATGAAGGCACTTGAAAGCGGCTGTCCTGGCTTGCCCTCCCTGAATGCCCGTGATGTCCGGTTACGATACCTGGAGTTCTTTGCGGGTAGGGGGGCTATCAATATGCCAGACAATCTGTGACACCTTTTTCAAATAAAAAACAACCAAAAGCAATTCTTGGTGGACATTTACTGCTTGTGTTTGTTTGAGCTGACCCTGACAGAAATGTGTTGAGTGCAGAAAATGTCGTGATTGGGTAACCTTAGAAAGAATAGTGTTGGCTGGTACTTCCTAAATGCAAAAACACATTTCACTCCAAGTGCACTTGCAACTGCACTGAACCTGCACTTGTAGTGCAAAGTGTATTTGCCCTTAGGAAATAACCCCCATTTTTGCATAAAACAACAATTACATCACCCCAAAAGTGTTGTAGCGTTGAGACAATAATCCACACATTCTTGAGTAAGGCACTTTTTTATACCTGCAAAAATCACATGTGCATTTATGAAAGGTTTTTAAAACAAAACAACATGTTTGTTGTATAACAATTTTTTGGGGGGGGCATAATCAAAAATCGAAATATCCATTTCAGATAAAACAGGCCTGTGTAAAACCAACAAGAAAGCCAAAAAACTTGAACTTACAAAGTTCACATATGGTAAAACCTGAAGGCTATATCAGACATCAGTATTTAGGAACTGGGTTTGATATAGCGTTCAGATGGGGGGAAATCACCCCTGGAAAAGCCAAATTTGGAAGATGCACACCAATTTACGAATGTCAACATGTGCTATCTGCCATCAGGGGGGATCAAGGGACGTGTTTTGGGGGAGCAAGCCCTTCCTCAACGCTACTTTATAATTGAGGAAGGTGTTGCACCCCCAAAACGCGTCCATTGATCTCCTGTGATGGCAGATAGCACATGTTGGCACACTGTGTGCATCCTCCAAATTTGGCTTTTCTAAACATTGAAAAAATTTGAGTAACATAAAACAGGTGATTTTGTGGGGTTTAAATTCGCCCCAAAACATCAATGATGTTATTATTTTTTTTAATAACATCAGTGATTTGTTGCTGGATGTTTTGCAATTGGAGATTACATCCCATGATCTCCCCAATCAGTATCTGGGCACTTTCAGATGTGAAACGTTCTGGATCCCGATCACCTAAAAAGAGATAAAGAACAAAAAAAACAGGTCTCAAAAATCTGCTAACATCCATCTCTTTTACCTGAGCCTGTGGTTGCAGACACTCACCTGTTGTGGTGCCAATCCCCACCACATCTTCTTCTTCCTCCTGCTCTTCTTCTTGGGTAGGTATTTCCCCTTCTTCCAGAGGGGGGGGGCTCTGGTCTCCTGGGATGAGGAGTGACCTCCGAGTCTTTTCTCCCCTATGTAAAACAAAAATGGTATACTTAGCACACAGATATTTGATGGCAGAACTATAGAAATAGGAAACATTGCTTGGAAGTGGGGTACAATTTCCTATGTTAGCCGAGTTCAAAGATGTATATTTTTTATTGCCCTTTGTCAAGCTGCAATACTTTACCTGTTTGGTACAAGCTTCACAGATGGAGACCCCCCCTATAGTATACACTGGAGCACCTGTGTGCCCCCCTAATAAAAATGGTGTTCTTGTGTCCCACACTAGTGCTCCAGTGTCCAGATGTGAAAACAGCTGCTCAGTGTCCTCTCCTTACACACAATCTAGTTTACATTTCATTCTAGTAACAAACCCATCTACACAAACAAATATTTTGCATCCAAGTAGGCCCCAAAAAAATGTGGGAAAATGCATATAGCCTAAACAATGGTGTTCTAGAGGCCGAAAGAAAAAATGTTTGATACGAACGAATAATGTGCCCATGAACATTAAAGTTGCCCTTTTAAACGTTACAATTACTAAAAGCATATGGAGCAGAATGAACGGAATAAAGACAGAAAGAATATGAACACAGCACAACTACTTACTTTTTTGCAGCACTCTCCGGATCTTTCGGTACTGCTCTGGCTCTCTCAACTTCAGGTCCGACCACCGCTTCCTGAGCTGATCTTTAGATCTTCATACCCCGAAATTCCGCTCAAGACTCCTGACCACTTTACCAATGATTTTGGCCTTTCTGATGTTGGGGTGGGGGTAAGGCCCATATTTTCCGTCATAGTCAGACTTCTTCATGATGTCGACCATCTCCAACATCTCCCCAAACGACATATTTGTGGCCTTAAAACGTCTCCTTCTGGATCGGGACGTGCCTGGATCCGGGCTTTCCTCCTCCTCCTCGTTGTTAGAATTAGCACGCACCTGTTGTAACTCCACCATCATGCTCTTCCCCCACTGCGCCGAACGAAAAGGGGCGGGGAATAGAATAGAAAGAACGTCAGGGGTGGGCGGAGTTACACACATGCGCAGTGTGTATATAGCGTAACACGCGTGCGTATTACGTACGATCTGTGAGCGGAGGAAGGAGCATTGGACGCACCGATCGTAAGAACGAAGGTAAGAGACAAACTTGGGCCTATACTGCTTCTAGATTGAGGCCTATATTGTAACAAGATTAGAAGAGTTTGGTGTGACATTAGGCTTTGTCTTGTGTTGTGTCTTGCAGTGAACATGGATATCTTAATGAGAGATACTGACTTCATGTCACTATTCATTGATATGCTAAGTGAGCTGCCCTGTCTGTGGGAGATTACCCACCCCCATTTCAAAAACCAAGCAAAGAGGAAGGCAGCACTGGAGCAATTGTGTGAAATTGTGAAGCAGGTGATCCCCACGGCAGACATCACTTATTTAAAGATATTAATTGGTTGCCTGAGGAGCACATATCTGAGGGAGCGCAATAAAGTCCTGGATTCACAGAGATCCGGAGCAGCAGATGACATCTATGTCCCCAGGATGTTGTACTACGACAGGCTGCACTTTCTGGCAGGCCAGACTGAACCCAGGCCAACCCTCTCCAGTCTTCCTTCCACGCTTCCTTCCCCCCGGCTGAGGCTTCTGACGCCCAACCTGGGCTTTCCAGGCCATATGTGGAGGAGCCCAGATTGAGCCAGGTATAGCATTCCTCTAAATATTTCTGCTTGTCCAATCAATGATGTTAACTAGATGTTAGTTGGGAGTACTAATTTATGATTGTGATTGATGATGCAAAACTAAAACCATGTCCCTTTTTCATACACAGGGAAGTCTCAGCCAGGAGGTGGCCGGGCCGAGCCGGCTGGCTGATATCAAGGTCCCTCCACCCCCCCTGGAAACAGAAAGTGGCAGTAGGAGGAGTGCCCTAGAGGAGGCTGCTATCAGATTTTTTTGGAGGGCTACAGAGGTCCTGGGAGCACCACACACCAGGCAGGAGAACCTTGCAGCATTCATTGCCTATAAAATGCAGAGGATGGAGGAGGGCCAACAAGCCATGTGTCAGGCCCTCATATCAGAGGCTCTGGAGAAAGGTGTGAGGGGCCACATTACACCTCACACACAGCTTTGGGATGGTCCTCCTCCTCCTCCTGCAGGTCCTCCTCCTCCTCCTCCCTCTCCTCCAGGTCCTCCCAGTCCTCCTCCAGGTCCTCCCAGTCCTCCTCCTCCTCCTCCTCCAGGTCCTACTCCTCCTCCTGCCACATCTCCAACTGCACAGCCACAGCCCGGAAGGAAGTGTGAAAGGAAGACCAGAGAGTGATTGCCCTGGATCCAGTCTGGTCGGCCAAAAGATGCAGCCTCTTGTGGTACCACAGCCTGGGGACACTGATGTCATCTGCTGCTATCCGAGTCTCTGTGAATCCCGGACCAGACTGCCCTCCCTTACATATGGACTCCTCAGGCCACCAATTTTGAGGTTTAAGAATTGATGTCTGCCGTGGGGGTCCCAGGCTTCGCTAATTTCTCCTGTTGATCCAGTGTTGCCTTCCTCTTTGTTTGGTTCTGATCCCTTAATAAAGGATTTTTGTTTTGAATTATACTCTCCTATGTGTTTTACTTCAAAAATGATGGTTTGTTTGTGAGGATTCAGGTACATTTCTAATATACAATGTGAAATGAACAAGGGACACCAACAACAAAAAATCTCATGGAGATTAAATAATAAAAGATATCAATGGTGTTGGGGTAACTTGACACACAAAACACACACAAAAATATTCTGGAGTAAAAAGCAAAAACATAACATTGAACAAAGATCAGCCTTGGAAAAAATCCAAACATTAAAGAAAAAAAAAGGCTTAAAAACAAAAAAAAAAAACTAAAAAATATAAAACTGTCAGATGTGACAACTAATAACAATATATTGAGGGAATCCCACTAAAAAAACACAAATAAAACTTTGTGAGAAGTGTGTGTGAATATGAGCAGCAAAACGACTTAATTCTTGTCACATTATAAAGAAGAAGAGAGTGCGCTGTATTAAACCATTTTTTACATTGCAGCGTGACGAAAGTGCTTTATCCATTACGAACGCTAAGTTTACCAGAACGAGCTGTCCCGTGTCGGAATTTCTTCTGAGCATGCGTGGCACTTTGTGCGTAGGAACAGGCCACACACGGTCGGAATTGACGCGATCGGATTTTGTTGTCGGAAAATTTTATCTCCTGCTGTCCAACTTTGTGTGTCGGAAAATCCGATGGAAAATGTCCGATGGCGCCCACACACGGTCGGAATTTCCGACAACACGCTCCGATCGGACATTTTCCATCGGAAAATCCGACCGTGTGTACGGGGCATAAGACTGCTGCTGAGTGCTACCATCTTGGATGCAATGTCAGGAACACCAGCAGTGGCACTGAAAGTGACACTCTATAGCAGGGATCCTCAAACTACGGCCCTCCAGCTGTTGCAGAACTACACATCCCATGAGGCATTGTAAAACTCTGACATTCACAGACATGACTAGGCATGATGGGAATTGTAGTTCCTGAACACCTGGAGGGCCGCAGTTTGAAGACCCCTGCTCTATAGTATCCCCCTTCACTCCTTCCCCCAGGGGCTACATAAACATTTATGTAGGGAGATGAAAGTGACAGGGGGCATAGAAAATGGGTATGTGTAGACAGTAATTAGTCACTGTCAGAGAGGAGATGGCTATGATGTATGAGAAAGGCAGAGCTATAGAATAAACTCTCCTGGAGTAGTCACATTTTCTAACATGTTCAAAACCACTAGGGGTGATTTTACTAAAACTGGAGCATGCAAAATCTGGTGCAGCTGAGCATTGAAACCAACCAGATTCCAGATTTTAGTGTGAGGCTGGGTTCACACTGGTCCGACAAACGCTCCGACATTGGGAGCTCATGTCGCATGACGTGTGAAATGTAATGTTTCCCTATGGGAGCCGTCCTAACTGGTCCGACACAAGTCGTTCCGACTTTAGAAATGCTCCCTGTACTACTTTGGTCCGACTTTGATTCTACTTCAGCCTATTGACTATCATTGAAGTCGGATCAAAGTCGGATTGCCGTCTTGCATGATCCGACTTCGGCACGCGACTTGTGCTCAGATGATCTTGAGGGGGAACTCCGCGCCAAATTTTAAATAAAAATCCGGCATGGGTTCCCCCTCCAAGAGCATACCAGGCCCTTAGGTCTGGTATGGATCTAAGGGGAACCCCTACGCCAAAAAATCGGCGTGAGGTCCCCCCTAAAATCCATACCAGACCCTTATCCGAGCACGCAGCCCAGCCGGTCAGGAATGGGGGTGGGGACGAGCTGGCGGCCCCCCCCTCCTGGACCGTACCAGGCCGCATGCCCTCAACATGGGGGGGTGCTTTGGGGCATGGGGGGCGCAGTGTGGCCCCCCACCCCAAAGCACCTTGTCCCCATGTTGATGAGGACAAGGGCCTCTTCCCGACAACCCTGGCCGTTGGTTGTCGGGGTCTGCGGGCGGGGACTTATCGGAATCCGGGAGCCCCCTTTAATAAGGGGGCCCCCAGATCCCGGCCCCCCACCCTATGTGAATGAGTATGGGGTACAGCGTACCCCTACCCATTCACCTAGGAAAAAAGTGTCATTTAAAAAAAAACACTACACAGATTTTTAAAGCATTTTATTCCACAGCTCCGGGGGTCTTCTTCCGACTTCGGGGGTCTCTCCGGTTCTTCTCCGCGCTCTCCGGGTCTTCTGCCGGGCTCCTCCGCTCTCTTCTGCTCTTTTGCCGCTCTTTTGCTAAAGAGGAGGAGCCCGGTCTGCTGCCTTCTTCTCTTCGGGGGTCTCTCTGGTTCTTCTCCACGCTCTCCGGATCTTCTGCCGGGCTCCTCCGCTCTCTTCTGCTCTTTTGCTAAAGCGGAGGAGCCTGGTCTTCAATCTTCTGCCTTCTGCCTTCTGCCTTCTGCCTTCTGCCCTCTTCTCCTGATGTTGACACGACGCTCTCTGGGGCTAGAATGCTCTCTGTGCGCTCTGCTCTGACTTATATAGGCGGTGACCCCGCCCCCTTAAGCCGTCACAGTCCCTGGGCATGCTGGGACTGTGACGTTTTAGGGGGCGTGGTCATCACCCGATGACCACGCCCCCTTATGCCGTCATAGTCCCAGCATGCCCAGGGACTGTGACGGCTTAAGGGGGCGGGGTCACCGCCTATATAAATCAGAGCAGAGCGCACAGAGAGCATTCTAGCCCCAGAGAGCGTCGTGTCAACATCAGGAGAAGAGGGCAGAAGGCAGAAGATTGAAGACCAGGCTCCTCCGCTTTAGCAAAAGAGCGGCAAAAGAGCAGAAGAGAGCGGAGGAGCCCGGCAGAAGATCCGGAGAGCGTGGAGAAGAACCGGAGAGACCCCCGAAGTCGGAAGAAGACCCCCGGAGCTGTCTAATAAAATGCTTTAAAAATCTGTGTAGTGTTTTTTTTTAAATTGACACTTTTTTCCTAGGTGAATGGGTAGGGGTACGCTGTACCCCATACTCATTCACATAGGGTGGGGGGCCTGGGATCTGGGGGCCCCCTTATTAAAGGGGGCTCCCGGATTCCGATAAGTCCCCGCCCGCAGACCCCGACAACCAACGGCCAGGGTTGTCGGGAAGAGGCCCTTGTCCTCATCAACATGGGGACAAGGTGCTTTGGGGTGGGGGGGCCGCAGCGCGCCCCCCTCCCCCAAGGCAACAACCCCCCATGTTGAGGGCATGCGGCCTGGTACGGTTCAGGAGGGGGGGGCGCTCGCTCGTCCCCACCCCCATTCCTGTCCGGCCGGGCTGCGTGCTCGGATAAGGGTCTGGTATGGATTGGGGGGGACCCCCCACGCCGTTTTTTCGGCGTAGGGGGTTCCCCTCAAGGTCCATACCAGACCCAAGGGCCTGGTATGCTCTTGGAGGGGGAACCCATGCCGGATTTTTATTTAAAATTTGGCGCGGAGTTCCCCCTAAAGATTCATACCAAACACAGTGTCGGGCATTGGCGGGGATCCAAGTCGGATCCCCGTTCATTGAAAGTCGGACACATGCCGGCTTCATGTCGCAGGGCAAAGTCGGATCCAAAGTAGGACGGCTGTCGTGTCGCACCAGTGTGAACCCAGCCTTAAAGCTAAATTGAGCAAGCTGAAATTAGCAGCTGATTGATTACTTTTCACAACTGCATCAGATTCTGAATGCTCCAGTTTTACCAAATCTTCCATCTCCCATTAAAAGTAATAAAATAATTTATGAAAAGGAACAAAACTGCAAGTAACCATTTTTTTTTTTATAGTTCTGAGCTTTCACCTGCAAAACAGGTAACTCCACTTTCACGGGGAAAAAAAATATATATATATACCGTATTTATCGGCGTATAACACGCGCCGGTGTATAACAAGCACCCCAAGTTTAGGAGGGAATTTTAAGGAAAACAACTTTTAGGAGGGAAGTTTAAGAAAAAAAAAACTTACATTTAAATGCCCATCAATGCAGCCTCATCAGTGTCCATCTGCAGCCTTGTCAGTGTCAGTGTAGCCTTGTCAGTGTCCATCTGTACCTTGTCCCTCATTGCACCCTTTTCAGTGTCCATCTCTACCTTGTCCCCCATTGCAGCCTTGTCAGTGTCCATCTGTTAAATGCCCATCAATGCAGCCTCATCAGTGTCCATCTGCAGCCTTGTCAGTGTAGCCATGTCAGTGTCCATCTGTACTTTGTCCCCCATTGCAGCCTTGTCAGTGTCCATCTGTACCTTGTCCCCCATTGCAGCCTTGTCAGTGTCCATCTGTACCTTGTCCCCCATTGCAGCCTTGTCAGTGTCCATCTGTACCTTGTCTCCATTGCAGCCTTGTCCCCCATTGCAGCCTTGTCAGTGTCCATCGCAGACATCTGGCGTTTAAAAATGGCGCCGCCATTCTCGGCCCCTCTCGGCGGCTCTCGGCCTCTCTCAGCCTCTCTCATCAGCTCTTGGCCGCTCTCGGCGGCTTTCACCCATTCTCGGCGGCTTTCGGACGCACTCGAATTTCGGCGGCTCACGCGGGACTGCGAGAGCCACCCAAAATGGGCGAAAGTGGCCTAAAGCCGCTGATAGCCACCCTGAATGGCCGAAAGCCGCCGAGAGCGGCCAGGAGCCGGCGAGAATGGCCAAAAGCCGCTGAGAGTGGCCGAAAGACGCCAAAAGGCTCAGAATCGCCGGGGGATTGGCGTATAACATGCACCCACGATTTTATCCTGATTTGTATACACCGATTAATACGGTATATATATATATATATATATATATATATATATATATATATATATATACAGTATATTGTATACAATTGTGTTACAAGTCTGGTATTTTCTGTAGAATGCAATGCACCTGGAGGTGTTCTGTACATGGTGGATTTACACCAGGGTAGATGCCTGTGTGATTGGCTGATTTTCCTAGAAGCCTGCACTAAGATACAAGTCAGATTTTGGGCATCCCTTACAACAAAAAATTTAATTTTTGGTGAGAAAATCCCAAAGGAAAATCACGTCTAAAGAGATGAAGACCCTAACACTTTCCTCATTAGAGCCCTGCAAGTGTCATTGTCAGTGAGAGGGAGAATGCACAATCATAACTGTTAGGTGATAAAGGGGGTTATTTACTAAAGGCAAATCCACTTTGCACTACAAGTGCAAAGTGCACTTGAAATTGCACTGAAAGTGCACTTGGAAGTGCAGTCGCTGTAGATCCGAGGGGGACATGCAAGGAAAATAAAAAACAGCATTTTAGCTTGCACATGATTCGATGATAAAATAAGCAGACCTTCCCTTAATTTCAGATCTACCCCTCAGATTTACAGCGACTGCACTTCCAAGTGCACTTTCAGTGCAATTTCAAGTGCACTTTGCACTTGTAGTTTGCAATTGTAGTGCAAAGTGGATTTGCCTTTCGGAAAAAAAACCCCAAAGTGTCTGCAATTCTCGCTGTCGCTGGGAGGAACAATGTCTCATTTTTTCCAGTGGGTAGAAGCATGCAACATTGTTGGTGTAACTGTAAGAGGTAAAAAGAATGCCCTATCACTGATGTCAGTAGAAGGTGTAATTCCCCCAGCACTAGATCATTAGTGCTTATTGGTTGATTACCTAAGAGATGCCCTTTATGCCACTGTCATCTCTCGCTCTGCTTGGTGACATCAGCTCCAGCATTGGATAATAGATCACTCTGCCAAATGTGCTGACACAACAAAGATCCAATGTCAGGGGCTGGATCGTATGCTCCAACATTCAGCATCAGAACTTTTTAAAATATTGAAACAGTTCCATGAGATATGGGATGGTTGGGTGGCAAAAATAGTTGTTTTAATAAAATATTTAATGAATCACTGAATCGTACAAGTCCCCTGATGCAGGTGATCTCTGAAAATTTTTGAAGCATGACCTTTTATCTGTTAAGTTAGTAGCAATTGCAAGAGGCAAGCACTGGAGAAAGATGAGTGATCGAATTCTGTGGTGTACTTGACGCAGGTTGTGCTGAGATTGTAACAGAATGTTGTTGTTTATAGTAATGCTGTATCATGTACACAAAGTACCTTAAAGTGGTTCCAAAGCCAAAAGGTTTTTTACCATAATGCATTCCCTGCATTAGGTTAAAACATGTTTTACAGCTTGCTATAATCCCCCACCTCCATAAATACATACCTGAGTCCTCAATTGATCCAGTGCTGTGCATGGCTCTTCTCTCCCCTCTCTTCTTCTTCACAAAGGGACTTTGGGCATCAGCAGGAGCCTTTTGCTTCTGCTGCTGTCAATCAAATACTTTGAGGAGGAAGCAGGGATTGGGGCCAAGCATAGACACACAAAGTTTGGGAGAGAGCCTGCACTGTATGACTTTTAACTGTATGTACTTAGTAAACTTGTATGAAGCTTAGTATGTACTTACAGTTAAAGAGGAAGTAAACCCTTATGTGTTTTACTTCCTCTTTTTTCCCCTGCAAAGTAAAAGCATAATGAGCTAGTAAGCATTGCATACTAGCCCATTATGTTGTACTTACCTGCAAACGAAGCCCGTGATGTCCCCGCTGTACCTGATGGTGGCCGCATTCATATTCACCCCTCTTCCCTACGGGGCCATGGACTCCAGCTCTGTGACTGGCCGGAGTCGCTTGACAACACATGCGTGCATGCAGGAGCTGCTGGTCACAGCACGGGCCCTTTAGAAATGGCGCGATCGTGCTCTTTCTTCAGTGCGCATGATGTTGGCACAAGTGTATATGGTAAATATCTCCTAAACAGTGCAGGTGGAGGGGGGGTTGGAGCAGCGCGTAGGGGGGGTAGTTTTTAAACTCTCCCGCCCTGGAGCAGCTGGCGGGAGGGGGAGGTGGGAGAGCCGGCTAGCAACTACAGGGCAGGTGACACCTGGACATTAGACACGTGGGGGGGCACTGGAGGGGGGGTCAGAGCAGCACTGGGGGTATATTTTTTTACAGTTCCATAAGATGCAAGGGAGAATTAGAGTGAGTCTGTGTAAGGGAGAGTTAGAGTGAGGGTGGGGGGCACATTAGATGTCAGCATAGGCAGGTGGAGAGGTGGGAGACATAGCGGCGGTGGCAGGAGGGGGGGTCGCATTTTAGTTAAATTGCTCTGATCGGTGGCTTATTAGCCACTGATCAGAGCTATCAGTTTGTTCAGCAGCGTCTGCTGAACAATTATGCTATAAGTTCATGGTCACTGAAGTGGCCCCAGGATGGAGCTGTGGGAGTTTATGATAGCGCAGTATGACGTCCTAAATGTCAATAGTTAAATAGAAAAATGGAAAAATGGACTTTGGAGGCACCAATTATAGAAAAATATATATAAACTTTATTTTTTTTTTCAACTTTAAGATTTTTATTAAACATGTTTTGTACAAATACAAATATAGCAGGTGTACAATGATGTTCATATTTTCAATAAAGAAATAGTGTAAGCACATCTGAGTAGATTAGGTTCTTGAGGTAAAACAAAAAAGAACAACTGAGTCTTTAATCTGAGTTGTAGTGCCTGGAGAGTTCGAGTAGGAAGATAAAATTAGCATTAAGAGCCCGTCACCCCTACCGGGAACACACTGTGAGCAGGCTATATGTATGCCCTTCCAGGACTGGTGAATGCGACCCAGGATATGGTCGCCTCGATTTGGTCACAAATTGATAACAACAAAAGTACTTGAACCTAAAGCCATTAATAATAATACCAACATCAATTAGAGTGTAGTAGTTGTAACAGCATTGTATAAACATTAATTGTTTAATCAAACCAAATTAAACATATAACCAAACATACCGGTAACTATTCAGTATTGATAAAATTTAAGTTCCTGCACTGGATGTAATGCAACACCAATAGAAGTGTCCTTTTTCCAATTACTAATTAATTTTAGGTTCATCAACGCAAGACGGTATTGTGCTTTGATAGCCAGATATCCCAGAATCTATGGTAGGTATGTGCTCAACCTTCCTTGTGTGCCAGCATATTTTCCATGAGGCTTTGTGAATTCACCCTGGCGATAACTTCCTTTACATCTGGTGGGGTAGTGGATTTCCATTTCGCTGCTATGGATATACGAGCTGCAAATAGTATATGTACCACTACTTTTCTGTGTGCGTTAACGCCTGCCATCCACCCTGTGCCTCTTAAAGGCACAATTTTTTTTGTGTCATTTTTTTAAACGACTTTTTTTTTTTTTTTTTTTTTGGGATTTTAGTCTAAATATGAGATCTGAGGACTTTTTGACCCCAGATCTCATATTTAAGAGGACCTGTCATGCTTTTTTCTATTACAAGGGATGTTTACATTCCTTGTAATAGGAATAAAAGTGATCCAAATTTTTTTTTTTTTAAAAACAGTGAAAAAATAAATAAAATAAAGTAAAATAAATAATAAAAAAAAAAAATTTAAAGCGCCCTGTCCCGACGAGCTCGCGCGCAGAAGCGAATGCATACGTGAGTAGCGCCCGCATATGAAAACAGTGGTCAATCCACACATGTGAGGTATCGCCGCGACCGGTAGAGTGAGAGCAATAATTCTAGCACTAGACCTCCTCTGTAACGCAAAACATGCAATCTGTAGAATTTTTTAAACGTCGCCTATGGAGATTTTTAAGGGTAAAAGTTTGACGCCATTCCACGAGCGGGCGCAATTTTGAAGCCTGACATGAAGGGTATCAATTTACTTGGTGTAACATTATATTTTACAATATAAAAAAAAATTGGGCTAACTTTACTGTTGTCTTATTTTTTTTAATCAAAAAAGTGATTTTTTTCCAAAAAAAGTGCGCTTAGAAGACCGCTGCGCAAATACGGCACAAAAAAAAGTATTGCAATGACCGCTATTTTATTCTCTAGGGTGTTAGAAAAAAAACAATATATAATGTTTGGGGGTTCTAAGTAATTTTCTAGCAAAAAAAACTGTTTTAAACTTGTAAACACCTAAAATCCAAAACGAGGCTGGTCTTAAAGTGGTTAAAAAATTCCATATAATTAATGGAATTAATGGAATTTTCGTGGTAGTGGTTGGGTATTTTTATTATATTGTTTGATTTGCTGAATCATAAAGGTGTCCACTGCTGTAGGGTTCACTAGATCTGCAGTGTCATAGTTGATGCCTTTTTGTTTCCAGTTGTGGGTTGAGAAGTTTGGTATGAGGTATGCATGGTTCATCTGTAAAATTATTTTTAGTCAGGAGGGACCAAGCCTCCAGTGATGCTTGTACCATTGGGTAGTCTGGTATTGCAGGTTTACGATGAATGGTGGCCGCCATAAGAAGCGCTGTTAGATCATGACCTGGCGTGATATGTTGTTCTATGTGGGACCATAGGTTGTCCTCTCGACAGGAGAACCAGAACTTGAGTTGGTCCAATAAGGAAGCTTGATGGTAGGCATAAGCATTTGGCAGTCCCCCTCCTCCGATTGTTCTCGGTTTTCATCAGTGCAATTCTGGGTTTTTTGTGTTGCCAGATAAATTTGTTCAAGAGCGACACCAAGTCAGAGAAAATTTTTTGTGGAATTGGGATCGGGTTGTTTCTAAAGAGGTAGAGTAGTTTGGGAAGTATTTGCATTTTATATGCAGCTATACGTCCAACCCAGGTTAGGTGAAATTTAGAGATGTGGGAGAATTCTGTCTGTATGTGTGCTAGAAGGGGAGGGAAGTTGGTAGTGTATAATTTAGATATAGGGTGAGTCAATTGGATACCTAGATAGCTGATAGAGGGTGAGTCCCAATTGCAGGGGAATATATCTTTAAGATTGTTTTTACTGTTCTCAGTTATATTTAGAGGTAGGGCATAGTATTTGGAAGTGTTCAGTTTGTAATATGTTATTTCCCCAAAGTTATGTAAGAGTTCCACGGCTCTGGGTAGGGATTTCTCAGGGTAAGTCAGGGTAAGGATTATATCATCTGCAAAGAGCCCTATTTTGTGTTCTTTAACCGCTTAAGCCCTGGAAGATTTTACCCCCTTCCTGACCAGAGCGTTTTTTGCGATTCGGCACTGCGTCGCTTTAACTGAGAATTGCGCGGTCGTGCGACGTGGCTCCCAAACAAAATTGACGTCCTTTTTTTCCCATAAATAGAGCTTTCTTTTGGTGGTATTTGATCGCCTCTGTGAGTTTTATTTTTTGCTCTATAAACAAAATAAGAGCGACAATTTTGAAAAAAACGCATTATTTTTTACATTTTGCTATAATAAATATCCCCCAAAAATATATATTAAAAAAAATGTTTTCCTCAGTTTAGGCCAATCGTATTCTTCTACATATTTTTGGTAAAAAAAAATCACAATAAGCATTTATTAATTGGTTTACGCAAACATTATAGCGTTTACTAAATAGGGGATAGTTTTATGGCATTTTTATTAATAATTTTTTTATTAGTAATGGCAGCAATCAGCGATTTTTATTGTGACTGCGACGTTATGGTGGACATGTCGGACATTTTTGACACAATTTTGGTACCATTGTCATTTATACAGCGATCAGTGCAATTAAAAATGCACTGATTACTATGTAAATTACACTGGCAGTGAAGGGGTTAACCACTAGGGGGCGGGGAGGGGTTAAGTGTGTCCTAGGTAGTGATTACTAACTGTAGGGGGATGAGCTCTGTGTGTGACGTCACTGATCTCTGCTCCAATGACAGGGAGCAGAGATCGAGTGACACTTGTCACTAGGCAGAACGGGGAGATGCTGTTTACAACGGCATCTCCCCATTCGTCCTCTCCGTGAGGCGATTGTGGGTATCCCCGCGGCGATCGAGTCCGCAGGACCCGCGACCCGGCTCACGGAGTTCCCGGGCGGCGTGCACGCAATGGCACGGCAGGGAATTCAAATGGACATACAGGTACGCCCATTTGCCCAGCCGTGCCATTCTGCCGACGTACATCGGCCTGCGCTGGTCGGTAACCAGTTAAGACCTACCTGGAGTCCTTTAATTTCAGCAGTATTTCTAATAAGTTCTGCTAAGGGTTCTATGGCCAGGGAGAATACTATAGGGGATAGGGGGCAACCTTGACGAGTACCATTGGTAAGGTTGAAAGAGTCAGAAAGTATTCCTGATGCATATACTCTGGCGGAGGGTTTCGAGTAAAGTGACCCTTTAGGCCAAATTTGGAGGGCGTTTGAGATAGGTATGTCCAGTGGACTCTATCAAACGCTTTTTCTGCGTCTAGGGTTACGAATATACTGGGTTTACGTGTAATTTCTGCGTGTCTCATTAAGTTAATCATTCTTCTAGTACTATCCGGGGCCTGCCTTCCTTTGACAAATCCAACCTGCTCCAGTCGTATAAGGGTGGGGGTTATATTCAATAATCTGTTTGCTAGTACTTTGGCGAAGATTTTTAAATCAGAATTTAGTAATGAGATGGATCTGTAATTATGTGGTAAGGAGGGGTCTTTTCCTGGTTTCGGTATATTCACTATAATAGCTTGAAGCATTTCACTTGGAAATGTACCAGTATTTGCAGCTACGTTGAAGAGGTCTACCAGTTTGGGGGCGAGTGTTGATGAGAACACTTGGTAGTATTCGGCTGAAAAGCCGTCTGCTCCAGGGGCTTTATGTTTAGGTAAGTGTTTAATCACATCATGTACTTCAGCTGCAGTAAAAGGTTTGTTTATTAGTTGTAGTGAATTTGTGTCTATGGAGGGGAGGTCAATGTTTCTGAGGAACTCATTAATTTCAGTCTCAGTGGGTTGGTGAATATTCTTGTCTAGTTTAAGATTATATAAAGATTCATAATAATCTTTGAAGGTATTGGCAATATCTTTAGGATTGAGATATGATTGATTATTATTGTGGTGTTTAATCACTGAGATGTTTGTGCGGTTGTGCCTCTTCTTTAGTTGAGAGGCTAGTAGTTTCCCTGCCCTATTGTTCTGGGAATAATATGTAAGTTTGAGCCTTTTAAAGTAGAGGTCATAGTCAGTTTTCAATATTTGTTTTAGTTCTTCCCGACAGGAGTTTAGTTGCTGTAATAGGGAGAGGTCATTGTGTTTTTTGTGTTTATTCTCTAGGTCAGCGATTTGTTCATGAAGTTTCGATATAAGTTGCATTTTTTTCTTTTTTTCCATGGCTGCTATTTGAATCAGTAAGCCTCTAGAGAAGGCTTTGTGGGCACACCAAACTGTAGTCGGGTGAATTCCCGGTTGCTCATTAAATTAAAAAAATTCTTCAAGTTGTTTATTGACTTCTTTTTGAATTCGGGGTTGGGAAAGGAGGTAAGTGTTATTGCGCCATAGAGGTGTAAAATTAGTCTTGACTGTGTCTAGTAATTCGATCATAATGGGGGCGTGGTCGGACCAGGAAATATTGTGGATATCTGCCTTTGTCACCTTCTGTAATGTGTATTTGTCTTTGAGAAAGAAGTCTATCCTGGAATAATTTCTATGGACTGGGGAGAAATAAGTGTAATCCCGCTCTGTGGTGTGGAGACATCGCCAAGGATCGTATACCTCTTCTTCTAGGCAATCGTTACCTAGGGATAGTCTGCGTCTCCGCCCCACAGAGGAGGAGTCAAGTACATTATTTAAAATTAAATTAAAATCTCCACATATCAACAGGTTACCCTTTTTCAGCCTTTTAGCTTTTTGTAGAGTTTTACGGAGAAACTTCATTGTTTTCTTGTTAGGGGCATACAGATTTACTAATGTATAAAGATAGTTATTGATTTCAGCAGTTAAGATAATATACCTACCATGGCTATCTAGCTGTTTATCTATTAATTTAAAGGTAACAGAATCCTTTACCACTTCCCGCCCGCCCTATGGCGGATTGACATCCGGGAAGTGGTTCTGTTATCCTGACTGGGTGTCATATGACGTCCAGCAGGATAACATGCCGCAGCGCGCCCCCGGGGGCGCGCATCGCGGCGATCGGTGGAGCGGTGTGTCAGTCTGACACACCGCTACACTGATCTTGGTAAAAAGCCTCCGGCGGAGGCTCTTTACCACGTGATCAGCCGTGTCCAATCACGGCTGATCACGCTGTCAATAGGAAGAGCCGTTGATCGGCTCTTCCTCACTCGCGTCTGACAGACGCGAGTAGAGGAGAGCCGATCGGCGGCTCTCCTGGCAGGGGGGGTCTGCGCTGATTGTTTATCAGCGCCGCCCCCCCGCAGATCACCACACTGGACCACCAGGGATCGCCACTAGGACCACCAGGGAAGGGGCAACATGTGGATGGCCAGGTATGTACCCCATGGCCATCCACATGTGCCCAGTGTGCCAAATCTGTGCCAATCAGTGCCCACAAATGGGCACTGATTGGCACTATTATGTTGCAGTGATGCCCAGCAATGCCACCCTTAGGGGCATCACTGCAAACAAGCAGGGTCACCAGTGCCACCCATCAGTGTCCATTCATGCCACCTGTCAGTGCCCATCCATGCCCATCAGTGCCCATCTATCAGTGCAAATCCATGCCCATCTGTGCCAACTATCAGTGCCACCCATTAATAACCATCAATGCCACCTACGAGTGCCCATCAATGCCAACTATGAGTGCCCATCCGTGCCGCCTATGAGTGCCCATCCGTGCCACCTATGAGTGCCCATCAGTGCCACATACCAGTGCCACCTATCAGTGCCCATAAGTGCCACCTATCAGTGCCCATCAGTGCCGCCTATCAGTGCCCATCATCAGTGCCCGTCAGTGCCACCTCATCAGTGCCACCTCATTGGTGCCACCTCATCGGTGCCCATCAGTGCCGCCGTATCAGTGCCTGTCAGTGCAGCCATATCAGTGCCCATCATTGAAGAAGAAAACATACTTATTTACAAAAAGTTTTAACAGAAACAAAGAAAAACTTGTTTTTTTTCAAAATTTTCGGTCTTTTTTTATTTGTTGCGCAAAAAATAAAAACCGCAGAGGTGATCAAATACCACCAAAAGAAAGCTCTATTTGTGGGAACGAAATGATAAAAAATTTGTTTGGGTGCAGTGTAGCATGACCAATCAATTGTCATTCAAATTGCGACAGCGCTGAAAGCTGAAAATTGGCCCGGGTGGGAAGGTGTCTAAGTGCCTGGTATTGAAGTGGTTAATGGCTATAAAGACACCATTATGTTTACCAGAGTCATTTGCTGTGAAGACATGTGAAAATTTGTTGTGGGAGCATCGAGGGGGGTTCTTATCCAAGAAATGTGTTTCTTGCACACAAAGAATGTCACAGTTCTTTTCTAAGGCCGTCTTCCATAGCGTGCAACATTTAAATGGGCTATTGAGACCTCTTGCGTTGATGGACATCACTTTAATGGACATTGGTAACTTCAATGGTGCTCTGGCGACATCTAGTGGTGCCTGGAGGTATTTGATATGATCTAGGAAATGATTCCAGTGCAGTGGAGTGGACTAGTACATTTATGGGAATGTTCCTCAAAAACGTAGGAGTGACTAACTACAAAAAAAAAAAAAACAGAAATAGAAAAAAGGAATAAAAAACAGTTAACTTCAATTGGATGGATTTGGGAAAATCCCAAAAACAATAGTGGCGAAAAATCATGAAAATAATTTCCAATGCAGCCGAACATCAGGCGACTAGTATGGTAGAGTATATAAGTGTGTTCTCAATTGGAGAATCAAGGGAAAATTCTTTCTAAATTTTTCCAGGTATTTGGCCTCTAATGTTGATCACGATGGTGATTAGCCGGCACAGTACCCTTTAGGGTTACGGTATGAGTTAGAGCCTGATCTGGAAGTCGCAGTATCCGAGGATTCCGGGGAGCTTCACGGGGGAGAAGTCCCCATTTGCGCATTAGTTCCAAGCCCTTTTCCAGGGACGAAATGGTATACCATGCGTTATCTTTTTCCAGCATGAGCTTCGTGGGGAAGCACCATCTGTAAAGTATTTTATGATTCCTCAGCAATTTTGTGATAGGAATCAGGTTGTTCCTGGCCTTCATGGTTGCTTGGGAGAGGTCTGCATATATTGTGATTCCTGCATAGGGGTCTGGAAGTGTGTTATGGAGAATCTCATGAGTTGGTCTTTGACGTGGAAGAAATGTATTCTAGCAATGACGTCTCTAGGGATCTTCTCAGGGAGATGAGGTGGTTTGTGCAGTCTGTGGGCTCTGTCAATAATGACATCTGCATGTGTAAGGGATGGCATCGCCGTTATCATTAATTGTTGGAGGAAAGTGCGCAATTCAGATGGTTTTACCGATTCGGGGATCCCTCTAAATTTCACATTATTTCTGTGTGAGCGTTCCTCGAGGTCTGTGACTTTTAGTTGGAGAGCTGTGAACTTGTCTTCTAGTTCCATGTGAGCATCCACAAGTTCATTGTGAGCTTCATAGACATCCCCCATTTTATTCTCCATATAGTTACCCCTGTCCCCCAGAGCTGTCAGCTCTCTATGTGTGGAGCGTGTAATATTAGTAATATCCTGCTGGATTGCTCCTCTCAGGGTAAGGATCATTTCTTTCATCATAGTATCAGTCAGGGGCAGACCAGAGGCAGGCAGGGCGCCCAGCTTTTGTGAATATATATCAGTCTGCTCCATATCCTGTACCTCTGTGTCTTGCTGATTTGTGTCATCAAAGGGAGAGCTGAGTCTCCTTTTTTGCTTAAGGGGACTGTTTGAGGCTGATGGGGGTGATAGGGGTGCTGTGCCTGGCACAGGCAACTTACCAGTGTCAGTACAGGCTGTGTCTTTGTGAGAGCAGCTGTGCTGAGGAGCGATGTCTCCCGCGCCGGCGCCATCTTGAGAGATTCTACCCAGGACTGTGGTGTAGAAATCTGTCATTTTCCTGGGTCCCTCTCTCTCTTTGTGTTTGGCCATTATGTGGATCGGTATCCTCTGGTGTTCCGCCGCCTGTGTGGCCATTTTTCGGGTATCACACTCCGCTGTGAGTTGCTGACAGTCGCCTGATGTGACGGAGCTCGCCTCTCACCACACCATCAGCTCTGGCCGCCGGCTCCGCCCCCTATATAAACTTTATTACACACATAATACAAATAATATTAAAATATTGCACATAAAAATGCAAGAAAGTGGCTAAACTTCTTCATTATGGATCATAGAAATCAAGATCATATCAATACAGACGTGTATCCCTGTATTGAATTCTGACATGCAAGAAAGCTCTACACGTTTTGCGAGTGATCACTTTTTCAGGAGCTTGTTAGTTAATCTATAGAAGAGAGAAATATGCAATCAATAACATTTATAATTTTGGTATAAAGTCTCGAACATTTGCAGGGAGTATCAAGGGACATTTAAAAGACATAATTGGCAAAAAGCCTGTATAGATGTTGTGTATCCATAAGCTTTATGCTTAAGGAATGGAACTGTGTTTGGCGGTGAACAACGCCACCTGAAAGATATATATGAATAGTGATAGTAAGAACAGCCTCATTATATACAAACTATCTATAGGGTTAATAGGTGGTATTAACTAGGTAGTCTCACCTAGTAGTAAACAATTGTGTATATATGCTGTATCAGGGTAAGGGGAGGTTGTATCATTAATGAACCACCAACAATCGATAGCTTGATATAGATTTGTTAAAAAGGCAGCATAATAAGATTTGCAGAGATCAGTTCCATAACATCTGAAGAGAAAGGTTATCATTGATAAGTTATTAAAGAATCCCAGTAAGAAAAGTATGCGGACAATAGATAATATACACATACCTTGTCAAAATAGATTTATAAGTGATAAGCCAAGAAATAGCATTTTGGGCAATGAATAAAGAGTGTACATGAACAAACAAGCAATATCAACAGACAAAGTACTTATTGAATAGTTGGACAGGCAGGCACCTAAACAAAAGTGAGCATACATCACTCACTAAGGAAGGGGGATAGAAGGGGGGGGACACAGAGATACACCAACAGGAGACAGGATAGAAGGCCCCATATATAAAACTACAGGGAAAAAAAGTATTTCTGTTGCTAAAAATAATACAAGATAAGTTAGTACCGGTATATAATTTTTACAAAAATGATTTATACCAGGCCAATGTGTGGCATTAAGGCGTTCTATCCATTTGGTCTTGTGCTGGAGTATTCTCCTGTCCCAGTCACCTCGGATCTTCAGTATTACTGCCAAAACTATAAAAGTGGCAACAGAGGTGTCGAATCTGTGGTATAGGTCAAGGTGTCTACTTATGGGGCTTAGCATCCTACCATTGGTTGAGGAGTAGATATGGTCATTAATTCTCTGGCAAAATTGACGGATAGTTTTTCTTGTTAAAGGCTTTGCGTAAGAGTGACTTAGAATATCCACGCTGGGGGGGTGCATGCGTGGCGGCATCCAAGATGGCCACATAGACCTGGAGCTCCGCGCCACTCCAACCTATCGTCTGCCACAGCAGCCGTCTAAGCCCTCGTTCTGGCCCGGCACGCTCATCTGCTAGCTGGGGACACATCCTACAACTGCCAGATGTCCTTGAGTTCTGCCTGGAGGAGCCTCTTCACTGCACTGAACGAAACAATAGCGCGGACCGGCCATTCCAAACTGGCGGCCATCTCCTCACGAGGCCTGCCCCGCCTGGCAGATTCCATCGCAGACCAGGATCAGGATGCTCTCCCGTCCTCCCAAACATCTGCGGCCACAGTGAGTACCCCCCTTCCCGGGGCCCCTTCACCTGCATCAACTGAATCACTTATAGGGAGGACACTAGGAGGGGGAGCTCTCACTCCACAGCAGGATCTGCTACACAGCCCAGGTCCATGGGACACACAGGCCAGGGATCCCTCCCTCTCCCCCTCTGACTTTCCCTCTATGATGGCTGCATTCTCCCAAAAATGCTTTCAAAAGGCCTGTCTCAAACAGCAGCACAGATTACAGCCTCCATACACACCAATATGCAGCAGATTGGAGCCAGGATTGAGGTGATCAAGCAAAAATCTGACTAAGCTATTCTGAGAATTAACCATAACACTGCTAGGATCCAGGAGCTCCAGGACCAACTAGAGACCGCCACCTCTAAAATAGATGACCTTGAGAATAGGTTGAGACATTAGAACTTCCAAATTAGGGGTCTCCCAGAATCCATTTAGTACACCCACATGGCAGTCCAAGACTTTATTAAAAGTTTAATCCCTAACATTCCAGCACACCGCATGGAGCTTAACAGAGCTCACAGGGCATTACAACCCCCTCTTCCTGATGGTCTTCCAAGGGATATAATAGTAAAACTGCATTTCTATGCGGTCAAGGAAGAAGTGATGAAAATTCCCAGAATGGCAGAAAAGCTGATGATCAAGGGACACCAGATTCAAATCTTTGCGGATCTATCCCCATACACAGTACAAAAATGATAGGCCCTGAAATCGCTACTGCAAGTCCTGGTGGGCAAAGAGATCACCTATAGATGGGCCTTCCCCCTGCGATTAAACTTCTCATACCGCAACAAACCATATAGCTTCTCCTCTTTCCAAGATGGGGAATGACTTCTTCTACACCTCGGATTGATCGCTCAGGAAATTCCACCGATGTCCGCTTCCCGAGGAGCATCATATTCCAAAAGACCATCACCTACGAGCCCCGTGACTCAAGTGTGACAGAAACAACTTCCCTTAACGATTGAAAGAATCCTTCCCACCATGAACAGGAATGCTGAATGTCCATAACCTATCTACAGACTTCTTTTTGGACTGAGTTAGTGACCTGACTGCTGCCATACTATTGGCAACTTACTTTATCTGAGTAATCCTCAGGATTACTTCACGGATCCTTAAGGGTTTCATTTTTTTTGCCTTAGTTCTAAATTCCCGGCTCCACGCAATAGTTGGTTTGTCCGTTCCCTTCCCCTATGACATAGAGGAGCTCAGGGATCAGTCCAATTTATTTTAGGAGTACCCTCTTTTCGCATGTCCCTTCCCCCTTTTTAGGTCATTGAGTTACCTCTTAGAGCACCAGCTTCCTTGTCCTGGATGGCGGTCTCACTC
The DNA here is from genome assembly GCA_037952925.1 of Lithobates clamitans. Lineage (NCBI taxonomy): Eukaryota > Metazoa > Chordata > Amphibia > Anura > Ranidae > Lithobates > Lithobates clamitans. The sequence goes on from JBBGZY010000901.1 coordinate 85,409, forward strand.
CTCCCCATGACGAGCTCCCTGCTGGGGAGATGGTGGACGGTGTGGAAGGGCTTTGTAAATATTCCCCTTATGCGCTAACTTAGACTGCAAGATTTATATACGTCACAGGTTTTCTACGAGGCGGAGTTGACCAGAGTGGTCCTAGTGCGCCTCCCTCTGGCTCCGATAGTTAAACTCTAGTTCTTTTGATAGTCGGACCCAGACTCTTTTGACCCTTGCTGTGCATTTCTTATGGGTAATGGTACAGGCAGGGATGGGTGGGCAGTGATTGCTACTGTATGATGCACTAACATATAGTTTTTTCACTCCTCTCTCTATCTGTATATTCTCACTCTTTTCCACTCTCTTCTCCCCTTTTCCTCCCCACCCCCTCCCACCCTCCTCTTCAGATACAGGGTCTCTCTGGATCTCCTTTTTTCTGGAACGCAAAACGAGTCCACAATGCTGCTGGGCTCGTCACCTACCTGCCAGGGACAGCAACGAGGTTAGGTAAGATTCACACGCACATAGTACTAAACCGACTCTCACCCCATGACTGACGCCACACTGATGGCCGGGAAACTCAAGATATTCTCCCACAACGTGCAGGGCCTCTATTCCCCCATGAAGAGACGCAAAATAATGCAACAGTTACATACATTGAAGGCAGATGTACCACTGCTCTAAGAGACTCATTTCCCTGCTACCTACCATCCCAAGTTCCTTCACAAAAACTTCACGCATTTTCATTTAGCTATTGCTGACAACAAAACGAGAGGAGTGGCGGTCTGCTTCTCAAACAGAACTCACTTTTCCCACTCGAAAACCATTACAGACCCCGAGGGTCTTTACATCCTAGTAACTAGAACGATTAACGGAGAGGCTTACACGTTTGTCTCATATTATACACCAAACACACATCAAGACCTATTCTTTGACACTACTCTAAAGATCTTAAGACCTCATTTCGTGGGCACAGTGGCAGTGGGGGGAGACTCCAACACTCTTTTCGACTTCTCCTTAGACAAATCTGACCCCCTGAAGTCAAGAACCAAACGGCCCCCTAAACGCAGCCTTTGAGTAGCTCAGACCATTCAGTCGTGTGGCCTGATTGATATGTGGAGGGAAATGAATACCCAAACTATAGACTATACGCACTATTCCGTTCCCCACAATACTTTTTCTAAGATAGACCACATCTTTGTCCTAACACACATAATCCAGAGGGCAGTAACCTCCAAAATATGTGACACGCCCCTGTCCGATCATTCCATAATGACCCTAACTCTAAAAAGTGGGTCGGGTGAGAAGTGATCCTTCAGATGGCATCTCAACAAAACGCTCTTGAGTAATCCGACTCATTGCAAACTCCTAGAAACAGCCTTAACTGATTACTTCGGTGAAAACAACACAGAGTCGATTTCGCCTGGCTCTCTGTGGGCAGCGCACAAGGCGGTGATGAGGGGCAGGCTCTTACAACTCTCATCTCAACTCAAGAGGGAGAGCAAGGCAGAAGTCTTACAACTCACAGAGGACTTCCGCCTGTTGAGTAGGAGACACAAACAAAATCTCACCCCGGACAGCCTGGCCAAACTGGTCTCGGCATGAGCAAAACTCAATCCTTCTCTGACCACCTCGGCTGAGAAACATTTGAGATGGACAGGAGCATGCTTCTATTATCAAACGGACAAAATAGGCTCCAAGCTAGCAGCCAAACTAAGCCCACAGATTCGCACCTCGGTATTCCCCAAAATTCGCACCTCGACAGGCAATTTAACACAGAATCCAACAAGCATTATGGAATCGTTCCATAATTTCTACTCACACCTTTATGAGAAAATACCTCACACTCCTCACAACGCCAGAGAGCTGTTCCTCCAGGATGTTGTATATGTTGCAATATGTTCACCGATTTACGTGGGACATTGTTGTGTGTATGTACACATGCAGTCAATGTTGACCAGGCCAGAATGACAATGACAGAATGGTTGATTTGTCCAACTGAATTTTAACAGCTGAAGACTCTTTGATGTGTTAATCTTATGCAAGTCTATTTGAACATCTCAAAGGGTATTCAGGTGGTATCTGTTAATCTAATTACACATATCTAAGGACTTGTTGATGTTGATATGCGGGAGTGCAAATTGGGGCAGTTTATGACTGCAGCTGTTCACGGCTAGGAGTTGTTGTCTGTTTGAAAGACTAAAGCTAATCAAAGTCCTAAATTTAAACGGCCAATCAAATTGCTCAGCCATTCAATGCCTGGTGAATATAACACGGCATTCAGTCTATAGTTTAAGTATCGTCTGTCTGTGTATGGAGACACAGACCTAAGAACATGGGACTTTGAATTATATTTCCTCTGTCGGATTTCTTTGTCATCTGTGGACTTTGTTCTGTGTTGGAAGTCAATAAAGTGCATCTCTCTGGAAGAATTGGGTTGCTGCGGAAGAGTACTTACATCATCATTATAATAATACCTAAATATTAATTATCATACCCACTCTACATCATATCACCCAGCATATTTTTCGATCACTACATTGGTGCCGTGATCACTACACAGGACCTTAATCTACCTCACCTGAAGCAAACACATCGAGAGCTTCTCGACGCACCCTTCTCATCAGATGAAATATTAGACGTCATTAAATCCTTGAAATTAGATTCGGCTCCTGATCCAGATGGTTTCTCGGTTTGTTATTATAAGAAGTTCGGCCCAACTAACTCCTTACATGACAAGGTTCTTCAACTCCCTCTGGGATGGAGCCCCTCTCCCAAGCGATTTAAACTCAGCTTTTATATCGGTTATACCTAAACAGGGTAAAGACCCAAGCGAGGTCAGTAACTACCGCCCTATCTCGTTAATCAATAACGATCTCAAAAAAATTACAAACATCCTCGCTGATAGGATGTCTAACTTCATAGCTAGTTACATACACAGGGACCAGGTGGGCTTCATCCCGGGGAGACGGGGTCCGGACCAGGTTCGAAGAGCAATTGATTTGATATCCCTTCTGCGGTCCCAGTGGGATGGAGGCCCCACTCAGGAGGGTTTCCTGTTGTCACTGGACCTGCAGAAGGCCTTTGACTCTGTGTCATGGCCCTACCTTTTTGATATTCTAGAATGCTGGGGGTTTGGTGACGGATTTCTTACAATAATACATTCACTCTACTCATCCCCCACAGCTCAGGTGCGACTCATGGGTCACTACTCCAAGTTCTTTGACATTTGCAGGGGAACCAGGCAGGGCTGCCCTCTTTCGCCTTTGATTTTCGCAATTGCGATCGAGACACTGGCCATAGCCATAAGAGCAAATAAGAACATCAAAGGGGTTCAATGTGGCCTTGAGGAACACAAGTGTGCCCTCTTTGCCGATGACATGTTATTATTCCTGACAGCACCTCTTATATCCACCCCCAATGTCTTCCGCCTTCTCCGGGAATTCGGAACCATTTCAGGGATTCAAGTAAATGTGACCAAATCTATAGCCCTCAATGTATCGGTCCATGTGCCACTAATCGACCAACTCAAACAACATTTTCCCTTCACGTGGGCAGGAGACGCAATCCCCTATCTGGGCATCAAACTGACTAAATGCATTGGCGACCTATACGCTGCCAACTACCCCCCCATGTTCTGCTCACTAGAGGTGGACCTACATAAATGGTCAAAGGAGGGCCTATCCCGGCTAGGTAGACTCAACGCAGTCAAAATGAATCTCTTGCCCCGTCTTTTTTATTTGTTCTGCTCCCTCCCGGTTAAAAAGTCTATCCTGTCAAAATTCCAATCCAGGGTGGTTAGATTTGTCTGGGGAGACTGCGGTCATCTCTTTGCAAGGGATATCCTGTTCTGACTTAAGACTCAGGGTGGCCTAGGTCTACCGAACTTATGGCTTTACTACCAGGCAGCACAGCTGGCTCAGTTTTCTGCCATATATGCAAAAAGCATATGATTGGATTTTCCTTGAGAGACAGGCCGTACCACATTTAACACTCAACTTCTTAGCATGGAGACCCTCGAAACACAGACTGGTCATATTAGCCCCTACCTTATCTCACCCCTTAGCACTCTGTGATCAGTTACATAAAAGTACACTAGAAATGCCAGCTTCGGAAAAATTTAGACTGTTGCAGATCAGGCATTTTCTTCGCACACTCTGGACTGACAAACTGAACAACCATAAAGCCATGATGTATGAGCAATGGTGCTCTACTATTGGACCTCAAAAAGGTGGAATCTCCATTATTTACGCTTCCCTGGCAGATAGGATATACGCCCCGGCACAAGTGTGCACAACACACCTAAGTCCACACAACTCATTTTCTTTATGTGTTTGGGAGCCAAGATCACATTAGCGAAAGCATGGAAAACTCCCACAGTGTCCATTATGGCCACCAAACGAAAAAATTTGTGGATCATGTCAGAGGAACAAACAGTGGCGAAACTGCGGGACACGGTACAGTGCTTTGAAGGGATCTGGGAACCATGGGCCACATGTATCAGGATCCCACTTTACCCGGGCCACCTACTGATGTGAAGGACAGTCCAGCGAGACCACACTCTTTTACCCTACACCCCACCCCCTTCCCTCCCCTCCCCACTCATTTCTTTCTTTCTATTCTGTCACTTCTTTCTTTCCCACTTTCTATCATCAGATACAGGATTTACAGGGTGTAAACCATTCCGTGGACACCACACGGATCATCCACAGATGTATGTTAAATAACCCAGCACAGAGGACAGCCAATCACTTTTGGTCATCTACTCAAGAAAATGTTCTGTTTGCTCCATCCCGGGGGATGCAATGCCTGGGGAGCTTCCCGGTGGGAGTGTCCTCCGGGAGGAGCCGATGGGTGATAGGCGGGTGTTCCTGCCGGGAGTGGTCGTGGAGCTATCTCACTCCACAGTGTTTACCCATTGGGGTGGGGTGATGATCTCGGGGACTTGCTTAGGGGGGCATCCCTGTCAAAATTCTTCTCGTGCTGACCATTATCTGCAGTAGAACGCTCGAGTGACCTGTCAATCTTAGCAGCAGGCGTGGGGGGACGGACCGCTTCATCCCCCCGCCTGGTGACTCATGGACACCCGAAGGGGCCCACTTTACATTGCTTAACATGTACTGGCATTATAATGTCTGTTTTTGGGAACCATTATACCCTGAGATTTACTGTTCTCCCTAGTTTGGATTTTATTATCTCTAGGTTTTTTTCTCCCTTTCTTGCTAGTTAGTTTTAGCTTCTCAGTTACAAAATGGGAGGGTTCCTAATTAGAAATACAGTATTATATCTGTAGATTTACCAGGGCCTTAATGTTATATTACCTCATTAAGAGATAATTCATTATTTCAATGTATTTTCCTCTTTTGGCTGTCTTCGTCAACGAGGAGTCTTTTTATGTCTAGAATGTCATTGTTACTACTGCATTGCAAAAACTTCAATAAAAATATTGAACGAGAATATCCACGCTGGAGAAGTCATCCCCTTAGGAGGTCAGCATGATATTTTAAGTCGATATCACGTGTGCAATTCCTTATGAGTTGGATTTATTGCGCGTAGGGGATACTATGGACAAGTGTATTGGGGTGGGCACTGGAAGCGTGTAAAATAGTGTTTCTGGCTGTTTCCTTCCGGTATAGTGTGATGGCCAGACAGTTATCTTGATCTTTAAAGATTAAAAGATCAAGAAAAGAGATCTTACTAGGGTTGATCTTTACCGTAAATTTCAGGTTGTATATATTATTGTTCAAGAAGTCAACAAAGGTATCTAGGTCTTGTTGTGAACCAGTCCAGATGACAAATATATCATCAATTTATCTTAGCCACAGCAGCACTTGGCAGGTGTGGCTAGTAAGGACCTCATTGGAAAATATATCCTGCTCCCACCCCCCAGGTACGGGTTGGCGTAGGCCGGGGCACATCATGTGCCCATGGCCATGCCCTGTACCTGGAGGTAGTGGGAGCCATTGAAGATGAACCAGTTATGCATCAAAATAAAGAAAAGTAGTTTAAGCAGGACTTGTTCCCTGTGAAAGGTGCGTACTGTCCCGACGCCTTGCTCGTGAGGAATGCTGGAGTACAAAGCCTCCACATCCAATGTCATGAGCAGGGCATCGGGAGGGACCACAAGCCCCTCAACATGTTTGAGAAGATCTAGTGTATCTCGAACATACTGTAAGATGGCAATCGTGTCACATATGGGGTAAGAAATAAATTGATAAATCTGCTGGCATTTTCAGTCAGTGATCCTATCCTAGAAACTATAGGCTGACCTGGAGGAGTATGTGCATTCTTATGTATCTCAGGTAATGAGTAGAATGTTGCGGTAGGGGGAAACATGTTGTCAAGATATGCATAGTATCCTGGTCAATCAGGCCTGTAGAGAAGGCATCTCCTATTAAGAATTTATATTCATTAATTGATTGGTAGAAATGGTTGCAATCCGGCGATACCAAGAATGATTGTTGAGGATACCCATGCACATCTCGACATATTGTTTGTTAGTGAGTAATACAATATTCCCACCCTTGTCCGCCTGCTTGATAACTAGATCGGGGTGATTATGTAATCTTGAGATAGATTGTAATTGTTGTGGCGATAAGTTTTTTGGCATAGGATCCAGTGTCAGTTGCTTAATATCCGCAATGGTGGCCAGCAGAAAGGTCCAAACATGGGGATTGATAGTTAAGTCAGGAAATTTCTTTGACCTAGGTTTGAACTTATTAGTAGGTGTGGGTCCAGGTGGCAATGTAGGATAAGTGGTATCAGTGATGGATGTTGGTGATTCAGAGGTATCACTTTCCTCCAATAGGAGGATAAGGTCTCTGAAAGCTTGAAACACATCCATAATGAAATGTTTGATACTTTCCGATACATCCCTGTCTTGTTTAAATTGTATTCGATCATGACTGAAAAGAAATTTGTAGGTTAACTTTCTGGAAAAGAGGTACAGATCTTTGATAGTGTCATATTTATCCAATTGGAATGTAGGACAAAAGAGTCCATATCTCAAAAGATCAAAATCTGTTTCAGAAAAAATATATGGAGTGAGGTTGATAATATCTAGTTCTACGTGTGAGGGGTCTGTGCTGGTGGCATGGGAAAATTTGTGCTTGTGACCCTGTAGAAGCCAAGTGAGAATCAAGGGTGCTCTGTTTGGTGGGAATCAATAAAGGCATTGTGGCATTGGGTAAAAGAAGTGATGTGCTCAAAAGTGAACGTGTTTAAGTGGTGTCAGTGTTTGAACCTCCACTGTAAATGGGGTTCGTGGTGGGAACTGAAATATTGGTGGAGGTATTCTGGAGCAGATTAAGTGCCTGCACTGCTACAGAACCTAAATGTGTAGTAGGATGGGTACCAATAGGTGTACCTATGGTGTGACCCATTTGTGGCTGTTAAAATTGGAATTTAGAAACTTGTGGGCTGTTTGGTGGAGACTTCAGGAAGTTTTTTTGGGGTGAGGGGTAAATGGTTGACTAGCGTTGAGCCTTCTTTTTTGCGCCCCTAAATTGGGGTTAAAACATGTAGTAGTAGATTGAGAAGGGGTAGGGTGAGTAGATGAGGAAGACAGGGAAGAATCGGATTCAGTATCCTCTTCCCTGGTAGGATGGCCTGGGCCATAGCCCGTAGGTCTAGGACCTTGTCTGGTTCTTTTGTTTTGTGGCATCAAATGCCAAAAATAGGCATAGCCATCCAAGAAGGCCATCTTGTCTCTATACATCTGCTTTTTAGAAATAATGTCTTTATTGAGTATGTTTAGATACTCCTTGAGTTCCTGACATTTCTTTTCAAATTATGCGTGACCTTTCACTGATTCATGTTGTGTCTGCAGGGAAATAAGTTCCTGATTTAGAGAAATTAGATCTGATCTGTATTGTGCAACTAGGAGCTTGATTAGTTCGGTACTACATTTAGTGAGTTCCTGTTTCCAATCGCGTTTAAGTTCAGGGGTAACATGTTTGAAAGAGGGAAAAAGTTGTATTCTAAGACCGATTGGGCAGATATTATCATGTATATAATGTTGAAAAAAACTCTGTATGCCAAAACAGATTAGACTTCTTTTTCAGTAATCTCCTAGCTTTAGAAAGATATTGGTTCAATCCCAAATCATCCCTTGTAGAGGTATTACAATTTGTATGGATTTAATTCATATAACCAGACCAGGCATCTCCTACAAAGTCCATTTTACCATTAGTAGTACTTTGAGTGTCTCATTCAAAAAGTAAGTCAAAACAAGGTCAGCAGTTTAATATGCTCATGTACAAAGATACTCAAAGCCCAACTCTAAAACAAAACATTGTAATTGGTTAGTATTAGTTAGTTTAAATCAATAATCAATACCATCAAAAAGCAATGGGTGCTTCCAGTCAATCAATATGTATCAAAGAGTTTGCCAAACTCCAACACAGGATGGAGCTGTGGGAGTTTATGATAGCACAGTGCCCTAAAGGTCAATAGTTAAATAGAAAAATGGAAAAATGGACTTTGGAGGCACCTATTATAGAAAAATATATATAAACTTTATTACACACATAATACAAAAAATATTAAAATATTGCACATAAAAATGCAAGAAAGTGGCTAAACCTCTCTATTATGGATTATAGAAATCAAGATAATATCAATATAAACGCGTATCCCTGTATTGAATTATGACATGCAAGAAAGCTCTACATGTTTCGCGAGTAATCGCTTCTTCAGGAGCTTGTTATTTAATCTATAGAAGAGAGAAATATGCAATTAATAACATTTATAATTTTGGTATAAAGTCTGGAAAATTTGCAGGGAGTACCGAAGGACATTAAAAAGGAGGCTCCAACCAAGGCATGCATGTGGTGCAGCGGAACACATGTGGTTACGTGCCTAGTAAGATGATTTTATTTTGTGTAGAATGATAACACCAGAGGTAAAATAGGTGTCCAGAGCCTAATGTAAAAAAAGGTGAAAGAACCATAGTAATTTAGATAGAATTGGTAAGAAGAGAAAATTCATGCCATAGAGGGAATAAATATGGATGGAAAAAATAGTAAATAGGGAGGTAGTCAGGTAACAAGTCCTAACCAGCCTACCTTGATAGGAAGACATAATTGGCAAAAGCCTGTATAGATGTTGTGCATCCATAAGCTTTATGCGTAAGGATTGGAACTGTGTTTGGCGGTGAACACCGCCACCTGAAAGATATATTTGAATAGTGATAGTAGGAACAGCCTCATTATATGCAAACTATCTATAGGGTTAATAGGTGGTATTAACTAGGTAGTCTCACCTAGTAGTAAACAATTGTGTATATATGCTGTATCAGGGTAAGGGGAGGTTGTATCATTAATTAACCACCAACCATCAATAGCTTGATGTAGATTTGTTAAAAAGGCAGCATAATTAGATTTGCAGGGATCAGTTCCATAACATCTGAAGAGAAAGGTTATCATTGATAAGTTATTAAAGAATCCCAGTAAGAAAAGTATGCGGACAATAGATAATATACACATACCTTTTCAAAATAGATGTATAAGTGATAAGCCAAGAAATCCACAAACGGATGGCCATCTGGAAGGGATTCCGTGATATAAGGCTGAGTGAGCAGCCTTATATGCACGTCCTAATCAGGTGTGTGGCGGGGCTTCCGCATCACCTGACTCAGCCAGGGACGCGTGCTCTCCCCCAGGTGTACACTCCACTAGGGCATTGTTAAAGAACATTGAATGGGGCAGAAGATAGCAGCCTAAGCAGTGGATGATTAAAACGGCCAAAATAAAAGGGAGGAAAGGAAATATTATGTGTGTAATAAAGTTTATATATATTTTTCTATAATTGGTGCCTCCAAAGTCCATTTTTCTATTTAACTATGAGCTTATAGCAGAAGGAGAAATGAGGTCCCTACAGCGTACGGACTTGGCCACCTGAGTGCGTTGTTGTAGGTCTGTACGCTGTACGGACCTGGCAGTGAAAGGATTAAAGTCTATTGGAGCCAAACCTTGTTATTTGTTTCTGGCTTCTTTTGCAGCCAATTTGCAAGCTTTTGGGGAAAAGGGCATGGGTAGTTGGGCACTCCCATGGGGAAAATGCACCTACTATTATTATTTTTTTTTGTAAATATTTTTTGTGACCATTATTCAGCAGACATCAGTTTTTTTTTTTACTATTAGGCCTTATAAGAAAAATACACAATTCCTTCAAATAAATGCTTGGGATATATGCCAAACCTGTACATGAATTGTGCATCTGTATGATGAAACAATTGCCACTAAGTGACATTTCCTGGCTGGCCTTGTCCTGTTTTTAAACAAAGCAGGAGATTCCCCTACATTTTTACCAGACCCTTACCACAGGTAAGCATCTGGTATAGATATTATGCGAAACATGCAAAAATACTAAAAACCCCTAAAAATCCATACCAAATCCTTATCCTAGATAGGTGTCTGGCATGAATGTTATGGGGACAGCCACACAAAAATGATTGTGGAGTGGGGCCCCCCTTAAACACTAAACAAAACCCTTATCCTTCATAGGGTCCAATATGGATTTTTTTAGGGGACCTCACACAAAACAAACAAAAAGATGACAAAAAATCCATACGATACTTGGAAGGGGGACCGCACATAAAAAAATAGAATAAAATGTGGGGCCCCCCTTAAAATACATAGCAAAACCTTATCTTAGTAAGTGACCCTTCCCCTCCTGAATCATACTCCTTCCTGGCAAAGCACCTTGCCCCTTTGTTATTGGGGGAAATTACCTTTTCCCACATCACTGGCTCAGTGAATGTGGGGATCTACAGGATGGGGGAAGCTTATGTCAATCTGGAAGATTCACTTTCATTATTATTTCTGGTGACCATTGTCTCTGGTAGAGAATTTGATGGAGAATACAACATCTGTAAGTTGTCACAGGAACAAGAGGTAGGGGAATTTTTCTAATTGCTAAACCTATTCTGGTGATAATCTAAAAAGGAAAACCCACATGTTTAAGAGATCTGCTCATACATTTTGATTTGTCTTTTAGACAAAAAGTGAAGGGACGCAGATAGAAAAAAAAACAGTTCAACAATAAAAGTATGAGTTTTGTCCCTTTCAATGCACCAATATATACTTCTAAGTATGTTTTTTATTTAATAATAAAACCTTTTGGAGTTTTACATACACAAGGAGAGGTGTCCCTTGCTTTGTAACGGATGATGAGAACCTCTTAGTGAGGGTGAAAGAGAGTAAGAAATTTGCAGCCACGGAAAAGCTGGTCTGTCCAAGGTTGACAGAAAAAACACTGAAGAAAGCCCAAGAGTGCGGTTTAAACAGGACAACAGAAGCAGGAAGCAGGACTCAGAATGCAGCTGGCATTACTAGGTATGAAGAGAACATAATTCTTATCTATGGGGACACAGGTGACATTTAAAGAGTATATACCGGTAATTCCTAAACTTTTGGGGGGTGATAATGTGGTGAGGGTTAGAACCCTTTTAAGGATTATTATTTCAGACTGTTTTTGACTGTATCCCCATCAGGGACATTTACTCTCTTAATAGCTTTGGTGACTATTGTCTAAAAGTAAGTGAAAACCCCAAATTTTGAGTTGCCACCAGAGCAGCAAAAGAGGGGAAATCTTCCACTGGGGTCACTTGTTCTGGTGACAACTGTCTTTGTGAAGATTTCACTTACATTTGAGAGATTTCATTTTACATACTGTTGTTTCTACAGGAAAGGAAGTAAGCGGATTTTTTTTTTTAAACCTGACAACAATTTTAACTCTTCTATCTAAAACTTTTCTTATTGCTGGAATTGTGAAAGGTTGTGATTGTTGGTTTTAAAAGATCAGAACATAATATGTTGTTTTCTGGGCTTTCATTAACTAAATACTTTGAGTGAGCAAACAAGATATTTTAAGGATGTTAAGTGAAAAATTGTTTTTTTGAATTGAGTGTATGGGACTGCCAACATCCTTAAAATATGAAGAGAGGAAACATGCAACAAGTGCAGCAGGGGCCGCCCCCTTGGACTTTAAAGGCAGGAATCGGAGTAATGGAGTACGTAAAAGACAGCAGAGTGCCACTTTTATTGAGTACACAATATGTAATAAATTTTATAGACATGAACAGTGACATTAAAATATACAGAGTATACCAATGAATCAGTTAATACATAGATACATATATCAAACCCAAAGCTAATAATCCAGGCGCTGCCAGAGTCAAGCTGAGGTCAGTCCATGAAGATTTGTAGCATACATCCCAACATATTTCAGAAATGTATTGGTATATATTTTTCCTTCAGGGGTGGTTTACACTTGGGTGACTTTATCTGCAACATAGATACAGTTTCATAGTATTCGTACTACAATACAAAAAAGGCAAGTAGTTTTATATAGTGAGCTAAACCTTTTTTAAGGCTTAAAGGTACTTACATACAGGGTTCATTGAAGGACATGGGGAAATGGTAAAAGCAATTGTGAAGATTCCACATTGGCGGAGAGAGACCGCACGGACAACATGGGTGGACAGGCATGCAATTCCAGGCCAACCACTGATTCACATCCACATCCACAGGAGACACCCTGATGGCTACACCAGAAGAGAGATAATACTGTCTAGACTCTAGAGGACCATAAAAGTGAAAGGAAGTCTATCAGGGTTTTAGAATTGATACACAGACACAACCAGTGTGCATGTGGCAGCATAACAAAGGCATATATTGCCCATTGCCTGTAATTGAGTAATGGAGCTCCTAACTGTCTCCGCTGTGAGACAGATGGAGACTTCCTTTTGCCGGTGATGCCATCACGCCCCGAGGGACAGGGCTAAGACGCGCACAGGGAGACACTTTGAATCCGGCCTCAGCTGTTTCTCATACAGCAAATGAGGCCGGACAACCAGCACCACCCCTTGTGAGGATTGGCTCCCTCATAAGGTGATTTCCTATATATCAGTGCTCACACACAGAAGCATGTCTTGATCTGAGCACGGCGGCTCCAATGTCTGCGCTTCCACCAGTATACTGAAAGGTAACGTACTACTTAATTACAGACAATTCTGGGCAATGTATGGCTTTGTTTTGTTGCCACATGCACACTGATTGTGTCTGTGTATCAATTCTAAAACCCTGATTGACTTCTTTTCACTGTTATGGTCCACTAGACAATATTATCTCTCTTCTGGTGTAGCCATTGTCTGTGCAGTCTCTCTCAGCCAATGTGGAATCTTCACAATTGTTTTTACCATTTCCCCATGTCCTTCAATGAACCCTGTATTTAAGTACCTTTAAGCCTGAAAAAACGTTTAGCTCACTATGTAAAACTTCTTGCCTTATATGTATTGTAGTACAAATACTATGTAACTGTATCTATGTTGCAGATAAAGATGAAGTCATCCAAACCTCCCCTAATGAAGAAAAATATATACCAATAAATTTCCGAAACATGTCGGGATGTATGCTACAAATCTTCATGGACTGACCTCAGCTTGACTCTGACAGTGCCTGGATTATAAGCTTTGGGTTTGATATGTGTATCTATGTATTAACTGGTTCATTGGTATATTCTGTATATTTTAATGTCACTGTTCATGTCTATAAAATGTATTACATATGGTGTACTCAAAAAAAGTGGCACTCTGCTGCCTTTTACCTACTCCATTACTCCTATTTCTGCCTTTAAAGTCCAAGGGGGTGGCCCCTGCTGCACTTATTGCATGTTTCCTCTCTTCAAGGACGTTAAGTGCCTTTCCCAGAGGAAAATGCATCTAAAATTTAACAGTATGTTTTCAACCTAGCTCACTGGAGTCTATTCATTATTTCCAGGTATATAACATAAAGATTTTCCGTATTGTCTTTGTGTATTTTGAGTAATGCACATCAATAATACCACAAAGAGATTTTTGAGCAGTTAGTAGTGCTTTGTCTCACTAAGTTATAGCAAATGGAACATTATGAGTTTACAGTTTATGCCTTACTTGCGTTCCTTCTTTATCCTGTAATTGATTAAAAAGCACAGACTAGGTTAAAAAAAAAACAATCCTGCAGCCTTCATACTACATCTATCTCCATTACCCAAGAAGGAATATAAAAAAATCCTTTAATTATTTATCTGTTGAATGCCACCGGGTTCTGCATAGCCCAAAAGTTGAAAAGTACTGACGCTCCCTCTATTGGCCATTGTATCTCAAGGAGATAAAACGGATGGAAAATGGCACTCTGAAATCGAAAAGAATGGTTTCAAAACACATGGTTCTACTCCTACAATTTCAGCGCAGGAATACCACCAAAATACTCCAAAGTATCTTCACGCACTCCAAATATCTCCAGTAGTTCTGTCATAGAAGGAATTAGTACTTAGCTCTTCTCCACTGGCAGAAATCAGACTACCATCTATCAATTTTGTTCTAATTAGTTATAGCTTTTTTCATACCCCCTTCCTCTTCTGCATTCCTCCTTTTTTTCTTTCCCCATATTTACTTCCTCCACCTCCACCGAATTTGTGAGAGATATGTACATCTCCCACACAATCTTCGAGTATTACTAAGACAGAGCCCCTCCATCCTTTGCTTACCATTTGCATAGTATCCCATTATAAGAATATTCTGCCACTGGAAGGTTCATAACATTTATGAGGTATCTTATTGTGTATGATAGTTTGGCCAGATCTCAAATATGTGGATGCTTTGAATACATACAATTTCTATGGGTTTTGGACAACATTTTTTTTTTTGGCATGCTTTATAAATAGCAATGTATGGAGTGACTAAAAAAATAAAAAGTTTTCAAAAAATAATTAGAAAGTAAATTAAAAAGCATTTTAACTTTTGAAAGTCAGTACGATTTACTTATAGATGTATAAGTGATAAGCCAAGAAATCCACAAACGGACGGCCGTCTGGAAGGGATGCCATGATATAAGGCTGAGTGAGCAGCCTTATATGCATGTCCTAATTAGGTGTGCGTTGGGGCTTCCACATCACCTGACTCGGCCAGGGACGGGTGTGCACGCAACCCGGCCATGGTTGCGCATGCGCAGTCTGCATAGCGGCTACGGAGACATGGTTGTGCGGGAGGAGCATCACCCTAGAGGTCTCAGGGCTGAGAGCTCCCCCAGGTGTACACTCCACTAGGGCAATGTTAAAGAACATTGCATGGGGCAGAAGATAGCAGCCTAAACAGTGGATGATTAAAACGGCCAAAATAAATAGGAGGAAAGGAAATATTATGTGTGAAATAAAGTTTATATGCATTTTTCTATAATTGGTGCCTCCAAAGTCCATAGGAGTCCAGTTACAGCAGAAAAACGATACCACTGTCCATACTCCTTTATTGCCAAATTCATAAAAAGCTTGCAGCAGTATGTTTTCTACCATGAGTCATTCAGTATTCTCTGCTTATTGAAATAATAGAACTTTGTTATTGGAGAAAAGTCCAGTCACATGACATTGACAAGTCATGTGATCAGGCTTTCCTCCCACCATATAGTTTTTTACATATTACTCCGTGACACTGTTTTAATATTCCTTGTTGTAAGTAGGGATGGGCGAATGGTTGGGTCCGAATTTTGTAGTTTGGATGTTCAGCGAACATCCGAACAAACAGGTCGTTCGACCCCCCGCACTAACCACAATGCATTGCGGCGCTGAACACTGCATGGTAAGCCCTGATTGGCTGAAGCAGTGAAAGCTTCAGCCAATCAGGGCACAGATCACTGTCAGAGTCATGATTGGACACTGTCATCATGACTTTATCAAATCATGACTCATTCCCGCCCCAAAGTATAAAAGTATTCTTTCAATAGTGATTTTGGCATGGAGAGAGATAGAACAGGGCTCTGTTCAGTGCTATTAGTTAGTGTGCTATACTGTGCTATTTTGCTTCAATTGCCAGTGTAGAATATTAGTTTAGTGTCAGTCTAGGGATAGTGTGAGTGTAGTGAGGAGGACAATCATTCAGCTTTGCATAGTGTGCAGCTAGCTCAGATAATTTCACTGTAGCGTAGTGAGACTGTGTCATTCATACATACATTAGTGTAGAGTTGGGACAGCTCATATAGTTTCAGTGTAGTGTAGTGAGACTGTGTCAGTAATCTTTACATTAGTGTATAGCTAGAGTAGGGACAGTTCAGATAGCGTCAGTGTAGTGACGGTTGAACACTGTCTATTTGATTGCGTTACTGTGGGTTTAACGCCATTTACTTCTGTGTGCGTTACTGCCAGTTTAACACCATATAGTTTTGTGTATGTTGCTGCCAGTTTAATGCCATATAGTTTTGTGTGCGTTGCTGCCCGTTTAACGCCATATAATTTTGTGTGCGTTTCTGCCATTTTAACCCCATATAGTTCTGTGTGTGTTACTACCAGTTTAACGCCATATAGTTCTGTGCGTCACTGTAAGTTTGGCGCATTATATTGCAGTATATTATAGTGTATCCGTGGTGTGTGTCTCTGTGTAGTGTGAGTACTCAAATTAAAGTGCACCAAACACCACTTTATATTGCTTCTCAGCCTTTTGGCTGAGATCAAGTGTAGTTCTGCTTACTTGTATCTTGGTTGAAGAGTGCTCGGGGTACCCGACGGTCGGCCTTGGGGGGAGCGTCCCTTTTCGGAGGGCCCCCTCTTGCTGCTATTGGCCTTAGGCTTAGTCTCTGAACAACGTGGAGCGATAGCCTTTCTGAAGGCGTTGGTGCATCAGTCGGTTGGTGGAGCTGTGGGGGTGTCCCCTTGTGGGGTCCCCATAGTTGAGCGGGCAGATCTCTGGGCTTTTGTTCAAGATGGCGAGCTGTGGGTTAAAAGATTCACTGCGTTTTCTGGTGATGCCAGGATTTAAGGAGCAGGTGTCGTTGAAGACTGTGGTGGTGGACGTGCTGACGGATACCTTCAATATCCTGGTGAGCGACGTATTATGCCTTTAAGATTTTGCCAGGGTATTTATGATGTGACCTTTACATCCACAGCAATTTGTTGGAATGTTTTCAAAGCGGCTGAAAAGAAAAAAGGGGAAGGAGTAATGAAGTTCCTACAGGTGATTCCTGTTCATGGAAGAGGAGAAAATTATCGTGGTCCATATGTATAATCCATTTGCTGATCCGGTCCTGGTAAGAGCTTTTCTTGACAACTATTGTGAAGTATTGAAAGGGGGAGAACCAATTTTGAACAGATACAAGATCTGGACAGGCAAATGTAGATTTTTTGGCCGATTTAAGCTAGACCTGGACTGTATTGGGGGAGTGAGGCGGTCACCTTCTGTTTTTATGATCGTGGGTGAGAGGGGCTTTTTGTTCTACCAAGGACAACCAAAATAATGTAGGAAGTGTCTGACATATGGTCACGTGATTAATGAGTGTGAGATGATAGAAAAGTGTAGATTATGCCAGCAGGTGGGGCATAAAGCCAAGAACTGCACTGCAGGGAAGGTGTGCGATACCTGTAAATGCGCAGGACATCTGGCTAAACAATGCCCGGAATATACAAGAGAGAAGAGGAAGTATCTCAGGACCAGATTGGGATGGGGGGAGGAGGAACAGAAGGGTGGACAAGGAGGGGGGGGCTGAGCAGAAGGCTCCCGAGGAGGGGAGTCACGCCAGCGGAACCCCGGAGCCTGCACCCAATGATGTTCCACCCAATGATGCAGCAGGGATATGTGGTGGAGTGAGGGAGTCAGGTGATGACGCGGCGGACGTCACCGGCCGCGGCTCTGCAACCCTCAAGATGGCAGAGGGTATTGGAGGGTGGTCTCAACGTGGACGGTAACTCCCCCCGTGAAGAGGAGATGGATCAGTTGGACAGCCTCAAAACTTTCAGGAAGGTGTGGAGATCATCATCAGGGGGGCAGATCAGGTTGCCAGTCCAGCATCTAGCCCATTCGTTCGGCCCTTGTTGGTTGGGGACATTTCTTCCAGTGAAGAGGAGGAGAAGGAAGATATGGATGATGTAGATAGTTATTAAAGCCTTGAATGTGGTCAGCCTATGGCCTTTTCTCCCGGATCCGAGACCCAGTTGTTGGGTAAATGGGCTTGGGTAGAGAAGAGAGGAGTAGAGAGCGGGGAGGAAAGCTCCTTGCATATTGCTTTATCTGGGGCTTTCGAGGAGGAGGTCACCAGCTCACCAGGACCAAGAAGACGCCAGAGAGTGGGACAAGGAGAGACTGGATTACTGGAAGAACAATGTTAAAATTTATGATGGCTAAATTTATTTATGTTTTGATTATGGCTCTTATCGTTGCTACCTTGAACGTTAGGAGTCTAAAAGCTGGTGTTAGAAAGGCTTTAATTATGGAGTACATGGGATCTGTAAAGGCGGATGTCATTTGTTTGCAGGAATGTGGTGTGGAGGATTTGCATGACATTACTGAGTGGGGGAAGGGAGTGGCTGTGTGGGCACCCTGCTGTGAGATTAGATCTGAAGGTGTGGGGGTGCTAGTTAAAAATGATGATTTAAAAGTGCTGTCATATGAGGAGGTGGTGCCTGGAAGGTGTTTGTTGGTGACGTTGGAGTATGGAAACGAGAAAGTAAGATTGATTAACTGTTATGCACCTGCGGATAAAAGGGGACGGAAGGAATTCTTGGATGTACTGAAATTTCAGTTGCCAGGAAGGGTGCCAACGATTGTTACGGGTGACTTCAACTGTGTGAGAAAGGGGTGTTATAGACATGGAACAAGTGAGGGAGGAGGGGTGGATGTGACCTCTCGGTTATTGAATGAGCTAATAAATGATTTTAGGCTCAAGGATGTTGCGGTGGTGGTGGAGGGGGAACAGACAACACACACCTACTTTTCTGATAGGGGGACTGTGTCATCTCGTATCGATTTTGTTTTTGTATCCAAATTTATTGATGTAAAGGGGTATGAGACTGTTCCGGTCCTGTTTTCAGATCATAAACTGTTATGCTGCAAGTTGGATTTGGGAGGAGGAGTGCAGTTTGGTGATGGCTGGTGAAAATTAAACGTGACAATATTGGAGGATGAGGAAGTATGTGGAAAGATTGGTACTTACCTGGAGGAACTGGCAGAGCAAAAGGGGAACTTCGAGAATGCTCTTGTGTGGTGGGATTGGGCTAAGGGATGTCTGGCAAAATTCCTTCAGAAAGTGGGTAGGATAAAAGCTGTGGAGAGAAAAAAGAGAGAGTTGAATATAATAAAGAAATTACACTTTCTGTATAAATGCAAAAAAATAGGCATTGATGTGGCTGACGAGTTGAAGGAGGTGAGAGAGATGAGAGACAGGATGTTAAAAGAGAAAGGGAAAAGAATTATTTTTAATGCAAGAATAAAAGATATGGAGGAGGGGGAGCAGTGTACAAGGTATTTTTTTAAGAAGGCCTTTTCCGACAAGAAAGCCATGGCCACAGTGTTGGCAGGGGAGGAGGAGGTGAAGGGTGAAAGGTTGATGGAGGAGGTTGTTTCCTTTTATAAAAATCTGTACGATGTGCAAGAGGGAGTGTAGGAGGTGGAGCAGGAGGAATATTGTAGTGTGCTGGGAAGATCTTTGGAGAAGGAGGAGGCGGAAGGGTTGCTGGATGATGTAACTGAGTCCGAAGTAGAGTGTGTGTTAAAGTGTATGCACAAGAATAAGACTCCTGGGAAAGATGGGTTTCCCTTCAAACTCTTTATTAAATTTTGGCCAGTTTTGAAGGGGCACTTGACTGAGATTGTCAAATATCATGTTTCAAATGAGGAATTGTCCCCTACTATGAAGGAGGGGGCAATTACTTTGATCTTTAAGAAGGGAGGCCGGCGAGACATCAAGAATTGGCGCCCTATCACACTAATAAACATAGACTATAAATTAGTGGCAAAATTATTGGCCAGTAGGATGAGCTTGGTGGTACATAAGTTGGTAGGGGAGGGACAGGTTTGTGCTGTTCCTGGTCGTCGGATCTCTGATATCCTGATTTTGTTACAGGACCTAGTCTCTTATGCACAGTTGAACAATATGCCATTGGCCCTTATGGGGGTAGACCTGGAAAAGGCATATGATAGGGTGGCACACTCTTTTTTGTTTAAAGTTTTGCAGGAGATGGGAATTCCAACACCCTTTTTGAAGACTGAGAGGATTATATACGGGAATTGTGAGTCAATTGCTAGTTAATGGCTATTTATCTGATTTTTTTCCCATTAGGTCTGGGGTAAGACAGGGTTGCCCTCTGTCGCCCATTATGTTCATATGTGCAATTGAACCTTATCTTCATCATGCACAAAGGGATAAGGGAATAAAAGATTGCTTTCTGCCAGGGAGTGGAGGGGAAAGTGTTAAAACTGTCTGTTACATGGATGACGTGACTTTTGTCTGTTCCTCTGAAGCTGATGCCCGGAGGGCAGAGCTGCAATTAAAATTGTTTGGCAGTATGTCTGGACTTAACGTTAATTGGCAGAAAAGTCAAATCTGCACGTTGAGTCTATCCAGAGTGTTGAAGGAGGTGAAAGTTAAGGTAGTTGATTCGGTGGAGATTTTAGGAACACAATTTGGGAGAGATCTGCTGGATCAAGTTGATGTGGAGAAAGCATTTGGAAAAATCCAAAAGAAAATTGACTTTTCAAAGCTTAGGCGCTGACTTTGACTGGCAAGGTGTTGGTGGTAAAGTCAATGATTCTGCCATTATTGCTTTATTTTAGTTAGATTTTTTCTCTGAATTCAAGGTGGATGCAAAAAATTGTGAGAGTGCTTTTTGTCCTTTTTTGGGGCAGCAAAATGGAGAGAGTGGAGAGGAAAACAGTTATGAAGAATATTAAAGGAGGGGGCTGTGGATTCCCTGATGTCCCGGCTTTTCTGAACGTGCACTATTGGTTGGCACATTAAAAAGCCTTTTCTGCAGGGGGCCTTTTTGATACGGTATTTGGCTGGATGGGCCCTGATAAAATGGGGCTGGTGCAGGAAAGATTTGTCAAGACCCACTGCTCTGGTAACTCCTTTTTTTTACTTGAAATTGGCTACCTTTTATGGTGTGAACAGGTTGAAGGAATTGGGAGAAAGTGCGATAGAAAAGAAGAGTTTGATAAAGTGGATTCGGAGAGAGGAAGTGAGAACAAACATTTGTGACCTTGGTTCCCAAATGATGGATGTGTGCTGGAAGAGGTTCCTTCTACGGGGAGTGTCAAATAGACAGAAAGAGATTTCTTGGCTGGCATTCCATGGAGCGCTATTGACAAAATCCTTCTTGAGAGCAAGAGATTTGTCCAGGAATGAAAAATGCCCTAGGGAAGGATGTAACAATCTCGAGACGGTGGAACATTTTGGTGGAACAATTGTTTTATTGCCCGCTTGTGCAGAGTGTACAGAAGAAGTTGGTTCCCTTTATGGGGGAGGTGTTGGGTGTGAAGAGTTTGGAGAAGATGGTTTGATTTCTTGGATTGGTGGAGGGGCAGAGAACAACACAGAGGAAAATTTGGATTTTGACAGCCATTTTTAGGGAAGTGATGTGGGATGTGAGGTGTTGGGAAGTGAGAAGAAATTTTGTGTTATCTGAAGTGGATTGTGTGAATTTGATTTTGGCAAAATTGTATGTGGTGGTGTTGGTTGATAGGAAGTGGATGGGGGTGGATGAAGCGAATGAATATTGGGGTTGGAGGAGGGTGGAGGGTGGGGGTAGGGGTTTGTATATTGTGTTTTAAGTGTATTATGTGACCTTTTAACCATTTTGAAAAATAGTAAAATATGGAAGCCTTTATGATGATTTAAGCAAAGTACCTGGAAAGACCTTGTGCGGAAGGCTCTTGATGGCGAGTGAGATTTCGCTGAGTATGGACTTGCTTGAGATCTAATGGGTGAAAAAAAAAATCTGTTCTTATCAGTTTCCAGGAGGTGGCGATTGCTTCCATCCCTGATCTACGGCGAAGTGGAGAAGGGATTACGGTCGCTATGCAAAACCTGCTGGAGTAAAGGTGACCTGGAGCGGTTCATAGCCGAAAGGGAAGCCTTCTGATGGGGATGGAGAACCACGGGGACTG
Source organism: Lithobates clamitans (assembly GCA_037952925.1). Taxonomy (NCBI): domain Eukaryota; kingdom Metazoa; phylum Chordata; class Amphibia; order Anura; family Ranidae; genus Lithobates; species Lithobates clamitans. The sequence continues at coordinate 107,295 of JBBGZY010000901.1, forward strand.
ATCCAGAGGGATGGAATGACGGTGAGGCCTGATGGTAAAGAGCTTTCACCAAGCTTCCCGAACTCCAGGGGTGGGGGCTACTGTGGTCTGAGCTGGGGGTCAGGGTTGCATGAAAAGCCAGTGGTGAATGTGCCCCTGAAGTGGCAGTTCAGGGGTGCCGTACAGTCACAGTGTTTCGGCACTTGATTTATGGCACCATGGTCACTTCACCACAACACACGTTTTTCGCACCTGCCTCTAGGCTAGGACCAGGGGAAATTTTTATTCCTGGCTGGAGGGCTGACCACTGTATTACACAATGGTCACTTTTCACTCTCCCATCTTCCTTCTCCCTACTTTCTTTTTATCCCCGTGTTTGTCACTATTTTTGTCTCTTTTAGTTGATGTGTATACACGTTTGTCACTGTGTGATGAGTAGGGTGTGGATCATCGGGCCTACTCTGAAAGTCTTGGGAGGGGGTGGATAATAAGTCTTCTGGCCTGGTTCACCCTCTCTCATGGGGTCTCCCTTCGGGGGAGTCCCACCTAGTACTTGGGTGGGTCTGTTTCAGCAGACCTTCCAGAGAACGGGGGTCAGTCTGGTTTCAGCTAGATGGACCCAAGTGAAGAACCTCAGTCCCTGTCTGGAGTCTAACACCCCGGGGGATCAGGGTAAGGTTCTTCCCTAGTGGAGGATCAGTGTAAACACCTGTTGCACATTTTTGTTTTTCACTCTCTGTGTGCGTGCACTTTTTTTGGCACCGGGTGGAAGTTTTTGGGTGCGTTTTGCACTCCACTGGCTTAAAAAAAAAAAAAGCACTTTATATTGATTAAAGTGCATCTACGTACAGATTTCCACTTCTTTTTTACATTTGCTTATAAGCACCGCCCCCTCCCTCCCAATAATGCCTGGGTGGACAACAAGGAGAGGCAGATGTTCCCTTGGCACTGTAAGGGGGCCAGCAACAAATGGGTCCACAGGCAAAGGTGGACGTGGTGGTCAGTCCTCAGGTAGGGCATCATTTCCTCTGTTTAGCGACTTTGCCCATGCTATCCAGCCACAGCAAGCAGAGGAGGTGGTGGACTGGCTTACTAAACCTTCCTCATCCTCTTCATCCTCTGTCACGCAAGCAGAGACAAGTTTGCAGTCCCCTGCAGTTGCCAGAGTGGACAAACCTACCTCCTTGTCCACATCTATTCCTGCCATAGCCCCAACATCAACCATTAAGGAGTCAGCTGAGTTATTTGACCGCTGCATCAGCCACTTGCTCCCTGATGATGCTCAGCCATTACTGAATTCAGATGTTGGTTTTGAGGTTGAGGATGACAGGAACATGAGCCTAGAGAGAGGGAAGAACACTGGTAGACAAATTGGCATTCATGTTCCCCAGGCCGCAGTGTAATGCCAAGTTGTCTCCAGTGGTAATGATGAAGACGGAGGAGATGGAGATGGAGATGATGATGATGATGATGATGATGATGAGGTCACTGGTGTGCCTTGGATGCCAGATAGAGCAGAGGAGTAAACTTAAGGTGAGGCGGCACAACCCCAAGGAGGCCAACATCAAGAAAGAGTAGAAAGAAGCCACCCTATTCCATCACATTCTGCAGCTGTTATCTCCCGGCCCACTCCTCAAATCTCAGCTGTCTGGGCCTTTTTCAGCACATCTGCAGCAGATCACACTGTTGCTATCTGCAAACTGTGTCTCAGGCACATCAAACGTGGCAAAAACACCAGCAATTTGGGTACCACAAGCTTAACAAGGCATTTAACGTCCAACCATTCAGCCCGTTGGCAACAGCACCTATAAGACACACAAAAGGAGCACAAATCTGTCCCTCTTCCTCCTCCTTACCCACTTCAGTCTGCCCCTGCCATACCAAATTATTACCTCTCAGCAGCCTCCACTGACAGGGATGATGGTATAGCACAGGGTGTCCCAGGTCCTAGCAGCACATCTGCCAGCAGCATACCACCAGCTGTAGACTGTAGCCGGCAAATTTCTCTGCCCCATCTGCTGCAGCAGAAAAAAAATACAGTCCCTGCCACCCACATGCTCTGTGTCTAAATGCAAGCTTGTCAAAGCTGTTGGCTCTCCAACTTCTGCCTTTCAACCTGGTGGATTCTGCCCCCTTCCCTGAATTTGCACAATGTGCTGTACCACAATGGCAGGTTCCCCCTACTACTTTTCACGTAAGGCCGTTCTATCTCTCTACAATCACGTGGAAGGGAATGTTCTGGGTAAGGCTGCTTGCAACTCAAAATGACAGGGCTCGGTGCTGCAGCTTGTTGTGCCCCCATGTCTCCATACAGCGGGTGGTGATGACGCCAGACCTGTGAGCTCTACCCCCTCCTCCTCCTCCGCCACCTCCATGCCCTCCTCTGCAGAATTGTCCTATGAACATCAGGTACCCCCTAAGCGTTCAAAGGGCTATTCCCAAACTCAGGCTAAAAGGTGCCATGCATTGCTTCAGCTGGTATATTTAGAGGACAGGAACCACACTAGAGCAGAGATTGTTGCAGCTCTGCAGGGACAGGCCCAGAGGTGGTTCACATCATGCCAGCTGGAGCCAGGAATCGTGGTTTGCGATAATGGCTCAAACCTCCTGTCTGCCCTTAGACAGAGAAAGTTGACACATATGCCAACGATTCAGTGGTGCAGCGTTTCCTAAATACGTACCCAGGGTTGCAAGACGTGCTAAAGCCTGCCAGAGGAGTCTGTAGCCATTTCAGGTGGTCATACACAGTCAGTGCTCGGTTGGCTGAAATTCAGTGGGAATTCCACCTGCCCATAAACCGCCTGATTTGTGACATGCCCACCAGGTGGAACTCGATTTTGGCAATGCTGCAGTGGCTATACATGCAGCAGAGGGCTGACAACAAGTACCTCTGCAAGTACAACTTGACGACAGGCTTAGACTGCCTCAGCTTTTTTTCCCTACGCCAATGGCTGATCATTAAGAATGTATGTACTGTATTGTCACCATTTGAGGAGGCCACAAGGATGGTGAGCCGTGACAGTGCATGCATCAGTGACACAATCCCTGTTGTGTTCCTGCTGGAGCAGACTCTGCGTGGCATTATGGACAGGGCACTGGAGGCAGAGCAGCAAGAGGAAGAGGAGGACTTCCTTTCCTCTCAAGGCCCACTTTATTCAGACACCATCATTCCTATGTACTATGTCACAGAACACACAAGAGAAGAGAGGGGAGGAGGAGCATTCTGGCACTTTCATAGGCTTCGAAGAAGAGGAAGACATGAGTCAATCTGTAAGTGATGGCTTTCTAACCCCAGGATTCTTAGGAGTAGTACGTTGCTGGGAGCAGGCAGTTCCACATGCTGTTATCCTGAGTGACCCCAAGGAGTCTGCTTCTCAAGCCTCTGCAAATTTGAGGCGCATGGTCAACCTCATGCTTCAAAGCCTGCGAAAGGACAGAAGAATATGTGGCATAAAGGAGAAGGATGATTACTGGTTGGCAACCCTCCTTGGCCACCGTTATAAGGGGAAGGTCTCAGAACTCATCCTGTCCCCACAGAGAGTGCAGAAGATAAAATCTCTTGAGGACATATTAAAGAGGATTTTATTGAACGTTTTTCTTGACTCTTGAGTAGGTTATAGTGTTGTGGAAAACTTAGTTTTGAGTCTTCTGTTGGTCAAGAAAGGAGCGTTGGAGAAGGCGTCTGCGTAAGTGAGGAATTTCAGATTTTTTTTAGTCCTCGCTGCCCAGGGCTGTCAGCTTTCACATCCCATCAGTAGTGTCTGCATCACATGGTGGACGATTACCTCGGGGCCAAAACAGAGATAAAGAGCTTTCCAGCTGATGATTCACTGACTTACTGGGTCATGAGAATAGGCCACTGGCCAGAACTTGCCCAGTATGCTATTGAGTTGTTGGGCTGCCCTGCATCCAGCGTGCTTTCAGAATGGGCATTCAGTGCTGCAAGAGGTTTTGTTAACAATCATAGAACGCGTCTGTCCACAGACTCCGTGGACCGTTTGAATTTAATAAAAATGAATCAGTCCTGGATTACCAGCTATGAAGCCCCTGATGCCGATGTCACTAATAAAGTATTTCATTTGGAAGAATGTTTTGGTATAGGTTTCAAGGGCACAATTAACACCCAAAAACCAATTTTTCAGCACGTTTGACGTTTGATAAAACATACACACTGGCTCCCTAGCTGTTGCTGAGCAAAATAAAGGCAGCTTGCAGGGAGAATTACATTTTTTTTGGTTATATAAATTCAATTATTGCTGCAGCAGATTCTAGACCTAGTACAGATCTGCCACTTTACAGGCAGACTAAGGGGACCCCCAGGCACTATATTAAAAGGAATTTTTCATTTTTATGCTTTCACTTTAAAAATCAAAAAGACACTGCTCATTTAAAAAAAAAGCCTTTTTTACACAAACTTTTTTTCATTGATACATGTCCCCCAGTGCAGGACCTGGACCCCTATAACCATTGTATGCCCAATTACTTGCATATATGCCTTCAAAATGGGCACTTTTGATTTTTGACATTTGGGTCCCATTGATTTTAATGGGGTTCATTATTCAGGTCAGAACTTTTGTGGTGTTCGAAAGTTCTGGTGTGAACCGAACAGGGGTCCGTTCAGCCCATCCCTAGTTGTAAGTAGATCTTTTAATAAACCCTTTTGCCTTTAACTGGATGTTGCGCAATTAGGTGTGTTTCCTCTTTTTCCTGACATATTGGATGATTGGATCTGTGGTTTGTGATGCCGTGTACACACTAGCGGAATGTCCGACAGAAAAAGTCAGACGGAAGCTTTTCATCGTATATTCCGATCGTGTGTATGCCACATTGGACTTTTTTTTTTAGAAAATTCTGATGAACCTAGAAATAGAACATGTTCTAAATATTTGCAATGGAACCAATTCCTATCAGGAAAACCGCTCGTCTGTATGCTGTTCCGACCAGCCAAAAACAACGCATGCTCTGAAGTACAAAACGGAAGCTATTGGCTACTGGTTATTGAACTTCCTTTTTCTAGTCCCGTTGTACGTGTTGTACGTCACCATGTTCTTGACTTTGGTCAGACTTTAGTTTGACCGTGTGTAGGCAAGGCCACTTGAATGCATCAAATATATGTCAAAGAAAAATTTCTAAAACATTAGCAGCGCTAGTGCAAAAATAGCAAATATTTAAAAATATCAATGAAATTGCTTAAGAGTCCACTTAAACAAAGTAGCAAATGGTGATCCACTCAGTGAAAGTCCATTAAGAAAAGGCAGGTGAGTATAAACTAGACGATAGTGGAAGAAAATATTAGCAGTGATCCCAAGTCTCCATCACCACACCACTTGTGCCACAGCCCTGTAGGTAATCCACTTACCAGACCCTGCTGGTTAACACGCTTATCAATCAAAGGGATAATCGCTGTTCACTGGACACTTTTCATCTGTATTTTGCTCATTGCAAGCAATAGATAACAAAATTCCACATAGCGTAATCCAGTACAACAATTATTTATTAATTTAAAATTATCTCACAAAAAAACACTCACAATGTTTGCATAATATAAGGGCATGTAACATCAATACTATGTCAGTCGTGCATTCCCCTCTAACCTCTCACCACTCCCGCGGTATTCCTGGGAAAGACAGACGAGGATAAGCCGACTCTGTAGATAGCTGCGTAGCAATGCCCTGACGCGGACACGTTTCTGTCATTGCTTTCATCAGAGGCCACTTGAATGGAATTCCGTCGAAGTTCCGTCAGAGAAACCTTCGGAGTTTATTCTGACGGCAAAACCGGTCATGTGTACAGGGCATGAGAGATTGTTATACACAGGACTGGCGTTTCCTGAAACAAGTAGAACAGCTGATTTGGTTTACTCCTAAAGTGAGGGGTGATAACTCACTGATGCATGTAGTGGCCTTGAAAGGTCACAATATCTGGTAAGGAGATATCTTTACTAAAATATTCCTTTGGGAGCATGAGGTGTCACATCCGCTGCTTATTTGGACGGACACTACTCTCTCTTTTTCACTAAAGGACTTGTTGGTGTTCTGGATATTTCTTCTCAGCTTAACACATGTAGCACTGAAATTTTTGCTATGTAATGTTAATTAATAGACAATGCTGTTAGTTGGTATTTGGCACCATCTAGTGGCTGAAACGTGAGGTGGACCTCATTTTTTTTCTGTTTCGGGAACGTGGAGAGATGTCGCAGGAGGTGACTGTTTGTTTACATGATACTAGAATTGACCTACCCACGGTGCAAGGTGGCCTACCCATGGGCACTGAGAGACTGAATTGCATGCTGGGTAGGTTGTAGAAGGGCCTGCGCGGCTATTTCCTTTCTCTTGTTGCTGGGATGCATGGCCTGCTTGCAGGGCCTGTCGGTGTGTCCCACAGAGCCGCGGCCTACATTGTGTGGATCGGAACAGCAGCCTTTGATATCGCCTTGCATCACAGCGTGCTGGAGCAGCAGTGTGATCATTCCAGAGACCCTTGAAGGAGGTAACTGATGACTCCCGGTCGTCTGTGGAACGGAGCAGCATGACGGCGTGGCCGCAGCAAATAGACTGAGACTTTGTGGAGCGGAGGCATACATCTGTCTGGACCTGGAGTGGTGAGAGGGCTGATGTCCAGAACTTTGTACTGCATTTCACACACTTAGACTGATTGCATAATGTTGCTGGGACCGGTGGTCCCATGGAACAGTTCAGTTCAATAGAGTTACATATGCATGGGCCTCAAGCCTGATTTAAATTTTAAGTGACTCCCGCTGGAGGTACATTCCCAGGGAAGGAGTTCACAGATACTTTGCACAATTGAAGTTACTGCTTTATATTATTCTACACTGCTTTACTGATGGGAAATTCTGTGGATTACAATTACTACGACACAAATAGCTAGCAGAAGAGAGAAGACTGAAAAGACTGCATCTCTCATTGCAAGGCATTGCATCCTATTAATGATTAGAGGGACTGCATTATAAAGTAGGGGGAGCTCCCTAGAAATTGTGTTGTGCTTGATTGTTTAACTTTGCATTTCTGTGGTCACCAAGGTGTGCTGGAAGTGGGAAGGTGCTCAGAGTTAAGGCGTTTGTGCTCGGAGCATTAGTCCCACTTGGAGACTCAGGTCAGTCAGATTTGGGTTTGTGTCAAACCCAGTTTATCTAGGTTTGGCCAAAATGGAAACATAATGATCAGATCCCCAAATCAGATTTGGGCAGTTCAAATGCCCAAACCTGCTGCAGCTGATGTTTGTGTATGAACAGGCATCAGTCTGCTTGTAAATAAACTGTCTAGTGGGGGTTCCTAGTGACATCATTGAACAAATATGGCCATAATAACATTTTGGCAATGACGTCAACCAGGATCCTGCTCAGATAAAGGATCAATATGGATTGTGTGTTTATAAACAGATTAAAGCCAACAGGGAACTGTCCATTGCAACAGAAGTAGCAGCAAGTTAAAATTGTTGTGTTGGCAGGTCTTTGGGCATCATTCATCTTGATGGATACTGGATCAAGACTATAGGGTGACATAACTGACATTGGCTGGACATCTTGAGGCAGTGCTTTTTTTTGTTTAATTAAAATATTTTTTTCCATTGTGTGGGTATTTTTTTTTACTATTTACATTTTTATTAATGAGTAATAAGGGGTTTACCAGTTTCCAACAAGTCCCCCTATAGACCTCTGCATCCCCCCATCTTAAAAGCATGTCTCATGGTTCAGTTTGAACTGAGCAAAGTTTAGTTTGCTGGATGTTCTCTGAACAATTGATAAAATAGGTGAACACCGAACATAGTGGCAAATTCTATTAAAGTATATGGCTGCAAAAAAATTATTTTAATAGTTTTATGTTTTCTAGCCTTTTTTAATGTCAATTTGCAAGCTTGCTGGAAAAAAATGGTATCTGAACATAGCCAAGCAAGAGTAAAGAAGTGACAAGTTGCAAAACAAAAATACAATTTAATCAACTGAGCTCTTCGGATGTACTATGTAGGTACAAAGAGTGAACCCTTAATCAGATGCTAATGGCTGCACCAGCAGCCATCAGCCTGTGTGCGTTTTGTTCAGCCAGCGACCAGCTTCGAAGTGAAAGTGATGCAGCAGCTCCATAGCTGCTGATCACTATCACACAGTTGGCAGCATGGTGCCTCCAAAGTTCTGGGGGTTTAAATAATTTTATAACCACAAATTGTGATTTTTACATGTATGCCAAAGAAAAAAAATGCTCTGAACTGGTTAAATTGCTGATAAATGACATTTCCTGGCTGGCTATGTTTTGTTTGTAAACAAAAAAGCTAGGGATTCTCTTCAACTCCTCTCAACAAAGCCCTTATGGGGACGCTACAAAAAATGGCATGGGGTTTCCCCTAAATATCCTTCATGATGGCCTAGCATGGATTTTAATTCAATCTTATTTTATTGAGAAAGAAAAAGTGTACAGTATACAGTAATGTAATACAAAAACACATAAAAGTAGAAATAGATATCATTGCGATATTGATAACATATCATCTTATGTCTTAAGCAATTTGTGAGCTTTTATTGATTTGGTTTGATATTTAGCCTGCGTAGCTATACCGTCTAAACTGAGTAGAGTGCAGGTGAGCACCACTATCCACTCACCGAGTGGCGTCCACCTATTGCAAACAAGCTAGGGCTATTGTTGCTGTGCTAAATGTTTTTTCTCTGATGGGGAAGCTCAGTGTGTGTCACATTACTTGTCTGATGAGATTAGAGAGAATGATTTAGGTGATCGTATAGCGTTGTAACATATAAGGGGAGAAAGAGAAAAAGAGGGGTGGGAATAGAGGGGACAAGGGAGAAAGGGAATACAGATATTAAGAGAAAGACATTCCACCCTGGTCACACAGTTGCATTGGTTTGAGTCCTCTGTAGCCCATGGAATAAATTCAGCGGAATAGCGGAAGATAGACCACGAGGTCCAGGTCTTGGAAAATTGTTCCTCCTTACCCGTTTCCTGCGACAACATCCGTTCCAGACTATTTATTTGGTCCACTTCAATTGCCCAATCTCCCAGGGAAGGCATGCTCGTCGACTTCCAATGTCTGGTCAGTACCGTTCTAGCTGCCGCTAGAAAGTGACGCAGAACGTCTTTTTTGACCGATTTAAGCGGGCCAGGGAGCATAGATAGCAGGGCCACCTCAGGAGAGGATGCAACCGAGGTCGCCATGAGTCTGCAGTACAGATCGAGGATCTTTTGCCAGAACCTCCGCACAGGGGGGCACTCCCACCAAATGTGAAGTAGGGTTCCCTTTGATGACAAACAACGCCAGCAGGTATCCGGGAGTGTCGGGTTTATCCTTCGTAATGTCGAGGGGCATCTATACCAACGGGTCAGTAATTTGAATCCCTTTTCTTGCGATTTGGAGGCTAAGGATATTTTATGAGTCAAAATGAAGCATTTTTGCCAATCTACAGGTGAGATGGGGTGACCCAATTCTTCCCTCCAGGCCTGTGTGTATGGGGGGAGGTCAGGATTATAGACTATATGTATGAGAGAGTATAGTTGAGAGACCACATGCGTAGGAGGGTCAATCTGGAGCAGCATGTTCTCCAAGTCTGTTGTATCAGTAAGTACATCAGGTAAGGATGGGAAGGTTCGAATAAAAGATAGCACCTGTTGCCTCTGCAGCCAGTGCGTCGAAGCATGGGAAGGTGGGCCGGTGGGAACGTCTTGAGTCAGAGAAGGATCTGAACGCAGGACTTGGGCAAGTCGTCTGTGGTCCTTCTTGCACCAAGGGCCAAAACTCTCTACTTGTAGGGCTGGTGGAAAAGCCAGAGTTCCAAACAGTGGAGTCATGGGTCCTTTCAGAGGAGATAGGGTCTTGGAGGAATTCATTCGGGTCCAAATTTGTATAGTTTGTCGGGTGAGGTCGCTCAGGGGTAATCCCCCTTTTAGGAATTCAGTAGGTGTCCACGGTAGTGCGCGGAGATCTATTGAATTGAGATGGCTCTCTATTTGTACCCATAATTTGGTGGAGGAATGATGGAACCAGTTAACTATACGTGTTAGTACTGCTGCTCTATAATATATAGAGGCATCCGGAGCTCCAGCTCCACCACGAATCTTGGGAAGCGACAGCATCTCATAGCGTATCCGAGGACGAGCCCCCGCCCAGATAAAGGAGGAGAACAGCTGGCGGAGTTTCTTAAAGAACCAGGAGGGTATTGAAATGGGAATTGTCTGGAACAAGTAAAGACACCGAGGGAGGACATCCATTTTTAGAGCATTCACTCTACCTAGCCACGATAGGCGTTTTTTCGTGTAGTTTGATAGATCAGACTTGGTTCTAAGCAGAAGGGTAGCATAGTTCAGAGAGAACAATTGGGACTTTTCTGTGGGTATTTGGATTCCGAGGTAACGGATGGAAGTGGAGCCTGTTCTAAAGGGAAACTTGATGGAGACTTGGCGGAGGGCCTCCTGAGATAAAGAAATGTTCAGTATTTCTGACTTAGTATGATTCACTTTGAAATTGCTCATCTTCCCAAACCTCGTGAATTCCTGCATAATATGTGTTAAAGACAGGTGGGGTTGGGTTACAAACATTAGTAGGTCATCCGCAAAGAGAGCCAGTTTGGAATGAATAGGGCCTATCGATACACCAGAGATGTTAGGGTTATTGCGCAAGGCAATTGCCAGGTGTTCCATAACAAGGACATAGAGAAGGGGAGATAAAGGACAGCCTTGTCGTGTCCCGTTATGGATGGGAAGTGAGGGTGATAATGAGCCGTTCACCCGTATTCTAGCAGAAGGAGAGGAGTAAAGGGACATAATTCGGGATAGCATTTTGGGGCCTAGACCTATCTGTTTCAAAGACATCTGGAGGAATTGCCAGTCCACCCGGTCAAATGCCTTTTCCGCATCGACCGTCAAAAGACATAGAGGGACATCATGGGTGCGTGCATAGTCGGTAAGAAGCAGAGTTTTCAGGGTGTTATCTTTTGCCTCACGACCACTTACAAAGCCCACCTGGTCCAGGTGTATAAGGCGGGGGAGAAGCGGCTTCAACCTAGTGGCTAAAATTTTGGCGTATATTTTCAAGTCCACTCCAATTAACGATATGGGCCTATAATTAGCGCACACAGTAGGGTCCTTATCTGGTTTTGGGATAATAGTAATGTGGGCTTCAAGCGTTTGTGGACGAAACGCCAAGCCTTCTGATATGGAGTTGAATACTCTAGCCAAGAAGGGGGTCAATAGGGGAGCAAATGTCTTGTAAAATTTAGGGGTGAAGCCGTCTGGCCCCGGGCTTTTACCGGACGGGGTGGCCGCTATCGCCCCCAAGACCTCATCTGTTGTAATTACCTGTTCTAGCTCTTCTACAGTATCGCCGTCCAATGTAGGGAGCTCCGTCTCCTCAACATAAGACTGTCTATCGGTGTCAGGTGTAAGGGTAGGGCTAGAATAGACGCCGGGCGAAAGATTGTATAGTGTGTGGTAGAAATCTCTGAATGTTTGTGATATCTTGGAGGGCTCACTGAGCATTTGTCCAGAGGGGGCCCGAATCTGGGGTATAAATGTGGAAGACGTGTTTGGGTGAAGGGTGCGAGCTAACGGTCTACCGCATTTATCTTGGAATCGGTACTGATGTAATGCAAGTCTGTCCGCATAGGTGCGTGCCGAAGCCTCATATAAGTCCTTGAGTTGGGATCGAGCCGTTGAGACCTCTGTAAGAGTCCCCACCGTTGGAGCTCGTTTATGTTGGGTCTCAAGGTCTCAAAGCTTTTGCATTGCTGAGGTTATTGCGGCTGAGCGAACCTTTTTCAAGCGGGTCCCCATCTGAATAAAGGTTCCTCGCAGGACAGCTTTAAGTGCCTCCCATTGTATGGGTAGCGAGGTAGTGTCTGATGCATGATCTTTTAAAAAATTAGAAATGGTTTCTGAGACCTTTTGGGAGCAGTCAGAGTTTGTGAGGATGGAGTCATTCAGCCTCCATGTCCACTCCCTCACCGGTGTGGAGGGAATCATTAGTGTCAGATATATAGGCAAGTGGTCGGACCAGACCATGGAGTCTATCTCACATTCAGGTGACCAATCTAAACAGCTGTGGTCAAGAAGAAAATAGTCTATACGACTATAAGAGTGATGGACCTGTGAGAAGTGGGTATAGTTGCGGTTTTTGGGGAACAGAACCCGCCATATGTCGATTAGACGTAAATCATATATAGCGCGTTTAAATGCCCTTAACTTAGTAAAGGAGATGGATGAGCGAGATGTTGATGAGTCTAAAAGTGGATCCAGGGGGGCGCTAAAATCCCCGCCTATGATTATTTTACCCTCTGCAAATTCCGACAAGATCCTCATGTACCGCAGAGCAGACGATATTTGATTAGTATTTGGTAGGTAGAGATTGGCAATAGTGAATTTCGTGCCCCATAAGGAAAACTTTACGAACACATACCTTCCCTGGGGGTCCGAGACTTGGTCTATCAGGTCAATCGGAAGCGTTTTGTGGAAGGCAACAGAAACGCCTTTGGTTTTCTGAGATGGGTTTGTACTGTGAAACCATCTGTTAAAGTACCTGTTGGAGCAGGAAGGGGTGGAGTTTGTGTGGAAATGAGTTTCCTGTAACAGTAACACATTGACCTGTTGTTTATGCATTTGGTAGAGGATTTGTCCTCTCTTGGATGCTATATTGAGGCCATTTACATTATAGGAGCAAAATTTCAGGCGAGGATGGGATAGTACTGTGTGGGCCATAGTGGAATGAGAAGAAGAGAGTCAGTTCAGAGACAGCAGAGGGAGGAAGAGGGATGGGGGGGGGATTATAAGGTGGCAAAAATATACCAGGACAGAACTAGGTAGGGGGGACACCTAAATAAGGAGCCTAACAAGTCTAAGGGGTCCACGAAAACGGGACACCACGTGAAAAATCACGTATAAAGGCACTATCCGTGCCCGGCCTATTGAGGGTGGGAGGTCGAAGTGGAGAGTCTGAGCCGTGAGCCCAGTAGCATGACAGGCATATGTAGCTTACTTGAGGCACATCAGTGTAACAAACATTTAAACAGCAGAACACACATCAGATCGTCTGTGAAGGAGGGTGGCGGTCCGCGTGGGCAAATGACTCCGCACAAGCCCACCCTCCCTCCTTCACAGAGGAGACATCAATCCGCAAAATAACTTCCTGGGAAGGGGGAAGTAAACATTTTCAACATATGCTATCCATAGACCCCAACAGGGGTCCCGGAAACAATTCTGTGTAATAATACTGAAATCAGTAACAATGTGTAATAACATTTTAAGGTGAGACTAAGCAGTGTATGAGAAACCGTATACGGAGAGCTAGAGGTGTCCATGTGGATAATGGCAAGAGACCGTGGACCCATCCAGTTCATCCATCGGCCCCTCTCCCTGTATCAAGGTGGAACATTTCCCCTAGGTACCTAAATATAAGGCCATTGTGGTAAAATATGTTAGAAACTCAATAATAGCCTAACCAAATCAAACATCAGAAATTTGCAGTCCTTTAGCCTCTCCCGAACCCCAGCCAGGTACAATATACTAGCGAAGGGCAGGGAGAAGGCCTGCCTATGTATTGCTCCCTCTATCCTGAGACATTGGGTTACGGAGCAGGTCATCTTGTCTCTTAGTGTAACATAGCTTGCTGAAATCCGGTGGAACAAAGGAGGAAAAATGTAAAAAGGGAAAAACAAAAAACAAATAACAACAAAAACTCCAAAAATTCTGTAGAGAGGTGGTGGGGATTCCAAACCTTGACCTGATCAGGAGACAAGAGAGGAGCAGCGCACTTAGAGGGTGCTAGTCATATGGGGAACGTTGAAATGGCTTCAAGTAACGTCTTAAAGGTACCTTAAGCTTCTGGGGAGGTAGGCCGACGTATTCTGGGGCCTATAGAATGTGATCTGGACCTCGGCTGCCTGCGTCGTTGTGGGAGAGGGTCCCGTATTTGCACCCTAATTCGGTCATCCGGCGGGTCCAGCCAGTTCGGTACCTCAATTGGGTCTTGTTCCAGAAAGCTGAAAAAGGCTGGGAGCTGATCCGGGTCGGAGAGGATAAATTTGTGCTCAGCTCTGGTCACCTTAATACTGAAGGGGTGTCCCCACGTATAAGTTGCTCCGGTTTGGCGTATCAGATCTAGTAGTGGGCGGACCATTCGGCGCATGTGGAGAGTGTTGCGAGAGAGGTCTGGGTATAAGTTGATAGCAGAACCATCAAAGTCCACGGGACCCAAACGCCATGCCTTGCGCATAAGTTCTTCTTTAAGGGTGTAATAATGAACCCTGCAGAGGACATCGCGTGGACGGTCACTTTGTTCTCTCCTCGGCCCCCCCACTCTGTGCACCCGGTCTAATTCAATGGGAGATGAAACCTCTCTGCCCAGGACTATGTTGAGGATGGCAATGACGGAAGGTTTTAAGTCTGTACCCGCTGTGGCCTCCGGTATGCCCTGTAACTGTATATTGTTCCTGCGGCTCCTATTTTCTCCGTCTTCTATGCGTAATTGATGTTGTCTTATACGGTGCAAGTGCTCCCTGGAGGCCTGTTCAAGGGACGTGATGCGAGCTGCATGATCAGATTGAATGTCAGTTAAGGCAGACACTGCTGTCTTATTAGTCGAGACCTGCTGTTGGAGGGCCTGGAGGTCTTTGTGGAGTGAGGTCTCCATTTTGATCACCCAGGACTCAAACTCCGCTCTGAAGGCTGCCAGAAGGGTCGAGGCCTCGGATCTATTCGCTCCTCCTGAAGCTTGAGGGGCCACATCTCTAAGACCCGTGTCCGAAAGAGGGGCAGCAGGGGTCTCAGGCCTGGATGCCACAGCTGATAGGTCCGATTGCAGGATGGAAGGACCATCCGAATCCTCGCTGCTGTCTGTCGCCGGCTGAGTGGGAGGAGGAGGCTTGCTTTTCCCCGGGTTTCGAGCGGACGTCATCTTATCTTTGGGAGTGCGGGAATCAGACTGGGATGTGCGGAGCAGGTATCGTTGGATTGTGCCCTGTTGTAGGTCCGTGGACTCAGTAGATCGAGCACCGTGTGTGGACATGCTTTTCAAAGATGTGCGACGACTGAAAAATAGCCTGTCAGCTACGGGCAGTTACGGAGCTCAGCAGCTCATTGCTTAGCCATACATGGTCTGTCCTGCTTCTCTGCAAAGTTGTATGGATGGGGACCACTGGTGGGCGCCGACCCCGCTGGGCCTCTCTTGTGGCTGTGTAGAGAGCGATCCAGGCTCAGAGGGGTAAGAATACCAGGAGCCTATGTAGATACCGCAGCTTGGGTGGAGCAAGATGGCCGCCACTTGTGTTCAGGGCCGTGGTGACAGTTCATGTACTTATGGGGGTATATGCTTGCTAGTGCCCCGTCTAGGGCCACAGTCTGTCAGATCAGGGTGTCCCCAGGTGGTGGGTGAGGCTAAGATTAGGCCCAAAGGAGACAGGGGGCTGCCAGGGTGTAGCAAGATGGCCGCCACATTCAATCTCTGGAGCCAGGGCAGCACCACAAGTACATGCTGGGGTGATTGTTCACTAAATACTCTGTCGGGGGTCTCAATTAGCCAGGCCAAGGTATTTCTGTGGTTGGCGGGGGCTCAGATTGGGCCTAAGAGAGGTAGATAGGCCGCTGGGTGTAGTAAAATGGCCGCCGGCACTTACCAGGTCCCTCTGGCAGGCCTCCTAGAGCGGTATGGAGGGGATCACAGGCCCCCAGTAGCAGGCTGGATGTCCCCAATGTTTGTGGAGGAGGTAGGGCATGTGTAGCGGCCGGGGACAGGGCCGGCACGGCCTCTGGGTGCAGCAAGATGGCCGCCGTTCCGCGTGAGTAGGCCGGAGCCGCGGCCTTTCCTAACAGTCGGCCCGGAGCTCCGCGATCGCCGCGGACGCCGCGATCTCGGTGTCAAACAGCTCCCTCCTTGTCTGCACCGCTGTCTGAGGCACAAGCAGGGTCGGTGCTGGTCCGTGGGTGAGTATATCTCCAGGTGTGCTCTATGCCTGGAGGAGCTCACCCCAGGCACGTCTGCTCAGATCTCCGTTCGGCCACACCCCCCTAGCATGGATTTTAAGGTAGGGCTGCATGCAAAAATTAAAAAAAAGACTGGGTCCCATCATTCCGGATTCTGCAAGTTTACCCCATGCAAAAAACAAAACCAAAAGACAAAGGAATCCCCTTACAATCCACATTAGACCTTTACCTGAGCTTGAAGCCTGGCTGGCCAGAGAAGGAAAAGCGGAGAATGTTTACTGCACAAACCATATCTGGCCACATACCCTTAACATAACTTGCCGTGGGGCCCACTAGCAAAATATCTTGTCACCATGTTGATAGGGACAAGGGCCTCATTCTAACATTCTAACATCCCTCACCCAGTAGATGTGGTGTTTTGTAAGGGGGGCTTAAAGTCCCTTTTAAAATGTGGGGGAGCCCAGATATCCTCACTGTATGTGAATGAGAAAGGGGTACATAGTATCCCTAGTTAATCATTCTCAAAAAAGTAAAAAAGTAAATAAACACAAATCACTGTTGAAAGGTCCCTTAGTAAACAAGCTCCAAACCCATACACAATAACAACCATCATCATTTGCTAGAACACAGGTGGCTGGTCTGGTTGCTAGGATGCAGATGGTCACCTGTATCCTAGCAACCAAGAAACAGGAAGTCAATCATTTAGCGGTGGTAGTGTAGATTTGGTAGGTTTGTGAACTGTTTATTTAGTTCACTTGTTCAGCAAACTGTGTACAGGAAAGGTTTATGTTGAAGTCCACATGGCTGCAAACTCAGATCTCATCCCCATTTAAGAGTGGGGAACCTCATGCTTGATAGAAAACAAATGTGGCCACAGCGGAAACTTCAATATGAGCATATATAGTTTAATAAAAGCACACTTACATATGGGTAAGGGCTACAAAACTGTGAAGATGGTAAAGAGCAGTACAGTCATTTTAAAAAAGTGTGGGGGTCCCCATATGAATCAAAAAAAGACCCTTATCCAAGCATTAAGCCTAGCAAGCCAAGAAAATAAAAATGGGGGAGGCATTGTGTATGCGCTCCATTTCCTTCTGTACCAATCCAAGCCACATGCCCTCAATACAGAGAGAGTCATTTTTAAATGTTTGCATTGGTACATGCCCCCAATTAATGTGCCCAGCTACCCATGCACTTTTTTTTTCCCAAAAGCTTGCAATTTGCCCTTGAAAAATGCCATAGTATAATACAATATTTGTCTCTCAAAGACTTCAATGTGGTTTTATCAGGAACCATGAATCAGACCGAGACAGAAGTATAGTCAAATCACACTTATTTAATAATAATAATAATAATAATAATAAGGTAAACAGAGTAAGCGTAGTCAAAACAAGCCAGAGTTCAGTATCCAGATCGGGTAGTCAGCCAAGCAAATGTCAAAGAGCCAGAGATAAACGTAGTAGTACAGCAAGCAGGATCAGGAGCCAGGAGGAATGTCAGCCAAGCAAGTCTTCAACAGGAACGCAGGAAAAAGTCTCTGTGATGTTGACAAAGGCGAAGGCAGAGATCAAGTGAGCTGGACGACTAAGTAGGCAGGACTGACGAGCAGGATCAACAACAGCTGGGTAACTGTGGAGAGAGATGGGAGCTGGCAAGTAGCCGACAGCTGAGCGACCAGCTCAGAGAAGGAAGGGCTGAGCCCAGCCCTGACAGTACTCCCTCTTCAACGACCCCTCTCCCTCGGAGGAGCACCAGGCTTGGTGGGAAAACGTCTATGGAAATCACGAAGGAGGTACATGTACGTCCGAGGATGAGACCCAAGAGCGTTCCTCTGGACCGTACCCTTTCCAATGCACCAGGTACTGTATGCACCCACGGAACTTACGGGAGTCAACAATGGATTGTACTTAATACTCCTCATGGTTCTCAACTTGTATAGGGTGAGGACGTGGCACCAAGGTGGTAAAGCATTTGCAGACCAAAGGTTTCAATAAGGAGACATGAAACACATTTGAGATGCATATACTAGGAGGAAAGTCCAAGGCGTAAGCCACTGGGTTAATCCTGCGATGGATACGGAAAGGCCCAATTAAGCAAGGTGTGAACTTCAAAGAAGGAACACGAAGTTGTAGGTTGCGAGACGATAGCCAGACTTTGTCCCCAACCTGGTAGGAAGGTGCAGGCAGGAGTCTGCGATCAGCTGAAGTCTGTACCTATCGTTGGCATGTTGCAAAGCCTCCTGAACTTGTACCCAAGTGGAAAGAAGACCACGGAGATGCTCCTCTAATGCAGGAATACTCTATGGAACAAACGAGTCAGGCAACATGGAAGGTTGGAAGCCATAATTTGCCATAAATGGGGACAATCGAAGCAGAATTTAAGGCACTGTTGTGAGCAAACTCTGCCCATGGTAATAGGTCTGACCAGTTGTTATGATGTCAGAAATATAGCAACGTAAGAATTGATCCAAGGACTGATTGACTCGTTCTGTGGCCCCATTAGACTACGGGTGATATGCAGAGGAGAAAGCTAGCTGACTACCCCTGTCCGAGACAATCACCTTGGGTAGTCCATGTAAGCAAAAGATCTCCAGAGCAAAAATGGAAGCCAGTTCCTTAGAAGTGGGCAGCTTCTTTAGTGGAATACAATGACACATCTTTGAGAACCGGTCAACCACCAAAGATAACAGTGTTGCCTCGGGAGTTGGGTAACTCCACAATGAAATCCATAGACAGGTGGGTCCAGGGCTTCTCTCCATTGGGTATGGGTTGGCAGTTGGAAGGCAGTTACATCAGCCCATAGACTAGGCCACCAGAATTGTTGGTAAATGGCCCAAACGAGTTGATTCTTCCCAGGGTGGCCAGCTGCCTTGGGAGAATGGTAAGTCTGGAGCATGGCAGTACACTCTGGGACTCTCTGGGACAAAGCAGTGGTCACAAGGTTTCTCAGGAGGAGCATGGACCTGAGCAGCAAGAATTTTGTCACCCAAAGAAGAAATAAGACTGGTGTGAACCATAGCCACGATACGATCAGGAGGAATCACAGGAACCGGAACTGACTTCAAATTAGAAGTGGAGAAAAATTTTTGTGACAAGACGTCAGCCCTTACATTCTTAGTACCGGGTAAGAATGAGACAATGTAATTAAAACTCGACAAGAAAAGAGCCCATCACGCCCTTCTGGGAGAGAGGCGCTTACCCTCAGATAACAATGTGAGATTCTTATGGTCAGTAAGAATGAAAACCGGGGGGGCGTGTCCAAGATGGCGGCGTGAGCAGTCGCACACTCCAGAGCTCCGCCGGGGCCTACTTTTAAATCCGAGCCATCGGACCCCAAAATCCACCCTGAATAGTGGCTGGAGGCGCAGTACAGAGGGGGATCTGCTTCCCGAACCTCGGGGAGCCTTTGCAGAGCAGCACAGCCCCTTGTTAGCCCGAGGCCCGGTCCGCCCGAGTGAAGCACCGGCCTAGATTTGCAGCCGCGGCGGCGCTGACTGACGGCCGGACAGCCGTTGCGGGCCTGCGGGGAAGCATACCCGGCCTTCTCCTATCCCACACCACGGCCGACGCCGTCGGATTCCCCCCGGACCCGGCTCACCTTTGACGCGGACGCGGAGGCCGGAGGCGCCCACTAGGCCCGAAGTGAAGCCGCGGCCTAAATTAGCGGTCGGAGCCACCGGGGATTGACGCGGCGCGGCCTGGGGATCCTAGAGGCCCTTCTCCATCACAGCGGCACACTGCCTGATCCTGAGGTGCAAGAGACCCCGGTGACACTGTGGAGGATCCTGAATGAGGCGACGCCAGTCGGGCGCAACGGCCGGTAAGGGGAAAAAATATAAATTTCCTCCTTCCCCAGAGACAATCCCCTCACAGCCAGCACCTTCACAAGCCCCCAGACCCACCCGTAGTGCACACAGAGCATCACAGACTGCCACAATGGAGGCTGAGGAGGCAAGACCCCCCTGGCTAGCGGAAGTTATGGCGGCCATAGCTACATGTCAGTCCACGCTTACCGCGAAAATCGACGCGGTACAAATGGATGTGGGACTTTTAAGGCAGGACATGGATAAGCTCCGAACTAGAGTGACTGAAACGGAACAGAGGGTTAGCAATACTGAGGACACGGTAGCGGAACACAGTGCAGCACTCCACACGCTCCAGACCAAGGTCAAGGCCCTGGAATACCGGGCAGAAGACGCAGAGAACAGGAATCGGCGCAACAACCTGCGCGTGGTGGGTCTGGCGGAGGGGGCTGAGGGCAATAACCCTACAGGTTTCGTGGAGGATATGTTACGTAGCCTCTTGCCGGAAGCTCGCTTATCCCCCCACTACGCGGTGGAAAGGGCGCACAGAATTCCACCCAAACCCGGCCCCCCAGGGTCACCCCCTCGAACTCTCATTCTCAGACTTCTTAACTTTCGGGATAGAGACGAGATTCTACGCGCCTCTAGGAGTGTGGGTGACTTAAGGTACCAAAACAACAAACTGATGATCTTTCCTGACTACTCAATAGAGACGCAGAAGCTCAGAAAGTCGTTTGATCACGTGAAAGCAGGGTTGAGGGCCCGTAACATCCGCTATAGTGTCCTGTTCCCTGCACGCCTGCGGGTCCAGGATGGAGAGTCTGTCCGCTTCTTCACTTCCCCCAGGGAGGCGTCAGCTTGGCTGGACACACTGCCCCAAGACCGACAACAGAGAGCTTGACTTGCGAATATCCTACATTCATGTTTGACACCCGTTAAGCCCCGAACACCAAGCCTTGACATTGTCTAACAATATATCCTACACTTTGGTGCTCGATCTGGGGCAGTTCAATTGCACATGCCTTATTGTTTTGAAGTGCTTGTCCTCACAAAGGACCCAGAAACCACCAAGTCCTCACCCCTGGTTGGATGAACCAGGAGACAGTTACTGTTAAAGTTGCTTGTAAGACTACTGATCCCTACACACCAGGGATCATAGGAAACCGGATTGTCACATGCACTTAAGATGGCGGAATTTCCCCTTTTAGTTTGCCCTTTTTTTTTTTTTTTTCTTTTTCTTTTCTACATATATGCAGCGGAGGGGCCCAGCCCAATGCTATATTATCTGTTCCTTTACCCTCCTAATGACAGGGCCCCTCGCCGGTTGGTGATGACGCTCCGGCGGAGCCCCAAGTCAGCAGGGAGTGACTCGGCTCACCTGAGACCCTCAGGAATTCTTGGGGGGCTCGAAACGCCTATTGCACAGGACCCCCCTTTTGCAGCCGGCGTGCTGATTTCGCAAGGGATGGATACCTACCTCAGTTTCAAGGGGTTGGGTGGGGTGGGGGGAGGGGATAGTTGCCCCATAAGGGCAGGTTCATTGTTCTGGGTTAAAAGTTTGATGTTGTTAACATGTTCTATGAATGCATTGCAAATGTCAGTACTGTACGATCATGTATGTTGTATCCTCAGGGTCGGGGTGGCAGCCTCAGGGGAAGAGTGCTTTTCAAATTCGGACACTCCCGTTCTACGGCATGACTATGGCGTCCCTTAACATTTTATCTTGGAACACCAGGGGCCTGAATTCCGCGGTCAAGAGGTCACTGGTGTTCCAATTCATTAAAGCTAGCAGCCCGCACATCTGTATCTTGCAGGAAACCCACTTGGTGGGTAGTAAAACTATGGCCCTAAAGAAACCCTGGATTGGATACCACTACCACTCCACATACTCTAATTTTGCGAGGGGCGTAAGTGTCCTAGTTCATAAATCTCTCCCCTTTAGGCTGCTGGACCTTGTGTTGGATTCGGAGGGAAGGTATGTGGTGGTTCATGCTCAGATACACTCTATGAACTGGGTGATAGTGGGAGTGTATTTACCCCCTCCAGCATCAATATCTCTCCTGCACCAGATGGCCTCCAAAATAGCAGACTTCCAGAGTGACAATATAGCCGTTCTGGGAGATTTCAACCTAGCCCCCAACCCGGAGGTGGATAGAATGTCTGGCATTGGCCGCTCTCACCCTGGTCTGGGAGACTGGGCAGATTCGTATGGTTTGACAGATGTGTGGAGGTGGAGGAACCCACATGTCAAGGCCTTTACCTGCCACTCCGCCTCCCACAGATCTTTTTCGAGAATAGACTTGGCTTATGTGGACCGCTCTGCCTTATCTAGGGTGAGGGACATCAGAATTCTTCCCCGGGGGGTGTCGGACCATGCACCGCTCCTCCTGACGCTGGAACTCTCCTCCGCGTCGGGACTTTCCCTGTGGAGACTATCTAGGTTCTGGGTGTCGGATGAGGGGGTGGATGGCCATTTTAGAGAGGCGATGAGGGAATACTGGGATACTAATCTAGGCTCAACTACTGCAACGGTGGTATGGGACACGTTCAAGGCATACACTAGAGGGCGCTACCAGTCAATTATAGCCAGGGTCCGGAGGGAAAGGAGAGCAGACTTGGAAGAAGCAGAGAGGAAGGCAGATCTGCAGGAGGCACATTTTCTTAGAACTAGAGACCCCAGTGACTATGACGCACTTCAACAACTGACAGGCGAGGTTGTGCGCATCCGCACCTCTCTCACCCAGAAACGTCTTCTCGCCCAGACACACCGCATTTTCGAACAGGGGGAGAGGTCAGGGAAATTATTGGCTTGGTTGTCCAAAGAACAACAGGGAGGGATGTGCATACCATACATACAAGGACCAGACGGGTGTCTTAAATACGCCTCGGACGAGATAAATGACTGCTTTGCTTCCTTTTATAAAACTCTTTATAGCTCTAAGGTTGCTTACACTAGGGAAGAGCTGAATACCTACCTAGAGCCCATTGATTTCCCGGTTCTGACTGGAAAATACCGTGACAACCTTGACGCCCCTATCACAACAGACGAAATCTTGAAAGCCCTCAAGACTCTCCAATCGGGCAAATCTCCGGGACCGGACGGTATACCAGTCGAGTTCTATAAGCAATATGCGGAAGAGCTGGCGGGGAAACTGCATGACATGCTGAAGGAGGCACATCGCTTAGAGACGCTTCCGAGCTCCTTGAGCGAGGCGGTGATTGTGGTAATCCCTAAGCCGGGCAAGGATCAGTCCCTATGCTCCTCATACCGCCCCATATCCCTAATCAACGTAGACGCCAAGCTCCTGGCCAAAGTGCTGGCCAGGAGACTTAATACAGTCATAACAGCTCTAGTACACCCGGACCAAACGGGGTTCATGCCGGGGAGGGGAACGGATATTAACATCCGGCGGCTTTTCACTCATATGGATAGGGCACAGGCAGACTCGGCGGGAGTGGTTGTCTCCCTAGATGCCGAGAAGGCCTTCGATTCAGTAGAGTGGGAATTTCTATGGGAGGTCTTATCTAAATTTGGTTTCGGACCAAAATTTCTAACATGGCTGCGGATGCTTTACGCCAGCCCCAAAGCGAGGGTTCGTACAAACGGAACTCTCTCTGAAACCTTCCCCCTGGGTAGGGGAACCCGCCAGGGCTGCCCTCTGTCGCCGGGGCTTTTCGCCTTGGCGATAGAACCTCTTGCCATCGCTTTGAGGGCGGATGTGGCGGTAAGGGGCATTTCTGTAGGCACAATTGAAGAGAAAGTGTCCCTATATGCGGATGACACCCTGCTTTACCTAGCTGACCCCGACCAATCACTGCAGAGGGCCCTGGTCCTGTTCGAAAACTTTGCTCAGTTCTCAGGGGTTCGTATCAACTGGGACAAGTCGGTCCTGTTCCCACTCCATCCCCTACTTCCTAGGATGGACACGGCCACCCCACTACAATGGGTAGAGGAGTTCACCTATTTAGGCATCAAAATAAGTAACACCACTCATGAGTTCTTGGAAAAAAACGTGCAACCTCTTATCTCCCAACTTACAGTAAAGTGCACGGCCTGGCGCACCCTTCCTCTCACCCCTGTGGGTAGAATTAATTTGCTAAAAATGGTGTTTCTTCCAAAATTTCTTTATTTTTTTCGTAATACACCCACCCATATACCTAGGTCCTTCTTTAGACGCTTGGAGGGGATCCTGAGTTCTTTTATCTGGGCCGGGAGGACACCTAGAGTGGCGAAGAGGGTGCTCTACCTTCCTCTCTCAGGGGGGGGACTTGCCCTTCCAAATTTTTTGATATACTATTGGGCAGCAGTACTGGTGACGGTGCGCTGGTGGTTCTCCCAGCCCAGACAGAACCCTGCTGTTAGACTTGAGGCGGCCATCTTGGGCTCTTATGCGGCTCTGTCAAACCTAGTGTATAGGGGTCCTAAAGCTCCTTATCATTTGACGACCCCAATGAAAACCACCATTAAGGTATGGGGGGAAGCTAGGGCAATATATGCAGAGCCGAACCGCATGTCCCCACACACTCCGCTTTGGGGCAACCCCGCCCTCCCGCATCTTTGCGAAATCCCAGACCCCTCTCAATGGGCTAGGCGAGGAATCACCACCCTGAAACATATCATAGCCAATGGTAAGCTTATGCCCTTTCAGGACATAAAAAGACAGTACTCCCTACCTCAAACTTTTGAGTTCAAATATTGGCAATTGAGACACGCAATGAGGGCACAATTTCCAGACAGGCTGACTCTTGAACCGGACTCTGTAGAGAGACTTCTGACTTCGGGCGTGATGGGGAAGCCCCTGTCCTCACTGTACTTATATCTGACGGTGGCTCACGACGTTAAGCCCGCACGCACATTTGATAAATGGAGGGAAGATATCCCAGAGCTGGGAGACGACGAGTGGGAGGAATGTGTGTCGACCTATATTCCAACAGTGATAGCGGCCAAGGACAGGTTTATACAGCTGAAATTTCTCCACAGGGCCTACTTTACTCCGCATAGGATGGCTAGAATCTACCCTCATATTGACCCTTTGTGCCCCCGGTGCAGAACCGAAGAGGGTACATTCTGGCACATGGTGTGGGACTGCCCGAGGCTCAGACCTTACTGGGAGGGAGTGACGGAGGAGCTTAACGACATTTGGGACCTCAGGTTGACACTTGACCCTAAGCTGCATCTGTTGAGCTATCTAGTAGACGTGGAAGGGGACAGATACACCAAACTCTCTATTACGCTCCTGCTATTTTATGCTAGGAGGGAGATCATGCTGCATTGGAAGTCAGCTGAGCCCCCTACCCTTAGATCCTGGAAAAAGGCGGTGGACTCGGTGTTGCCACTGTACAAACTTACCTACGAGAGTAGGCAGTGTCCGGCTAAATATGACAGGGTCTGGTCGGCCTGGCTGGCGGCACGTGGTTGAGGGCCCGGGAGTGGGGGACCTACTGATGGAATTCCCCCCTCGCGGAAGGGACGCGGTCCCCCCTCGGACACGGGACGCGGTCGGGTCATCTTGAAGGAAGAGTTTCTTCGGAACACGCCGGCCTTCTGGGCGGCGTGGCATATGCGATCGGCTGATCCTCAGGGTTGGAGGGAAAAGGGTATGTTCTTAGATCCCACCGAACAATACAGATAGGAATGGGTAGGGATGGTTTAGAGCGAGATTTATAACGAGGTAATGGTTCTGGAGGGATAATGTAAATCAGATACCTTATGCTGTATTAGAACTATACATCAACGGAGTCTAGTTAACATATTACTTCTAAGATGCATTCCTGTGATGATGTAGTGTTGAAAGACTGCTATACATTATGTTGTAAGAATTGAGTCACCCATGTTAAGCACTGACGATATCTTTGTAATGCTGATTTGTTTATTTCAAAAATAAAAAACCTTTACTGTTAAAAAAGAATGAAAACCGGCACAGTGGTACCTTTAAGGAGATGTCTCCATTCTTTCAGGGCTAAAATTATCGCCAACAGATCTCTGTCACCAATCTCGTAATTGCACTCTGCAGATGACAATTTCTTGGAAAAGTAGCCACACGGATGCATAGCGCTCTCAGAGTTAGGATGTTGAGACAGAAAGGCACCAACTTCAGTCTCAGAAGCATTAACTTCTAGGATAAAAGGCAACATAGGATCAGGATGTGCCCACACAGGAGCAGAAACAAAGGCAGCCTTGAGACTCTCAAAGGCCTTAATGGACTCCAGAGACCAACTCTGTGGGTTACCGTCCTTTCTGGTCATATGAGTCAGGGGCTTGACCAGAGATGAGAAGTTATGAATAAACTTCCGATAACAGTTGGCAAAGCCTAGGAAAAGCTGCAGAGGATGTAAACCCACGGGTCGAGGCCACTGTAGGACTGACGAAAGTTCTCTGGGTCCATTGAAAAACCAGCAGTGGAAATGACATAGCCCAGGAATTTAACCTGTTTATGATGGAACTCACACTTCTCCTTTTTACAATAGAGATTGTTTTCTCTTAGTTTCTGAAGCACACGACAGACATCTGTGTGGTGGCTCTCCAGGGACTTGGAAAATATGAGGATATCATCGAGATAAACCACCACACACAACTGCAACAAATCTCGGAGGACATCTTTACTAAATTCCTGGAAAACTGCCGAGGCGTTACAAAGGCCAAAAGGCATTATGGGATACTCATAATGGCCTGTTCTGGTATTAAACGCAGTTTCCACTCGTTGCCCTTCTTAATCCGCACAAGATTGTATGCCCCTCTCAAATCAAGCTTTGTGAAAACTGTTGCTCCCTTGAGGTGGTCAAATAACTCTGCAATCAACTGAATCAGGTAGGCATTCTTAATCGTGAAACGATTGAGACCCCTATAATCAATACAAGGTCTCAGTTCACCACTCTTCACAAAGAAGAAACCAGCAC
The DNA here is from genome assembly GCA_037952925.1 of Lithobates clamitans. NCBI lineage: Eukaryota > Metazoa > Chordata > Amphibia > Anura > Ranidae > Lithobates > Lithobates clamitans. Next base: position 133,905 of record JBBGZY010000901.1, read on the forward strand.
CAGCAGGAGACGAGGATTTGCGGATGAAACCTCGAGAAAGTGCATCTGCAACATACTCCTCCGTGGCCTTATCCTACCAACAAAGAGTAAACCTGGCCACGAGGGGGTATGGCACCAGGTTGAAGGTCAATTGCACAATCATACGGCCGGTGTGGAGGCAAACTACCGGTTTGAACTTTGTCAAAGACATCGCCAAATTGCAGTACTCCTCTGGCAGGGTGGAAAGTAAAGAGGTGCACAGGACCTTGGCTACCTTCTGGAAGCATGTCTCACTGCATTGTGGTCACCAGGAGAGAACCTCAGCAGGGAGCCAATCAAAAGAGGGGTGTTGCCTCTGTAACCAAGGATAACCAATAACTAGCGGAAACCTAGGTGAGGAAATAACTTGGAATTGGATTATCTCATGGTGAAGAGCCCCTACGGCCATGCACAATGGAACTGTCTCATGAGTCACATGGGCAGGCTGTAGAGGTCTCCCGTCAAGAGCCTCAATGGCAAGTGGCGTGTCACACACCTGCAGCGGAATAGAGTGCTGCGATACAAAGGCAGCATCAATGCACAGGCCTGTAGCCCCATTAGAGGGGCATCAATTAGAGCTTGTATCTCGATGGACAACTCAGCCCAAGAAAGGGTGACCGAAACCAGGGGCTTATCCTTCTGGATAACTGGGGACGAAACAATGCCACCTAAGGTCTGTCCATGACAGGACCTCAAGGTTTGGGCGTCCCCTGGATGGGTAGGACAAGACTTCAAAAAGTGACCTGCCTGGCCACAAAGGCACAGTCTCTCCCTCCACCTAAAGGCTCTCTAATCTGCAGAGAGACACGTGAAGCCCAAGTTATTGGGTTCATCTTCACTGACCGACTCGGTACCAGGAAGCATGGGAGGTGAGGGAGGCACGGGTGGCAAAGCTTGGAGGCAAACGTACAGGAGGCTTCCGCAAGCGCTCCTTAAAAGAGAGCCTTTCTCTGAGTCTGGAGTCAATGAGGATGGCAAACGTGATCAAACTCTCCAGCTCAGTGGGTATATCTTGGGCTGCTATCTCATCCTTGATGGAATCTGAGAGACACTTGGCAGCAGAAGCGGAGCATGCGGGAACGTCAAATACCCTTTTAAAGGAGGCCACAAATTCAGGGTAACTCAAGACAACAGGTTTTTGCATCTCCCATAGAGGGTTTGCCCAGGCCAAGGCTCTCTCAGAAAGCAATGATATAACGAAACCTACTTTTCTTCTGTCCGTGGAAAACGCCTGGGGCAGCATCTCAAAGTAAATCTCAACCTGGTTGAGAAACCCTCTGCATTGAACTGGATCACCCCCAAATTGCTGGGGAAGCGGAGCGGAACCAGACATACTTCTTATAGAGGTAATACTCAAGGTGGGTGCCTACACAGAGACTGGCACAGCAGCAGGGACGGCCTGCAACTCGGGTTGTAGCGGAGCAGCCACAGTGGGAGTTTCCAGGTGAGCCGTGCAACTCAGGAGTGTTTGTAATGCTATGGCAAACTGATCCATGTGGTGATCTTGCTCATCCAATCTGGAAAAAATATTACTAACAAGTGGATTGACTATCTTCTGAATTCATGGCCTTCGCCTACTATCAGGAACCATGAATCAGACTGAGACAGAAGTATAGTCAAATCACACTTGTTTAGTAATAATAAGGTAAACAGAGTAAGCGTAGTCAAAACAAGCCAAAGTTCAGTAACTGGATCGGGTAGTCAGCCAAGCAAATGTCAGAGAGCCAGAGATAAACGTAGTAGTACAGCAAGCAGGATCAGGAGCCAGAAGGAACGTCAGCCGAGCAAGTCTTCAACAGGAATGCAGGAGAAAGTCTCTGTGATATTGACAAAGGCAAAGGCAGAGATCAAGTGAGCTGGACGACTTTAAGTAGGCAGTATTGACAAGCAGAATCAACAACAGCTGGGAAACTGTGGAGAGAGATGGGAGCTGGCAATTAGCCGACAACTGAGTGGCCAGCTCAGAGAAGGAAAGGCTGAGCCCAGCCCTGACAGGTTTGAGTGCTATGTTCAGGCATTTGCTGATTTTTTTATGTGTTCTACAAACATTCAGCAATCCAAACTTTTTTCAGTTGAAGTAAAGCAGTGCTATATCACAAAAAAATGGCATTGTCAGGAAGGGGGGAAACCTTCTGGAGGTTAAGTGGTTAATATTTTTATTTTATTACAGTCAGGGCACTGGAGGCATACCTGTGAGAGGAAAATCTATGGTCACAGACCTCCTGCTCTTCCAATATGTGCAAGGAAGGGCAGGCAAAAAGTTAAATGTAAAAGCCTATGGCCATTGGCTGCCCACTCTTCCTCAAGTCTTCAGTGCTAAAGCAAATGAGAGAAGTAGAGATATGAGGGTTTTGTTTATTCAGTGGGTCTGCCTATGCAGCAAATACTTGTTGGGAGTTGTGCCATTTTTTAGTCTTTATGATTATCTATTAAGTGTAATCTCTGAATAAGATCAAGGTCATTGAGCCCCTTAAGTGTGCTGGATGTTTCGTGTTATTGTTTGGTATTCAGTACTAATACCAAAGGTTTTTGGACTTTCTCACTGCTTGGTTTTTGTACACATGAACCTTAAAATCTGGGCTCCTTGTTTGAAGGACACCCTATTTTTTCTGCCTTACCAGAGCCACTGTCACTAATTAAATTCTGATCAATTTTCTGATAATTTGAATCATGCACCTCATCTCTGCTTGTTCTAAACATATTAGAGAAGCAGCCTGAAAGCTGACATCTGCTGTCAAGGACTATAGACTGTGTTCTGATTTTGGTACATATATACTTATTTTTTTCTTTACACATTTAATATTTACATTTTTGAGACATATTGAGCTTTCTTTTGATGGTATTTAATCACCACTGGATTTTTTATCTTTTGCAAAACAAATGAAAAAAGACTAAACATTTAAAAAAAACAAATGTTTTTCTTAGTTTCTGTTATAAAATTTTGCAAATAAGTATTTTGTTTCTTTACTCATGTGTGCTGATGAGGCTGCACTGATGGGCACTTATGAGGCAGCACTGATGGGCACTGATAAGCTGCACTGATAATGAGGGCACTGATAATCAGTGTAAATGCCCCCTATCAGCCCTGCCGGTCATCGGCTCTCCTTTCCTCAGACAGTGACAGCTCGTGAGGAAAGGAATGCTGATAACCAGCAAGTCCGTTTATATGTGATCAGCTGTGACTGAACGCAGCTGATTACATGGTAAAGGGCCACTGTGATTGGCCCTTTATAATCTGTTATCAACTGTGTCCAAAGGACACAGCGGTCACAGAGCATGCCCAATGCCTGCCGCATCGGGCGCGTGGGAGGCCCGTTCTGGGAAGCCATCCATAGATACTTTCCCAGAACAAGAGAGCAGCGCTGTAGCCGTCTTTCAGCTATGGCTGGTACTGAGGTGGTTAAACTATGTATAAATGATATTTAGTTTGAAATTAAAAATATAATTTCTGTGTTTGCAGATGACAGCAAGCTATATAGTGAAATAAAGTCCTTAAAGGATTTCTCTCATTTAGAAGCAGGCCTTGAGTGTCCAACTTTGGGACAAATGAGGTTGAATGTTGATAAATGCAAAGTTATGCACTTGGGGGCTAAAAAGTTGCATACATCATACTTTTTTGGTGTCAATAATCAAGAAGGGTCTGTGAGTTCTGGTAGATCAATTTAACAATAGCATGCAATGCTAAGCTGCAGTTTCTAAAGCAAGCAAAATGATGTATTGTTCTAAAAGTGGTATAGTCTTGTCCCAATACAAATCATTAGTAAGACCTTGTCTGGAATATGTAGTTCAGTTTTGGGCACCAGTGCATAAAAGATGTTGGGAAGCATCCAAGAGAGATATGATTGACCTCAGCTATGAGAAAAATTAGCTGCACTGCAGAAAAGAGATGATGGAGAACATCCAAGAGAGATATGAAGGACCTCAGCTATGAGGAAAAATTAGCTAAACTGAATTTATTCCCCTTTGAGAAGAGATGATTATGGGGAATTGATCACCATGTATACTGTAGATACATAAATGGTCCATTTAGTAGAGTATTCACTTTAAAGCCACTGCAAAGAACAACTCTCTCAAAGAACGACTCTTTGCATCTGGAGGAAAAGAGGCTTTAAGTCTGCATACAGAAACTATTCTTTACAGTTAGGCTGGGTTCACACTGATGGGAAACCCGCATCCAATTCATATGACAGGAATCTGTGACCGTCTCTCAATGGAGCCGGTTCACACAGCTCCTGGGCAGCTTCAGAGCACACTGGAAAAGGGTCCTGTGCATCTTTGGCTCTGTTTCATGTGCGAATTCAGCTAAAAATTCGGACCTGATTCGCACCTGAAACAGTGTCTGCTGTGAACCACGGTCGCAACTAGTGTGAACTCAGCCTAAGAGTGAAATTGTGAAGACTGCCTCAGGAACTGGTTTTAGCCAGATCATTTGATTTGGATGGATTTCTAAATGCACAGAATATAGCTAGCTATTAACATTTATATGTAATAACATCAGAGATTTTGCATCCATAGAAAATCCCATTACTGCAGAGGATCAGGGAGGAATTTTATCCCCTGTTGGAGCAAATTTGACCATGGGGGTTATTTACAAAAGGCAAATTCACTTTGCACAATAAGTGCAAAGTGCACTTGAAATTGCACTAAAAGTGCACTAGGAAGTGCAGTCGCTTTAGATCTGAAGGGGACATGCAAGGAAAATAAAAAACAGCATTTTAGCTTGCACATAATTGGATGATAAAATCAGCAGAGCTTCCCCTCATTTCAGATCTACCCCTTAGATTTATAGCGGCTGCACTTCCAAGTGCACTTTCAGTGCAATTTCAAGTGCACTTTGCACTTGTAGTTTGCACTTGTAGTGCAAAGTGGATTTGCTTTTCGTAAATAACCCCCATGTGTTATAAGAGATTCTTGCCTTCCCCTGGATCAACTGTGGCTATAGGGTTCCGTGAATGGCAGTTTTCAATGTATTTATTATGTTTTTTCCTATTGGTTGAACTTGAGTTGAGCTTGTATCCTTTTTCAACCTAACAATGTAAATGTGTATTTATGTTGCGGACAGATATTGGTCCCTTAAAAATATTTTTGTGTGCACAGAGGAAAGCCCTATTTTGAGTCCATTCAAGGAGCTGAAGTGAAATGAACTGAAGCCCTAATGAGGGGAGAATTTATTTGACTCCCGAAATGCATTGGCTATTTTTTAGTACAAACAAATAAATTGGACTCTTATCTTATAGACTGGCACACCTCTCATTTATGCACCTTTCTGGTAACCCCTTTGCGGTACCTACTGGAGGGTAGCCTTTTTTGTTGTGAGCAGTCTAATCGGAACCAGGGAGCTCTTCAAATGTTTATGCCCTCTCACTACTTTGTATGAACTCACATCAAAGTTCCAACTCCTTTTAAATGCTTTTTTCTTTATTGAAATCAATATAATAGCAGCTCACAAAGAGGGCTTTTCTGACTTTTTTATTGAATTATTTTAATGGCTGAGATACATCTATGCATCATGGCAATGTCTGCATTACATACATTGACACATTGTGATGCTATTCATTTTAAATTGCACCGCAATGCACTAAGGCAACATACTGTATGTTAATGTACCAGAGTTTGTTGCAGCAAAAAAGTTGTGACATTTCTGATATTTAGGACTATCTGACTTGATATATGGCATTAAGTGTTCAGTACAACATAATGTGATTTACAAATATTCAGCTGTGTAAAATGGAATATTTCTAACAATGTTATAAATATGCTAATCCATTTTGTGTAAATTAGACACAATCATATTATATCCCAATATGCTCTGAAAATGAATTTGATTATACATTGCAATTTTTCAGAAAAAGTAACATTGTGTGTATTTTTTTAATCCTGCAGTAAAATAGTATTATTAGATTTAATTGACTTAGTGACATCTAATTGAACAAAGAGATTAATGTTAAAAATTCTTGAAATCCTAGTTCCTAATAGAAAATTTCTAGTCTAATTACCTTCAGTAATCCTCTCCAAAGACAAGTGCAGTGCATCTAATTATTTTAGATAAATACTGAGAACAAGCAATATAAAGCAGAGATAGATGATTTAGTCAATTAAGAAAATAATGAATCTTAGAAGAATGTATATAGGAAAGTCTTATATATTAAAATAAAACTCACAAATGTGGTTACAGAGACACACTTATAAAGCAATAAATGCATAATTATCCAATCAGCTGCTGTATTATTTTTTATCATTGAATACAAAAACTATTTTCTGTGTTTATAAAACACATTTTCTGTCAGGATGCATTGGTGTGTTCACTAATTTTAATATTGTTTACCAATATCATGATTTTTACATTTTTTATGGGAACCCCAGATCACAGTAACATTTTTCATATTTATAACAAGGTAAAAGTTACACTCTTTGGTTATACTGTATGCCAAGCTCAGACGAACATTTATTTTTCCATGTTCAACTCACATTCACTGCAAAATAAAGTTAAATTTTTGATTTTTATATGCTAATATTTACTGTCTGCACCTGCTGCAGGATTACTTGCTAACTTCAATGAAACAAATTACAACATTACTTCTTAATGTTTTTTTTTTTTTATAAATATTTCCAATAAAACATGCAAAGTGTCAAAACAGTATAAAACCATATTACAATAAAAAAAAAAAACAACTTGTGAAGTTACATGCTGGGTGCTCATAAAACTACTGATTTTAAACATCAAAATAGGTCCAAACTCTAACTGGATGATGCTAAGTTTGCCAAAACATTTTGTATAATAGCAATGTTTTTCCCTCCAGTTACAGAATTCTGTAAAGTATTCATCTTTTTTACCCTGTTCTACATCGCACTGCTCCTGTTTTCTCCAGGCTCTTCACAATCACTTTCTGTCTAAATGCATGTGCTCAAGTGGCATATGCATGCCATTGTTCAGGGTGGGATTTACTCTCTGGGAGTTCATGGATCCTGTTTGTTATTCTGTGAGGAACAACAAAAGAAATCACCACTCCAGGTGAGTACATCCAGATGAAATCAGATGGGTGGGACTCTTTGTGCCGTGGAAGACTGAATCAAAGAAAGTGGCTGCACACCGAGATGATAGAAGTCCATTTATTGAATGCTCCATGAAAGGTACATGACACACACCACAAGTGCAATAGCCAGAACAGAGGTGGATGCATTTCACACAATTACATTGTGCTTACCCATCATGCTATTCTGTGAACCCAAACTTTGAAGCAAATCACATTTAAGTCCATAGGGGGAATTATTCAATTCTGGCCATTTTTTAGAGACAATAAGAAAGCCATTGTAAAAAAAAAAAATGCATGGGAAGCTGGACACTACCATGAGGGATGGGCAATAATGTTTAAAAATTTCCATAGCACATTCATATAATGCAAAAACAAATTTTATTAGATACAAGTAAAAAGGAAAACATGGTCCATAAATAAAAAAAATAAAAATAAAATAAAATGAAATAAAACACTTGAACAAGAACCCAAAACTGTAAAAAAAATCTAAAATACTCCAAGGAGCAAACAAAACAAAATGTACAGTATCTCACAAAAGTGAGTACAACCCTCACATTTTTGTAAATATTTTAATATATCTTTTCATGTAAAAACACTGAAGAAATTACACTTTGCTACAATGTAAAGTAGTGAGTGTACAGCTTATATAACAGAGTAAATTTGCTGCCCCCTCAAAATAACTCAACACACAGACATTAATGTCTAAACAGCTGGCAACAAAAGTGATTACACCCCTAAGTGAAAATGTCCAGATTGGACCCAAAGTGTCAATATTTTGTGTGGCCACCATTATTTTCCAGCACTGCCTTAACCCTCTTGGGCATGGAGTTCACCAGAACTCCACAGGTTGCCACTGGAGTCCTCTTCCACTTCTCCATGATGACATCACAGAGCTGGTGGATGTTAGAGACCTTGCACTCCTTCACCTTCCATTTGAGGATGCCCCACAGACGCTCAATAGGGTTTAGGTCTGGAGACATGCTTGGTCAGTCCATCACCTTTACCCCCAGCTTCTTGATCAAGGCAGCGGTCATCTTGGAGGTGTGTTTGGGGTCGTTATGTTGGAATGAACTGTAGCTCCCCAGTGCCAGCAGCACTCTTGCAGCCCATGACACTCATACCACCATGCTTGACTGTAGGCAAGACACTGGTCTTTGTACTCCTCACCTGGTTGCCGCCATACACGCTTGACACCATCTGAACCAAATAAGTTTATCTTGATCTCATCAGACCACAGGACATGGTTCAAGTAATCCATGTCCTTGGAAGTGGACAAAGTAATCTGGATGGCAGCACACCGGACTGATAACAAGTGTCTTTATTAATGAATCTGGATCATAGAATACACAAGCACTGTGACAGGGACGTACAGGGATCAGCTGACGCGTTTCACACTAATGACAAGTGCTTACTCATAGCTGACGAACATGGGAATGGAAATCACATATAAACCCTATTTTTTAAAACACGTGACCATGTGATGATGTGAGAAATTAAGGACAGCTGAAAACTAACTGTGTGAGGTCTCAACACCTGCTACCAAGTGAATGGGTTTTGGGATGGAAACTCCCATGATAATACGGTGTATAAGCAACAGCAAAAAAGAAAAAGAGAACCCAACCAAAAAGTAAATAATGAATAAAGTGATGTGCATGTATCTGTGTAGAAATATATAATAATGATAAGTAAATGGAAATTAATAATACAATGTGTGAATAAATGGTAATGATAAGAAGCCTTGTCATTATGTGGCATAAATTATAAAGAAGACAAGACTAAGTAAAATGAAAAATAAAGAAAAAATTAGAAAAGTAAAAAGTAAAAATATACACATACCAAAATTCAGAGATATATATGTGGAAAGATATGAATCCAAATGAAAAATAGAGGTATGAATATATGAATGTATATATGCTCCTGTGTAAACAAGGAAGTCACCTATATACTGAGTGGAATAGTAAAAACCAATAGTAAAAACCAGAAAAGTATATGTGTGATATAAAGAAATGTGTGCACTATCATATAGCAATGATAAAAGTGTAAAACATGAAATCGGGACACAAGTAGTGTTTCAAAAATAAAATAAAAAGAAATAAAGGTGACTAGTATAATGTAGCAATATTGTTGAAAATGTGCCAACAAATATATATCTTGTGATGTGAACCGAAATCAGCTTGTGTATGTACTTGCATGGACAAGAACAACATGAGCTCGAAAATCCATGTCCTTGGTCTGCTTGTCTTCAGCAAACTGTTTGCAGGCTTTCTTGTGCATCATCTTAAGAAGAGGCTTCCTTCTGGGATGACAGCCATGCAGACCAATTTGATGCAGTGTGTGGCGTATGGTCTGAGCTCTAACAGACTGACCCCCACTCCTTCAATGTCTGCAGCAATGCTGGCAGCACTCATACGTCTATTTCCCAAAGACAACTTCTGGATATGACACTGAGCATGTGCACTCAACTTCTTTGGGCAAACATGGTGAGGCCTGTTCTGAGTGAATCCTTTCCTGGTAAACCACTTTATGGTCTTTGCCACTGCACTGCAGCTCAGTTTCAGGGTCTTGGCAATCGTCTTATAGCCTAGGCCATCTTTATGTAGAGCAAAAATTATTTTTTTCATATCCCAGAGAGTTCTTTGCCATGAGGTGTCATGTTGAACTTCCAGAGACCAGTATGAGAGAGTGAGAGCAATAACACGAAATTTAGCACACCTGCTCTCCATTCACACCTGAGACATTGTAACACTAATGAGTCCCATGACACTGGGGAGGGAAAATGGCTAGTTGGGCCCAATTTGAAAATTTTCACTTAGGGATGTACTCACTTTTGTTGCCAGTGGTTTAGAAAATAATGGCTGTGTGTTGAGTTATTTTGAGGGAACAGCAAATTTACACTGTTATACAAGCTGTACACTCACTAGTGGCAGTCATGTTCCCCCAGCTGCAGCATACTGCCAGGTTTGCTCCAGTAATGAGGAGGGAGGGGATGATGAGGTCACTGACTCCACATGGTTGCCTAATAGGGGAGAGGAGGAGGAAGCACATCTCCAACGAGGCAGGATGCCCTCCAGGGGCCAGCTTAAGGGCAGCACACCGACTGCATCACACCGCAGAGCTCCGCATGTTCAGGGCGCTGCTGTCTCTGCGCATTATTCCAAAACCTCCTCTCCCCCCTCTGACAGGGACAACTGACCCATGTGCCCTGTTTGGCTCATGTCCTTAACTTGGTGGTGCAGCGGTTCTTGGGCAGGTACCCGGGCTTACAGAATGTCCTGAGGCAGGCCAGGAAAGTCTGTGTGCATTTCCGCAGGTCATATAATGCCAGTGCTAGGCTGGCTGACCTCCAAAAGGAATTTAACTAGCCCAAGAACCGCCTAATCTGTGACATGCCCACCAGGTGGAACTGAACGTTGGCCATGCTGCTGTGGCTGCACATGCAGCAGAGGGCCATCAATGAGTACCTATGCGACTATGGCACCAGGACAGGGTCTGGGGACCTTGTTTTATTTCCCCATGCCAGTGGGCGATGATCAGGGATGCATACACTGTCCTGTCACCATTTGAGGAGGCCACGAGGATGTTGAGCAGTGACAGTGCATGCATCAGTGACACTGTCCCTCTTGTCCACCTGTTGGACCACACGCTGTGTGGAATAATGGACAGGGCACTTGAAGCAGAACAGAGGCAGGAAGAGGAGAACTTCCTTAGCTCTCAAGGCCCCCTTTATCCAGACAGTGTTCCTGCATGCCCGCTGATCACACAGGAAGAGGAGGAGGATTGTGTCAGCATGGAGGTGGAGCCTGGCACTTAGCATCAGCAGCGGTCTTCAAGGGATCATTTACAGTCCGAAGAAACCCATGGACTTGTAGGTGGCTGGGAGGAGGTGGCTGCGGATCATGTCGTCCTTAGTGACCCAGAGGACTCTGGACCGAATGCCTCAGCAAACCTACGCTGCAAGGCCTCCCTGATCCTGCAAAGCCTGCGGAAGGATCCTCATATTCATGGTATCAAGGGGAGGGATGATTACTGGCTGGCAACCCTCCTTGATCCACGTTACAAGGGTAAGGTTGCGGACCTTTTCTTGCCATCGCAGAAGGAGCAGAGGATGAAACATCTTCGGGAGGCCTTGCAGAAAGGTTTGTGCAATGCGTTTCCAAAGCCTGGGAGGTTACAACTTCCTAATCCTCCTGGACAACGTGTTGCTGAGGCTTCGGTCAGTCACAGAAGGAGCGATGGAGAAGGTGGCCATCTGACCGATGTGTTCAGATAATTTTTTAGTCCGCAGCCCCAAGGTCTGATTGGTTCCAGCAACCATCGCCAGCGTCTAATTCACATGGTGCAGAAATACCTAGGGGCAAGATCAGACATGGACAACTTTCCCACCGAAAATCGTCTGGGTTACTGGGTCTTGAGGATGGATCACTGGCCAGAGCTTGCACAGTATGCAATTGAGCTACTGGCCTGTCCTGCATCCAGTGTTTTTTCGGAATGCACATTCAGTGCTGCTGGAGGCTTTGTAACTGATCGCAGGGTGCGCCTGTCCACAGAATCGGTCAATCGGCTGACCTTCATAAAAATAAATCAGTCTTGGATCACCAGCTACTAAGCACCTGATGCTGATGTAACCGATTGATTTTTTTTTTAATGTGAGATCCCTTCAAGACTGCCTATGCTGATGCTGAGTGACTATCCTGTTATGCTGAGTCGCAATCCTCTTCCTCCTCAATTTTTATGCTGATAGCTTGTAAGAACATTTTTGGTTCTGGGCACCGCCACCAGTGGCCAAGGCCCAATTTTTTAGCCCCTGTTTAACAGGGGCGTATAATTACAATTTTGATGCAATACTTTGCAGCAGGGCTCATTCCTGCACTCCAACTAAAGCATCTGTGAGGGGTTGCAGTGTTGTGGCACCAGTGCCTAAGGCCCAATTTTTCTGCCCCTGTTCAACAGGGACATGTAATTACAATTATAGATCTAATATTTCAGCAGGGCCCATTCCTTCGCCCACCAAGAGTAACTGTAAGGGTTTACAGTGTTGTGGCACCAGTACCATCACCACCACCAAAAGCGCAATTTTTCTACCACTGTTCAACAATAGCATGTAATCACAATTCTTGATCTAATATTTCACAGCAGGGCCTGTTCCTGCGCCCACCAAGAGTAATAGGGCGTACACACGGTCGGATTTTGTTCAGACATTCCGACAACAAAATCCTAGGATTTTTTCCGACGGATGTTGGCTCAAACTTTTTTTGTCTACACACGGTCGCACAAAGTTGTCGGAATTTCTGATCGCCAACCACGCGGTCACGTACACCACGTATGACGAGACTAAAAAAGGCTGGTTCAGAACCAAGCGCGGCACCCTTTGGGCTTCTTTTGCTAATCTCGTGTTAGTAAAAGTTTGGTGAGAGACGATTCACGCTTTTTCAGACTCGTGGCTTTCAGATCATTTTCTGCCGTTCAGTTTGTGCTTGTGGGTTTGTATCTGCTCTTCAGTGCATGCAGTCAGTTCGTATCGGAGTTTTCTGTGCGATCTTGCCCGCTCGTTGCTGTTTTTCAGGTCGCTCTTCACAGGCCTTGCTGTTCTTCAGTGCGTTCTGTTACTTCGTTCTGAGCAGCCGACCGTTTTCTAGCCATGTTTCGTATGCGTACTCCTCGTAGAGTTCGTGCTGTGCGGGGGCTTGGTGTTGGGGTCCTGACCTTGACACAAGTCCAGTCCATGAACAGGGTGGGGAGGAGTTCATGGACCAAGAATTGGTTGCTTCAGCGTGACCAGTTCTCTCATATGCCTTTGCTCCATGAGATCCGTGAGAATAATCCTGATGATTTCAGGAACTTTCTCCGGATGACGGACCCCGTGTTTCACCGTTTGTTGGCTTCGCTGACCCCCTAGCAGGCAGGATACCTGCATGAGGCAAGCCATCACTCCGGAGCAGAGGTTGGTCGCTACCCTGCGGTATTTGGCCACAGGGAGAAGTCTGCAGGACTTGAAGTTCTCGACAGGCATCTCCCCCCAGGCTCTGGGGATCATTATCCCAAAGACCTGTTCTGCCATCATCCAGGTCCTGCAGAAGGAGTATATGAAGGTAAGATTTATCCTTTTATATCACATTTTATTGTATTGAATGTTTGATAATGTATTGTATTTCTTTCCTCATTCCCTAATTACCATGCTTGTAATATGCTGTGAATGTCCCCTTTGTCCTCATGCATGCTGGATTTTTATGTAATTATTATTTTATGTCCTTCATACATATTTGCCCTTTACTAACCTCCCCAGCATGGTGTCTCCTGGCCTCATTTAACAATAAAATACATTGTTAAGTGACTCATGTAGTCACTTAACAATGTATTTTATCAGCTCCATAGTAGTGCTTTACCCCAAACACCCCCTAAAATGTTTGGAAATGTTATTTTTGATTTAAATTCTGGCAGAGTGCCAGAGGCTTTTTTTTTTGTGGTGTCCCCAAATAATTTTTAGTAACCCTCCCTCCCCCAACTGCTAAGTCAGCTGATCCCAATTCTTTATCTATCCTCAATCATCTATCTGCTGACTTTGCCAAACCCATACACACTATACCCACCTCTTTACTGGTAAGATTTATGGATGAATTCCCCAAAGCATGTAGTGCAAGGGCCTGCCTGTATACTTTCCAATGGTACTGTTTAAAGTTTTTGTATCCTATTATTATCTTGATAGGTAATAGCAGAATGTCCAAATGTCCTCAAATGTGTACAGTGTGTATTTATATCTTTGTATTCAGACACTTCTTACCTGTCCAGTGGTCTGCCAATAGTGTAACTAAGGAGGGGCTGTTCAAAGTAATACCCATTATTTAGGCATTCATCTCTCAATGAAGTGAAGAGGGTTACCTGTCCAAGATTTACACACACCCCCTATAATGTTAGAAATGGCCCATGAGAGGGGGGGAGGGGGAATATGATAGGTGTACCTTATACTTTGGTGTTGTTAAATTCCCCTTAATAAATGCTATCTGGAGGTTGCCCCATAATGTTTGTGTATAATCTGCTTGCCATGTTTCTGTGAAAAAATAGTAATGTTTATTGTTTTTTCCTCAACAGTTTCCTTCCACGCCACAGGAATGGCAGACTGTGGCCTCCCACTTTGCCGAGCGGTGGGACTTTCCTAACTGCGGAGGGGCAATTGATGGGAAACACGTCCACATCATCCCACCACCCAACTCGGGGTCGTACTATTATAATTACAAGGGGTTTAATAGTATAGGGATGTTGGCGGTGGTGTCGGCTAATTACGACTTCTTGTATGTGGACGTGGGGAAGAATGGCCGGATGTCTGATGGTGGAGTCAGCGCCCAGACGGAGTTCTACAGGCATCTTCAGAATGGCAGCTTGGACTTGCCAGCTCCAGAGGACAATGTGGAAGGACTCCCATTTGTGTTCGTTGCTGATGAAGCATTTGCGCTGGAGGACCACCTGATGCGGCCATTCCCAATGAGGACCCTCACCCTGGAACAGAGGGTTTTTAATTACCAGCTGGTCAGAGCCCGAAGAGTGGTGGAGAACACATTTGGAATCCTGGCCAGCCGGTTCCGACTATTTCTGACACCCATCCATATGGCGGAGTATAAACTGAACCATATTATACTGGCGTGCTGTGTTCTCCATAACTTTTAAGGAAACATTCGGCCAACTATGCTGGCTCAGTTGGGCCTGAGGCCGGAATCCTACATCAAACCACACTGACGGCGCTTGAAGTGGCCGTCCTGGCTTGTCCTCCCTGAGTGCCCGTGATGTCCGGTTACACTACTTGGATTTCTTTGCGGGTAGGGTGGCTATCAACATGCCAGCAAATCTGTGAAGCCTTTTTATAATAAAAAAAAAAAGAAATTCTTGGTGGACATTTACTGCTTGTGTTTGTTTTAGCTGACCCTGACAGAAATGTGTTGAGTCCAGAAAATGTCGTGATTGTGTAACCTTATTATACAAAGCACTGTTGGCTGTTATTTCCTAAATGCAAAAACACATTTCACTACAAGTGCACTTGCAACTGCACTGAAACTGCACTTGTAGTGCCAAGAGGATTTGCCCTTAGGAAACAACACCCATTTTTGCAGAAAACAGCAATTACATCACCCCAAAAGTGTTGTATTGTAGTGTTGACACAATAATCCACACATTCTTGAGTAAGCAACTTTTTTATACCTGCACAATCACATGTGCATTTACCAAAGGTTTTTTTAAAACAAACCAACATGTTTGTTGTATAACAATTTTTGCAGTAGCATTATCAAAAATCGAAATGTCCATTTCAGATAAAACAGGCCTGTGTAAAACCAACAAGAAAGCCAAAAAACTTGAACTTACAAAGTTCACATTAGGTAAAACCTGAAGGCTATATCAGACATCAATATTTAGGAACTGGGCTTGATATAGCGTTCAGATGGGGGGAAATCACCCCTGGAAAAGCCAAATTTGGAAGATGCACACCAATTTACGAATGTCAACATGTGCTATCTGCCATCAGGGGGGATCAAGGGACGTGTTTTGGGGGAGCAAGCCCTTCCTCAACGCTACTTTATAATTGAGGAAGGTGTTGCACCCCCAAAACGCGTCCATTGATCTCCCGTGATGGCAGATAGCACATGTTGGCACACTGTGTGCATCCTCCAAATTTGGCTTTTCAAAACATTGCAAAAAAATTTACAAGATTGGACCACAATCCAAAAAATGATTTTGTGGGGTTTTAAATTCGCCCCAAAACATCAATGATGTTATTATTTTTTTTAATAACATCATTGATTTTTTGCTGGATGTTTTGCAGTTCGACATTACACCCCATGATCTCCCCGATCAGGATCTGGGCACTTTCTGATGTGAAACGTTCTGGATCCCTCACATCACGATCACCTAAAAAGAGAGAAAGAAAACAAAAACAGGTCTCAAAAATCTGCCACCATCCATCTCGTTTACCTGAGTCTGTGGTCACAGACACTCACCTGTTGTGGTGCCAATCTCCACCACATCTTCTTCTTCCTCCTGCTCTTCTTGTGTTTGGGGTATTTCACCTTCTTCCAGAGGTGGGGGGTCTCTGGTCTCCTCGGATGAGGGGTGTCCTCCGAGTCTTTTCTCCTCTATGTAAAACAAAAATGGTATAATTAGTACACAGATATTTGATGGCAGAACTATAAATAGGAAACATTGCTTGGAAGTGGGGTACAATTGTCTATTTTGGCAGAGTTCAAAGATGTATTTTTTTTATTGGCCTTTGTCAAGCTGCAATACTTTACCTGTTTAGTACAAGCTTCACAGATGGAGACCCCCCTATAGTATACACTGGAGCACCTGTGTGGCCCCCCTAATAAAAATGGTGTTCTTGTGTCCCACACTAGTGCTCCAGTGTCCAGATGTGAAAACAGCTGCTCAGTGTCCTCTCCTTACACACAATCTAGTTGGCATTTCATTCTAGTAACAAACCCATTTACACAAACAAATATTTGGCATCCAAGTAGGCCCCAAAAAAATGTGGGAAAATGCATATGGCCTAAACAATGGTGTTTTAGAGGCCGAAAGAAAAATGTTTGATACGAACGAATAATGGGCCCATGAACATTAAAGTTGCCCTTTTAAACGTTACAATTAATAAAAGCATATGGAGCAGCACGAACGCAATAAAGACAGAAAGAATAGGAACAAAGCACAACTACTTACTTTTTTGCAGCACTCTCCGGATCTTTTGGTACTGCTCTGGCTCTCTTAACTTCAGGTCAGGACCGCTTCCTGAGCTGACCTTTCGATCTTCGTACCCCAAAATTCTTGTGAAGGTTTTTGACCACTTTCGCCATGATCTTTGCCTTTCTGATGTTGGGGTAAGGCCCATACTTTCCGTCATAGTCGGACTTCTTCATGATGTCGACCATCTCCAACATCTCCCCAAAGGACATATTTGTGGCCTTAAAACGTCTCCTTCTGGATCGGGACGTGTCCGGATCCGAGCTTTCCTCCTCCTCCTCCTCGTTGCTATAATTAGCACACACCTGCTCTAACTCCGCCATGTGCTCTTCACCCACTGCGCAGAGCGAAAAGGGGCGGGGAATAGACTAGAAAGAACGTCAGGGGCGGGCGGAGTTACACGCATGCGCAGTGTGTATAATGCGTAACACGCGTGCGTATTACGTACGATCTGTGAGCGGAGGAAGGAGCATTGGACGCGCCGATCATAAGAACAAAGGTAAGAGACAAACTTGTGCCTATACTGCTTCTACATTGAAGCCTATATTGTAACAAGATTAGGAGAGTTTTGTCTGACATTAGGCTTTGTCTTGTGTTGTGTCTTGCAGTGAACATGGATATCTTACTGAAAGACAATGACTTCATGTCAGTATTCATAGATATCTTAAGGGAGCTGCCCTGTCTGTGGAAGATTAAACACCCCCATTTCAAGAACCAAGCAAAGAGGAAGGCAGCACTGGTGGAATTGTGTGAAATTGTGAAGCAGGTGATCCCCACGGCAGACATCACCTATTTAAAGATCTTCATTGGTGGCCTGAGGAGTACATATCTAAGGGAGCACAAGAAAGTCCTGGATTCACAGAGATCCGGAGCAGCAGATGACATCTATGTCCCCAGGATGTTGTACTATGACAGGCTGCATTTTCTGGCAGGCCAGACTGAACCCAGGCCATCCCTCTCCAGTCTTCCTTCCATGCTTCCTTCCCCCCAGGCTGAGGCTTCTGACACCCAACCTGGGCCTTCCAGGCCACATGTGGAGGAGCCCAGATTGAGCCAGGTATAGCATTCCTCTAAATATTTCTGGTTGTACAATCAATGATGTTAACTAGATGTTAGTTGGGAGTACTAATTTAGGATTGTGATTGATGAAGCAAAAACTAAAACCATGTCCTTTTTTCATACACAGGGAAGTCTCAGCCAGGAGGTGGCCGGGCCGAGCCGGCTGCCTGATCTGCAGGTCCCTCCACCCCCCCTGAAAAGAGAAAGTGGCAGTAGGAGGAGTGCCCTAGAGGAGGCTACCGAAGGACTCTTTTGGAGGGCTACAGAGGTCCTGGGAGCACGACAGACCGTGGAGGACATTGCTGCCGTCATTGCATATAAAATGCAGAGGATGGAGGAGGGCCAACAAGTCTTGTGTGAGGCGCTCATATTGGACGCTCTTAACAAAGGTATGAGGGGCCAAATGACAGCTCAGACACACCTTTGCGATGGTCCTCCTCCTGCAGGTCCTCCTCCTCGTCCTCCCTCTCCTCCAGGTCCTCCCATTCCTCCTCCAGGTCCTTCTCCTCCTCCTGCCACATCTCCAACTGCACAGCCACAGCCCGGAAGGAAACGTGAAAGGAAGACCAGAAAGTGAGGACCCTGGATCCCGTCTGGTCGGCCAAAAAATGCAGCCTCTTGTGGTACCACAGCCTGGGGACACACATGTCATCTGCTGCTTTCCGGATCTCTGCGAATTCTGGACCAGACTGCCCTCCCTTACATATGGACTCCTCAGGCCACCAATTTTGATGTTGAAGAATTGATGTCTGCCGTGGGGGTCCCAGGCTTCGCTAATTTCTCTTGTTGATCCAGTGTTGCCTTCCTCTTTGTTTGGTTCTGAGCCCTTAATAAAGGATTTTTGTTTTGAATTATACTCTCCTATGTGTTTTACTTCAAAAATGACAGTTTGTTTGTGAGGATTCAGGTACATTTCAAATATACAATGTGAAATGAACAAGGGACACTAACACCAAACAATCTACTGGAGATTAAATAATAAAAGATATCAATGGTGTTGGGGTAACTTGACACACAAAACACACACAAAAATATTCTGGAGTAAAAATAAAAATAACATTGAACAAAGATCAGCCTTGGAAAAAATCCAAACATTAAACAAAAAAAAAGGCTTAAAATCCCCCAAAAAATTACATAAAAAAAAAAAAATTCTGTCAGATGTGACAACTAATAACAATATATTCAGGGAATCCCAATAAAAAAACCAAAATAAAACTTTGTGAGAAGTGTGTGTGAATATGAGCAGCAAAACTACTGAATTCTTGTGACATTATAAAGAAGAAGAGAGTGCGCTGTATTAAACCATTTTTAACATTGCAGCGTAACGAAAGTGCTATATCCATTGCGAACGCTAAGTTTACCAGAACGAGCTATTCCGTCTTGGAATTTCTTCTGAGCATGCGTGGCACTTTGTGCGTCGGAACAGGCCACACACGGTCGGAATTGACGTGATCGGATTTTGTTGTCGGAAAATTTTATCTCCTGCTCTCCAACTTTGTGTGTCGGAAAATCCGATGGAAAATGTCCGTTGGAGCCCACACACGGTCGGAATTTCCGACAACACGCTCCGATCGGACATTTTCCATCGGAAAATCCGACCGTGTGTACGGGGCATAACTGTGAGGTCTTACAGTGTTGTGGCAACACCAAAACCTAAGGCCCCAATTTCTGCAGAGTATATAGGGCAGGCCCCTACTTTCAAACATTCAACTTACAAACAGGGCCGGATTAGCCACAAGGCCACCGAGGCCAGGCCTCTGGGCGGCAGTGGTGTAGGGGCGGCGCCGCTCCTGCAGTGACTTCGCGGCCGCCCCCCCCTTTCGTGCTGCCCATTAAAGTCTATTATGGGCACCAGTGCCCATAGAAAAGATGGCCGCGAGCGGACCACGCAACTGCGCATGCGCCGTTCCCAAGTCGGCCGGGCTCGGGAAAGCTCGTAAGCGCTCGGCCGGGCGGTGCATGCGCAGTAGCGTGATTGCGCCACCCGGCGCCATTTTTAAAAAAATTGAGAGTAGCTAGTAGTGTCAGCGGTGCAGCGGCCTGGGAGAAAGATGACATCTCTCATTGCCCGCACCGCTGTTCCGCCCTCCTCCTTCTGATGGCGGGCAGCATGGCAACATTGGCAAGGGACATCCCCATCTGGTGGCAAGTGACATCCCCATCTGGTGGCAAGTGACATCCCCATCTGGTGGCAGGCATGGTGGCAAGTGACATCCCCATCTGGTGGCAAGTGACATCCCCATCTGGTGGCAGGCATGGTGGCAAGTGGCATCCCCATCTGGTGGCAAGTGACATCCCCATCTGGTGACAGGTAGCGTGGCAAGTGACATCCCCATATGGTGGCAAGTGACATCCCCATCTGGTGGCAAGTGACATCCCCATCTGGTGGCAGGCATGGTGGCAAGTGACATCCCCATCTGGTGGCAGGCATGGTGGCAAATGACATCCCCATCTGGTGGCAGGCAGCATGGCAAGTGACATCCCCATCTGGTGACAAGTGACATCCCCATCTGGTGGCAGGCAGCGTGGCAAGTGACATCCCCATCTGGTGGCAGGCAGCGTAGCAAGTGACATCTCCATCTGGTGGCAGGCAGCGTAGCAAGTGACATCCCCATCTGGTGGCAGGCAGCGTTGCAAGGGACATCCCCATCTGGTGGCAGGCAGTGTAGCAAGTGACATCTCCATCTGGTGGCAGGCAGCGTGGCAAGTGACATCCCCATCTGGTGGCAGGCATGGTGGCAAGTGACATCCCCATTTGGTGGCAGGCATAGTGGCAAGTGACAAGAGATGGTGGCAAGTGACACGCTCAGGGCTCCCAATGATTCTGCATTATGGTGAGTTGAACTATTTCAGTTTATATTACAATGTAATGATAGAAGTAATGTGTTTCAATCATCCTGACACCATACCAACCATGGTGCCGGGGATGATTGAAGCACTAACACCAGCCATTGCCTTGAAAAATTGCCTGTGAAAAATCCTTACCCCTCGCGCGCTTACCCTGAAGTATTTTTAGTCTGTACAATTAAAGCCAGTTATTTTCAGTGTTCTCGTGTATGGAGATATGTTTTTAATTGATCTATTGTAGAAATCATCGATAAAGGACGTGGTGTGTGTGTGTGTGTGTGTGTGGGGGGGGGGGGGCGGCATTGAAAGACCCGGCCTTGGGGCGGCAAAGGGAGTAAATCCGGGCCTGCTTACAAATGACTCCTACTTGCAAGTGGAAGAAGACAACAGGAAGTGAGATGAAATCTACCCTTAGGAAGGGAAATTATTTCCTGTAAGAGTTAATATGGGAAAAACGTGTCTCCTCTTCACTGATGCTTTATCACCAATCCTTGTTTCACTAAAAACCCCAAATTTTCAAAAAACATTTGTCATTGGGACAGAAAGTGAGGTGAAATCTTCTGAAGAGGTGCACAGACAGCAAAAAAAAATGTTACAGGGGTGATAACCCTATGTTTTCCAAAAAGCTTAAAAATATTTTTTTGGGCTGGAGCTACACTTTAAAAATGTACCAGTTCAAAATTACAAACAGATTCTACTTAACAACAAACCTACAGTCCCTGTATACTGCTGTTCAGTATGTTCAGAGTATATAGGGCCTGGGGGCCCCACGCCTTTCCTTTTTTTAATTTAGGTGCGGGGTTCCCCTTAATATCCATACAAGACCCAAAGGGCCTGGTAATGGACTGGGGGTGGGGGGTACTCATGCCGTTTGTCTCACTGAATTTCATCCATATTGCCGGGACCCGACATTAAATTAAAGCAGTTTTAAATTACTTTTATTCCTTTAAAAATGTCATTTTGTGCAGGGACTGTTCTAAGCACGGGAAACACACGCCACTTTACAGGCATACTATAGACACCCCCCAGATACGATATTTCAAGGAATATTTCACTTTTTTTTTCACTTTAAGCATCATTAACCTCCCTGGCGGTATGATTATTTCGGATTTTAGGTGCTGAAAGCGGTACAATTATTTTGCATGGAAATTTGGCGTTTTATATTGTGGGCCTGTAATTCTTAACAATAACACACTTAAATCTGTCCAAACAAGAGTCTAGTAGATATCCCGGGTATGATAAAGTTTGAAACACAAAAACATAAATTATAATATAATAAATAAATATAAATAATTTAAAAAAATAATAATATAATAATAATAAAATAAATTTCCCCTCGATTCACTATCGCTCAATTCTGCAAGTGTTCTAATTTACTATCGCTGTTTTCTAGCTGGTCTAAATCCACTTTTGATGTAAAGGGACACTTTTTGGTTGCTATGGACAATCTCTAGTTTCCAGGCAGAAAGAACAGTATATATAATATAAAACTGCATGCAGGACATGGGCCAAAGCACTGGGGACAAAAGAGATGTGAAATAATTTCATACAGTACTGTAATCTGTAAGATTACAGTACTGTATGTGTTATGATTTTTACAATTTTTTTAATTTGCCACCAGGCTCCGCCCACATGCATCGCAACGCTCGCAGGGAACTGAGCCTGGCACGGAGAGGCTTCGGAGGAGACAGAGCCCATGGACACTGCGGGGGACATTGCAGGATCCTGGGGACAAGGTAAGTAATGCCGCACCAGGATCCTGCAATGGAATCCCGAATGTGGTTCGGGGTTACCGCTAATGGGACTGAATTTTAACCCTGAGCCACACTCGGGAAAACCATCAGGGAGGTTAAAATCACTGCTCCCGAAAAAACTACAATTTTTAAAACTTTTTTTTTCATTGATACATGTCCCCTGGGGTAGGACCCGTGCCCCCAAACCTTTTTTAGGACAATAAATTGCATATTAGCCTTTAAAATTAGCACTTTTGATTTTGAACATTCGAGTCCCATAGACTTTAATGGGGTTCTAAAGTTTGCGCAAACTTTCGGTCCGTTCGCGATCGCAGGTTTTGGTGCAAACCGAACCAGGGGGTGTTCGGCTCATCCCTACTAGTCAGTAAAAAAAGTACACTGTCAAACAATTTGCATTAAAAATAGAGGTTTTAGTAGCATCACATTTGCAAACATATGTGGAAGCTGCATTACCTCTCAAGGTCCCTCTATATAGTGCAATCTTAACTCTAGTCTATATGAGTATCCATGTTGAGGCATAAACAGTAATGGATACATTAATAGCAGTTATGACTATGGGGAGCCCATTTCTCCCTAGGGGTGAAGGGAAATAACAGAAGCTTGAAAGAGTACAATGGAAGCTGAAGGCATCCAAGAGGGGATCTTACAGTTATAGCAAGCTAAACAAAAATAACAACCACCCCAATTTTTAACCAGGTTTTACAGTAAGGTGCACATGGAAGGAATAGCCTTCCAATCACAGTGATCACACATGTAAACAAAGGCTGTAATGGTGCAGCCTTTGAAGTCGTTCCACTCACAGTGATCGGTTTTGAGAGGAGAGAGTGTGTAGTACAGTGCTGGGTATAAAGTTCACACAGACTGAATAGCATACACTGATTTGGGTTTTTTTACCAAAGAATGTAGCAGAATACATTTTGCCCTAAATTTATGAATAAAGATTATTTGCAAAACTGCGTAACACAAACTAAGAATAGATTTTTGTATAAAATGTTTTGTCTTTTTCCTTTATATAGCAAAAAAAAAAGGCAAAAATAAATACCTGCAAAAAAAAAGAATAAATTCAGTTCAGGTAATCTTTTTTCATAGCTGAGCTCCTCCATAGCTCTTATCAGTTTGGTTGCCCTTCTCTGCAACTTCTCTAGTTCTCTAATATCCTTTTTGTGAACTGCCTAAAACTGAACTGCATATTCCAGGTGAGCTCTTACTAATGATTTGTACAGGGGGAAAATGGGGAAAATTTTCTCTCTCCCTCTCTCTCTCTCCAGAAGGCGCAGGAGTGCAGAATGGCATGAGTGCCTGTAAGTCTTGCTAGCACGGCTGTGGTGAATTAGACTAGACAAGGGGAGGTGTGACAGAAAGGGTTTACTAGCTTATAGATAACATTACGCTGATGGTCACGCTTGACACTGCATCTTATCTTTATAGTATGTTATAAAAAAATGTATCTGTAGATTTCATGTAAACTTGTGTCGACTTAATGATACATATGTATGGATACTCGCTTTCATTGTTGTTTTTCTGATTTGTAGTGATTTCACATCATCTTAATAAACTCTTTGATGAAAAAAAAAGTCTTGCTAGCAGAACAGGTATCCACGCCAGGCAGCGATAGTTGTTAGTGGTCTACAGTGAGACAGGCAGGCTGGGTGGCAGCTGGTGAGATGAAAACTGAAGCAGGCTGATACTGGTAACAGCAGGCAGGTGAGGCAAGTACTGGCAGCAAACAGTAGACAAGCAGACACAGCCAGATGGCAGGTAGAAATATCAGAGTCAGACAGGCTGGGTAATATAAAATATTTTACAGCGCACACATACAAGAATGACATTTCCTGCAGGGCTAGTTAAAAACACCTGAACACCTGAACATATTCAAAAAATACAGGGGTTTGGTCACACTATATGGTCATATAGTGCTAAGCCTACTTACTGCGACAAAGTACCCCGAATTAGTGGGTCCTACACTAGTAATAGAATGGAAGATCCTTTGTCTCAACCATGGGAGCTTATAGCAGCACCATCTTGAATTTAAATGCATTGTATGGTGTGCCCCCCAAATATGTTCTTGTATGTTGTAATAGGCCCTGACCAGGTTTTTGGGCTGGGGCACCCCTCTCCCTCCTCATTACCTCCTATTTAGTGGCCACCAGTGATTAGGATGTATCCCTTTCAGTTCTCCCACATAGAGGAGTTCAGCTCCCATGGTTGAGACAAAGGATCTTCCATTCTATTACTAGTGTAGGACCCACTAATTTGGGGTACTTTGTTGCAGTAAGTGGGCTTAGCACTATATGACCATATAGTGTGACCAAACCCCTGTATTTTTTGAATATGTTCAGGTGTTCAGGTGTTTTTAACTAGCCCTGCAGGAAATGTCATTCTTGTATGTGTGCGCTGTAAAATATTTTGTACTGTTTGTAGGTCTTATAGCAGCACCATCTTGAATTTAAATGCATTGTATGGTGTGCCCCCCAAATATGTTCTTGTAGGCTGGGTAATATACACATTCAAGACAGCTCAGGTACAGAGGCACAGGCAAAAGCATGGTCAAGGTACAAGCTGGTTTAGGAGCTGATCAGTAGAGCAATAGCAAATCGAGCAGTCATAAGTGGTGGTTGGAAGGCTAACTGATGTCAGTACAATCAGAGTTCAGGGAGTAGTCAAGACAAGCTGGGTCAATAACTCAAGTCAGGATACAGGACCACAGGTTCTCAGTACACACAGAAGGTTGACGACAAAGCAGCACTGAACCTGAGCACTGGATTAGTTTAAATAGCCCATTTGGTGCCACCACATGTCACCAGTGTATGCACACGTATATGTGCATTGGTGCATGCACGTGTATTTTTGTGTGTGCATGAGCATATGCCCAATTCCTATGTCCACAAGAAGGAATGTAGATTAGCCTGTGAAGATGCACAGAAGTCTGCCTAGAAGAGCCTCGATTATGCATCTGCTTAATCCCAACCTGCAACCACTCGTTATCGACCCTTGGCTTGTTCCTCGACTACACTTATTTTTGATTCCTACCTTCTTATCCGCTACTGGACCCTGGCTTTCTCACCTTTTGGTTCGCCGATCCTGAGGACCTGGTACTAACATGCAGCAATATTCATCTACACCATCAGGAACTCTGATGAAAACAGGTTAGTACTTAGACTTCGCACCTCAGGTGGGCTCGCGTCATTCACCAGGATGACTGTCTGAGTACCTATCCTGCTGGTCAGTGGTAGTTCCAATGCTGCTATAGCAACTGGTCTTTGAGCCTGACCCCTTGATCCTGACAGCATACGGGTGATGTAACATGGGGTGGTAGGTGGTATAAACGCCAAACATACAAAGAAGATTATACACATCAAACTGGACTAATAAACAGTCATGGCCTTGTTTATTGTTTTTCACAAATATAAACAATTAACAATTCACATTAATTATTTTAAACAATAAATACTTTAAAACAAAATCAGCTGAAGTCAGTGGGGCACTCTTCAAATATCCCTCTGGCAACTGGCAAAGACCTCCTCAGTCTCCTGCTAAATAGGGGTCCTGGGAGGGCGTGGCCTAATGCAGCATGGAGATAACTTCTGTTATCTGCTGATCCTGTGATCCGATAGTCACCTGAGGCAGCCTGCAAGATCCTTCTAGGTGCCCGGCATGCATAACGACATGGCACCGACAAAAGCTAAGCCAGATGTGGCTGCCAAGCTAGAAAAATACCACCGGCAAGAAAAGGACAGCTTGGAGGAAGATGGCGACGCCATGCTGAAGGGGAAAGAGACGGCGGGAGCGGACACGGATAGTGTGCTAGAGGCTATCTCAGCTCTCCAGGCCACCCTCACAACTAAGATTGAGGTGGTGAAGGTGGATATTTCCCTGGTCCAACAGGACCTCCACAAGCTGAAAGAGAGGGTCAAAGCTTCTGAGACCAGGCTGGTGGTGGTGGAGGACGCAATCTCGCCATTGCAGACTACCTCTAAGCGAATGCAGCTGTCAGAAACCATGAACCAGACCGAGACAGAAGTACAGTTAAATCACACTTGTTTATTAATAGAAATAAAAAGGTAACCAGATTGGGTAATCAGCCAAGCCAGAGTTCAGTAACCAGATCGGGTAATCAGCCAGGCCAGAAGTCAGGGATTCAAGTGGAGGAACAGCAAGCAGGATATGGAGCCAGAGGGGATGTCAGCAAAGCCAGTCTTTTAACAGGAACGCAGGAGATGGTTTCTTGTGATGTGACCAAGGCGAAGGCAGGAATGAAGTGAGCTGAAGATCTTAAAGTAGGCAGAACTGACGAGCAGATCCACTACAGCTGGTTAACTGTGGAGAGAGATGAGAGCTGGCAATTAGCTGACAGCTGAGGGGCCAGCTCAGAGAAGGAAGGGCTGAGCCAGTCCTGACAGTACCCCCCTCCTCAACGACCCCTCCCCCTCAGAGGACCACCAGGCTTGAGGGGAAAATGTCTATGGAAATCACGGAGGAGGGCAGGAGCATGTACGTCCGAGGATGAGACCCAGGAGTGTTCCTCCGGACCGTAACCCTTCCAATGCACCAGGTACTGTATGAGTCCATGGAACCTACGGGAGTCAACAATGGATTGTACCTCATACTCCTCATGGTTTCCAACCTGTATAGGGTGAGGATGTGGCACTGAGGTGGGAAAGCGGGTGCAGACCAACGGTTTCAATAAGGAGACCTGAAACACATTTGAGATGCGCATACTAGGAGGAAGGTCCAACGTTCAAGCCACTGGGTTAATCCTGTGAAGGATACAGAAAGGCCAAATAAAGGTGCAAACTTCAGTGAGGGAACACAAAGTTGGAGGTTATGAGCCAGACCCTGTCCCCAACCTGGTAGGAAGGCGCAGGCAGGTGCCTGTGGTCAGCATGGAGTCTGTATCTATCATTAGCTTGATGCAAAGCCTCCTGGACTTGTGCCCAAGTGGAACGAAGACCAGGGAGATGCTCCTCTAGTGCAGGAATACTCTGCCGAACAAACGAGTCGGGCAACATGGAAGGTTGGAAACCATAATTCGCCATAAACAGGGACAATCGGGAAGCAGAATTCAAGGCACTGTTGTGAGCAAATTCTGCCCATGGTAATAGGTCTGACCAGTTGTTGTGATGGTCATAAATATAGCAACGTAGGAATTGCTCCAATGACTGATTGGCTCGTTCTACAGCCCCATTAGACTGCAGGTGATACGCAGAGGAGAAAGCACGCTGAAATCCCAGCTGTGCACAAAAGGCTCGCCAGAACCGGGACACAAACTGACTACCCCTGTCTGAGACAATCACCTTGGGTAGCCCATGTAAGCAAAAGCCAGTTCCTTAGAAGTGGGCAACTTCTTAAGTGGAATACAATGACACATCTTTGAGAACCGGTCTATCACCATAAGGATAACTGTTGCCTTGGGAGTTGGGCAACTCCACAATGAAATCCATAGACAGGTGGGTCCAGGGCCTCTCTCCATTGGGTATGGGTTGTAGGAGGCCCATTGGAAGGTGGTGTTGTGGAGTCTTACTCTGAGCACACACGGAACAGGCAGCTACGAAGGCAGTTACGTCAGCACGTAGACTAGGCCACCAGAATTGTTGGGAAATGGCCCAAACGAGTTGATTCTTACCAGGGTGGCCAGCTGCCTTGGGAGAATGGTAAGTCTGGAGCAAGGCAGTATGGAGACACTCTGGGACAAAGCAGTGGTCACAAGGTTTCTCAGGTGGAGCATCGACCTGAGCAGCAATAATTTTTTCACCCAAAGGAGAAGTAAGACTGGTGCGAACCATAGCCAGAATATAATCAGGAGGAATCATGAGAACCGGAACCAACTGCAACTTGGAAGTGGAAGAAAATTGTTGTGACAAAGCGTCAGCCCTTACATTCTTAGTACCGGGTAAGAATGAGGCAATGTAATTGAAACTTGACAAGAAAAGAGCCCATTGCGCCCTTTTGGGAGAGAGGCGTTTAGCCTCAGGCAAGAATGTGAGATTCTTATGGTCAGTAAGAATGAGAAACGGCACAGTGGTACCTTCGAGGAGATGTCTCCATTCTTTCAGGGCTAAAATGATTGCCTACAGCTCTCTGTCACCAATCTCGTAATTGCACTCGGCAGGTGACAATTTCTTGGAAAAGTAGCCACAAGGATGCATAGCACTCTCAGAGGTAGGACGTTGAGACAGAAGGGCGCCAACACCAGTCACAGAAGCATCAACCTCAAGGATAAAAGGTAACATAGGATCAGGATGTGCCAACACAGGAGCAGAAACAAAGGCAGCCTTGAGACTTTCAAAGGCCTTAATGGACTCCGGAGACCAACTTTGTGGGTTACCGTTCTTTCTGGTCATATCGGTCAGGGGCTTGACCAGAGACGAGAAGTTACAAATAAACTTCAGATAATAGATAATAATGTAACCCCACGGGTCGAGGCCACTGTAGGACTGCTGAAAGTTTCTCTGGGTCCATAGAAAAACGAGCAGTGGAAATGCCCAGGAATTGAACCTGTTCCCGACGGAACTCACACTTCTCCAGTTTACAATAGAGATTGTTCTCTTTTCATTTCTGAAGCACACGACAGACATCTGTATGGTGGCTCCCCAGGGACTTGGAAAATATGAGGATATCATCGAGATAAACCACCACACATAACTGCAAAAAATCTTGGAGGACATTGTTAATAAATTCCTGGAAAACTGCCGGGGCGTTACAAAGGCCAAAAGGCATTACGAGGCACTCATATTGGCCTGTTCTGATATTAAATGCAGTTTTCCACTCGTCGCCCTCCTTAATCCTCATGAGAGATTGTAAGCCCCTCTCAGATCAAGCTTATTGAAAACCGTTGCTCCCTTGAGGCGGTCAAATAACTCTGTAATCAACGGGTAGGCATTCTTAAACGTGAAATGATTGAGACCCCTATAATCAATACAAGGTCTCAGTTCACTGCTCCTCTTCTTCACAAAGAAGAAACCAGCACCAGCAGGAGACGAGGATTTGCGGATGAAACCCCGAGAAAGTGCGTCTGCAACATACTCCTCCATGGCTTTATCCTCCTAGACCGACAAAGGGTAAACCCGGCACGAGGGGGAGTGGCACCAGGTGGAAGGTCAATTGCGAAATCATACGGCTGGTGTGGAGGCATACTACCAGCTTGACCTTTGTCAAAGACATCGCTAAAATAACGGTACTATTCTGGCAGGGAGGAGAGTGAAGAGGTACACAGGACCTTGGCTACCTTCTGAAAGCATGTTTCACTGCATTGTGGTGACCAGGAGAGAACCTCAGCACGGAGCCAATCAAAAGAGGGGTTTTGCCTCTGTAACCAAGGATAACCAATAACCAGCGGAAACTTAGGAGAGGAAATCACTTGAAATTGGATTATCTCAAGGTGAAGATCCCCTACGGCCATGGACAATGGAACTGTCTCATGAGTCACATGGGCAAGCTGTAGAGGTCTCCCGCCAGGAGCCTGAATGGCAAGTGGAGTGTCACGTAGCTGCAGTGGAATCGAGTGCTTTGATACAAAGGTAGCATCAATGAACAGGCCTGCAGCCCCAGAGTCGATTAGAGCCTGTATCTCGATAGACGACTTAGCACAAGAAGGGGTGACCGAAACCAGGGGCTTATCCTTCTGGATAACTGGGGACGACACAACACCACCTAAGGTCTGTCCATGACAGGACCTCAAGGTTCGGGTGTTCCGAGGACGGGTAGGACAAGACTTCAAAAAATGACCTTCCTGGCCAAAATAAAGGCACAATCTCTCCCTCCTCCTAAACGCTCTCTCATCCGCAAAGAGACGTGTGAAGCCCAAGTGCATTGGTTCATCTTCATTGACCGACTCAGTACCAGGAGGCATGGGAGGTGAGGGAGGCACGGGTGTGACTGTAAAGCTCGGAGGCAAAGTACAGGAGGCTTCCGCAAGCGCTCCTTAAAAGAAAGTCTTTCTCTAAATCTGGAGTCAATGAGGATGGCAAACGAGATCAAGCTCTCCAGCTCAGTGGGTATATCTCCAGCTGCTATCTCATCCTTGATGGAATCTGAGAGACCATGAGAAAATGCAGCCATGAGGTCCTCATTGTTCCAAGCAACCTCTGCTGCCAGAGTACGGAACTCAATGGTGTAGTTGGCAACAATTCTCGTACTCTGTTTGGTGGACATGAGGCACTTGGCAGCAGAAGCGGAGCGTGCAGGAACATCAAATACCCTTTTAAAGGAGGCCACAAACTCAGGGTAACTCAAGACAACAGGTTTTTGCATCTCCCATAGAGGGTTAGCCCAGGCCAAGGCTCTCTCAGAAAGCAAATATATCACTAACCCGACTTTGCACCTGTCCGTGGGAAACGCCTGGGGCAGCATCTCAAAGTATATATCAACTTGGTTGAGAAACCCTCTGCATCGAACTGGATCGCCCCCAAATCGCTAGGGAAGCGGGGTGGAACCAGACATACCAGTTATAGAGGTAATACTCAAGGTAGGTGCCTGCACAGAGACTGGCACAGCAGCAGGGACTCAGGTTGTACCGGAGCAGCCACAGTGGGGGATTCCAGGTGAGCGGTGTGACTCAGGAGCATTTGTAACGCCATGGCAAACTGTTCCATGCAGTGATCTTGCTCATCCAATCTGGAAAAAATATTACCAACAAATGGATTGACTGAATTCATGTCCTTCGCCTACTGTCAAAAACCATAAACCAGATCGAGACAGAAGTACAGTAAAATCAAGTAGGGTGGATCATAGTTCATAGTGGATCATAGTTCATACAGGATTACACCAAGCAGGCTTCATGCCAGGCAGAAATACCTTGTTTAATCTGAGGAAACTGTTCATAAATATGCAGGCCCACCATGATAATGTCGGAGAGAGAGTTGTGGTGACATTGGACACTGCTAAGGCATTCGATTCGATGTAGTGGAGCTACCTGTGGAGATGCCTAGCAAAATACGGCTTCGGCTCTAAATTTCCTAAGTGGATCCACTTGCTATACCAAGCTCCAGTAGCCAAAGTAGCAGCTAATGGCTGGCAGTCGGATGCTTTTGAGCTCATTAGGGTACGAGACAAGGTTGCCCTCTTTCCCCCCTACTATATGCCCTTGCCACAGAACCTATTGCAATATCTATCAGATGCAACCC
Source organism: Lithobates clamitans (assembly GCA_037952925.1). NCBI lineage: Eukaryota > Metazoa > Chordata > Amphibia > Anura > Ranidae > Lithobates > Lithobates clamitans. The sequence continues at coordinate 165,453 of JBBGZY010000901.1, forward strand.
ACTGATACAGGGCTTGCGTATGAGTGGCCTAGTAGAAAAAATAAGTATGTACGCCGACAACACACTACTATATCTAGCAGACTCAGCCCCCTCTTTAGCTGAAGCCGAACAATTGAACACTTTGTTTCTTTTTCCGGTCTCAAAATCAGCTGGGAGAAATTACAAGTTCTGCCACTTGATTTTGCTCCCCAGACTGAATTACAGGCCCAATTACCCCTACAACGAGTAAATAATATCCAATACCTCGTGGTACGTATAACTAAGTCACCTGTCGACTATATCTCTCTCAATATGGAACCACTATTTGCCTTGATTAAATCTAAAATGCAAATATGGGCAAGTCTGCCTCTCGGGGTGTTATGCCTTATCAACCTCATAAAAATGATACTCCTCCCTAAAATTCTATATATACTATGGCACACTCCTGTGTATGTACTGCTGAAATACTTCAAAACTATAGATGCTATTCTCAAACCCTTTGTTTGGGGAAAGAATAGACATAAATTGGCCTGGTGATTACTCAAAAACCCCAATGATCTAGCCAGTACAGCCCTACCTGACTTTAGTTTATATCACACAGTGTCCCAACTATCCCAAATGTTCCATATTGACAAGACAGATGGGAGGAAATTCACTTTACTCCTATGCCCCCCCTGGACCCAACTGACATCTGACCCCATCTGCGCTATAGCAGCAGGTATGGGAGGCATTGCTAAAAAGGATGAGCACAACTCACTACAGGAGGATATGGAGACTGACCTCTGCTAAACTAGACATACCTACACTTAATGACTATTCCCCCATTTGGCATAATAAAACACTCCCAGAATTTTTTACAGTGCCGAACTCTGAGGCCTGGTGCAAAAGTGGAATTTTCTACCTGTCACACCTACTTACTGCTGGCACATTAAAAAACATTTAACACATTAAAACTCGATTTTACACTCCCAAATTGCATGTTTTTCCGATTTCTACAGGTCCGACATGCTATTCAATCCCAGTTCCCAGAATCATTACCTAATTCTACTCCTAATCCTATAATGGAAGTAATTAAAAGCGAAGACCCTCAGAAATTAATATCAATATTCTACAATATGTTAGTTCCTCATCAATGAAAATAGCTTATAAAATAAAACTGTGCTGGGAGGGGGACCTGGGGAATCTAGAAGATGAGAATTGGAGCGTGGCACTAGATACAGGTAAAGCTGTCTCACCTAAACTGTCCGACAGACTGACTCAAATTTACATAATACACCGCACATACCTCACACCTTTAAGAATGGCTAAATTCAATCAGGGACAACCTTCCACATGTCTATCATGCAAACAAGAAACAGGCACATTCTACCATCTTCTGTGGTCCTGTCCATACAGGGATTTTGGAAACAGGTGGTAGATTTCCTTCATGGTCTCTGCTGACCCTGGACCCCATAATATGATTATTGGGTATTTTTCCTGATGCAGACACTGATAAATACACCAAAACTTTTCTGCATGAGACTCTAATGCCCCGTACACATGGTCGGATTTTCCAATGGAAAATGTCCGATCGGAGCGTGTTGTCGGAAATTCCGACCGTGTGTAGGCTCCATCAGACATTTTCCATCGGATTTTCCGACACAAAGTTGGAGAGCAGGAGATAAAATTTTCCGACAACAAAATCCGATCGCGTCAATTCCGAGCGTGTGTGGCCTGTTCCCACGCATAAAGTGCCACGCATGCTCAGAAGAAATTCCGAGACAGGACAGCTCGTTCTGGTAAACTTAGCGTTCGCAATGGATACAGCACTTTCGTCATGCTGCAATGTTAAAAATGGTTTAATACAGCGCACTCTCTTCTTCTTTATAATGTGACAAGAATTAAGTAGTTTTGCTGCTCATATTCACACACACTTCTCACAAACTTATTTTGTTACTATTTATCGGGATTCCCTCAATATATTTTGATTTCTCACATCTGACAACATATTTTTGTATATTTTTTATTTATTTTTTGGCTTTAATGTAGAATCTTTTTTTGTGTTTCTATTTTTTTTTTTTTTGCGATTTTGATTTGTACTCCAGAAAATGTTTGTGTGTGTTTTTTGTGACAAGTTCCCACAACACCATTGATATGTTGTTCTATTTAATCTGTAGGAGATTGTTTGGTGTTGTTGTCCCTTGTTAATTTCACATTTTATGTTAGAAATGTACCTGAATCCTCACCAACAAACTGTCCTTTTTGGATGAAAACACACAGAGGAGAGTAGAATTTACCCCAAAAATTTATTAAGGGGTCACAACTAAACAAAGAGGGAGGCAACGCTGGAGAAACTGCAGAAGTGGGTGAAGCCTTGGACCCCCAGGGCAGACATCAACTATTTAAAAGCAAAATTGATGGCCTGAGGAGTCCTTATCTAAGGGAGGGCAGTGTGGTCCAGAAGTCCCAGAGATCCAGAAAGCAGCAGATGACATCTGTGTCCCCAGGCTGTGGTCATACGAGAGACTGCAGCTTCTGTCAGACAAGACTGAACCCAGGGTCATCACTCTTTGGTCTTCTTTCCACGCTTCCTTCCACGCTGTGGCTGTGGTGGTGGAGTTGTGGCAGCAGGAGGAGGAGGAGGAGGATCGTCGATCTCAATGACATCCGTCTTGGGTGTTAGTTCCCCACTCAACCCCTTACGTAGGACTTTATAAATCAGGTCCTCAGAGAGCCTGCGTTGACCCTCCTGCATGCCCTGCAATTTGGTGGCAGCCATGCAGGCAAAGGCCTCTTCAGGACTGGGGAAGGCTCGGAGGGACGCAGAAGCCTCCTGGATCAGCCTGTACGCTGACTCCTGCATGGGACTCGGAGTGGCCTTCCTGGCCCTTTTGTATGGAAGGCGGAGGGGAGGGACCTGAGACTCAGTCAGGCTGCGACTGGTCCCAGGCTTCTCTTGGCTGCCACTTAGCCCCGCCTCCTCCTGGCTGCCACTAATCCCTGCCTCCTCCTGGCTGCCACTAATCCCCACCTCCTCCTGACTGCCACATTCCACAACCTCCTCCTGGCTGAGGTCTTCCTGTGTATGAAAAAGGGACATAGTTTTAGTATTTTTTCAATCAATCACACACAATTTTAACCTCCTGACTGTTGCAAATTGAATGTTAACAAATATAACAGACTATCCTTCTGAGCCCAGCATTTTTCATTCTTGTCCCAATTTTGGGTGCCCACTACTGTCTATTGATATGTAAAACACTTTTTTCAATCAGCAAATAGTGATCAATAATAACATCTAGTAAACATCATTTATTTATTGACCAGAAATCTGTAGAAGAATGCTATACCTGACTCCAGCTGGGCTCCTCCACTTCTTCCTGGCTGGAAGGCCCAGGTTGGATATCGGAAGCCTCAGCTGGGGTGGAAGGAAGTGTGGAAGGAAGAGTAGAGAGGGATTCCCTGACTTCAGTGTGGTCTGACAGAAATCGCAGTCTTTCATAGTACCACAGCCTGGGGACATAAACGTCATCTGCTGCAGCTCCAGATCTCTGGGAATCTCTGACCCTCTTGCGCTCCCTCAGATATGTGCTCCTCAGGCCACCAATTTTAGCTTTTAAATAGGGGATGGTTGCTGTGGGGACCACCGGCTTCACCAACTCCAGCAGTTTCTCCAGCGCTGCCTGCCTCTTCTGTTTGTGGTTATAGTGGGGGTGTCTCACTTGCCACAGACAGGGCAGCTCCCTGTACTTGTCTATGAACAGGGGCAGGAAATTGTGGTCGTTGAACCCATCCATTTTCTCTGCAAGACACAACACAAGACAAACCCTAATGTCAGGCCAAACTCTCCTAATCTTGTTACAATATAGGCTTCCATTTCGAAGCAGTATAGGCGCAAGTTTAGATCTTACCTTCGTTATCACGATCGGCGTCTCCGATGCTCCTTCCTCCGCTCACAGATCGTAAGACGCACGTGTGTTACGCTTTATACACACTGTGCCTGCGTATAACTCCGCCCTCCCCTGACGTTCTTTCTAGTCTATTCCCCGCCCCTTTTCGTTCGGCGCAGTGGGGGAAGAGCACATGGCGGATAGACAGCAGGTGCGTGCTAATTGTAGCAACGAGGAGGAGGAGGGGGAGGAAAGGCCGGAGCCTGAAACGTTCCGATCCAGAAGGAGATTTAAGGACTCAAATATGTCCTTTGGGGAGATGTTGGAGATGGTGGACATCCTGAAGAAGGCCGACTATGATGGAAAGTATGGGCCTTACCCCAACCACAATCTCAGAAAGGCCAAGGTCATGGCGAAAGTGGTCAGGAGTCTGCACCGGAAATTCGGGGTACGACGATCGAAAGATCAGCTCAGGAAGCGGTTGTCGGACCTGAAATTATGAGAACATGAGCAGTACAGAAAGATCTGGAGAGTGCTGCAAAAAAGTAAGTAGTTTTGCTGTGTTTCTATTGTTTTTGTGTTTATTACGTTCGTGCTGCTCCATGTGCTTTTAGGAACTGTTGTACAGTTTAAAATGGCAACTTTCATGTTCATGGGCACATTATTCGTTCGGATCAAACATTTTTCGTTTCAAATATAAAATACCATTGTTTAGCCCATATGCATTTGGCCACCATTTTGACGCCCTATACTTGTCTTAAAAGAATTGGGTTGTGTAGATGGCTTTGTTACTAGAATGAAATGCAAACTAGATTCTGTGTAAGGAGAAGACACTGAGCAGCTGTTTACACATCTGGACACTGGAGCACTAGTGTGGGACAAAATAACACCCTTTTTATTAGGAGGGGCACACAGGTGCTCCAGTGTATACTATAGGGGGGTCTCCATCTGTGAAGCTTGTACTAAACAGGTAAAGTATTGCAGTTGAAAAGGACACTAAAAAAGCTACATGTTGGAACTCTGCTAAAATAGATAATTGTACCCCACTTCCAAGCAATGCTTCATATTTATAGTTCTGACATTAAATATCTGTGTGCTAATTATACCATTTTGTTTGACATAGGGGAGAAAAGACTCGGAGGACACCCCTCATCTGAGGAGACCAGAGCCCCCCCCCCCTGGAAGGAGGGGAAATCCACCCAACACAAGCTCAGCAGGAGGATGAAGACGTGGTGGAACTAGTCACCACAACAGGAGAGTGTCTGCAACCACAGGCTCAGATAAGAGATGGATGGCGGCATTTTTTTTAAATCAAATTTATTTTGGGGTTCCTCTCTTTTTAGGTGATCGTGAGGTTGTGGATGAAGATCCTTTCACATCCAAAAGTGCCCAGATCCTGATCGGGGAGATCATGGGGTGTAATTTACAATTGGAAATCATCAAGCAAAACATCAATGATGTTATTCCAAAATATAAAAACATCATTGATGTTTTGGGGTGAGTTTAAAACCCCTCCAAATCACTTTCTTCTTTTGTGTGCTACAATGTGCTAAATGTTTTTGTGATTTTTCCCAAAGCCAAATTTGGAGGATGCACACAGTGTGTCAACATGTGCTATCTGCCATCACGGGAGATCAATGGACGCGTTTTGGGGGTGCAACCCCTTCCTCAATAATAAAGTAGCTGAGAGGAAGGGCTTGCTCCCCCAAAACACATCCCTTGATCCCCCGTGATGGCAGATAGCACATGTTGACATTGGGAAATTTGTGTGCATCTTCCAAATTTGGCTTTTCCTGGGGTGATTTCTCCCCATCTGAACGCAATATCAAACACAGTTCCTAAATACTCATGTCTGATATTGCCTTCAAGTTCTACCAAATGTGAACTTTGTAAGATCAAGATTTGTGTCTTTCTTGTTGGTTTTACACAGGCCTGTTTTCTATAAAATGGACATTTTAATTTTGGATAATGCCACCACAAAAATTGGTATACAACAAACATGTTGGTTTGTCAGCAAAACCTTTGGTAAATGCACATGTGATTGTGCAGGTATTAAAAAGATTGTTATTCAAGAATGTGTGGATTATAGTCTCAACGCTACAACACTTTTGGGGTGATGTAATTGTTGTTTTATGAGAAAATGGGGGTTATTTCCTAAGGGCAAATCCACTTTGTACTACAAGTGCAGTTTCAGTGCAGTTGCAAGTGCACTTGTATTGAAATGTGTTTTTGCATTTAGTAAATAACAGCCAACAGTGCTTTGTATAAGGTTACACATTCACGCCATTTTCTGCACTCAACACATTTCTGTCAGGGTCAGCTCAAACAAACACAAGCAGTAAATGTCCACAAAGATTTTTTATTTTTTTTAATTTGAAAAAGGCTTCACATATTGTCTGGCATATTGATAGCCCCCGTACCCGCAAAGAACTCCAGGTAGCGTAACCGGATATCATGGGCACTCAGGGAGGGCAAGCCAGGACGGCCACTTTCAAGCGCCGTCAGTGTGGTTTGATGTAGGATTCCGGCCTCAGGCCCAACTGAGCCACCATAGTTGGCCGAATGTTTCTATAAAAAGTTATGGAGAACACAGCACGCAAGTATTATATGGTTCAGTTTATACTCCGCCATATGGATAGGTGTCAGAAATAGGCGGAACCGGCTGGCCAGGATTCCAAATGTGTTCTCCACCACTGTTCGGGCTCTGGCCAGCCGATAATTAAAAACCCTCTGTTCTGGGGTGAGGGTCCTCATCGGGAATGGCCGCATCAGGTGGTCCCCCAGCGCAAATGCTTCATCAGCAACGAACACAAATGGGAGTCCTTCCACATTGTCCTCTGGAGCTGGCAAGTCCAAGCTGCCATTCTGGAGACGCCTGTAGATGGTGGAGTCATCTGGGCGATGACTCCACCATCGGACATCCGGCCATTCTTCCCCACGTCCACATACAGGAAGTCGTAATTAGCCGACACCACCGCCAACATCACTATACTATTGAACCCCTTATAGTTGAAATAGTACGACCCCGAGTTGGGTGGTGGGACGATGTGGACGTGTTTCTCATCAATTGCCCCTCCGCAGTTAGGAAAGTCCCACCGCTGGGCAAAGTGGGAGGCCACAGTCTGCCATTCCTGTGGCGTGGAATGAAACTGTTGAGGAAAAAACACTAAACATTACTATTTTTACTCTGAAACATGGCAAGCAGTGTACACACAAACATTATGGGGCAACCTCCAGATAGCATTTAGTAAGGGGAATTTAACAATGCCAAAGTATAAGGTACACCTATCATATTCCCCCTCCCCCCCTCTCATGGGCCATTTCTAACATTATAGGGTTGTGTGTAAATCTTGGACAGGTAACCCTCTTCACTTCATTGAGAGATGAATGCCTAAATAATGGGTATTACTTTGAACAGCCCCTCCTTAGTTACACTATTGGCAGCCCACTGGACAGGTAAGAAGTGTCATAATACAAAGATATAAATACACATTGTACACATTTGAGGACATTTGGACATTCTGCTATTACCTATCAAGATAATAATAGGATACAAAACCTTTAAACAGTACCATTGGAAAGTATACAGGCAGGCCCTTGCACTACATGCTTTGGGGAATTCATCCCTAAATCTCACCACTAAAGAGATGGGTATAGTGTGTATGGGTTTGGCAAAGTCAGCAGATAGATGATTGAGGATAGATAGAGAATTGGAATCAGCTGACTTAGCAGTTGGGGGAGGCAGGGTTACTAAAAATTATTTGGGGACACCACAAAAAAAAAGCCTCTGGCACTCTGCCTAAATTTAAAACAAAAATAACATTACCAAACATTTTAGGGGGTGTTTGGGGTAAAGCACTACTATGGAGCAGATAAAATACATTGTTAAGTGACTACATGAGGTGAATATAGGGCAGGAGACACCATGCTGGGGAGGTTAGTGAAGGGCAAATATGTATGAAGGACATAAAATAATAATTACATAAAAAACCAGCATGCATGAGAACAAAGGGGACATTCACAGCATATTACAATCATGGTAATTAGGGAATGAGGAAAGAAATACAAGATATTATCAAACATTCAATACAATAAAATGTGATATAAAAGAATAAAAATCTTACCTTCATATACTCCTTCTGAAGGACCTGTATGATGGCAGAACAGGTCTCTGGGAGAATGATCCCCAGAGCCTGGGGGGAGATGCCTGTCGAGAACTTCAAGTCCTGCAGACTTCTCCCTGTGGCCAAATACCGCAGGGTAGCGACCAACCTCTGCTCCGGAGTGATGGCTTGCCTCATGCAGGTATCCTGCCTGCTAATATAAGGGGTCAGCGAAGCCAACAAACGGTGAAACACGGGGTCCGTCATCCTGAGAAAGTTCCTGAAATCATCAGGATTATTCTCACGGATCTCATGGAGCAAAGGCATATGAGAGAACTGGTCACGCTGAAGCAACCAATTCTTGGTCCATGAACTCCTCCCCACCCTGTTCATGGACTGGACTTGTGTCAAGGTCAGGACCCCAACACCAAGCCCCCGCACAGCACGAACTCTACGAGGAGTACGCATACGAAACATGGCTAGAAAACGGTCGGCTGCTCAGAACGAAGTAACAGAACGCACTGAAGAACAGCAAGGCCTGTGAAGAGTGACCTGAAAAACAGCAACGAGCAGGCAAGATCACACAGAAAACTCTGATACGAACTGACTGCACGCACTGAAGCAGATACAAACCCACAAGCACAAACTGAACGGCAGAAAACGATCTGAAAGCCACGAGTCTGAAAAAGCGTGAATCATCTCTCACCAAACCTTTACTAACACGAGATTAGCAAAAGGAGCCCAAAGGGTGCCGCGCTTAGTTCTGAACCGGCCTTTTCTAGTCTCGTCGCACGTGGTGTATGTGACCGCGTGGTTGGCGATCAGAAATTCCGACAACTTTGTGCGACCGTGTGTAGGCAAAACAAGTTTGAGCCAACATCCGTTGGAAAAAATCCTAGGATTTTGTTGTCGGACTGTCCGAACAAAGTCTGACCGTGTGTACGCCCTATTACTCTGGATAGCTAAACTCTGGATGAGGCAACCCCCCCCCCAGACTGTCTGACTGGTTGACTGATATCAATACTACTCTACCTTATAAAAAGTTAATTTACATTAATAGAGGGTGACCTGCAAAATATAACAAGGTTTGGGACCAATGGCTTAAAGCATCTAAAACATGTGTATAGCATTGCAAGGCATGTCTCTCTCTTTCATTTATTACTCAGCTGAACCCGGGTCATATATACCACCTTCTTAAACTATAGTGATCAAAGAATACACACTGCTATCCCAAAAAACAACTGTACTAATGTACTGCAACATTTACTTTACTTAATACAGAACCTTTATGTATTAATTACACATGTTACTATTGAAATGCTTGTACTGAACAATGTTAAATGTCTGTGCAATGGAAAATTGTACATGTTTATTGAAAATAAAAACGTTTAACCAAAAAAAAAAATAGGGGTTCTGGAAATTTCTAAAATGTTCTGGGTGGGTCAGGTGACCTTAAATGACCTTTTCTGGAGGACTCACCAAAACTTACAGAACATTACCAATCAGCTGATCTTTTTTAACCTATCATAAACCCCCCTATTGAAATTACTCAATGAGGGGCTTGAAACTTCTATCGCCACCATCCCATTAGGGAAAGGGGGGCCTTAAAACAGGCTATTCCCCCTTTCCTCACATCCTTTTGCTTCCACCGTGTGATGAGACACTTAAGTAAGAGGTGGGAAGCCTCACTTTCGTCATACACTGCGTGTGCTGCTAGTAATATGGAGTCATGTGGGACTGATATTAATGCTCAGAAGAGAAGAGAATGGTGCAACACCCATACATCATGGACTATTGATCAATGGAAGACTATAATATGGTCCGATGAATCAAGCTCCACACTGTTCCCAACCACCGGACATGTTTATGTGCGACAAACACTGTTCTAAGCTTACGACCAGGATGCTTTGTGCCAATAGTAAAGCATGGTGGCGGCGCAATAATGGTTTGGGCAGCCATATCTTGGCATTCTGCAGGCCCCATAATCTCTTTGAAAGGTAGCGTCACTGCCAGCGACTATGGTCGACCATGTGCACCCCATGGTGACAGCATCATTTACCAAGGTGATATTTCTCCAATTCACACAGCTGGTGTTGTAAAATCTTAGTTTGACAAGCATGCAGGGAAAGTCTCACACCTTCCCTAGGCAACACAGTCAGTTTTTCATGGTCAATTTTGGAGAAAAAGGTTTGGGCTCGTTTTCCACCTATGGCCTCTCTGTGAGAACTGGAATGATTTTTGCATGAAAAGTGGTATAAGATTCCATTATCCACCATCCAAAACTTACATTTGTCAATTCTCAGGAGAATTCAGGCCATCTTGGATGCCGAAGGCAGTCCAACACCACAGACATCAGGAGTAGGAGAATTTATTTTGTTTCTTTGGTGGTTGGTCATGGTAATGGCAAGAAATATATAGCTTTTAAATTTTAAAGTGATTTCTGTTTTGGGCCAGGTTTCTTTTGATAATAAAAAACAGGAGATTTCCATTACAATGTACCACCAAAAGAAAGCCCAATTTCTACTAAAAGACACCTAGAAGATTTACAACTATGGATTTTCTATTTCGGAATGAATCTGTCATTTACTAGACATGTGGAATTTCGTTTTCGTCCGAAAAAATACATTTATTTAGTTACTCCCAAATTCCTTTTTATTTATTTTGTTTCGTTAAAAAATGCATTCGTTTGAAAAGCCGAAATAATTAAGGTTGAATCTGTCATTGAAGGCTTATGATGTCTGTCATATGTTCTAAGAAGATTCGACGGAGCAGCTAAACTTTACGACGCCGCAATCGTTGAATGTTCCACCTCCAAGCTATAGTAGAATTCTAATATTGTATGACACTAGTAATAATTATATTATTAATTAATTAACTAGTCAACCAACATTAGAATTCTTCTATAGCCTATGGGCGGAGCATTTGACCATAAATGTCCACTCGCGGTGACTGCTTCATCGAATCTTCATGTCGAATCTTTTCTCTCTATGTCGAATAATCTTGGACTAATAGAGTTAGTTTAGGCACATTCAACCTTTTTTGCTATTGTCTCTATAATGTTGAATCTTTTCTCTCCATGTCGAATCTTTTCTCTCTATGTAGAATAATCTTGGACTAATAGAGCTAAGGATGGGCACATTCGACCACAGGTTCGATGGACACAGATAGCTATTGTCAGCCTCATGTCGAATCTCCTATCTATATCAAACTGTTGTCGCGATGAAAATGAAAATAAAGCATTTGTTTATGTCGCATCTTTCGGTTTTCGGATTCTGCACGTTCGTTATCGTTTGTTAAAACAATAACGAAAATACCCGAAATTCGGACGAAAATGCATTCGGACGAAAATGAATGCACATGTCTATCATTTACATAATCTTAATAATCACCCTGACATCATCTGTGGAGGCGTGATTGAAGATGGATGGACACTTTTTTAAAATTTTTCTTTTTTAATAAATGAATTTTCAAAAACTGTCTTTTGTGAATTTGACTTTTTGACACTTTTCTGGTGAATGGGTAGGGATACAATGTACCCCAAACCCATTCACATAGAGGGGCTGGGATCTGGGGGCCCCCTTGTTAAAAGGGGCTTCCAGATTCTGATAAGCCCCCCGCCCGCAGACCCCCACAACCACCGGGGAAGGGTTGTGGGAATGAGGCCCTTGTCCTCATCAACATGGGAACAAGGTGCTTTCGGAGGGGACCTCCAAGCACCCTCCCCATGTTGAGGGCAAGCGGCCTGGTGTGGTTCAGGAGGGGGGGCACTCACTCCCCCCTATCCAGGCTGCTTTCTCGGATAAGGGTCTGGTATGGGTTTTGAGGGGACCCCAAAAAAACTGATGGCCACACAAAATATTGACACTTTGGGCCCAATTTGTACTCACTTTTGTTGCCAGCAGTTTAGACATTATTGGCTGTGTGTTGAGTTATTTTGAGGTGACAGCAAATTTACACTGTTATACAAGCTGTGCACTCACTACTTTACTTTGTTGCAAAGTGTAATTTCTTCAGCGTTGTCACATGAAAAGATATAATGAAATATTTACAAAAATGTGAGGGGTATACTCACTTTTGTGAGATACTGTATATATTTATTTACAGTGCAGACAGTCTAATATATATATATATATATATATATATATATATATATATATATATATATATATACACATATACACATACACAAATGATTCAGACCCCCTTAAATTTTTCACTCTTTGTTGTTATATTACAACCATTTGCTAAAATCATTTAAGTTCATTTTTTTCCTCATTAATGTATACACAGCACCCCATATTGACAGAAAAACACAGAAGTGTTGACATTTTTGCAGATTTATTAAAAAAGAAAAACTGAAATATCACATGGTCCTAAGTATTCAGACCCTTTGCTGTGACACTCATATATTTAACTCAGGTGCTGTCCATTTCTTCTGATTATCCTTGAGATGGTTCTACGCCTTCATTTGAGTCCAGCTGTGTTTGATTATACTGATTGGACTTGATTAGGAAAGCCACACACCTGTCTATATAAGACCTTACAGCTCACAGTGCATGTCAGAGAAAATGAGAATCATGAGGTCAAAGGAACTGCCTGAAGAGCTCAGAGACAGAATGGCTGCAAGGCACAGATCTGGCCAAGGTTACAAAAAAATTTCTGCTGCACTTAAGGTTCCTAAGAGCACAGTGACCTCCATAATCCTTAAATGGAAGACGTTTTTTGGATGACCAGAACCCTTCCTAGAGCTGGCTGTCTGGCCAAACTGAGCTACGGTTCAGGAGGGGGGTGCTCTCTCATGCCCCCTCTTTTGCTTCTGCCACCGGGCAAGGGTTGTTAGTATGAGGCCCTTGTCCCCATCAAAGCGCCCTCCCCATGTTGAGGGCATGTGGCCTGGTACGGTTCAGGAGGGGGGGCGCTCTCTCATCCCCCTCTTTTTCTGCGGCCTGCCAGGTTGCGTGCTTGGATAAGGGTCTGGTATGAATTTTTTTAAAATTTTGGCACGGGGTTCCCCTAAAAACCATACCAGACTTGAAGGGTCCAGTATGGATTTTAAAGGGGTACCCCCACGCCATTTTTTTTTAAATTGTGGTGCGGGGTTCCCCTTAATATCCATACCAGACCTGAAGGGCCTGGTATGGAATTTGGGGGGACCCCCACGCATTTTTTTTTTAAATTTTGGTTTGAGGTTCCTCTTAATATTCATACCAGACCCAAAGGGCCTGGTAATGGACTGTGGGGGAATCCCATGCCGGTTTTTTCAATGACTTTTATGTGTATTGCAGAGACCCGACAATTCATTAATAGCCACGAGTACTGTACTTTTAAGTCATTGAAAAAAACGGCATGGGATTCCCGCACAGTCCATTACCAGGCCCTTTGGGTCTGGTATGAATATTAAGGGGAACTCAGAACCAAATTAAAAAAAAATGCATGGGGGTCCCCCCAAATTCCATAACAGGCCCCTCAGGTCTGGTATGGGTATTAAGGGGAACCCCGTGCCAAAATGTAAAAAAAAAAATGGCCTGGGGGTCCTCCTCAAAATCCATACCAGACCCTTATCCAAGCACGCAACCTGGCAGGCCACAGGAAAAGTGGGGGGACAAGAGAGTGCCCCCCCTTCTGAACCGTACCAGGCCACATGCCCTTAACATGGGGAGGATGTTCCTATGTTGATGTGGACAAGGGCCTCATCCCCAAAACCCTTGCCCAGTGGTTGTGGGTGTCTGCGGGCGGGGGGCTTATTGGAATCTGGAAGCCCCCTTTAACAAGGGGACCCCCAGATCCCGGCCCCCCTTTGTGAATTGGTAATGGGGTACAAATGTACCCCTACCATTTCACAAAAAAAGTGTCAAAAATGTTAAAAAAGACAATAGCCGGTTTTTGAAAATCCCTTTATTAAGGTCTTCTTCTTTCTCCACTTCTTCTTCAATCCTCTTCTGGTCTTCCTTCGGTTTTCTTCTTCTTCCTCCCCCTTGTTCTTCTCCCGCTTCTTCCTCTACCTTCCTCTGCTTCTTCCTCCGGTCTTCTCCTCTAGCATCTTCCTCCGGTCTTCTCGTCTGGCATCTTCCTCCGGCTTCTTCCCTGCTTCGACCTCCGGACGATCCAGCGCAACGGGAGGGTCCTGCTGTGTGGCGCTTCTGTTCTTGTAACAGCTCTTATATAACTGAGGGCGGGGCCACCCAGTGACCCCGCCCTCTGATGCACGGGGACATCCCTGTGGCTTCCCCGTGGTGTCAGAGGGGGCGGGGTCACCCTTTTACGTAACAGGTGACCCCGCCCCCTCTGACACCACACCTCTCTCATCCCCCCTCTTTTTCTGCGGCCTGCCAGGTTGCATGCTCGGATAAGGGTCTGGTATGGATTATTGGGGGGACTCCACACTGTTTTTTTTTTTTTTTTTTTTTAATTTTGGTTCGGGGTTCCCCTGTGGGGAAATTCCATGTACTTTTATGTGTATTGCTGGACCGACAATTCATTATAGCCGGCACTAGCAATAGAAGTTTACATGACTTTTTTTCCTTTAGAAATGTGTCATGAAAGGCGTCCTGTTAGCACAACCGTCGGCGGAAGATCGGTTAGCAGAACCACTGTTAGAGCCAAAGGATACGTTCGGAGGCGCGTTGGCGCGAACGGACGCGGGCGGGTGCGCGTTTGTACGAACTGGGGTACGCGGGTGCACAATGGTACGAACGGGCACGTACGGTCGGTACACGGACGTGCACGAGTGCACGCGGATGCGCGTGGACGTGCAGTGTGACAGCGTTTGGCGCCATTAGGCCTATTTAAAGGAGCCTGTCAGCACGCTTTCTTGCTGTCCGGTCTACAGCGTTCCCTGTGACCCTAAGCTTCCTGAATACCTGCCTACCTGCTTCCTGTTACCCGGCCTGTTCCTGACTATTCCTGTTTCCTGCCAGTCCTTGACCCCGGCTCGTTTGACTACTCTCCTGCCTCCTCCTTCGGTTATCTGTTACCTGTCTGTTGCCAACCCGGACTGTATCTTGACTATTCTCCTGCCTCCGTTTGGTACCTGCTTGCCCGCCAGTGTTGACCCGGCCTGTCTGATTCTGCTTGTGCTCCAGCTGGACTATAGAACACCTCCCTGTTGCCTGCTGTTCCAGAGTTCTTGCCTGCTACGGTGCACCTCCTACAGCCAGTGGTTCCAGTGTTCCTGCCAGAGTTCCAGTGCACCCTCTTACAGCCTGCTGTTCCAGCTCTCCAGCCAATCTACAGAACACCTCCCTGCCGCCTGCTGTTCCAGAGTTCCTGCCTGCTACAGTGCTTCTCTTCACGGCCAGTGGTTCCAGTGTTCCAGACAGTTATCCAGTGCCTCCTCTTACAGTCTGCTGTTCCGGTGTTCCAGTTGAACTTCAGAGACATCTGCCACTTGCCAGGCACTTGTGGCCCCCTGCGCTCTTGAGTCCCTGTTTCCTCTATCAGGGGTTCTCGAGTCAGAGGCACACGAGAGGCCACTCCCTGAATTCTGGGCTCCGCCACCAGGTACGTGACAGTACCGGACAGCCATGTCCGAGCCCACGCAGGGAGCCTCTCCCATGGACGAGCTCTGCCGCCACCTTGCTGGACTTACCCAAGCAGTAAAGAGCCTACAAGAGGGCTATACCCAACTGGAAGGCCGAGTCCAAGCTTTAGCAGCTTCTTCACCTCCTGCTTCCGTGACTCCTGCTGCACCCTCAGTGGTGATGATACCGCCTGAACCCAGGGTCCCCACGCCTGAAAATTTTTCGGGCAACCGGAGTAAATTCAGGACTTTTCGTAATTCATGTGAACTCTTTTTTGCTCTTCAGCCAAGGACCTTCTCTCTGGAGGCAACTAAAGTGGGGTTCGTGATCTCGCTGTTGTCAGGCGAGCCTCAGTCCTGGGCCCATCGTCTTCTAGAAAATAAGGATGTTTCACTTGACACCTTAAATGACTTTTTTCAGGCCATGTCATTGTTATATGTGGATCCTCAATTAACTGCCACTGCAGAGGCAGCCCTGCATGCTCTACAACAAGGCCGCAGGCCTGTGGAGGACTACGTGTCGGAATTCAGACGTTGGAGTTCCGACACGAACTGGAATAATGCTGCCTTACGGTACCAGTTCCGTATGGGCCTTTCAGAATCTCTAAAAGATGAACTGGCCCGAGTGGGCATCCCAGAGACTCTAGAGGGGCTCATAGATCTCTCTATCCAGATAGACAGACGCCTGAGGGAACGGCGTACGGAGCGATCCTCTGGTCCTTCTCGTCCTGTCTGGATGATGCCCCGTGTGCCTAGTTCTTCCCAATCTGCTTCACCAGCTTCAACCACCGTTACCTCAGACATTCCAGAACCGATGCAGTTAGGCCTCTTACGCCCTTCACTTACGCCTGAAGAGCGTCAACGCCGTCGGGCTGGTAACCTGTGCATGTACTGCGGGGAATCTGGACATTTTGTACGGACATGCCCGGCGAAGCTTCGTAAGTGCTTTTCTATTTCTCCTGCTCTTACCCCTGCTGTACTGAATGACGTTTCTCATCTGGTTGTTCCGATTCTCTTACAGCTCCCAGGAGGGAATTTACCAGCCAGCGCTATCATTGATTCCGGGGCCTGCAGCGGTTTCATAGACTTGTCCTTTGCCTAAAGGACACCACATTCTCCTTCGGCCCAGAGTTAAAGGACTTTCTGTATATTTGGCCGATGGCTCTAACCTCAAATCAGGGCCAGTAACTCAGGAGACTGTACCTCTGCATACCACCATTGCCGGCACTCATCAAGAGCTTCTCAGTCTAGATGTCATCGAGTATCCTCTATTTCCCATCATACTAGGCATGCCGTGGCTAAAAGCACATAATCCTCAAATTGATTGGACCTCAGGGAAGATTGAGTTTGTATGCTCTTACTGCCAGCAACACTGCCTACCAGAAGTCACCGATGTCCCTTCTTCCCTACTCTGCATGCAAACTGACACCGAAACCTGCCGAATTGTACCTGAAGCCTACCACAGCTTCCTGGACATTTTCAGTCAAAAGGGGGCTGAGATCCTTCCTCCCCATCGGCCATACGATTGCCCAATTGAGCTTCTCCCAGGAGCAGAGATTCCTTTTGGGAGGATTTTCCCTTTGTCAGAACTAGAACTAGGGGCATTAAAGACTTATATTGATGACAATCTGGAGAAAGGGTTCATCCGACCCTCCACATCCCCGGCAGGAGCAGGAATCTTCTTTGTGGAGAAGAAAGACCATTCTCTACGCCCTTGTGTGGATTATCGGGCACTTAATAAAATCACAATTAAAAACCGATATCCTTTGCCCTTGGTGCCAGAACTTTTTCAAAGACTAGGGTCTGCAGTAGTGTTTTCCAAGCCAAGCTGGATCTTCGTGGTGCCTACAACCTTGTCCGCATTCGTAGAGGAGACAAATGGAAGACGGCTTTCCGTACCCGATTTGGGCACTTTGAGTATTTAGTCATGCCCTTTGGACTGTGCAATGCTCCTGCTACATTTCAACACTTTGTGAATAACATCTTCAGAGACTACCTTGACCTGTTTGTTATTATCTATTTAGATGATATCCTGATTTTTTCTTCTTCTTTAGCTGAGCATCGTGAACAATGTCTTGACCCGTCTACGGCTACATGGCCTCTATGCCAAACCTGAGAAGTGTGTCTTTGAACAAGAGAGTATCTAGTTCCTTGGTCTAATCATCTCTGTAGAGGGTATTAAGATGGACCCTCAGAAGGTCTCTGCTATTCTGGACTGGCCCGCTCCCACCGACAAGAAGGGAGTCCAACATTTTGTAGGATTTGCAAATTTCTACAGGAAATTCATCAAAGGATTCTCAACCATCATTTCTCCCATCACAAAGTTAACTAAGCAGGGCCTTAAGTTTCATTGGTCTACTGAAGCTCAGACGGCCTTCATAACGCTAAAGGATCTGTTTGTTTCAGCTTCAGTCTTAAAGCACCCGGATCCCACATTACCATACATTTTGGAGGTGGATGCCTCGGAAATAGCGGTTTCCCAGAGACAGGGGCCTAGGGCTCTTTTGCATCCAGTTGCTTTCTTTTCTCGCAAATTATCTGAAGCAGAGAGAAACTATGATGTGGGCGATCGAGAATTGTTAGCAATCAAAGCCGCACTTGAAGAGTGGCGATATCTCCTGGAAGGAGCAGCTCATCCAATTCTTGTTTATACAGATCACAAGAATCTGGAATATTTAAAGACTGCCAAGAGATTAAGACCACGACAGGCCAGGTGGGCACTTTTCTTTACCAGATTTTCATTCCATATAACCTATCGCCCCGGATCAAAGAACACCAAGCCTGACGCACTGTCACGAATGTACAATGGACCGGAAGCATCTCCATCCCCAGACACCATCTTATCCTCAGGAAACTTTCTACTGCTCCAAGGGGACCTACTCTCACAGATCAAGCAAGCTTCTAGGAATGCCTCTGTTCCACCTGATTCAGCTCTACAGTCCAGAGACGAGCTTCTTTGGTTCAAAGATAGGATCTTCGTACCCCAGGAGTTGCGAGCGGCAGTTCTTAGTTCCTGTCATGACCACATGTTGGCCGGCCATTTTGGTGTGCACAAAACATCTGAACTCCTTCAGCGCAAATTCTGGTGGCCGCAGTTAAGGAAAGATTGCAGAGACTATGTGGAAGCATGTTCCACTTGCATTCAAAACAAGGGCAGCAAGTGTAAGGCTTGGGGTCTGTTGAAGCCATTACCCGTTCCGGAGAAGCCATGGAGGATGATCTCCATGGATTTTATTGTCGAGCTGCCACCTTCTGAAGGCTACACTACAATCTTTGTAGTGGTGGATAGACTATCAAAAATGGCTCATTTCTTACCAATGAAGGACACACCTACTGCTGCTGAGACTGCAAGGACATTTCTTCCAAGTTTTGGAGAGCACTTTGTGGATCTTTGAAAATTGACCTTTCTTTCTCCTCTGCCTATCATCCCCAAACAAATGGCCAGACAGAAAGAACAAATCAGACGCTGGAGCAGTATCTGCGCTGTTTTTCTTCTTTTTCCCAGGATGATTGGGCTCCGCTCCTACCTCTTGCCGAATTTGCTTATAATAATTCTGTCCATTCCGCCACGAAGCAGTCACCGTTTTTTGCAAATTATGGTTTCCATCCTCTGTTCCTGTCCAGTAACATCCCGGAGTGCCCAGTACCAGCCGTTCAGGAGAATCTAGACTTCTTTGAGTCAAATAATAAACTTCTGCAGGAGACTATGGCTAGGACTCAGAATTACAACAAGGAGGTGTTTGACAAGAAGAGAAGGGGGGAACTTGACCTCAAGCCTGGGGATCAGGTCTGGCTGTCTACTTTGAATTTAAAACTGGCATGTCCTTCCAGGAAATTGGGCCCTAAATTTGTGGGTCCCTTCCCAGTTCTAAGGAAGATTAATAACGTGGCCTATGAATTGAAGTTACCGGAGTCATTCCGGATCCACCCGGTCTTTCACATGGCCCTACTCAAACCCACGGTTCCTGATCCTTTTGTCAACCGGAGGGTTGATCCCCCTGAACCTGTAATCATTGACGGAGAAACCGAATATGAGGTTGAGTCCATTCTGGATTGCAGGAAGAGACGTAACCAAGTCCAGTTTTTGGTAAAATGGAAGGGGTACGGGCCTGAGGAGAACTCTTGGGAGCCGGAGTCTAACATTCATGCGAGGAGGCTGATTCTTGCCTTTAAAAGCTCTCACCCAAGTAAGATGACACAGTTGGGCATCCGGAGGCTGCCCCTTGGGGGGGGCAATGTCATGAAAGGCGTCCTGTTAGCACAACCGTCGGCGGAAGATTGGTTAGCAGAACCACTGTTATTAAAGCCAGAGGACACGTTCGGAGGCGCGTTGGCACGAACGGACGCGGGCGGGTGCGCGTTCGTACGAACGGGGGTACGCGGGTGCACGATGGTACGAACGGGCACGTACGGTCGGTACACGGACGTGCACGAGTGCACGCGGATGTGCGTGGACGTGCAGTGTGACAGCGTTTGGCGCCATTAGGCCTATTTAAAGGAGCCTGTCAGCACGCTTTCTTGCTGTCCGGTCTACAGCGTTCCCTGTGACCCTAAGCTACCTGAATACCTGTCTACCTGCTTCCTGTTACCCGGCCTGTTCCTGACTATTCCTGTTTGCTGCCAGTCCTTGACCCCGGCTCGTTTGACTACTCTCCTGCCTCCTGCCTATAGAACACCTCCCTGTTGCCTGCACCCTCTTACAGCCTGCTGTTCCAGCTCTCCAGCCAATCTACAGAACACCTCCCTGCCACCTGCTGTTCCAGAGTTCCTGCCTGCTACAGTGCTTCTCTTCACGGCCAGTGGTTCCAGTGTTCCAGACAGTTATCCGGTGCCTCCTCTTACAGTCTGCTGTTCCGGTGTTCCAGTTGAACTTCAGAGACATCTGCCACTTGCCAGGCACTTGTGGCCCCCTGCGCTCTTGAGTCCCTGTTTCCTATATCAGGGGTTCTCGAGCCAGAGGCACATGAGAGGCCACTCCCTGCATTCTGGGCTCCGCCACCAGGTACGTGACAAAATTTCATTTTACTGTCAGACTGTTATAAACACTGGAAACATGCGCCCCTTTACAGGCATACTATAGACACCCCCCAGGTACAAAATTTAAAGGAATATTACACTTTTATTGTTTCACTTTAAGCATTAATAAAATCACTGCTCCCGAAAAAAGTCCTTTTTTAAAACTTCTTTTTGCATTGATACATGTCCCCTGGGGCAGGACCCAGGTCCCCAAACACTTTTTATGACAATAACTTGCATATAAGCTTATAAAATGAGCATTTTTGATTATTCACGTGTTCAAACAAATTTTTTGCCTGTTCACATGTTCTGGATGTGAACCGAATGAGGGGATGTTCGGCTCATCCCTAATCCCCATGTTGAGGGCATGTGGCCTGGTACAGTTCAGGAGGGGGGGGCGCTCTCTTGTCCCCCCTCTTTTCCTGCAACCTGCCAGGTAGCGTGCTCAGATAAGGGCCTGGTACGGATTTTTAGGGGGACCCCCACACCATTTCTTTTTCATTTTGGCGCGGGGTTCCCCTTAAAATCCATACCAGACCTAAAGGGCCTGGTATGGAATTTGGGGGTCCCCCAAGCTTTTTTTAATTTAATTTTGGTTCAGGGTTCCCCTTAATATTCATACCAGACCTGGAGGGCCTGGAAATAGACTGTGGGGGAATCCCATGCTGTTTTTTTCAATGACTTTTATGTGTATTGCAGAGACCCGACAATTCATTAATAGCCGCAAGTACTTTTAAATGACTTTTTTTCCTTTAGAAATGTCATTTTGCTCTCGGACTGTTGTAAACATGGGAAACATGCGCCACTTTATAGGCATACTATAGACACCCCCCAGGTACAAAATTTAAAGGAATATTTCACTTTTATTGTTTCACTTTAGGCATTATTAAAATCACTGCTCCAGAGAAAACTGCCATTTTTAAAACTTTTTTTGCATTGATCCATGTCCCCTGGGGCAGGACCCAGGTCCCCCAAACACTTTTTATGACAATACCATGCATATAAGCCTTTAAAATTAGCACTTTTGATTTCTCCCATAGACTTTTAAAGGGTGTTCCGCGGCTTTCGAATTTGCCGCGAACACCCCAAATTGTTCGCTATTCGGCGAACAGGCAAACAGCCAATGTAGGAGTTTTCTTTTTCTTTCTTTTTTTTTTATATCTTTTTAAATCTCTTTATTTGGAAAAACTTTACATTACAAAAAGATAAAAAAAAAGGCATAAAGAGCATGGAACATCACCACAAATGGGAATGCGTTACTATCATCGTTTTTCTTTTTTTCCTTCTTTCTCCCTTCACATCTTCCCCCGTATCTTTCCATTAGTTCAAATTTTACCAATACATAAATACCCAAATAGCCTTCAAAAATGGTTTCTTCTTCCCCCCCCCCCCTGTTTACCCCCTCACCCCGCCCCCTATCCAGCCTCTCGCCATTCACTCTATCATACTTCTAGGGACTAGACCTGCCCCATACCATCCTGCCCCACCCCCCCTTCTATTCTAACCCTGTCCTGGTCTAGCCATATTTTCCATATACTTTCAAACTTCTTATAGTTACCCCTCTTCTTATATATGTACTTTTCCCTACAAATCACCTCCCTTACTGCATTCTCCCATTCTGGCACCGTCGGCGCCTCCTTTCTCTGCCAACGCCCTGCAATGAGCTTTCTTCCCTGGAACAGGCATCTAACCCTTGCTGTCTGTATGTCCTTTGAAATCACTTTATCCTCCGTCAGTCCCAATAGGCACTCTCTCGCCTCCAACCTCAGCGACGTCCCAAACACTGCATTTATTTTATCCACCACTCCCTTCCAGTATCTATGCAATTTGGGACAACGCCAAAACATGTGGATCAAATCTCCGTGCCCCCCTCCGCATCTTTGGCACTTTGGGTCCGGTCTCTTACCCCACTCGAATAATTTCAAGGGTGTGTAATATGCCCTATAGGATAAGTAGAGGTGGGACATCACCTGTGAGGGAGAGAGAGTAACCCTGGGGCCTAGCGACAAGACATACTCCCATTGATCGTCAGAAAGTGCTCCCACATCACTCTCCCATTTAATCCTATTTTTATTTTCCACCAAACCTTCCTGGGCAGATGTCTTCAGGCATCCATACATGTTGGAGATCAAACCTCTCGTAGAGCCTGCGTCAACCAGCTTTCTCAAAAAGGCCATTTCACACCATACTGGTGTTTCCTTCCCGAATTGCGCCTCTAGGGCATGCCTAATTTGCAGGTATCTGTAAAATGACCCATTGGAGATTGCGTATTCCTCTAGCAGCTCACGAAAAGATTTTAACCTTCCAGCCCTGTACATCTGTGCCAGGTAGTGGATACCCTGACGGTCCCATTCCTCAAAACGTCCCATCTTTTTAAGCTCATTGAGGTTGTTATTATCCCAAAGTGGGGAGAATTCTGCAAAACCAGTATATCCCAAGATTTTTTTTAACTTGTACCCACACCTTAACCATCATCCGGGTAGTTGGGCATTTAGTACAAAATGAGTCTGCCTCCAGTCCCTCCGCGATTGTGTCGTGAGGAGTGTCATTCAGCAGAATACTACCCCCCCTCCTTCATCCCCCAGCCTGTTGCTACCTCCCACCTGTTGCAATTGGGCTGCTAAAAAATAGTCTCGTGGGTCTGGTACTGCCAAGCCGCCTTTCACCTCTGGTTGCCGCAACGTCCGCAAGCCAATCCTAGCCACCCCATTTTTCCAGATAAGCTCCCTGAACACACTGTCAATTTTCTTAAACCAGTGCTTGGGAATCCAAACAGGGGAGTTCTGTAGAACATAAAGAATTTGGGGTAGCCAAACCATTTTGATCAGGTTGCAGCGCCCGGCAACCGAGAGAGGTAGGCGTCTCCACACTCGACACTTCTGCTTCAGCTTTTTCAGCAGAGGAACGAGGTTTCCAGATATATATTGTCCTGGATCGCTAGATATATTTATCCCCAGGTATTTCATTTGTCTGACTACTTTGACTTGGGACATTTGGGGGGGGAGGGGTACACCCAAGGGGTCTATAGGTAAAATCACTGATTTTTCCCAATTGACCAGTAGCCCTGAAAAAACACCAAACTCCTCAATTATCCTCATAGCTGATTCCAATGATTCCTGCGTGTCTGCCAGAGACAGCAGAATATCATCGGCGTACAGGGCTACCTTGTCCACCCCTCCTTTTCTTTTAAACCCCTGTACACCCTGTGCCATCCTCAGAGCAACAGCCAAGGGCTCAATTGCCAGGGCGAAAAGCAGGGGGGACAAGGGACACCCCTGTCTTGTACCCCTACTCAGCTGGAACCCCTCTGAGCACTGACCATTAATTTTAACCTTGGCCCTCGGGTCCGCGTACAATAATCTTAACCATTGGAATGTAGGAGTTAAACTCATGTTCGACCCAAACATAAAGCCCATCCCTATTAGAGACCTTGCGCTCCTCCACCTTCCATTTGAGGATGCCCCAAAATAGGGTTTTGGTCTGGAGACATGCTTGGCCAGTCCATCACCTTTACCCTCAGCTTCTTTAGCAAGGCAGTGGTCGTCTTGGAGGTGTGTTCGTGGTCATTATCATGTTGGAATACTGCCCTGCAGTCCAGTCTCCGAAGGGAGGGGATCATGCTCTTCTTCAGTATGTCACAGTACATGTTGGCATTCATGGTTCCCTCAATGAACTCTAGCTCCCCAGTGCCGACAGCACTCATGTAGCCCCAAACCATGACAATCCCACCACTATGCTTGAATATAGGAAAGGCACACTTGTCTTTGTACTCCTCACCTGGTTGCCACCACACAAGCTTGACACCATCTGAACCAAATAAGTTTATCTTGGTCTCATCATACCACAGGACATGGTTCCAGTAATTCATGTCCTTAGTCTGCTTGTCTTCAGCAAGCTGTTTTCTGTGAAAAATAATGGGCACGGCGCCAGATAATAAAACGTGCACTCTCACAATCTAATGCTGCTCCTAAATTTAGTAGAATACTAATAGACAATATACAGACAGTAAAGGGCACATCAGTAGTGTAATATCTAAATAATTAAATAATCGTGTTAACTCAATAATGTAATAAAGTGCAACAGTGCATAATACAATAAAGAATTAAATCATGTAAATGCCAATTAAAGTGAATATAGTGAAAAAAAAGTTCATAATTTGTCTCATATTGTTATGAAACAAAAAAATGCAATCTTCTTAAATATACTTCAATCACCACATGACAATAAAGTGCAAATGCTGTACAATTTGTGCTTCACCCGAAGTGATATGTCAAAGTGCTCACCAGACAGTAGTGGCCACAGAGTGACCCTCAGGCATGGAAAAGATCAAGTGGAATATCTCATCAGGGGTTTCTTTCTGGATGTTGTGGCATAAAAGATTGCTGTGCAGATACCACCATATTCACCACCATAGTTAGTGCGATACCAAGGATGGGCCTCTATCTTCAGGTAGATTGTAGTATGGTCTGTAGTTACTTCCTCATAAAAGGAAAGAGATGTGGACTCCCATAGTGTAGTAATGTTGTAAATTTATTGTTAAAAAACAAGTAATATGGCAACGCTACGTCATTTCCTGTTTTACGAGCGGGTGGAACGCAGATGGAACACAGTGCGGCGCTGCTGTCTCCACTGTGTGTCTAGCGCTTGTTTTGAATCTTGAGGCTTGAGTGCCATTAGAAGCCTACCATATTACTTACACAGCATAGTAGATGGCTTTTTGGAATATCTAATTGCAAGCCTTTGTCCAGGACTGTTTTTATAATTTTTTATATTTTTTATCTTTTGTTTCTTACCTGGTTAAAGTGTTTTTACTTGGCTAATGTTTTTTAACAATAAATTTACAACATTACTACACTATGGGAGTCCACATCTCTTTCCTTCTATGAGGAAGTAACTACAGACCATACTACAATCTACCTGAAGATAGAGGCCCATCCTTGGTATCGCACTAACTATGGTGGTGAATTGACTGCATCTATATGCACAGTGCCCCTTTGGGGGTGAGTGGATTCGGTGAGTGGGGACCCTTGAGGGGGAGCACAAAGTCACCAGAGGATACTGCGAGCACCCAAGTCACCATCTGTTTTTTGTCACATTGTTTGAAGAATATTATATGCACATTATATGGACTGTTATTTGCACATTTATATATTGTCTTATCTTATACCCGTCACGGAAGTAAAGTATGTCCGCTTAATGCGGTTTCATCTTTTTTGCTATTTGGATTTGGATACACAAATGGTGATATTTATATGAGTGGAATCTAATGACCTTATTTTTATATTTGTATCAAGTTTTATATCCTGGTTATTAGTATCAGGAAATCACCAGGGAATTAATAACAGACTACTGCTTAGTAGGCTCCATATGTTCCCTTAGAACAACCCTTTGGGACAGATTTATCACGGTATCACATTTAGTTTCCTTTTTTAATTGTATTTATTTATCCTTTTTTAATTTTTTTATTTTTTATTATTTGTTATTAATTTTTAATTTTTAATTTGTATTGTTCTTGCACTAAGAGTTTGAACTCTTCTGTAAGGTCATATATGCACATGGAATGTCAACATATATCACATATTTAATTTAAATTTAAATTTTATTTTTTGTAGTAATGGTGGTATAATCTGGGTTATATATTACTACACCGGATCCCAATTTAGCACTTAGTGATAGATTACAGACACACCAATATCTAACTCACTGGGATTATATTTGAGGTGGGATCATATACAATAGTATAGGTGTGGTACACCCAATAGTGGTGTAGCACTTACCCCCCTTCCTGCCTCCTCCCTCTGTTCCTTGTTCATGTCTTGATATGAATTATAAATAGGTAGTGCCAATCACCCCAATTTATTATATCTTGTCTACCTGGAGACCCCTTAGGGGAGCTCTATTAGGGGAGGCTGCAGACCCATTAGGCGTCCTAAGCACAGTTATATATATATATATATATATATATATATATATATATATATATATATATATTCGTGTATGCTACACCTCAAATGTTTCTCTGCAAGCAGTCGTTAGAGACAGGTTAAGGAGGGCTCATGATTTTCAAGGGCCCTCAGTGACTCAGGAGTGGGGTGTTTCTTGAGTATTTGCGCTGATGAGCAGTATTCTGCCGTAAGTTTTAACACGTTTGCCTTATGTTTAGCTTTGAGTTTCAAGGTTATTTGAATGATATGTCCCCTGATAACTGATTTATGCACTGCCCAAACTGTTAAAGGGGGACATGCCGCTCGTCTGATTGATACAGAAATATTCTCTAATGGCAGCTTCCAGAACCGAGCACTGGATCGGGTCGCTTAGGAGGGATTCCCCTTGGGCCTCCCGCTCTCCGGGTTGTCACAGTGACCATCGCGTGGTCGGACAATAAGGAAACAATGATTTGGAGCCTAAAATAAGTGGGATTGCATGGGACTGAGTGAAGATATGGTCTATCCTGGCGAAGGAGTTGTGAGGGGCTGAGAAATGGGTATAGTTCTTATTGTGTGGGTTGGCTTCTCTCCAGACGTCAATCAACCCTTCTTTATGAAGGAGGTTAGCTATTTTAGTGCTTTGTCTAGATGGGCGCTTTGGTTTCGAATTCCCATTTGCTGATCTGTCTAAAGCAAAGTCAAAGGCGGTATTTGAGTCTCCGCCTATAAAAACCATCCCCTTCAGGTGTGCTCGCAATTTACCGAGCATAGATTCAAAAAAAGGTCTCTGACCCTTATTGGGGGTGTAGTATGAAATAAAAGTATAAAGTTCACTGTGTACGTGGCCTGACACTAACAGAAAACGTCCTTGGGGATCTACTATTATCTCTGGCTGGGACATATTTATATGTTTAGCAAGACATATAGCTACTCCCTTAGTTTTGTTGTTAGCTGATGCCATAAAAAATTGGGGGTAGTGCTGGTGGAGAAACTTGGGTGTGTAAGTGGCCGGGAAGTGTGTCTCTTGTAATAGTAAAATGTCAGCATGCATGGAGTGATATGATTGGAAAAGTTTCCTACGCTTGATGGGAGACCCTGCGTGTTGTGTGAGACTATTTTGAGGGAGAGGGAAGGGTTATTTGAACTAGCCATGGTTCAGAGGGGAGAGAGTTATCCACAATATCTGCGTCTTACCTCTGTACGGTGGGGAAAATTTGCATAGAAGCCCAGAGAGAAGTGGATTCACCTTGCTCGAGCCTGGGACATGGATCCAGTAGCAACCCTGAAACCTGAAAGAGCCTGTACCTGAATATGAGAGGATAGTAAGTAGGGGGGAAAGAAAGAAATGAAAAGAAAGAAGAAGGTTAAACAATAATGTAAATGCAACAAACAATTAGTACTCTTGAGTGTTGGCTGATTATAATAAACTTTGGGGTCCCCTGATCCCACCCATCCTCAAAGGTAGGAAAGACTAGTCATTCCTACCCCAACAACTGAATAGACCCGTACGTCCCTAGAAAAGGGATACCAGAGAGAGTCCAAGGCCACCAAGGTAGACTTGGGCTATGAGGGAGGTGCACTGAGCCACCACAGCCCCAGCACCTCATTACTCTCTAACTGAAGACTTCCTGAGAGTCTATAATGAACGTGTGACAGAGCGTCCAAAAGCTATAAAAAATCTTATGAATTTTGTAAATAGCAAATCTAAATCCCTTCCAGGACACGTGGTCCCCTCGAACTCTCGTCCCAAAGAGCCGGAGGTCCCGGGGACCAGGGAAAAAATTAAACACCGTTGAACCTATGACTTACCGCCCGGGATATAGACTAATTGTCAAAACCTGGGGGGGGACTAACATGTGTGGGGAGATGCAAGCAGTAACTCATAAACCATAGGAACCCTCAACTAGTATCACAAAGCAATACTCCCCCCACCCCCAAGCCCAGGAAAGAAGACCCAGTCACTTAGTCTGACTGCCGGATCACACAGGGGCAACATGACTTGCAGGCCGACTCACCGACCTGAAAGTCATGCGACCTGCACGCGACTTCAGAGGCGACTTGCAAAACGACTTCTGTATAGAAGTCAGTGCAAGTCGCCTGAAGTTGCCCCAAAAATACTACAGGAACCTTTGTCTAAGTCGGAGCAACTTGCGTCGCTCCTATTAGAATGGTTCCATAGTACAGAACGGGACGCGACTTGTCAGGCGGCTAAGTCACCTGACAAGTCGCCCCTGTGTGAACCGGGGCTGAACCAGACTTGTATTAAAAAAAAAGCAGAAAGAGGAATTATGGTATAAAACCAAACATGACGTGACAAATGGGGAAACTGGGGGATATCTCCAGTGCACGGGTACTAAGTGACATCAACTCAGATCAGGGCCCTGATATGTAGGCGTAGGGCTGAAAGTCATGGAGGAAGATTTTCCTTCAATCTCTTGGTGTTTTGTTTCAGCCAGGAGGGTTGCAGTGGCTCGCTGGTGGGGGTCTCTTCGTGGAGGATGGTGAAGTCCCTCTGCTTGCGTGTGAAGAGGATGGGTCCTGCAGAATCAGGCCCAGCTGTAGCAACAGACGTTCCCCTTCTGCGAAAGTTGTGAAACTGTAGCTTCTGTTTTTGTAGGAGAAGTTCAGTCTCAGGGGTAAAGACCACCTGTATGAGATTTCCCTGTCCAGCAATAGCTGAAGTAGTGGCTTCCGTGCTCTTCTTTTCTGTACTGTGTAGGGAGACAGACCTGCGAAGATCTGGATTTTATGCCCATGTAATGTTACATTATCCAAATTCCTTGCCTTCCTCATCACCTCCTCTTTCACAGAGTAAAAGTGAGGTTTCACTATTATGTCTCTTGGCAGGCTATCCATGCGGGGGGGTTGCAGGGCTCTGTGGGCCCTGTCCAGCTCAAGGCGGTGTTCGGCAATCTCAGGGACAAGGTCTTTTATGAGAGATTTGATAGCAAGATGCACATCTTTCACAGATTCGGGGAGCCCCCTGACCCTAAAGTTGTAGCGTCTCGATCTATTTTCGAGGTCATTGATTTTCGCAAAGGCAGTTTCAAGCTGATCCTGTACATCTTGGAGCCTTGCTGAATTTTGATTAATCCTAGCCCCTGCCTTGTCAGCTTTCTTCTCAATAGTGTCAGTTCTCATCCCTATCTGCTGCAGATCAGCATGGATGGATGAGGTTATCTGCGCTGCATTCTGAGCCAGACTTTTGGATAGCATTTGTGCGAAAGCTGCCATCATAGAGGGGAAGTCTGTTGGGGTGGGGGAAGCCTCATGTGCCTCACTGACAGACAATAGCAGGCCTGTGTGGGGATCCATCATAGGGGTGGATGGGAGGCCTGAGTTCAGGCTAAATAGCAGGGATTCTGTGGAGGCAGGTGAGGTGGCCTGGGGCAGTGGCGAACTCACGGTACCTGGAGAAGGCAGGGGACCAGATCCTGGTCTGCAATGGAGTCCTCAGCATTCACAGCTATGTGAGGGCCTTAGGGAGCGGCCTCCATCTTGGCATAGCGGACTGGGCCCACCGCGGCTGTCATTTGGCTGGATAAATTCCTCCTGTCGTGACCCGCGGACATCAGGAGGATCCCGGGGGTTTCCCCTGCTCGATGCGGCCGGTGTGAGGCTGGTAGGAGCGCTCTGTCAGCTCCTGAGGCTAGAGAAGGACCGTGGTGGAGCGGAGCTTCAGATGCTGGCAGCCATCTTGGAAGCTGCCGCGCATGCACCTTCTGTTTTTTTTTTTTTTGCCTTCCTCTGGATTACCTGTGGGTATAGGATTGCATATATAGCACTATGCATGTGTATATATATATTCGTACTAATGTCCAGCTACGCAAGCGTACAAAACTTGAGCAGGACCGGGAAGATTATAAAAGTGATCATGTCTATAACTGGACTGATCCCATATACCATCACACAAAAGGAAATAGGAAAATACAGCGCAAACAATTCGCTAGCTCCAATTCATCTATTACATCTACTGGATCGTCAAACAATGCATCCACTACTCCTTTTTTGCCAACAAACATGACCAAATCCGGACCAGGAGGGGCGGCCGGAGAATTAAGAAAAGACGCAACGGGAAGTGTAACTACCAGACGGCAGAACCGACAGAGACACTAGAAGAAAACCTGGTACATAACATTTCTTCCATTGTTTTATCTGAAGCCAGACTTAGTGTATTGAATAAGGGTTTGGGCTTTTGCCCTAAAGAAAAAATGGATGATTTTGTACTTAAACAGGATTTGTATAGATTTTACAGACAATTAAGATTTAAAGCACACTTCTCAGGTGGGTCCATTACCATAAATAAGGAATTACCTACGTTAACAATTAAAAATATGGGTTTGAAATTGAAAAGCACTAAAGTACCCCCCACCTCATGTGCGGCAGTAGAGGTGTATATAGATAAAGTGGAAAATGACATAAAAAAATTTGTGTGATAGGAAGAAAAGAGATCATATACCCCATAATTTGAACAAAGATAAGATTATAGCGTTAAACTCCTTGTCAGTCCGGCGCGATATCGCCATCAAACCGGCTGACAAGGGGGGAGCTATTGTGGTAATGGACACCCCTATGTATGAAAATGAAGTGATGAAACATCTTGGTGATACCCTTACATATAGAAAACTTGATTCTAGTCCAGTTTATAGAGTACAAAAAAGAATTAAAAAAATCCTTATGAATGCGGTTAAAGATAAAATTATTGATGAGGAAACTATGGAATTTTTGGTGTGTGAATATCCAGTCACACCGGTACTATATATGTTACCTAAAATCCATAAAGACCCTAAAAAACCCCCGGGACGTCCCATCGGGCATGGAATCTGTGACAACAACCTTAGCACAATATTTGGACAAATGTTTAACACCACTATTGTTAAATACTAAGTCGTATATCAAAGATACTACAGATTTCTTGACCAAAATTCAGGATATTAAGTTGTCACCAGATTCCGTCCTGATAGCATGGGACGTCTCCAGTCTGTTTACCATCATCCCTCATAGTTTGGGAATAGAGGCATTTCAACGATTGTTAATACAATCAGGTATTTATAAAACCGAACAGATTTCGTTCCTTCTTGAACTGTTGAGAATTATCCTTGAGGAAAACTATTTTCTCTTCAAGGATACCCATTTTTTGCAGCTAAATGGGGCAGCGATGGGCTCAAATGTTGCACCCCCATATGCAAACACATTTATGAATATGATAGAAACCTCTTTTATCTATGTTAACTAACTATTTCTCCAACATTGTCAATGTTGGTATAGATTTGGGGACGACATTTTCGCTATATGGGATGACAACATGGAGAGCCTATTTCTGTTCGATAAATATATCAACTATTTAATACCTGGCTTGAAATTCAATATTGAAATCGGTAAAGACAGGATTTCCTTTTTAGACACTACATTGAAGTTGAGTAACACACAGATCAGTACTGATCTGTATGTGAAACCCACAGATCTTAACCAGTTATTACACTTTAACAGTTTTCATCCCCCTAGTGTTTTCTCGTCTATTCCAAAAAGTCAAATGTTGAGGGTACAACGGATCGTGAGTGATCCCCTGAGACTCAAAGAAATGAAAAATAAACTTATCAACAGAAGATACCCTCGAACCTTAGTTGATACGGAACCTCTCAATACTGACCATAATGTAACAACCCATAGAGAAACAAAGAGAATTCCCTTTATTATGCAATACCACCCTTTGTCTAAAAACATCTCTAAGATAATTAAGAAACATTGGAATCTTCTAAGAACTAGTTATCCGATGATACAGGAATTCTGGAATCCCCACATGTCCTCATATAGGAAAGGTAGAACAATACGGGACCGACTAATAAAATCGGACCAACCCATATTCACACCCATTAAATCTACTTTTTTAGGACAAAAAAACTTTTTTACACACCCGCATAGGGGTTTCAATATCCCTATGCGTGCGTATTACACTTGCCAATCATCATATGTCATATATGCCATTAAGTGTCCATGCGGTTTAGTGTATGTTGGAGAAACTACACAAAAAGTAAAAGACAGGATAGCAAGACACAAATACTCAATACGTGACAAACTAACACAACTACCACTAGCCAGACATTTCGTGGAATATGGGCACAATACATCACAATTAAAGTATATGGTCCTAGAGGGAATAAAGAAAGATAGGAGGGGGGGGAAACCGTGAAATAACCTTGAGAAAAAGAGAAGTATATTGGATACATTTTCTAAATGCTATTGCTCCATATGGTTTAAATGTTAATTTCGATCTTTATTTGTTTATTTAACAGTATTGATTTAAAAATGAAAAAACATATTAATGTGTTTTGAAATAGGGAGTTCTATATATGGGTATGCTCATTTTATCTATATATGTATTTCTCATAGGCTAATAGAACACATTTGGAGAATAAGAATGATGAGATAAGGATATCGTCCGCTAATTGCTAGATCTTGTGTCTATGGTGTAAAAAACACGTATCTGCATAGGCGATGAACATACCGTATATACTCGAGTATAAGTCGTTCCGAGTATAAGTCGAGGCCCTAATTTTACCACAAAAAAATGGGAAAAACTTATTGACCCGAGTATAAGACGAGGGTGAGAAATGCACAGCTACTGTAAGTGGAAAAGAGGGTCAACAATGCCCATTTGCAGCATCACTGTGCCCATTTGCATGGCTCACTGTGCCCATTTGCAGCTATAGGTCCCCTGAACTTCAAACTCGGTAGTTAAAGGTTCCTAGATGCCCCCTAGCTGCAGCCAAAATTTGGGGTCTCTGAACCCAAAGGGTCCCGAAATGACATTGCTGAAGGTGGACACAGTTTACCGAATTTGGGGCCCCGTATCTCGGGGCCACTTAGTGCTAAGAACCCCAAATTTGGTGTGCAAACCCAAAGCTTGGGTTTCTAGCACTAAGTGGCCCCGAGATACAGGGCCCCAAATTTCAATTCAGAAAATGTCAAGCACTTTTCTGCAGCAGAGAATGAATTTTCCGAACCGGTTTGGGGCCCCGTATCTCAGGGTCACTTGGTGCTAGGAACCCTAGCTTTGGATATGTTATGGTACCAGTTGCACTGGGTTTGCACACCAAATTTGGGGTTCCTAGCATCAAGTGGCCCTGAGATACAGGGCCCCAAAATCGGTTCGGAAAATGAAATTTTTTGCTGCAGAAAAGTGCTTGACTCGAGTCGAGGGGGGCACTTTCAGCACAAAAAAATGTGCTAAAAAACTTGACTTATACTCGAGTATATACGGTACTATGAATTGAACCAATTAACCATATTGTTTTCACATGTGATGTATACCACTAATTTGTATTTAAAGGATTGATTGCAGCGAACCTGTTAGATATGCTCTGACGGATCTTAGGAAGGGCGTAAGCATACTAGCCCGAAACGTAATCCATCCATATCTGCATTATTACGTCCGGAAAGATTGTACTTGCTTTGTAATTTTTCTATGTGACTACATGAAATAAAGCAACTAAAAGTTTTTAAGGGGAGCAACCCTTTGGACTCTTATATATATATATATATATATATATATATATATATATATATATATATATATACATACATATATGTAGCGCTGGTAGATTTTCAATCTACCGCAGGTTAGGTAAATTTAGTAAATTGTGTGTTGGAAAGGCAACATGTCCAAGTGTATAGATGCTCCTCTGTCTCGGAGACAAGCTCGGTGGAGGTGGTCCTCCGAGTTGCATTTTGGGAAGGGGGTATTTATGGGACAGATGCCATGTTCTAGGGTTTTTCTACAGCCATCTGCTGGCCCTCCTGGGCGACAGGTATGCGTTAAGGAGCTACCGATCAGGAGGCCCACGATGCTGCAGCGCAGGGGTGGGCTCAGAGGCTTGTCTGTGGCTTACCACCGCGGACGAGGAATGGTCCTGAGCTGTCGGCCCTGTGTGACGAAGCTGGACGGCCAGGGAGATCCCAGGGGAGGACCCGTCTTGGAGAGATCACGCAGCGTGCTGGTCTATAGAGGGGCTTGGTGACTCGGTCGAAGGACCTATCCAAAAGAAGTAACTATACAGCATAGTGTTGCCGGTTCGGCTTAAAGGTTCAGGCACTGTGACTGACTTTCATTGCAGAGAAAATCTGATACATCCTGTGGCAGAGGATCGTACAGATTTAACCCCCAAATGAGTCTGTGGCAGAGACTTTTGATTCGTGCTCCGTACTACCTGCTAGACCGGTGAGAGAGGCCTATCCAGACGAGCAAGGAGTTTGTCCCACAAGGGGAGCGCATTCCACCTAATTATCTGAATTCTACCAGGACATTTGTCGCTAAGATTCTATAAGAAGATATTTGAGTTTCTCCTGAAAGTTTCCTTCTCTGCCTCTTTCCTGCTACTTCCTAAAGTTTGTTTGTTCAATAAAGCATTGAAGCGTGTGTCGTCCAGAAGTAAACTCAACGGAACCCCTAGACCCAGTCTCAGTGAAACCAAGGGAAGCAAGGTGAAGGTAACAGACCCGCTTAAACCAGCAGCTCCACCGTGAGTTAGTGCTATATATATATATATATGTATATATATATATATATATATATATATATATATATATATATATATATATATATATATATATATATATATATACATAAAGATACGGGGGAGGCATCCTGTACATGGTATCACACTGCATGGCTCTCACAGTGATTATATTTGAGGGAGCCCTTCCTACCATCTCCCAATCATTAGTGCAAGACCAGGAGCTATCAATGATAGCTTGGTCCTTGTGCTATGGGTGTTCAATTCATTGTGCTTCCATCACATACACAGGTATGCATATATGTGGCAGCATGGCATAAGACCAAGTCAACGTGCCATATATATGAGTACAGTCATAGTTAGGGTTTAATTTCCCATTTATTTAATAATTAATAAAAAAGCCTAATTACAGTCAAAATGTTTCTTTAACCACTTCAGCCCCAAAAGATTTGGCTGCTCAATGACCAGGCCATTTTTTGCGATTCAGCACTGCGTCGATTTAACTGACAATTGCGCAATCGTGCAACACTGTACCCAAACAAAATTGATGTCCTTTTTTTTCCCACAAATAGAGCTTTCTTTTGGTGGTATGCGATAGCCTCTGAAGTTTTTATTTTTTGCGCTATAAACAAAAGAAGAGCGACAATTTTGAAAAAAATACAATGGGGGTTATTTACTAAAGGCAACTCCACTTTGCACTGCAAGTGCACTTGGAAGTAAAGTCGCTGTCGACCTGAGGGGGACATGCAAGGAAAATAAAAAACAGCATTTTAGCTTGCACATGATTGGATGATAAAATCAGCAGAGCTTTTACTCATTTTAGATCTACCCCTTAGATTTAGAGCGACTACACTTAGAAGTGCACTTTCAATTGCACTTGCAGTGCCAAGTGGATTTGCCTTTCGTAAATAACCCCCAATATCTTTTACTTTTTGCTATAATAAATATCCCACATTTTTTATCAAAAAAACACATTTTTTCCTCAGTTTAGGCCGATATGTATTACTCTACATATTTTTGGTAAAAAAAATTGCAGTAGGCGTATATTGTTTGGTTTGCGCAAAACTTATAGCGTCTACAAAATGGGAGATAGAGTTATGGCATTTTTATTACTATTTTTATTTTACTAGTAATGTCGACAATCTGCGATTTTTATTGGGACTGTGATATTGCAGCAGACAAATCGGACACTTTTGACAGATTTTTGGGACCAGTGACAATTATACAGTGATCTGTGCTATAAAAATGTACTGATTGCTGTGAAAATGACACTGGCAGGGAAGGGGTTAACACTAGGGGGCGATCAAGGGGTTAACTGTGTTCCCTAGGTGTGTTCTGTCTGAAGAGGGGATGGGACTGTCTAGGAGGAGAGCAAGATGAGTGTTCATACATAGTATGAACACACGATCTGTCTCTACTCCTCTGAGAGAACCGGGATCTGTGTGTTTACACACACAGATTCTGGCTCTCACTCTGTCATGAGTGGTCCTCAGAACCCGGTGGTCATCACGCCCACCGGGCACTCACATCGGCTCTGTGCACACGCTGCAGCCCTAGTGGCCAAAAGCCAAAGCGATGTAAGATAACGTTGTTTCACCCAGCCGTGCAAAAAATGCAGCAGCTGGTCGGCAAGTGGTTAAATTTTCAATTTTATTTTGAGTCAAAATTTCTGTCAAGTATTTATTTTATTTTTAATGATATTCCCTCACTTTATGCCTCATTGATAGTGTTACTGTATAACTGGGACAGGAAGACAAGGAGAACAATAAAGCACTTGACAGATGCTCTATCCCCTGTTCAGCCCAATACACTAATCAGTTTTTGTGCTAATCTCTGTATTAACCCAGAAGTTACATAGTTAGTCAGGTTGAAAAAAGTCACAAGTCTATCCAGTTCAACCATAAAAAAAAGAAGTGTGGCATTCAATCACTTCCTGTCCTTGTGACTTCCTATCATCAGAACAAGAAATGAGAATAAATCTCCCCCAATGGGGATACAAAACATACCATAGTAGAGATTCTAACCTATACCCCATTTCTACAAAGCTTAAAAGACTGTTTTGTCTGGAGTCAGGCTATAAAAATGTTACTTCTTTTACTGTTACTTTTAATAAAGCACAGAATGTGTCATTTGTTATTTGCTTTAAGATTTTATTTTACGTTTGTGCTGTAAAGCAGGTAGTCAGCAGTCATTGGAGTAAACATAACTCAGAGATCTGTAAGTCAGTTAAAGGGTTTACGACTCTATTAACTCGATGTTATAAAATAATAGCAGTTCTGAGCTGATCCATTCAGCATTTGTTGACAACAGCATCAGCTGAAAACTGTTAAAATGAAAGAATACAAGATAATTAGTTAAAAATTACAATCTTTTAAAGATACTAAGAGATTACAATATTCACATGTATTTTAACTTATTGTGCACTCTTCATGGAAATATTCCTTTATTACATTTCCTAAATAAATGGTTAACGAAGTGGGTTAAGAAATGTTAAATTAATTACATCTAGGTGAGTTAAAAAAAAGCTGTTTAACAAGCTGAAAATAATTTGACACAGCAGAATGGGGTCAGGTAAAATGAAGTCACTGGTTTGCAGTGTTACCAGGTGCATACTTAACAAGGTTGATTTGTTCTCTAGAAACTGTATTCACATTGTTGTGTATTGTTAAATGATCCATGCATGCACTGCATGTGATTTTACATGTACAAAACATGAAAAATGTTCAGTGATAAGTATTTAAAATAACAATCATTGTTACAACATTTAGCCATAGCGAAAAAATGTTTATTAACTCTGGTGTAGAGTAAGGCATATTGTAAGGCAAAAATGTGTAGTAAATCATATATATATATTTTTTTAAAATTTTGCTGCACCATTAACTATGCATCATTAAACATTAAAACAATAAAATATGCTGTAAGATTTACTAATCTCTTAATCAAGATAACAGCTTTAGTGACTAGCTAATCTAAGGACAGTAATTGTCATTTTTTTATGTTTTGGTATTTATTATTACAGGTATATCTGGGTCAGTGTTTATAGAATACCGTTTTGATTGCACTGAATGTATGCCCAGATAGAAAAGGATATAGCATATTGAAAAGAAAGAAAAAAACTGTCCTTAGTGCACAAAAATCATAACCCATTAATAATAATAAAAAGTCACCCTACAGCTGCACTCAGAAAATACAAAAATACAAATGCATGAATAAAATATAAATACTACTGTTGCACTGTGGAAGGTGAATTGACTAATTGTCCAAAATATGCATCATAATGTTCATTATTATTATTCTTCAAATGGTAAAAAAAAAATGTTGACAGTGATCCCTCCACCTCAGTATACACAGTCTCTTTCCATCAAGAGAGACCCCCAATTATAGGAGGTCTGACAAAGCATGAAGCTGTGTGGGTTTCAAGCAATGGATCCTCAATCATGCAATTCCTCTAATGAAGATTTCTATATCTTTTTATGCAGTAAGAGGCTGCATGCACTGAGGAGGTGGGTTACTGCCATTGTTTTATTTGAATCACCCATATGTTGGTTAAGGCTGTGTTTATTTAATGTGCACATTTACCATTGAAGTGGTACTGAACCATTGGAGGTTTTATGTGTTTTTCTTGCTGGGCTTAATTGTGGACCAGGAGCAGGAGTTCATATAGGAATCTTCATTGGAGGAATAGCAGAATTGAGGATCCATTGCTTGAAAACCTCACAGCTTCATGCTTGGTCAGACCTCCTATAATTTGGGGTCTCTGAGGAGGGTAAGAGGCTGTGTGTACTAAGGTGGAGGGATCATTATCAAAAACATTTTTTTTTACCATTTGAAGAAGAATAATGAACATTATGATGCATACTTTAGACAATTAGTCAATTCACCTTGTCACTTGTGGTGAATGAAGTTCTTCCACAGTGCAACAGCAGTATTTATATTTGATTCATGCATTTATAAAGGATATAGCACAGTATGTTGTAGAATGAGATTTAAACTCTTGAGTAGTCTCTGGGATTATAGTTGAAAATGTGATTTGACAAAAAAAAAGCCTATCCCAAGTTACAAAGTGATTGCAAACCTTTGGGTGTAACTCTCACAGTAAAGCCTGGTACACACTTCAAGTATTTTCTTCATTCATTTCAGTGGGCCGAACAAAATAAAACTGAGGAGCTTGGGAGGAGCTCGCTGTACTAACAGTACAGGGCTCCGAGCCATTGGCTGCCAGCGCAGATCGGATGTCGATCAGATGCTGGTTTTGGACAGGCTGAGGTACACATAGACCAAATGTCGGACAGTTTCTGTTGAACCGGTCGAAATATTCGGCACTTGTGTACCAGGCTTTAAGTAACAAAGCCCATTTGAAGTCCCACACCTTTATTTTTACATTACAATGATTTGAGACAGAATTTTGCTAGGAAAAGCCATTGGAAGTTAAAGGCAAATCTTTAAAACCAATTGTGATCATTTTTAAGGTTAATAAGCAATGGGTTGTCAAACAAAGGGCATGGGGAGTAGGACTCTGCAAATGTACCAATGCAAACTTTTTTTTTTTAAATACCATTTGGCAGGGAGCAGCATGACATATTTGGCATGACATATTCCTGGCAGACAGCTGCTTTGCAAAGAAATCATTTAGAGGTGGTGGCTAATTACCAGCTCACAGCTAAACTGCCGGGCAGGGATGCATCACTGCTTGCTAGAAAGCCAATGGCTGATGGCTTCCTAACAACCAGCCCGAGCGGGAAGCTGTCATATTTAACAGCATTATTAATACCGTTGCTAAATGTATAGCTTCCCTCTGCAACCACAGGTTCAGCTCAACAGGTGGGGAAACAATCAACAATAAGGAGTTTGGGCTAAATTCTACACGTTGGTTCTACCCAAATCTTATCAATACTGAGTGACAGCCACTCAGTACAGGTGCCCTTACACTGAATTGTATTGAAGAGAAAGAAAGGGGCTCCATCCGACCAGGACTATGGCTAAGTTACTGAGAGCACTGGGTTTAACTCTTGTACCTAGATAGGATAGAACACTCATATTTCATAATCTACTCAACTGCCATAATAGGAAAGACTATGAAAATGGAGGTTGAGAGTACAATGTCGATTTGTCTGATCCATTGTGCTTTGGCTTCAGCACAGTGTATTTGTGGTTTTTGTGCCAGTTAGCTGTGCTTTCCCATAGATTTCTATTATGTTAGGAATATCTTTCTGAAAGCACACCAATACTGCGGGACATAATAGAAGTCTAGTGAAAATTTCAGCTAACCTGTATGAAAACTGCATGTACACTGCCCTGCACCCATACTGCGGGGGGCAAACAGAAATGATACGATTTGGAGTATCAGTGATGAAAAAGTAAAGTATAGCAGCCTGTTTGTACCATAGTATTAGGCTCGATTCACATCTATGCATGTTGCTTTTGAGCTTTTTTGAAGTTTTTTTTGTGATGCTTGCCACGTTTTTGAACAGCGTTTTTACAGCGTTTTGCTTTTCTTTTTTTTTTACAGTTTTTTTTTAGACTGTATACAGTAAAGGCATTGATGGGATCATGTTCCAAAGGAACCCATGTTAAAAAATTCCCATGCATTTCTGCAAAACACATCAAAAAACGCGCTAGTGTGAATGGAGCCTTAGGGAGTCTGGTGGTATTAACAGATTGAAACAGTCACTTCTCAGTGCCCTTTCCAGCTAGTGAGCACAAAAAACTAATTAAACACATTTAAACTTTCAGGTTAAAAACAAAAAGGTTTTAGTTGCATACATTTTCAAGTACAGGTAAAGCCACAATGCTGTTTCAGACACTTCTGTAAAATGTAGTCCCTAACTCAAAACTATCTGAGTTTCCAACTATGGGACATACACTATACTACCAAAAGTATTGGGATGCCTGCCTTTACACGCACATGAATTTTAATGGCATCCCAATCTTAGTCTATAGGTTTCAATATAGAGTTGGTCCACCCTTTGCAGCTATAACACTTTCAACTCTTCTGGGAAGAGTGCCTGACCTCACAAATGTGCTTTTGGAAGAATGGTCAAACATTCCCATAGACACACTCCTAAACCTTGTGGGCAGTCTTCCCAGAAGAGTTGAAAGTGTTATAGCTGCACAGGGTGGGCCAACTCAATATTGAACCCTACGGACTAAGATTGGGATGCAATTAAAGTTCATGTACGTGTAAAGGTAGGTGTCCCAATACTTTTGGTAATATAGTGTATATACTAATGTAGGCTTATGAAAAAGGATCCCTTCTTCTCAAAGCTGATTTCCGGGCATCACATAATAATTGTCCAAAGCTCTCAACCCATATTCGTATCTTGATATTGAAAAAAAAAAAGTACCTGCCTTACTGTTGTAAATATGAATGATTTAATCCTTGCAACATCATCACATGTCTCTAAATCATTCAGGCTCATTAGCAGGGGGGGGGGGGTCTGCAGGTTCCTATGTATACACAGGGGTGCCCAACAGACTACAACTCTCAAGTGCTCTCTGCCTGCAGGAGGTCTGTGGGTTGACTTTTGGGAGTTAGCTATATGAGTGTGAATGATGGTATATGCAATGTCAGAGGAGCCACAAACTCCCCTGTCATCATTGCAGCAACAGTATACACAGCATGGTCCTGGATAAAGGATAAGGATAAGTTCACCTTTTGGAACATGTTACATGTTCTACCCATATTTAGGGTGGAACATGTGATATGTTCCATCGGCTGCAGACTACTCCTCGTGACAGCAAGTGGGGGATCTTCTCCCCACACCCATTGTCACTATTTGAAATTAACATGGACGGGCGGGGCTCTAACCAAACAGCTGAATGAACCATTCACACTTTCCTGTGAATGCAAAAACTAGGGAAACTAGGGAACTTTAGGGAAAAAAATGTAAATGCACATTTTTTACTGCAAAAATATGTGCATTTATTATTTTTTCCAAAAAGGTGAACTTATTCTTTAAATAAATTCAGTTCACTGATTCATTGCAAATCCCTTCCACCTTCTTCACATAACAAAGCCCTCATTATTGGCCATTTCAAGCCACCAGACTTCAATTTCAAGGTCAAGAAGTGCATCATTGGTAACTGGTTGCTACGGGGTCAAGTGGCCTCATTAGTTTGCAGTGGCTGTGAGGGGGTTGGATTTGCCATGAACCCATGCACAACCCAAACCCAAAGTTAATCGCTAATTAGCAGTGAGCAAACCTCTAAAACATCATATTGCATAAAATGCTTAATACTTTATGCAGATTTTCCAACCCTAGGCTTTTTACAGATCTAATATTATTACTAATACTATTAATACATAATTTTTGTTAAGTTACTATGCATCCTATTTATTTTGTCCTAAATAAATATCTAAAAGGAGTGCATAGGAAAATGGTATTAAGATAATGTATATTTTCCTGAAGGTCATTGGCATAAACTATAATTTTGTTAATTTAGCTGCAGTAGCATACTTACCATTTCAAGAAACAGAAGCAAACAATGAAAAATAAAGTAAATGCTGTAAACTACTTGAGTAGTAGTGAGAAATTAACATCCTGCCTCAGATCAGCCCCAATTCCTGAAACTCCACACTCCAGATCAGCCCCAATTCATGCACCTTCACACCTCAGATCACTGCCCCCCCACATCAGTGCCCCACCACTGTACCCCCCTGCACATCTGCCCCACCATTGTAACTCCCTGCACATCTGCCCCACCACTGTAACCCTCTGCACATCTGCCCCACCATCTGCCCCACCACTGTAACCCCCTGCACATCTACCCCACCACTGTACTTATCCTGCACATCTGCCCCACCACTGTACTACCCTGCACATCTGCCCCACCGCTATATCCCCCTGCTTTTCTGTCCCACCACTGAACCCCCTTCTCATCTGCCCCACCAATGAACCCCCTGCTCATCTTTCCCACCACTGTAACTCCTTTCTCATCTGGCCCAACACTGAACCTCCCCTGCTCATCTGTCCCACCACTGTAACCCCCTTCTCATCTGCCCCATCACTGTACCCCCTGCTTTTCTGTTCCACTGCTGAACCCCCTTCTCATCCCTCCCACTACTGTACCTCCTGCACATCTGCACCACCACTGTACCCCCTTGCTCTCCGCTGCTCATCTGTCCCATCAATGTACCCCTTTTCTCATCTGCTCCACTACTGTACCTCCCTGCACATCTGCCCCACCACCGTATCCCCATGCTCTTCTGTCTCACTACTGAATCACCTTCTCATCTGTCCTAACACTGAACCCATCTGCTTATCTGCCCCACCACTGTAACCCGCTTTCTCATCTGCCCCAATAATGTACCTCCTGCACCTCTGTACCCCCCTGCTCTCCTCTGCCCCACCTCTGTTCCCCCTGCTCTCCTCCTCCCCACCTCTGTTCCTCATGCTCTCCTGCCCCACCGTTGTAACCCCCTGCTCATCTGTCCCACCATGCACCTCCTTTCACATCTTTCCCACTGATCTACCCCCCCTGCTTTTCTGTCCCACCACTGTAACCCCCTTCTCATCTGATCCAACACTGAAACCCTGCTCATCTGCCCCATCACTGTAACCCCCTACTCTTCTGTCCCACTGCTGAACCCCCTTCTCATCTCTTCCACCACTGAACTCTTATACACATCTGCCCAACCGCTGTACTCTCCAGCTCATCTGCTCCCCCACTGTACCCTTTTCTCATCTATGATATGCAAGATATGCAGTGGTGAAAGGAAGAAGAGATGAGACACATCTACCTGTCCTGGCACACTCATCCTGCTGATCCACCTCTCACACCAGCCCACGTGCTTGTATGTGATGTATGGGATGTAGGTGATGTCACAAACAAGCATCTGGAATGGATGCGCAATGATGAGCTCAGGTCAGAGGCATTTTCTGAAAGCAGTGGGCCTGTGTGCAGGATCGTAAGTTGGGTCCCCGTAGCTAAGAAAAAGTGCAGCGCACTGCGCCGCAGCAAAAGTTGGGATTTTCATTGCACTGAACACTGGCTGTGGCTTAAAGGGACACAGAGTGCAGGAGTAAGTGATGCAAAGGTTCAGGAATAGTTTCAACAAAGTTCCCAGAAGCTCAACAGTAATTCCACAAACTGTCACCTGATTGTGGTTTTCTCAATAATAGTGAAATCCCTTCTTTCTGAGATTGCTAGTGGCAACCAAGCGAGTCATTTTCCTCCAGATGGTGGATGGGGCTAGCAGGACTGTGATTGGCTTTAGCAGTGGCCAATGACAGTCCTCTTCCTCCTGGAAACAGGGACCGCCCCCCCCTAGCCGAACTGGACCCAATCTCTTCCCCATCACAAAAGCTGACGATCGCAGCTACAGCACAGTAGAGAACCAAACAATGGAGTTGATTTACTAAAGGCAAATAGACTGTGCACTTCTGAAAGTGTAGTTGCACTCTGCAAGGGCAGTTGCTCCAGAGCTTAGTAAATAATGGGGAGCTCTGCTGACTTCCATCATCCAATCATGTGAAAGGTAAATGACAAAAACAGCATTTTTGCTTACACGTGATTGGATGATGGATTTCAGCAGAGCTCTCCATTATTTACTAAGCTCTGGAGCAACTGCCCTTGCAGAGTGCAACTGCACTTTCAAAAGTGCACATTCTATTTGCCTTTAGTAAATCAACCCCAATGTTTTCCATCTTTTACAATGTGTGGAGGCGCAGTGTCTCCCCCTCAGTGCAGGTGAAGTGTGGTGAATTCTGAGATTGGAATGCATTTGTGTCTCACTGACACTTCCCTGCGCTGCTCTGCTAATGGGGAGGGAGTCAAGTGCTGGTAAAGAGGCTTGGCGTGCAGCTTGCGGCACCCATGCTGGGGGTTGCCTAATACTGGTCTAGGTACAGTAATAATCCAACACATTTTCAAAACAAAGTATATTATTGTGAATATATATA
The DNA here is from genome assembly GCA_037952925.1 of Lithobates clamitans. Classification (NCBI taxonomy): domain Eukaryota; kingdom Metazoa; phylum Chordata; class Amphibia; order Anura; family Ranidae; genus Lithobates; species Lithobates clamitans. Next base: position 210,278 of record JBBGZY010000901.1, read on the forward strand.
TATATATATATATATAGTTGTATAGGGTGCAGCAACCACATGAAAACATAGATTTAATTTATTTTTTAACCTTTCCCCTCACCTTGAAGTCAGTAGCAGTAAAAGGGTTAATGGTGACAATCTCTTGCTCATTAGCCTTTCTAAATGGTTACCAATCAAATCTTGGAGTCCTTCTGCAGTACTCTGCAGACTTCCTCTAAAGATCAGAGTTATCTCTAAACAGTGCTGCAGCTACAAAAAGATGTCTTGAAAAACCACTTGAAGACCGTACATATACATTGTGGCTTTCAAGTGGTATACAGGGATGATGCCTGCAGCTATTGGCATCATGCTTCTCCAGGATCTCCATTCCACAGGAGGATCCAGAACTGAAGCCAATGGTTCTGCCGGCTTAGTATAGAGCCAATGGCGGACCGGGAGGTCTCCGATGAGCTCTATGCTATAGGAAACTGGAAGTGACCAGTACTATTGTCACTTCAGGTTTCCTGAATGTAAACAGAGCCATTTTTAAACCTTGAAAGCATTTAATCACATTGATCTTGGTGTGATCAGATGCTTTAAGGGCAGAGGAGACATCTGTGGTCTAATATATCTCCCAATAAAGAGTACCTGTCACTGCCTAGTGCTGTCACAAGTGATGATGTAGCGCAAAAAAAAAATTATAATCCAATGTATATCCAATAATATCAAAGAAGGAAACAATAAAAATATATGTATGTTCAAAAAATAGTCCAATGTATATCTGAAAATATCAAAGGAAAAGAAAACAATATCCAATTTGAATCTCCACTCCAATCACCAATGTGGCATGTAATGCAAAGTGTGAATCCTCCACCCTTGTCAGTAGGGGCCTCTACTGAGGAAGTCCCCAGGTTTGGACGTAACATACACATAGGACAAGGTTTTTATGTATATGGCGTCATCCCGTGATCATCTCTGCATCTAAGGATCCTGTGATTGTATATGGCAGACACACGATTCATGGTTAGCACTGCCTATAGCGCCATTTTTGTAAGTCCAATACTATATCTTTTTATAAATAAATGTGAAGTTTTAAAAGAGAGCACTAGATCTGTGTGCTTTTTCTCCGTGCATGTATGCTGTAGGGATTGGAAATCTAATAATCCATCCATCTGTGTAAGAGCCATTTAAAGCGTCAGCAGTTTGTCTTCATCCCCAGAGAGGGAAAAACATGTGGGGAGACCTATTGGTAATGTAGGGGTCACAGCAGTGAGGTGAAAGGCTAATCTACAAGGGTGGAGGATTCACACTGCATTAAATGTCACATTGGTGCCTCCTCCTGGCTGACACTGGGCCCGGCCTCCTCCTGGCTGACACTGGGCCCGGCCACCTCCTGCCTGACACTGGGCCCGGCCACCTCCTGCCTGACACTGGGCCCGGCCACCTCCTGCCTGACACTGGGCCCGGCCACCTCCTGCCTGACACTGGGCCCGGCCACCTCCTGCCTGACACTGGGCCCGGCCTCCTCCTGGATGACACAGGGTCCGGCCTCCTCCTGGATGACACAGGGTCCGGCCTCCTCCTGGCTGCCACTTTCCCCACTTTCCTCCTGGCTGATCTCATCCTGTGTATAAAAAAGGGACATAGTTTTATTTGTTTTGTTTTTAGTTCATCAATGACACACGATTTTCTTCTCATGACTTGCAAATCAATGTTAAAAAATATATTAACCACTTCAGCCCCGGAAGGATTTACATCCTTCCTGACTAGAGCACTTTTTACAATTTGGCACTTTGTCGCTTTAACTGCTAATTGCACGGTCATGCAATGCTGTACCCAAACGAAATTTGCGTCCTTTTGTTCCCACAAGTAGAGCTTTCTTTTGATGCTATTTGATCACCTCTGCGGTTTCTATTTTTTGCCCTATAAACGGAAAAATACCGAAAATTTTGAAAAAAAACTATATTTTCTAATTTTTGTTATAAAAAAAATACAATAAACTCAATTTTATTCATACATTTAGTCCAAAATGTATTCAGCCACATGTCTTTGGTAAAAAAGATGTCAATAAGCGTATATTTATTGGTTTGCGCAAAAGTTATAGCGTCTACAAACTAGGGTACATTTTCTGGAATTTACACAGCTTTTAGTTTATGACTGCCTATCTCATTTCTTGAGGTGCTTAAATGGCAGGGCAGTACAAACCCCCCCCAAATGAGCCCATTTTGGAAAGTAGACACCCCAAGGGAATTGCTGAGAGGCATGTTGAGCCCATTAAATATTATTTTTTTTTTGTCCCAAGTGATTGAATAATGACAAAAAAAAAAAAAAAAAATTTACAAAAAGTTGTCACTAAATGATATATTACTCACACAGGCCATGGGCATATGTGGAATTGCACCCCAAAATACATTTAGCTGCTTCTCCTGAGTATGGGGATACCACATGTGTGGGACTTTTTGGGAGCCTAGCCATGTACGGGGCCCCGAAAACCAAGCACCTCCTTCAGGATTTCTAAGGGCGTAAATTTTTGATTTCACTCCTCACTACCTATCACAGTTTTGAAAGCCATAAAATGCCAGGACAGTTCAAACCCCCCCAAATGACCCCATTTTGGAAAGTAGACACCCCAAGCTATTTGCTGAGAGGCATGTCAAGTCCATGGAATATTTTATATTTTGCCACAAGTTGCGGGAAAAATTACAAACTTTTTTTTTTTTGCACAAAGTTGTCACTAAATGATATATTGCTCAAACATGCCATGGGCATATGTGGAATTACACCCCAAAATACATTCTGCTGCTTCTCCTGAGTATGGAGATATATTATGTGTGGGACTTTTTGGGAGCCTAACTGCGTACGGGGCCCCGAAAACCAAGCACCGCCTTCAGGATTTCTAAGGGCGTAAATTTTTGATTTCACTCCTCACTACTGAAGCACTGACCCCCGAAGGAGCTGCTGAGTTATTTGGGCCTGTACTCTACTTTATACCCCTTTGAATATCTCAGTCCCTTTGACACAGCTGTGGTGTAATAGTGTGCAGTTAGAACGAAATCACAAAGGCAAGTTCACAATACTCAATATAATATAACTGTTTGTAGTGATCTTACCCTCCTCTGGGCTGGTGATGAAGAGGAAAACAACACTCACACAGTTGTACTTGAATAATAACCATATTTACTGTAGTTGTATTAGAAGGGTTAAACTACAATGGTTGTACTGTCAGACCAACATAGTCTGACAGACAACTAAACTTTACAAAAGGTACAATACAGGTGTATAATGTCTGAAGTAATATATGAGAGGTATAACAAAGTAAATAGGATACCGTCAGTGTGAGTGTATCTCACTCTAAGCACTGTCCTATTTCCTGCGTGCTTAAAGCTTTACTAAATCAAATGTTGACCTGATTAAGTACAATACAACACTAGGGAGCTCCCTTCTATAATATCACACCGCCCTGATATAGTAAAATACTGAACAGTCCTTCTTTATCTTCTTTTCTTCTGCTAGCAACAAGGTAATTCTGTAATCCAAGGGTTAATGATTCCTTATCAAAGTATGCTGAAAAGATGAAAACCCAGCTCTGGTGTCGTGCTACTTTAACTAACTTTGATGCCAAGGACTCAGTACTAATTCCTCTAGAATCTGCTTGTGGGACTATGGGTCGGGGCAACTCTGTCTTGTGTACACGTGTGTATAAAAGTGCATCAAGGAACTTGTGGGCAACAGCCCTCTTACCCAACCAGGACAGTGTTGTCAGAAGACTCCGTTCTGATGTGCAGGGTTCTGTCTTTGGCCGACCGGCACTGCTGCGATGCTCCGCTCCTCTCCACAAGACGCTTCGGAACTCCCAGATGACTACGACAGGCTCCTCTGGCTCCTTCCCAGTCTTGCCCCGTCGTCAGTCCAGCTCTGTGGGATGTCACAATACCGCTGCTCGGATCGCTGTTCCATGGCGGTAGGCCGCCATGTGCTGGAGACCTCAAACAGATCCTCCCAGGCTGGCCATGCATGTCCAAGAGACCTAAGATGGCTGCTCCCAGCCCTTTTAAAATCTTCCCACAATGCAGTCCTGTTCCCTGAGGTTCATGGAAGTCACTGAGCATTGTGGGTGGGTTAAGTTAATGTCCAGATATAAACAAACAAAAGACTTCCAGGTCAACTTCAAAAATCATAATAGAAATAAAACAAAGATTCAGTCCTTGTATATTTTGGCCGCTAGATGGCGCCAGAGGATGAGATATAACATAACATAAAACTATTAAGGCATTATTAAAGCGGAGCGCCGCCGAATTTTTTTTTTTAAAAGTCAGCAGCTACAAATACTGCAGCTGCTGACTTTTAAAACATGGACACTTACCTGTCCAGGGCGCCCGCGATGTCGGCACCCGAGGCCAAACCGTCTCTCCGTCCTCGAGTGCTGCCGCCTCCATCTAAGGGGATCAGGAAGTGAAGCAGTGCGGCTTCATTTCCCGGTTCCCTACTGCGCATGCGCGAGTCGCGCAGCACAATACGGATGGTCCCTGCTGCCTCTGGGACCCGTGTGTTTCCCAGCAGGCAGCGGGGAGGGAGCAGGAAGTGGCGTAAATAACCGCAGATTCTGCGGCTATCTATGCCGGAAGTGAGTACAGATACCTGTAATATACAGGTATCTGTACCCCCCTCCCCCCTGAAAGGTGCCAACTGTGTCACCGGAGGGGGGGGGAATCTGATGAGTGGAAGTTCCACTTTTGGGTGGAACTCCACTTTAAGCAAATAAGTGACCGCTACACTACCTATCACAGTTTCCAAGGCCATAAAATGCCAGGATGGCATAGAAAGTAGACACCCCAAGCTATTTCCTGAGAGGCATGGTGAGTATTTTGCAGCTCTCATTTGTTTTTGAAAATGAAGAAAGAAAAGATTATTTTATTTTTATTTTTTCAATTTTCAAAACTTTGTGACAAAAAGCGAGGTCTGCAAAATACTCGTAATAGCTCTCAGCAAATAGCTTGGGGTGTCTACTTTCCAAAATGGGGTCATTTGGGGGGGTTGTGCCATCTGGGCATTCCATGGCCTCTGAAACTGTCATAGGCAGTGAGGAGTGAAATCAAAAATTTACACCCTTAGAAACCCTGAAGGCGGTGCTTGGTTTTTGGGGTCCCGTATGCGGCTAGGCTCCCAAAAAGTCTCACACATGTGGTATGCCCGTACTCAGGAGAAGCAACAGAATGTATTTTGGGGTGTAATTTCACATATTCCCATGGCATGTTTGAGCAATATATCATTTAGTGACAACTCTGTGCAAAAAAAAAAAAAAAAAGGAAAATTTATTATCAAATACTTACCGTAATTTTCCTTTCCTGATGGACTCCATGGCAGCCTACGTGTGGGTTAACCCCGCCTCCTCTCCAATGCTATAGGACCCCATTCCCATAAAAGAGTACTCACCACTAGCTACTGCATTCCGTAACTAGCCTACTCTATGACCAATGGGTGGGAACTCCGTCTGCCATGGAGTCCATCAGGAAAGGAAAATTACGGTAAGTATTTGATAATAAATTTTCCTTTTTCCTGACAGACTCCATGGCAGCCTACGTGTGGGAAATAACTAGCCGACCACACGGGTGGGTATATTGAGTCAAACCAAAAATTTTAATTTGCCCTATCAACCGATAGGATTCTCAAAGCAAAGTTTACAGAGGACAATGAAGCAGGCTCAATACAATAGTGAGACATGAAAGTATTGATAGAGGCCCACGAGGCCGCCTTGCATATGGTGTCTGGGGCCACGTGTCGAGCTGCCGCCCATGAAGCCGCCATTCCCCTGGTGGAGTGAGCTGTCACCGCCTGTGGAGGAGCCAAGCCCTTCGCCCTGTATGCTTGTTGAATAGTCTGAACAATCCAAGTAGCGAGTGTCCTAATCTAAGCTTTTTTCCCTTTATTGCTTCCTGAGTGTAAAATAAATAAATGGTCAGAACGTCTGAAGGGAGAAGTTATTCTCAGGTATTCTTTAATTGCTTCCCCTACATCCAGAGGATGAATTTCGGAAGATCCTGGAGACTTAAACGTGGGAAGGACTATTTCTTGATTATCATGGAACACTGAGGACACTTTTGGATTTAAACCCAGCATAGGGACGAGTACTACCCGGTCCGGGAAGAACGTCAGGAAGGGTTCTTCACAACCCAGAGAGCCAATCTCAGAGACCCTTTTTGCCGATGTGACGGCTACTAAAAAGACCACCTTTGCCGAGAAGTCCTTAATAGAGAGCGGGGAAGGCCCGCTAGTTCTGAGTCCCGAGATTGAATCCAGAACTAGTGGCAGATCCCATTTGGGGAACCTGAATTTTCTTTGGGGCTTAAGCCTTGAAGCGCCACGAAAGAATTGCCGGATTAACGGATTATTTGCCCAAGAGGACCCTGAGAAGGCAGACAGTGCAAATACCTGGACTCTAAGCGAGCTGATGGATAATGGTAGGTCTAAACCTGTTTGAAGGAAGCTGAGGACGTCTTGCACCTCCGGGTGTCTACAAGACCTGCCGTTAGAAGAGCAGAAATCCACAAACTTGGACCAGATCCTACTGTAGACTTTATTCGTGCTAGGTCTTCTTGAGCTCATAAGAGTTGAGATCACTGAGGGAGCGCAATCAAGCGAGATTAGCCTCTCCCTCTCAAGAACCAGACCATCAGTCTCAGTACTGCCGGGCATGGGTGCAGAACTGACCCCTGAGAAAGAAGGTCCGGCCTGAGAGGGAGAGGCACCGGGTCCCTGAAGCTGAGCTGGACAAGGAGAGGGAACCATGGCCGGTTCGGCCAGTATGGAGCTATCATCAACACTTCGGCTGTTTCCGAACTGAGCCTCTGCAGGAACCTCAGGATGACTGGAAGCGGTGGAAAGGCATAGGCCTTGTTGAATCTCCAGAGATCCGTCAGTGCGTCCGACCCGAGACCCTGGCTGCAATGACCTCTGGCATAAGATTTCTTCAACTTGCAGTTGTGGCGTGAGGCGAATAGATCCACCTCGGGTTCGATCCCCAGTGATGAGACCCATCTGAATGTCTCCATATTCAGGGACCACTCGTTGTTGTCCAGCTTGGTGCGAGAAAGGAAGTCTGCTTGGGTATTTTGGACCCCTGGGACAAACACTGCCGAGATATTGCATAGGTTCTTCTGTGCCCAGGAAAGGATGGGCTCGACTTCCCGAAGGAGATTGAGGCTCCGGGTACCCCCCTGCCTCTTCACATAGGCGACTGCCGTTGTGTTGTCCATTCTTAGCAATACTGAGTTCCCTTTCAGTAGGTGAGAGAAGGACTGCAGTGCACACCAGGCCGCTCTGAGCTCTAGGACGTTCGAACCCGGGACTGGCAGGCATGGATCCCATTTGCCCTGTGCAAGGTTCGAACCGCAGAGGGCTCCCCAGCCCGTCCCGCTGGCATCGGTCGTAACCGTGATCCAGGCGATGGGAGCAATGGAATGACATGTCAGTAAGTTCTTGCGTTGGAGCCACCAGAAGAGGCTGTTTCTCATTGATGATGTCACCCGGATGACCTGATTCTTGTCCCCTGTTTCCCATTGCTGCAGGAACCCTGACTGGAAGGGACGTAATCTCCACAAGGCCCATTTGACCATGGGAGTCGTGGAGACCATCGTGCCGATGATTATTAGACACTGAGAGGCCTTCAGGTATGAGGTATGTAGAGCCCGAGCAATTCTGTCCCGGACCACCGGAACTTTCTGTAGTGGAAGAGAAATAGTGCTCCTTACGGTGTCGAACTGTGCTCCCAGATATATTAGGCGTTGAGTCGGAATTAGGTGGCTCTTTGCAAGATTCAGAAGCCACCCGAAGCTGGATAGAGCGGAGATCACCTGCTCCCGGTGGGCCAGCAGCTGATCCCTGCTTTGAGATAGAACCAGGAGGTCGTCGAGGTAGTGGTAGAGCTGCACCCCCTTTAACCTTATGAGGGCCACCGTGGCTAAGAGGATCTTTGAGAAGACCCGGGGGGAGGTTGTCAACCCGAAGGGGAGGCAAATAAACTGCAGATGCTCCTGCCCTACTTGGAAACGTAGGTACTTGTGAAGCCGCTCCTCTACTGGGACGTGGAAGTAAGCGTCCTTCAAATCGATGGAAATCATCCAGTCGTTTGGCTGAATGGCTTGCTGAATGGTCGACAGAGATTCCATCTTGAACTTTCCTTGCTCTATAAACTCGTTCAGGTAGGTCAGGTCTATGACCGGGCGCCAAGAGCCACTCTTTTTTCGAACTAAGAAAAGGGGAGAATATACCCCCTGAAACCATTCGTCCCTGGGGACATGTACAACTGCTCCTTGAGACTTCAGAAGGTCCACATAGGACAGAAGAGCTTTCCTTTGATCTTCCGACCGGGGAAGAAGAGTGGAGACAAATCTGGGGGGAGGAATATTGGAAAAGGTCCATCTGTGACCTGTTGAAACTGTTCTTATCACCCAAAAGTCCGAGATCGAGGCCACCCAGACGTGCCGGAAGAGGCTTAGCCGTGCCCCTACCCGACCCGCCTGGGCAGGCGTAATCTCAAAAGTACTTTGCCTGCTCACGACCACTGGATGTCTGGCCTTTAGCGGACTTGCGAAAGGAAGCTTGACCTCTGCTCCAGTTCTTCCTGAAGTCCCTGCCGGGCTTGTAAGAGCGAGCTTCCCTGGAGCGCTCTGGGGAATGTCTTCTAAACTGAGGTTTCTTCCGCCCAAGAAGGCGTCTGTCCTGGGGAAGGAAGCCCGACTTGCCACCCGTAGCACGTGATATGGCATCATCGAGTTTATTGCCAAACAGTGAGGATCCCTCGAAGGGAATTTTACACCAGGCCTGTTTGGAAATAGGGTCAGCAAGCCAAGGACGTAACCATAATGCCCGTTTGGCCGTGACTGACGATAGCATAACTCGCGCCAACAGGCGTATCAAATCAATGGATGCCTCCCCCAAGAAGACTGCCGCTAGCTTTAATTCTGCGGCCGCTGAACTTCCCGCCAGTTCTTCCGAAATTCCCTTAAGGAAGGAATCCACATTCTCCGCCCAAGCCTCCATGGCTTTTGACATGGCTGCCAGAGAAAACGCTGGTTTACAGGCCGTGCCTGCCAACCCATAGATTCTCTTCAGATCCTGGTCAATCCTTCTCTCGAGACCATCCTTGAAGGATACCGTATCCTCCAGGGGAAGAGTGACATGTTTAGCCAGCCGCATCAGGGCAGCGTCTACAAGGGGAGCATTCTCTAGGTATTTCACCTCTTCTGACTTGAAGGGGTACAATCTGGAGGTTTTGTTAACCATAGAGGATTTCCTATCCATTTTGCTCCATTCCTCATCTATAATATCTTTCAGCTCTGAAAGGAGAGGAAAGTTTGAACGTTCTTTTCCGAGGTGTTTGAAGAATTTCTTCTGCTTGGCCGGGGGAGTAGCGGGATCCTCCCATTTAAGGGCCTCTTTGATTGCTTTAATTAAAGGTGACACCATGTTGAAGTCAAAGCCTCCGTTTTCCTCTTCCTCCCGAAGATCATCATCTGAGGAATCAAGAGAGGCCGCATAAGGCTGGGACGTGCCCGGGTCTTCACGGGCCTCATCAGCCGGGGGGCCAGACAGCACCGTAGACTGGCTCAGCGTGTGGGGTGAATCCAACTCTTTCAGGGATTGCTGTACCACACGTTTAACTAGAGATTCCAAATGCTGGGTCTCTGTTTCTTTTCCCCTGACCGCCCGGGCATAGCACCGGTCACATAGTGATTTGCCCTCCGGAACTCTTGTTCCACATCCCCAGCAGGCTCTACGATCAGAGCGGCTGTCATGGCGGTGGGAGCGGTGTCTGGAGGAGGAATGAGATCGTCTCCTCTGGTGGTGGTCTCCAGAAGCAGAGTCTCGTCTGGATCTTGAAGGAGACTGGCGTTGTGGCCTGGCAAGGTCTTTAACATTCTGGACCGGAATCTGCGGGTCCGATCTAGAAGGGCTGGAAAAAAGCACAATAGGAAAGGGAAAATGATGGGACCGTCATCAGAAAACGCATATACCATGCGACTGACCTTCCACCCCTCCCCTCTTAAGCACATACCTTGTGCGAGAGGGCTGGCCACTTAAAGGCGGTGAACTATCCATAATTTGCTTCTTCTATAAGAAGTGCGATACAATGCAGCTGGTCTGCAAAAAAGAGAGAAAAAAATGGCCTAGATGGGCCAACAAACCAGTAAGAAGGAGTCCGTTGCCCCTAAAGAGTCACAACATCTCATCATATATCAAGAAGAAAATTCATTTATATATTTTATTTTATTTTTTTTTTTAATTTATTTTATATTATATTATTTCCCTTTTTTTTTTTTTTTTTTTTAAACTTTGAATATAAAAAATATATATATTTTTTGGTTGTGTTTTTTTTTTTTTTACAAGTATATGCATTTCTACATTTCCACGCACAAAGTATACCAAAGTGCTCAAAACACTCACCTAAAGTTGACCAGTGCTGGGCATGGGGAAGACCGCTGCACTCCCGTTCACTGCGAGGGAAATCCCACTGTGAGGGAGTCTCAGAGCGGCATTTAAAGCTCCCCGCCCGTGACGTCACCGTCCATGACGCGCCTGCGCCATGGGTCAGCGATCGTACCGCGCACGCGCGGTTCCAGGGCATTATGCCGTACTGCGCAGCGATCGTACCGCGCACGCGCGGTTCCAGGGCATTATGCCGTACTGCGCATGCGCGAGCCAAGCCTCGGTTTTGAGGAGGCTATTGCGCATGCGCGAACAGCGAGAATGCCGTACCCGGAAGTAGTGAGGCAGGCTGGAACGCACCAGCGCTCCAGCCGCCATGAGGGGCGGAAAAGGACCCAAAACGACCGGTCTCGCTGATATAGAGACCGGAGATACCTGGGGAAAGACAGGATACATAGAAAACACTGCCATGGAGACAAACATGCTTCCGACCTTGCCAGCCGTTTGGTACGTCCAGAAGTTTTCAGCATACAGAGGCAACCATCCCTCCACCACAAGGGGAAAATCTTCAGCCTCAAACGCTACTCGCCCGCTCGTGGCTGGGCCCTGAGCTGCACCGCAAGAGGTATGCCATAATCCTGGATCCGTCCGACCGGACGTGAACAACTTGAATAGGTCCATTGGAGGAGGACAAAAAAGGAACGCAGTAGCTAGTGGTGAGTACTCTTTTATGGGAATGGGGTCCTATAGCATTGGAGAGGAGGCGGGGTTAACCCACACGTAGGCTGCCATGGAGTCTGTCAGGAAATTGTCTTTTCCCTGCAACTTGTGTCACAATATAAAATATTCCATGGACTCGACATGCCTCTCAGCAAATAGCTTGGGGTATCTACTTTCCAAAATGGGGTCATTTGGGGGGGGTTGAACTGTCCTGGCATTTTATGCACAACATTTAGAAGCTTATCACCCACTCTTCTAACCACTTGAAGACAAAGCCCTTTCTGACACTATTTGTTTACATGAAAAAAATTTTTTTTTTGCAAGAAAATTACTTTGAACCCCAAACATTATATATTTTTTTTAAAGCAAAGGCCCTACAGATTAAAATGGTGGGTGTTTCATTTTTTTTTTACACCGTATTTGCACAGCGATTTTTTAAACGCATTTTTGGGGGAAAAAACACACTTTTTTAATTTTAATGCACTAAAAAACACACTATATTGCCCAAATGTTTGATGAAATAAAAGAGATGATCTTAGGCCGAGTACATGGATACCAAACATGACATACTTTAAAATTGCGCACAAACGTGCAGTGGCGACAAACTACATACATTTTTAAAAGCCTTTAAAAGCCTTTACAGGTTACCACTTTAGATTTACAGAGGAGGTCTACTGCTAAAATTACTGCCCTCGATCTGACCTTCACGGTGATACCTCACATGCATGGTGCAATTGCTGTTTACATCTGACGCCAGACCAATGCTTCCGTTCGCCTTTGTGTGAGAGCAGGGGGGGACAGGGGTGCTTTTTTTTTTTTTATTTTTTTTTTTTTTTTGCATTTTTATCTTATTTTTAAACTGTTCCTTTTGTTTTTTTTTAATCATTTTTATTGTTATGTCAGGGAATGTAAATATCCCCTATGATAGCAATAGGTAGTGACAGGTACTCTTTTTTTGAAAAAAATGGGGTCTATTAGACTCTATATCTCTCCTCTGCCCTCAAAGCATCAAAGCATCTGACCACACCAAGATCAGTGTGATAAAATGCTTTCCCAATTTCCCAATGGCGCTGTTTACATCCCGCGAAATCTAAGTCATGAAATGCTCATAGCTTCTGGTTTCTTAGGCCATAGAGATGATTGGAGCCATTTTAGTCGCTCATCAGCTCTATGGTCAGCTGGCAGAATCACCGGCTGCATTCTCAGGTTCCCTGTTGGGACAGGAGAGCCAGAGAAAAACATGGAAGACGGTGGGGGGGGGTCATTCCCTCCCACTGCTTGTAAAAGCAGTCTAGAGGCTAATTAGCCACTAGGATTGATTTTACATGAAAGCTGACCACTGGCTGAAAAGAATGATGCCAAGATGATGCCTAAACCTGCAGGCATAATTCTGGTATAACTACTCAAAGTCCAGCAACGTACCAGTACATTGCTGGTCCTTGTTGGGCATATATTGTAATCTTTTTTTTTTCATGCAGCCTGTGGGCTGAACGAAAAAAAGAGATTGATTGGTGGGTATGCCCACCATTAGAATACCTCCCTTCATCCACCCACTTCTAATCGTGGGAGCCAACACTGTTGCTGTCAAGATAAATAAATCCACGCTGCAGCTGAATGGCGTACCTGAAAACAAAAAAATGGTTAACAATAAAACACAGTAAACAGTAAAGTATAAAAAATTGCATACCTGAAAAGCAAACATGATAAAACATAATAACAATAAAACATTGCAGAATAGAATACAGTAAAAAAGAGCAGAACAATAGAGAGAGAAAGAAAAATAAAACAACAACTTTATTTTGTTTTTTTTATTTTATATATTTTTTTGTGTTTTTTTCTTTTTTTTTTTGTAACTATAACTTTTATAACTGTAACCGGTTCCAGGTTCAGGTCTCTCAAAATGCAATGGCATCTTGGGAGACCCTGTGAAAGTGTGCCTAGTCTGTGCAATGCTGTATGCTATGCTAATACTCAACTAGTGTATGGTAGCATTCAAAACATTCACCAATGCAAAGACCATAATTGTCAGGACAGAAGGGACAATAATAGCGGGTGTCACGCCTATATCCGCGCTTCTGCAGACACGACATCTTTTTTGGGGGGGTTCGTTGGGTAGGGGTACTCGGGAGGACATAAAGAAAATGTCTCTCATGCAGCCAACTGCATTTGGTTGGGGATGTGAATGGGGGAAGTACGGGTGCTGCAGAAGTGGTGGGTTCCCAATTAGGATTGGCGAATGCAGCAGGAAGGGCATTATGGGCACGACGGGCCTGTGTTTGTCTTCTTCTTGGTGGCAGCGGGACACTACTTGTGCTTGCCACCTCACCAGCTTGAACTACACTTATGGGACTCACCACGTCACCAAGTGTTACTGCAGTGCTGGTTTGACTACGACCAGGGTGTACTAGGCCGCTGGTGCTTGCTAGTTCACCAAAACGCTACCAAAAAAACTGTTAGCGATTGCAAGGATCAGGCCTGACTCTGCGAACGCTGCAGTTATGCGTTTAGTGTTTTGTAAGTGACAGTCATCGATCGATACTGCACTTGGGTGGGCTGGGCTGGGCTGAGGGGCAAAACGCAGGTGCTAGCAGGTATCTGGGCTGATCCCGCTAATACTGCATTTTTGGGAACCCTAAACTGCTGGGGACGCTAGTATAAATCTGATCAGATCAGATATTGATCCGTTCAGATACTATACCACTAAGGGAGGTGTACGGTGTGTGCATGAGTGTTAGCGCTACTGGCACTAACCTGACGCTGCCTGGGGCTGGTGCTTGCCAGTTCACCAAAATGCTACTAAAAAAAGTGTTAGCGAGGGTATCAGGCCTGAATCTGCGAACGCTGCAGTTATGCTTTTAGTGTTTTGTAAGTGACAGTGATCGATCGATACTGCACTTGGGTGGGCTGGGCTTGGCTGGGCCGAGCGGAGAGGCAAAACGCAGGTGCTAGCAGGTATCTGGGCTGATCCCACTAACCCTGCATTTTTGGGAACCCTAAACTGCTGGGGACGCTAGTATAGATCTGATCGGATCAGATATTGATCCGTTCAGATACTATACCACTAAGGGAGGTGTATGGTGCATGCATGGGTGTTAGTGCTACTGACACTAACCTGACGCTGCCTGGGGTGACGCAGACCCTATCTGACCCTAAAACCTAACTTATATCACCGTTGGGCGATCAGGGGGCTAAACCTTTATTAGGTAATAAACGGCTGGTGCCCTGACACTATAAAAAATAAACTAACTAACCAGCGTCACCCGTAACACTTATATGGTGATCACGGGTGAAAGGGCTAATTAGGGGGCAATCAAGGGGTTAAAACCTTTATTAGGTAGTATATGGAGGTCCCTGACGCTATAAAACGCTGACGGCAAACCTATATATTTACCTCCCTAACTAGCGTCACCAGTGACACTAACACAGCGATCAGAAAAATGATCACTTAGTGACACTGGCGACGGGGAGTGATCAAGGGGTTAAAACTTTATTAGGAGGGGTTAGGGGGGTACCCTAGACCTAAAGGGGGCTAACCCTAACTGCCCTACCACACTAATGCCCCGTACACACGGTCGGACATTGATCGGACATTCCGACAACAAAATCCTAGGATTTTTTTAGACGGATGTTGGCTCAAACTTGTTTTGCGTACACACGGTCGCACAAAGTTGTCGGAATTTCCGATCGCCAAGAACGCGGTGACATAAACCACGTATGACGAGACTAGAAAAGGCCAGTTCAGAACCAAGCATGGCACCCTTTGGGCTCCTTTTGCTAATCTCGTGTTAGTAAAAGTTTGGTGAGAGACGATTCACGCTTTTTCAGACTCGTGGTTTTCAGATCGTTTTCTGCTGTTCAGTTTGTGCTTGTGGGTTTGTATCTGCTCTTCAGTGCGTGCAAGCAAGCTACGCGTGACTTGTCATTGTGTTCTTGTTTGTTCGTTACTATTTATCAGGTCGCTCTTCACAGGCCTTGCTGTTCTTCAGTGTGTTCTGTTACTTCGTTCTGTGCAGCCGACCGTTTTCTAGCCATGTTGCATATACGTACTCCTCGTAGAGTTCGTGCTGTGCGGGGGCTTGGTGTTGGGGTCCTGACCTTGACACAAGTCCAGTCCATGAACAGGGTGGGGAGGAGTTCATGGACCAAGAATTGTTTGCTTCAGCGTGACCAGTTCTGTCATATGCCTTTGCTCCGTGAGATCCGTGAGAATAATCCTGATGATTTCAGGAACTTTCTCAGGATGACAGGCCCCGTTTTTTAAACGTTTGTTGGCTTTGCTCACCCCCTATATCAGCAGGCAGGATACCTGCATGAGGCAAGCCATCACTGCGGAGCAGAGGCTCGTCGCCACCCTGCGGTACTTGGCGACGGGGAGAAGCCTGCAGGACCTCAAGTTCTCGACAGGCATCTCCCCCCAGGCTCTGGGTATCATTATCCCAGAGACCTGTTCTGCCATCATCCAGGTCCTGCAGAAGGAGTATATTAAGGTAAGATTTTTATCCTTTAATATCACATTTTATTGTATTTAATGTTTGCTAATGTATTGTATTTCTTTCCTCATTCCCTAATTACCATGATTGGAATATGCTGTGAATGTCCCCTTTGTCCTCATGCATGCTGGATTTTTATGTAATTATTTTTGTTGTCCTTCATACATATTTGCCTTCACTTACCTCCCCAGCATGCTCTCCTGCCCCTATACTCACCTCGTGTAGTCACTTAACAATGTATTTTATCAGCTCCATAGTAGTGCTTTACCCCAAACACCCCCTAAAATGTTTAGAAATGTGATTTGTGCTTTAAATTCAGGCAGAGTGCCAGAGACTTTTTTTTGGGTGTCCCCAAATCATTTGGAACCCTCCCTCCCCCCAACTGCTATAAGTCAGTTGATAACAATTCTCTATCTATCCACAATTCTCTATCTATCCACAATTCTCTATCTATCCTCAATCATCTATCTGCTGACTTTGCCAAACCCATACACACTATACCCATCTCTTTTGTGGTCAAATTCATGGATGAATTCCCCAAAGCATGTAGTGCAAGGGCCTGCCTGTATACTTTCAAATGGTACTGTTTCAAATTTTTGTATCCTATTATTATCTTGATAGGTAATAGCAGAATGTCCAAATGTGCTCAAATGTGTACAGTGTGTATTTATATCTTTGTATTATGACACTTCTTACCTGTCCAGTGGGCTGCCAATAGTGTAACTAAGGAGGGGCTGTTCAAAGTAATACCCATTATTTAGGCATTTATTTAGGCATTCATATCTCAATGAAGTGGAGAGGATTACCTGTCCCAGAGTCCCCCCCCCTATAATCTTAGAAATGGCCCAGGAAAGGGGGGATTGATAGGTGTACCTTATACTTTGGTCTTAAAAAATTCCCTCATAAAAATGTTAGCTTGATGTTGGGCAAAAATGTTTGTGTCTAATCTGCTTTCCATGTTTATGTGCAAAATAACAAATTTTTGATTTTGTTTTGACTCCACAGTTTCCTTCCACGCCACAGGAATGGCAGACTGTGGCCTCCCACTTTGCCCAGCGGTGGGACTTTCCTAACTGCGGAGGGGCAATTGATGGGAAACATGTCCACATCATCCCACCACCCAACTCGGGGTTGTACTATTACAACTACAAGGGGTTCAATACTATTGTGATGTTGGCGGTGGTGTCGGCTAATTATGAGTTCCTGTATGTGGGGAAGAATGGCCGGATGTCAGATGGTGGAGTCATCGCCCTGACAGAGTTTTACAGGCGTCTCCAGAATGGCAGCTTGGACTTGCCACCTCCAGAAGACAATGTGGAAGGACTCCCATTCGTCTTGGTTGCGGATGAAGCATTTGTGCTGGGGGACCATCTTATGCGGCCATTCCCGATGAGGACCCTCCCCCTGGACCAGAGGGTTTTTAATTACCGGTTAGCCAGAGCCAGAAGAGTGGTGGAGAACACGTTTGGAATAATGGCCAGCCGGTTCCGCCTATTTCTTACACCCATACATATGGCAGAGTACAAACTGAATCACATTATCCTGGCGTGCTGTGTTCTACACAACTTTTTGCGGAAACATTCTGCCAACTATGCTGGCTCAGTTGGGCTTGAGGCCGGAATTCCTAATGAAGCAACCCTGACGGCACTTGAAAGTGGCTGTCCTGGCTTGCCCTCCCTGAGTGTCTGTGATGTCCGGCTAAGATACCTTGAATTCCTTGTGGGTAGGGGGGCCATCAATATGCCAGACAATGTCTAAAACATTTTTTTTAATTAAAATAAAAAAATAAAACCAAGGTTTCGTGACATTTCCTGCTTGTGTTTGTTTTAGCTGACCCTGAGAGAAATGTGGTGAGTCCTGAAATTGGCTGATTATGCAACCTTACAAAGCACTGGTGGGTGTTATTTACTAAAGGCAAAGACACTTTGCACTACAAGTGCACTTAAAACTGCACTGAAACTGCACTTGCAGTGCAAAGTGGATTTGCCCTTAGGAAATAACACCCATTGTCACAGAAAACACCCATTACAGCACAACAAAAGTTTAGTAGCGTTGAGACAATAATCCACACAATCTTGATTAACAATCTTTTTAATACCAGCACAATCACATGTGCATTTAGAAACGGTTTTTAAAACAAACCAACATGTTTGTTGTATAACAATTTTTGGGGTCACATTAGAAAAATTAGAAATGTCCATTTAAGATAAAAACAGGCATGTTTAAAACCAACAAGAAAGACACAAATCTTGAACTTACAAAGTTCACATTTGGTAGAACTTGAAGGCAATATCAGACATGAGTATTTACAAACTGTGTTTGATATTGCGTTCAGATGGGGTGAAGTCACCCCAGGAAAAGCCAAATTTTGAAGATGCACACTAATTTAAGAATGTCAACATGTGCTAGCTGCCATCATGGGGGATCAAAGGACGTGTTTTGGGGGTGCAACCCCTTCCTCACAGCTATTTTATTATTGAGGAAGGGGTTGGACCCCCAAAACGCGTCCATTGATCTCCCGTGATGGCAGATAGCACATGTTGACATTCTTAAATTAGTGTGCATCTTCAAAATTTGGCTTTTCCTGGGGTGACTTCACCCCATCTGAACGCAATATCAAACACAGTTTGTAAATACTTATGTCTGATATTGCCTTCAAGTTCTACCAAATGTGAACTGTGTTGACACACAGTGTGCATCTTCAAAATTTGGCTTTTCTAATATTTTTTAAAAAGTTTTCAAAAATTGTAGCACACCAAAAAACAAAGGGATTTGGAGGGCTTTTAAACTCGCCCTAAAACATCAATGATGTTCTTATTTTTTTGAAGAACATCATTGATGTTTTTCTTGATGTTTTCCAATGAAACATTATACCCCATGATCTCCCCAATCAGGATCTGGGCACTTTCAGAGGTGAAAGGATCAGGATCCACAACATCACGATCACCTAAAAAGAGAGAAACCAAAAAAAAAAACAGGTATTATAAATATGCCGGCATCCATCTCTTACCTTTAGCCTGTGGTCGCAGACACTCACCTGTTGTGGTGACAATTTCCACCACGTCTTCCTCCTCCTGCTCTTCTTGTCTTTGGGGGATTTCACCTTCTTCCAGAGGTGGGGGGTCTGTGGTCTCCTCAGATGAGGGGTGTCCTCCGAGTCTTTTATCCCCTATGTAAAAAAAAAATAGGTATACTTAGCACACAGATATTTAATGTCCGAACTATAAATATGAAGCATTGCTTGGAAGTGGGGTGCAATTGTCTATTTTGCCAGAGTTCCAAGATGTAGCATTTTTATTGTCCTTTGTCAAGCTTCAATACTTTACCTGTCTTGTACAAGCTTCACAGATGGAGACCCCCTATAGTATACACTGGAGCACCTGTGTGGGCCCCTTAATAAAAAGGGTGTTCTTGTGTCCCACACTAGTGCTTCAGCGTCCAGATGTGAAAACTGCTGCTGAGTGTCCTCTCCTTACACAGAATCTAGTTGGTATTTCATTCTAGTAACAAACACATCTACACCACCCAATTCTTTTCACACAAGTAGGCCCCAAAAAATGATGGCAATTGCATATGGCCAAACGAACTATGTTTGATACAAACGAATAATGTGCCCATGAACATAAAAGTTGCCATTTTAAACTGGATAACAGTTATTAAGAAAAGCACATGGAGCAGCATGAACGTAATAAACAGAAGAATAGGAACACAACACAACTACTTACTTTTTTGCAGCACTCTCCGGATCTTTCTGTACTGCTCGTGTTCTCTTAATTTGAGGTCCGACCACCGCTTCCTGAACTGATCTTTCGATCGTCGTACCCCGAAATTCCGGTGCAGACTCTTGACCACTTTCGCCATTATCTTGGCCTTTCTGACATTGGGGTTGGGGTAAGGTCCATACTTCCCTTCATAGTCGGCCTTCTTCAGGATGTCCACCATCTCCAACATCTCCCCAAAGGACATATTTGATGCCTTATATCATCTCCTTCTGGATCGGGACATTTCTGGCTCCGGGCTTTCCTCCCCCTCCTCCTCGTTGCTGTAATTATCTGACACCTGCTGTGTTTCCGCCATGTGCTCTTACCCCACTGCGCCGAACGAGAAGGGGCAGGGAATAGACTAGAAAGAACATCAGGGGCGGGCGGAGTTTCACGCATGTGCAGTGTCTATAAAGTGTAACACGCGTGCATAGTACGTACGATTTGTGAGCGGAGGAAGGAGTAATGGAGGCGCCAATCGTGATTGCGAAGGTAAGGTTTAACATTGGGCCTATACTGCTTCTAGATTGAGGCCTGTATTTGCACAAGTTTAGTAGACTTTAGGCTGACATTAGGGTTTGTCTTGTGTTGTGTCTTGCAGATAATAAAATGGATGGCTTCAATGACCACAACTTCCTCCCCCTGTTCATAGACAAATACAGGGAGCTGCCCTGTCTGTGGCAGGTGAAACATCCACATTACAATAATAAACAAAAGAGGCAGGCAGCGCTGGAGAAACTTCTGGAGTTGGTGAAGCTGGTGGTCCCCACAGCAACCATCCCCTATTTAAAAACCAAAATTGGTGGCCCGAGGAGCGCCTATCTTAGGGAGCGCAAGAAGGTCACGGATTGCCAGAGATCCAGAGCTGGAGCAGATGACGTTTATGTCCCCAGGCTGTGGTACTATAAAAGACTGCGTTTTCTGTCAGACCACAATGAAGTCAGGGAATCCCTCTCAACCCTTCCTTCCACTCTTCCTTCCACCCCAGCTGAGGCTTCCGATGTCCAACCTGGGACTTCCAGCCAGGAAGAAGTGGAGGAGCCCAGATGGAGTCAGGTATAGCATTGTTCAAAAGATTTCTGGTCAATAAAGAAATTATGTTTACTAGATGTTATTATTTAACACTAATTGCTGATTGAAAAAAGTGTTTTACATATCAAAAGACAGTAGTGGGCAAAAAGATTTTGGAGAAGACTGAAAAATGGTGGGCTCAGAAGGATCGTCTGTTATATTTGTTAACATTCAATTTGCAACAGTCATGAGATGAAAATTTAGTGTGATTGATGAAAAAAACTAAAACTATGTCCCTTTTTCATACACAGGAAGACCTCAGCCAGGACGAGGCTCTGGAATGTGGCACCCAGGAGGAGGCTGTGGAATGTGGCAGCCAGGAGGAGGCGGGGGTTAGTGGCAGCCAGAAGGAGGCGGGGCTAAGTGGCAGCCCACTTTTCTGTAACAAAATCTCCATGGTTGCTTCTGGGATGAACGTCTGCAAAAATGTCAGAAGTCTCTCCAGCGTTGACTTCCTTACGTGTTTTAGGTAATATTGAGGGTGTGGGAAGGGGCCATGGCCGGATGCAGGAGGGAGTGAGAGTGTTGGAGTGAGAGTGTCGGTGTGAGCGTGGGAGAGCTTCCGCTCCTACCCCCCCTCTCTGACTGAAAAAATCCCCAATACAAGTCCTGTTATGTAGCCCCGTAGTTACGGGTATCTGCCACTATACTACAGCATTGTTATTGCAGTCTTCCTATTTTGTCCTACCTCTTGCCGCGGGATTGGACAAGCTGAGCTGTGCTGTGCCGGATCAGAGATCCGAGATCTGGGCTGGAGTGTCGTGGAGACCGCCGCATGTGGATAAGGCGCTGGCTGCTGCCAGCTGGCTGCATAAAAGGAGACCGGCCATGAGAGGACTGGGGGACACCGTGCTAACTTGTCAACTTGACGGCTCAACCTGGGAATATTTTTTCTTTTTTCTGTGACACCTTATCATGCCCGGGAAATGGGGAACGGAGGAGCAGTCAAATCAGCACCAGCCACAACAAGAAGGAGCCCAGGTTACACACTCTGCACAGAACCAGGCAAACCAAACAAAGGCTGTAGCGGCAGCAGCAGTGGCAGCAGCAACAAAGCTTGAGCGATTTGCTCGAACCACCCTTTCACCAGCAAAGTCTCAACAGCCAGTCCAAGCAGGAACCTCGGTGGCCAGGAAAAGTCAAGGCAGTGGCCAGGCACCAGCATCGGTGAGCCCGGCAGTAACACTGAGCACAAAAACAGTGAGTACAAAAGAGCAAGGGGTGGGAAAACCCAATACTATAACTGTTGTAACTGCGGCAATAAACCCCGCCAATACAGCCGAGGCGAATATGGAGGGGGATCCGAAAGGAGGAGAGGGAGAGCCCACAATGAGGGATCTTCTACATGCCATAAATGCATGCAAGGAATCGATTACTGGCCTGGATACCCAGTTGAAGGGTATTAAAGAGGAATTAGCAGTAATGGGAGGCAGGCTGAAAGAGACAGTGGAACCACAGTCTTGGGGGAAAGGTTAAGCGCAGTTGAAGACATGTTATTGCCACTTAGACAAGACATAACTGGGATGAAGAAACAAATGGACAATCAGGCTGCCAAAATAGATGAATTAGAAAATAGGAATCGTAGAAGCAATGTCAGAGTAATAGGCATGCCTGAACGGAGCGAGGGATCCGATCCTATAGAATTCCTGTAAGGGTGGTTTAAGGAGATATTTGGGGCTCTATCTTTTTCCCCTTTTTTTGGCATCGAAAGTGCCCACCGAGTCCCCTTTAAGCCCTGCCAGGGAAGTGAGTACCCAAGACCCTTACTCATAAAAATGTTTAACTATAGAGATAAAGTGACACTGCTCTGGAAGGCCAGAGAAATGGGAGAAATACTCTATAGAGGGATTAAAATTTAATTTTACCAGGACTTCTCCCCAGATCTTCAAAAGCGGCGAGCGGCTTTTACGCCGATTAAACGTACTTTACAGCAAAATAGGATGGAGTATGCACTGCTTTATCCGACCCACCTGCGGGTATCTACAATGAACGGTATACATTTCTTTTATTCCCCATTGAGCGTCGAGAGGTGGCTGGAGGATAATAGGAAAACCCCACGGAATACTGCGGGACAAGAGACTAGAGACTAATTAGAATCCCCTTTTTTTTTTTCCTTTTTTTTTTTCTTGTTTTCTTGTTTCCTCCCGCAGAGTTCGATGTTTTTTCATACAAAGACAATTTTTAAGCACTAGGTTAGAGGAGAGGGAGAGGAAGGGAGATGGGAAAATTAATAATTATAACACTAGTTGAAGCACTAAGGAGAGAAAAGAGGAAGAGAAAAAAGGAGAGAAAAGTACACATTAACTAGATTAAAAGGGGGCTGGCCTGATACACTTATCTAAATAGCAGACACAAGGACTAAAGCACATGAATAGCACTAAAAGGTTGTAAGAGGGAGGGGGGTGGGTAGGGGGGGCAGGGGACAGAGGGTAGAGGGGAAAGGGGGGAGGGGTTCAGAGAAGGAGGATGGGGGGAGGGAGAAGGGGGAGGTAGGGTAAGGGAGGGAGAAGGGGGAGGTAGGGTAAGGGAGGGAGAGGGAGGTACATCACAAATAATAATAGTGGAAGATATCACAAACACTAGTTTTGTTATATACATTTTTTATGCTCCGCCGCCGATAGGCAGGTAAAAATAGGGAATCTATACGGATATACATCTTATGCTTGCATGCTCTGTAAGTTCTCAGGGACAGGTGCTAATCAGAAGGGCAAATGTGCTCTGACCTATTTTTTTTGCACAGTTTCTGTCTTGTTTCTTGCAATGGTTAATGTGAAGAGTAGGGGTATAATACTAATGACTTGGAACGTGAGGGATTTGGGGGATAAGGATAAAAAAAACACAATGTTTAAATATTTTGATAAAATGAAACCCCAGATAATCTGTTTGCAAGAAACGCATATGTGGCCCGACTCTGTCCACCTTCTGCATTCACGGAAATACCCAATACAGTTTCATTCCATGCACACTTCATATTCAAGGGGAGTCAGTGTAATGGTTTCCACTGAGGTTTCCTTTGAGTGCATTCAACAGAGGGTGGACAAAGAGGGTAAATTTTTTTTTGCTTTGTAAATTTAATGGTTTAGTATGTATTATCGCCTCAATTTATATCCCTCCGCCGTTTTCAATAACCTCTCTTAGAAGCTCAGCGCAATATATGGCCCTATATCCGGAGGTTCCGGTATTAGCGTTGGGAGACTATAACAATACCTTGGAAAATTGCCAGGATAGAATGTCCTTGACATCCAGAGTGGTGAGACAGATAACTGGCAAGACGGCTTTCGCCTCCCTAGTCCTGGAACTGGGACTCCGTGATGTTTGGCGAGAGAGGCATGAAGTGGAGAGATGTTATTCGTGCTACTCTGCTACACATGATGGACTCTCCCGTATCTATCTGGGTTTAGGGAATGAGCTACTTATGCAGCGGGTGGTGGACTCAGCCTATGAGCCGCGCCTACTATCCGATCACTCTCCATTCTGGGTACAGCTGGATGTCACCGTAGCATCGTGCCGCCCATTGTGGAAAGTGAACCCCTTTTGGTTAACCCTGTTCCCATCTGCGGACAGAACGAGGGGGCATTGCAGGAATTCTTGCACTTTAACAGGGGATCCGCTAGTGCAGCAGTAGTATGGGATACACTTAAGGCATTCCTAAGGGGATGCCTTATTAGAGAGATTGCGGGAATTAAAACTCGGTCCAGAGAATGGGAGAATATTGTACGGGACGAAATGAAAGGGAGAGAACAGGCTTTAATAGCCGATCCCTCCCAATCTAACCATGACTCTTGGATGGAGGCACAAGCAATGTACAATTCGGTTTTGCTGTCCGCAGCGGAGAAGAGGACATATTTTCAGCAGCAGAGCTATTTTGAAGAGGGGGAAAACACTGGCCACCTTCTTGCTCTTATAGCTAGAGAGCAGTGGGAATCCGCTAAAATCTCGGCTGTAAGGGCATAATCTGGGGAGAAGCATACCCTTAGCTCGGATATTTTAAATAACTTTCAGCGGTTCTATAAAGACTTATGCTCTTCCAAAACTAGCTATACTCCATCTGATTTGGCTCTGTTTCTACAAGCTTGCCCTTTTCCATAGCTATCCGAGGCGGACAGTGAAATGTTGAATTCTCCAATTACATTGGTGGAACTGGCAGAGGCATTGGAGGGGGCACCACATCATAAATCCCCAGGCCCGGATGGGATACCGGTGGAGGTATATTCCCATTATGGGGAGGGCCTTTTACCACCCTTGTTGCAGGCTATAACAGAGGCAGAGGAAACAGGCAGCCTACCAGATAGCATGCAAGAGGCAATAATAACAGTACTCCCAAAGCCTGGAAAGGATAAGCTCCTATTGGACTCTTATCGCCCAATATCTTTACTAAATGCGGATGTCAAGCTTTTTGATAGAGTCTTGGCTAAGAGGCTATCCCAAGGAATTGGCAGGTTGGTCCATTGTGACCAGTCTGGCTTTATACCCACCCATTCTACGGCCGACAACATTAGGCGACTATACATGAATCTACAGGTGCCGGTGGATAACCCGGGGGGTAGGGCCATTCTGTCACTGGACGCAGCAAAGGCGTTTGATAGTGTGGAGTGGCCCTACCTCTTGGAAATCCTGGCAAGATTTGGAGTGGGGAGTAAATTTATAGCGTGGGTAAAGGTGCTTTATCTTAAGCCTAGAGCCAGACTGCACATTAATAATAACCTTTCCTCTCCTTTTCAGCTATACAGAGGTACCCGACAGGGATGCCCACTGTCCCCATTACTGTTCGCCCTGGCAGTAGAGCCTCTGGCCATATTGATCTGCAATGCCTCGGAAGTGGCAGGGTTCCGCAGGGGC
Organism: Lithobates clamitans; assembly: GCA_037952925.1. Classification (NCBI taxonomy): domain Eukaryota; kingdom Metazoa; phylum Chordata; class Amphibia; order Anura; family Ranidae; genus Lithobates; species Lithobates clamitans. The sequence goes on from JBBGZY010000901.1 coordinate 235,545, forward strand.
CAGAGGGAAGAAAAGATATCTTTATATGTGGACGATGGGCTTATATACCTGCGAGCAGTGATGGAGATAATAGGGGATTTCAGAAGTTTGTCAGGCTTTACCATCAACTGGTCAAAATCAATCTTAATGCCCATAGATCAGTTGAAGGAACAGTTACCAGAGGGGGCAGAATAAATAGTTATAGCCAACAGCTTTAAATATCTGGGAGTGGTGTTATCCCTGGATCCAGCTGAGTACCTCCAGTTGAATCTGGGTCCACTGTTGGCTAGACAGAAAGTGAAATTTAACAGTTGGTGTAAGCTTCCTCTGTCAGTAATAGGACGGGCAAATTTAATAAAAATGGTATGGGCTGCGCAACAATTATATGTTTTCCACAATTCCCCAATGGGGATTCCAAATATTGAGGGTGTTTGACCTCCCACAGATTCCTCATCTCCCTGTACTTATCAATAAATGCCGACAGAAATTCTGGCTCTTTAAATTTGGCATTCATGTTTTCTGTAAAAGATAAAGACACAAGACAAAAACACTTATGTTTCAGCTAAACCCTCATCATCTTATCTTAACATAGGCCTCATCAATCTGTAAGCCATATAGGCTGCTTGCTACAAAGTAAAAAAAAAAAAAAAAATTAAAATTACCTTTGTTTATGGCGTACCGATCCTCTATCATCTACGCACAGAACGTACATACGTCACAATACGTAATAATGTTTTATACACTGCACATGCGTGAAACTCCGTCTGCTTTGCCCGCCCCTGATGTTCTTTTTTTACGCATATTTTCAGACCCTTGTCTCTACGCACAGAACGTACGTACGACACATGCGTAATAACTCTTTTTATACACTGCGCATGCATGAAACTCCGCCTGCGTCGCCAGCCACTGACGTTCTTTTTTACCAAATATTCTCCGCCCCTTCTCTCTGTGGTGCGTAGTGAGAGGAACAATGGTGGAGACATATCAGGTATGTACATCAGGCATGTATGCCCGGAACGTCCTGATTAGGGATGAGCCGAACACTCCCTGGTTCGGTTTGCACCAGAACCTGCTAACGGACCAAAAATTTGCACGAACGTTAGAACGCCATTGACGTCTATAGGACTCGAACGTTCAAAATCAAAAGTACTCATTTTAAAGGCTAATTTGCATGGTATTGTCCTAAAAAGGGGGACCCGGGTCCTGCCCCAGGGGACATGTATCAATAAAAAAAAACTTTTAAAAATGGACGTTTTTTCGGGAGCAGTGATTTTAATGATACTTAAAGTAAAAAAAAAAAAAAGTGGAATATTCCTTTAAATATCGTACCTGGGGGGTGTCTATAGTATGCCTGTAAAGTGGCACATGTTTCCCGTGCTTAGAACAGTCCCTGCACAAAATGTAATTTTTAAAGGAAAAAAAGTCATTTAAAACTGCTTGCGGCTTTAATGTAATGTCGGGTCCTGGCAAAATGTATGAAAATCAGTGAGACAAACGGCATGGGTACCCCCAGTCCATTACCAGGCCCTTTGGGTTTTGTATGGATATTAAGGGGAACCCCGCACCCAAATTAAAAAAGGAAACAGCAGTATAGAGGCTCTGTACTCTGAACAGCAGTATACAGGTGGTGCAAACAAGACAGGGACGGTAGGTTTGTTGTTAAGTAGAATCTGTTTGTAATTTTGTACTGGTACATTTTAAACGTGTTTAGCTCCAGCCAAAAAAACTATTTTAAGCTTTTTGAAAAACATAGAGAAGGGTTATCACCCCTGTGACATTTGTTTTGCTGCCTGTGCTCCTCTTCACAAGATTTCACCTCACTTTTTGTCCCAATGACAAATGTTTTTTGAAAATTTGGGTTTTTTTGTGAAACAAGGATTGGTGATAAAGCATCAGTGGAAAGGAGAAATGTTTTTCCCATATTAACTCTTACAGGAGAGAATTTCCCTTCCTAGGGGTAGATTTCATCTCACTTCCTGTTGTCTCCTTCCGTTTGCAAATAGGAGTCGTTTGTAAGTTTGATGTTTGAAAGTAGGGGCCTGCCCTATATACTCAGTAGAAATTTGGGCCTTAGGTGTTGTTGTGGCCACAACACTGTAAGCCCCCACAGGGCCCTGCTGTGAAATATTAGATCAAGAATTGTAATTACATGCCCCTGTTTAACAAGGGCAGAAAAATTGGGCCTTTGGTGGTGGTGCTGGTGCCACAACACTGTAAGTCCTCAATCGCTCTTGGTGGGCGCAGAAACGGGGCCCTGCTGTGAAATAATAGATCAAGAATTGTAATTACATGCCCCTGTTGAACAGGGGCTGAAAAATTGGGCCTTAGGCACTGGTGCTGGTGCCACAACACTGCAACCCCTCACAGATACTCTAGTTGGAATGCAGGAACGAGCCCTGCTGCAAAGTATTTCATCAAAAATTGTAATTACACACCCTTGTTAAACAGGGGCTGAAAAATTGGGCCTTAGGCACTGGTGCCACAACACTGCAACCCCTCACAGATGCTCTAGTTGGAACGCAGGAACGAGCCCTGCTGCAAAGTATTGCATCAAAAATTGTAATTACACGCCCCTGTTAAACAGGGGCTGAAAAATTGGGCCTTAGGCACTGGTGGCGGCGCCCAGAAACAAAAATGTTCTTACAAGCTATCAGCGTGATCATTGAGGAGGTAGAGGATAATTACTCAGGATAGTCACTCAGCATCAGCATAGGCAGTCTTTGAAGGGATCTGAGATTTCAAAAAAAATTATTCGGTTACATCAGCATCGGTGCTTGGTAGCTGGTGGTGATCTAAGACTGATTCATTTTTATGAAGGTCAGTCGATCGACCAAGTCGGTGGACAGACGCACCCTGTGATCGGTTACAAAGCCTCCAGCAGCACTGAATGTCCGTTCCGAAAGAACGCTGGATGCAGGAAATGCCAGTAGCTCAATTGCATACTGTGCAAGCTCTGGCCAGTGATCAATCCTCAAGACCCAGTAACCCAGAGGATTTTCGTGGGAAAGGTGTCCAAGTCAGATCTTGCCCCTAGGTATTCCTGCACCATGTAAAACAGACGCTGGCGATGGTTGCTGGAACCGATCATACCTTGGGACTGCAGACTAAAAAATTGTCTGAACGCATCGGTCAGACGGCCACCTTCTCCACTGCTCCTTCTTTAACTGACCGAAGCCTCAGCAACACATTGTCCAGAAACAGGAGTTTGTAACCTCCCAGTCTCTGGGAACGCGTTGCACAGACCTTTCTGCAAGGCCTCCCGAAGATGTTTCATCCTCTGCTCCCTCTTCGATGGGAAGGTAAGGTCCGCAACCTTACCCTTGTAACGTGGATCAAGGAGGGTTGCCAGCCAGTATTGGTCCTTCTCCTTGATACCACGAATACAAGGATCCTTATGCAGGCTTTGCAGGATCAGGGAGGCCATGCAGCATAGGTTTGCTGAGGCATTCGGTCTGGAGTCCTCTGGGTCACTGAGGACGACATGGTCCGCAGCCACCTCCTCCCAGCCACGTACAAGTCCATGTTTTTCTTGGGACTTCTCCCTTAAAGACTGCTGCTGATGCTGAGTGCCAGACTCCACCTCCATATTGACACAATCCTCCTCCTCGTCCCCTTCCTGTGTGATCAGTGGGCACGCAGGAACACTGTCTGGAAAAAGGGGGCCTTGAGAGCTAAGGAAGTCCTCTTCTTCCTGCCTCTGTTCTGCCTCAAGTGCCCTGTCCATTATTCCATGCAGCGTGTGCTTCAACAAGTGGACAAGGGGGACAGTGTCACTGATGCATGCACTGTCACTGCTCACCATCCTCATGGCCTCCTCAAATGCATCCCTGATCATGGCCCACTGGCGTGGGAAAAAAACCAAGCTCCCCTGACCCTGTCCTGGTGCCATAGTCGCACAGGTACTCATTGATGGCCCTCTGCTGCATGTGCAGCTGCTGCAGCATGGCCAACGTTGAGTTCCACCTGGTGGGCATGTCACAGATTAGGCGGCTCTTGGGCAGGTTAAAATCCTTTTTGGAGGTCTGCCAGCCGAGCACTGGTATTATATGACCGGTGGAAATGCACACAGACTTTCCTGGCCTGCCTCAGGACATCCTGTAAGCCCGGGTACCTGCCCAAGAACTGCTGCACCACCAAGTTAAGAACGTGAGCCAAACAGGGCACATGGGTAATTTGTCCCTGTCGGAGGGCAGAGAGGAGGTTGGTGCCATTGTCGCAAACCACCATTCCTGCCTTAAGTTGGCGTGGCATCAACCACCTCTAAACCTGCCCCTGCAGAGCTGACAGAACCTCTGCCCCAGTGTGGCTCCTGTCCCCCAAGCACACCAGCTCAAGCACCGCATGGCATCTTTTGGCCTGCATACTTGCGTAGCCCCTTGAACGGCTATGGTTCCGAGGACAAAGCACAGGAAGAGGCCATGGAGGAAGAAGAAGAGGAGGGGTGGAGGAGAGAGGTGTGTCACAATCACTAGTGGCATTTTGGAGGCGTGGTTGTGGAACAACCTCCAACACTACTGCACCTTGTCCTGCATCCTTCCCAGTCACCCAATGCACGGTGAAACTTAGGTAACGTCCCTGTCCATGCCTGCTGGACCATGAGTCAGCGGTAATATGCACCTTACCGCTGACCGCCCTGTCCAGCGAGGCAGGGACATTGCCTTCCACATGCTGGTAGAGAGCCGGAATCACCTTCCGTGAGAAAAAGTGGCTTTTGGGTACCTGCCACTGAGGAACCGCACATTCCACAAACTCACAGAAGGGGGCAGAGTCTACCAACTGAAAAGACAGCAGTTGAAGTGCTAGCAATTTTGCCAAGCTAGCATTCAACCGCTGGGCATGTGGATGGCTGGGAGCGAACTTCTTTCGGCGGTGCAGCAGCTGGGGCAGGGAAATTTGCCTGGTACAATCTGACGTCGGTGTACCGAAAGCAGATTGCCCACAAGTACTTGGCTGTGACACACCTAATTCTACACCTTCATTCCTCTCAGTACAGGTCTCAGAACTGAAGGTATAGTGGGGTTGGAGATGAGGAGCAAGGAGAGGTCCTCTTTGTTCTTTGGTGTGGGTCTTTTAGATACGCTTGCCAACGAACTGCATAGCAGGTCATCATATGTCTGGTCAAGCATGTGGTGCCCAAGCGGGAGATGTTTTGTCCACGCGAGATACGCTTGAGACATATGTTGCAAATAGCAGTGGTGCGATCTGATGCACTCGTCTCAAAAAGGCCCACACCAAAGAACTTTTGGAATAACGTGCAGAGACAGCAGCGCCCTGCACATGCGGAGCTTTGGGGTGTGATGCAGTCAGTGTGCTGCCCTTAGGCTGGCCCCTGGAGGGCATCCTGCCTCGTTGGTGATGTGCCTCCTCCTCCTCTCTCCTATCAGGCACCCATGTTGAGTCAGTGACCTCATCATCCCCTCCCTCCTCATCACTGGAGCAAACCTGGCAGTCTGCTGCAGCAGGGGGAGCATGACTGCCAGATTGCTGTCCTTCTTGGGCACCCCCTCTTCCGTGCTCACGTTACTGCCTTCATCTAGCTCAGTATCATCATCAGAGTCTTCTAAATGCTGGGCATCCTCCTGGAGCATGTACCCAACTTTGTGGTCAAATAGTTTGAGGGACTCCTCAGGAGGACATGGTGGGGCTAGGGAAGGAGTCACTGATGCCATTGAGCCGAGGGAAGAGGCCGCGTTGGCAGCTGCTTTGCTAAAGTACCCTGAGCATGGGTGAAAGAGGATGAGGAGGATGAGGACGGCTTGGTCATCCACTCGACCAAGTCTTCCGCATGTTGCGGCTCAACGCGGCCAGCTGCCGAAAAAAAGGCCAATCGTGTCTCACGGCCACGTGCTGATGAGAATGTACCGTCTCCACGACCAGCACTGTTGCCTCTAGACACAAAGCCTGCTTGCCCTCTTTTATTGGCTTGTGACTGTCTGCCTCTGCCTCTCATTGTTGGCCTTCCAGACATACTAATGGATTGTAGCTGCACTAAGCTGGGATATATATATATATATATATATATATATATATATATATATATATATATATATATATATTTACTGATACTGCAGCTAGCCAAATCAACTGCCTGCCTGTAGTATGAGAACACCACCAACCTTCTACAGGTAGCTTTAGCTGAACACTGTGCAGAGCTCGCACTACACTAACTTGTAGTTTTAGCTGAACACTGTGCAGAGCTCACAAAAAAACTAACTTGTAGCTTATTTAGCTGCCTGCTGTAGTGATAGGATCAGGAAAACACCACCAACCTTCTACAGGAAGCTTTAGGTGAACACTGTGCAGAGCTTGCAAAAAAATAACTTGTAGCTTATTTAGCTGCCTGCAGTAGTGATAGGAGCAGGAAAATACCACCAACCTTCTACAGGTAGCTTTAGCTGAACACTGTGCACAGCTCACAAAAAACTAACTTGTAGTTTTAGCTGAACACTGTTCAGAAGACGCACTACACTAACTTGTAGCTTTAGCTGAACACTGTTCAGAGGACGCACTACACTAACTTGTAGCTTTAGCTGAACACTGTGCAGAGGTCGCACTACACTAACTTGTAGTTTTAGCTGAACACTGTGAGGAGGACACACTACACTAACTTGTAGCTTTAGCTGAACACTGTGAGGAGGACGCATTACCCTAACTTGTAGCTTTAGCTGAACACTGTGCAGAGCTCGAAAAAAACTAACTTGTAGTTTTAGCTGAACACTGTGAGGAGGGCGCACTACACTAATTTGTAGCTTTAGCTGAACACTGTGCAGAGGTCGCACTACATTAACTTGTAGTTTTAGCTGAACACTGTGAGGAGGACGCACTACACTAACTTGTATCTTTAGCTGAACACTGTGCAGAGGTCGCACTACACTAACTTGTAGTTTTAGCTGAACACTGTGAGGAGGACGCACTACACTAACTTGTAGCTTTAGCTGAACACTGTGCAGAGGTCGCACTACACTAACTTGTAGCTTTAGCTGAACACTGTGCAGAGGTCACACTACACTAACTTGTATCTTTAGCTGAACACTGTGCAGAGCTCGCAAAAAACTAACTTGTAGCTTATTTAGCTGCCTGCGGTAGTGATAGGATCAGGAAAACACCACCAACCTTCTACAGGTAGCTTTAGCTGAACACTGTGCAGAGCTCGCAAAAAACTAACTTGTAGTTTTAGCTGAACACTGTGAGGAGGACGCACTACACTAACTTGTAGCTTTAGCTGAACACTGTGAGGAGGACGCACTACACTAACTTGTAGCTTTAGCTGAACACTGTACAGAGGTCGCACTACACTAACTTTTAGTTTTAGTTGAACACTTTGAGGAGGATGCACTATGGGCCCAGCATTGAATGCTGGGGTGGTTAGTTTAGGTAAATTTGCATGCAGGACAAAAAAGAGCATTAAAAGATTACAGCATGCATGAGGACAAAAAGGGAACATTCACACTATATTGCAATGATGGTAAGTAGTGTTTGAGTAAAGAAATACATTATCAAACATTAAATAAAATAACATGTGATGCTAATAAAAGATAACAATTCTTACCTTAATATAGTCCTTCTGCAGGACCTGAATTATAGCAGAACAGGTCTCTGGGATAATGATCCTCAGAGCCTGGGGGGAGATGCCTGTCAAGAACTTAAGGTCCTGCAGGCTTCTCCCCATCGCCAAGTAACACAACGTGGTGACTAGCCTTTGCTCTGGAGTGATGGCTTGCCTCATGCAGGTATCCTGCCTGCTAATATAAGGGGTGAGCAAAGCCACCAAATAGTCAAAAACAGGGTCCGCCATCTCGAGAAAGTTCCTGAAATCCTTAGGATTATTCTCACGGATCTCATGGAGCAATGGCATGTGACAGAATTGGTCACGCTGGAGCAACCAATTCTTTGTCCATGAACTCCTCTTCGCCCTGTTCACGGACTGGTCTTGGGCTGAAGAATGAACTACAGCACCAAGCACATACAATGCACGAGCTCTACGACGAGTATGTACATGTAACATGGCTTCAAAACGGTCGGCTGGTCAGAACGCACTTAACAGAACGGTCTGAAGAACAGCAAGGCCTGTGAAGAGCGACCTGAAAATCAGCAACGAGCGGACAATAAAACACTCAATGCGAACTGACCACACGCACTGAAAAGCAGATACAAACCTCACAAGCACAGACTGAACAACAGTTAAAACGAACTGAAAAATATGCGTCTCACAAGCGCGAATCGTCTCTCACCAAACTTCTACTAACATGAGATAAACACAAGATTAGCAGAAGGAGCCCAAAGGGTGTCGTACGGGCTATTGAACTTCCGTTTTATAGTCTCGTCGGACTTGGTTTACTTCACCGCGTACTAGGCTGTCGGACTTTTGTGTGATCGTATGTAGGCAAGTCCGTTCGTTAGAAAGTCTGCCGCAAGTCCGCCAAAAGTCTGTCGAAAGTCTGTTGGACGGGCTGTCGGACTTTTGTAGTTGAAAAGTCCGACCGTGTGTACACGCCATTAGACCCCTTTCACACTGAGGTGCTTTTCAGGCGCTTTTGGGCTAATTGGCAGTCTTTTTTTATTTGTTTAGCAAAAAATAAAAACCACAGAGGTGATCAAATACCACCAAAAGAAAGCTCTATTTGTGGGAACAAAAAGAAAAAAAAACTTAGTTTGGGTACAGTGTAGCACGACTGCGCAATTGTGCCCGGTATTGAAGTGGTTAAGGAGCACAATACGATGATACTTGAACAGTTTTTCCACTGTCTGAGCCGAATGCCACTGATCCACTGATCCTGTGCCTGTCGCTCAGCCAGTCCTTGCTGAGCCTGTACCTACTGCCAAAGTCCAGCCTGCCTCCATGCCTGCTACCTCAGTCCAGGTCAACTTTGTGCCAGCACTTCTGGTCCATTCTGACCCAGTATCAGGGATTCCAATCTAGCCTTGCTCAGTGTTATCTATGGTAGTCATAACAGTTATTTTTCCAGTTACTCAAGTCCTGCCTGATTCTGTACCTGCCACCTCAGTTCGGCCTGTCACAATATCAACTGTAGGTCAGTCTGTTCCTAGCTCAGCTCCAGCTTGTGATATTCATGCCATTCAAATCAAGTGGAAGTTTTAGCGTTGTCATCCAAGTAAGCCTGGGGATGCAGGAGCTACCCCTCGAAGAATGCATTTGGGCTGTCCCTTTTACAGTTGAATAAAGCTTACCTGAGACAGCTCTTGCCTGAAAATTATGGTGACTGGATAGCTCCTTGCTGTCTATTTTTAAATCATGTCTTGTACACACCACCAGTGCATGTGATAGTGGATGCTACCTTGTGTGCTCTTGCTTGACCCAGCTTGTATTTGTGTATTAACATGTATGACCCAGCTTGCTCTGACACTGCTCTCTCCTCGCTGTAATTGTGTACTGTTTGAATTCTGATATATCTATCTGTGCGTGATCTGGCTCGTCTAGACTACACTTCTGTCTCAGCCTCCTGTGTTATCAGACTCTCAAATACTATTTTCTCTGACCTGCTCATCCTATGCACCTATCTTTGCCGACCTACTTATGTCTGTGGTGGTTGCACCAAAAGTATCAGCAAGCCTGTTCTGCCTACAATCCTGCTCATGATATGTGCTATTTATTACAGGACTTTGTGTACAATCAGCACAACTAAACAGTTTCACAGTCACCTAAACTCCTGTTTTGACACCTCTGCACTGTAAGGGTTAAATGCTCATGTAGATCTAGTGGACCACAAAAATCAGCTTTACTTACCTGATCCTCCACAAATGCAAAATGCAACAATGAATTAAGGTGTTCACTTACCAATGCAGCAGAATAGGAGAGTTGGAAGCTTTGGTGCAATAAGAGAACTATAATTTTATTATGGCTTAATTCTTCATATGATTTGGCTATTAATATTCCTATGCTCTCTTTTGGAGAGACAGGGTGAAAAGAAAAGTTGGCAGTGTCTGTCTCTATGTGAGAAGTGATCTTACATAGAAACAGACATGATGAGACATTATGAGAAAGGACCTTGTTGACGGACAATGTGATGGTGCTGAAACATTATGGGTGGAACTGTATATGGGAGTGCATACTTCAAAGTTAATCATTGAAGTTTGGTATAGACCACCAAATATTAATGAAGCGGTGAAGACTTCTTGCATATATAGAAAAGGTTGCAAGGGCTGGGACAGTGATAATAATGGGGGATTTAACCTACCCTGAAATTGGCTGGTGTAAAGGCACTGCTGCAACAGTAATGCCCCGTACACACGGTCGGATTTTCCTATGGAAAATGTCCGATCGGAGTGTGTTGTCGGAAATTCCGACCATGTGTGGGCTCCATCGGAAATTTTCCATCGGATTTTCCGACACACAAAGTTGGAGAGCAGGAGATAAAATTTTCCGACAACAAAATCCGATCGCCTCAATTCTGACCGTGTGTGGCCTGTTCCGACGCACAAAGTGCCACGCATGCTCAGAAGAAATTCCGACACGGAACAGCTCGTTCTGGTAAACTTAGCGTTCGCAATGGATACAGCACTTTCATCATGCTGCAATGTTAAAAATGGTTTAATACAGCGCAATATCTTCTTCTTTATAATGTGACAAGAATATAGCAGTTTTGCTGCTCATATTCACACAGACTTCTCACAAACTTATTTTGTTACTATTTATCGGGATTCCCTCAATATATTTTGATTTCTCACATCTGACAACATATTTTTGTTGTATTTTTTTTTTTTGGCTTTAATGTAGATTCTTTTTTTGTGTTTGTATTTTTTTGAAGGGTGTTATTTATTTTTTGGGATTTTTATTTGTACTCCCGAAAATGTTTGTGTGTGTTTTTTGTGACAAGTTCCCACAACACCATTGGTATGTTGTTCTATTTAATCTGTAGGAGATTGTTTGGTGTTGTTGTCCCTTGTTAATTTCACATTTTATGTTAGAAATGTACCTGAATCATCACCAACAAACTGTCCTTTTTGGATTAAAACACACACAGGAGAGTATAATTTCCCAAAATAAAACTTCTATTAAGGGCTCACAACTAAACAAAGAGGGAGGCAACGCTGGAGAAACTGCAGAAGTGGGTGAAGCCTTGTACCCCCAGGGCACACATCAATAATTTTTAATCAAAATTGGTGGCCTGAGGAGTCCTTATCTAAGGGAGGGCAGTCTGCTCCAGAAGTCCCAGAGATCCGGAAAGCAGCAGATGACATCTATGTCCCCAGGCTGTGGTCATACGAGAGACTGCAGCTTCTGTCAGACCAGACTAAACCCAGGGCAATCACTCTCTGGTCTTCCTTCCACGCTTCCTTCCACGCGGTGGCTCTGGTGGTGGAGTTGTGGCAGCAAGAGGAGGAGGATGGTCCAACTCAATGACGTTGGTCTTGGGTGTTAGTTCCCCACTCACCCCCTCACGTAGGACTTTATACAGAAGGTCTTCACAGAACCTGCGTTGACCCTCCTGCATGCCCTGCAGTTTAGTGGCAGCCATGCAGGCAAAGGCCTCTTCAGGAGTGGGTAAGGCTCGTAGGGACGCCAAAGCCTCCTGAATTAGCCTGAACGCTGAATCCTGCACGGGACTCGGAGTCGTCTTCCTCGCTCTTTTATATGGAAGGCAGAGGGGAGGAACCTGAGATTCAGTCAGGCTGCGATTGGTCCCAGGCTTCTCTTGGCTGACACTTAACCCCGCCTCCTCCTGGCTGCCACTAATCCCAGCCTCCTCCTGGCTGCCACATTCCACAACCTCCTCCTGGCTGAAGTCTTCCTGTGTATGAAAAAGGGACATAGTTTTAGTATTTTCTTCATCAATCACACACAATTGTCACCTCCTGACTGTTGCAAATTGAATGTTAACAAATATAACAGACTATCATTCTGAGCCCAGCATTTTTCATTCTTGTCCCAAATTTGGGTGCCCACTACTGTGTATTGATATGTAAAACACTTTTTCAATCAGCAATTAGTGATCAATAATAACATCCAGTAAACATCATTTATTTATTGCCCAGAAATCTGTAGAAGAATGCTATACCTGGCTCAAGCTGGGCTCCTCCACTTCTTCCTGGCTGGAAGGCCCAGGTTGGACATCGGAAGCCTCAGCTGGGGTGGAAGGAAGCGTGGAAGGAAGAGTAGAGAGGGATTCCCTGTCTTCAGTCTGGTCTGACAGAAATCGCAGTCTCTCATAGTACCACAGCCTGGGGACATAAACTTCATCTGCTGCAGCTCCGGACCTCTGGGAATCTGTGACCTTCTTGCGCTCCCTCAGATAAGTGCTCCTCAGGCCACCAATTTTGGTTTTTAAATAGGGGATGGTTGCTGTGGGGACCACCGGCTTCACCAACTCCAGCAGTTTCTCCAGCGCTGCCTGCCTCTTTTGTTTATTATTATAATGAGGATGTCTCACTTGCCACAGGCAGGGCAGCTCCCTGTACTTGTCTATGAACAGGGGGAGGAAATTGTGGTCGTTGAACCCATCCATTTTCTCTGCAAGACACAACACAAGACAAACCCTAATATCAGGCCAAACTCCCCTAATCTTGTTACAATATAGGCTTCCATTTCGAAGCAGTATAGGCCCAAGTTTAGATCCTACCTTCGTTATCACGATCGGCGTCTCCGATGCTCCTTCCTCCGCTCACAGATCGTACGTAAGACGCACGCGTGTTACGCTTTATACACACTGTGCATGCGTGTAACTCCGCCCGCCCCTGATGTTCTTTCTAGTCTATTCCCCACCCCTTTTCGTTCGGCGCAGTGGGGGAAGAGCACATGGCGAAGACACAGCAGGATCGTGCTAATTGTAGCAACGAGGAGGAGGAAAGCCCGGATCCGGACATGTCCCGATCCAGAAGGAGATTTAAGGACTCAAATATGTCCTTTGGGGAGATGTTGGAGATGGTGGACATCTTGAAGAAGGCCGACTATGATGGAAAGTATGGGCCTTACCCCAACCCCAATGTCAGAAAGGCCAAGATCATGGCGAAAGTGGTCAGGAGTCTGCACCGGAATTTCGGGGTACGATGATCGAAAGATCAGCTCAGGAAGCGGTGGTCGGACCTCAAATTAAGAGAACATGAGCAGTACAGAAAGATCCGGAGAGTGCTGCAAAAAAGTAAGTAGTTGTGCTGTGTTCCTATTCTTTTGATGTTTATTACGTTCTTGCTGCTCCATGTGCTTTTAGGAACTGTTGTACAGTTTAAAATGGCAACTTTCATGTTCATGGGCACATTATTCGTTCGTATCAAACATTTTTCTTTCGGACTATAAAATACCATTGTTTAAGCCATATGCATTTTGGCCACCATTTTTATGCCCTATACTTGTCTTAAAAGAATTGGGTTGTGTAGATGGCTTTGTTACTAGAATGAAATGTAAACTAGATTCTGTGTAAGGAGAGGACACTGAGCAGCTGTTTTCACATCTGGACACTGGAGCACTAGTGTGGGACCCCAGAACACCATTTTTATTAGGGGGCCCCACACAGGTGCTCCAGTGTATACTATAAGGAGGGTCTCCATCTGTGAAGCTTGTACCAAGCAGGTAAAGTATTGCAGCTTGACAAAGGACACTGAAAATGCTACATTTTGGAAGTCTGCTAAAATTGCCAATTGTACCCCACTTCCAAGCAATGTTTACTATTTCTAGTTCTGCCATCAAATATCTGTGTGCTAATTATACCTTTTTGTTTTACATAGGGGAGAAAAGACTCGGAGGACACCCCTCATCCGAGGAGACCAGAGCCCCCCCCCTCTGGAAGAAGGGGAAATACCCCCAACACAAGCTGAGCAGGAGGAGGAAGATGTGGTGGAACTAATCACCACAACAGGTGAGTGTCTGCGACCACAGGCTCAGGTAAGAGATGGATGGCGGCATATTTTTGAGACCTAATTTTTTTTTGGGGTTCCTCTGTTTTTAGGTGATCGTGATGTTGTGGATCCAGATCCTTTCACATCCGAAAGTGCCCAGATCCTGATCGGGGAGATCATGGAGTATAATTTACAATTGGAAAACATCAAGAAAAACATCAATGATGTTATTCCAAAAAATAAAAACATCATTGATGTTTTGGGGCGAGTTTAAAGCCCCTCCAAAACCCTTTGTTTTTTGGTGTGCTACAATGTGCAAAATGTTTTTGTGATTTTTCACAAAGCCAAATTTGGAGGAGGCACACAGTGTGTCAACATGTGCTATCTGCCATCACGGGAGATCAATGGACGCGTTTTGGGGGTGCAACCCTTCATCAATAATAAAGTAGCTGAGAGGAAGGGGTTTCCCCCCCAAAACACATCCCTTGATCCCCCGTGATGGCAGATAGCACATGTTGAAATTCGTAAATTGCTGTGCATCTTCCAAATTTGGCTTTCCCCCATCTGAACGCAATATCAAACACAGTTCCTAAATGCTCATGTCTGATATTGCCTTCAAGTTCTACCAAATGTGACGTTTGTAAGTTCAAGATTTGTGTCTTTCTTGTTGGTTTGACACATGCCTGTTTTATCTTAAATGGACATTTCTATTTTTGATAATGCTACCCCAAAAATTGTTATACAACAAACATGTTGGTTTGTTTGAAAAACCTTTGGTAAATGCATATGTGATTGTGCAGGTATATAAAATTTTGTTAAGCAAGAATGTGTGGATTATTGTCTCAACGCTACAACACTTTTGGGGTGATGTCATTGCTGTTTTCAGAGAAAATGGGGGCTATTTACTAAGGGCAAATCCTCTTGGCACTACAAGTGCAGTTTCAGTGCAGTTGAAACTGCACTTGTAGTGAAATGTGTCTTTGCATTTAGTAAATAACAGCCAACAGTGCATTGTATAAGGTTACACAATCACGCCATTTTCTGGACTCCACACATTTCTGTCAGGGTCAGCTAAAACAAACACAAGCAGTAAATGTCCACAAAGAATGTCTTTTTTTTTATTATAAAAAGGCTTCACATATTTGCTGGCATATTGATGGCCCCCCTACCCACAAAGAACTCCAGGTAGCGTAACCGGACATCACGGGCACTCAGGGAGGGCAAGCCAAGACGGCCGCTTTCAAGTGCCGTCAGTGTGGTTTCATGTATCATTCCGGCCTCAGGCCCAACTGAGCCAGCATAGTTGGCCGAATGTTTCCTTAAAAAGTTATGGAGAATACAACACGCCAGTATAATATGGTTCCGTTTATACTCCGCCATATGGATGGGTGTCAGAAATAGGTGGAACCGGCTGGCCAGAGCCCGAAGAGTGGTGGAGAACACATTTGGAATCCTGGCCAGCCGGTTCCACCTATTTCTGACCGGTAATTAAAAACCCTTTGTTCCGGGGTGAGGGTCCTCATCGGGAATGGCCGTATCAGGTGGTCCCCCAGCGCAAACGCTTCATCAGCAACAAACACGAATGGGAGTCCTTCCACATTGTCCTCTGGAGCTGGCAAGTCCAAGCTGCCATTCTGGAGACGCCTGTAGAACTCCGTCTGGGCGATGACTCCACCATCGGACATCCGGCCATTCTTCCCCACGTCCACATACAGGAAGTCGTAAGTAGCCGACACCACCGCCAACATCACTATACTATTGAACCCCTTATAGTTGAAATAGTACGACCCTGAGTTGGGTGGTGGGACGATGTGGACGTGTTTCCCATCAATTGCCCCTCCGCAGTTAGGAAAGTCCCACCGCTGGGCAAAGTGGGAGGCCACAGTCTGCCATTCCTGTGGCGTGGAAGGAAACTGTTGAGGAAAAAAAAAAATAATTACTATTTTTGCTCAGAAACATGGCAAGCAGATTGGGCACAAACATTATGGGGCAACCTCCTGATAGCATTTATTAAGGGGAATTTAACAATGCCAAAGTATAAGGTACACCTATCATATCCCCCCATCTCATGGGCCATTTCTAACATTATGGGGTGTGTGGAAATCTTGGACAGGTAACCCTCTTCACTTCATTGAGAGATGAATGCCTAAATACAGGGTATTACTTGGAACAGCCCCTCCTTAGTTACACTATTGGCAGCCCACTGGACAGGTAAGAAGTGTCATAATACAAAGATAAATACACATTGTACACATTTGAGGACATTTGGACATTCTGCTATTACCTGTCAAGATAATAATAGGATACAAAAACGTTAAACAGTACCATTTGAAAGTATACAGGCAGGCCCTTGCACTGCATGCTTTGGGGAATTCATCCATACATCAGAGCACAAAACAGATGGGTATAGTGTGTATGGGTTTGGCAAAGTCAGCAGATAGATGATTGAGGATAGATAGAGAATTGGGATCAGCTGACTTAGCAGTTGGGGGAGGGAGGGTTACTAAAAATGATTTGGGGACACCACAAAAAAAAAGCCTATGACACTCTGCCTGAATTTAAACCTAAAATAACAATTCAAAATATTTTAGGGGGTGTTTGGGGTAAAGCACTACTATGGAGCTGATAAAATACATTGTTACGTGACTACATGAGGTGAATATAGGCCAGGAGAGACCATGCTGGGGAGGTTATTGAAGGGCAATCTGTATGAAGGACCTAAAATAATAATTACATAAAAATCAAGCATGCATGAGAACAAAGGGGACATTAACAGCACATTACAATCATGGTAATTAGGGAATGAGGAAAGAAATACAATATATTATCAAACATTAAATACAGTAAAATGTGATATTAAAAGATAAAAATCTTACCTTCATATAATCCTTCTGCAGGACCTGGATGATGGCAGAACAGGTCTCTGGGATGATGATCCCCAGAGCCTGGGGGGAGATGCCTGTCGAGAACTTCAAGTCCTGCAGACTTCTCCCTGTGGCCAAATACCGCAGGGTAGCGACCAACCTCTGCTCCGGAGTGATGGCTTGCCTCATGCTGGTATCCTGCCTGCTAATATAAGGGGTCAGCAAAGCCAACAGAAGGTGAAACATGGTGAAACACGGTGAAAACGAACGAACAAGAATACAATGACTAATTAAAGTCACGCGGAACTTGCTTGCATGCACTGAAGAGCAGATACAAACCCACAAGCACAAACTGAACGGCAGAAAACGATCTGAAAGCCACGAGTCTGAAAAAGCGCAAATCGTCTCTCACCAAACTTTTACTAACACGAAATTAGCAAAAGGAGCCCAAAGGGTGCCGCGCTTGGTTCTGAACTGGCCTTTTCTAGTCTCGTCATACGTGGCGTATGTGACCGCGTGGTTGGCGATCGGAAATTCCGACAACTTTGTGCGACCGTGTGTACGCAAAACAAGTTTGAGCCAACATCCGTCGGAAAAAATCCTAGGATTTTGTTGTCGGAATGTCTGAACAAAGTCCGACCGTGTGTACGGGGCATTACAGTGTAGAAATGTATAAATGTAATATAAGAAAATGTTATGGTACAATTTATAGAAGCTCCAACTAGAAATAATGCTTTGCTGGACCTGTTAATCTCAAACATTGTGGAGCATATTACTAATGTTAATATAAAAGATCATCTGGGTAGTACTGTATATAACATGATTTATTTTAATGTAAGCTGTAAACATGTAAGTACATACTGGAATAAAAATACTAAATTTTAGGAGAGCAAATTTTCCAAGGCTAAAGGCTGCTCCTCAAAATGGGAGGAAAACGTTGTCATTAAAAAAACACAGAACAGAAATGGGAATGCTTCTAATCAATATTATGCAAACACAATGCAAAATATATTACCATGGGTAATACTTTTTTAAAAGGCTAAAAAAAAAACAACTAAAAAAAACCTATATGGCTAACGTCCAAAGTTAAAAAAAGCTATAAATAATAAGAAATGAGCAAAAAATATATAAAGAAATGAAGGAACACTATCATCATTTAAAAGTTACAAATAATAGAACAGAATATGTAAAAAGGAAATTAAAGCGGAGTTCCGCCTGGGTAAAAAAAAATAAAAGTCAGCAGCTAATACTGCAGCTGCTGACTTTTAATATATGGACACTTACCTGTCCAGGGAGCACGCAATGTCGGCACCCGAAGCGGACCCATCCCTCGACTCCTGGTGCAGGCACCGGCATCCTTACTAAGGGAAAAAAAAGTGAAGCCTTACGGCTTCACAGCTTGTTTCCTACTGCACATGCGTGAGTCACGCAGCACTTTCTGAATGGTCCCTGCTGTCTTCTGGGACCTGTTTGTCTCCCAGAAGGCAGCGGGGGGGAGGAGGGGGGCCAGCCATTGCGTAGATCGCCGCACAATATAGCGGCGATCTTTCCCCAAAAGTGGGAGCAAATACCTGTATTTGACAGGTATCTGCTCCCCCCTCCCTCCTGAAAGGTGCCAAATGTGAAAACTGGAGGGGGAGAGGAATCCGATCCGTGGAAATTCCATTTCTGGGTGGAACTTCATTTTAAGGCCTCAAGAGCTCAATACGAATAACATATTGCAAAAGAGAGTAGGACAAACGATGAAACCATGAAATTCTTCAGACAAATGAATAGAAAATAGGTAAGGTCTGAGCATGTAGGCCCTTAAAGGATAATTTAGAGTGGGTAACTGGGGACAAAGAGAAGGCAAATTAATTAACCACTTCAGCCCCAGGAGGTTTTATACACTTCCTGACCAGAGTACTTTTTACAATTTGGCACTGCTTTAACTGATACAGGTAATTGTGTGGTCATGCAATGCTGTACCTAAACTAAATTTGTGTCCTTTTTTT
The DNA here is from genome assembly GCA_037952925.1 of Lithobates clamitans. Lineage (NCBI taxonomy): Eukaryota > Metazoa > Chordata > Amphibia > Anura > Ranidae > Lithobates > Lithobates clamitans. The sequence goes on from JBBGZY010000901.1 coordinate 254,173, forward strand.
CCACAAATAGAGCTTTCTTTTGGTGCTAATTGATCACCTCTGTGGTTTTTATTTTTGTGCTATACACAAAAAAAGCAGCGAAAATTAAAAAAAAAACAATATTTTTTACTTTTTGCTTTAATAATAATCCCCAAAAATATTTTTGAAAAACAAATTTCTTCATCAGTTCAGGCCAATATACATTCTTCTACATATTTTTAAAAAAAAAAAATAGCAATAAGTGTTTATTGATTGGTTTTCGCAAAAGTTATAGCGTCTACAAACTATGGGAAATATTTATGGCATTTTTTTGGCATTCTTCTTCTTCTTTTTTTTTTTTTTTTTTTTACTAGTAATGACTGTGATCTGCGATTTTTATTGGGACTGCAACATTGCGGCGCACAGATCGGACACTTTTGACACATTTTTTGGACCATTGACATTTATACAGTGATCAATGCTATAAAAATGCACTGATTACTGTGTAAATGACACTGGTAGGGAAGGGGTTAACACTCGGGGACGATCAAGGGATTAAATGTGTGTTCCCTAGATGTGTTCTAACTGTATGGGGATAGGACTGAGTAGGAGAGGAGACATTTCGCTGTTCCTACATACTAGGAACAAACGACATGTCTCCTCTCCTCTGACAGCACAGGGATTTGTGTGTTTACACACACAAATCCCCGTGCTGGCACTCATGCACGCAATCGTGGGTGGCTGGCATCGATCATGACCCCTGGCCACGTGCATCGGAGCGCAAGGGTGTACCCATATGGGATTTCACTCAGGGGAGCCATTCTGCCGCAGTATATCTGCGTGAGCCGGTCGGGAATGGGTTAAATACCTTCTTTACCCTTGTATGTACAAAGCTTCCTGTGGTCATTTGTTGAACCTCCCAAACTGTGTACCTGTAGCTCATAAATATTGTACAGAGATCTCATTATTTCCCTTTTGGTCAAATGTTTGTAGCCTATAAGGTTAGACTGGTCGAATATTCCTAAGGTTTTCTTTTCTGATAGGATCAAATTTAAGAGAATCATGCGAAAGGCAGTAGAAACTGATTTTTCACCGTTATTACAAACATTACGGGTACATTTCATGACTTTAGCATGAATTCTGAGACATTTATAAAGCAATTATTTTAATATATAGACACATGTGAGTGTTTATGTGACTCAGTGTGAATATAGTCAACATGTTTTCAACAATCATCATCAGCAGCAATAGCACCTAGCTTTCCCTGCAGTCTGTAACCTTTCCCTAATGAATGGCTAGAGTTAGGGTCAATATTATGGCCGACCTGAACCTTAGCTTATCCCTACTTATATTATATATTAATTAGAACATATGCTTTACTGCATCAGTATGCTTTATGTAATGTGGAACAAATATTACAGCCCTCACGTGACAGTTTCTCAGTTTGATTTAAATACTAGGCAAATGTAAGGTTTAGCTTTCATTTTTCAAAATAAAAGTTCTGCAATGCAAGATTTTACAAAGAAAGTTCCATTTAGCAACAATTCAGTGTAAAACAGACTGTGCAATACAGCCAAGGTCTGCTTATTTACCGAATGTCTTTTGCGCCATTGCCAAAAATACTGCACTAAAAATAAAAAGATAGAAACTGTGGTTAAATATTGTCAATTTCATATAGTTACCTTTCCCCCAGCTTTCCTACTGCTGGGGGGGGGGGGGGGGGTTGTAGTGATTTCAGAGATGCCATGATATTTGGTCTATTCAGCATTCTCTGTGATCTCAACAGAAGGACAGTAGTGCCATCCTTGCCGTGGTGCCACTGGCAAAAGCTGGGGGTAAGTGAGTATATTAACTTTTGTTTCACCCTTTTTTGGCAAAGGAAGGAGGAAGGGATCCCCATAAACAAGTGGACCCAACATAAGGTCAACTGTAGGTTTAGTTATATATCTCCAATCATTGATAGCAGAGTATAGATTCTGTTAACTTGCCACAGCTGGCATGTTGAACCATTTTATTAATGTATAGTTTGTAAATTTGTGCTACAAGTCTGAAATGTATGTCACCTTTTTATTGATCACCAATAGGTACAAAATACATGTAGCAAGCATGAGCAGACAGGCCACACAGCTCATAGGCTTGCTAAAATTGTGATATAAACATCAAATAATATTACTGGGATGTTTTTTGGACAAGCAGCAGTGTGTAAACAGAGTCTCTAGCTCAGTAGAAAATAATGTTGAAAATAATCTGAGAAATTATTGTTTTTGGTACTGGAATATTTACTCTGCATTGCAAAAAGGGTGTTGTTGATGTCCAATGGATATATGATAAAAGCTGTGCTCATGTATTTTTATGTGGCACTTCTAGGCAGCTCCAGGCAGAAGGTCTGTGGTTTGTTTTTGTATGCCAATAATCTAAATGGTACGGGAACAAACTGTTTTAAGTACATATATCATGAATTAGGCCATGGGCAATATATAAATGATACATGAAAAATGTAAAATTTACAAGGACATAACTTCAAAAATAGGGAGTATCAAAAGAACTCAAAGAGAGGTGGCTTCTTAGCATGTAATACCTTAATAAGAACATGTGGTTGTTGATTTTTGGTAATACAGGTTTAGATATTGCAAAGAGACCATTCTTATATCAACTTTATATTAAAGACCAGGAATTTAGTTTACTGGGAATCATAAAAAAATGCTTTTTGTAACTGTTACAAGGATATTTCAAGCAGCACCACACTGTTATTAAATGTTCCATTTCATTTTAGCTTGTTTTGTACATGTATTCACTTTTTAGTCTTTTGTCATTTTGTACAAAGGAGCTATAATTGTATAATTATACCTATAGAATCACATTCAGTGTCTACTATTATCATTTTTATATAAAGGGGTATTATCATTTTTTTAATATATACTTACTCTACAATATGTTAAGGGTAAAGCATTTTAAACTGCTGTTTTTAAGCCTTTATCCCAAAGGAAAATAATAACGTTTTGGGTAAATTTAATTTTCATTAATCTTTTAAAGTTTATACATTTAAAAACTGATTTTCATACCAGTTTAGAGCTTTAATTTTATGCCAAAAACATACTGCAGTCTGTTAGAGGCAAGCTAACTAAATTCCTTTGTTCACGGGATAACAATAGGGTCAGAATAGACAGAACACTGCGTCTATCACACGAGCTGATCTAGGAGGAGGGTGGGACTTTTCTCACAGAGCGGCCAAAGTTTTCACACTCAGCTCGGAGACACACAGCGGGAGATGCCTGCAGACTGTGCATGACATATAGTGGAGGAGGAGGGAGCGGAGTGCTGCGCTGCAGCCACAGCTTGGCCCAAAGCGGCCCCAGGGCAGGCGAGGAATTAATTGTTAATTTCCGCAGCCCTGTTTTGAAATAGATCAAAAAGTGTATGTCAAACACAAACATTGTTTAGTTGCGCATTGACTAGAAAGAATTAGAAATTACATACATTTTTACTGCTTTTGGGGGCTGCTGATTTCCATATCTGCTGCCTCAGAACCAAACAAATACAGAGATGTCCCCTCACTTAATGTGCCAGTGACAAAGGTGTCAACACACAGAAAGAGAGGAAGAATCTCTAACAGCAACACAAAAATAAACAAAAAAAGTGTCTTTTTCTGGAGAGTAGGAAAATACATTTTAATGTTGTCTGCAGACTTTTCCTTATTTACATACCGTATTTATCGGCGTATAACACGCGCCAGTGTATAACACGCACCCCAAGTTTAGGAGGGAATTTTAAGGAAAAAAACTTTTAGGAGGGAAGTTTAAGGAAAAAAACTTTCATTTAAATGCCCATCAATGCAGCCTCATCAGTGTCCATCTGCAGCCTTGTCAGTGTCCATCTGTAGCCTTGTCCCCATTGCAGCCTTGTCCCCCATTGCAGCATTGTCCCCCATTGCAGCCTTGTCAGTGTCCATCTGTAGTCTTGTCCCCGATTGCAGCCGATTGCAGCATTGTCCCCCATTGCAGCTTTGTCCCCATTGCAGCATTGTCCCCCATTGCAGCATTGTCCCCCATTGCAGCCTTGTCCCCCATTGCAGCATTGTCCCCCATTGCAGCCTTGTCCCCCATTGCAGCCTTGTCAGTGTCCATCTGTTGTCTTGTCAGTGTCCATCTATAGCCTTGCCCTGTGTCGTTTGCATCTTTGAAAATGGCGCCACAGTTCTCGGCGGCTCTCGGCCGTTCTCGGCGGCTCTCGCCCATTCTCGGTGGCTCTCGGCGGCTTTTGGGCGCACTCGGCTTCCATGGGACTGCAAGAGCCGCCGAGAATGGCCGAAAGCAGCCGAAAGCCGCAGAGAATGGCCGAAAGCGGCCGAGAGCTGCCGAGAATGGCTGAAAACCACCGAGAAAAGCCGAAATCCGCCGAGAGCCGCCAAAAGGCTCACAATCAGCGGGATCGGCGTACAACACGCACCCACGATTTCCCCCTGATTTTTAGGGGAAAAAAGTGTGTGTTATACGCCGATAAATACGGTATATAAAACATTGTTACAGTGATAGTTACTGGGGGGGAAATCTCTCTGATGGAGTGTGGATATCAGGAAAAGCCCATAAAAGGATTCATATTATTCCCACTGTATTCAGAACAGCCCCCTCCTCCTCAAAAGTACAGCAACACACCATAAGCCCAAGGGATCACTTTCACAAGACAGTTGAAGATTTCTAGCATGTCCACATTACATACTGTATAAAAACAACAAAAAAGGCAACTGCTCTGGTCTGTTTGAAACTAGCAAACAAGAAAGGTGCGCACAGGTAGGGCAATATACCGTACATTTAAGTAATCTGTTTCAGGTTTTATTTGCATATATTTGCAAACATACAGTATATGGAAGTCATATTGCCATGTCAAGGCACCTCTGATAAATGTGGTTCCAGACTATAAACTATCTGAGTTTCCCAACCATGGGAAAATATATAGTAATGTAGGATGAGCCGAACATACCTGGGTTCAGCATGAAGTGGGTTTGCAGAAAAAAACAACTTTGGTCTCTTTACTTCACTTTGCAAACAAATAGCTGAGGACTCTCTTCATCTATACCAGAACCTTATCCTAGACGAGGGTCTGATGTTTAGTGATGTGCCAAATAGGCCTGGGTTCAAGTAAACAATAAAACATACTGTAATCGTTGCCATATAAATCTACTGATATATGTTTATAGTATATGGCTTGTGATTTTATCCTCACATCATTGCTTTTCTGTTAAAAGTGCATTTTTTAAGCAAAATTACATAATGGGATCTCTGCATCATTTTGATGGAAATGATTGTATCGATAACATTGCAGAAACCTAGACACCACATTATGCTTGTAAGAGATTCAAACAGCATCTATTCCTGAACTTGTAAAAAGTCAAGCAATTAGCAGAGCAGCAGTATGGCCTTGTGTGCATGATAACTGTGCCCCTTAGAACCCTTTCAAACTGAGGCGCTATATCGCTAAAAATAGCACCTGCAAAGTGCCTCTCCTGTCATTCCAATCTGAAAGCCCGAGGGCTTTCACACTGGAGTGGGCAATGGTCACGCCGCTGAAGCTCCGGCAAAGCGGCGCTTTACAGGCACTTTTAACGTTTTTTTTGACCATTAGCGAGGGTTAAAATCACCCTGCTAGTGGCCGAAAAGCACCGCACAAATGGCTAAAAATAGTGGCACTTTGCTGCCAATACCCGGGCACTGCCAGTGTGAAAGTGCCCTTAATGTCATCTTATAAATTATAATAAAGATGTTGAAGCATTTTTATCTGTGCCGTTGATCCAATTTGTGTGTCAGAGCAAAGCCCCAGATAGAGGTACTCAAGTGCATATACCTTTTGTTAAAATTGCAGATATTCAGCAATACAATATTTTATTTTAAGTTCTATACAGAATGTCTAAAGGGTAGAAATCTTAATAAAATTATAATAGAAAGAGATGTGAAAAATAATATTTTTCAGGTCTATTGCAAGAGATTCAGGTCCCCAGTAGTAGTTAAGCATTAAACATAATACATTTTTTAAGCTAAAAAGCAATGACAAACAATATATGTGTAAATGTCTTTCTACTGTATGAGATGTTGTTTTTCTAATGTTGAAGTCCTTTATGCTTTAGTCCTTAAAGTGATATTAAAGCGGGGCGCATGCGCGGATCTCTCCAAGATGGCTGCTTAAGCCGAGAGCTCCATCCCAGACCTGCTGAATTTTCCACCATCAAAGCACACACAGCCCTCGGATCGTGCTGCCACACAGTGTGGGAGGTAGGAGACACCCCTACATGCCTGGAGGTGCTGATCGCAGAGCCCGCTCCCGGCCACCGCCGGGAGAGTGGGGACAGCTTACAAGATCTAAGATGGCGCCCGAGCCTTCTCCCCCTCCACAAGCCGCGCTGCCAGATGACCAGAGCGAGGAACTGGAGTCTGTCACGGAGCTGCCTGGTACTCAGGATTCCCTTGTGCATACCCCTTCATGTAGTGGAGACTCCCCGGCTTCCACAGAGTCCCTGATAGATCGCACTATGGTGGACCTGATGTACTCTCAGCCACATAGCCCAGCCCCCCCTTTACTGGTTGCTAATGTTCTGGACCCTGACTGTGTTACATCTCTCTTTACCAAATTTTCCAAAATACTGGATGCAGGGCTGACCAGAATTGCTGCGCAGATTACATCTGATATAAAAGATGATCTTGTGGGCTTGGGCTCCTGCATAGAGCACATTGAACACAAATTGGAATCTACAGTGACACGAACGAACCAAAATACTGCCTGTCTTCAGTCGCTGCAGGACCAACATGAAGTTGCTATGGCCAAAATTGATAACCTGGAGAACTGCTCCAGGTGTTATAATTTCAGGATCAGGGGGCTCCCTGAATCCATTAAGGACACTCCAGCTGCAGTTCATATATTCCTGCAGGGTTTTCTGCCTAGACTTCATGAACATCGGTTGGAGGTAGATAGGGCCACAGAGCCTTGCAACCACTACGCTCAGATGGTTTGCCTCGGGACATCATAGTAAAGAAGCATTATTACACAACGTGAAGGAAGCTGTGATGAAATGTTCCCGGGACTCTCCTCCCTAGCTATCCAGGGTCACGAAAATGTTTGCTGATCTCTCACCCTACACCATCCAAAGGTGACAAGCTCTGAAACCTTTACTGCTGGCACTTTTCAAGAAAGGAGTGAAATATCGTTGGTCATTACCATTTAGACTGTCCTTTACAATGTAGAATAAATCCTATGCATTTTCAATGCTTGCAGAGGGGGAGCGTCTATTGCTTCAGCTGGGAATCATCGCTCAAGAATCCTCGGCATCGCTGCCACATTCGGGAACGAGTTCAGCTAAACATCCTCTTCCTCCGCGCCCTATCTCACCCTTGTGGAAGGAAGACTCTCCACCACCTTGAACTGCCTATAAGATCAGATCACTGGGCACTGTTAATCTGTGGTGATCTACTGTGGCACTCAGGTTCCATCCTTTTCTCTTGACTTTGCTGGGGATCTTAGATTTTCCCCAATTTTGCACTTTTAGAGTAATATAAGAGTATAAAAAAGGCTATGGGGGTACCTCATCCTAAATAGAATTTACAACACAAGACCAACAAAACGGACTATCACGGTACCAATGAGGAATGTATATATAATACTTTTCAATCATTTTATTTATACAAAACTAGATAAAAATATACATAAAAACATTCAGCTGTTCTCTTGAGGTTCATAAATACATGTTTCTCAAATATTTGTCCGTAATGATGGTTGACGCGTGACTTTGCTGGGGATCTTAGATTTTCCCCAATTTTGCACTTTTAGAGTGTATGAACTGCAGCTCCTACCTGTGACATCACAGGGAAGTCCCGTCAAGTCACCGTGCGTCAGAGGGGGGCGGGGTCACCGGGTGGCCCCGCCCCCCGTTATTTAAGAACCGTCAGACGAGGAGACGCCGTCACACAGCGGGAGCCTCCCTCTATGCCAGCATGGATGCGGAGCGGCCCGGAGAAGAAAATGAAGAAGAGAAGAAGAGAAAAAGAGAAGAAGGAAGAAGAAGAAGATGAAGAGAAGAGCGGGAGCCTCCCCCCATGCCATGGGTGCGGAGTGGCCCGAGGAGAAGAAGACGCTGCAGAGGAGATGCTGGATGAGAACGCCGGAGGAAGAACCAGAAGAACCAGAAGATGAAGAAAGATAGAAGAAAGAAGAAGCATTTAAATAAAGGAATTTTCAAAAACTGTCTCTTGTCAGTTTTAACATTTTTGACAGTTTTTTAGTGAAATGGTAGGGGTAAGTACCCCCTTACCATTTTACACAGGGGGGGGCCGGGATCTGGGGGTCCCCTTGTTAAAGGGGGCTTCCAGATTCCAATAAGCCCCCCGCCCGCAGACCCCCACAACCACCGGCCAGGGTTGTGGGAATGAGGCCCTTGTCCTCATCAACATGGGGACAAGGTCTTTTGGGGGGCTACCCCAAAGCACCCTCCCAATGTTGAGGGCATGTGGCCTGGTATGGTTCAGGAGGGGGGGCGCACTCTCGTCCCCCCTCTTTTCCTGCGGCCTGCCAGGTTGCGTGCTTGGATAAGGGTCTGGTATGGATCTTTGGGGGGACCCCACGCCGTTTTTTTTTTTTTATTATTTTGGCCGGGGTTCCCCTTAATACCCATACCAGACCTGAAGGGCCTGGTATGGAATTTAGGGGGACTCCCACTTAATTTTTTTTTTTAAATTTTGGTTCGGGGTTTCCCTGTGGGGAATTCCCATGCTGTTTTTATCAATGAACTTCTATGTGTATTGTCTGCAATGCAATAGCCGCGGGTAGTTTTAAATGGGTTTTTTCCTTCGAAATGTCATTTTGCCGTCAGACTGTTCTAAACACGGGAAACATGCGCCCCTTTACAGGCATTCTATAGACACCCCCCAGCTACGAAATTTAAGGGGATATTACACTTTTATTGTTTGACTTTAAGCATTATTAAAATCACTGCTCCTGAAAAAACGGCCGTTTTTAAAACTTTTTTTTGCATTGATACATGTCCCCTGGGGCAGGACCCAGGTCCCCAAACACTTTTTATGACAATAACTTGCATATAAGCCTTTAAAATTAGCACTTTTGATTTCTCCCATAGACTTTTAAAGGGTGTTCCGCGGCATTCGAATTTGCCGCAAACACCCCAAATTGTTCGGTGTTCGGCGAACTTGCGAACAGCCAATGTTCGAGTCGAACATGAGTTCGACTCGAACTCGAAGCTCATCCCTAGTCCTCACTTGACCCAATGGCTTCCAATCTTGGTCGTTGGCTCAGGTTTTGGTCCACATTTTTGTTGGACACAACAATTTTGTTTGTGGGCAGTGGGTGCAGGCTGGTCCCTGCTCACTCCTCATGTGCTACCCTTTCTTCTTTTTATGTCTTCCTCTTTTTCCTGCTTTTCTCATCCTTTTCTTGTGATTTTAGGTCCAAGGTCGGCTCTACTAACCCTTGCCAGAGATTTTGGAGTTTGGAATGGCGTGGCAGATGAAATGCTGTGTCCTCCTCGTGGTGTGGTAAGTGGTGGCCTATGGGTTGGGCGTTCCCCCTCGCTGATCTATAGTCGTGGCCTCTAAACATTCATCGTTTTAAGGGTTTTTAGACATAATACTCAGGAACTGAATTCCCCTGTGAAACACCTAAAGGCTTTACAGTACTATCACTCACAGAAGGCCGATGTGGTCTTTCTCCAGGAAATGCATTTTTCCCAAACTTCTAATCCTTCTTACATCCACAACAAATTTCCCTAAATTTTTTTTGACCAGAGGTGTCGTTATCCTCTTCTTGAAGCGTATCACATTTACCCCCCTGCAAGAAAATCTGGGACCCCGAAGGGTGATTTTTGTTCATAAAAGGTACCATTGATGGACATCTATACTCTCTCATTTCATATTATGCTCCTAATCAGGGCCAGCTGCCTTTTTTTCTCATACCTGTGAGAGGCTTATCCCACATGTAGAGGGTGTGGTGCTTTTTGGAGGGGACTCCAATCTTGCTCTGGACCTGGGTCTGGACAAGTCTTTTCAATTTAAGCGGCCACCTAAGATGAGTCTGCATCTTGCCACACTTCTCCATTCCTTGGGGCTGGTTGATGTATGGAGAGAAACCCACCCCACTGGTAGGGACTATACCGATTACTCTGCCCCACATGCCACTTATGCTAGAAATGACCATATTTTTATTTCTAGCAGTTGTATTCCACTGATACATAAGACATATATCAGGGAGATAGCCTGGTCTGATCACTCCATGGTTTGTCTGGTGTTCTCTGTCTCCAGGTCCACGGAGCCCTATTAGTTGGCGGCTGAATGAATCCTTGCTTAGTGACACAATTAGGTTCACTAAAATTAACCGCGCTTTGCGTGACTATTTCCAACATGATGATCCTGTTGAGGTGTCCCCCACTACATTGTGGGTGGCCCATAAAGCCACCATTTGGGTAAAAATCATTCCGATGATGACTCGGATTAAGAAGGAGCTAGACCTGGAGAGATTAGATGCTGATCTGCAGAGCCTCTGTAAGGCACATACACTCAAACCCAACCACAAAACGCTAGCCAAGATTGCGTCTGCTAGATTGGCACTAAATTTAGCCTTGACTACTAGAGCCGAGAAGAGTTTACGTTGGAGCGGGGCTCGATTCTGCTTACAGCGGGACAGGATTGGCCCTATGTTGGCGGCCAAATCGACCCCTAAGATTTGCTCTTTTGCTCTGCCAAAGCTGCGTTCCACCATGGGGGGGGGTAAACTCAAAACCCACAAAAAATCATGGAGGAATATCGGGTCTTCTATTCTCGGCTCTACCAGTCTGACCCTTCGGGGACCCCTGGGGATGTGGATTCCTTTTTAAATGACCTATCCCTGTCTATGCTGACTGCCGTTCATCGTGCTTGGCTGGAGGCCCAAATTTCAGAAAGTGAGGTTCTGGGGGTGATGAAACTAGCTAAAACAGGTTTTGCCCCGGGGCCTTTTCAGCTGTATATTTCAAGAAGTTTGGAGATATTTTATCCCCATACCTAACATGCTTTTTTAATTCCCTGTGGGAGGGGGGTTCCCTAGACTCGGCCTTAAACATGGCATATATTACAGTTATCCTCAAACCAGGCAAAGACCTTGGGGAGGTTAGTAACTATAGGCTATTTCCTTAATTGATAATCATTTGAAGCTCTTGACAAAAATTTTAGCTAACCGTCTGGCCTCTTTTATTGCCTCCTATGTTCATAAGGACAAGGTGGGGTTCATTCCAGGTCGACAGATCAGATCAGATCTGTCGGGCTTTCGATAAAGTTTCACTGCTTCACTCTGGATAGGATGGGAGTAATCCTCAGGAGGGGTTTTTTTTGTCCATAATTTTACAGAAGGCCTTTGACACGGTCTCTTGGGACTACATGTTTAAGGTGTTATTATTTGGGGGTTCGGACCCTGGTTTGTTCAAATTCTACATGCCCTTTATTCGGCTCCGGAAGCTCAAGTGCGTATGCAAGGCCAATTTTCTTCCCCAATCTCTATAACACAGGGTACAAGGCAGGGTTGCCCTTTGTCCACTTTAATTTTTGCCATAGCCATTGAGACCTTGGCAGTTGCCATCTGAACCGACCCAGAAAACATACGGTGGGTGCGTTGTGGAGAACAAGACCTTAAATACGCATTGTTCGCAGATGATTTGCTTTTGTTCCTGACCTCCCCAATGACCTCAACCCCTAAGGTATTCAGGATACTCCGGGAATTTGGCAGGGTATCAGGGTTGGAAGTCAATATGTCTAAGTCAGTGGCACTAAATGGTGCAGTCCCCGAATATATGATTGATCGATCACCTTAAGGATCACTTCCGTTTCGCTTTGAGCTCAACTCATATCTTGTACTTGGGGGTTCAGTCGACAGTCAATATAGATGCACTATACAAATGTAATTACCCTTCCCTATTTAAGAAATTGGAAGATGATCTCCAGCGGTGGTCCCAACATAATTTATGGTGGTTGGGGAGAATCCATACCATCAAAATGACACTGCTACCAAACATTTTTTACTTTTTTAGGTCCTTACCTATACCTGTTCCCTGGTCAATACTTACTCGCTTTCAGGCAAAGGTAGTGCGATATATATGGGGCCATAGAGAGCATCATTTCTCAAGGAAAATATTATTCTACCCCAGGGTGGACTGGGCTTGCCCGATTTGTTTAAATATTATCAGGCGGCTCACCTTACACAACTTTTCGTAGTTTACTCTAGACATGCTAAACCAGACTGGGTCCATATGGAGAGGATGGCGACCCCTGGCTGCACATTAGATCATCTTCTGTGGAGCACTCCTAAATACTGTTCCCCCATCCTGGCACCCACTCTCTCCCACTCAGTGGTGTTATGGAATAGGCTCCACTCGAACACTACCTTAGTTTCTTCTTTTCGCCCCTAGCTCATCTGTTTAATAAGCCAGATTTCCCTCCAGGGCAGGATATCAAAGCTTTTAGGTGGTGGTTAGATAAGGGGCTATACAGGATTGGGCAGTTCATCAGACACAGGGGACCTTTTATGCTCTGTCTTTGTATGGAGGTCCTTGAAATGCCTCTGTCGGAGCGTTTTCTTTTTTTCAAATTTCTAATTTTTTACACTCCCTTTGGCCAGGTAAGCCTGACCAATATCAGGTAACTCTGTATGAAAGGTGCTGCACACAGGATGCAGATCAGCGTGGTGGTATTTCCTTGGTCTATGGGCTATTACTGGGTTCTCCCCCTAGATTCCCCTATATGGAGGACTGGGACACTGATTTGGGAGAGGACAGGAACCTGGAGCTATGGCTGTTTTTCTTAGGTCTTATAAGGGTATTATGAATGTTGCCTTGATAGAGGCAAATTTGAAGGTACTCAACCCGGTTGGCCAAAATGTACCCTTCTGTATCGCCTTTGTGTTTTAGAGGCTGTCAGATGTCGGGAACAATGTGCCATATCTGGTGGGAAAACCCTAGAATCCAGGGTTTTTGGAATGGTATTTTCGCATTGACTCGTAGAGTAATAGGACAATAGGTTCCCCAAAATCTACGTATAGCTCTCCTTAATACACCTGTGCCTGGGTTACCTTAACACCTACAATGACTGATATATTTTATTTTACTAGGGGCTAAAATGACTCTTGCTAAATCCTGGAAACAACCTATTGTGTCCCTGGCACATGCAAGGAAAAAGGTCACCTGGATTATGCTAAATGAGAATATTGTTAGCATCTTACAGGATACGGTTGAACAATTTGAACGGACCTGGGAGCCATGGGCCACACATATGCATATCTCTCTTGTACATTAACTTGGCACACCTCTTTTGGTTTGGGGACTATTCTATTCCCCTTGACCCTGGCTCAGACCAATTACTTCTGTTTTGTGCTTTCTCTTTCTCTATTCTTTACCTTTTTTCTCACTCTTTTTCTGATAAATATTTGCTTACTCAAAAGTTTTTATATTGGCACCCCACATAATTAGTACCTTAATTTTGGGGTTGTCTCCATTGGGTATGTCTTCATCTGCTAGTTGTATCGGATGCTGAGGTACTGGCCCCTATATAGAAACAAAAATAGAGCAGAGGGAAAGAAGACCCCCCTGAGAAAGGAAGTCACGGGCGGACCAAGCTGCTTATCAAGGGAACTTTATTATTGCATAATTAATGAAAACAAGAATACAAAAACTAGGTACCCACTACCAACACCTAGACTAATATTAAAATAAGACAACCTTGTCTATATAAAAGCAGCTGCATCACGTATATATCAGGCACACACACCCCATATACACCCAAGTGAATAGGCGGTTAGATAGGCACTTAAGTCCAGGTGACTAGCACCGTCACTAAACATGCATATCCCATCACTATAGACCATCAAGTCCCCAGTTGGGGGATAAGGGGGACATTTATTGGGAATTCACACACTTAAAAAGTAGACCTTATAAATAGTGATGCCACTGAGTTAACTTAGATGACTCTTATTCCACTGGTGATAAACACTGTATAGAGGGTGGCATATAGTCACAAGTAGTCAGTAATTCTTTAAGGTTTTCAGCTTCAGGCCAAGCCATATAAGCAAGGGTAACCCAGTGTAAAGTTTATTTAACTAGGATAGTGGGTAAAGCTCATTTGCAGATCAGGACAGAAGACAATCACAGGACCACTGGTCCGCTCACCCGACTGGTGGACAAGAGCCTATAATAGATGGTAGGTGTCCCAGGTATCTCCATAGGATGCTGTCTATAAGGGGATCTCGCGCTGCACAGATCCTGTAATGCAGGGTGCTTGATTGCCACACGGAAGTCAAGGGAGTTCCACAGGGTACTTCTGCTGGTACCGCTGTAGCGATGTAGCGTTGTGAAGCCGTCTAGGCACGCCGTCCTGATATCTCAGCTGGACATAGCTCCCACTATCCTCATAGTGTGTGGTGCATTTGCTCTGACGTGACGCAGTGCATCATCTGTGACGTATTTCGCGTCACTGCCGTGCTGTCTTTGCCGATATGTTTCACCCAATTACGTGGGTTTTATCAAGGATGGGAGGGATCAGAAGAAGTCGTCTATTTATACACTTTTTCACACAGCACAAAGTTAATTGAAGGCTGTAATTCCCATAAATGACCACTAGATGTCAACCTCCCAATTACACACCACATATTCATTCTGCTACTAGACAGAGGGGCTCACATAAGGCATATCATAGCAAGCAAGTAGCTTTGACAGTGAAAAGGGATCAGGGCACAGAGGTAAAACAGAGCCAGAGTACCAGGGTTCCCAGGGTAATGAGACAGTTGGAAATACTGTAGAGGCGATAAAATGACATAATATACCTGTCTATGACTGGCTGCTCTATGGGTATTCCCTATCTACTATCAGAGAGAACATATTTGTCCACGAAACTGGAATTTGTGCCTCTTACACAGATAGTAAGTTATGGCCCTAATTAGCATTCAAGAAGGGGCTGGAAACTACATTCTGTATTCAGGCCCAGTGGCGCAAGCGTTTTAAGCCTGAATATCCACATTTTTTTCTTTTTGCAGCAGGATGGTATCAAAATCACCTCTACGTGATGGCAAATTCAAGGTATAAATTCCCTTAACTACTTGGTTTCTGGGCACTTAAACCCCCCTCCTGAGCAGACCAATTTTCAGCTTTCAGTGCTGTCACTCTTTGAATGACAATTGCACGGTCATGCAACACTGTACCCAAATTGAATTTTTATCATTTCACACAAATAGAGCTTTTCTTTTGGTGGTATTTAATCACGACTGGGGTTATTTATTTTTTTTTGCTAAACAAACAAAAAAAGACAATTTTGAAAATTTTGAAAAAAAATAAATCTTGTTTCATAGTTTGTTATAAAATTTTGCAAACAGGTAATTTTTCTCCTTCGTTGATATGCGCTGATGAGGCAGCACTGATGGGCACTGATAAGATGCACTGGTGGGCACTGATAGGCTCCACTGATGGGCACTGATAGGCACAGATAAGTCGGCACTGATAGGCACAGATAAGGCGTCACTGATCGGGACAGATAAGGCTGTACTAATGGGCACAGATAAGGCGGCACTGATGGCCACTGATAAGATGGCACTCATGGGCCCTGATGGGTGGCACTGATGGGTGGAACTGATGGGCACTGATAGGTGTTACTGATAGGTACCGCTGATAGATGACACTGATGGGCACTGATAGGTGGCACTGATGGACGCTGGTAGGTGACACTGATGGGCAGCACTGTTGATGAGGCACTGATTGGTGACATTGATAGGTGGCACTGTGGGCACTGATAGGTGGCACTGTGGGCACTGAGGAGTGGCACTGTGGGCACTGGTAGGTGGCACTGGTGGGCACTGGTAGGTGGCACTGTTGTGCACTGGTAGGTGGCACTGGCAGGTGGCACAGGTGGGCACAGATGAGCTGGCAGCTGCTCTCCTTGATCAGGACCAATGTCCCTCTGACAGCCACTGGTGATCGGCTTTTTTTTATCCTCATGCTATCAGTGTGAGGAGAAAAAATAGCCTATTACTGGCCTTGTTTACATCACATGATCAGCTGTCATTGGCTGACAGGTGATCATGTGGTAAGGGGTCAGGATCGACCCCTTACACCAATCTGTGATCCAGTGAGTCTCATAGACTCGCTGATCCCAGAGATTGCCTCGTGCGCCCTGCAGGGGGCGCGCAGGCCACTCGAGCACGGGAGGACGTCTATTGATGCCCTCCCGGAAAAGTATGTCAGCGCTGTAGCTGTCATTTGGTTATAGCGCGGATCTGTAGTTAATACTGATACCATCCGTGCTGCCTCCATGGGAATCTGCAAAATGTAATGCTAGTGGGGACGTCTTCTCTTTTCTTCTTGTTCTCCTCCTTGCTTGAATTTTTGATACTTCTTAAGTGTTCACCAATGCGAATTCAGAGTTGTCTCTTGGTTTTTCCTATATAGTACTTTTTAGATGGACACTCCAGCATGTAAATCACTCTAGAGGTCGCACAGTTGATGACATTTTTAATCTGAAAAAACACACTCCAATTCGCATCGGTGAAACTTGCAGTTTTCTCAACCAGTTTACACATTTGACAGTGCCCGCATGCATACATTCCTTTGAGAGGAGGTAGATCAGTCAGCCAGTTTGTGGTCCATCCCCTAGTGCAGTGTTGGCGAACCTTGGCACCCCAGATGTTTTGGAACTACATTTCCCATGATGCTCAACTACACTGCAGAGTGCATGAGCATCATGGGAAATGTAGTTTTAAAACATCTGGGGTGCCAAGGTTCGCCACTACTACCCTAGTGTATTTAGAATGAACTAAGGTATTACGGTTGCGAGCCCTTCTGGCGACGAGTTGGGGACGGGGACCTACAATGTCAATTAAAGCAGGAGATTTTGTGAGAATTCTCCAATGTTTTTGGAGTACATTTCTCACTTGTTCCAATTGTGCCCCATAGGTAATGATTATCCTTAGAGGGGGTTCTTTACATAGTGTCTTAGGTTAACTGCTTTTTGACAAGGAGGTCCCTCCTGTCTTTTGTCCAGGCCTTTCTTCACACCTTTTTGAGGACTTCATGGGATTAACCCCTGTCTCTGAATCTACTGAACATCTCTCCTGCTTCCCTCTGAAAATCAACATCCCTGGAGCAGTTCCTGTGAAGCCGCAGGAACTGACCCACAGGGATTCCCTTAACCAGATGATCTGGGTGATGGCTGGAAGCCTGTAGAAGTGTGTTTGCTGTGGTCGGCTATCTGAAGGTACAAGTAGTTATTCTGTTTCTGGCTATGGAGATTTGTCAAGTCAAGAAAGGAAATTGTACTGGGGTCTACTACATGGGTTAACCTGATGTTTCTCTCATTATTATTTAGAGCCAATAGAAACTCATGGAGTTGCTCTTCATCACTAGGGATGAGCTTCGAGTTCGAGTCGAACTCATGTTCGACTCGAACATTGGCTGTTCGCAAGTTCGCCGAACAGCGAACAATTTGGGGTGTTCGCGGCAAATTCGAATGCCGCGGAACACCCTTTAAAAGTCTATGGGAGAAATCAAAAGTGCTAATTTTAAAGGCTTATATGCAAGTTATTGTCATAAAAAGTGTTTGGGGACCCGGGTCCTGCCCCAGGGGACATGGATCAATGCAAAAAAAAGTTTTAAAAACGGACGTTTTTTCAGGAGCAGTGATTTTATTAATGCTTAAAGTCAAACAATAAAAGTGTAATATCCCTTTAAATTTCGTACCTGGGGGGTGTCTATAGTATGCCTGTAAAGGGGCGCATGTTTCCCGTGTTTAGAACAGTCTGACAGCAAAATGACATTTGGAAGGAAAAAACTCATTTAAAACTACCCGCGGCTATTGCATTGCCGACAATACACATAGAAGTTCATTGATAAAAACGGCATGGGAATTCCCCACAGGGGAACCCCGAACCAAAAAAAAAAAAAAAAAAATGATGTGGGGGTCCCCCTAAATTCCATACAAGGCCCTTCAGGTCTGGTATGGATATTAAGGGGAACCCCAGCCAAAATTTTAAAAAAAAATTGACGTGGGGTTCCCCCTAAATTCCATACCAGACCCTTCAGGTCTGGTATGGATTTTAAGGGGAACCCCGCGCCAAAAAAAAAAAAAAAAACGGCGTGGGGTCCCCCTAAAAATCCATACCAGACCCTTATCCGAGCACGCAACCTGGCAGGCCGCAGGAAAAGAGGGGGGGACGAGAGTACGGCCCCCCCCCCCTCCTGAACCGTACCAGGCCACATGCCCTCAACATTGGGAGGGTGCTTTGGGGTAGCCCCCCAAAACACCTTGTCCCCATGTTGATGAGGACAAGGGCCTCATCCTCACAACCGTGGCCGGTGGTTGTGAGGGTCTGCGGGCGGGGGGCTTATCGGAATCTGGAAGCCCCCTTTAACAAGGGGACCCCCAGATCCCGGCCCCCCCCCTGTGTGAAATGGTAAGGGGGTACTTACCCCTACCATTTCACTAAAAAACTGTCAAAAATGTTAAAAATGACAAGAGACAGTTTTTGACAATTCCTTTATTTAAATGCTTCTTCTTTCTTCCTTCATCTTCTTCTTCTTCTGGTTCTTCTGGCTCTTCTGGTTCTTCCTCCGGCGTTCTCGTCCAGCATCTTCTCTGCGGCGTCTTCTATCTTCTTCTCCTCGGGCCGCTCCGCACCCATGGCATGGGGGGGAGGCTCCCGCTCTTCTCTTCATCTTCTTCTCTTCTTCATCTTCTTCTTCATCTTCTTCTTCCTTCTTCTCTTCTTCCTGTCTTCTCCGGGCCGCTCCGCAGCCATGCTGTGGCATGGAGGGAGGCTCCCGCTGTGTGACGGCGTCTCTTCGTCTGACGGTTCTTAAATAACGGGGGGCGGGGCCATCCGGTGACCCCGCCCCCCTCTGACGCACGGCGACTTGAGGGACTTCCCTGTGACGTCACGGGGAATGCCACAGGGAAGTCCCGTCATGTCACCGTGCGTCAGAGGGGGGCGGGGTCACCGGGTGGCCCCGCCCCCCGCTATTTAAGAACCGTCAGACGAAGAGACGCCGTCACACAGCGGGAGCCTCCCTCCATGCCACAGCATGGATTGCGGAGCGGCCCGGAGAAAACAGGAAGAAGAGAAGAGAAGAAGGAAGAAGAAGAAGAAGAAAAAGAAGAAGAAGAAGATGAAGAAGAAGATGAAGAGAAGAGCGGGAGCCTCCCCCCCATGCCATGGGTGCGGAGCGGCCCGAGGAGAAGAAGATAGAAGACGCCGCGGAGAAGATGCTGGACGAGAACGCCGGAGGAAGAACCAGAAGAGCCAGAAGAACCAGAAGAAGAAGAAGATGAAGGAAGAAAGAAGAAGCATTTAAATAAAGGAATTGTCAAAAACTGTCTCTTGTCATTTTTAACATTTTTGACAGTTTTTTAGTGAAATGGTAGGGGTAAGTACCCCCTTACCATTTCACACAGGGGGGGGGGCCGGGATCTGGGGGTCCCCTTGTTAAAGGGGGCTTCCAGATTCCGATAAGCCCCCCGCCCGCAGACCCTCACAACCACCGGCCACGGTTGTGAGGATGAGGCCCTTGTCCTCATCAACATGGGGACAAGGTGTTTTGGGGGGCTACCCCAAAGCACCCTCCCAATGTTGAGGGCATGTGGCCTGGTACGGTTCAGGAGGGGGGGGGGGCCGCACTCTCGTCCCCCCCTCTTTTCCTGCGGCCTGCCAGGTTGCGTGCTCGGATAAGGGTCTGGTATGGATTTTTAGGGGGACCCCACGCCGTTTTTTTTTTTTTTTTTGGCGCGGGGTTCCCCTTAAAATCCATACCAGACCTGAAGGGTCTGGTATGGAATTTAGGGGGAACCCCACGTCAATTTTTTTTTAAAATTTTGGCTGGGGTTCCCCTTAATATCCATACCAGACCTGAAGGGCCTTGTATGGAATTTAGGGGGACCCCCACATCATTTTTTTTTTTTTTTTTTTGGTTCGGGGTTCCCCTGTGGGGAATTCCCATGCCGTTTTTATCAATGAACTTCTATGTGTATTGTCGGCAATAGCCGCGGTAGTTTTAAATGTGTTTTTTCCTTCAAAATGTCACTTTGCTGTCAGACTGTTCTAAACACGGGAAACATGCGCCCCTTTACAGGCATACTATAGACACCCCCCAGGTATGAAATTTAAAGGGATATTACACTTTTATTGTTTGACTTTAAGCATTATTAAAATCACTGCTCTTGAAAAAACGGCCGTTTTTAAAACTTTTTTTTGCATTGATTCATGTCCCCTGGGGCAGGACCCAGGTCCCCAAACACTTTTTATGACAATAACTTGCATATTAGCCTTTAAAATTAGCACTTTTGATTATTCATGTTCGTGTCCCATAGACTTTAACGGCGTTCGCGTGTTCGAACGAATTTTTTTCCTGTTCGCATGTTCTGGTGCGAACCGAACAGGGGGGTGTTCGGCTCATCCCTATTCATCACCAATCCGTACCATCATCAATGCATCTGAGACATCTGGCAGACCATCTCCAGCTCCCAGAGGCCCAGATGGAGGCAGGCATATGATGGAGCCCAAGGTGCTCCCATAGCTGTCCCCCTTGTCTGTTGATAGTATCCATCGAGAAATTGGAAGTAATTATTAGTCAAAGCGATTTCTAGAAGCTCCAGAATAAACTTGTTTTGATCACCAAACTCAGGATGGGTCATCTCCATGAAAAAGGAGACTGCCCTGAGGCCCCACTTGTGGGGTATCGATGTGCAAAGCGACTCCACATCAATAACCACCAGCAGGGCCCCAGGGGGAATCTCCAGATCCTGCAACTTAGCCAGGACATCATGACTGTCCTGGGCATAGGAAGGCAGTGATGTCACCATGGTTTTAATGAATCCATCTACATATCTGCCTACTCTTTCCATAGGGCCCCCTATCGCCGAGACGATAGGCCACCAGGAGGATTGGTGAGAGATTTGTGTAGTTTTGGGATTACATAGAAGGTGGGGTTATTATATTCCCCCACCCTCAGATAGTCCCACTCCTTGTTGGTCAAGAGATTAGCCTCACAGGCCAAAAGTAGTTGTCGATTAAGGTTTTCAACTAGAGCGGGGAAAGGGTTGGACGTCAGTTTCAAGTAGGTGGAGGTATCGCCCAGTTGCCTGAAAATTTCCCTTTCATAAAGGTCACTAGACAGTAAGACCACATTACCCCCCTTATCATTACTTTTGACTATCAAATCCCTTGCCCGCTCCAGCTTTTACATTGCCTTCCTTTCTTCACTGGACAAATTGTCGAGGCCACGCCATGACCAGTCGATTATATTAAGATCATCTTTAACAAGATCAAAAAAGACCTTCATCCAGTGATTCTTGTACAAAGGAGGCATTTTAGTGGATTTAATATAAAGGCTACTGGGTCTCCTAATTTTATCAGAGTCAGATTCGTCCTCAGAACCAATCTGTTCCTCCAGGAGAGCTACTAAGTTCTCCAAGGCAGCTCTTTCCTCCTTACCTTCAAGAGTCACAGGTGACGAATCACCCATTTGAGTACTGTCCTTGTGGCCAGTATGCCAGATGCAAAAAATTGCCTTGCACAAAAATAGGTTGATATCTTTATACACTGTGAACTCATCCCTAGATGCTGATGGAGAGAAGGACAGCCCCTTGCTTAAAAGGTTAATGTGTCTTTCCTCAAGTGGGAAGTTTGATAGATTAATAACCCTCATATAGTTTGTAGGGGGCACTGATGGAGCCAGGGTTTCACACCCCTCTAATGCTTTGTACTGCGTGTTCTGATCTGCTTTTGAGCTTTGGGAAATGTCCCCCTGGTGTTGCCTTCCCTTCCTCTTCCTCTTCCTCTGCCTTTTATGTTTACCCTTCCCTCCTCTTTGGGAAAATCCCCCAAAGGGCCCAGGTCCGTGACTTCAGCCTCCTCCACATGTAAAAAACTAACAGTTTTGATATTATCACTGTTTTAACCAGCTGAGGAATGCTGTCTATTTCTGGAGCGGGTGGTAGATCTATGTCTATTATGCCTACTATGTCTCCATCCCCTGGGAACTATGAGCCTATATAGAGTCTTGACACCTTTACTGTTTTGGAATTGATATTGTGGGTTTCAATATCTTATGTAATGTAATTATATATTTTCCTTGTTCCTCTGACGGTGGTTATTTTGTACTAACCATTTACAAACTTTTCAATAAATATTTTGAAAGTAAAAAGTGATATTAAAGCCTTGTTTTTTTTTTAACCACCTCAATACAGGGCACTTACACCCCCTTCCTGCCCAAGCCATTTTTCAGTTTTCAGCGCTGTCGCACTTTGAATGACAATTGCGCGGTCATGTTACACTGCACCCTAATTAAATTTTTATCATTTTTTCCCCACAAATAGAGCTTTCTTTTAGTGGTATTTGATCACCTCTGCGGTTTTTATTTATTGCGCTATAAACAAAAGAAGAGGGACAATTTTGAAAAAACACAATATTTTTTACTTTTTGCTATAATAAATATCCAATTTTTTTTTTTTTTTTAACAAATTTTTTCCTCAGTTTAGGGCGATATGTATTCTTCTACATATTTTTGGTAAAAAAAAATTGCGATAAGTGTATATTGATTGGTTTGCGCAAAAGTTATAGCATCTACAAAATAGGGGATAGATTTATAGCATTTTTATTATATATTAATTTTTTACTAGTAATGGCGGCAATCTGCAATTTTTATTGTGACTGCGATATTGCGGCGGACACATCGGACACTTTTGACACATTTTTGGGACCATTCACATTTATACAGCGATCAATGCTATAAAATTGCATTGATTACTGTGTAAATGTGACTGGCAGGGAAGGGGTTAACACTAGCGGGCGCTCGAGGGGTTAATGTATGACCTAAGGAGGTGATTCTAACTGTGGGGGGAGGGGACTGACTGGGGGAGGTGACCGATCGCTGTCCCTATGTACAAGGGACACGCCATCGGTCTCCTCTCCTCTCTGACAGGACGTGGATCTGTGTTTACATGCACAGATCCACGCTCCTGCTCTGTTACCCGGCAATCGCGGGTGCCCAGCGGACATCGCGGCCGCCGGGCACGCGCACCGGGTCCCGAGCGACGCAACGGGCGCGCGCGCGCCCCCTAGTGGCTCGGGAGGGCGAGGACGTCATATGACGTCCTCCCAGAACAATAGAAGCCTTGTCCCGCCGTCATATGACGGTGGGCGGTGGCTTAGTGGTTAATCACAAACATGTTATACTTACCTGATCTGTGCAGGGGTTTTGCACAGAGCAGCCCGGATCCTCCTCTGCAGGGCGGTGTAGGCGATAAGAACAACTAAACATCTATTTATTGATTACTAATGCCCCGCACCTAGACATGAGAAATCTTTACAATTACCGACAATTAAGGCCAACCAAGAAAGGATAGAGCAAGCGAGAGACAGGTTGTCTCTAGAGGAGAAGTAGAGGGAAGAGAAGATACAACAAGAGGAAAAAAGAGAGAAGAAGGGGATCACCTAGAGTTATGACACTTGTGTGGTGAAGGCTCCAGGGGAAAGAGGTGTGGGGGTGTAAGCTGCCCAGGGTTCCCATATTGATTAAAACTTATGAACTCTGTCTTGGAATATGCTTACTATTTTCTCCTGGGCCATGATCCAGGAGATCTTACGTTTTACTGTGGGAAGTGGGGCTGATGGTCTTTTCCAATGTCTTGCGATGGTGATTTTAGCACCTAGGAGTATGTAAAAGATCAATGCTTGGGTATGTTTAGGTACCTTCTCCACCTTGCGGTTGAGGAGCGCTACTCTGGGGTTCTGAGGAACAGACACCCCCGAGACCTTGCGTATTGAGTAGAAAAGTCTGTTCCAAAAGCTTCCGATTCATGGGCAAGACCAACCAAGTGTGGAACAAGAGCCCAAGTGATTACAGCTGCTAAAGCACATTGGAGAAGAGTCCTGGTAGATTTTAAGTATGGAGGTGGGAACCCGATACCAATGTGTAAAGATTTTAACGTTAGCCTCCATCAAAGAAGTGTTCAATATCCCCTTGAAGGATCTTTGAAAGCAGTGATACAATTTTTCGAGATCCCACTCTTCCTCCAGATCCTTTTCCCAGAGTTGGTGATAGAGGGGTTTATTTGTAGCCCTTACCAGAGAGGAGTAGATAATGTATATACCCCCCTCTGATCCATGATATTGGAGAACCATATTTCATATTCGGATAGTTTGGGGGGGTTCAGGTTTATTAGGACATATGGACTGAAGGAAGTGTGATATTTGGGCCAATCTATACCACCCTGAGGAGGGCATGTTCAGTTTGCTTACACGACCGTAAGAGGCCCCATTCAATTATTAACATGTCCTATTCTCAATAGACCTTTATAAAGCACCATTTAAAAGCAAGAATGTTTTGACTTAGGGGAAAATCTGGGTAGTGGAATAGGTGCGCTAGAGGTCGGAAATCTAATGTCAATGAGAAGTGTTTCTGTAAGTTATCAGTATGTAATCCTAAAGGGCCAGAGAATGGGAGAGGGTGGGAGCTAGTATCGCTGGTCTAAGCCTGGAAGGATTTTAGAGTAAATAGTCTATTGTGTGGTGGGGAACTGCCTGTCATTCCATTAGGAGCCAGTTTGGTTTAGGGCCTTGAGAGTATACTATCAGGACCTGGGCTAATTGTGCGGCCTAAAAGTACCACAAAATGTTGGGTAGGGCCAGGCCACCTTGTGTTTTGAGTCTAAAAAGTATGTCTTTAGTGCAACGCCTACCTTTGGATCCACAGATAAAATTAAAAATTGAAGACTGAAATCGTGATAATTGTGTTTTCCTAATCGGGATCAGAAGTGATCTAAAGAGATATAGGAGGCGTGGCAGAAGCATCATTTTAACAGAATTAACCCGACCAAGCCAGGATAGACCACATTGATAGGTCTGCTAATAATTTTTTAAACACAAGAGGGTAATTGGTAAAATAAAAAAGGTCAAAGTTAGAGGCTAAGTTAATTAGATGGATAGATGAAGCACTCCAGGAAAATGGGAAGTGTTGCTGCAAGAGCTCCCGCAAATCAAAAGGTACTGAGATTTTCAAAGCTACGGATTTAGATACATTTACTTGGAGACCTGAAGTGTTTCCAAAATGGTGAAGGAGGTTTAAAAATATTTGGGGTGCAGATAAGGGGAGATGTGACAAAGAGGAGGAGATCATCTGCAAAAAGAGCGCATTTGTGCTCCTGGAGACCGCACATAACTCTCTTAATATCTGGGTGGTTTCTGATAGCTACTGCCAAGGTTTCTATG
Source organism: Lithobates clamitans (assembly GCA_037952925.1). Lineage (NCBI taxonomy): Eukaryota > Metazoa > Chordata > Amphibia > Anura > Ranidae > Lithobates > Lithobates clamitans. Next base: position 279,388 of record JBBGZY010000901.1, read on the forward strand.
GCTATAGGGAATACTAGGGGCGAGAGTGGGCAGCCTTGTCTGGTGCCCTTCTCAAGTGTGCAAGTTCTCCCACTTAAAAAGATGAGAAAGGCCTGTAATTGTCATCATAGGTATACCTCAATTATGAGAGACAAAATGTGGAAACAAATCCAGACAATCACATTGTCTGATTTTTGAAAGAATTTATTTGCAAATTATGGTGGAAAATAAGTATTTGGTCAATATCAAAAGTTCATCTCAATACTTTGTTATATATCCTTTGTTGGCAATGACAGAGGTCAAATGTTTTCTGTAAGTCTTCACAAGGTTGTCACACACTGTTGCTGGTATGTTGGCCCATTCCTCCATGCAGATCTCCTCTAGAGAAGTGATGTTTTGGGGCTGTCGCTGGACAACACGGACTTTCAACTCTCTCCAAAGGTTTTCTATGGGGTTGAGATCTGGAGACTGGCTAGACCACTCCAGGAACTTGAAATGTTTCTTACGAAGCCACTCCTTTGTTGCCCGGGCAGTGTGTTTGGGATCATTGTCATGCTGAAAGACCCAGACACATTTCATCTTCAATGTCCTTGCTGATGGGAGGAGGTTTGCACTCAAAATCTCACGATACATGGCCCCATTCATTCTTTCATGTACATGGATCAGTCATCCTTATCCCTTTGCAGAGAAACAGCCCCAAAACATGATGTTGCCAGCCCCATGCTTCACAGTAGGTATGGTATTCTTGGTTGCAACTCAGCATTCTCTCTCCTCCAAACAGAACGAGTTGTGTTTCTATCAAACAGTTCTACTTTGGTTTCATCTGACCATATGACATTCTCCCAATCCTCTTCTGGATCATCCAAATGCTCTCTAGCAAACCTCAGACGGGCCCAGACATGTACTGGCTTAAGCAGGGGGACACGTCTGGCAATGCAGGATCTGAGTCCCTGGCGGCAGAGTGTGTTACTTATGGTAGCCTTCGTTATGTTGGTCCCAGCTCTCTGCAGGTCATTCACTAGGTTCCCCCCATATGGTTTCGGGGATTTTTGCTCACCGTTCTTGTGATCTTTTTGACCCCACCGGGTGAGATCTTGCGTGGAGCCCCAGATGGAGGGAGATTATCAGTGGTCTTGTATGTCTTCCATTTTCTAATTATTGCTCCCACAGTTGATTTCCTCACAACAAGCTGCTTGCCTATTGCAGATTCAGTCTTCCCAGCCTGGTGCAGGTCTACAATTTTGTTTCTGGTGTCCTGCAACAGCTCTTTGGTCTTCACCATAGTGGAGTTTGGAGTGTGACTGTTTGAGGTTGTGGATAGGTGTCTTTTATACTGATAACAAGTTCAAACAGGTGCCATTAATACAGGTAATGAGTGGAGTACAGGAGCCTCTTAAAGAAGAGGATACAGGTCTGTGAGAGCCAGAAATCTTGCTTGTTTGTAGGTCACCAAATACTTATTTTCCACCATAATTTGCAAATAAATTCTTTCAAAAATCAGACAATGTGATCGTCTGGATTTGTTTCCACATTTTGTCTCTCATAGTTGAGGTATACCTATGATGACAATTACAGGCCTCTCTCATCTTTTTAAGTGGGAGAACTTGCACAATTGGTGGATGACTAAATAGTTTTTGCCCCACTGTAACTGCCCTGCAGTCGCCCTTGAGCACTAGGGTTGGAGTAGAGGGAATGTAGTATGCCTAAGAAGTTGAGGCCAAAACCCCACCTCTCTAGAACCCTAAAAATATACTGCCATGTCACTGTGTCAAAAGCTTTTTGGAGGTCTATGTAAAACAAAAATTCTACTTGGGGGCGCCTTCATACCATTGTAATTTAAGTAAGGTGACAATGTCAATGGCTCTCCTTATCTGGTCCGGTCCCTGCCTCCCTGGGATAAAGCCTGCTTGAAATCTATGGACGTAATAAGCAATGAAGGATGATAATCTGTTAGGTAGTATTTTTGTTAGAAGTGTGAGATCATTATTGATCAAGGAAATTGGGTGGTAATTTCTAACTTCACTTGAATCCTTGCCTGGCTTAGGAAGAACTGAAATGTAGACCAAGTTTAAGGATTTTTCTAAAGAGAGTCCCAGTTTAAGAGAGTTGAAGAACTGGACCAGATATAGTGAAAAGGTGGGGGAAAACTTTTTGTAGTAGCCTACCGAAAGCCCATCTGGGCCAGGGGCAGAGACTTGTTTAACCACTTCAATACCAGGCAATTATACACCTTCCTGCCCAGGCCAATTTTCAGCTTTCAGCACTGTCGCATTTTGAATGACAATTGCGTGGCCATGCTACACTATACCCAAACAAATTTTTTATCATTTTGTTCCCAAAAATAGAGCTTTCTTTTGGTGGTATTTGATCACCTCTGTGATTTTTATTTTTTGCGTAACAAATAAAAAGACCAAAAATTTTGAAAAAAAAAGTTTTTCTTTGTTTCTGTTAAACTTTTTTGTAAATAAGTATGTTTTCTTCTTCAATGACGGGCACTGATATGGCTGCATTGATGGGCACTGATAAGACGGCACTAATGGGCACTGATGAGGTGGCACCAATGAGGTGGCACTGATGAGGTGGCACTGATGGGCACTGATGATGGTCACTGATAGGTGGCACTGATGGGTACTGATAAGCAGCACTGATGGGCACTGATAGGTGGCACTGGTATGCGGCACTCATGGGCACTCATAGGTGGCACTGATGGGCACTCGTAGGCGGCACTGATGGGTACTTATGGTTGGCACTGATGGGTACTTATGGGTGGCACTGATAGGTGGCATGGATGGGCACTGATGGGCACTGATAGCTGGGCATGGATGGGCACTGATAGGTGGCACTGGTGACACTGATGGGTGGCATTGCTGGGCAGTGGGCATCACTAATTTTTATTGTGTCTTAGAGGTGCCAGTCAGTGCCCATTTGTGGGCACTGATTGGCATATGTCGGGCATTGATTTTCATATGTGGATGGCCATGGGGGATGTACCTTGCCATCCACATGTTAGGAGCTTCCCTGGTGGTCCTGGCGGCTTCCCTGGTGGTCCAGTGTGGGCATCCGAGGGGGGCTGCGCTGATAAACAATCAACGCAAACCCCCCCTGTCAGGATCGGCTCTCCTCTACTCTCAACTGTCAGACACGAGTGAAAAAAAGCAGATAAACTCTGTCGGAGGCTCTTTACCAAGATCGGTGTTGCGGTGTGTCAGACTGACACACCGCAACACCAATCGCTGTGATTCGTGCCCCCATGGGCGCGCTGCGGCTGTTATCCTGCAGGACGTCATATGACACCCAGTCAGGATAACTGAACCACTGCTCCACCGTCATTCTGCTATAGGCCGGGCGGGAAGTGGTTAAGATATTTAATGACGTCCAAGACCTCAATATTGGTGATAGGTTATTCTAAGATGGCAGCCCCTAACACTTTTATATGACCACCATGCCTTCTGTGATTCCTGGGATCTCCCACTTCTCCCTGAAGCCTAGGACTACAACATTTACAGTCAGGTCCATAAATATTGGGACAGCGACACAATTCTTATCTTTTTGGCTCTATACACCACCACAATGGATTTGAAATGAAACAAACAAGATGTGCTTTAACTGCAGACTTTCAGCTTTAATTTGAGGGTTTACATCCAAATCAGGTGAACGGTGTAGGAATTACAACAGTTTGTATATGTGCCTCCCACTTTTTAAAGGACCAAAAGTAATGGGACAATTGGCTGCTCAGCTGTTCCATGGCCAGGTGTGTGTTATTCCCTCATTATCCCATTTACAAGGAGCAGATAAAAGGTCCAGAGTTCATTTCAAGTGTGCTATTTGCATTTGGAATCTGTTGCTGTCAACTCTCAATATGAGATCCAAAGAGCTGTCACTATCAGTTCATCTATCACCATCATTAGGCTGAAAAAACAAAACAAACCCATCAGAGAGATAGCAAAAACATTAGGACTGTGGTGAAAGTGTGTAGCAGGAAGTGGGCGGACTTGTAGTCACTTGGATCTGACGTGGAGAAGCTTGGGAGGTTACCATAGCAATGACAGGATATTAAAAGGCTCGGATGAGGTATCCTCCCCCATCTGCTGAGGAAGACCATTTAGAGGTCGATACATGTGCAGAGGAGAGGATCCGAGCCTTTGACTTTGCGCAGCCATGATGGTGAGCGAGCGGACGCTCTCAATACATGTAACAAGCAAATTTTGTTTTTATATCTAGTAAGTGTCCTCTTTTAGCAGGGTTTTAAATAAAAGTTGTATAGCAGAGAGCACTATGTTGGCTGTGTTTTTGATTACATGATACATCATGATACAGCTGAATAATATCAGAGATCAACTCCCTTTCTGTGAGGGATACATTGGGTGGAGTGGAGATCGTGAAAGGGAGAAATTGAATAGTTGAGTTCTGAGGGAAAGAAAAGACATTTAGGGAGTGAAAATAGAAAGTTCATTTGAGTCTTTCTGACTTCCTTGAGGTGAGCAGATTAAGTAGCTGGTGGTGGTTTGCACAAGCAAGAAGAATTATTGAGAAGCACGGTGATATGATATGCCATGTAGTTTAGACCAGTCCCATACTGACCTCTTATTGGGTGTTCAGAGATTGTAACTAGGACTTGTTACTATACTTACCTTGGATTTCTGTGCTTTAGTCAAGCTACCACTAATGCCCTCCCAATTCTACCCTATGGAATATGTTCTGCCCTGACTATGTCTACCTCTGGGCCCTTCCCCCGTTGCCTAGTTTAAAAACCCCTTTAACTTTTTGGCCATCTTTACTCCCAGCTTATTTGCGCCCTCCTCATTTAGGTGCAATCCATCCCTTCTATAGTACTGGTGATCGACTGAGATCTAATAGTACAGTCAGGTCCATAAATATTGGGACAGCGACACAATTCTAATCTTTTTGGCTCTATACACCACCACAATGGATTTGAAATTAAACGAACAAGATGTTCTTTAACTGCAGACTTTCAGCTTTAATTTGAGGGTATTTACATCCAAATCAGGTGAACGGTGTAGGAATTACAACAGTTTGTATATGTGCCTCCCACTTTTTAAAGGACCAAAAGTAATGGGACAATTGGTTGCTCAGCTGTTCCATGGTCAGGTGTGTGTTATTCCCTCATTATCCCATTTACAAGGAGCAGATAAAAGGTCCAGAGTTCATTTCAAGTGTGCTATTTGCATTTGGAATCTGTTGATGTCAACTCTCAATATGAGATCCAAAGAGATGTCACTATCAGTTCATCTATCACCATCATTAGGCTGAAAAAACAAAACAAACCCATCAGAGAGATAGCAAAAACATTAGGTGTGGCCAAATCAACTGTTTGGAACATCCTTAAAAAGAAAGAACACACCGGTGAGCTCAGCAACACCAAAAGACCTGCAAGACCACAGAAAACAACTGTGGTGGATGACCGAAGAATTCTTTCCCTGGTGAAGAAAACACCCTTCACAACAGTTGGCCAGATCAAGAACACTCTCCAGGAGGTAGGAGTATGTGTGTCAAAGTCAACAATCAAGAGAAGACTTCACCAGAGTGAATACAGAGTGTTCACCACAAGATGTAAACCATTGGTGAGCCTCAAAAACAGGAAAGGCAGATTAGAGTTTGCCAAACAACATCTAAAAAAGCCTTTACAGTTCTGGAACAACCTCCTATGGACAGATGAGACCAAGATCAACTTGTAACAGAGTGATGGGAAGAGAAGAATATGGAGAAGGAAAGGAACTGCTCATGATCTAAAGCATACCACCTCATCAGTGAAGCATGGTGGTGGTAGTATCATGGCGTGGTCATGTATGGCTGCCAATGGAACTGGTTCTCTTGTATTTATTGATGATGTGACTGCTGATAAAAGCAGCAGGATGAATTCTGAAGTGTTTCGGGCAATATTATCTGCTCATATTCAGCAAAATGCTTCAGAGCTCATTGGACAGCGCTTCAAGGTGCAGATGGACAATGACCCGAAGCATACTGCGAAAGCAACCAAAGAGTTTTTTAAGGGAAAGAAGTGGAATGTTATGCAATGGCCAAGTCAATCACCTGACCTGAATCCGATTGAGCATGCATTTCACTTGCTGAAGACAAAACTGAAGGGAAAATGCCCCAAGAACAAGCAGGAACTGAAGACAAGAGAAGAAAAAAGGGACCCTAAGGTCAACGCTGCGCTCAATAATTGGCAAATAATGAGTGTGGAGCAGCCAGCACCCAAAGTTTCAATACCAAAAAACTTTCAATATAATAAATAATACAATCAGTGCGGCGCTGGAAATTGAAAAATAATGAATTTGTGCCAGGAATTATTGAAATAAAAATAAAAATTAAATTGCAAGTTGAAAAATAAATCTAAGATACAGCAACAACTATAATAGTGAACTACTCAAATAATGATAAACTAATGATAAATAAAATAAAACCAACAAATTAGCCCAAAAAAAAAGAAAAAAAATCCAAAAAAGAAAAAATGAGAAAAAAGGAAAACTAAAGCAATGTCCCAAAGTGATCCTTAAGAAAAATCCATAATAGTGTGCCTCCACAGGAGAAGAGGTGAATTGCAGGAAACAGAAGCTGTGATTCCAATCTTCCTAATACAAATCAACAAGTGTTCAGGTCAACACCCAAGTGTGAGGTAGCTTGCTTACCAAAAAGCCATGACTGCTTCTAGCAGTCTCTCCCAGCACAGGGAATTTTGAAAGTCTCCCCAGAACCTATATTTCTCCAAGACAGCCGTTTTTTCTATTCATGCTTTTTAGAAGCCCTCTCAGCATCCTTGATGTCCCAGTTTCAGAGGTGCTTAATCCGATTGAGCATGCATTTCACTTGCTGAAGACAAAACTGAAGGGAAAATGCCCCAAGAACAAGCAGGAACTGAAGATAGTTGCAGTAGAGGCCTGGCAGAGCATCACCAGGGATGAAACCCAGCGTCTGGTGATGTCTATGTGTTCTAGACTTCAGGCTGTAATTGACTGCAAAGGTTCTGCAACCAAGTATTAAAAAGTGAAAGTTTGATGGATGATTGTTAATCTGTCCCATTACTTTTGGTCCCTTAAAAAGTGGGAGGCACATATACAAACTGTTGTAATTCCTACACCTTTCACCTGATTTGGATGTAAATACCCTCAAATTAAAGCTGAAAGTCTGCAGTTAAAGCACATCTTGTTCATTTAATTTCAAATCCATTGTGGTGGTGTATAGAGCCAAAAAGATTAGAATTGTGTCGCTGTCCCAATATTTATGGACCTGACTGCACTATTAGATCTCAGTCGATCACCAGTACTATAGAAGGGATGGACTGCACCTAAATGAGGAGGGCGCAAATAAGCTGGGAGTAAAGATGGCCAAAAAGTTAGAGGGGTTTTTAAACTAGGCGACGGGGGAAGGGCCCAGAGGTAGACATAGTCAGGGCGGAACATATTCCAGAGGGTAGAATTGGGAGGGCATTAGTGGTAGCTTGACTAAAGCACAGAAACCAAGGTAAGTATAGTAACAAGTCCTAGTTGCAATCTCTGAACACCCAATAAGAGGATAGTATGCGACTGGTCTAAACTACATGGCATATCATATCACCGTGCTTCTCAATAATTCTTCTTGCTTGTGCAAACCACCACCAGCTATTTAATCTGCTCACCTCAAGAATGAGTCAGAAAGACTCAAATTAACTATTCTATTTTCACTCCCCAAATGTCTTTTCTTTGCCTCAGGACTCAGCTATTCAATTTCTCCCTTTCACGATCTCCACTCCACCCAATGTATCCCTCACAGAAAGGGAGTTGATCTCTGATATTATTCAGCTGTATCATGATGTATCATGTAATCAAAAACACAGCCAATAACTGCAAACAACCCCCCCCTCACAGCTGCCCTAGTGTCAATGCAGCGTGACCTGTGCCACATACAGCGTGACCTGTGCCCAATGCAGCGTGACCTGTACCCAATGCAGCGTGACCTGTGCCCAATACAGCATGACCTGTGCCCAATACAGTGTGACCTGTGCCCAATACAGCGTGACCTGTGCCCCATACAGCGTGACCTGTGCCCAATACAGCCTGGTCTGCCTGTGCCCCATACAGCCCCACCTATGCAGAGGAAGAGGCAAGCCACCCAGATCAGCAGAGAGTGGGATTGTCCGCTGTAATAGCTTTCATTTGAATTTCCTGTCTTCCCGGGGCTCATCGTCACATAGCCCCACCTCTTGGCCCGACGCCTTTGATGACGTCACATGTCCCGCATTGGATGGGCGTTCTGTCTTTCAAAGGCACTGGGCCAAAAGGTGAAGCTATATGACGTGAGCCCTGGGAACACTGGAAGTTCTAATGAAAGCTCTTACATCGGGCAATTCAGCTCTCTGCTAATACGGACAGCTTGCCTCTTCCTTTCCTCTCTCTTCCCCTGGCTGGGAGACTGTGCTGGCGGTGCTCTTATCCTCACTGGGCCCCACTCGGCTGCGGGCCCCATAGCGCCCGCATGGGTCGCTATGGTGGTAGTTACGCCCCTGCTTACTAGATATAAAAACAAAATTTGCTTGTTACATGTATTGAGAACGTCTGCTCGCTCACCACCATGGCTGCGCAAAGTCAAAGGCTCGGATCCTCTCCTCTGCACATGTATCGACCTCTAAATGGTCTTCCTCAGCAGATGGGGGAGGATACCTTATCCGAGCCTTTTAATATCCTGTCATTGCTATGGTAACCTCCCAAGCTTCTCCACATCAGATCCGAGTGACTACAAGTCCGCCCACTTCCTGCTATGTACTTTCACCACAGTCAAATGGCCAGCAAAGGAACGCATCAAAATATCGCTGCATCTGCATGCGATTAACCGATAAAAATTATGCCTATCTTACTCTCCCCCACTACTGTGGAGAACGCTTGGCTAGCACTCTAAAAACAAAAGGTTTTGTCTTTCATTTTACACCATTAACTCATTTTATTTATTAAATTCATTAAAATGTACTAATCATTTAAAATAATCTGACCAAAAAATATATATTATGGCCAGGAATCTAACCCAGGCCTCCCGTGTGGCAGGCGAGAATTCTACCACTGAACCACTTATTCTCTCTTATATACGAAAATTATTATTTGTTGATTATTCTCTATTTATACTATAATTTTCCACTTTGACCTTAAAATTTACTATTTATTATTATGCTAAATTAATTAATCAACCTTATATTCACCTAGCTTTAGGTTCCTAAAACTTTCTTAGAGTGACCCCTTTGTAATCTTCAATTATATCTAATACAGCAGTTTAAATCAAAGTCAATGTTGAGTCCCTTGGGTGCCTTGACCTTGGTCTCATATACCCAGAAAGACTCACATTGACTGAGCGCTCTGATGTAGTGACCACCTCTACAATGGGGTTTCACTTTTTCAACTCCCCAAAATTTTAAGCACCTGGGGTTCCTACCATGGACCTCTCTAAAGTGCTTAGGAACACTATGGTTCTTTTTACCATTTTTTATATTGTTTATGTGTTCTTGTACCCTTACCATCTGGGGTCTGGAGGTACGACCCACATATTGGAACTTGCATGGGCACTCCAGCACATAAACAACCCCCTCTGATGAACATGTAATTAATTCCTTTACCTTATGGGTTCTACCTGTAGCTGTTGCCAGAAACTCTGTGTTTTTTTGCATTACTTCCTTTAGTAAGCCTACATGGTAAACATTTACCGCATGAATAGAAACCTGTCAAAAAAGGTGTAAGTGTTCCTGTCCCTTTAATGGGTGGGTCCAATACACCAGGAGCCAAAATATTTCTTAATTTTGGAGCCTTTTTATAGATAAATTTAGGGACTGATGGAAGTGCTTCCCCCAATATCTTGTCCCTCAACAATATGTCCCTGTGCTTTTTAAAAATATTTTCGATTTTACGCCTCTGGGTATTGTATCCTAGTAGAATCCTGAACTCCTCTCCTGTTTTAATTTCTCTTTCTGTTTTACCTTTATTTATTAACAAGTCTTTTCTATCCATGTTTTTAACTGCTTCTAATTCTTTACTTATGAACTTCTTAGCGTACCCTCTCTGTAGAAATGTATCTCCAAACCGAGTTGCTTGCTCCATGAACTCCTCTTCTTTAGTTCAGTTTCTCTTTAATTGCACAAACTGAACCCTTGGTATATTAAGTAACCATGGTCTATGATGACAGCTATCAATAGCTATATACCCATTTCTGTCAGTGGGTACAATAATTTCTGCTACAGATCCCTCCGCATTGTATGTATATTAATACATCCAAAAATACCATATTGAGACGATCATGCTTCCAAGTCAAGACAATGTTTTTGTTGTTCTGGTTTAACCTGTTCATGAAGGCCTAGAGGCTGGTCATATCCCCTTTCCATATCAAGAGCAGGTCATCAATAAATGTATTGTAGCTGGCTAATTGTACCAGTCTGTCATGGAACACCACCTAAGACTCCCAGTGTGCCAAAAATAAATTGGCCACACTGGGAGCAAAACGGGCTCCCATGGCAACACCAGTCTTTAGTAAATAAAAATCATTGATGTACCAGAAATAATTATGGAGCAATCCAAATTCTAGGCATTCTAATAAGTATCTTCTGTATTTTCTCTCTACTGTGGAGTTATTTAATGCCTATTTTACTGACTCTTTTGCATCTTCGTGTTCTATTATGGTATACAGAGATCCTACGTCTGCTGTTACCAAAAAACATGGGGAATTCTCAATTTCAACATTTGCAAGTATTTGAAGTAGATGTTTGATGTCCTTCAGGTACGCTGGAGTTGATTCTACCATGCGTTGTAAAAAGATGTTGAGGTATTTACCCAATCTTGACATTAAGGAGTCTACCCCATTGACTATGGGCCTACTTGGTGGATAATACTGTCCTTATGAATTATTGGGAGAAAATATATCACTGGGGTATGACATGATGTCGGGTTCAGGTATTCAGCCTCCCTCTTGCTCAAAATATCTTTCTTAAGTCCTTTCTTGACTAATTTGGAGAGATCATCTTTATATTGTCTAACTGGATTGGACAGAAGACATGTATAGGTACAAGTATCCCCTAATAATCTTTCCATTTCATTTTTATAATAGGTTTTAGACAACAGCACAATCCCACCTCACAACCAATTCTTTCTTATCCTCAAGGGATTTGATACCTTTTCTAATGTGTTCAGGGTCTGATCCCTTTTTTACTTTTAAATTTTCAACATCCATAGTTACCATATTATATTGAATATGGATTTGTTACGTAATCCTGTATCTAACCTATTATTCTGAACAGCCATCTCATTGGATTTAGATGAAAAATATTTTTTGATATTTAATTTTCCCAAGTATTTATGAATGTTCACATAAGTTTCAAATTTATTTAGATTCTTGTTGATATAAATTTCAGTTCTCTATCCAATACATTAATCTCATTGATATTAAGGGTGACCCCACTGAGGTTATTAATCGCCTCTCCTATTGGGGTTTTATTTTTTTGGAGTTTCCTTCCTACTCTCGTCCACTTCTGTCTTTTCCTTCTACCCCAAATGTGTCTCCATTGTGTTCCACTCTCTGTTTCCCCCTCCTGGGGGGTACTGTCTAAAAAATCCCTCCTATACAATTCTTCCTCCAACCCTTCTAGAGGGGCATATCTATTTTGTCTTCCCTGGAACCCATCAGCTGGTGCTTGTCTGTTTTGCCCTCCCTGGTAGTACCAAGTTTGGGAACCTTCAAAATCAGTATAGAGTCTACCATAATCTTGTTGGGGCCTATTTGTCTCATAAGGGGATCTATATTCCTGTTGCATAGGGTAATAGGGTGCTGGATTCGGTTTTCCCTGGGAACCCCCTCTAAAAGGGCGTATCCCATAGAAACCACCTCTATTGAATCCCCTCTATTAAACCAATTATTATAAGGTCTTCTCTGTCCTCTAAAATTATTATTAAAAGGTAGGTTTTGACCCCCCAATCCCTGATTGGATCCCATAGGAATAGGGTGGGGGGTACCCTTTCTGGGGTTGACCATTCAGAAGTTGTGCCCTAGGAATGAACTTCTGAGGTGCCTGCTGGCCCTGATACCTTTGTGTATCTACTTGTGGTGTATTTCTATATCTTCCCTTTTGGAGGGTGTAGAAACACAGTAGGGTATCTCCTGTTCTTCAACTTTGGCTTGCCATTTAAAAACGTTTTCTTCCTTATAGTCTCCTAAATCTCTCAAATACTTCTTTTTTTTATCCTTAACCTCTTTTTCCCATTTAACTATATTAAACTTAAGCTCTCCTGATAGTCTAGTAAATTTGGGTTCTTCCTTCTGGATTTCAACAAGATCTTGTATTACATTAATCTGAGCATCTATGTTCCTGACTTTAGTTTGCTTTTGTTTAAATAAAAATATAAGGAGTTCTACCCCTTTTGTGTTAAAAAATGAAAACCATTCTTTCATAGAATCTTTGTCTATTAAGCCATCATTGGGTGGTACATCCCACCTGAGGGGTCTGCGGCCCATGTCCCCTTTAATATACCTATCAAATGTCATCATATCCCACCATGCCCTAATTTTCTTCTAAAATAAATTGTTTTGTTTTCTAAAGGAGTGTTTGAGGTCTCCTGATTGGTTGTTATTGATGTTTTCAGAAAAAAACCTCATGCAGATTAGAATCCCTGTGTACAAATAAATTAAATACATCCATAATAGCAGCTAATTGGAATGTGAATAAATCAAGATATACAATTATGTGAAACAATCAGCGCCACCCTATAAATTATCAAGTGCAAAGTTGCAGCCGCTATACACTTTAAGTGAAATCACTACACTTAAAAAAAATAAAAATAAATAAATATTCAGCACATTGATTACGACGTGGTAGTGCCATTTTTTTTCCACAAGAGGGCATTCCCATTGGATCATGTTCGCTTTTCTCTTTTTTTATTTTTGCACCACTACCTGTGGAGTACCATGAGAGGGCGTACAATGATGGATTTAATATACCTTTATATAGTTTTAAATTTATTATTTCAAATTTATATTTTTAACAAATAATCCTAGAAATAATTAGACCACTAATATGTAGGTAATTTATGCAAATTTTTGACTCCTTATTTGGAGTTGATGAGGGAGTGGATTGGATATCCAATTCACCATGACTGTATAAATGATGTCGAAGGAAGTGACGGGCCCAATAACATGACCCCTGATGACATCAGACGTGCTGACAAAACGTGTCGGGTTAGGCAATACGTGATACGTCACTTCCACCATTGTGTTGGAGCGCAGGTGGAACACAGCTAAGCATACCGGCTCTATTTTATGTGTTTTTTATTAGAACAAAGTTTTATGAATAAATGGCTACAAGTTACACCAGGGGTCTTCAAACTACGGCCCTCCAGTTGTTCAGGAACTACAATTCCCATCATGCCTAGTCATGTCTGTGAATGTCAAAGTTTTACAATGCCTCATGGGATGTGTAGTTCTGCAACAGCTGGAGGGCCGTAGTTTGAGGATCTCTGAGTTACACTATGAGGAGTTCTTCTTTTCTCCTTTACTTATAAAACCTGTCTGGCTACATTGCTGGGGAGAGGTGTCTGCATCGGTGGCTACATCTTTACTTCGAGAGACATCTATATGGATGGATACATCTTTCTGCTTATCTGACATCTGTCATGGATGTCTGATGAAACTGGTGAGTAGAATGTTTGCCAAAACCGGTGGGAGACAGCACTTTCCATTCCTGCCACTGAATTTATTTAATCACTGTGAATTTGATTGAAGAATCATCGGTGGTGGTTGTTTCTTGGACTTTATTGAAAACATTTGAACATTATTTGATCACGCATTTTTATATTTTTTATATTTATTTGTATTTATTTTTAATTATTTGTTCATTTGAGCGTGGTATGAATTTAATTATTAATTTTCTTTTTACTATTTGACCTTTGGTTATACTATGAGCTGCTCTACACTTAGTTATAATGACAATTGTGGTGTCCAGGGTGGGCGGCTTAGAGGTTTTCATTTTTATTTTACAAAGAAAAGTTCATATTTTTACAAAATTTTTTGTCTTTTTTTAATCTATAGTGCAAAAAAAAAAAACCTGTGATGAGTAAATACTACCAAAAGAAAGCTCTACATGTGTGAAAAAAATGACAAAAATGTCATACGGGTACAGTGTTGCATGACTGAGTGTCATTCAAAATGTGAAAGCACTGAAAGCTGAAAATTGGTCTGGTTAGGAAGGGGGTTTAAGTGTGGGCAAGTGGTTAAAGGAAGAGTTATCCCTGAAGTTGTTGTTGAAGTCAAATGGGCATCCCATAACCTCCCATCCCTATCCAAGTTATTACCCTCAATAAAACAAAAAAACAAAGTCATGGACTGTTCTCTGACTCAAGAGTGCCTGTAAAAATGTGGTGTGTCTGGCTGTGCAAGGTGGGGGAATCCAGTGTAACTGTAGCTCCTTAGGGGTGTGCTACATTTAAATGAAGAAAAAAAATTATAATACAATTTGTAAAAAAAAAAAAACACCCAAAAATGCACACAGAGGGTGTATGTAAACAGCATTTGCCCCACACATGTTGTATATCAGCACAAATGTCAGAGTGAGAGAAATAATTCTAGGGCCATCAATTATGGTTTACTCTAAACTGATGATCAGTAAAAGCCAGAGGCGTAAGTAGAACCTTCAAGGCCCCGGTGAAAGAAATCATAAAGGGCCCCCCCTGAACCCTGGCTGGGCTCTCCCCCCCCACGATGGTGAAACACCAGGGCCTGATCGCAAGTGCAACCTTTGTGACCCTGGTAGTTTCACCGCTGGTGTCAGTAGTTTTATTTTTGTTTCTTATTAGTTTATTAGTTTTGGCCATTTCATTTTATTTATTTTTACAATTGTATTTTTTTTAAGTTTTACAACTTTTTAGAAGCCCTGTCAGAGGGCTTTGGTGTGATATCATGGGACTAAACAGACCTCTGATGTTTCACCTTTGAGAAACAGAAAGGCGACTGAGGACACAGCCCTCAATCTCCATCTCTGCAGTCTCATCTGCAGAATGAATGGACAGGAATAGCTCTGAACAGAGGCTTCCTCTTCATTTGAAGCATAGTAAACACAGTTTATTATGCCTCAGTTATGAATGAATTAGTACAGATCACTGACTCTAATCATTAAGACAAGGAAGGGGTCAGTGAATGACACATTTACCGGCCCCTTACCCACTCTCCATTCTGACATGCAGTAGCTGGTGGGAGAGAAGAGAGGGAACGCAGAAGTGCTGCAGGAGATGAGGGAGCCAAAGGAGTACACAGAGGCCTGGGGGCAGAAGGAGGTAGATAGGAGGGGCGTTGGAGTGGCATGTAGAGGAACCTATTACCTCCATTTTGGAGGGGATTGGTTGCTTTATATGCCACCCCACTGCCCCTCCTCTATACTCTGCAATTGCGACCCCTGTACATACCCCCCTGTCGCCTCCAACCTAGAACAAATCTTCTCCACTCCCCAAATCCTCTCCAGCACAAATTCTCTTAACCCCCCAAATCCCCCTTCCCAGCGCAATGACCCTCCATCCAAGTACAAATCTCCCCTTCCCCGCCAATGTTCCAGAGTGGGCACCCAGGGCACTTATCCCACATCTCTTACAGGGTACCAGGTATCCCAGATGCTGCAATTGTGCCCTATGCGGCAGGTGGCATTTCTTTGATTGGGGGGGTAAGAGTATATGTGCTGGGGGGTGCTTTGGGAGGGGACAGGACTTGTGCTCAAGGTGTGCTACAAGGTGTAGTGTCAAATCATTCCCCCCCCCACCAGAAACCTGTCCTCTCTTCTCCCAAAGACCCCCCCCAGCACATATCCTCTTACATATCCTCCTATTACTCCTCCAAATGTAGTTTCGTATTTCCTTCCCAGTTACTATTGTCCCCCTATTCTAAATACAGCAAAATACACAGACCCCAGCAGCATGGCTCTTCCTGTTCTATACTCCTCCTCCCTGGCTCCTCATGTCTGTATACAGGAGAACATCGGAGCCAAGAGGAGGAGCCGGCTTCAGCAAGGTGTGGATTGTGACAGTAATACTTCCCTGTAAGTGTTATAATTACCTAACAACTTAACAGAATATATATATATATATAAATAAATCCCTGCCCTCACCCTGGATGACTTTTGTAAAGGAAAACTTGTCATTTCATATTTCAGCTTGAAGCTAATTTATCCTGCAAAAGTTACTGTTCACACAATTAACACTTTTGGTTGATCCTGTGTATTTTCCTGTGCATTGCCAAGAGGTTTTGATTACAGCTTGAAAGTTGAGGAACATTTTGTTTATAGTGTATCCTTTGATCCATGGTGCCCATTATAATTGTTCTTTCATTTGTTTATTTGCTTGTTTGCATTTGGAGCAATAGAAAATATATATGTGTTGAAAATGTAACTAAAACTGTGTGGTGCCCGCACTGGTGCACCCTGTTAATCAGGGAACCGGAGCTCAGTGCCAGGGCTTGCTCACCAGTACTGGGCTCTGTAAATTAGCACACTGTCTAAACCGGATTTTGCTGGGGGGAATTCCACGGTGGCAGAATGCCAGGGCCCAGTCACAATGGCGACTTCTGCGACCCTGGTAGTTCTGCCACTGGTAAAAGCATTTAAAGTGTTCCCTTTTGATCATTTTGGGTATCATAACTCTTCACCATTTAATGAAAGGCCAAAACCATAATTTTATTCTACAAAGCATTTGCTTTCAGAAAATATAATAATGCTCTGGATGTTTTATACAATTTTATAGCCACAAAAGCAGTTTTTAACATGTGTGCAAAACATGAAAAAAAAACAAAAACTTTTAGTGCAGAAGTGGTTAAGAGGGAATAGTAAAAACGCAGCTCCATTGCTTGTTTTTATAGCAACCAATAACCAAAAATCCACTTCCTGACCTTTGAAATTTAGGCAAATAGCTTAGAAACACCAATAAGGAGCTATATGGATAAGCCAGCTCTTCACTATAAAATGTGCCTAGCTGTGATAGGGAAACGATTGGAAGTGCTGCCGATAAAGTGCATAAGGAGATATTAGTGAAGTATAGTAGAGTGGTTTCATTAAGGCTAAGTTCACCTTTTCTTTTTTTTTTCTAAATTCCAGCCTCTCTATGTACCAATATAGCATTAATGTACTCCTTTTGCAAAAATAAAACAGCTTTCCATTTATTCTACACATGCTTACCTCACTCTTTTCGTGGCTGTTAAAAAACACAAATCCATTACTTCTGCCTTACTTCCTGGACATACTTTAGCTCATAACAACGGAAGGAGTTAACCAGCTGATCTCATTAGCACACACCCTGCATCATCTACCCTCATCTGGTCAACTCCTTCATGTGTTAAGACCTAAAGTCTGTCCAGGAAGAAAGGTAGAAGTAATAGATAAGTGTTTTTAAACAGCCATGAAGAGAGTAAGGTAAGTGTGTGTAGAATAAATGCAAAGTTGCTTTATTTTTGCAACAGAAGTACATCAATGCTATATTGGTACATAAGGGAGCTGGAATTTAGGAAAATAAAGGTGAACAAAGGTGAACTTAGCCTTTAAGGTAGATGTAAACTGCTACTGAATGTCTTTTAGCTGGTAAAGTGCTGTGTATCATGGGAAATTTGGGGGTGGTTGAGTGGTGTTTTTTAGAACTTAATGCTGCTGATATCCTGCAAATTCCTTTAAAGGGGTTGTAAAGGTATACATTTTTTCACCTTAATGCGTTCTATGCATTAAGGTGAAAAAACTTTTGATAATACCGCCGCCCCCAGCCCCCCCGTTTTACTTACTTGACACCTCGAAACTCGGCCGCGCGTTCCCGACCTCCATTCAGCCGATCAGCCTGGTCGCTGATTGGCTATAGTGGATGGATTGAAAGCAGCGCAGCCATTGGCTCGCACTGCTGTCAATCACATCCAATGACACGGCACGCCGGGGGCGGGGCCGAGTGATACAGCGAGCGGCTATAGCCGCCGGTTGTATCACGGGAGCGCGCCCGCAATAACTAACCACCATGCGAGGGAGCTCGCATTAAGGTGGTTAGTTATTGCGGGGAGGAGCTGAGACAGCCGCCGAGGGACCCCATTAGAGCAGGTTCGGAGCCACTCTGTGCAGAAAGAGCTGCACAGTGAAGGTAAGTATAACATGTTTGTTATTTTTAAAGAAAAAAAAATTTACCTTTACAACCCTTTTAAGACTCTCCCTTTCTATGTGCACTAAATTCATAGCAGGCTTCAAGTATTTTTCACATGCATATTTCCTAACATTTGCTGGCTGCAACTGAATTTTGAAAGTCTGTCTCTGTCCACTAGGGATGGGCTATCTGTTCGAGTTGAACAGCGAACAATTTGGGGTGTTTGCAGCAAATTCGAAAAGCCGCGGAACAGCCTTTAAAATTCAATGGGAGAAATCTAAAGTGATAATTTTAAAGGTTAATATGCAAGTTATTGTCATAAAAAGTGTTTGGGGACCTGGGTCCTTCCCCAAGAGACATGTATCGATGCAAAAATTTTTTTAAAAATGGCTGTTTTTCGGGAGCAGTGATTTTAATAATGCTTAAAGTGAAACAATAAAAGTGAAATATTCCTTTAAATTTCGTACGTAGGGTGTCTATAGTATGCCTGTAAAGTAGCGTATGTTTTCTGTGTTTTTAACAGTCTGAGAGCAAAATGTAATTTCTAAAGGAAAAAAAAGTCATTTAAATGTGCTAGAGCTAGTGCCTGCTATTAATGAATTGTCGGTCCCGACAATACACATAAAAGTCATTGAAAGTCATTGAAAAAAAAAATGCGTCCCCCAAAATTCCATTACCCTTCCCCTCAGGTCTGGTATGGATATTAAGGGGAACTCTGTGCCAAAATTAAAAAAAAATGTTGTGGGGTTCCCCCCAAAAATCCATACCAGACCCTTCAGGTCTGGTATGGATTTTAAGGGGAACTACGTGCCAAAATGTAAAAAAAATGGTGTGGGGTTCCCCCAAAAATCCACACCAGGCCCTTATCTGAGCACGCAACCTGGCAGACCGCAGGAAAAGAGGGGGGACGAGAGAGCGCCCCCCCTCCTGAACTGTACTAGGCCACATGCCCTCAACATGGGGAGGATGTTGATGGGGACAAGGGCCTCATCCCCACAGCCCTTTCCCGGGGTTGTGGGGGTCTGCAGGCAGGGGGCTTGTGGGAATCTGGATGCCCCCTTTAACAAAGGGGACACCCAGATCCCACCTCCCCCTATATGAATTGGTAAGAGGTACATTGTACCCCTACCATTTCACAAAAAGAAAGTGCCAAAATGTTAAAAAACCACAGGAGACGGCTTGGGACAAGTCCTTTATTAAAAATTAAAAAATATAAAATAAAAAAGAGATTCCAGCGATGTAATCCAATAAATCCATGCTCCTACTCCAGCGATGTAATCCAATTCTTGAACTCCAGTGATGGATGATCTCCAGCGACTCCAGTGAGGAACACGCATAGAACCCAGCCAGTGACACGCGTGCACCGGAGGCACCCAGCCAATGATGCCACGCTAGCTTGACAGCTCTTATGTAGCTGAGTGCGGGGCCACCCGCCACGGGACCCTGTCCCCTTCTGACAAGGGGAAATGCTGGGGTTTGCCAGTGACGCGTACGGGTGAGCCCGCCCTCCTCTGATGCAATGGGAATCCTGTGTTGCATCAGAGGGGGGTGGGGTCACAATTCATTAATAGCCGGCACTAGCGCTAGCACTTTTAAATTACTATTTTTTCCTTTAGAAATGTCATTTTGCTCTCGGATGGTTATAAACACGGGAAACATGGGCTACTTTACAGGCATACTATAGACACCCCCCAGGTACGAAATTTTAAGGAATATTTCACTTTTATTGTTTCACTTTAAGCATTATCAAAATCACTGCTCCCGAAAAAACAGCTGTTTTTTAAACTTTTTTTTGCCTTGATACATGTCCCCTGGGGCAGGACCCAGGTCCCTAAACACTTTTTATGACAATAGCTTGCATATTAACCTTTAAAATTAGCACTTTTGACTTTTCATGTTCGTGTCCTATAGACTTTAATGGTGTTCATGTGTTCAAACACATTTTTTGCCTGTTCGCATGTTGTGGATGCGAACCAAACAGGGGGGGGTGTTCGGCCCATCCCTACTGTCCACATGCATGTTTGAAAGTGCAAGAACATTATGCATCTAATGTACCTCACATTAACTTATTAACCGCTTCCCGACCAGTGCACGACGATGTACGTCGTCACAATGGCATGGGTGGGCAAAAGGGCGTACCCGTACGTCCCTCCATCATAGCCGCATAGTGGATGCACCGCGGGAGCTTGCCCGCGGGTCCCGCGTACTTGATTTCTACCTATGTAAACAAGGCATTTCCCTGTCCAGCCTAGTGACATGACAGGGATCCACTGCTCCCTGTCATAGGGAGCAGTGATCTCTGTCATGTCCTAGGTAGCCCACCCCCTCTACAGTTAGAACATACTGAGGGAACACAGTTAACCCCTGGATCGCCCCCTAGTGTTTAACCCCTTCCCTGCCAGTGACATTTATACAATAATCAGTGGCTATTTTTAGCTCTGATCGCTGTATAAATGTCAATGGTTCCAAAAAAGAGTCAAAAGTGTCTGATCTGTCTGCCGCAATGTCGCAGTCCGGATAAAAATCGAAGATCACCACCATTAGTAGTAAAAAAAATAAAAAAATAATAAAAATGCCATAAATCTATCACCTACTTTGTAGACGCTATAATTTTTGCACAAACCAATACACACTTATTGCGATTTTTTTACCAAAAATATATAGTAGAATATATATTGGCCTAAAGTGAGGAAGACATTTGTTATTTTATATATTTTTTGGGGATATTTATTATAGCAAAAAGTGAAAAATATTGTTTTTTTTCCCAAAATTGTTGGTCTTTTTTTGTTTATAGTGCAAAAAATAAAAACTGCAGAGGTGATCAAATACCACCAAAAGTAAAGCTCTATTTGTGGTAAAAAAAGGACATCAATTTTGTTTGGGTACAATGTCGCACGACCACGCAATTGTCAGTTAAAATGCGACGCAGTGCCATATCGCAAAAAATGCTCTGGTCATTAAGGGGGTAAAATTTTCCGGGGCTGAAGTGGTTAAAGTTCACTATACTACCCTTTCCCCCATTCACTGCAACTCCCTTTAGGCCAATTATCTTTGAATAAAATTGTCCTGCTGCTGGTAAGTGGTGGATTTTTTACAGCATGCCCCACTAAATCACCAGAAAATAAAACAACCACTTTCCTCACTAGACCTCTAGTACATTTTGAGGGGAGGGCATAGGGGCCCTAACAGAGAAGCTCCACAATTTCCTATGGCTGCCCTGGGTATAGCCAGCCACTGACCACCAATGCTAGAGGGAGGGTGTTATTGTTACAGCCTGCTACTGACCACCAATGCTGAAGAGGGTTATTGTTCCAACCAACTATAGACTATCAATTCTAGGGGAATTATTTTTGCAGGCAGCCACTGCTTACCACCAGTACTGGAATAGGGGGGGGTATGGCCATGTTTGAACAATATCATTAAGCAAATATGAATAGCTATAGCCATATCTGTGCAACAATGTCACCACTATCCCTGTTTCTTTCCTTTAGGCCAGTGGTTCTCAACCTACTAGTGCCGTGACCCCTTGATAACATTTCCCAAGTTGTGGGGACCCCTAACAGTAAAATTATTTTCGTAGCGTGGGTTGTCAGCACCCAAGTCAAGACAAGTATTTGCACCCCTAACCCAAGGACATTTAGCGCTCCCTGAGTCCCTTCCACTCGTACCGTTTTAAAACTCCTTATGGTACATTTTAGGATGTACCACTCTCTTTGTTCTTCTTTCTTTCCCTTTTATCTCCCTCTATCCTAATTTTTTTTTTTCCCCCCATCCCTCTCTCTAGCCATGTTTCTTATGCCCCGTACACACAATCGGACTCTCCGCCAACAAAATCCTGGATTTTTTTCCGAAGGATGTTGGCTCAAACTTGTCTTGCATACAAACGGTCATACAAATGTTGTCCAACAACTCCGAACGTGGGAACGTGGTGACGTAAAGACGTACGACGAGCCGAGAAAAAGGAAGTTCAATAGCCAGTGCGGCTCCTTCTGCTTGATTCTGAGCATGCGTGAACTTTTGTGCGACGGACTTGTGTACACACGATTGGACTTTTCGACAACAACATTTTCTTGGCGGAAAATTTGAGAACCTGTTAAGAAACATTTGTTGGCGGAAAGTCAGACAGCAAATGTTTGATGGAGCATACACACTGTTGGAATTTCCGTCAACAAGCTGACATCCAACATTTCCATTTCCATTTCCATTTCCAACATACGTGTGTATGCGGCATTATTCTTTCTCTCCCTTTTTCTTTGTTCTAACCCCTCTTTTCCTCTTCCTTTCATGTATTCTCTATTTTTATTCCTTCTGTTACTCCATAGTGGGGGGGTTGGGATCAGTGGCAGTGCTGGGGGGAGTTCTGATCAGCCAACTTAGGTGCTCTTGATCAAGGTCATCTGGTTATCTAAGAACTGTAGTGGGGACTTTTAATGGCAACTATAATCACAGGTGGTGTTACTCACTGTGTCACCGGCTTCACTGTGTCTCCGGCTTTGTGGTGTCTCATAGCAGTGACACCTATGCTGAAATCAGGAGATAGGGTCTCCTCCAGCCCCTCCCACTTCACATTCCTCACCAGTCAGCTGACCTCTAGTCTCTGCCCCCCAGCCATGCCGTGAACTGAATGTGCGGCTGCAAAGAGGCTGAGTGGGCGACTGGGAAGAGGCTGAGTGGGCGGCTGCGGGCTCCAGGGACAGCCCTGCTGGACGGCAGCAAAAAGGCTGGGCGAGCTGTGCAGGCTTCAGGAACAGCCCAGGATTCGGTCACCCCTGGCAAATCATCATTCGACCCCCGAGGGGGTCCCGACCCTGGGCAGCCATAAAAAGGCTGGGAGAGCAGTGCGGGCTTCAGGAACAGCCCAGGATTCGGTGACCCCTGGCAAATCATCATTCGACCCCCAGGTTGAGAACCACTGCTTTAGGCTCTGTTTACATCTAGGTGTTGCTATTTTAAAGGCATTTTTCAGGCGTTTTTTCTGGTGTTTTTTCCGGCGTATTTGCAGAGTTTTTGCACAGTTTTGCAGCCTTTTTGTACAGGCGTTTTCAAGGTTAAAAAGTCACCAATGTAAAAGCAGTAAAACGCCATTAATCTGCCAAAAAGGAAGCTCCTGTACTTTCTTGAGCGATGGGCGTTTTGCTACAGGCGACAGAACGCTCAGATGTGAACAGGGGCTGTTGAAATTAATGGGATTTGTCTTGTTGGGCGTTTTTAGAGCTGAGGCTTACAGCAGAAAAACGCCCAAGGTCATCAGGCATCGGGACTGATGTGGAGCTACATCACTGGATGACATGCTTGATGATAGATGTACATCATGGGACTTTTTTAAATTAAAGGACTTGTTAAACACTGTGGTCTCGACAAAGGAGGAAAACTTCGAAATGTGTTGTCATAGCAACCGACTTCCAGGCTTTCTATATAAAATTTCCAGCTACCTGAACTGAGTCTTTCGGCTTCTCTCACCCACAAAACAGACATGGATTTGTAAGTTATTCAATTTATCTCTAGAACTATGAACATAATTTAACTCTATAATTGCCATTTTTTTGCTCTTTACTGTTCTATGGAAGCTCTTTAACTGTCATATTGCCAGCACAATACCATCCCCAGGAGTCTCTGTTGTGTTGATTAGCGCTTATTTCAAGAATAGAGTTGACCCTTCCACTGCCAACATGATTTAGGCCTAAGAGCCTGTGCTTAGCACTAGGACTGATTTTCTACTGCTTTGTATGCTGAATATTGTTACATAGGTGTTTTTCAACCAGTGTTTATCTTTTAGCTGCAGCACAGTTTTTCTCACACCCTCCACAAAAGTTTCACAAACACCCAGATTAAACAGTGTGCTATTTTATCTAGCAAATGTTTTTCTGTCATAAACTGTGTGGGTGTTTTTTCTTTTTTTTTTTTTAACGGTTTACATTTTTTTGTCAACGAGTAGGGGTACTATGTACCTCTTACTTATTCAAATGGGGCCCGCTTTATTGTTTAAGCCCACAACTAGGGATGAGCTTCGAGTTCGAGTCGAACTCATGTTCGACTCAAACATCGGCTGTTCGTCAGTTCGCCGAACAGCGAACAATTTGGGGTGTTCGTGGCAAATTCGAATGCCGAGGAATACCCTTTAAAAGTCTATGGGAGAAATCAAAAGTGCTAATTTTAAAGGCTTCCGCATGTTGCGGCTCAACACGGCCAGCTGCCGAAGAAAAGGCCAAGCGTGTCCCACGGCCACGTGCTGATGAGGATGCACCGTCTCCACGACCAGCACTAGACACAGAGCCTGCTTGCCCTCTCTTATTGGCTTGTGACTGTCTGCCTCTCCTTCTTGGCCTTCCAGACATACTAATGGGCTGTAGCTGCACTAAGCTGGGATATATATATATATATATATATATATATATATATGTACTGATACTGCAGCTAGCAAAATCAACTGCCTGCCTGTAGTATGAGAACACCACCAACCTTTTACAGGTAGCTTTAGCTGAACACTTTGAGGTGGACGCACCCCACTAACTTGTAGGTTTAGCTGAACACTGTGAACAGGACGCACCCCACTAACTTGTAGGTTTAGCTGAACACTGTGAGCAGGACGCACTGCACTAACTGTAAATAGTCTAGCTGCCTGACTGTGGTACTAATAGGATCAAAAGAACACCAGTAATTTTCCTCAGGTAGCTGTAAATACTGTAACAAGACAAGCCTGCCTGTCAGTAGGAAGATAACAAGAACGTATCTAGTAGGGATGAGCCGAACACCCCCCTGTTCGGTTCGCACCAGAACATGCGAACAGGAAAAAAATTCGTTCGAACACGCGAACACCGTTAAAGTCTATGGGACACGAACATGAATAATCAAAAGTGCTAATTTTAAAGGCTAATATGCAAGTTATTGTCAATAAAAGTGTTTGGGGACCTGGGTCCTGCCCCAGGGGACATGAATCAATGCAAAAAAAAGTTTTAAAAACGGCCGTTTTTCAGGAGCAGTGATTTTAATAATGCTTAAAGTCAAACAATAAAAGTGTAATATCCCTTTAAATTTCATACCTGGGGGGTGTCTATAGTATACCTGTAAAGGGGCGCATGTTTCCCGTGTTTAGAACAGTCTGACAGCAAAATGACATTTCAAAGGAAAAAAGTCATTTAAACTACTCGCGGCTATACTGAATTGCCGGCCCGACAATACACATAAAAGTTCATTGATAAAAACAGCATGGGAATTCCCCACAGGGGAACCCCGAACCCAAATTTTTAAAAAATATGACGTAGGAGTCAGGAGGGGGGGGCGCTCTCTCGTCCCCCCCTCTTTTCCTGCGACCTGCCAGGTTGCGTGCTCAGATAAGGGTCTGGTATGGATTTTTGGGGGTACCCCACGCCATTTTTTTTTAAATTTTGGCACGGGGTTCCCCTTAAAATCCATACCAGACCTGAAGGGTCTGGTATAGATTTTGAGGGGGACCCCACGCCAATTTTTTTTTTTTAATTTTGGCCGGGGTTCCCCTTAATATCCATACTAGACCTGAAGGGCCTGGTATGGAATTTAGGGGGACCCCCACGTCATTTTTTCTTAAAATTTTGGTTCGGGGTTCACCTGTGGGGAATTCCCATGCCATTTTTATCAATGAACTTTTATGTGTATTGTCGGGCTGGCAATTCAGTATAGTCACGAGTAGTTTTAAATGACTTTTTTCCTTTGAAATGTAATTTTGCTGTCAGACTGTTCTAAACACGGGAAACATGCGTCCCTTTAGAGACATACTATAGACACCCCCAGGTACGAAATTTAAAGGAATATTACACTTTTATTGTTTGACTTTAAGCATTATTAAAATCACTGCTCCTGAAAAAATGGCCGTTTTTAAAACTTTTTTTTGCATTGATACATGTCCCCTGGGGCAGGACCCGGGTCCCCAAACACTTTTTAGGACCATGCAAATTAGCCTTTAAAATGAGCAATTTTGATTTAGAACGTTCGAGTCCCATAGACTTCAATGGGGTTCTAACGTTCGTGCAAAGTTTTGGTCTGTTCACAAGTTCTGGTGCGAACCGAACCGGGGGGTGTTCGGCTCATTCTTACCCACAACCACTGGGGCAGGGTTGTGCAGAAGAGGCCTTTGTCCTCATTAACATGGAGACCAGGTGCTTTGTCAGGGGGTTTCCCCCACTAGCAGGGTTCCCTCAATATGTGGACTGGTATGGTTCAGGAGGGGGGCCATACTAAATCTTTTTTTTCTTTCCTTTAGTACATGTCCCTTGCCCACCAGTGCCCGGCTCTCCATTCCATGTGTTTGAAATCCCTAGCCTATTAGCTTAGAAAATGGCCATTACTGTTTTTGAACAATCAGCTCTGGTTGACTTTGATGGGATTGAAATTCAGCACTTGAACTTTATTTTTTCAACAGTTGCTGGTTACCAAGTGGTTGCTGGCTATTTTCAGGAAGCTCTTCTTTAAAGTAAGCTGAAAAGCATATGTAATGGAAGAGTTAAATTTTTTTTGTGCTGATTGTGATCAGATTGTGATAAATAATAGTAATAGTATTGTAATAAATAAAGAGAAAAACCCTAAAAAAAGAAAACAAATGCAGCCACCACATCTCATTAAGCTGCAATATATCACTTTTTTTTGGGGGGGGGGGGGTTAATACTGCCTAATACCTTGACAAACTCAGAGTGAACTGTACATTGGGAGTATCTGATGATGTATATTTCCTTCAGTTTCCCACAGCTCCCTTTTGGTCTTCAATAAAATATGACCTGAGCATTGTGGGAGACAGGAGAGGGCAATTTGGGGGCAAAAATTGAGTTTGAATATAAGAATGACTTGGGTTTTAGGGTTTTAAAGCCAGGTGATTGCAGACAACTGAGAGTACATGTATTTCATTTTGCTAGTAATTCTTGTTTAGGTAGTTTTATGTGCAGTGATGATTGCAGATGATCAGTTATTCAGCTTCTGTACAACTAACCTGTTCAAACAGCCAAATTTTGATCCATGGCTGGCCACCTCAAGTGCCTAAACAAAGATGGCAAAGTCCTTCTGATAAGAAAAGTAGATAAAGGCATTGTCAAGTAGAAGTCTATGACCTTTCTGGGAGGTAATACTTTCCTGTAAGTATTATACAGTACCTAACAACTTAACAGAGAAATATATATATATATATATATATATATATATATGATAATAATATATTTTACAAATAAATCCCTGCCCTCACCCTGGATGACTTTTGTATTTTAAAACTTTTGTCATTTCATATTTCAGCTTTAAGCTAATATAGCCTGCAAAAGTTGCTGTTCACACAATTAAAACTTTTGGTTGAAGCGTGTATTTTCCTGTGCATTGCCAGGAGGTTTTGAATACAGCTTGCAAGTTTAGGAACATTTTGTTTATAGTATATCCTTTGATCCATTGTGCCCATTATAATTGTTCTTACATTTGTTTATTTGCTTGTTTGCATTCAGAGAAAAAAATATATGTGTTGAAATATTGTGTGAGTTCAATGTACTTTATATATGTAATAATTTGCATAGTATAACCTTTGATATAGTTAAGATTCATACAAAAGCTTAGCATATGCTGCTGATGTGCTGCTCTGCAAAGAATTGCAGAGCACAATATGTTAGAATAATCCCTAAATCTTTATGCTTTAAGTAATTCAGGAGATACCACAGAAATAAACTCATTTATTGCTCCTAAAAAGTTCTCTGTAGTCCCATAAGCTGGAAACATTGTTTTTCTTACCACAAATAAAAGCTTACAGAAAATATAATTGTTTTTGCAAATATTATCTTTAAAAAAGTACTTCAGAATACAATATCTAAACATTTTAGAAAATAAAATAAGGAAGACCACTAGGAAGATTAAAGACTAAACCATATATATGCCAAGAATTTAATTTAGAAAGATAAAAAAAGAAAAATATTTTTGCTGTGCCATTGCTGATCTATCAGTGTACAGTGTAAATTAGAAATGATGTCAATGTTTCATTTAAACTGAACTTTAAAGGCTAAGTTCGCTTTTAATATACACCTGTTCCACTTGCCTGAAGCTGTTACATTTAAAATAGTACTGAGCTCTCTCCACACAACCGCGTCAT
Source organism: Lithobates clamitans (assembly GCA_037952925.1). Taxonomy (NCBI): domain Eukaryota; kingdom Metazoa; phylum Chordata; class Amphibia; order Anura; family Ranidae; genus Lithobates; species Lithobates clamitans. The sequence continues at coordinate 307,561 of JBBGZY010000901.1, forward strand.
TCTGTGAATGAAGACACTACAAGTCCCAGCTTGTAGTTCTCCATTGACTGTCAGTACACTAATCAGTGTGATCATAGTCCAGTCATAGACATGTGCAGATTAGAATTAGAATTTGTTTCATTTTGGATATATTTGTCATGTTACTAATTTTGTTTGGGTTCAGAATTAGTTTAGTGTCTTTTCCAAATTTGTTTATTTTAGTCTTGTTCAATTTCATTTTGTTTTTGGAAAATTTTGTTTAGTTTATTAATTTTCTAACAAATTTCACATTTTTGGAACTTTTTGTACTTCGCTATGCCCATTCTAACCATTGTATGTTTACTACCCTAGATAATTGGTTCCAAGGGTGTCTATATTTACTCCTCATGGGATGATATGATGAGTATTTAGGTTAGGGATCCATGAGGCCCTATAATTGGGCACTATTGTGTGTGTGTATAAATGTGATTCATTGGACTATGTATTACTGCCTGTACCAATCTGTTTATTATCCTTGTTGGGGATTAAGATAGGCCCCGGAATATATTGTAATGTATATGTGTTCAATTATGGTTATTGTTTAAGTTTGCATCATTGCCATATTATTCAAATTGAGTTCTGATGTATTATTACCATAATGTACCATTGCTATGAACTATTAAAGCGGGGTTCCCATTTAAAAAAAAATAAATAAAAGTCATCAGCTACAAAGACTGCAGCTGCTGACTTTTAATCGGACAATTACCTGTCCCAGGGTCCAGCAATGCAGGGGGATCGAAGCCCCGCTCGTCTCCCCCTCCACTCGGCGGCGCCGGCATTTTAACTATGGGCGCCCGGCTGTGGCTTCACAGATGGGCACCCACTGCGCATGTGCGAGCCTCGCCGAGCGCCGTCACTGGCCCCGCAATCATCTGGGACCGGTCACGTGTCCCAGATGATGGACAAGAGGGAGGGTAGAGAGGCAATCTCCCTTCCTGCACCGAGGGAAGTGACGTCAGGAGCCCAGGAACCGAAAGAGGCAGACTACTAGGGACCCCCTAGCTACAGGCATTTAGTTTTGAGTAAATGAAAAAAATTTCTCCAAATGTTTTATTTTTTTTAAGTACAATACTATTTTTTTTTGGGGGGGTGGAACTCCACTTTAAATACCTTGTACTCAATCTTATATTCTATTCTATATTCATTTTGTACACACATGTTTCAATTAAAGTCCTGATTTCCCTTTCCCTTTTCCCTCCCTTCCCTCCCCCCCCCTTCCCCCCCCCCCTTATCCCCAATCTTTATTCACTCTTACTTTCCTGATATGCATCCTTATTCTGAGTCAGTGACCTGGATAATATTTAAGCTAAGGAGAGCCAGAGAGCTTTAGACGTTTCAGAAGCCAAACAGTTTAAGAAAAAATTGGCAATTGCAGCCAACATGTTTCTTTCCAGTGTCCTTAAAAAAACAAACAGCAACATATTGTTATGCAGAAAACATTCCCATACATATCAAAATTGATTTAGTAAGGAATAATGTATTCATCATAAAATCTGCATTCTTTCATTTTCCAAATATTCCCAAAACTATTGAAGCCCCACAAAAGGAATATTATATTTATCATAATTGCAACTTTGTTTTGCTTATGTAAATATTCCTAGATTTGTGAGCCCCTTAACCTCCCTGGCGGTATGATTATTTCGGATTTTAGGTGCTGAAAGCGGTACAATTATTTTGCATGGAAATTTGGCGTTTTATATTGTAGGTCTGTAAATCTTAACAATAACACACTTAAATCTGTCCAAACAAGAGTCTAGTAGATATCCCGGGTATGATAAAGTTTGAAACACAAAAACATAAATTATAATATAATAAATAAAAATAAATGATTAAAAAAAATAAAAATAAATAGTAATAAAATACATTTCCCCACGATTCACTATCGCTCAATTCTGCAAGTGTTCTAATTTACAATCGCTGTTTTCTAGCTGGTCTAAAGCCACTTTTGATGTAAAGGGACACTTTTTGGTTGCTATGGACAATCTCCAGTTTCCAGGCAGAAAGAACAGTGTATATCATGTAAAACTGCATGCAGGGCATGGGCCAAAGCATTGGGGACAAAAGGGATGTGAAATCATTTCATACAGTACTGTAATCTGTAAGATTACAGTACTGTATGTGTTATGATTTTTACTTTTTTTTTAATTTGCCGGCAGGCTCCGCCCCTGTGCGTCGCGACGCTCGCAGGGAACGGAGCCTGGCAAGGAGAGGCTTCGGAGGAGGACGGGGACAAGGTAAGTAAGGAGGCACCAGGATCCTGCGATGTAATCCCGTGTGTGGCTCGCGGTTACCGCTAATGGTCCTGAATTTTAACCCCGAGCCACACTCGGGAAAACCGCCAGGGAGGTTAAAGGGGTTCTAAATGCAGAAGATTTTTTTTACCTTAATGCATTCTATGCATTAAGGTAAAAAACCTTCTGGGTGCAACTCCCCCCAGTCCCCCCTTATACTTACCTGAGCCCCATCTCAATCCAGCTATATGCATGAGAGCAGCGGCTCTCCTGGGTCTCTTTCGCCTCTTTGGCTCACACAGCAGCGGGAGTCAATCAAAGCCAATAAGCCAATGAGATGATAGCATGGGGCAGGCCAAGCCACATTCAATGTGTGAATGAACAATGTCCATTTATAGGATTGTGGTTTGGGAGCGAGCTTGCTCGAGTGCCCCCAAAACAAGAGGCTTGCTATTGGGGTCACTAGGCAGGGAGAAGGAGCCAGGAACACTGGCAGGGGACCCAAAAAGAAGAGGATCAGGGCTTTTCTCTGTGTAAATCCATTGCAAAGAGCAGGTAAGTATAATATGTTTGTTATTTAATAAAAAAAATCCAACCTCTATAACCACTTATAGGTGCTTGTAAATGCTTTAAAAGATTAAAGATTACCTGCTCTGTGTGATGGAATTGAACAGAGTGGTTCTGAAACTCCTCTTCTCAGGTCTCTCGTGACACTCCTGGCTCCTCCCCTCCACTTCTTTCTATGGGGACACTTGTGCAGGCTTGCTCCTGAGCCTTGCTGTCTGCATCTATTGACAAAGGTAGTGGGACTCAGCCCAGTCCCCCGCTCCCACATCACTGGCTTTGATTGACAGCAGCAGGAGCCAATGGCTCCAGCTGCCTCAGCAAAGCCAGTGAGACCAGCAAGGGGAGAGAGTGCTGCAGACAGGCACAGAGCTGGCTCAAATGAGGGCTCATGTTAAGTAAAAGGGGGAGGGAGGAGTGAGGGTGGATACTGATGCCTAAACATTTTTTACCCTTAATACAAGGAATGCATTAAGTAACAAATGTTTAAACGTTATAACTGCTTTAAAGGGGCTTAATTGCACAGAATAATATACCAGCAGAGTCATAGTTATGCAATTTCTTGAAGTAAAATTAATCTTTTCCCCTTTTTAGATATTATAAACACGTTCAGTCAGCCACTTTTTTTTTATTTTTTATTTTTTTAGTAATCTGTCTTACAAGAACCTTTGCAGTATGTAACATAAAAAGTTTAATATGCTATGCTACTGTTTTGTTGCAGGTCTGATATGGATTTTAAGGGGAACCCTGCACCAAAAAAAAAAATGGCGTAGGGGTCCCCCCAAAATCAATACCAAAACCTTATCAGAGCACGCAACCTGGAAGGCCGCAGGAAAAGAGGAGGTGACAAGAGAGCGGCCCCCCTCCTGAAAGATACCAGGCCACATGCCCTCAACATGGAGAGGGTGCTTTGGGGTAGCTCTCCAAAGCATCTTGTCCCCATGTTGATGGGGCAAGGGCCTCATCCTCACAACCCTTGCCCCACAACCCTTTTGTTTGTGGGGGTCTTTGGGCAGGGGGCTTATCGGAATCTGAAAGCCCCTTTTAACAAGGGGACCCCCAGATCCTGGCCCCCCTATGTGAATTGGTAACAGGTACAATGTACCCCTACCATTTCACAAAGATGTAAAATAGTAGTAGTAAAAAAGAAGGGAGACACTTCTGAACAAGTCCTTTATTGAAAAATAAACAAATAAAAATGTCCCACGATGTAGATCCATCTCATGCCACCCGACGGATGGAAAAAAGAAAAAAAAAGCTGCAACAGCTCTGCCTCCATGGGAGGCTCCTGCCGAGTGATGCTTCTTCTCGGTGACAGCTGTTATATAGCTGAGGGAGGGACCAAACGGTGATGTAAATGGGTGACCCCACCCCCCTCTGATGCCACGTGACTTTAGAGGAAGGCGGGGTCGCTCGGTTACATCACCGAGTGGCCCCGCCCTCAGCTATATAACAGCTGTCATCGAGAAGAAGCGTCACTCGGCGGGAGCCTCTGTCAGGGCTGCGCCCAGCCCTTCCTTCTCTGTGCTGGCCGCTCAGCTGTCGGCTAATTGTCAGCTCCTATCTCTCCACAGTGACTCACCTGTTGATGATCCTGCTCGTCGGTCCTGCCTACTTAAGCCGTCCAGTCCAGATGATCTGTGCCTTCACCTTGGTCACATCTCTAGAGATGCTCTCCTGTGTTCCTGTTAAAGACTTGCTTGGCTGACATTCCTTCTGGCTCCCTGATGTTTTGGCTTGTCTGACTATCCGTTACGGTTTGTCATGAACAGGTGTGACCAGAACCGTGTGATCTGCGACAGAGGACACCAAAACGTATATAAGTGAAAATATATTAATTTATTAAGGAAAGTGAGTAATATAATACAACCAACTCCAATATGACACAGTGCAATAACCAACCACAGACAGAGACCCACAAATAACAATAGACAGATAAGTGCAGTAAATGGGAAATACCAGGATCATAAACAATAGCCAGGCCAGGGTCATACACAGCAGATCAGCAGGGGATGTTCCAGAGACATAAACGTAAGCCAGGCCAAGGTCATACACAGGGAAGTCAGTAGATGGGGTATGGAACACAGGACAGGGAGAGGATGGATCGGTCAGACTGCAGGCAGGGATGCAAGGTAACAGGTGGGACAGGATAGGGTCCGAGACAAGGAGACAGGATCAGGTTCAGGGCACAGGATCAGATCGCTAGCAGGTCAGGAGGCAATGAAGAAATCAAGGCAAACATGTGAATGTTTGCCGGGTATTTAAAGGCTTGTGATTGGCCTCAAGTGACACCTGATTGCAGAATTTACTATCTGCTCCACACTGCCAGGATCCATCCGCTGGTGGACGCCAGTACTGCGGCCCAAAGATGATATACTATTAACAGGGAAAAGCTCTCCTGACAGGAGACACCTGCTGGTGGACCTCAGTACTGCATGCCAAACAACAGGTATTACCAGCGGATGGAACATTTCCTGACAGTACCCCCCTCAAAGGAGCGGCCTCCGGACGCTCCAATTGGTTGTAATTGTCCATAGTCTATGGCATCAAGCAGAACAACAGGTGGTGGCACAGCAGGCAAAACAACAGGTGGCGCAGCAGGCATGGGCACTTCAAGCTGGGCAGCAGGCATGGGTACTTCAAGCTGGGCAGCAGGCATGGGCACTTCAAGCTGGGCAGCAGGCATGGGCACTTCAAGCTGGGCAGCAGGCATGGGCACTTCAAGCTGGGCAGCAGGCATGGGCACTTCAAGCTGGGTAGCAGGCATGGGCACTTCAAGCTGGGCAGCAGGCATGGGCACTTCAAGCTGGGCAGCAGGCATGGGCACTTCAAGCTGGGCAGCAGGCACCCGGACATCAGGCTGGAGGGCAGGCACCCGGACATCAGGCTGGAGGGCAGGCACCCAGACATCAGGCTGGAGGGCAGGCACCCAGACATCAGGCTGGAGGGCAGGCACCCGGACATCAGGCTGGAGGGCAGGCACCTGGACATCAGGCTGGAGGGCAGGCACCCGGACATCAGGCTGGAGGGCTGGCACCCGGACATCAGGCTGGCGGGCAGGCACCTGGACATCAGGCTGGAGGGCAGGCACCCGGACATCAGGCTGGAGGGCAGGCACCCGGACATCAGGCTGGAGGGCTGGCACCCGGACATCAGGCTGGAGGGCTGACACCCGGACATCAGGCTGGAGGGCAGGCACCCGGACATCAGGCTGGAGGGCAGGCACCCGGACATCAGGCTGGAGGGCAGGCACCCGGACATCAGGCTGGAGGGCAGGCACCCGGACATCAGGCTGGAACAGATTAGCTGGCGGGGAGGCAGGACTGGACACTGGCATGATGGTATGGGTTGGATTAGCTGGTGCGGAGGCAGGTTGGGTTACTGGCAGGATCGTTTTGGTTGGAAAAAACTTTCGTTTTTTCTTTGGCTTAGCCACTGAAGATCTGTAGGTGAGGGGTGCAGCAGACTGGAGAGGAGGATTGGGATATGGCAGAGAAGAGGTAACAGTAGCTGGAGGAAGTTCGTGTGGGTTTGCAGGCAGCAGGGAAGAGACAGGTGGGTTGAATGCAGGATAGGTACAGGGAGCAGAGACTGGATATGAGTATTTGGTTGGCAGCAGCGTATACTGAGCTGCAACTGCGGTTGACATGGGTGATGGGGAAACATACATTTGGTAGGCTGGTGTTTGGTGGCAGAGGTGGTTTGCTTGGCTAGAGCTGCTTGCGTCATGTCAGACCATGCTGAAAGTATAGGTTGTACAAACTGTGCTTTTAAAACTCCCTGTCTAACAAAAGACTGAGCAGACACAATGCACTCAGCAATCACCTGTGGGGAAAAGGCTGAGTAGTGCTCACAAAAATCGTCTGGATCATCTTCAAAAAGCCAAACTAGGGATACAACCTGATTCATATCAAAAGGAGGAGTGAAATCATCACGGCCCTTTGGAATACAGGGCAGGGCCAGCTCAGTACATAGCTTGATCAAAGGCTGCACCTCCCCAAACAATATATAACCCTGATCGACCAGGGAGTGAGCCAAACGTATAGTGGCAAACAACTGGTCACTAGACCATCCTTTCAAAGCCTGGCGGCAATAATCACCACTTTCAGATGCCAGCAGAGAAAAATAAATAACCTCATCAGCATTCATGTTTGCAACCAACTGAATCAAAATGGTTCCCCTGTGCAGCCACTTCTGGTCAGGGATGGCCTTGATTTACTGTCATGAACAGGTGTGACCAGAACCGTGTGATCTGCAACAGAGGACACCAAAACGTATATAAGTGAAAATATATTAATTTATTAAGGAAAGTGAGTAATATAATACAACCAACTCCAATATGACACAGTGCAATAACCAACCACAGACAGAGACCCACAAATAACAATAGACAGATAAGTGCAGTAAATGGGAAATACCAGGATCATAAACAATAGCCAGGCCAGGGTCATACACAGCAGATCAGCAGGGGATGTTCCAGAGACATAAACGTAAGCCAGGCCAAGGTCATACACAGGGAAGTCAGTAGATGGGGTATGGAACACAGGACAGGGAGAGGATGGATCGGTCAGACTGCAGGCAGGGATGCAAGGTAACAGGTGGGACAGGATAGGGTCCGAGACAGGATCAGGATCAGGTTCAGGTTCAGGTTCAGGTTCAGGTTCAGGGCACAGGATCAGATCGCTAGCAGGTCAGGAGGCAATGAAGAAATCAAGGCAAACATGTGAATGTTTGCCGGGTATTTATAGGCTTGTGATTGGCCTCAAGTGACACCTGATTGCAGGAGGTACTGTCTGCTCCACACTGCCAGGATCCATCCGCTGGTGGATGCCAGTACTGCGGCCCAAAGATGATATACTATTAACAGGGAAAAGCTCTCCTGACAGTTCCAAACTGCCAGGAGACACCTGCTGGTGGACCTCAGTACTGCATGCCAAACAACAGGTATTACCAGCGGATGGAACATTTCCTGACACGGTTCCTGAACTCTGGCTATGTTTTGACTACATTTACTCTGGTTACCTTTATTTTATTATTAATAAACAAGTGTGATTTAACTGTACTTCTGTCTCAGTCTGACTCATGGTTTCTGACGTTAGGCGGAGGCCATGAATTCAGAAGATGCAGTCAATCCACTTGTTGGTAATATTTTTTCCAGATTGGATGTGCAGGATCACCGCATGGATCATTTTGCCATGGCATTACAAACGCTCCTGAGTCGCACGGCTCACCTGGAATCTTCCACTATGGCTGCTCCGGTACAACCTGTGTTGCAGGCACCCTCCTCTATTACCTCTAAAAGAGGTATAACTGGTTCCACTCCACTTCCCCAGCGATTTGGGGCAATCCAGTCCAATGCAGAGGGTATCTCAATCAGGTTGAGATATACTTTGAGATGCTGCCCCAGGCATTTCCCACGGACAGAAGCAAAGTAGGTTTTGTGATATCTTTGCTTTCTGAGAGAGCCTTAGCCTGGGCAAACCCTCTATGGGAGATGCAAAAACCTGTTGTCTTGAGTTACACTAAGTTTTTGGCTTCTTTTAAAAGGGTATTTCATGTTCCTGCACGCTCCGCTTCTGCTGCCAAGTGCCTCATGTCCATCAAACAGAGAACTAGAACTGTTGCCGATTACGCCATTGAATTCCATACTCTGGCAGCAGAGGTTGCTTGGAACAATGAGGCCCTCGTGGCTGCTTTTTCTCATGGTCTCTCAGATACCATCAAGGATGAGAAAGCAGCCCGAGATATACCCACTGAGCTGGAGAAGTTGATCATGTCTGCCATCCTCATTGACTCCTGACTCAGAGAAAGACTCTCTTTTAGGGAGTGCTTGCGGAAGCCTACTGTACATTTGTCTACGAGCTTTGCAGTCCCACCCGTGCCTCCCTCACCTCCCATGCCTCCTGGTACTGAGTCGGTCAGTGAAGGTGAACCCATGCACTTGGGTTTCACGTGTCTCTCTGTGGATGAGAGAACCTTTAGGAGGAGGAAGATTGTGCCTTTATTGTGGCCAGGCAGGTCACTTTTTGAAGTCTTGTCCTACCCGCCAGGGAACGCCTGAAACTTGAGGTCCTGTCACAGACAGACCTTAGGTGGCGTTGTTTCGTCCCCAGTTATTCAGAAGGATAAGCCCCTGGTTTTGGTTACCATTTCTTGGGCTGAGTCGTCCGTCGAGATACAGGCTGTCTTCGACTCTGGGGCTGCAAGCCTGATCATTGATGCTGCCTTTGTATCAACGTACTCGATTCCGCTGCAGCTGAGTGACACTCCACTTACCATTGAGGCTCTTGACGGGACCTCTAAAGCCTGCCCATGTGACTCATGAGACTGTTACGTTGTCCATGGCCGTAGAGGCTCTTCACCATGAGATAATCCAATTCAAAGTTATTTCCTCATCTAAGTTTTCACTGGTTATCCTTAGTTACAGAGACACAACCCCTATTTTGATTGGCTTCATGCTGAGGATCTCTCCTGGTCATCACAATGCGGTAAGACATGCTTCCAGAAGGTACCCAAGTGCACCTCTTCATGTCCCGTGCACCTCTTAACTCTCCTCCCTGTCGGAGGAGTACAGCAATTTTAGCAATGTCTTTGACAAAGTTAAAGCCGGTCATTTGCCTCCATTGCGCAATTGACCTTCAAACTGGTGCCATACCCCCTCGTGGCCGGGTTTACGCTTTGTCGGTCTTGAAGGATAAGGCCATGCAGGAGTATATTGCAGATGCACTTTCTTGAGGTTTCATCTGCAAATCCTTGTCTCCTGCTGGTGCTGGTTTCTTTTTTGTGAAGAAGAAGAGTGGTGAACTGAGACCTTGTATTGATTATAGGGGTCTCAATCGTTTTACGATTAAGAATGCCTATCTGGTTCCGTTGATTACAGAGTTATTTGACCGCCTCAAGGGAGCAACAGTTTTCACAAAGTTTGATTTGAGAGGGGCATACAATCTTGTGAGGATTAAGGAGGGCGACGAGTGGAAAACTGCGTTTATTACCAGAACAGGCCATTATGAGTACCTTGTAATGCCTTTTGGCCTTTGTAATGCCCTAGCAGTTTTCCAGGAATTTATTAACAAAGTCCACTGACATTTGTTGCAGTTATGTGTGGTGGTTTATCTCCACGATATCCTAATATTTTCCAAGTCCCTGGAGAGCCACCACACAGATGTCTGTCGTGTGCTTCAGAAACTAAGAGAGAACAATCTCTATTGTAAATTGCGAATTCCAGCGTGAACAGGTTAAATTCTTGGGTTGTGTCATTTCCACTTCTGGTTTTTCGATGGACCCAGAAAAACTTTCAGCAGTCCTACAGTGGCCCCGGCCCGTGGGTTTACGTCCTCTGCAGCATTTTCTTGGCTTTGCCAAATATTATCGGAAGTTTATTTGTAACTTCTGGTATTTGGTCAAGCCCCTGACTGATATGACCAGAAAGGACAGTAACCCACAATGTTGGTCTCTGGAGTCCATTAAGGCCTTTGAGAGTCTCAAGGCTGCCTTTGTTTCTGCTCCTGTGTTGGCACACCCTGATCCTACCTTACCTTTTATCCTTGAGGTTGATGCTTCTGAGACTGGAGTTGGCGCCCTTCTGTCTCAACGTCATACCTCTGAGAGTGCTATGCATCCTTGTGGCTACTTTTCCAAGAAATTGTCACCTGCGGAGAGCAATTTCGAGATTGGTGACAGAGAGCTGTTAGTGATCATTTTAGCCCTGAAAGAATGGAGACATCTCCTTGAAAGGTACCACTGTGCCGGTTCATATTCTTACTGACCATAAGAATCCCACATTCTTGTCTGAGGCTAAACGCCTCTCTCCCAGAAGGGCGCGATGGGCTCTTTTCTTGTCAAGTTTCAATTACATTGTCTCATTCTTACCCGGTACTAAGAATGTAAGGGCTGACGCTTTGTCACAACAATTTTCGTCCACTTCCAAGATGGAGTCAGTTTCTGTGATTCCTCCTGATGGTATTCTGGCTACAGTTCGCACCAATCTCACTTCTCCTTTGGGTGACAAAACAAAAATCTTGCTGCTCAGGTCCATGCTCCTTCTGAGAAACCTTGTGACTGTTGCTTTCTCCCAGAGAGTCTCCGTATTGCCGTGCACCAGACTTACCGTTCTCCCAAGGCTGCTGGCCACCCTGGGAAGAATCAACTCTTTTGGGCAATTTCCCAACAATTCTGGTGGCCTAATCTACGAGCTGATGTAACAGGCTTTGTAGCTGCCTGTTCCGTGTGTGCTCAGAATAAGACTCCACAACACCTTCCAGTGGGCCTCCTACAACCCATACCCAATGGAGAGAGGCCCTGGACCCACCTGTCTATGGATTTCATTGCGGAGTTACTCAACTCCCAAGGCAACACAGTTGTCCTTATGGTGGTTGACCAGTTCTCGAAATTGTCTCATTGTATTCCACTTAAGAAGTTGCCCACTTCTAAAGAACTGGCTTCCATTTTTGCTCGTGAGATCTTTCGCTTACATGGGCTACCCAAGGTGATTGTCTCGCACAGGCGTAGTCAGTTTGTGTCCCAGTTCTGGCGAGCCTTTTGTGCACAGTTGGGAATTCAGCTTGATTTCTCCTCTGTGTATCACCCGCAGTCTAATGGGGCCGCAGAATGAGCCAATGAGTTCTAGGATCAATTCATACGTTGCTATATTTCTGACCATCATAACAACTGGTCACACCTCTTACCGTGGGCAGAGTTTGCTCACAATAGTGCCCTGAATTCTGCTTCCCGATTGTCCCCATTTATGTCGAACTATGGTTTCCAACCTTCCATTTTGCCTGACTCTTTTGTTCCACAGAGTATGCCTGCGTTAGAGGATCATCTCTGTGGTCTTTATTCCACTTGGGCACAATTCCAGGAGGCTTTGCGACATGCTAATGATAGGTACAGACTCCATGCTGACCGCAGACGCCTGCCCACACCTTCCTACCAGGTTGGGGACAGGGTCTGGCTGTCATCTCGCAACCTCCGACTTTATGTTCCCTCTCTGAGGTCCGCACCTGGGTTTATTGGGCTTTTCCGTATTCTTTACAGGATTAACCCAGTGGCTTGAGCATTATAACTTCCTTCTAATATGCATCTCTCAAATGTACTTCATGTCTCCTTATTAAAACCTTTGGTCAGCAACCTCTTTACCACCTCAGTGTCACGTCCTTAGGTTGAGAACCATAAGGAGTATGAAGTAAAGCCAATTGTTGACTCCCATAGGTTCCGTGGGCGCATAGAGTATCTGGTGCATTGGAAAGGGTACAGTCCAGAGGAACGCTCTTGGGGCCCATCCTTGGACGTACATGCCCCTGTCCTCCTCCAATATTTTCCCTCAAGCCTGGTGGTCCTCCGAGGGGGAGGGGTCATTGAGGAGGGAACCCTTCCTTTTTTGAGCATGCCACTTAGCTGTCAGCTAATTGCCAGCTTCTATCTCTCCACAATGACTCACCTGTTGATGATCCTGCTCGTCGGTCCTGCCTACTTAAGACGTCAAGTCCAGATGATCTCTGCCTTCATCTTGGTCACATCTATAGAGACGCTCTCCTGTGTTCCTGTTAAAGACTTGCTTGGCTGACATTCCTTCTGGATCCCTGACATTTTGGCTTGTCTGACTATCCGTTCCTGAACTCTGGCTATGTTTTGACTACATTTACACTGTTTACCTTTTTTTTATTATTTTTTTATTTATTATGCGCCACTTTACAGGCATACTATAGACACCCCCCAGGCACGATATTTATAGGAATGTTTATTATCATTATTAAAATCACTGCTCCTGAAAAAACAGCCGGGTCCCCAAACACTTTTTCTTTCAATAAATTTTTATTATTAATAAAAATGTCAGACAATACATTTGTATCAAACAGTACAAAGGATAAAGGTATAAGGGAACAAGAGGTACCAATAAATCCGAGGCGAACCCTCATAATGCAGGGCGTAAAAAGGAGAAAAACAAAATAACGTTTGTGCTAAAACTTAGAACATATCAAGCGTTTAAACTAGGGTTGTCATGTCTCAGTAGCTATAGTGAGGTAGGATGAGTATTCCGCAAGACCAGAAGGCTGGAGGAGGCGGGGATATCACTTTGCTGGGGAGGGAGATGTGATTATATGGATAAGAAGGAAATCTCTTGTGTTTGCAAGGGTTCAGGGAGCAGGCGAGGTATCCGCCACCCGCCCCATAGGGGAACACACTGCAGGCTTGGGACCTCCCCATCCTCCCGAACCCCCAATCTCGGCCACGTCCCTCCCAACCGGGGGAGCCCAATATTATTGTTCCAGTCTAGAAACATGGAAAACCCTACCCCACTAACGTCTATTATCCAGTGATCTAACCAACTTAGCTACATATCCTCCAGTATAAGGAGAAGTATTTTTATCAGAAAAGCCCTAGACTCGAGGAGCCCAGGGATTATTAGGGCATTACCTGAGCTCTCCAAGGAAATGTAAATAAGTAAGTGTCAGGGTCAAACAACTTTCAGAGACATCAATCCGAGAGTCTGAGGGATTATAAGGAAGGGGAATGAAGACCAGGAGAAGGAGAGGGGAGGAGGTTCGGGAAAGAATCATAAGTGAATAGGTGTATCAGTGGAGTCACTCAGAGAACCTGTTGCCCTGGTAGTCTTACGCCAGGGCATAAGGAAATATGGCAATAATTGGCCCAGGGTTCCCAAGTTAGTTCGAAAGTACGGGCTTTGTCTTGTATAATGCTAACTATCTTCTCTTGTGCCATAATCCAGGATATTTTATGCTTCACCGCTGCGTAAGGGACCATGCGTTTTTTCCAACAGGAGGCTATTGTGATTTTGGTGCCCAGTAGGATGAAAAAGATCAATTTTTGGGTATATTTATCTACCTTTCCTACTTTCAGATTCAGTAGAGCTATCTCTGGATTTTGGGAAATCTGGACGGTGGTTACTTTGCGTATCACTGAGAATACTTTGTTCCATAGGCTCCTTATTCCTGGGCAGGACCACCATACGTGGTACAGTGTCCCTACATGGTTACATCCTCGGAAACACAGCGGGGAAGCATCAGGATATATCTTTGCAAGAAGAGAGGGAACCCTGTACCATCTCATGAGCACCTTAATGCTGCCCTCCATGAGGGAAACGTTTAATATTCCTTTACAAGAGCGATGAAAGCAGGAGAACCATCGATCTCTGTCCCAAGAGATATCAAGGTCTTTTTCCCAGGATAAGGCATATGGAGGCTTGGACACTGCTGAGGCAAGCGAGGCATATATGATGGAGATCCCCCCTCTCTGATCCATTGCACCCGCACACCAAGATTCATAATTAGTTATTGTGGGAGGTTCAGATTTATTTGGCCAAAGGGAATGAAGGAAGTGTTGTAGTTGCATAAAACGGAAACGTTCAGCAGGAGGCATTTCAAGCTTACTAGTACAGAATGCCAGAGAGAGAGGGCCTGTGGAGGTGAAATAGTTCCCTATTCTAAGTAGTCTCTTATTCAGCCACCAACTAAACGCTAAGATGTTCATACCTGGTGGAAAATCGGGGTTATGAAAAATATGTGTCAGGGGTTTGAGGGAGGAAATCAAGGAGGGATTTTTATGAAGTCGGTCACATAAGGCCAGTGAATGTGATAACGTTGGGGCTAGAATAGGTGGTCTCAATTTAGTAGGAGCACAGCAAAAAGTCAATCGTGTGGAGAGGGACTGCTTGACGTTCCATTGATACCCAATCAGGTTTCGGGCCCTTTGAGTATACAGTGGAGATCTGGGCCAACTGAGCTGCTTGATAGTACCACCAAATGTTAGGTAGAGCTACACCCCCTTGTGATTTAGGCCTGAATAAGATATGTTGTGCGCAACGACTTCCCTTCGGGCCCCAAATTAATTTTATGATTTTGGACTGGAGTGAGTGTACTTGCGATTTTTGAATTGGGATGGGCAAGGATCTGAATAAGTAAAGTATACGGGGGAGGAGGGTCATTTTGACCGCGTTAATCCCAAACACTTTTTATGACAATAACTTGCATATAAGCCATTAAAATGAGCACTTTTGGTTTTTCATGTTAGTGTCCCAAAGACTTTAACGGGGTTCCGCGGCTTTCTAATTTGCCGCGAACACTGCATAATGTTCGTTGTTCGTCAAACGTCCGAACAACCAAAGTTTGGTCCGAACTTGTGCTCAGGTCCAACCGCTCGCCCATCCCTAATTATGATATACACAGAGGAAAACTGTCAAGATTGATAGTTTATCTTTGTGGAGGTGTACACAGATTTATCATAATATTGAGATATGATGCCTGAAAACAATGAATAACTACATAATTTAATTAAAGGTTAATTTTAAATGTATAAGATATGGCCAGTTTTGTATCATATTATATTCTTTTCTTTCAATATGTTTTATTTTCAATATAAACATACAAAAATTGCATTGATCATTACGTTGTTATAACAATATGTCAAGGACTAGACATTCAAATATATTTCTTTAGAGGTAAGATGAATAATTCCTGAGTAAGCTAGGGAAGTAATATGAAAACACATTACATTTACTGTCAGACTTATGCCTCGTACACACGGTCGGACTTTGTTCGGACATTCCGACAACAAAATCCTAGGATTTTTTCCGACGGATGTTGGCTCAAACTTGTCTTGCATACACATGGTCACACAAAGTTTTCGGAAAATCTGATCGTTCTAAACGCGGTGACGTAAAACACGTACGTCGGGACTATAAACGGGGCAGTGGCCAATAGCTTTCATCTCTTTATTTATTCTGAGCATGCGTGGTACTTTGTCCGTCGGATTTGTGTACACACGATCGGAATTTCCGACAACGGATTTTGTTGTCGGAAAATTTTATCTCCTGCTGTCCAACTTTGTGTGTCGGAAAATCCGATGGAAAATGTACGATGGAGCCCACACACGGTCGGAATTTCCGACAACACGCTCCGATCGGACATTTTCCATCGGAAAATCCGACCGTGTGTACAGGGCATTATTCTTCCGAAAATCTCAAGTATGAGAAGTGGTTTGCACATGTTGGAGACTAAACGCCATGTGGCTTGTCAATGAAGTAATGACAAGCATAACCATGATCATTATCAGACTGTTATTTAAGAGACCTCAGAGTATACGGTCCTTGGGCTCATTGTAGAACACTCATAACTGTGAGCACTAATAGATAGTGCGAGGTTAAAAGAGTGAAGAGTAGAAAAGTAGGGAAGAAGAGGAAGAGGGGGAAAGAAGTATAAAGATGTTCAGTTTTTGCCAGCCTTCAGGAATCACACCTGTCTTAATAAGATGTGTGTTGATCATCAGGGAACACCTACATAGGTTGCCCATGGTTCCCAAACAGACTCAAATTTTGCCACAGTGTCTTTTAATGAGCTTACCATTTTCTCTTGAGCCATTATCCAGGAAGTTTTTCTTTTGGCTGCCGTGAAGGATACTCTATGCTGTTTCCATGCTTTTGCTTTAGTCAATTTAGTTCCCAGTAAGATGAAGAAAATCAGTGATTGGATTGCTTTGGTGACACCAGGTATCCGACCATTGAGTAAAGCAATGGATGGATCTTTTGGGATTTGACATCCCGTTACTTTGCGTATCATATTGAGAATTTTGTTCCAGAATCCCCTGATATTTGGGCAATCCCACCAAATGTGTAGCATGGAACCATATGTGTCGCAACTTCTGAAGTATAGGGGCGAGGAGGAAGGGAACATTATTGCCAATCTTGCTGGAATAAGGCACCACCTGGTTATTATTTTGAGATTTGCTTCTATCAAGGCTGTGTTACATTTGTTTTTGTAAGACCGAAAGACGTTACTGTGCCAAGTGTCTTCGCTCCAGTTGATCTAGGTCTCTTTTTCCCAGGTCAACATGTAAGGGAGCTTAGAGTTGTCTGAGGCTAGTGACAGGTAAATTACTGAAATGCCCCCCTCTGCTCTGTGGCCTGGCCACACCATTGTTCATAGGCTATCATTGAAGGGTAATGGCCTATTTTGTCATTGAGCGGTCAGGAAATGGGAGATCTGTAAGTATCTATAACGTTCGGATTCGGGCATCTCCAGCTTGCTTTTACAGTAGCTGAGCGAGAGCGGGCCCCAGGTAGTAAGGTAGTGTCCAATGTGGTATAATCCTTTGTTCAACCACCAGCTAAAGGCTTTAATATTCATTCCCAGTGGGAATTTGGGGTTATGAAAAAAATGCGCTAGAGGTGTCATGTATGATGTTAGCGATGGGTGGTTTTTCAGGCTGTCCCAAAGGGAGATAGCGTTAGAGAGCACTGGGGACATAATTGGAGGGCCATCTTTTGCTGGGCACCAGAGAAGGAAGTCTAATGTGTGGGATGGGACTGCTTGCCTCTCTATCTGCACTCAATCTGGGCTTTCCATGTGTGTGTAGATGATTGATAATTGTGCCAGTCTAGCCGCTTGGTAATACCAGGGGAGATTTGGGGTTCCCATCCCTCCCTGCTTCCTTGGTCTATAGAGTACTTTCCTTGATAGGCGTTGACCTGAGGCGCCCAAAATTAATTTTATCATTTTGCCTTAAAATGTTTTCAAGTGGTCTTTCCTGATTGGGATGGGTAGGGATCGAAAAAGATATAGCAATTTGGAGAGTAGTGTCATTTTAACTGTGTTTAGTCTCCCTTGCCAGGATAAGTCATGGAGTGCCCAACCTTTATGATCTGTACCGAGTTTAGCATACATGGGGGGAGGTTGACCGAGTAGAGTTGCTCCACCCTCAGGAGGAGTTCCACTCCTAGATATTGAATGGTAGAGTTGCTCCACTCAAACTGGAAGGAACTTTTGAGGTTTTCTGCTATGGCGGGAGGAAAATTCACGTTCAAAATTTGGAATTTAGTAAAATTAACTTTTAAGCCCGAGGCCCTAGTGAAGTGATCTAGTAGTTTGCAAATGTTTGGGAGAGAGGTTGTTGGCGATGTGACGAAAAGCAATAGATCGTCCACAAACAGAGCACATTTGTGTGACTGTGTACCGCATGTCACCCCTTGTATATTCGGGTTGGTACGAATGGCAATTGCCAGGTTTTCTATGGCTATCGCAAATATAAGAGGTGATAGGGGGAATCCCTGTCTGGTCCCTCTGACTATTTTTATGGTATCCGAATAGTTACCCTGCAGTTGTACCCGCGCTTCTGGGTGGGTGTATAATGCTACCATTAAGCCCATAAATGTCTGATCAAAGCCCCAGTGTTGAATGATGTTAAACAGGTGAGGCCAGGAGACTGAGTCAAAGGCTTTTTGGAGATCGAGTGAGAGGAGTAACCCTTCCTGTTGTGTCCCCTGGGTCTATCCAGATTGTAGAATTGATATATCTATTGCTCTTTTGAATTTGGTCTTGGCCCTGTCAGGCTGGGATGAAGCCCACTTGGTCTTTGTGAATATATAGACTTATAAAGGAGGCTATGTGGTCCTCTAGTATTTTGGTCAAAATTTTCATGTCATTATTTATTAGTGATATGGGCCTGAAGTTTCCCACCTTTCCTTGATCCTTGTGTGGTTTAGGGATAACGGATATGTAAGCCAAATTGGGATCCCCATTTGTTTTAGCAAAAAAGAAGCGTGTGAGGGGCTGAGCTAGAGTCTGCGCGAATGTCTTGTAGTAGGGTATGGAGAAGCCATCCGGTCCAGGGGCAGATCTCCTTTTTAGGTTTTTAATGACATTTAGCACTTCCTCCACTGTAATTGGGGACTCTAAGATGTCATGGTGTCTGGGTTATAGTTTTGGGATTGGGAGTGAATCTAGAAATTAGTTCATATGGGGCTCATAGTCATTATTCCCTGCGCTATATAGTTTCTCATAGAAATGGTGAAAAGCTTCCATAATGCGTTGTGGTTTTAAGGTATGGTGATTACCCAAGACTCCTATTTTGGGTAGGCTTCGCTGTCTAGTTTGGGGTGTCAGTTTGGCAGCAAGCATTTAGCTCCACTCCATCAAATATGTTTTTCTGCTTTTGATGTGAGGGATAGGTTGAGGGATAACAGGTCCCTGTAAATAATTTATCTATGGGGACCTGTTTGGGGTCTTGTTTATGAAGAGTACGCATGCGATTAAATTCTTTTTCTAACCTTTCTATATCAATCATGTGTTTTTTTCACCCGAGTAGATAATTGAATAGTGACCTTGTGAGCAGCCCAAAGAGTTTGAGCATCTCCTGAAAGAATGCAGCTTGGCCCTGATTGGGTGCATAATAAGAGATGAGGGAGTACAATTGGTTAACTATTGTGCCCTTTATGAGGATGAATCTGCCCTGAATCTGCCGGTGTTCTAGTTGCGGCGTAAACTTGCAGTTCTTAGATATTAGAATTGCTACTCCTTTAGTTTTGTCCTCAGCATTTGCTAGAAAAAACAATGGGAATTTGGCATGTAGGAAGGAGGGATTAAACTGCTTTGGAAAGTGAGTCTCCTGAAGTAGAACTATATAAATTTTTTGGGAGTGCATGGATTTAAAAATTTTCTGGCATTTGAGCGGGGAGTTCATCCCCTGCCTATTGTGTGAAACAGCATGCAGAGGAGGAGAGTGTATAGTGCTATCAGCAATTGAGCAGGGGGAAAAGGCCCTCTTCTGTTACACTGTCACCTACCTCAGAGGTCCGTGGGTCTTACTCGGTGTCCTTTCTAGCAAGGTTTGTGTTCCCAGGCCTAAGCTGCATCAGCAGGAGGATCTTGAAGGTTGGAAAAAAAAGAAGAAGGTAAGAGGTTAGGAAAAGCAAGGAGAAGGGAAAGAGACAAGAGAGGAGGGGGGACCCTCTGGGGGCTCCAGTGGACAGAAGAAGCATACTAACTTGCTGTCCACACAATGTACAGTGGATTCAGCCTCTACTAGAGAGGTTGAGGTCCTACCGAGTGGGCATGGAGAAACCATAACCATTGGGTAGATGAGGTGCATAACCATATCACCCTGGCCGAGACACACCAAAACTTATAAATCTATAAAAGTTGAAAATGTTAAATCCGACTACAATTCATCTAATATAGTAGTAAAGCTATACTTGACCCGCGTTTAATTGATTGTAGGAGCTCATGGAAACAAAATAGGTGGGGTAGGCTAATGGGGGGGTGGGGAAGTCAGAGGGGGTTTGGTTCGCAGAAATTCCCAATTTCAGTTGCATAGGGGAATGGATTACCCCCCCAGAACTGGATCCCATCAAGTGTGATTCAGTCCAGGGACCTTGGGATCGTAATCGGGATCTGGCTATCTGTACGGGGATTCTTTGGTCCATAGTATCGATGAGCTTCTGGAAAGTATCAAGAACTGTTATAAACTGTTCAAACTGGCGCAACTTGCGAAAGAAAATATGGTGGTGCTTGGGAAAGGTATGCGGTTTAACAGAGCATTGTCCAAAACCTGGTTAGGTCTAGCAAAGGGTGAATGACCATTCAATCCTCGTTTGATATCAGGGGGGTCTGCCTTCCTTGGATCACTTGAAGCTGGATTTGTTCCATACTGGAGATATGGGACTGGACAAAGTTTGATGTTTCGTGGCTCCTGAGTGGGGGTTCGGTGGGGTTTGTGGTGGACCCAATGTGATCAGTCTTAGTAGAAGTTCCTCTCCTTCCTGGAGGTTGGAGAAGGAGTATGTCTTGGATTTGAAGGAAAACTTAAGAGTGAATAGGATTGCCCAACTGTATTTGATCTCTTTCTGTGAAAAAACTGCGAGCAGGGGTTTTAGGAACCATCTCTTTTGGATGATTGATGGGGTGATGTCTGCAAAGATTTGGACTGGATGATTTTGGCATAATAGTGTTTGCATGTGGGATCTTTTCATGATCTCCTCCTTTATTATGTAGAAATGAGGCTTCACCACTATATCTTTGGGGGCTCTGTCCAATTCCAGTTTATGTAGTTGAATGTTGGGGGTAAGGCACCTAAATGAGGTCTTGGACTGCTACTGTAATGTCTGTGATAGACTCCGGGAGCCCCCTTATCCTGAAATTATACCTTCTTGATCTGTTTTCGAGATCATCGATCTTGGACTTGGCATCTTCCAGTTGTTCTTGTATGACTTGGATCTGGTCAGAGTTTTTTATTGGTCCTGGCAACTGTGGCTTCCAGCTTATTTTCCATGGCTTCCATCCTGTCACCTAGACTCTGAAAATCAGTTCTAATGTCCCCTGTAATTTTAGCTGCAGTGCTGGTCAGTCCCCTGTTGAGTAATTCTGACAGTTTATTGAACAGGTCAGCCGTGTTTATGAGGGTGTCTGAGTTGCCCTGCTTGCCCCAGGGGTGTCTGCAGGGGGTCATGAGCCAAATGCTCGGCAAGTTCCTCCTCCATGTCTGCACAGGCATGTGCTGCGCCCTCCATCTTGTAATTGAGCGGTTCTGGGATTGGGCTGAATCGCTGCTGTAAGTCTAGTCTGGCTGAGCCCCTGGGCATGTATCGGCTCCTGGGGGGTTCCCCCAGCTGGTGGTGTGATCCTATGGTATCCCGCTGGCTATAGTCGGGTGCTCTGTGTACCGTGATGATGCGGAGCACCAGGCACAAGCGGCCATCTTGGAGTCCTCCGTCCATGCACCTGACACTCTTCTTTTTTTAGCATACATCTACCACTAGCATAGAAACTTTTTAAAGAACAATTATTAAAAAAGTTATATAAGATTAATGTAGGTCTTAGGCATGATACTAAAATGCTGTGCAGATTCGGACTCTTTCTAAAAAGTATTTAAAAGCATGAAAGAAAAGAACATAAACTTGTATTAAAATGCATAGTTTAATAATTTATTTAAGAATAAAAACTTTGAAAAAAAATTTAAATCACAGACATTATCATTATATACTAATTAAATAATCTTGAACAATCATAATTCACCATCCTTTCAAACTGTTCATAAATTACCTTATTATGCCCTTTCTATCTGCAAGGAGTCCAACTTTATCAGCAAGACCATCCAAAAAAGAAATAATAGTAATTCAATTTGTAATAATTTCTTTGAATATTTATTCATACAGTTTTAGGTTTATTTTCAATTCATGAAGGATAATGTCAACTGGAGGTAAGCATATACCAATTTATTTTAGCTTCTTAGTAATCTGGTATCCTCGGTAAAAATGATCAAATCAAGAAAGTTAATACTACACCTTTCCCCCAAGAGCACACAATAAACAATCTAAAAGAAAATTAATTTGTGCAGGGAATAAAAAAACTTTGTGCTTAGGAAATAACTAGCCAACTCCATTTTCTTCCTGGAGGGGAAATCGTACTGTATATAAATAGGCTACATCACTATTACATAAAATACTTCTTTATAAAATGTTACAGAGCTGTGATTAAAAAAATCGCTTTAGGCCTGAAGATTATACATTATATTTTTCTGAAAACAGACACCCTGTAGAATAAAATGGTGGTAGTTCTATTTTTTATGCCACATGATATTTGTGCAACCGTTTATCAAGAGCAAAATTTAGGTTATAAATACACTAAAGTTAATTTTAGGTCTAACAAATACAATATATTACCTAATGTTTTTGGAAAATATAAAAGGTTGTGCTAAGTAAATAGATACCTGAAAGTCAAGCTTTTAACCACTTGACCACTGGGCACTTAAACCCCCTTCCTAACCAGACCAATTTTCAGCTTTCGGTGCTCTCACATTTTGAATGACAATTACTCAGTCATACAACACTGTACCCATATGAAATTTTTGTTCTTTTTTTTTTTTACACAAATAGAGCTTTCTTTTGGTGGTTTTGAATCACCATTGTTTTTTTTATTTTTGCACTATAAAAGAAAAAAGACTGAAGATTCTGTAAAAAAATGAATTTTTCTTAGTTTCTGTTATACAATTTAGCAAATTAGTAATTTTTCTTCATGAATTTTGGCCAAAGTTTATACTGCTACATATCTTTGGTAAAAATAAGTACAAATTAGTGTATATTATTTGGTCTTTGTGAAAGTTTAGTCCATAAGCTATGGTGCCAATATCTGAACATTGATCACACCTGAAGTATTGACGGCCTATCTAATTTCTTGAGACCCTAACATGCCAGAAAAGTACAAATACCCCGCCAAATGACCCCTTTTTGGAAAGAAGACATTCCAAAGAAATTTTTAGAGATTTCTAAATGCACTCACCATGCAACTATTTAGAAAGATGCATGGTGAGTTTTTTGAAGTTGTCATTTTTTCCCACAATTCTTTGCAAAATCAAGATGTTCTTTTCCTTTTTTTTCCACAAAATTGACATATTTGCAGGTTATTTCTCACACACAGCATATGCATACCACAAAATACACCCCAAAACACATTCTTCCATTACTCCTGAGTATGGCGCCTTTTACACAGCGTGGCCACATACAGAGGCCCAACATGTTGGGAGCACCTTCAGGCGTTCTGGAGCACCCAGGCCAATTCTGACGTTTCTCTCCTACATGTAAAAATCATCATTTATTTGCTAGAAAATTACATAGAACCCCAAAACATTATATATGATTTTTTAGCAAAGACCCTAGAGAATACAATGGTGGTCATTGTAACTCTTTATCTTGCATGGTATTTGCACAGCAATTTTTCAAACGCGTTTTTTTGGGGAAAAAAAAAGTTTTGTGCTTTAAAAAAAAACAAAACAGTAAAGTTAGCCCAATGTTTTTGCATAATGTGAAAGATGAAGTTACGCCGAGTAAAGAGATACCTAACATGTCACCCTTCAAAATTGCACACACTCGTGAAATGGCGCCAAACTTCGCTACTTAAAAATCCCCATAGGGGACGCTTTAAAATGTTTTACTGGTTACATATTTTGAGTTACAGAGGAGGTCTAGGGACAAAATTATTGCTCTCACTATTACGTTCGCAGAGATACCTCGAACACCGTTTTCATATGTGAGCGGGACTTACGCATGCGTTCACTTCTGCATGCGAGCACATGGGGACAGGGGCACTTTAAAAAATGTTTTTTTTTATTGTTCATCTTACTTTATTTATTTTAGTTTGACACTTTTTCCCAAAAATACATTTTTTGATCACTTTTATTCCTATTACAAGGAATGTAAACATCCCTTGTAATAGGAATATGGCATGGCAGGTCCTCTTTACAGTGAGATATGGGGTCAATAAGAACCCACATCTCATCTCTAGGCTGGGAAGCCTGAAATAAAAAAAAAAGATCCTGGCTTTGATCATAGCAGTGAGTCGGTAGAAGCACCAGAGGGTGGCGGTGTGGGGGGGTTTCCTCTCACCTCCCATAAGAACGATCAAGCAGCGGAACAGCCGCTATGATCATTCTTATGATGTAGGGAATCGCATGTACATACCAAAAATGACACCCCAAAATAGATTATCCTACTCCTCCTGAGTACAACGATACCACATGTGTGAGACTTCCACAGCCTGGCCACATACAGAGGCCAAGTACAGCTGAGTATGGCTGAGCATGGAAGAACATGGCTGAGCATGGCCGAGCATGGCTGAGCTTGGCCGAGTATAGCTGAGCATGGCTGGGTATAGCTGAGTATGGCTGGGTATGGCTGGGTATCGCCGAGTATGACTGGGTATGGCTGGGTATGGCAGAGTATGGCTGGGTATCACCGAGTATTGCAGAGTGTGGCTGGGTATGGCTGGGTATTGCAGAGTATGGCTGGGTATTGCAGAGTATGGCAGGGTATTGCAGAGTATGGCAGGGTATGGCAGGGTATGGCAGAGTATGGCAGAGTATTGCAGATTATTGCAGGGTATTGCAGAGTATTGCAGGGTATTGCAGGGTATTGCAGGGTATTACAGCGTATGGCTGAGCACGGATGGATGTATGTGGCTTTGTGTCAGAGGGCAGCGCTGTGGGCACTATAGACCCAGCCCACAGCGCTGCTGCCACCGATCTCTCCCCCTCTCCCCTCACACTGTACCAATCGGTACACAGAGGGGAGAGAGGAACCGGCATTGTGACATGATGCCGGTTTGTTTACAAGTGATCATCCGTCATTTGACGGTGCGATCACGTGGTAAACGTCCGCTATCAGCGGCCATTTACCGTGATCTGTGACCCGGCGGTCATGGATGTTTTTGGGTGCGCACCCCAGGGGTTGCACGAGAGCGGGATCCTGGGAGGATGTCACTGTATGCCCTCCTAGAGTTATGCAACCGTCCTGTAGCCGTCATTCAGCTATGGGCCAGTTGGCAAGCGGTTAAATAAATGACGACAAACTGGGATGGGATAAAACATTTTGAGGGTTTTAAATACTTAAGTGTAATTTGGAAAAGTGAGGATTGCACCCAAAATCTCCATCCAGCAACACTCCTCGGCAGGATCAGGCTAGAGTAAATGAAACTCACCAGGAGCCAACATAATCTTCATAGTGTAAAACTTTAATATGGAAACATGTACATAGCAATTAAATGTAGTGTAAAATCCTTACATATAAGCCGCTGCCGACCCGGGATTGAGCAGCGGCATGACATCAGCAGCGTGCATGAGTATAGGGTACATAGTACCCCTACCCGTTCACCCAAAAAAAACATTGTAGTGTAAGAAAAACAGGAGGCAGTTTTTGACAAGTTCTTTATTAAAAATGAATAATTTTCCCAGTGGTAGCTCCAACATCAATCATGTTGCCCGCTGCCGCCACCAACACGATAAAAAAAAAGCTCTTCCCACAACGAAGGCTCCAGACGTTCTGGCAGCTACAGTGTCTGACAGTTCTTATATAACTATGAGTTGCGTGTATGCAGTGACGTCACCCAGAGACCCCACACCTTGTGACATCACAGACCCATCATGTCCGAGGTGATGATGTAAAAAAGGGGCAGGTTCTTCTGGTGGCATCACCATATGGCCAAGCCCCAAGACCGGAGCTGACAGAACAGCCAAAGCCAGCATCTGTGGAGTAGCGTTTTTTTATTTATCGGGTCGGCGGTGGCAGGCTTGTCAAAAACTGCCTCCTGTTTTTCTTACACTACAGGGTTTTTTTTTGGTGAATGGGTACCCCATACTCATTAACATGGGAAAGGCAGGCATGGGGTCCCCCTCAAAATCTTTACCAGACCCTGCAGGTCTGGTATGGATTTTAAGGGGAACCCCACACCAAAATTTTAAACGAAAATGGCGTGGGGTCCCCCAAAAAATCCATACCAGACCCTTATCCGAGCACGCAACCTGGCAGGCCGCAGGAAAAGAGGTGGGGATGAGAGAGCGCCCCCCCTCCTGAACCATACCAGGCCACATGCCCTCAACATTGGAAGGGTGCTTTGGGGTAGCCCCCGAAAACACCTTGTCCCCATTTTGATGGGGACAAGGGCCTCATCCCCACAACCCTTGCCCGGTGGTTGTGGAGGTCCTTTAACAAGGGGACCCCCAGATCCTGACCCTCCCCCCTGTGTGAAATGGTAAGGGGGTACAAAAGTACCCCTACCATTTCACAAAAAAACTGTCAAAAACGTTAAAAATGACAAGAGACAGTTTTTGACAATTCCTTTATTTAAATGCTTCTTCTTTCTTCTATCTTCTATCTTCCTTCGGTTTCTTCCTCCATCTTCTTCTTCTTCTGGTTCTTCTGGTTCTTCCTCCAGTCTTCTCGTCCGGCATCTTCCTCCACGGCGTCTTTTTCCCTTCTTCTCCTAAGGCCGCTCAGCATCCATGATGGCATAGAGGGAGACTCCCGCTGTGTGATGCTTCTCCTCTTCTGATGGTTCTTAAATAACAGGGGGCGGAGCCACCCAGTGACCCCGCCCCCTCTGACGCACGGGGACTTGACGGGACTTCCCTGTCAACTAACTGACAATTGCGCTGTCATGCGACGTGGCTCCGAAACAAAATTGACGTCCTTTTTTCCCACAAATAGAGCTTTCTTTTGGTGGTATTTGATCACTTCTGCGATTTTTATTTTTTGCGCTATAAACAAAATAAGAGCGGCAATTTTGAAAAAAACACAATTTTTTTTTACTTTTTGCTATAATAAATATCTCCAAAAAATATATAAAAAAACATTTTTTTTCCTCAGTTTAGGCCAATACATATTCTTCTACATATTTTTGGGAAAAAAAATCGCAATAAGCGTTTATTGATTGGTTTGCGCAAAAGTTATAGCGTTTACAAAATAGGGGATAGTTTTATGGCATTTTTATTAATAATTTTTTTTTACTAGTAATGGCGATCAGCGATTTTTATTGTGACTGCGATGTTATGGCGGACATGTCAGACATTTTTGACGCATTTTTGGGACCATTGTCATTTATACAGCAATCAGTGCTATAAAAATGCACTGATTCCTGTGTAAATGACACTGGCAGTGAAGGGGTTAACCACTAGGGGGCGGGGAGGGGTTAAGTATGTCCTAGGGGACTGATTCTAACTGTAGGGGGGATACCGTTTACAACGGCATCTCCCCGTTCGTCCTCTCTATGAGGCAATCGTGGGTATGCCCACGGCGATCGAGTCCGCGGGACCTGTGACCCGAATCACAGAGATCGTGGCAGGCGCGCACGTGCGCGCACACGGCAGCAAATTCAAAGTAACATACAGGTACGTTACTTTGCGCAGCCATGCCATTCTGCCGACGTATATCTACAGGAGCTGGTCGGGAACCGGTTAACGGTGTTTGCGTGTTCAAACTAATTTTTTGCCTGTTCACAAGTTCTGGTGCGAACCGAACAGGGGGGTGTTCGGCTCATCCCTAGTGGAGACACGTCTTCACCCTTCCATGGCTAGGACATGCCCCCGACTGTGATTATTTCAATAACCCTCTGTGTTTGATCTGACACTTGCCTGTGGGGAACAGAGCACCTGATATCAACGTTGATTATGGAGATGGGTCTATAATTTGCACAAGATCCTTGCTAGGTTTCAGTAGCACCTGGATACAGGCCATGTTATCACGCAGGGGCAAGCATTCGTCATTTCTTAAGCTATTGAAGAAAGAGAATAGATGAGGCACTAAAACCATATCACTATTCTAATCTTCCCTACCTTTCTCTTCCATGATTTTCTTTATCTGTCAAACTCTTCTTTTTTCTGACCTTAAGTCTCTTTTGGCCTTCCAAAAGCTTAGCAATGATCCAGACTCAATTTCCCAGAAAAAAAACATTTGGTATGGGGAATTTGTTTTTACTATTCATGACTAACTTCATTGGTCAATGCTTTAGTGAAATTTATTGTAAACCTTTTCTATTTAAAACCCTCCCCCTCTCTCCAGTGGGTAGGGTAAATTTAATTAAAATGATATACTTGCCCAAATTTTTGTACTTATTTCGAAATTCACCCTTGATCCCCCAGCTTCATTTTTTGCTAAATTGAAAGGTATATTGTCTTCCTTTATGTGGAACGGAAGGCCCCCGAGATTGGCCATGACTACCCTCCAGTTGCCCATTACTCAGGGGGGTTTGTCCTTACCGGATTTCCAGGTATACTTCTGGGCGGCCGTCCTGGTGACGGTTAGGTGGTGGTTCTCTCAAGCACGTGATAACCCGGCAGTGACCCTGGAAGCCGCCATCATGGGGTCCTACTCCTCTCTCAGCAATGTGGTGTTCAGAGGGATAAAATCCCACCCTGGCATTACGGATCTGATGAGCACCACCATTATAGTTTGGAACAAGGCCAGGAATAGTTTTAACAATCCAGAGAGGTTCTCCTCGCACATCCCCCTGTGGGGCAACCCTAGACTGCCGCATTTGAAGTCGGTCCCAGACCCCCAAGTCTGGGCAAGAAAGGGAATTGTTAAGCTAAAACACATTGTGCTGGGTGGCAAATTAAGAACTTTCTCTGATCTCAAAAACGCTTACTCATTACCAGGTTGGATGCTGTTTAGATATTATAAACTCCGACATGCCTATAGGAAGCAGTTTCCATCTCTCCTCCAGTTAGAATCAGACCCTGTGGAGGGATTACTTACAGCTAAAATCATAGATAGACCATTATCTACTCTATATTTTCATTTGTCCATACCCCCTGCAAAGAAACTTGAGAAAACTTTGGTCAAGTGGAAAGCAGACATTCCTGACTTATCAGAGGAGGAATGGAAAACGTGTATATCCTCCTTTGTGATTAACACGATATCAGCCAGAGAGTGATTTATGCAGGTCAAGTTCCTCCACAGGGCCTATTACACCCCAAAACGTCTGACAATTATGACACCTGACAGTCCAGTGGCCTGCGCCAGGTGTGGTCTGTCCGCCTCCTTTCTCCATATGGTGTGGTCTTGTCCTCGCCTCGGAGACTATTGGACGGAAATAGCTAACACTCTCAAGCAGGTTACCTCCTTAGATGTGGGAGCTCCTCCCAAGGCAATGCTATTGAACATTTTCAGTCCCAATGTTAGAGGTAAATATACCAAACTATTTTTGAGCTATGCTACGTTCTATGCCCGAAAAGAAATATTTCTCCATTGGAAGGATGCATCACCCCCTAGAGTATCTTCATGGCGCCTAGCAATGAATTCTATACTCCCACTATATAAACTTACGTATCTTAATCGTAACTGCCCCAAGAAATTTGATAAGATATGCTCGGGTTGGATAGATGCATGGGGTGCTGAGGTTGTGAATGATGTCCAAGTTGACGCAGAGATACCAGCTATATGATTATACAACATAATTGAGTTCTCTTTAAACTTCACCTAGTGTATATGTTCAATTAAGCTATTGAGGTATTTTTGGTTCCTTCCTTGCCTCCCCTTCCTGCCTCTCCCCCCCCTCATCTTCTAGGTATCCTTAATCTGACCCCCCCTTTTTTTTCTCCCCCCCATCCCCTCCCACAAGACCTTCTTGATTGATTGTTTTAATATGCTACCTCTACACCAATATTTTGCTGCAATGTCATGTACTGCTCTCATACTTCTTTATATTGTCTATATGGAAAATTAGTGGTAAATAGAAAACACCGCGCTAACCAGTAAAATGAATGAAAGCTGCTGCATACAGTTTGACAAAAACAACAAAATAGGCATATGGAAAAATGCAGCGCATGTACAAATGAATATAGGTCTTTAAAATGGTGAAACAGTCAAGAAATAACTAATTGACCACAGGTGCCTTGAAACACAAACGTCCATAGATGGATGTAAATGTCCAACCGCACAGGAGGTATAAGTACTCCAAGGGGTGGTGATGGTCTGATGGTTGTCAGAAAACACCTGGCATCATACAGCGACTTCCCAACCGAGAAACCGGGTCCCAATGGGTCATTCAGAGAAAGTGCAAAAAAGCCTCTTACCAGATCCTGTGGATTCCCATGTCAGCGACAGGGAATCGCATGCGCAGTTTGTCACAAATGACGTGGAATGGGAGCTCAGGAATCGCCAATCTCTTGGATTGTGGTCTGTATGGATCTCGGCCGGCAACCGGATGGGTCCTCACAACGAACCGTCCTCACACCGAACCGTCCCAGCATGCATCAGAAGTTTCACAAACGGTCCCCCGAAAGGAGCAGTTGGAGGGACTGGATCTCATGCGGTAAATGTGGAAACAAAAAGAATGTGCCTCCACATGGTGCAGATAAAAAAGGGTGTTTTTATTGACAAAAACGACCATACACAAATAAAAGCGTGATCACGGTGGATAAAAACAAATGGGCAACAAAGAGAGTGGTGTATGTACCCGACGCGTTTCGACCTAGGGGTCTTCAACAGGGGCATAGACCACTCACTCCAAGTTGCCAAATATATATAATAAAATTATTTAGAGAAGGACCAATCACAAGGGCTGAAAAACCAGGAGATTGGATTGGGTGAATACAATCACATGACTTGCTTGAATGTCTAGACATAAAGATCATACACAATTTCTATATAAATAAATGAATGACATTAAGGTGAAGCTCAGGAGACTGTATAAAGGTCTACAAGCAGAAAAATATATCACTCTATGATCTCTCTAACAAAAATAAAGCATTTAAAGATTAAATGAAAACAGCACTCCTCTGCTGACAGTCCGGCAGAATGTACCGCCCTGTCAGCCAGAGGAGCCAATCCTCAATAAGAAGACAAAAGGTGTTAAATAAAGCTGACCAATAGGCCGCTATGTATGAGCCGGCCTCTATCCCTGAATGCCCACATGACCAGTCTGTGTAGGAAATGATGTCACGTCCGTGGGCGTGTCTGACGTCTCCCTCTCACATGACTCACTGGGCCAATCAGAGAGCAAACATCCCACTCAACTCTGCTGCACGTACAATCCGCACACCGCAGAGGGATGGGACTTAAATAAATACACCTAGCATCCCGGCAATGCAATCCAGCAAGCAACGGACGCTGAATGAGACAAAACAGCATCTCTATGGTGTCTGTGTAAAAAAAATGTGTTATGCAGCAGACCGGGACCCGATGACCCGGAAGTGTGCATAGAACTCCAGTGAGCCAGAAGTGTATTGGAAGTGGGGACAATTTCTATATACCGTATATACTCGAGTATAAGTCGTTCCGAGTATAAGTCGAGGCCCTAATTTACCACAAAAAAATGGGAAAAACTTATTGACCCGAGTATAAGACGAGGGTGGAAAAGAGGGTCAACAATGCCAATTTGCAGCATCACTGTTCCCATTTGCATGCCTCACTGTGCCCATTTGCAGCCATAGGTCCCCTGAACTTCAAACTCAGTAGTTAAGGGTTCCTAGATGCCCCCTGGCTGCAGCCAAAATTTGGGGTCTCTGGACCCAAAGGGTCCCGAAATGACATTGCTGCAGATGGACACAGTTGACAAATTTGGGGCCCGTATCTTGGGGCTACTTAGTGCTAAGAACCCCAAATTTGGTGTGCAGACCCAGTGGAACTAGCACCATAAAATTACCAAAGCTGGGGTTTTTAGCACCAAGTGGCCCCGAGATACAGGGCCCCAAAAATCAGTTCAGAAAATGTCAAGCACTTTTTTGCAGCAGAGAATGACATTTTCTGAACCAGGTTTGGGGCCCCGCATCTCAGGGTCACTTAGTGCTAAGAACCCCAGCTTTGAATATGTTATGGTACCAGTTCCACTGGGTTTCCACACCAAATTTGGGGTTCCTAGCACTAAGTGGCCCTGAGATATGGGGCCCCAAAGTTGGTTCAGAAAATGTCAAGCACTTTTCTGCAGCAGAGAATGACATTTTCTGAACCGATTTTGGGGCCCCGTATATCGGGGCCACTTAGTGCTAGGAACTTCAGCTTTAGGTATGTTCTGGTACCAGTTCCACTGGGTTTGCACACCAAATTTGGGGTTCCTAGCACTAAGTGGCCCTGAGATACGGGGCCCCAAAATCGGTTCGGAAAATGAAATTTTTTGCTGCAGAAAAGTGCTTGACTCGAGTATAAGTCGAGGGGGGCACTTTCAGCACAAAAAAATGTGCTGAAAAATTCGACTTATACTCGAGTATATACGGTAAATAAATGAATGACATTAAGGTGAAGCTCAGGAGACTGTATAAAGGTCTACAAGCAGAAAAATATAACACTCTATGATCTCTCTAACAAAAATAAAGCATTTAAAGATTAAATGAAAACAGCACTCCTCTGCTGACAGTCCGGCAGAATATACCGCCCTGTCAGCCAGAGGAGCCAATCCTCAATAAGAAGACAAAAGGTGTTAAATAAAGCTGACCAATAGGCCGCTATGTATGAGCCGGCCTCTATCCCTGAACGCCCACATGACCAGTCTGTGTAGGAAATGATGTCACGTCCGTGGGCGTGTCTAACATCTCCCTCTCACATGACTCACTGGGCCAATCAGAGAGCAAACATCCCACTCAACTCTGCTGTACGTACAATCCGTACACCGCAGAGGGATGGGACTTAAATAAATACACGTAGCGTCCCGGCAATGCAATCCAGCAAGCAACGGACGCTGAATGAGACAAAACACCATCTCTATGGTGTCTGTGTAAAAAAGTGTGTTATGCAGCAGACCGAGACCCGATGACCCGGAAGTGTGCATAGAACTCCAGTGAACCCAAAGTGTATTGGAAGTGGGGACACATATAGTGAAATATAATGTGTTGGGAAATGACTAACTGAGGTGGAATCCATAAATGTGTAAAAAAATACTGGAGTGACATGTGTGAATGTCTCTTAAGGTCCATGTGTGTTAGGTGGGACTGAAATAAAAAATTAAAAAATTGAAAAATTATGTGAACACAAAATCTCCAAAACGCACATTGTAAAATGTGTTAAAATGAATCTATATGTGGAGGGAATGTGTGGATTTGTAAAGTGACCCAAATATCTGATAGTTATCCCTATGATCCCTTGACTGTAAAGAATCATCAGCATAGACGGAATGGGTCAATTTGGAATGGACCAATTTCAATTGGGTGAATAGATAACCCTCTAAGGTGCACCATATATAAACTGTGTACCAGCTTGTGAATATAGGTGAAAAAAAGGGAGAGGGGGAGGGGGAAAAATGTTGGAATAATGAAAATAAAAAAATATATAAAAATGTTAATAAAGAGAGGGAGGGACATGCATAGAGATGTGGAAGGAATTTAGGATTGGTTGATAAAGGAGTTGAGGTCCCTCTCCACGTTTAAACCTAACGGGAAATAGGACCTCAACTCCCATATCCAATAAGTCTCAAGGCGTGACACTCCTCGGAGGCGGGACTCACCTCTCCAATGTGGGACAAATTTGTCGATCACCTGGAATAAAGTCCCGGTAGGGTCTTTATTATGGTGTTCCAGATAATGCCGGGGTACTGTGTGTTTGTCCTTGCCTTTCTTGATACCTGCCACATGTTCATTGACTCGTATAGAGGAAGTTCTGATGGTACGCCCAACATACTGTTTGTGGCAGGGGCAAGTAATGAGGTAGACAATGTATTGTGATGTACAAGTTGTGAAGTGTTTCATCTGGTAAGTGAGGGAGGTGACTGTGGATTGGAAAGTGGTACTTTTTTGTCTGCCTCGAATGTTGTGGAGGCAGACATTGCATCTACGGCAGGGGTAATAACCCTGACATTCCTGAAAAAATGAAACTCTTTTGGGGGGGTCTATTATATTCGGAGCAATCTGTCCTTGAATGGACCGTGCTCCCCTGAATACAACAGCCACCCGTTCAGGAAGAACTGACCCCAGTAGATTATCATTTAAAAGTAGCTTCCAGTGCTTTTTGAATATAGCTTTTACTTGTTTGGACTGAATGGAGTGAGTGGTAAAGAAAGCCCATTTGTGCATAGGTTCAGCTGTGGATTTGGGGCGTTCTGCCAAGGTGGATTCTCTATCAGTGGATAGTGCCCTATTGAGTTCCTCGTCTAGATGTCTGGGATCATAACCTTTTTCAATAAATCGATCTCTCAGAACTACCCCCCCTTTTTTTCACCTATATTCACAAGCTGGTACACAGTTTATATATGGTGCACCTTAGAGGGTTATCTATTCACCCAATTGAAATTGGTCCATTCCAAATTGACCCATTCCGTCTATGCTGATGATTCTTTACAGTCAAGGGATCATAGGGATAACTATCAGATATTTGGGTCACTTTACAAATCCACACATTCCCTCCACATATAGATTCATTTTAACACATTTTACAATGTGCGTTTTGGAGATTTTGTGTTCACATAATTTTTCAATTTTTTAATTTTTTATTTCAGTCCCAC
The DNA here is from genome assembly GCA_037952925.1 of Lithobates clamitans. Taxonomy (NCBI): domain Eukaryota; kingdom Metazoa; phylum Chordata; class Amphibia; order Anura; family Ranidae; genus Lithobates; species Lithobates clamitans. The sequence goes on from JBBGZY010000901.1 coordinate 341,855, forward strand.
CTAACACACATGGACCTTAAGAGACATTCACACATGTCACTCCAGTATTTTTTTACACATTTATGCGATTCCACCTCAGTTAGTCATTTCCCAACACATTATATTTCACTATATGTGTCCCCACTTCCAATACACTTCGGGTTCACTGGAGTTCTATGCACACTTCCGGGTCATCGGGTCTCGGTCTGCTGCATAACACACTTTTTTACACAGACACCATAGAGATGGTGTTTTGTCTCATTCAGCATCCGTTGCTTGCTGGATTGCATTGCCGGGACGCTACGTGTATTTATTTAAGTCCCATCCCTCTGCGGTGTACGGATTGTACGTACAGCAGAGTTGAGTGGGATGTTTGCTCTCTGATTGGCCCAGTGAGTCATGTGAGAGGGAGATGTTAGACACGCCCATGGACGTGACATCATTTCCTACACAGACTGGTCATGTGGGCGTTCAGGGATAGAGGCCGGCTCATACATAGCGGCCTATTGGTCAGCTTTATTTAACACCTTTTGTCTTCTTATTGAGGATTGGCTCCTCTGGCTGACAGGGCGGTATATTCTGCCGGACTGTCAGCAGAGGAGTGCTGTTTTCATTTAATCTTTAAATGCTTTATTTTTGTTAGAGAGATCATAGAGTGTTATATTTTTCTGCTTGTAGACCTTTATACAGTCTCCTGAGCTTCACCTTAATGTCATTCATTTATTTATATAGAAATTGTCCCCACTTCCAATACACTTCTGGCTCACTGGAGTTCTATGCACACTTCCGGGTCATTGGGTCCCGGTCTGCTGCATAACACATTTTTTTACACAGACACCATAGAGATGCTGTTTTGTCTCATTCAGCGTCCGTTGCTTGCTGGATTGCATTGCCGGGACGCTAGGTGTATTTATTTAAGTCCCATCCCTCTGCGGTGTACGGATTGTACGTGCAGCAGAGTTGAGTGGGATGTTTGCTCTCTGATTGGCCCAGTGAGTCATGTGAGAGGGAGACGTCAGACACGCCCACGGACGTGACATCATTTCCTACACAGACTGGTCATGTGGGCGTTCAGGGATAGAGGCCGGCTCATACATAGCGGCCTATTGGTCAGCTTTATTTAACACCTTTTGTCTTCTTATTGAGGATTGGCTCCTCTGGCTGACAGGGCGGTACATTCTGCCGGACTGTCAGCAGAGGAGTGCTGTTTTCATTTAATCTTTAAATGCTTTATTTTTGTTAGAGAGATCATAGAGTGATATATTTTTCTGCTTGTAGACCTTTATACAGTCTCCTGAGCTTCACCTTAATGTCATTCATTTATTTATATAGAAATTGTGTATGATCTTTATGTCTAGACATTCAAGCAAGTCATGTGATTGTATTCACCCAATCCAATCTCCTGGTTTTTCAGCCCTTGTGATTGGTCCTTCTCTAAATAATTTTATTATATATATTTGGCAACTTGGAGTGAGTGGTCTATGCCCCTGTTGAAGACCCCTAGGTCGAAACGCGTCGGGTACATACACCACTCTCTTTATTGCCCATTTGTTTTTATCCACCGTGATCACGCTTTTATTTGTGTATGGTCGTTTTTGTCAATAAAAACACCCTTTTTTATCTGCACCATGTGGAGGCACATTCTTTTTGTTTCCACATTTACCGCATGAGATCCAGTCCCTCCAACTGCTCCTTTCGGGGGACCGTTTGTGAAACTTCTGATGCATGTTGGGACGGTTCGGTGTGAGGACGGTTCGTTGTGAGGACCCATCCGGTTGCCGGCCGAGATCCATACAGACCACAATCCAAGAGATTGGCGATTCCTGAGCTCCCATTCCACGTCATTTGTGACAAACTGCGCATGCGATTCCCTGTCGCTGACATGGGAATCCACAGGATCTGGTAAGAGGCTTTTTTGCACTTTCTCTGAATGACCCATTGGGACCCGGTTTCTCGGTTGGGAAGTCGCTGTATGATGCCAGGTGTTTTCTGACAACCATCAGACCATCACCACCCCTTGGAGTACTTATACCTCCTGTGCGGTTGGACATTTACATCCATCTATGGACGTTTGTGTTTCAAGGCACCTGTGGTCAATTAGTTATTTCTTGACTGTTTCACCATTTTAAAGACCTATATTCATTTGTACATGCGCTGCATTTTTCCATATGCCTATATGGAAAATTAATCATCTATCTTGTGACTATATATATACTGTTATCATATCTAAATGTGCCTATGCATCGCTTGTAATGTTTAAATCTTGAATAAAAAATTTTTTCTTGTAAAAAAAAAAACCTTTTCTGTTTTCATATTACTTTACCCTACTGGATGATTATTTTAATTGGTCAGACCAAAGGTCCTTTCTGATACTGACAAAATTATTGTATGTTTGTCTGATTGTTTCTTTGTTTTCTGTAACAATTGTTTATTAAAAAATGGGATTATCGATTTGATCCTATCAGGTGCTATGACTCCTGATTTGCAGTTATTTACATTTCAACTTCAAAGTAGGGATGAGTTTCAGATTTGGGTTGACCTTACATTTTCAGGAGCTACATTTAATTTAAATGTTTGAATTTTGGTTAAATTGGTGGTCATTGAATTGTAAAATAAAAAGTTCTGTATAAGCAACAAGTTTGTTGCTAACTCTTGAACAATCACCATCTGAGTTGTCTTTTTTTCTATTATAATTGGAATCTTTTCTGTTATAATTGTGATTGTTTGTATAATAATTATTTAATTTGTTTAGGTTGATTTGTGCCAGCAGCCACCTTTTGCTTGTGAAAGAATAATTTCTATAGTGGGATTTTCTTTTGGGGTGATAGTTTAATTCTTTTATATTTTGAGGGGTCTTTGGCATTTTTTACAATAAGAAATAGTATATTAATATTGTTTAACTCCTTGCCGACCAGTCACCATCATTATACGCCGGCAGGTTGGCTCCCCTGCGCGAATCACTGTAGGTGTATGGCAGCCGCTTTAAGGGATATATAAGTGGTATATATGCCACGTGACATAGGGGCCGATGCGCGTTCCCTGGCAGCCGCGATTTCCGCCAGGCACCCGCGATCACTCCTGACAGAGACAGAACGGAGATCTGTCAAAGTAAGCAAACAGAGCTCTGTCAGGGGAGTAGAGAGTGATCGCCTGTTCCTAGTAATTAGGAACAATGATCGGTCTCCTCCCCCAGTCATTCCCATTCCCCCACAGTTAGAACACACACCGAGGGAACACATTTAACCTCTTAATCGCCCCCTAATGTTAACCCCTTCCTTGCCAGTGACATTTATACAGTAATCAGTGGCTATTTTTAGCTCTGATCGCTATATGAATGTCAATGGTCCCAAAAAAGTGTCAAAAGTGATCTGTTCACCGCAATGTCACAGTCCCTCTAAAAATCAAAGATCGTCACCATTACTAGTAAAAAAAAAATTATAATAAAAATGCCATAAATCTATCCCCTATTTTGTAAACACTATAACTTTTACGCAAACCAATCAATATACGCTTATTGTGATTTTTTTTACCAAAAATATGTAGAAGAATATATATTGGTCTAAACTGATGACATTTTTTTTTTGCATATTAATTATAGCAAAAAGTAAAAAGTATTGTGTTTTTTTCAAAATTGTCGCTCTTTTTTTATTTATAGCGCAAACAATAAAAACCACAGAGGTGATACCACCAAAAGAAAGCTCTATTTGTGGGGAAAAAAAAGACATAAATTTTGTTTGGGTAAAGCCGTCGCCCGGCCGCGCAATTGTCAGTTAAAGCAACTCAGTGCTGTATCGCAAAAAATAGCCTGGCCAGGAAGGGGGGAAATTCTTCTGGGGCTGAAGTGGTTAGGTTGGGATAATTGCATCACAGAAGTGACTTTTTTGGCTAAAGGCAGAGTTAGTAGTGCATATAGTAAGAAACAAGAAACTCCACTCTGCATCCAGAAAAATAGGTGAATAAAGTGAATTGAAGGACTCCTCTCAAGGTTTCTAGCCACGGCTCGCCTACCGTACAAACTGCAAAAAGGAAGATATGGCTGCACTCCAAGATAATGAATATGAGTAATTTATTGATCCATCCAAGTGACACCCCACAGGAAAAAATGACAATCAAGGCATCAAGGCAGACATGTTTCACACAATATCATATGCTTAATCATTATCAGAGTAAGTAGTGCATAGTTTGGAAGTTGTAGGGGGCAACTGTCTCCTCAAGCAGGTCCCCTTTTGCCCTAGTGGTGTATGGCTGACTGCAGTAGAGGCTGGGAACTGCAATTACTTGGCAAGAATGGCCAACCAATCCAGTCACAGCATGAAGAGAATGTGATTGATTGGCTCACAAAGGCCTGAATATTTTCCTCCTCCCGGGTACAGAATAGGCAGTATTTACAGAGTCTTGACCCTCCGATGACCCTCCAATGGAAAATATGTAGGGATAACCAGACTCAGGAGTAAACAATAGACTGAACTGTTAATCAGACCCTTGGAGGAGTAGTTTTGCTGTCCTTGCATATTTTTTATAAGAGTGTCGAGGCCCGGTAAGACTGGGTGATTTTCAAGTTCATTAAAGCTTAAAGATTCAAATCTGTATTGTAAATGAGGTTATCTATAATGAATTCTTTTGCCACCCTATTGCACTAAGCCTGATCACAAGTGGGGATACTTAACAGCACACATAACTACTCATTAAAGAATATATATGTCCATAGGACCCAGATAATATACTCATCTAAGATAAATTACCAGCCTTCTGTTAAAATGTTAACATTGTATTGGATTTATTTGAATGCAACTGCCATTCAGAGACATGTCTGTTGAACAGACCACAAAAGGGTCGGAAAGTTTCATTCTGTTCGATTACCTGTTGTCCCATAGGGATTAATATATTCCCATTTAAAATGCTGTAGAAAATATATATAGTCACATAGTTACATAGTTAATCTGGTTGAAAAATGCTCAAGTCCATCTAGTTCAACCAATAAAAGGTAAATTATGGTAAACTATGGCTTCCATTTTTGTCTAAAAAAGATCTACTGTGAAATGAGTAACAGCTTTAGCCACCACCTGCCTAAAAGAAATGTGGGTGTAGTTCTTGATAGACAATCGGATAGTGTAGCAGAATTTCATATTAACCAATATATATTTGATGTTATTCATATTATTATTCATATTATTATTATTTAGTAGTGGCTTTATCAATATTATTATTCAATAAGTAAAGCAATAGTTATTAATATTTAATAAAGCATACTATGTTTTCCATAGATTTAGAAAGATTTCATTTTAAATGTTGAACTTTAGATGACCTCTCTGCTTTTTTCTCATACTTTTTATAAGATAGTTTACTGGATGAAAGTTCATTAGGATAGTTAATTTTTAGTTTTTAAGTAAGCGCTAATTAGAAAAGAAAACACTTGACAGCAGATAAATCAAAGAGATAAGATAAGAACATCCTAAACAGGTGGTTAAAATAAATATGTGGAATATAGGAAAGTATGTACAGTATATTAACCACTTTAGCCCCGAACCATTATGCTGCCTAAGGACCAGAGGTCTTTTTCCAATTTGGCACTGCGTCACTTTAACTGCTAATTGCGCGGTCATGCAATGCTGTACCCAAGAAATATTTGCGTCCTTTTCTTCCCACAAATAGAGCTTTCTTTTGATGGTATTTGATCACCTCTGCGGTTTTTATTTTTTGCGCTATAAACGGAAAAAGACCAAAAATTTAGAAAAAAATGATATATTCTAATTTTTGTTAGAAAAAAAATCCAATAAACTCAATTTTAGTCATACATTTAGGTCAAAATGTATTCGGCCACATGTCTTTGGTAAAAAAAATGTCAATAAGCGTATATTTATTGGTTTGCGCAAAAGTTATAGCGTCTACAAACTAGGGTACATTTTCTGGAATTTACACAGCTTTTAGTTTATGACTGCCTATGTCATTTCTTGAGGTGCTAAAATGGCAGGGCAGTACAAAACCCCCCCCAAATGACCCCATTTTGGAAAGTAGACACCCCAAGGAAATTGCTGAGAGGCATGTTGAACCCATTGAATATTTATTTTTTTGTCCCAAGTGATTAAATAATGACAAAAAATAAAAATACAAAAAGTTGTCACTAAATGATAGATTGCTCACACAGGCCATGGGCCTATGTGGAATTGCACCCCAAAATACATTCAGCTGCTTCTCCTGAGTATGGGGAAACCACATGTGTGGGACTTTTTGGGAGCCTAGCCATGTACGGGGCCCCGAAAACCAATCACCGCCTTCAGGATTTCTAAGGGTGTAAATTTTTGATTTCACTCTTCACTGCCTATCACAGTTTCGGAGCCCATGGAATACCCAGGTGGCACAAACCCCCCCAAATGACCCCATTTTGGAAAGTAGACACCCCAAGCTATTTGCTGAGAGGCATGTTGAGTCCATGGAATATTTTATATTTTGACACAAGTTGCGGGAAAGTGACACTTTTTTTTTTTGCACAAAGTTGTCACTAAATTATATATTGCTCACACAGGCCGTGGGCATATGTGGAATTGCACCCCAAATACATTTAGCTGCTTCTCCTGAGTATGGGGATACCACATGTGTGGGACTTTTTGGGAGCCTAGCCGCGTACGGGGCCCCCGAAAACCAATCACCACCTTCAGGATTTCTAAGGGTGTAAATTTTTCATTTCACTCTTCACTGCCTATCACAGTTTCGGAGGCCATGGAATGCCCAGGTGGCACAAACCCCCCCAAATGACCCCATTTTGGAAAGTAGACACCCCAAGCTATTTGCTGAGAGGCATGGTGAGTATTTTGCAGCTCTCAATTGTTTTTGAAAATGAAGAAAGGCAAGAAAATTTTTTTTTCCTTATTTCAAATTTCAAAACTTTGTGACAAAAAGTGAGGTCTGAAAATGTATTTTGGGGTGTAATTTCACATATTCCCATGGCATGTTTGAGCAATATATCATTTAGTGACAACTTTGTGCAAAAAAAAAAAAATTGTCTCTTTGTGTCACAATATAAAATATTCCATGGACTCGACATGACTCTCAGCAAATAGCTTGGGGTGTCTACTTTCCAAAATGGGGTTATTTGGGGGGGGTTTGAACTGTCCTGGCATTTTATGCACAAAATTTAGAAGCTTATGTCACACATTACCCACTCTTCTAACCACTTGAAGACAAAGCCCTTTCTGACACTTTTTGTTTACATGAAAAAGTTATTTTTTTTTGCAAGAAAATTACTTTGAACCCCCAAACATTATATTTTTTTTAAAGCAAATGCCCTACAGATTAAAATGGTGGGTGTTTCATTTTTTTTTTCACACAGTATTTGCGCAGCGATTTTTCAAACACATTTTTTGGGGAAAAAACACACTTTTTTAAATTTTAATGCACTAAAACACACTATATTGGCCAAATGTTTGATGAAATAAAAAAGATGATCTTAGGCCGAGTACATGGATACCAAACATGACATGCTTTACAATTGTGCACAAATGTGCAGCGGCAACAAAATAAATACATTTTTAAAAGCCTTTAAAAGCCTTTACAGGTTACCACTTTAGATTTACAGAGGAGGTCTACTGCTAAAATTACTGCCCTCGATCTGACCTTCGCGGTGATACCTCACATGCATGGTGCAATTGCTGTTTACATGTGACGACAGACTGCCGCTTGCGTTCGCCTTAGCACGAGAGCAGGGGGCGACAAGGGTGCTTTTTTTTTTCTTTATTTTTTTTTGCTTTTTTATCTTATTTTTAAACTGTTCCTTTCATTTTTTTTTTTAATCATTTTTATTGTTATCTCGGGGAATGTAAATATCCCCTATAATAGCAATAGGTAGTGACAGGTACTCTTTTTTGAAAAAATTGGGGTCTATTAGACCCTAGATCTCTCCTCTGCCCTCAAAGCATCTGACCACACCAAGATCGGTGTGATAAAATGCTTCCTCAATTTCCCAATGGCACTAATTACATCCGGCGAAATCTAAGTCATAAAATGCTCATAGCTTCCGGTTTCTTAGGCCATAGAGATGTTTGGAGCCACTCTGGTCTCTGATCAGCTCTATGGTCAGCTGGCTGAATCACCGGCTGCATTCTCAGGTTCCCTGTTGAGACAGGAGAGCCAGAGAAAAACACGGAAGACGGTGCGGGGGCATTCCCTCCCACGGCTTGTAAAAGCAGTCTAGAGGCTAATTAGCCACTAGGATTGCTTTTACATGAAAGCCGACCGCTGGCTGAAAAGAATGATACCAAGATGATACCTAAACCTGCAGGCATCATTCTGGTATAACCACTCAAAGTCGTAAATGGCGTACCTGAAGACAAAAAAATGGTTAACAATAAAGCACAGTAAACGGTAAAGTATAAAAAATTGCATACCTGAAAAACAAACATGATAAAACATAATAACAATAAAACATTGCAGAACAGAATACAGTAAAAAAGAGCAGAACAATAGAGAGAGAGAATAAAGAGAGAGAGAACAATAAAACAACAACTATTTTTTTTATTTTTATATATATATATATTTTTTTTTTTACACTTTTTTTGTAACTAACTTTTATAACTGTAACCGGTTCCAGGTTCGGGTCTCTCAAAAAGCGATGGCATCTTGGGAGACCCTGTGAAAGTGTGTCCTAGTCTGTGCAATCCCGTACCCTATGCTAGTACTCAACTAGTGAATGGTAGCGTTCAAAACATTCACCAATGCAAAGACCAGGATTGTCAGGACAGGAGGGACAATAATAGCAGGTGTCACGCCTATATCCGCGCTTGCTGCAGACATGACATCTTTTTTGGGGGGGTTCGTTGGGTAGGAGTACTCGGGAGGACATAACGAAAATGCCTCTCATGCAGCCGACTGCATTTGGTTGGGGATGTGAATGGAGGAAGTATGGGTGCTGCAGAAGTGGTGGGTTCCCAATTAGGATTGGCGAATGCAGCAGGAAGGGCATTATGGGCACGACGGCCTGTGTTTGTCTTTTTGGTGGCAGCGGGACACTACTTGTGCTTGCCACCTCACCAGCTTGAACTGCACTAATGGGACTCGCCACGTCACCAAGTGTTACTGCAGTGCTGGTTTGACTACGATCGGGGTGTACTAGGCCACTGGTGCTTGCCAGTTCAATAAAAAGCTACCAAAAAAACTGTTAGCGATTGCAGGGATCAGGCCTGACTCTGCGAATGCTGTAGTTATGCATTTAGTGTTTTGTAAGTGACAGTGATCGATCGATACTGCACTTGGGTGGGCTGAGCTGGGATGGGCGGAGGGGGCAAAACGCAGGTGCTAGCAGGTATCTCGGCTGATCCCACTAACACTGCATTTTTGGGAACCCTAAACTGATGGGGACGCTAGTACAGATCTGATCGGATCAGATATTGATCCGTTCAGATACTATACCACTAAGGGAGGTGTACGGTGCGTGCGTGGGTGTTAGCGGTACTGGCGCTAACCTGACGCTGCCTGGGGCTGGTGCTTGCCAGTTCACCAAAACGCTACCAAAAAAACTGTTAGCGATCGCAGGGATCAGGCCTGACTCTGCGAACGCTGCAGTTATGCGTTTAGTGTTTTGCAAGTGACAGTGATCGATCGATACTGCACTTGGGTGGGCTGGGCTGGGCTGGGCCGGGCGGAGGGGCAAAACGCAGGTGCTAGCAGGTATCTGTGCTAATCCCGCTAACACTGCGTTTTTGGGAACCCTAAACTGCTGGGGACACTAGTATAGATCTGATCGGATCAGATATTGATCCGTTCAGATACTATACCACTAAGGGAGGCGTATGCTGCGTGCGTGGGTGTTAGCGGTACTGGCGCTAATCTGACGCTGCCTGGGGCAACGCATATCACCGCCGGGCGATCAGGGGGCCAAACCTTTATTAGGTAATAAACGGTGGGTGCCCTGACACTATAAAAAATAAACGAACTAACCAGCGTCACCCGTAACACTTATACGGTGATCAGTGGTGAAAGGGTTAACTAGGGGGCAATCAAGGGGTTAAAACATGTATTAGGTAGTATATGGGGGTCCTTGTCTCTATAAAACGCTGACGGCGAACCTAAATATTTACTTCCCTAACAAGCGTCACCAGCGACACTAATACAGCGATCAGAAAAATGATCGCTTAGTGACACTGGTGACGGGGGGTGATCAAGGGGTTAAAACTTTATTAGGGGGGGTTAGGGGGAACCCTAGACCTAAAGGGGGCTAACCCTAACTGTCCTAACACTGTAACTGTCACAAACTGACACCAATGCAGTAATCAGAAAAAAAAACTGCTTGGTGTCAGTTTGTGATGGGGGGGTGATTGGGGGGGGGATTGGGGGGCGATCGGGGGGGGGATCATGGTGTTTTGTGTGCCTGGCATGTTCTACTGAGTGTGTAGTGTTGTGCACTCACATAGATGTCTTCTCTCCTCGGCACCGGAACGGAAAATACCGAGCCGAGGAGAGATGACATCATTTCCTTTGCTGCTGTTTAGCATACAGCAGCAAAGGAATGTTCCCATTGGCCGGCGGCGATCGCGAGGGGGGGCCCACGAACGGATGGCCTCCCCCTCACCTCCGATCGCCGGGGGTCAAAAGAGGACCGACTCGGGCACCGGGGGGGTCCGATTGGACCCCCCACCCGCGGGAGGCAAATCACGTATATGTACGTGATTGCCTGCCCGTGCCATTCTGCCGACGTATATCGGCGTGAGGCGGTCCTTAAGTGGTTAATGATGCTTAAAGTAAAAAAAAATAAAATGAAATATTCCTTTAAATATCATACCTGGGGGGTGTCTATAGTATGCCTGTAAAGTGGCGCGTGTTTCCCGTGTTTAGAACAGTCCCTGTACCAAATATCATTTTTAAAGAAAAAAATCTCATTTAAACTGCTTGCGGGTTTAATGTAATGTCGGGTTCTGGCAATATGGATGAAAATCAGTGAGACAAACGGCATGGGTACCCCCCAGTTCATTACCAGGCCCTTTGGGTCTTGTATGGATATTAAGGGGAACCCTGCACCCAAATTAAAATAAGGAAAGATGTGGGGCCACCAGGCCCTATATACTCTGAACAGCAGTATACAGGCGGTGCAAACAAGACAGGGACTGTAGGTTTGTTGTTAAGTAGAATCTGTCATTTTGAACGGGTACATTTTTAACGTGTTTAGCTCCAGCCAAAAAATCTTTTTTAAGCTTTTTGGAAAACATAGGGAAGGGTTATCACCCCTGTGACATTTGTTTTGCTGTCTTTCCTCCTCTTCAGAAGATTTCACCTCACTTTTTGTCCCAATGAAAAATGTTTTTTGAAAATGTGGGTTTTTTTGTGGAACAAGGATTGGAAAGCATCAGTGGAAAGGAGAAATGTTTTTCCCATGTTAACTCTTACAGGAGAGAATTTCCCTTCCTAGGGGTAGATTTCATCTCACTTCCTGTTGTCTCCTTCCGTTTGCAAGTAGGAGTCGTTTGTAAGTTAGATGTTTGAAAGTAGAGGCCTGCCCTATATACTCAGCAGAAATTTGGGCCTTAGGTGTTGTTGTGGCCACAACAAAGTAAGCCCTCACAGGGCCCTGCTGTGAAATATTAGATCAAGAATTGTAATTACATGCCCCTGTTGAACAGGGGCAGAAAAACTGGGCCTTTGGTGGTGGTGGTGCTGGTGCCACAACACTGTAAGTCCTCACTCGCTCTTGGTGGGTGCAGAAATGGGCCCTGCTGTGAAATATTAGATCAAGAATTGTAATTACATGCCCCTGTTGAACAGGGGCAGAAAAATTGGGCCTTTGGTGGTTGTGGTGGTGGTGCTGGTGCCACAACACTGCAACCCCTCACAGACACTCTAGTTGGAACGCAGGAACGAGCCCTGCTGCAAAGTATTGCATCAAAAATTGTAATTACACGCCCCTGTTAAACAGGGGCAGAAAAATTGGGCCTTAGGCACTGGTGCTGGTGCCACAACACTGCAACCCCTCACAGACACTCTAGTTGGAACGCAGGAACGAGCCATGCTGCAAAGTATTGCATCAAAAATTGTAATTACACGCCCCTGTTAAACAGGGGCAGAAAAATTGGGCCTTAGGCACTGGTGCTGGTGCCACAACACTGCAACCCCTCACAGACACTCTAGTTGGAACGCAGGAATGAGCCCTGCTGCAAAGTATTGCATCAAAAATTGTAATTACACGCCCCTGTTAAACAGGGGCTGAAAAATTGTGCCTTAGGCACTGATGGTGGCGCCCAGAACCAAAAATGTTCTTACAAGCTATCAGCGTGATGATTGAGGAGGAAGAGGATAATTACTCAGGGATATTCACTCAGCATCAGCATAGGCAGTCTTTGAAGGGATCTGAGATTTCAAAAAAAATTATTCGGTTACATCAGCATCAGGTGCTTGGTAGCTGGTGGCGATCCAAGACTGGTTCATTTTTATGAAGGTCAGTCGATCGATCGAGTCGGTGGACAGACGCCCCCTGTGATCGGTTACCACGCCTCCAGCAGCACTGAATGTGCGTTCCGAAAGAACGCTGGATGCAGGACAGGCCAGTAGCTCAATTGCATACTGTGCAAGCTCTGGCCAGTGATCCATCCTCAAGACCCAGTAACCCAGAGGATTTTTTGTGGGAAAGGTGTCCAAGTCTGATCTTGCCCCTAGGTATTCCTGCACCATGTAAAACAGACGCTGGCGATGGTTGCTGGAACCGATCATACCTTGGGGCTGCGGACCAAAAAATTGTCTGAACGCATCGGTCAGACGGCCACCTTCTCCACCACTCCTTCTTTGACTGACCGAAGCCTCAGCAACACATTGTCCAGAAACAGGAGTTTGTAACCTCCCAGTCTCTGGGAACGCGTTGCACAGACCTTTCTGCAAGGCCTCCCGAAGATGTTTCATCCTCTGCTCCCTCTGCGATGCCAATATAAGGTCCGCAACCTTACCCTTGTAACGTGGATCAAGGAGGGTTGCCAGCCAGTATTGGTCCTTCTCCTTGATACCACGAATACGAGGATCCTTACGCAGGCTTTGCAGGATCAGGGAGGCCATGCAGCGTAGGTTTTCTGAGGCATTCGGTCCGGAGACCTTTGGGTCACTAAGGACGACATGGTCCGCAGCCACCTCCTCCCAGCCACGTACAAGTCCATGTGTTTCTTGGGACTGATCCCTTAAAGACTGCTGCTGATGCTGAGTGCCAGGCTCCACCTCCATACTGACACAATCTTCCTCCTCCTCCTCCTCGTGCTCTTCCTGTGCGATCGGCGGGCACACAGGAACACTGTCTGGATAAAGGGGGCCTTGAGAGCTAAGGAAGTCCTCCTCTTCCTGCCTCTGTTCTGCCTCAAGTGCCCTGTCCATTATTTTACACAGCGTGTGCTCCAACAGGTGGACAAGGGGGGCAGTGTCACTGATGCATGCACTGTCACTGCTCACCATCCTCGTGGCCTCCTCAAATGGTGACAGGACAGTGCATGCATCCCTGATCATGGCCCACTGGCGTGGGGAAAAAAACAAGCTCCCCTGACCCTGTCCTGGTGCCATAGTCGCACAGGTACTCATTGATGGCCCTCTGCTGCGTGTGCAGCCGCTGCAGCATGGCCAACGTTGAGTTCCACCTGGTGGGCATGTCACAGATTAGGCGGTTCTTGGGCAGGTTAAACTCCTTTTGGAGGTCCGTCAGCCGAGCACTGGCATTATATGACCGGCGGAAATGCACACAGACTTTCCTGGCCTGCCTCAGGACATCCTGTAAGCCTGGGTACTTGCCCAAGAACCGCTGAACCACCAAGTTAAGGACGTGAGCCAAACAGGGCACATGAGTCATTTGTCCCTGTCGGAGGGCAGAGAGGAGGTTGGTGCCATTGTCGCAAACCACCATTCCTGCCTTAAGTTGGCGTGGCGTCAACCACCTCTGAACCTGCCCCTGCAGAGCTGACAGAACCTCTGCCCTCGCACCACGCTCTATACGTCACCTCTAAGGCATTCAAGAGAGGAGAACGCTGTCAGCGGCTGGTGGACACACACACCCCCACCTCGTCTTTATGCTTTCTAGGAGGGACTTTTAAACTTGTCAAATGCCTGGGAACTATTGATGCCCTATCCCATCTGCACTGGGTGGAAACACAATAGTCTTGGATATTTTATTTTTATTTTCATTTTTATTTTTTATAGTTTTTGTCTATTTTTTTTCTTGTTTAAAATCCCCGTTTTTGGACATATATGTTTTTAAATAAAATGGTCATACTTTATTATGCCTTGGAACTCTCTCTTCTTAAATTATGAGGGGATGTAACACTGTCACGGACCGAGACGCATAGGAGACACCTACCACTAAACACAGCAGCACAGTGGTCTATTTTCAAGCATAAATGCTTTACCCCTGCATGGAGCTTGGGGAGCTGATCACATCAAAGGTAACTACCGGAGCAAGCAGCAAGTGGAGCAACCCTGCTTCATTCACCACAGGCGTAATACCCCTGTTGGGGTTCCGGGAGCTGGTGAGTAGACAACCAAGAGGAGGAGCTGCTGCTGCACCAAAGTCACCATTGGGAATTTTACAAATATAGCACAACTTATGGGACTGTTATACTTGATCTGAGTTTTAATTGCTGGAATTTTGTGCATGAATATTTTTTGTCTTGCATACATGCGACTTTAACCCATGGTATATTGCACATAAGGTCTCTGATCATAGCGGTGTTATCTATGTGCATAGCATGTATATTGATATATGACTAACGTAATCTCCATGATATATCCAACTACTGATGAGGGTATATATACATATATAGAAATTACTTCATAGCATAAGGTACATGGTCTCATTAAATGCACTTTATGGAATATAGCCTCTGGCTCCACTACCAGACGCTGTAGGACAACTCTCTGCCGTGCGACATTTGATTGGTTGTAATATAGTTTTTTCCAACTACACATCATTGTGCACATACCTATGCTCCTGTATTATTACTCTTTATACAAGGGGACTTATCCCTTGAGGCTTAATCTATAAAGACATAACCATCAGTAGCGGTTTATTACCTCTAAGGCTATCCCAGTCAAGTCTTTAGGTAGCGCCTTTATACCCATACCACTATTTTCAACCAGTGTGGCTCCTGTCCCCCAAGCACACCAGCTCAAGCACCGCATGGCATCTTTTGGCCTGCATACTTGCGTAGCCCCTTGAACGGCTACGGAGCACCACTGGTTCCGAGGACAAAGCACAGGAAGAGGCCATGGAGGAAGAAGAAGAGGAGGAAGTGAAGGAGAGAGGTGTGTCACAATCATTAGCATTTTGGAGGCGTGGTGGCGGAACAACCTCCAACACTACTGCACCTTGTCCTGCATCCTTCCCAGCTGCCAGCAGAGTCACCCAATGCGCCGTGAAACTTAGGTAACGTCCCTGTCCATGCCTGCTGGACCATGAGTCAGCGGTAATATGCACCTTACCGCTGACCGCCCTGTCCAGCGAGGCATGGACATTGCCTTCCACATGCCTTCCATGAGAAAAAGTGGCGTTTGGGTACCTGCCACTGAGGAACCGCACATTCCACAAACTCACGGAAGGGGGCAGAGTCTACCAACTGAAAAGGCAGCAGTTTAAGTGCTAGCAATTTTGCCAAGCTAGCATTCAACCGCTGGGCATGTGGATGGCTGGGAGCAAACTTCTTTCGGCGGTGCAGCAGCTGGGTCAGGGAAATTTGCCTGGTACAATCTGACGTCTGTGTACCAAAAGCAGATTGCCCACAAGTACTTGGCTGTGTCACACCTAATTCTACACCTTCATTCCTCTCAGTGCAGGTCTCAGAGAGGACTGAAGGTATAGTGGGGTTGGAAATCTCAGCTGATGAGGAGCAAGGAGAGGTCCTCTTTGTTCTTTGGTGTGGGTCTTTTAGATACGCTTGCCAATGAACTGCATGGCAGGTCAACATATGTCTGGTCAAGCATGTGGTACCCAAGCGGGAGATGTTTTGGCCACGCGAGATACGCTTGAGACATATGTTGCAAATAGCAGCGGTGCGATCTGATGCACTCGTCTCAAAAAAGGCCCACACCAAAGAACTTTTTGAATAACGTGCAGAGACTGCAGTCCCCTGCACATGTGGAGCTTTGGGGTGTGATGCAGTCAATGTGCTGCTCTTAGGCTGGCCCCTGGAGGGCATCCTGCCTCGTTGGTGATGTGCCGCCTCCTCCTCCTTCTCCTCTCTCCTATCAGGCACCCACATTGAGTCAGTGACCTCATCATCCCCTCCCTCCTCATCACTGGAGCAAATCTGGCAGTATGCTGCAGCAGGGGGAGCATGACTGCCAGATTGCTGTACTTCTTGGGCACCCCCTCTGTCCGTGCTCATGTTACTGCCTTCATCGAGCTCAGTATCATCATCAGAGCCTTCCAAACGCTGGGCATCCTCCTGGAGCATGTACCCAAAACTGTGGTCAAACAGTTCGAGGGACTCCTCAGGAGGACATGGTGGGGCTAGGGAAGGAGTCACTGATGACATTGAGCTGATGGAAGAGGCCGCTGCTTTGCCAGACAAAGTACCCTGGGCATGGGTGAGAGAGGATGAGGAGGATGAGGACGGCTTGGTCATCCACTCGACCAAGTCTTCCGCATGTTGCGGCTCAACACGGCCAGCTGCCGAAGAAAAGGCCAAGCGTGTCCCACGGCCACGTGCTGATGAGGATGCACCGTCTCCACGACCAGCACTAGACACAGAGCCTGCTTGCCCTCTCTTATTGGCTTGTGACTGTCTGCCTCTCCTTCTTGGCCTTCCAGACATACTAATGGGCTGTAGCTGCACTAAGCTGGGATATATATATATATATATATATATATATATATATATATATATATATGTACTGATACTGCAGCTAGCAAAATCAACTGCCTGCCTGTAGTATGAGAACACTACCAACCTTTTACAGGTAGCTTTAGCTGAACACTTTGAGGTGGACGCACCCCACTAACTTGTAGGTTTAGCTGAACACTGTGAACAGGACGCACCCCACTAACTTGTAGGTTTAGCTGAACACTGTGAGCAGGACGCACTGCACTAACTGTAAATAGTCTAGCTGCCTGACTGTGGTACTAATAGGATCAAAAGAACACCAGTAATTTTTTTCAGGTAGCTGTATATACTGTAACAAGACAAGCCTGCCTGTCAGTAAGAAGATAACAGGAACGGATCTAGCTGAACACTGTGAGCAGGACGCACTGCACCAAACTTGTAGGTTTAGCTGAACACTGTGAGCAGGACGCACTGCACTAACTGTAAATAGTCTAGCTGCCTGACTGTGGTACTAATAGGATCAAAAGAACACCAGTAATTTTCCTCAGGTAGCTGTAAATACTGTAACAAGACAAGCCTGCCTGTCAGTAGGAAGATAACAAGAACGTATCTAGTAGGGATGAGCCGAACACCCCCCTGTTCGGTTCGCACCAGAACATGCGAACAGGAAAAAAATTCGTTCGAACACGCGAACACCGTTAAAGTCTATGGGACACGAACATGAATAATCAAAAGTGCTAATTTTAAAGGCTAATATGCAAGTTATTGTCAATAAAAGTGTTTGGGGACCTGGGTCCTGCCCCAGGGGACATGAATCAATGCAAAAAAAAGTTTTAAAAATGGCCGTTTTTTCAGGAGCAGTGATTTTAATAATGCTTAAAGTCAAACAATAAAAGTGTAATATCCCTTTAAATTTCATACCTGGGGGGTGTCTATAGTATGCCTGTAAAGGGGCGCATGTTTCCCGTGTTTAGAACAGTCTGACAGCAAAATGACATTTTGAAGGAAAAAACACATTTAAAACTACCGCGGCTATTGCATTGCCGACAATACAAATAGAAGTTCATTGATAAAAACGGCATGGGAATTCCGAACGACCGAACAGCCGATGTTCGAGTCGAACATGGGTTCGACTCGAACACGAAGCTCATCCCTACTGCTCACCTTCGGAGGTGACCCCCTTGAATCATACAAAGCTCTTAATAATGGATTTTAAGATGGTCCAGCTGTTTCTTTAGGAGTGGTGGAAGTGGTGACACGGATAATATGACTATTACACTTTGTGGAGGAGCACTTTATACTGTGTAAACCTGTGCACAGAGGTATGAATAATGAGCTAGAATGGCAGAGATGATGGGTCCTGCGAAGCCAAATTTTTGGAGGGTGTGTGTCATGTAGCCCCAGTGTATCCTGTCAAAGACACCTGACAGGACCTAGCATATTGTATAATGTTGATGACACTCCCCGTAGCGTCGGATGATTGTCTACCTGAGGTAAAACCTGTTTGATCAGGTTTGATGAGAGTAGGTAAGATGGGAAGAAGTCTATGAGCCAAGATCTTAACGTACAGTTTGACATCTGTATTTAATAACAAGATGGGTCTGAAATTCAAAGGGATATTAGGATCCTTACCTGGTTTAGGAAAGGTGACAATGTATGCTTTAAGCATTTCAGAAGGAAATGAGGCAGAGGACATTGCATCAGTATAGACCTACTGTAATGCTGGGGATAGTATATTTTGGAAGATTTTATAACAGTCATTCGTTAATCCATCAGGTCCTGGTGAGTTTTTATGGCTTTTATGATCTCAGGCTCAGCAATGGGACTATTGAGAGATGCTAGTTGTGCCTGTGAGAGAGAAGGGAGATTGATACTTGTCAGGAAAGCTTGTATGGTTTCATCTGTGGGTTGTGGGTTATTAAGTTTGTTTTTAAGATTAAACAATGAGGAGGGGTAGTCAGCAAAGGAATTTGCTATCTTTTTGATTGAACTTTTTTTGTTGTCTAAGGGATGAATTAAGTACGGGATTTTTGTTTAGATCCTATGTTCTTTAAGCCTTTGAACAAGAAATTTGCCTGCTCAGTTACCAGATGAGTAATGAGATAATTTGAGGGAGTTAATATGTCCGTAGTACTGTTCAATGAGCAGGAGCCTTAGATCAGAGCGAAGTTTGGAAAATGTGTATCAGCAGTGTTCTTGTTCAGGGACTCTAGAGTCCTAACTTTGCCAAGGAGTTGATCCATTTTTTGCATCTTCTGACTCTTCTCCCATGAACACAGTTGTAAAATAATTCCTCTAACAAAAGCCTTATGAGCACACCATAGTGTAGCAGAGTCAGATACAGATTGAGTGTTCAATGAGAAAAATTCATTCAGATTTTTAGTAATGGTGGCAGCATGGGAAGGCATTTGAAGTATACGGGAGTTAGCATGCCACACATATGCAGGGCTCAGAGTGTGCCCCTCCACCAGTGTTATGGAGACAGGTGCGTGGTCAGATCCCAGAGGCCGTACAACCTGCGCAATTACAGAAATATGCCCGGGACCTCATGAAAGTGTTTCTACCTTCAATAGCTGAATCAGATATGGTTGTTGATCAAATCCATTGGATACCTAAGCCATCCCATCTCCTTGACAACATCCCCATGGATGTTCTGATGTGGATGCATTTTTTTTGTTTACAAACGTTTTTATTAGAAGATTATATAAAAACAAGGAGTACAGGCACTGAGAAGATATAGAATACATTCACAAGGTAACATAACTTGTTATACAGTTACATCTCTCAGGTGGTATATAGACATAGTGATAAAACAACCATTTATCCTATGAGACGGGAAAGAAAGATAAATAATAATAATAGAAAAACTAAGAAAGAACCAAAAAACCTTTTGTATCTAGACCGTATGACTAAAAAAGGTTGTAGTATCATGCTTATAATATGCAAATCTCAGTGTTAAGAAACACCCTACAATGTGGTCACCATATAGATTGCTGATAATCGTCTCATCCCTTCACTCAATTAGATTGAGCAACAGCCGCAGGAGCCGAGAGATCACTAATGCTTGCACTAAGCAAGTGAGCTGTCCATATGCTCCATTTACGGTCAAAGATGTGCATGGAGTCTATAAGAGTATGGTGAATTCTTTCCATCAGTCTAATGGGCTCCATGCGGAGAAGTATCTGTGACCATGATACAGAGGGGCTCTTCCAATTCAGTGCTATCGCCCAATGAATGGCACTAAAGAGTGTGTGAACTAATCTCTGTTGTGGGGGGAGAACTCCCGGAACATCTGCAAACAATAAGCAAATCTGGTGAGACAGAGTGACTGGCACCTCAGTCAACTTAGTGATAAGGGTGGCTGTGTTGTTCCATATAGGTTCCAATACCTTACAACTCCAGAATGTGTGCAAGAGTGTCCCCCTGTCCTGACATCCTCTAAAACATGTGTCAGGAGCCAGTGTGTACATCCCATGCAGGTGATCAGGAGTGTAATACCAATGGGTATGCAGTTTAAGGACCGTTTCTTTAATAGAAATAGAGCGAGTGCATTTGTGCATATTTTCTACCATAGTTTGCCAGTCTTCCTCTGGAAAATCTTGAGCAGTCTAAACCTCCCAGCCTATCATAGCAGTAGATTTTAAAGGGGTATTACAGTCATTAAGAAATCTATATAAAGTGGAGATAGCCCCTCTCTCTCTGGAAGTCTCATCACATAAATGCTCAAATGGCGTTTTAGACAAATCCACTCCTCCGCTCAATGCCTTTGAGTAAAAATGCCTTATTTGTAGGTATTGGTAAAAAATTGATCTACTAAAGGCGTAGGTTTGCTGCAAATGTGTGAATGAACAGAAGCATGTGCCCTGTAACAAAGATTCCAAGGTTATCAGCCCATGTTCATTCCACTTGTGAAATCGTTCCCCAGTTCTGAAAGCTGGGAGAAATGAGGGTTCACCTAGAAAGGATGAGAGTAGTGGAATGTCTGATTTTAATTTAAATTTTTTCCAATAGAGAGACCAGAGGTAGATAGACTGCCCAACAACAGCACTCAATGAGGCAATATCTGGTAGAGATATGGAACCCGACCAAAGAAGACCTGGGAGGTAATACGGAGCCACTGAGAGACACTCAAATTGTAGCCAAGGTATAGATGTGGGAGGAGCATGCCATTGCGCCAGCTGAACCAGGCGAGATGCCAGGTAATACTTCCAGAGATCCGGGCATCCCAAACCACCTCGCACCTGAGCTCTATATAGCAATGAGCGGCTCAGTCTGGGCTTCTTATTTTGCCATATAAATTTGAGGAGATCTGATTGCATTAATTGTAATGTGGAGCGAGCTACATACAGGGGTAGGGAACTGAATAGAAATAAGAGCTTTGGGAGGATAGACATTTTGACTGCTTGGATGCGACCTAGGAAAGAAATATGGTATGAGGACCATTGAGTAAGAAGCTGTTTAACATTAGCGAAGGCTGGAGGGTAGTTTAATGAGTACATTTGCTTGAGGGAGGGAGACAATTTTATACCTAAGTATTGTAATGAGTGGTGGTTCCAGGAAAATTTAAATGTGTCTTTAAGTGAGGTCAATAAAGGACTAGGGAGGTGAATGGGTAATGCTGTACACTTAGATGGGTTCACACCAAGTCCGGAAAGGTGATTGAAGGAAGTAAGGGATGTCATAAGGTTAGGGAGGGAGATTAGTGGGTCTGTGATAAATAAGAGAACGTCATCCGCATACAGACTGATCTTAAACTCCCGATCGCATTTTTTATATCCTTTTATGTTGGGGTTATTAGAGATAGATCGGGCCAGGGGTTCCATAGCAAGGGCAAATAAAAGAGGAGAGAGGGGACATCCCTGCCTGGTACCTCGCTTTAAGGGAAAGTAGTCAGAGTTGCACCCTGGGAGCTTAATACTCGTGCATGGGCGATGGTATAGGGCTTTAAATCTGTGTATAAATTGACCAATAAATCCAAATTTGGTAAGAACTGAGTCTAAATAGGGCCATAGGACACTACCAAAAGCCTTGTTTATGTCCAGGCTAAGGAGAAGTACCTTCCTGGAGTGAATATCACAAGGTATGAAACCTGTCTGGTCTGGCGATACCAGCGAGGTAATAACCGAGGCCAAACGATCTGCTAGTAGACGTCCAAATATTTTAAGGTCATTATAAATGACCAAAATGGGGCGGAAATTTTGGGGTAAAGTGTGGTCTTTTCCGGGTTTGGGTATAAGGGAAATATTGGCCAGTAGCATTTCTTCAGGGAAATGTTTTCCTTTCAAGATAAAATTAAAAAGTTTTGTCAATTTGGGAGTCAGGGTATCCACAAATTTCTTGTAATAGGTAGCTGAGAATCCATCTGGGCCTGGGGTTTTGGAGGGTTTAAGGGAAGAGATAAGGCTATTTCTTCGGAGGTACAAGGGGCATTGAGGAGCTGTGATTGTTCCTCTGTGAGCTGTGGAAGGGAGAGAGTATCTAACCACGTTGGAGAAATAGGAGGGTTTAGGGAACCAGGGTCCGAAAACAGTGTTTGATAATAAGAGGAAAAAATGTGTAAAACGTCTTTGGGATAAGTGGTAAGGTTACCATTGTGGTCTTTCAATTTGTAGAGGTGAGTCGGCTGTGTAGTCTGTTTCAGTTTCCGCGCAAACATTGTGGACGCCGAATTGCTGTGGAGAAGAAAATGGGCCTTCGCCCATCTAAGAGACTTTTCAGTGTGTTCAGATAGTAAGGTTTCTAGGGTCTACCTTTTTTCATTAATTTGGAGTAGTGAGTCTGGGGATGGGTTCTGACTATGTGTGTGGTAAAGTTTCCCAAGTTCAGCAGTGAGGCTTTGGGTTTCTACCTGTTTTTGGCGTTTTCTCGTGGTTGAGATTTCAATCAAGTGACCCCTCATTACTGCCTTATGGGCTGCCCAAAGGGATGTGGGAGATATTTCGTCTATATCATTATGTCTAAAATATTCGATTAGGAATTCAGATAGTTGAGTCAATACTATGGGGTCAGTGAGCAGCGTGTCATTGAGTCGCCAGGTTCTGGTTGAGAATGGGAGTCCGATGCAAGAAAAATGACTAGAGACCATATGATGGTCCGACCATGGGCAAACATGGATGTTTGAGGAGGTAAAGTTTGCAAGAAGGGAAGGGGAGCAAAAGATATAATCTAGGTGAGAGTAGCTGTCATGAGGGTAAGAGTAAAATATGTATTCCCGAGAGCCAACATTATGAGCTCTCCAGGCATCTGTCAATTAATGTGACTTAAGGGAGTGTTGAAGGGATTTAGGAAAGGCATTAGAGGATGAGCCCAAGCTATTTCTATCTATTATGGAATGGACAACAAAGTTGAAATCCCCTCCAATAATCAAATGGGGGGAGTGGAATCTGTCCAAAACCTGAAAAAATTCTTTAAAAAAAGTGGCCTGGGACACATTAGGGGCATAAACTGAGGCTAAAGTGATTTGTTTGTCATGCAGGGTACCTTTAACTATGACAAAACGACTCTGTGGGTCTTTGTGGATCCCCTGAGCCTGAAACATTACTGAATTTTTTTCAAGGATCACCGCCCCTCTGGATCTGGACTCATAGGTGGAGAAGTAACATTGTTTGAATGACTTGTCTATATAGGATGGGTGGTTAGTAGTGGAGAAATGCGTCTCCTGCAGGAAGAGGATATCAGCCCCGAGTGCTTTATACGCCCTGAAGACCTTCCTCCATTTATGTGGGGAGTTAAATCCCTTAACGTTGTGGGATATTACCTTAATACCCATAATAAAATATGAGGGGAAGGCTAAACAGGCATGAAGAGTCTAGATCAAGAGGACCGCCCATACCACAACACTCAAAACCATCAAGACTACATAGCATAGGCATAATGAAAATGTGTGAGGCATCTCTCAAGGTAGCATACATAACTGGTGTCATATAGTCATGTACTACACATACGTAAAAAAAAATATCAAAGTTAGTGGTCTAGAAAAAAGAACAAAATAAACACAAAAAAGAAAAAAGTCCATAACTTCAGAACTAGGCCAAAAAGTGGCAATGCATAGTCTTGGGGAGCCAGGGGGAAAATCCTCCCTCTGACCCAAAGAAAAACATCTTTGTGGACCAAGGGGTCCAATACTCTAGACCCGTGGGGCCTCGTAGGCATCACATACCTGAAGTCTTTATCCAGAAGAATCCGTGGGAGGCTCAGTAACCCAGACATCACCAAGCAGACGCTGGGTCGACCGGCCCCAACGGGAGTAGAGTAGGGGGACAAACAAGCGGACGCAACCGGAAATCAGCTCGGAGACTGGAGAGATAAACAGCTACAAAGAATGGTGGGAGTTCTTCTTTAAACAGAACCTTGAGGGAACACAGCTTGAAACAGAAAAAAAGTAAGGAAAAAAAAAAAAGAGGACAAAAAAAAAATTTTTTTTCTTTTTTTTCCCCCAAGGGGGGGCAAGATAAAAAATAAACATGAAGTTAGTTCCTGTGATCTCTCCGGGGGGGTGGGGTGGCCCAAATGGCTGAATGGCGAGGTGTGGACGGCATCCTCGGAAGGGCCGCTGCATCCAAAAGACAGAGTTTCACCAGCAGTTCTTTGCCCTCGGTGAGTGTGGTGACAGTGTAGGTCATGCCATTGTGGGGGACTTGAAGTTTGAAGGGGAATCCCCATCGATAACGAATGCTGGCAGACTGGAGAATGGAGGTAACTTCTTTCATTTTCCTGCGCTTGTCCAGGGTGGTGGAGGACATATCCTGATATATTGGACTGGAATGCCCTCCAGACGCAAGTTCGGGGTGTTTCTCGAGACCGTAGAATATCCTCTTTAATTAGGAAGTCCTTGAGACATAGGACTATGTCCCTGGGAGGTTTCTCTGGGGGAGGAGGTGGATGTAGGGCTCTGTGGATCCTGTCGCAGGAGAACGCAGTGAGCGGGGATTCTGGTAGAAGCGACTGGAACAGCTTCTGAATAGTGGGCAATAGGTCCATGATAGATTCTGAGACCCCACGTACCCGGAGATTGTTGCGTCTGTTCCTGTTGTCTAAGTCCTCAATGTGAGCCTGGAGTTGCAGGACCGTCTCAGAAAGGGATTCTTGCTCTTTTCTAAGGTCAAAACAGACCAGGGCAAGCTCATCATGCTTCGTTTCTAATATGTCTGTTATACTGCCCAGGACTGCAATCTCCAGGGATAAGGTGTTAGTAGATTTGTGTAGCTCAGACTGAAACTTTTGAGCTATCTTGTCATACATCAGGGTGAGACTTTCATCTAAATCAGCTTTAGTGAGTTGTAGAGAATACTCACAGTCTTCCAATGAGTGTGCGGGGGAAGAAGCTGCAGACCGTGCTGGAGTCTGTTTCGTCCGGGCGCCATCTTGGGACATCATGCTGTGTTCCCTCACTCTAAGCAGATATGAAGTTAGAGACTTTTGGGTCGTTTACTGCAGCGGTTTTTGGGTCCCGGCATGCACTGAGTGTTCCTCGTGGGGTGCAGGGAAAAATGGTAGAAAAATTTTGTGTTTATAGCACCAGGGGAGTGCCGTTTGTCTCCGCTGTCCACAGAGCTCTCAGCCCTTGCTTCCTTCCTGCTTCGCGCCTTGCATGCGCCCCCCTTGTTGATGCATTTTTATCATACAAAGTAGTAGCTTATGGTGGCTTTTAGTAAAGATTTGCAAACTCCTGAAAAATTCTCTAGCATTCAGCTATATGTGGACCTTTCGCAATACACAGTGAAAAAACACTATTCACTATTGCCTGTGACAAAGGAATTACGCAATCACATCATTGTTTATTGCTGGGGCTATCCAACAAAACAAACTATCACTCGTGACAGAAACACCTCAGTGATTACAAATTTGGAGGAAGGTCTAGCATTGCTCCATTCCTGGAGCATTATACCAGACCAAGCCCCCGAGAGCTCTTCTTCCCGTGCCAGGTTGAACAACCAGGGTGATTGGCAAGTGGTATCGCACAAGAATAAAAACAAAAAGCACAACACATAAATACCCCACTCACAAAATAATTAACAACCTACTTGATTCCAGATGCATTATGGACCCCATAGTGCACAAACTAATGGGCAGTTATCCTGGCTCTGGATTCACATTCGAATCTACCTTTTTACTAACCTGTTTATTTTCCTTCTTGACCTGTCCTTAAGGTCAGCCACTTTAGCTCTAAGCCAGGTTAAGTCATCGGACTGGTCATTGAGGGCATCCACCATCGAATTGTGAGAAGAGGCAAACTCGCCCATTTTCTTTTCTATATAATCAATCCTTCCTCCTAGCTACCCCATTTCAGCTTTAAAGTTGCTCATGCATTCCATCATTTACACATGCAGGGAGCTGCGGAGGGAGACAAGCATGTCCTTTAAAGCGGTGTCTGAAATGGGCTGGTTGGTGGGGAAAGCATTGATATGATCTACAAGCTCTTGTGTCCTCCATGGAATCCTGACATGTGCTCACCTTATTATGATGATTGTCTGCAACCATGCGTGGGTTGGATTTCGCTGGGCTGTGGGAGAGTGGCGTAGAGGCACCAGGTGAGTGTCGGGTGGATCTGCCATGTGATTAATGGCTCGGCGTGGCTAAAAGAGAATCGCCGGAGGAGGCTGGAGATCCTTCGCCAGTGCCATCTTGGCTTGTGTTGCGGGCCGTAGGCGGAAAGAAATGTTGAAGTTTCTTCAGCTGGGGTGCACTTTTTCTCTTGCGGGTCATCTCGAGAGGAAGGACAGGTGTTGGTGGGTGCAGGATCAATTGGGGATACCCCAATTCGTGTGGTTTCCCATAGCTGGAGCAGAGCAGTGGATTCAGGAGTCCATGCAGCAGTGGGATAGTCAGGCCACCCAATCATTGCAATTTTTGACAAGGCCAATTCTTGCTTTCATCACGAGGGTTACGGTGTGAAGGCGCCACTGACACCCAAGGAACAATCTTTTCGCACCTGTTTGACAGGTGCATATCATTGCAATTTTTGACAGCAAGGCCAATTCTTGCTTTCATCAAGAGTAACTCTATAGGGTTACGGTGTAAAGGCACCACCGACACCCAAAGAACAATTTTTTTGCACCCGTTACAGAGGAAGAAACCCAAAGTCTGTGGTAAAGACCCCAGAATTTATCCAAAAAAATCTCTAATCTTGTTCCCCATGTACTACATTGTGGCCTTATTATACAGACTGGTTTCCCAAGCCGTTGCTTACAAGATAAAGAAAGTGTGCAGGGAAAATGTAATTTATTGGGCTTTATAAACGCAATTATTGCTGCAGCAGCTTCTATACACAGTACATTTGTGCAACTTTACAGGTGGACTAAGGGGACCCCCCAGGCACTATATTGAAACAAATTTTTCATTTTCACACTTTCACTTTAAGTTTTAATAAATCACTGCTCATTTAAAAATTAGGTTTTTTACAAACTTTTTTTTCATTGATACGTGTCCCCCCCAGGGCAGTACCCAAACCCCCATAACCACTGTATGTCCAATTACTTGCATACACAGTAAGCCTTTAAAATGGGTACATTTGACTTTTCACGTTCAGGTCCCATGGACTTCAGTGGGGTTTGTTATTCGATTCTGAACTTTCCCGATGTTCAAAAGTTCTTGTGCGAACCGAACAGGGGGTCATTCGGCCCATCCCTACTGAGGACTCATCAATGTGCCTGTGCCATATTGTTTCCTGGCACAGATAGATCAGTTATATCTTTTTTGTTGTGATTATGCCCAAGCACCCTGTTAAAAGACTTTAAATTTGAATTAATTCAACCTCTAATTTACAATATTCTATGAAAACTACCAATAATTTTTTCCTGACTTACAGAGCTACTCAAGAGCTACTGCCATAGGGACCAAACTTTTCAAAAAACCTACTGCTGGTGGAATGGTATTGCATTCAAATAGTTTACACCTAAAGCATGTAATTAATGGCTAGTGATGGTCTGAGCACCCCCTTGTTCGGTTCGCAGCAGAACTCTCGAACATTTAAAAAGTTTGGACCTGAGCCGAAAACTCTATTAAAGTCTATGGGACACGAACTTGAAAAATCAAAAGTCCCACTTTTAAAGGCTTATATGCAAGTTATTGGCCATAAAAAAGGGTATGGGGGCCCAGGTACCGCCCTGGGGGACATGTATCAATGCAATTTTTTTTAAAGATCTTTTTTACAGGAGCAGTGATTTTAATGATTCTTAAAGTGAAACAATAAAAATGAAAAATTATTTTACCAGTTGCCGCCCGCCGCCCGCCGATGTACGTTGGCAGAATGGCACGGGCAGGCATAAGGGCTTACCTGCACGACCCTGCCTCCCAGCGAGCGGGGGGTCCTGATCACCCCCCGTGCCTGCAGCAGTTGGAATAGCTTCAGGAGTGATCCGTGCTGAGGTGGAGGCCACTGATTCATGGCCACCCCCTCGTGATCGCTCCTGGCGAATGGAATGCTTCCTCTGCTTCTGTAATGTAAACAGAAGCAGAGGAAGTGATGTCATCGCTCCTCGTGAAGCCTTTTCATTCCTGCTTCTGATGAGAGAAGAAATCCAAGTAAGTGCACCAACACTACACTTACAGTAGAACACGCCAGCACACTAATCACCCCCCAATCACCCCCCGATCATCCCTCGATCACCCCCCCTGCTCCCCCTGTTACAGTGACACCAATAGCAGTTTTTTTTTTTTTTACTGATTATTGCATTGGTGTCATTTGTGACTGTTATAAGTGGTAGGGCAGTTAGTGGTAGGCCCCTTTAGGTCTATGGTACCCCCCTAACCCCCACAATAAAGGTTTACCCCTTGATCACCCCCAGTTAACCCCTGTCACCAGTGTCACTAAGCAATCTTTTTTCTGATCGCCGTATTAGTGTCACAGGTGATGCTAGTTAGCCAGGTAAGTATTTAGGTTCAGTGTCAGCTTTTTATAGCGTCAGGTACCCCCATATACTACCTAGTAAAGGTTTTAACCCCCTGATTGCCCCCTAGTTAACAATTTCACCAGTAATCACCGTATAACAGTTATGGGTGACGCTGGTTAGTTAGTTTGTTCTTTATAGCGTCAGGGCACCCGCCATTTATTACCTAATAAAGGTTTAACCCTCTGGTCGCCCAGCGGGTGATATAAGTTAGGTTTTAGGGTCAGATAGGGTCTGCGTCTCCCCAGGCAGCGTCAAGTTAGTGCCAGTACCTCTAACACCCACGCACGCAGCATACACCTCCCTTAGTGGTATAGTATCTGAACTAGGGTTGTCCCGATACCACTTTTTTAGGACCGAGTACAAGTACTGATACTTTTTTTCAAGTACTCGCCGATACAGATTACCGATACTTTTTTTAATGTCACGTGACAGTGTTTTTTTGTTTTTTTTAACAATGCTTTCTTTTTTTTCTTTTTTTTAGGGGGGTGAACGGTGTCTGTGTTTTTTTTTATTTACATTTTTATTATTTTTTACAATAATATTTATTTTTATTATTTATTGCAATATGTATTTTTTTTTATCAGCCCTGTTGGGGGGCTTTAGTGAGATATCAGGGGGTCTTAACAGACCCCTGATATCTCCCCCTTGAGACAGAGAAAGAGACCGAGGATAGAGATTCCCCAGTCCCTTTCTCTGCAGCCTCAGCTGCACTGAGAATGAATGGAGAGAAGACAGCGGCTCCTCTCCATTCATAAACGGAGACATCGTAATCACAGGATATAACAATGTTTCAGTTATGTGAATGGACAGAGTCAGCTGACTCTGTCGATTCACAAAGGAAGGAGGAAGACACGGAGAGAGAGAGACAGCACAATGGAGGGGGACAGCAAAACGGAGGGGGACAGCAGAACAGAGAGGGACAGAGAAAGAGAGAGGGACTGCAGAACGGCGGAACGGAGAGGGACAGCAGAACAGAGAGGGACAGAGGAATGGAGGGGGACAGCGGAACGGAGGGGGGCAGCAGAGGGGGACAGCGGAACGGAGGGGGCATGGAGGGGGCATGGAGGATGCAGTGACAGTCAGCAGTGATTGCCTGTGAGGGAGTTTCAAGCACCGATCACCGCTGTATGTCACTAAAGCAGCTGAAAGCCGCTGGGGGAGAAGCTTAAAACTCCTCCACGCGCTGATCACTGCTGACTGTCAAGGTATCGGGGGAAGCATCTGGAGCATTTGCCCGAGTACAAGTACTCGGGCAAATGCTCGGTATCTGTGCCGATACCGATACTAGTATCGTTATCGGAACAACCCTAATCTGAACGGATCAATATCTGATCTGATCAGATCTATACTAGCGTCCCCAGCAGTTAAGGGTTCCCAAAAATGCAGTGTTAGCGGGATCAGCCCAGAAACCTGTTAGCACCTGCGTTTTGCCCCTCCCCCTAGCCCACTCAAGTGCAGTATCGATTGATCACTGTCACTTACAAAAAACACTAAACACATAACTGCAGTGTTCACAGAGTCAGGCCTGATCCCTGCGATCGCTAACAGTTTTTTTGGTAGCGTTTTGATACAGTCGCTGACAGTCAGGAGCTTTTTCACCTGTGAGTCTCACTAGTGTACCACTAAATTTAGAGCCCAAAATGGCAAATCGAAGGTACACTAGTGAAGAGGCCTACACATTTCTGAGCATGACAGATAGTGAAGAGGAAGTCACTCATCTGTTAGATTCAGGCTCAGCATACGATCCTGTAGACAGCGGCTCCATGACAGATACCTCTGACAATGGAGTTGTGGTCCCTACCAAGATCAAGATTACGGTTTCCGAATTTAAGATCTTTCTGGGCCTATCCCTCCTCATGGGCATAACCAAAAAGAGTGAGTTGCGGTCATATTGGTCCACTGACCCAATTCACCATATGCCCGTGTTCTCTGCTTCCATGGCCTGGGCACGATACGAGCAGATCTTGCGGTTTATGCACTTCAACAACAGTGAACTCTGTCGTCCTCGTGGAGACCATGGATATGATCGGCTCTACAAAATTCGGCCCCTCGTAAACCACTTCAACCAACGTTTTGCAGACTTGTTTACTCCCCATAAAGTTGTCTGCGTTGATGAGTCCCTGATTAAGTTTTCTGGCCACTTTTTATTCAAACAGTATCTTACCAGCAAGTGTGCCAGATAGGGGGTCAAGATGTATAAGCTCTGTGACAGGGCCACAGGCTATACATGTAGTTTTATGGTTTACAAGGGAAGAGATAGTCACATAGAGCCAACAAACTGCCTTGACTACATAGGAAGCGCTGGCAAGATTGTGTGGGACTTGGTGTCACCCTTATTCAGAAAGGGGTACCACTTGTACGTGGACAATTATTACACAAGCGTGCCACTTTTTAGTCACTTGTTTGATCATCAGATTGGAGCATGTGGCACCGTGCGATCTAATTGCCGGGGCTTTCCCCAGCGGCTTGTAGATTCCCGTCTTAGGCTGGGGAGAGAGCCTGCTTGGACTCTAGACTGCTTTTACAAGCAGTGGGAGGAAATGTCCCCCCCCACCTTCTTCCATGGTTTTCTCTGGCTCTCCTGTCCCAACAGGGAACCTGAGAAAGCAGCCAGTGGTTCTGCCAGCTGACCATAGAGCTGATCAGAGACTAGAATGGCTCAAATCATCTCTTTGGCCTAAGAAACCGGAAGCTACAAGCATTTCATGACTTAGATTTCGCTGGATATAAACAGTGCCAGATCATCTTTTTTATTTCATCAAACATTTGGGCAATATAGTGTCTTTTAGTGCATTAAAATAAAAAAAGTGTGTTTTTTCCAAAAAAAATGTGTTTGAAACATCGCTATGCAAATACTGTGTGAAAAAAATGAAACACCCACCATTTTAAACTGTAGGGCCTTTGCTTTAAAAAAATATATAATGTTAGCAACTGTCACATACTTCTGTGCACTTCACTCTGTTTTCGAAGAGCGATCCGAGATCCTTCACCACGCAGACAAGGTCGCCTAACGTCCAGCTTGCTGACAGTGCAAGCATTAGCAGACCGAACACACGACAATCAACTACAGATCGCAACATTCCTACTTAGAATACCAGACTTCAAAATACTCGCCCCAGTCCGCCCTGGGGGCTCTGGTTCAATAGTCTGTGCCGAGCACAGGCGACACCCGAGCTATCGGTTACCTAGCCAGTAACCTCCTGGCTCATCTCGGTTGTCACGCATTCTTTCGAGTTTTCTAAAATCACACTCAACAGCGCTCGTATGCAAACTAGCTGTCTATACGGCTGTCGCTCCTTCTCCTGTCCTTAATTTTTCTTCTACCTTCCGTCTCATCTACCTGAAAATCTATCCCCTCCTACCTTTTAAACTTGTCTAAAACATATGCATTTCCTCCCCTATCTTAGTGGATGCCATGTCGCAGGCCAACAATGAGGACTTCGCCTCCACCCCGTCGTCACCCGGGGCAGGCTCAGCAAACGACGGCTTACAGTCTCTCAGAGCTTGGACCATCCCCAAGCTTACAGCTGAACTACGGCGCAGGGGTATTCCCTACCCTGCGACTGCTAGGAAAGCTGAGCTCTTTAGGTTGCTGTTTCCTCCGCCAGCAGAAACCCAACCAGGCACCCAGGCGTCACTACAGTCAATCTCTTTAACAATCACTCAGCTGCACTCCTTGGTGACCACACTGTCGGCAGCAGTCACCAACGTCCAGACAAGAGTGGGAACCCTGGAGGTACATCAAGCTGCACCCTCACCATCTACAGTAACCACCATCACCCCATGCCTCTTCTAACAGGTACGCCCGACATCTGTACCTACGTCTTCCCCCCACATCTCGTCCCAGCAGGCATCAGGAAGGACATCATGGATGGGAAGGACATTAACTTAGCATCCCTCCTCATCGCAGTACATGACCCGGCTGAAAACAAGTCCTATTCATGGGGAGACGTTTCCGTCATCCTGAAGGCTAAAGACCATAGGCTTACCCGCAAACTCAATATTGCAGAGTTTGTGCTAGCATTTGGCATGTTCAGAGATGTACTATGCACGGTCAACCCCAACAGGAGGGAGGAGCTGGATCTATACTTACTTGCAGTAGTAGATCTAGGTTATAAATATGGAGGATGCTCATTTTATGACTATCACAGGTCATTTTCAGCAAAAGCAGTAGCCAGACTATCCCAGTTCCAGGCAACTACCAACTGGAGTACCATCGATACAGAGCTGTTCTGTCGCCATTTCGCTGGCCTATGTCCCCCACTCTGTACTAACTGCCAGTCGTCCACCCATATGGCTAACTGGTGCTCCGAGTCAGGTGGCAGACGCCTCCCCCCAACCTTCCCTCCTTTTCCAGTGCCGCTCACAACTCAACGGCATTTACTCAGCTGGCCCAGGCAGACAGATTAGGATGACCCATCCGTGCACTAGGGGGAGCAACCATATGCAATAATTTCAACTTCAGGGGTTGTAACTTCCCCCACTGCAAACTCCTTCATGTCTGTCTCACATGCCACAAAGCTTACCCCAGGTACGCCTGCGCTGTGAAACAGCTTAAACCCGCATGACTAAGCCGAGTGCACGTCGGATGGCTCGGGTTTTACCTCTCCTTACACCCAACACCTTCACTGGCAGCCTTCCTCATCCAGGGGTTCACGACAGGCTTTCACACCGGACTTATCACACTCCCCAACACAACTCACGAGTGCAAAAACCTGCTTTCAGCCGCTACCGACGAGGAAGCCATCACCACCCTGCTGCAGACAGAACTAGACCGGGGTTATATGATCGGTCCCTTTACACAATCACCTTTCTCTGTATGGAGAGTCAGCCCTATCATGCTTGTGAAGGGCAAGTTTTCAAATAAACTCCGTTTAGTTTATGATTTGTCCACGCCTCATTGTTCCCACATACCCAGCTTAAATTCCCTAATACCTTCAGAAGAGTTTTCACTTAAATATTCATCTGTAGACTCAGCTATTCAATCTATCATTTTTGCAGGAGTAGGCGCCTGGTTGTCTAAAGCAGACATCTCGGACGCTTTCAAGTTGTTACAAATTGATCCGTACCTATGGCGATGGCACGGAATCAAATGGAAAAGGCCTATACTATTTCGCCACCAAATTAACTTTCCGCTTCAAAAGCAGCCCGTGGCTATTTGACACTTTTGCTCAGTCCCTTTCCTGGATTCTCTCACAACACACATCCTGTCAGAAAGTGATTCACTACTTAGACGACTTCCTACTCATAGAGAAACCTAACGAGCCCCCAGTTGATCTAAATAGCCTAAGAATAATCTTCCACAATCTTAACGTGCCTTAACGTGCCTTTAGCGGATAAGAAGGTGGAAGGCCCGGCACAGATCATCACTTTCTTGCCCGAAAAAGCAACTACAATCCCTCCTTGGCATGCTTAACTTTGCCATAAGGATCATCCCCCAAGGGCGATGCTTTGTCTCATACCTCCTGGTGTTCCTCTCCCAGGTACAAGACCCTGACCAAATAATTAAACTAGACGAGGCAGCCGTAGCTGACCTGGCCATGTGGGACGATTTTCTAACAAATTGGAACGGCATTTCAATGTTTATTCCATCAGCATCTCCCACTTCACCTCAAATAATCACGGACGCCGCAGCCTCCACAGGCTTTGCAGCTATTTTTGGCCATCACTGGTTTGCAGCACCATGGCCGCCAGAAATACTCTCGATCCCCGGGTTCAGTCAATCCTCCTCGATGTTTGAGATCTACCCCATTGTTGCAGCAGCTCAGGTCTGGGGCAACAACTGGGTAGGACAAACAGTGACATTTTCCACAAATAATCAAGCCACTGCCTGTATTATAAATAAAGGTCGGTCCAAGTCCTTGGCCATCATGTCCTTCCTACGCAGGCTGGTGCAACTCTCACTACAGCACCAATTTAACATCCTCTGTGTCCACATCCCAGGCAAATGTAACACTTCGGCCGACACTCTCTCGTCTTAACTTTGCGACATTCTTTTCGCAGGAACCTGGAGCCTACCCGACCATGTCTGCTATCCCACATTGGTCACAGCTAACCCTGGATTGAAGCGACATCTTCATGATGCCACTAGTCTGATTAACTAGTCACTATCTCACAATACCCTAAAAGCCTACCACACTGCCTGGAAGATCTATCACAGGTTTCTAGCTGCTAACCTCGGGGCAATACCAGGAGATCTCCATCACATCCTGGCCTTCATATCGTACTGCCACACTCAGCTGGCATTATCCTACAATACCATTAGATTCTACCTAGCTGGCATCCAGCATTTCACCTCCTTACAAGATCCTACCAAACCATCTCTGTTCGCTACCCATGTGGTCAAGGCCATCCTGCGAGGTATCTGCAAGCAAAAGCCCCAAGTCAGCGGTAAACGCTTACCGGTCACCAGTGCCATGTTTCGAGACATGTCCACTATCCTTTCACGCTCCCCTTTCGGCTTTTTGCCCAGCTTAGTTATCCAAGCAGCCATCTACCTGGCATTTTACGGCTTTCTATGACCCAGCGAATTCACAGTCAGCAGCCCCAGTCATAGGATGTTACGCAGACGCCACCTCACGCGTCACCACAGTCATTTCACATTTCACGCAACAGTCCGGTTCAGGAGTTGGCATCAAGCTCTTCAGAACGCACAACGCCTGGTGCCCTGTAGCCATCCTAGATCAGCTATTAGCCCATCTGTCTGATCCCTCGCAGGACAGCCCATTGCTACCATTCCCGATCAGCCCGCTTAGTACCAACCAGTTCACTACTCACGTCAGGGTCCTTCTGCGCAACTTAAGCCTTGACCCCAACCGTTATTCTGGACATTCTTTCCGCATTGGAGCAGCATCAGCAGCCTCACGAAATGGGGTCCCGGACCACTTGATCAGGAAAATGGGTAGGTGGAAATCCACCTGCTTTGCTCGCTACATTCCCAATCCACAAGCAGAAATGTCACAAGCCTTTGGCAAGCTTGCCCTGTAGTATGTCCATAAACTTATATAAATCATTACCTCCATAACCAAGTCTTTTTGCGCCCTTCTCTGGCATACCGCCCAGCAGATCTGGGTTTACCATACAGCAGGCCAGGGCACACTTCAGGTCTATTTTATGTTGTTAGTCTTGTGACGTGTTTATGTGCTTCATATCTGTCAGGACGGAGGGCTCCGACCATAAATAGGAAGGCCTATTTACTGGCCTGAAATTATGGGAGGAGCCCGGAGGGTATTTAACCAGACCACCCACGATGGTCTGTGTCGGTTCCAGTGCGCGGTACCCACCCACCCATTCCCCTTCTCAGGGTACTTCTCTTCAAACAATTTCTCTACAGAAACATCCATTACTTTCTTAAGTTATGCGCCCTTCTCTGGCATACCGCCCAGCAGATCTGGGTTTACCATACAGCAGGCCAGGGCACACTTCAGGTCTATTTTATGTGGTTAGTCTTGTGACGTGTTTATATGCTTCATATCTGTTAGGACTCAGGACGGAGGGCTCCGACCATAAATATATATATATATATATATATATATATATATATATATATATATAATAAATGACATTTAAATAGATTTTCCCAGCTGCAAGAAATTGCTGGCAATACAAAAATGTAAATTAAAAAAACGGTGTGAGCCACCCTTCAATTTATAACTCACCCTTTTATGGATTTTGGGGGAACCCCACACCAAACAAAAAAAAAATGGCATGGGGTCCCTTCCAAAATCCATACCAGACCCTTATCTGAGAATGCAGCCTGGCAGAGCAGGTAAGGTGGGGAAGAGCGAGCGCCCCCCTCCTGAACCATACCAGGCCCCATGCCCTACAGTCAGAGCCCTAGTTGACTGTAAAACCCTTGAGTGTGGGGAAGCTACCAACCCATTGTCAAAGCACCAAAGATAAACACCACCTCCACACTCTTGGTTAGTAATAAGTAAACTTTAAAGAACCCCTTTAAGCATTTGTCCCCCACTGTGTCTATGTCTGTAGGTGGTCTACTTGAAAAAAGGACTGGTGATCTGATGATTGGTGGCTAAACAATCAAGAAGTAGCAGGAGAGGTACATAAAGCACAGATTCACAGAATGGATGAAGTAGAAGCAGGCAGATTCTTGCACTGCAGGTCCTAGATTTAGCTTTTTTTCTGTAGCAAACCCTCAGGAGAACAGTAAATAGCACACTGAAATAACATTACCAAATCTCACTCCATACTGCATGAGACTAGCAATCCGGCAGCAAAGTTGAGATCTCTCACAGATATACAGTTATTAAGCTGCAGAACAAGAATGCCTGGAAACAATCAAGTTAGGATATGTACTTCTATTTTTCAGCAGGACTTATAATCAAAATTTTAGGATTTTTGGGGAACTTCCTAGGCACAATAAACCTTTCTATATGTAGCGCCACCCCCAAAGGAGCCGCTATGAGAATTTGGATTCTCTGATCTCCACCTCAACTCCAAGAATGACCTCAGCCCCTCTGGTTAAATAAAATTACTGCAAACACACTTAAGGACACATGCGGCAAATACCGTTATCCTGGCTGTGGATTATCATCAAAAATAGACACACACCTAGTAGTATATATACAGTATTAGCACGGTTTAAAGTATATGGAAACTTACAACACTGTTTACCCTTGCTACAAATAACTAATACATTAGAAAAGACAACCTTCAATATTTAGCAACTGCAGGTATAGAAAGGGCAGTAATCTATATGCCCTTAACACAGGCGCTGAGAGGGAGGAGAGAAAACTTGTCAACTTCTCAGCTCCTTCTGGGCTGCAAACACCTTTGAGAGGCAAACACAATGAAAAGAAAAGGGTCACACAAGCACAGTAAGCACAGTTCTGTGATGTTGCAGGTCCTGAGGTGAAGAATACTAGTGTCTTCTGCTAGCAAATGATGGGGCCCTTGTTTTAAAACAGTGGGTTCAAACAAGCTTGCATGGAGCAGTAATCCTATAGAATGTCCTGTTAGGTGTGGCACAATAACCCCTTCCTGCCAAGTGTACGCAGATGTGCATACTCGGCTTTCCGGGGTTATACCGGGCTGATGCCCGCAGCTGCAGGCATCATCCCGGTACCGTTGTTTACAGCGGGCGATCCGCTATCCGAAAGATCATAGGCATAGATCCATTAGCACTGATGCAAACAGTGTGCACAATATTCAACGACCTCCTTGAGCGGCCT
Organism: Lithobates clamitans; assembly: GCA_037952925.1. Taxonomy (NCBI): domain Eukaryota; kingdom Metazoa; phylum Chordata; class Amphibia; order Anura; family Ranidae; genus Lithobates; species Lithobates clamitans. The sequence continues at coordinate 379,682 of JBBGZY010000901.1, forward strand.
GTAGACTTCCTTATTGATGTAGAAAGACTTCATCGTGCACTAAGACCCCCTCGCCGGGACTCGAAACCCCCTCGGGACATAGTGTGCTGTCTAGTAAACTTTCCGCTCAAAGAGGAGATTCTCAGGAAAGCGAGAGATACAGGCAATATTTTATACAATGTCGCAGACATTAAATTGTTCCAAGACCTAGCTCAGATAACACTACAAAACAGACGCACACTGCGCCCCCTGCTGGAAACTCTACGGGCACGCAATATACAATACAGGTGGAAGTTACCATTTTGCCTCTTAGCCACCACTAGAGGTCACACCGCTCTCCTCCGAACACCGGAAGATCTCCCCATATTCTGCAAACAGCTCGATATCCCAGCAATTGAACTGCCTGAATGGTATACCTTCTACTTCCCATCGGAACCATGGAAGGCTGTCTCCTACAATGCTTCACCAAAAGCACAACCCCACAGATCCAGACGCCGAAGACTAGACCCTACATCCCCTGAAGAATGTATCTCACGCCGAGATGTACCACCGCACGCCTTGAATCATGCTGACACTCCGCACAGGAATCACAGGGATGACTAACGTGCTCAATCCACCCCAGAGTCACGTAAAGTATATGTCTGAACTTTTCTCTTCAAGATGATGAACACTCTTCAGAATTACACCCTCAACTAAGGTACTGTGTTCTACCCAGAAAAGAACATTACCCTGTTCAGATCACAAACACCCCTCTTCAACTCCTTCGGACTGAACCTCCACAGACATGGAGACTAAATACTGCATAATTTTTCCAAAATTTTTTTGCCGCAAGTTAACGGGAAAGGTAAAGTTTTCATTTCTGAATGCCTTAACAGATAGCCAATTCCCTAAAATGGTAATAGCTGTATGCCTCAATAATAATAAGGTTTTAATGCATAGCCTTTGCGGATATGTTTTCTTTTTTGTGTTTTTTCCTTTTTTACTATTTTTTCTCTCATTTGTCTCGCTGTAACAGAAAACGTTCAGTTCTAGGCTGCACAATAGTGGTGGAGGGGCTGGCTCCTTTGCCTCGGGTTGATCCCTCCCCACTATGAAAAAAACAACACCTCGTGGGTTCGTGGGACCTGCTTCCCTATTGTGGGGGGGGGCGGAGCCCGGGAACCGTGTCGGGGAGTAAACACTGGGAACTCCTAACTAACATGGGGAATCCCCTCATTTTAACATTTAGTATTGTTTGTTATGTTTATTATCCTAGTAGGAATTAGATGGGTAGTTTTACATAAAGACGTCTTGATCACATGCTCAGAATCTTAGAAATCACCTATGTAACGCTTTATTTGGATAGAATAATTAATAAGCACATCAATCATATGACCAAAAGGGTGTTTATGCAAATATCCCCCTCACAGTAAAGGGCTCACACCACATAAGTAACTATAACTCTATATTACTCCATCACAATATACTTGAAGACACATAATTATACCTTACTAGTCCTTAAGTGTGCCGACATTTCTGATCACTTTCCAAGTTTATTGTCTCACCACAGTGGTCCTATTGGACTTTGACTGACACCCCGGACCCTTTCTTAATTAGGTGGTTAGGTATTCCGATAACCACCTCTGGTGACGTACCATACACAGAGCATGGATACTCCACGACTGCGTAAACCAATACAACCCCATACCCCAAGTCACAATCCGTGGGGAAGCACCTGCTTAACGTACGATCTAACATCCCTCCCCCTCTTTCCTCTGGCTCTCTATCTCCTTCCTAACTTCACCCACTACCTCCATTACCCTAGATCCCAGTGAGGGCTGCTCTTCCTGTCCATACCTACACCCCTACCTTCTTCATCTAGACTTTAAGAATGCAGGTGTCACTAAAATGCATATCCCTTAACGTTAAAGGCCTCAACCTACCAGAAAAAAGGTCACAAGTCCTTTCAGCTCTGACAAAACATAAAGCACACTTTCTCCTACTTCAAGAGACGCATTTCAGAACCAACGCCATTCCCATACTGACAAACCACATCTATAAACAAGCCATACACTCCACAAACCAGGAATCCAAAACAAAAGGGGTCTCGATTCTCATATCCAAGCAAGCTGACTTTCAAATGACAGACACACTAGTTGACCCGGAAGGCAGATTTATATTTATAAAGGGGACATACGCTGGTAGACCCATCACTATAGCCAACATATACTGTCCAAATGAACACCAGGTGTCCTTTGTTAAAAAAATCTGTGACCCGCTACAAAATTTCCAAACCAGACTATTACTATTGGGAGGTGACTTTAATGTACCATTGAACCCCAATCTTGACACATCCACAGGCACATCCACACTTTCATATAGGGCTCTACGCCAAATCAAACTGCAACTACAAAACCTTGCACTCCATGATACTTGGCGCACCATGTATCCATCTGATAAAGACTATACCTTTTATTCAGCCCCATACCAAAAATATTCCAGAATAGATTATTTATTCTTATTACAGAATGACCTACCCCTACTCACGCGGGCGACTATAGAACCAATGTTTCTATCTGATCACCACCCCATTTCAGTAACACTCACATTCCCTGAAATAAGAGAAATGACCAAAACATGGCGACTAAACCCCGCTTTTCTCAAGGACCCAGACAATTTGACCCAGATACACGCATACAAAAATACTTCTTAGAAAACAATACCCCAGATATCCAACCAATCACTATATGGGAAGCACATAAGTGTGTACTAAGGGGAGAAATCATTACACTCGCAACCAAGATTAAAAGGAGACATCAGGAACAAATTAGATCTTTGATCCAAACCATAAACTGGCTAGAGGCTACACATAAACAAACAACGTCACAAAATATACTACAGGAACTACTTCAAGCCCGTTCTACATTACTAGACAAATTAGGAAAGCGTACCAGAAGGCGATATGGACTTCAACAGAAAGTGTTCTATGAACACAGCAATAAGAGCGGGAGACTGCTGGCTTGCACAGTCCTAGCAACCAAAACACCCTCTAGAAATCCACCATATCCGAGATAAACACGGCACTCTCCTCTCCAAAAACGCAGACATCGCCAAACATTTTGAAGAATACTACTAAATTATATAACATAAAATAACATAATGAATCCAAAAGAAAAAAGGGCAACCGTACTTCCCAACTAAAGGAATTTTTAGCTCAGTTCTGCACCAAATCAATCACCTCCCAACTAGCAGAACTCATGGAGAGCCCTCTCTCAACAGAGGAACTTCAACTAGCAATTAAACAGATGAGCGTAGGAAAGAGCCCCGGCCCGGACGGTTTTCTATTAATATATTATAAAAGCTTTCAAGACACTTTGATTCCAGAAATGCTTAAATCCTTCAACTCGCAGACCCACACGCATCAACAAGCAAACTACTAGAAGCACACATAACCCTCATACCAAAGGACGGCAAGGATCATTCACAAGCCTCGAACTACAGACCGATTTCTCTACTTAATGTAGATAATAAATTGTACGCCAAAATATTGGCCAACAGGCTATTACCAATTATCCCTGGCCTCATATCCACTGACCAAGTCGGGTTTATTCCAGGTAGAGAGGCTAGGGATAACACTATACGCACCCTAAATTTACAACATTGGTTAGCCACATCTGGAAAGAAAGGCTTTCTCCTATCTCTAGATGCTGTTAAGGCGTTTGACAGGGTGGCCTGGGACTACATGCAGGAAGTCTTGAAGGGCATAGGTCTTATGCCACGCATGTACACGCATATTAACGCACTATATACCAACCCCTCAGCCAGGGTAAGAGCCAATGGCATCCTGTCAAACGCCTTCTCTATAAGCAACGGTACCCGCCAGGGATGCCCACTTTCCCCATTGATCTATGTCTTGACATTAGAACCCCTGCTAAATAAAATACGCAACAATTCAGATATCAAAGGTATACCCATTGCACATAAAGAATTCAAAGTAGCCACATTTGTGGATGACGTCTTAATCACCCTTCAAGACCCTCAAATCTCCTTACCCAATTTACTGAGTGGCTTAAAACATTTTGGAGAATTATCAAACCTAAAAATTAATTATTCCAAGTCCCATGCCCTGAATATATCTCTTACCCCGCAAGAAGTAACCCATGCCCAACTATCATTCCCATTTCAATGGGAAAAAGAAGCTACTACGTATCTAGGAATCCAGATTACTAAACGAACAGTAGACCTCTATAATCACAATCACGCAAAGGCCCTAGCTAAACTTCAAACAAACAATAAAGAATGGACCAACTTAAATATATCCTGGTTTGGCAGTGCAGCCTTAATAAAAATGATTGTTCTTCCCCGCCTTTTATACCTCATGCAAGCAATCCCAATACATTTACCCCCTTCCCTTTTTGCCACATACAAAAAAATGTGCACAGCCTTTTTATGGAACAGCAAACCTCCACGCATAAAATATGCCCGACTAACACTCCCGAAAATCAGAGGGGGAATTGGCCTCCCTGATCTACACAAATATCACCTAGCATGCCATTTGACTAGGATTGTGGACTGGAAGATACACCATTTAGAAAAAGCATGGGTGGCAATAGAACACTTTTATATCCACACCCCCACACATATTCTCCCCTGGCTACCAACACGACTATGGCCTCAAACTCTCAAGACACATCCCTTTATATCTCCTACCCTATTGGCCTTTAATAAAGCCGTAATACTACATAACTCTTCTACTCATCTCAAACGTAATCATATTCTGTTTCCGTTATCAGGTTTATGACTCAAGTTGGCACACCAGCCATCAGGAAGTGTTTTGGATATCTTTCCTGCTTTTGCGTTTTTGTTCCTTTCTTTCCCTTTCCCTTCCCTTTCCTCCTTTTCCCCTCATCCTCCTTTTTGGGAGATACCCTGGTGACATACGGGAGGGCGCTGCATCTGACATGACATCTTATTGCTCTGTGTGTGGACACTCCTGTTCTTTTTATTTTGCCTTGAGCATCTTGATCTCCAGTGGTTAAAGGATTTAACAAGTGAGGTCAGTATTGATATTAATACATAACACTGTTCGAGGGGTGAGATGCACTGAACGATCCAATAGTGCAAGCAATCTAATCCTTCTCAGAGACCAATATGTAGAAACAAACGGCAAGGACTGCTGTGCAAGAAAATTTATTTCCGAAGAGTAGATTACATCAGTTCAAAAATATCAAACAAGCACCAGATGCTGCTGGATGCGACGTTTCGGGCTTCAACAGATAGCGCCCTTTCTCACAATCATATGTCTGCAACTGGTAACATACACCACATTGTATATATACAAAAATCATTGATTACCACATTTAACTAAGCTGGAATCAATTAGTCCACATCTAACAACATGTTCTTAACTATTCAATTTAATTATTTCAATTGGTTGGAGTGACTTTTTGGTCACAGGTGTACTTGATTCCTCACTAAACGAAAACTTTTTTTCAAAACTTTTTTTTAACACATCTACAGGAAAGAAGAAGAGATCCATCATCCAATAACATCGTTCATCATTACAAAAAAAATTTTCATACTAGATAGAACATTATTTACATTATCCGATGATATATAGCAATGTTTCTCAACTCCAGTCCTCAAGGCGCCCCAACAGGTCATGGTTTCAGGCTTGCCATTATTTTTCACAGGTGATTTGATCAGTTTCACTGCCTTCGTAAATTACCACAGCTGTTTCATCTGAAGGAAATCCTGAAAACATGACCTGTTGGGGCGCCTTGAGGACTGGAGTTGAGAAACACTGATATATAGAAATAGATATTAATACATATGTATTTGTATAGATTTAGTTGCTGTATTTTGCATAAATGTATAGTATTGTGTGTATAATCATGATCTTTGTATTAATCTTATAGATTGTTAGTAGTTGTATAGAAGCTTTTCAGCCCTCTCCCTTTTTCCCTGAAGAAGACCCTCACCCCTCATGTCGAAACGCGTTGGAATTCATCTGTCTGTTTGACAGTTTGGATGGGCCTCTTCCATTTTTCATGTTTCAATCCCATGTGTTAATTATCTCAGTGCTATCATGTGTTTTAGCTTTTTGATCTAGAATGTAAATTATTCCTTGTAATAAACTTCCTATTTTTACAAATGTACTCTTTTTGAGCGTTCATGGTCCTTTAACCACTTGACAACTGGGCACTTAAACCCCCTTCCTAACCAGACCAATATTCAGCTTTTGGTGCTCTCACATTTTGAATGACAATTACTCAGTCATGCAACACTGTATCTATATGAAATTTTTGTCCTTTTTTTCACACAAATGGAGCTTTCTTTTGGTGGTATTTAATCACCGCTGGGTTCTTTATTTTTTGCGCCGTAAAAGAAAGAAGACCGAAAAATCTGTAAAAAAATACATTTTTCTTCATTTCTGTTATAATATTTTGCAAATTAGTAATTTTTCTTCATATATTTTGGCCAAAATTTATACCGCTACATATCTTTGGTAAAATTAACCCAAATCGGTGGATATTATTTGGTCTTTGTGAAAGTTATAGAGTCCAAAAGCTATGGTGCCAATATCTGAAAATTGATCACACCTGAAGTACTGACAGCCTATCTAATTTCTTTAGACCCTAACATTCCAGAAAAGTACAAATACCCCCCAAATGACCCCTTTTTGGAAAGAAGACATTCCAAGGTATTTAGAAAGATGCATGGTGAGTCTTTTGAAGTTGTCATTTTTTCCCACAATTCTTTGCAAAATCAAGGTTTTTTTTTTACTTTTTTTTTTCCCCACATTGTCATAATAGTAGGTTATTTCTCACACACCGCATATGCATACCACAAATTACACCCCAAAACACATTCTGCTATTACTCCCGAGTACGGCGATACCACATGTGTGAGACTTTTACACAGCGTGGCCACATACAGAGGCCCAACATGCAGGGGAGCACCTTCAGGCGTTCTGGAGCACCCAGGCCAATTCTGACATTTCTCTCCTACATGTAAAAATCATCATTTATTATAGAAAATTACATAGAACCCCAAAACATTATATATGTTTTTTTAGCAAAGACCCTAGAGAATACAATGGCAGTCGTTGCAACTTTTTATCTCGCACGGTATTTGCGCAGCAATTTTTTTAGCGCGTTTTTTTTGGAAAAAAAACTGTTTTGTGCTTTACAAAAACCAAAACAGTAAAGTTAGCCTAATGTTTTTGCATAATGTGAAATATGAAGTTACACCGAGTAAATAGATACCCAACATGTCACCTTTCAAAATTGCACGTGCTTGTGGAATGGCGCCAAACTTTGCTACTCAAAAATCCCCATAGGCAACGCTTTAAAATTTTTTACTGGTTACATGTTTTGAGTTACAGAGGAGGTCTAGGGCCAAAACTATTACTCTCGCTCTACCGATGGCAGCGATACCTCACATGTGTGGTTTGAACACCGTTTTCATATGTGGGCGGGACTTACATATGCGTTCGCTTCTACATGCGAGCACACAGGGACAGGGGCGCTTTAAAAATTTTTTTTTTTTTTTATTGTTCATTTTACTTTATTTATTTTAGTTTGATGCTTGTTTCCAAAAAAAAAAAATTTTAACCACTTTTATTCCTATTACAAGGAATATAAACATCCTTGTAATAGGAATATGGCATGACAGGTCCTCTTTACAGTGAGATATGGGGTCAATAAGACCCCACATCTCACCTCTAGGCTGGGAAGCCTGAAATTAAAAAAAAAAAAAACGACCCTGGCTTCGATCGTAGCTGTGAGTCGGTAGAAGCGCGGGAGGGGGGACATCCCCTCTCTCCTCCTGTAAGAACGATCAAGCAGTGGAATAACTGCTATGATCATTCTCATGGTGTAGGGAATCGCCGGCTGAAAAAGCTGATATCTGAATGATGCCTGTAGCTGCAACCATCATTCAGATATCTCTGCACAAAGTCAAGGACGTTGTATGACGGCCGGCGGGCGGGAAGTGGTTAAAACGCTTTTTTTTTTTAACACAAAGTTGTCCATTTATACAATATTTCTACCACATACATATGTACATACCAAAAATGACATCCCAAAATAGATTCTCCTACTCCTCCTGAGTACGGCGATACCACATGTGTGAGACTTCCACAGCCTGGCCACATACAGAGGCCGAGTACAGCTGAGCATGGCTCAGCATGGCAGGGTATGGCGGGGTATTGCGGAGTATGGCGGAGTATGGCGGGGTATTGCGGAGTATGGCGGGGTATGGCGGAGTATGGCGGGGTATGGGGGAGTATGGCGGGGTATGGTGGAGTATGGCGGGGTATTGCGGAGTATGGCGGGGTATGGCGGAGTATGGCGGGGTATGGCGTAGTATTGCGGAGTATGGTGGGGTATTGCGGAGTATGGCGGGGTATGGCGGGGCATGGCAGAGTATGGCGGGGGGCATTGCAGAGTATGGCGGGGGCATTGCAGAGTATGGCGGGGGCATTGCAGAGTATGGCGGGGGAATTGCAGAGTATTGTGGGGGCATTGCAGAGTATTGCACAGCATTGCAGAGTATTGTGGGGGTATTGCAGAGTATTGCACAGCATTGCAGAGTATTGCACAGCATTGCAAGAGTATTGCACAGCATTGCAGAGTATTGTGGGGGTATTGCAGAGTATTGCACAGCATTGCAGAGTATTGTGGGGGTATTGCAGAGTATTGCACAGCATTGCAGAGTATTGCACAGCATTGCAAGAGTATTGCACAGCATTGCAGAGTATTGTGGGGGTATTGCAGAGTATTGCACAGCATTGCAGAGTATTGTGTGAGTATTGCAGAATATTTCACAGCATTGCAGAGTATTGCACAGCATTGCAGAGTATTGTGGGGGTATTGCAGAGTATTGCACAGCATTGCATAGTAGTGAGGGATGGCTGAGCATGGATGGATGGATGGATGTCTCTGTGCAGCGCTGTGGGCACTACTCATACAGCCCACAGTGCTGCAGACATCCATCCATCCCCCTCCCCGCTCACTGTGTACCGATCGGTACACAGGAGGGGAGGAGAGGAACCGGCGTCATCAGATGACGCCGGTCTGTTTACATGTGATCGCGCCGTCATTTGACGGCGCGATCACATGGTAAACGGCTGCGATCAGCGGCCATTTACCGGGATCCGTGATGCGCCGGGTCCTCTGGACCCGGCGGTCACGGATGTGTTCAGGTGCGCGCCCCAGGGGGCGCGCGAGAGGGGAATTCTGGGAGGACGTCATAGTACGCCCTCCCAGAGTTATCCAACCGCCCTGCAGCCGTCATTCGGCTATGGGCCGGTTGGTAAGTGGTTAAAGTCCAGTTTTCTGAGGAAACCTTCTTTTACGTTCTGTTAGGTAGAGACTTAAAAGGGCAAACTACTAGAGATGGCAGCTCCAAACAAGCATCCCGTGACACTAAAAAGGGAAATTGGTGTCTGCATGCAGTGTCAGTATGGTGTCAAGAAGGATGTTGGGTTTGCACCCTCTCACCAATCCTCTCTCACCAATCCTCTGTGCGATAACACAACGATAATCCCAGGTGCTGGTTCAGGCTCCTGATGCTCCTAGCGATGTTGTAAGGCACTGGATCCCCTTCTGAAAGCCGATCGAGATGACTGGTAGCAAAACTTGCAAGGTAAGGAGGCAGCGGCTGAACCGATACCTGGATGGATATTGCGATCCCTGAAACAGCGTGGGTCATCTCTGCTGAGCTGGGTGCTGCCGATCAGGGTTCCTGAGCTTAACGGTGGCAGAACGTGTGGGTGACACCGATCCTGGCTCCACTCTATCTTCTTGCAGAGCTTTCCCAGTCGTCTCAGGAAAAACACATCTCTCTCTCTCTCTTTGATGGAGTTCCACCACACAGTCTGGTCACCTCACCACACTCCCTCTCTCTTTGCAGTCTCTGGAAAGGCTTGGCTTTCTCTCTCTATAATAGGTTACACACTCTCTGTTAACAGTGTGTGTCTCTCTCCTTTAGCCTGATGCTGATACCTCAGTCCACTCTCCTCAGACAGCTCTCCCTCCTTTAGATTGCTCTCTCTCCTTTAGATGTCTCTGTCTCTCTCTTTTAGCCTGATGCTGGTACCTCAGCCAGGCCTGGATTTACTCCCTTTGCCGCCCCAAGGCCGGGTCCTTCAATGCCGCTCCCCCCCCCCCCACACACACACACAACCATTTTCGTCCTTTATCGATGACTGCTACAATATATCACTTAAAAACATATCTCCACACACGAGAACACTGAAAATTACTGGCTTTAATTGTACAGACTGAAAATACTCTGTAATGCAGAAAATGTCTATAATAATAATAATAATAATACAGTGCACAGTGCAAATCCTAACCAGTACTGCATTTTTTATGATAAATAATAATGATAATAATAGAGATCAGATCCCAGGCAGCATTGCAGGACAGTTCAGCTGTTTTGCACTAAGCCACAAACACACTGACAGCCCTGATCTGTGCCCCTATTGTCACACTCCACAAAACAACTGGGCTGACAGTCTACAGCACTATGACATCACAACACCTAATAACAAAAAGTAAGAAAATAAAATCTCCAACACAATGCACCTACAAACTACACTGCACAATGTTGCATAGAACGCAAAACAAAACCCAAAAGCAACACATGAAGGAATTTCAAAGGGTGCAAAGCAATACATAAATTGCAACACACACACAAAAAAAACTCCTGCACCCCCCAGCTCCCCACTCTCCCTTCTCCTGCCCAAATTCTGCAGCCTAGATCTGGCGATTAGCAGCAAATGATGGCAGAAAAATGCAGGAAAATGGAGGCAGGAGTGAGCTCTGGGCTGGTGTCACACAGCTCAGTCAGTTTTGATGACTCGTGGGAAGTCCTCTAGCACACTCTATATCAAAAGCCAGGAATGTAGTTTCACAAGACTTGGAACGTTTCAATAAAGGGAAGGATAGAGAGAAAAAAAATGTCTCTCGTCAACTTTTAGGTAAGTTTCGTTTTTGCAGATTGGGCTTTTTGTGGGTGCCAGGGATGGTGCAGGGGAGCTACCTGGTGCTCCACAGGGCCTGGCACAGGGCACAAAGCTCACTGCTTTGCCTGGGAAGCTTCCTCTGGAGGTCAGGAAAATAGAAGCACATATACTGTATCCCTTTTTGCAAGCCTTGCCTGCCTAGGCAGAGGGGGGAAGAAGGTGCAGCCTTGCTGCCAGAAGGGATCAGCTCTGGGGGAGGCTGTGCTACCTGCCAGGGGGGCTGCAAGGAAAGAAAAGGAACCTACTTTTGGCCAGTTTCCTTGCCCTCGCCTTGGATCTCATCTTGTCAGGTGGTGGGTTCCTCTTCTCCTCCTTGAGCCCAGAAGCAAGGAACACACTATCTTCATCTCAGCAGCATTGTCTGTTCGGAGACCTTTGCACATGCGCACAGAGCACTCAATCTGATGCCCTCGCCAGCAGGGGAGGGCTGGCAGCCTTAGGCCTTGGGGGCAAGTCCAGTCAAGTGGCCCATTAAAAAACCTTGCCGATCAGCTGCCGTTGTTATACAGCAGCGGGTTAGCTCCCCGGCACCCGCGGCATGACGCTGGAGCCGATGTGTGTGGCCAGCGGCCGCAATATCTGCCGGTGACCTGCGATCGCTCCTGAGAGAGACAGAACGGGGATCTGTCAATGTAAACAGACATCCCTGTTCTGACAGGGGAGTTAGAGAGAGAGAGATCTGCTGTTCCTAGTGATCAGGAACAGCGATCTCTCACTACTCCCAGTCACTACACTGCCCCCCCACAGTTAGAAACACCTCCCTATGGAACATTTAACCCCTTGATCGCCCCCTAGTGTTAACCCGTTTCCTGACAGTGACATTTATACAGTAATCAGTGGCTATTTTTAGCTCTGATCGCTGTATATATGTCAATGGTCCCAAAAAAGTGTCAAGTGTCCGATATGTCGCAGTCCGGCTAAAAAACGCTGATCACTGCCATTACTAGAAAAAAATAAAAATGTCAAATCTATTGCCTATTTTGTAGATGCAGACGCTGTAACTTTTTTTTTTTTTTTTTACCAAAAATATGTAAAAAAAATACATATTGGCCTAGACTGATGAAGAAATATATATATATATATATATATATATATATATATATATATATATATATATATATATTTTGGGATATTTATTATATTAAAAAGTTAAAAGAATTGGTTGTTTTTTTTCAAAATTTCGCAAAAAATAAAAACCGTGACCAAATACCACCAAAAGAGAGCTCCATTTGTGGGGAAAAAAAGAAGTCAATTTTGTTTGGGTACAAAATCACACGACCGCGCAATTGTCAGTTAAAGCGATGCAGTGCCGTATCGCAAAAAATGGCCTGGTCAGGAAGGGGGTAAATCCTTCCGGGGCTGAAGTGGTTAAACCACCGAATCAGCTCACCATCATCAGTGCCCATCAATGCAGCCTCACTAGTGCAGACAGTGCACATAGGTGCAACCTGATCAGTGCCCATCCATGCCTCCTCCCCAGTGCAGACAGTGCCCATCAGTGCCTTCTGATCAGTGCCGCCTCACCCATGCAGACAGTGCCCATAAGTACAGCCTAATCAGTGCCGCCTGCCTCACCAGTGCCCATCATCAGTGCAGCCTGATCAGTGCCCATGGAATGTGGGGGGTCAGCTGGGGGTGTGTCAGGGTCTGTGTTACAGCTATGTACTTACTCTCCTTGCACAGCCTCTTCGGAGGGGGTGATAAATCTCAGTCACTTCTCGTCTCTGCCTCTCAATCCAGCGCCGGGTCCCTGCTCACAACTGCTTAAGTCACGTGTGAAGTGCTGGCGGCTGCCTCTGAGGCTCCTCGGCGGTGGGAGTTGTAGTCTGTTGCCCTGCTGAATTCCTCCCACCGCCAGGAACTTCAGTGAGGCCAGACTACAACTCCCAGAGTGCAGCGCAGTATGACACAGTCACACGTCCCCGGCCCAGCGCCCGCCCCTGCTCGCCCCTGCTTGCCAGGACTAAGAAAGTTTGAAGGGGCTATGTTAGTGCGGGGGGGAGAGGCGGCCGAGAAGTCGCCGCAGGAGCGGCGCCGCCCCCGCACCACTGCCGCCCCGAGGCCTGGCCTCCGTGGCCTTGTGAGGAATCCGGCCCTGACCTCAGCCCACTCTCCTCAGACAGCTCTTTCTCCTTAATAATAGGTCACACTCTCTTTGGAGTCAGTGTGTGTCTCTCTCTCCCCTCAGCTCCAAAAATCCCTCTCACGGCATTTTTCTCTCACTCTCCTCACATTTCTCCTTTTCCTGGGCTTCAGGATATCCTTCCTGCTCTGTTGGGGAACACAGTCCCTGGTGTCAGCGTGTGTCTCCTCACTCTGGCACCTCAGTTCCTTCCCTTCACACACTCCTCCTCTCCTCACTGTTAAGTATGATTGTGTCCCAGCAAAGGACTTTTTGTGCCTTGGTGTCTCCCTCTCTTTTAAGCAATCTCCTCTCCTCTGTCTTCTGTCTTCTCTCTTTCTTTTACCTCAGTACTTCCCTCTCTTCCATCCCCTCAGCACTTCCTGAAACTCCACTTTTTCCCAGTATGCTCTGGGTCTGAGTTTTTCTGGAAGGACCAGTCAGCATCTTTCTGTCTTCATCTTGTGACCAAAAGGAGAAATTGCATTACAACATGCCTGCTACATATATAAATAGCAGAGCTACATTTTTAGAGTGTAGGTCCACTTCTAAAGCATATCTAAAAGCAAAAATGTAAAATAATACAGCTTAAAGAGTAACTCTACTTTTGTTGAGAAAAAAATCCCCTTTTGGTGTTCTGTACGTTGCAAAGATTTTAACAAAATTTGTAGTGGAGTCCCAACTGTTTCAGTTCTTTAGAAAAATATGTACCTTCCAGTAAGAGAAACAGTGTCCAGCAAAGGTGGGTTGAGCCAAACCATTTACAACTGACAAGGATGCTTACAATTATATTCATTTATGTAAAACCTTTATCCCAAAATGAGCAAAAAAAAAAAAAAAATCTCTGTAACTGCTTTAAACTATTAGCTGGCATTTAGTGTTCATTTTTTAGTCAAGTTCATCTAAATTTGCTATTGTATCTAAAACAACCCTCTTAACATGATGACAAAGCTGCTTCCAAGGGTGGCTCCATTGCTCCTCCATAGAGTGAAGCTACTTTAAGACAAGACATGTGGTACTGGCTGGGCCAAGTGAACATTAAGGAAAACTAAAAAAGGAAAGTCAATGCAGCCCCCATATATAACCACTTTGGCTCTCACACCTGTTTTCCCCCCTATGGACCAGACCATATTTCACATTACTGCTATGTGTCTGTTCATGAGTCCATATATTTGTAATTACTTATGTTTTAATTTATTCGCATTTTAAGGGGGAAAAGAGTAAAAATCTGAAAAAAAAAATATTTTTTCAAGTTTGATCAGTAATTTTTTGAACACAAGTACCATTAATGTGAGGAAAACATACACATGTTATTCTGATCCTAGCAGATAATGATATATTTGGGTAATGGTGATGCTGCGCTGTGGGCTAACTAATAATAACTAAGAGTAGATATAAAGTGCAAAAAATACTATTGAGCCTGATACAAAACACAATCAGATGATATAATAAAGTGCATGTGCAAATAGATCTAAAGTATCATCTGTAATGGAAATTTGTAAGTTCTGTATATAATTGTATTCTATTTTGTATGTATTTCACATTGCCCTCACTGTGCACACGGCACTAACAATGTTTTCAGTACATGTTTACATTCTTTCGAGTCCTGATTAGAATTAGCCTGCCTATGTAACGCCCCTTGTTACCATAAACGTACAATTGTAATATTAATGTGATACCTACATAATCATGTGTATAAAAACCTTCAATTGCATCATAATAAAGCAGAACAGTTATTTGGAAAGATGCTGAGCATATCTTTTGTGTCTGTTCCCTACCACCTTATTCCCTCTATTGGAGGTGGCTGGAGACAAAGAAAGCCACATGTGTTAAATTGATGATGTAGGAATCAGCTGCTGTGAGCCCAGTGCAGGACACACTCCCTGAAGACTCAGATATTTAATTTTTTGTAGATTTGATCCCAGTTTTATACCAAGGATGCCCATACTGAGTATGCAGTTTATCACCCAGAAGGATACTCTGTATTTAGAGTCATTGGTTCCTTTTTCCCAGCTTCCCCAAGAAGCAGAGCTCCATGTTTTAGCAAAGCCTGGGAGCTATAAAAAGAGTATATATTTATATAGATAGTCGAGATATAGAGAGTTTTTGGTTCTATTTGAAGGACCAGAAGCTTGTTTTTACTTCAGCGGGTAAACCAATCAAGCATGCTAAGTAAATTAGTTTTCAGCTTTCCAGTTTCTTGCTGAGGTAGCCATACTAACATTAAAACTCACACATGGAAGCAGACCAGGCAACCAAGGATGCTGCATTACAGCCCCAGACACTTGATGGGTCTGTGCAACTCACAGATTCCACCCTAGTTCTGGCCCAGTATAGCTGGAATTAATAATTCAACTTTAAGGACCCCAGAACGAGAAGAGCAAGTGGTCCACAGGGGGCAACTTCTTATGAAATAGGACTTTAGAAAAGGTGATCATTTATGTCTGCCAGCCACTCTTTTACCTCCAGCTTGACACATAGACCGTGTCATCAGTTACAAGCAGTTATGGCTGCCTTAGTAAATGAGCATGGGATAGAGCCAGGGGTTCACCACAGTTGTTTTTATAACATACCACTTCTTGTTTTACCTGTTACCAAAGGTGTTTCCAAAAGCTGAACATCCCTTCCAGAGATTACAAAAAGATATAACTAGATGGCCAAGTCAGGATCTTACGAGTATGCATTTTGTCTGTATGAACATCTTTTCTGGATGTCCAGTGGCAAATGCTACTGCAAAGGCCACAGTAAAAAGTGTTATCAGAAGTAGTTTGTAAGTACAGAGTGCAGTATCTACAGAGAGTAACAGAGGAAATCATTTTTATAGGAGAGTCCTTACTAGAAGTTTTGAGGTTTTTTTTTTACACTCCCTACTGTCTACAATGTAGCGGAAAAAGTAGAGTAAGAAACTAGAAAACTATTTCCTGAATGTTTTCTTATATTTTATCAAGCCCCTAAGGGAATGTTGGACTCTCTCCCTATGGGATTTGGTTTGGGAGTGTGTTACTCACTTGCTTATATTTTGTCTGATTTTGTCTTATATTTTGTCTGTATCAGCTGAAGTCCTCCATTCTGATCTCACAGAGAGCATTGCTGATCTTTTAAGGTTTTTGACAAACTCATGTATGTGTTTTCTCCCCAATTCCAGATCCTAAACATTTGGAAGGATCTAAAACTAAAGCCAGGTGACTTGTGGATTGTTAAGAGACATATATATAAGGAAATGTTTGGAGACTCAATAAATCTCTGTGTTTGATTTGTTTCCCTTTTGCGATCACAGTCTAGGGTACTTTTTGATTCAATTACTTTAATTGTAAGGGATATATATGTTATTTGAAAAGTAGTTCAGCCATGTTGAAGTCATATTTGTCTTTTGTACGTCTTCCATTTTCAGTAGAATTGTCTGTGTTTACATATGCTGATAAGTCAGCATGCCAACAATTAAGCTAGAAGGCCATTCTGGCCACAGGAGTGTACAGCCAGTACTCTGTAAATATGTCTTATCATTAGTTTTTCACAATGAAAAGTCATTTTGTATTGGGCGTGGTTTGGCTGCTGCAGATGATGGCCGCCTAGATTCTCTGCTCTCCCTCAGAACGGGGCACAACAGCGATTATAGAGCCAGTATTAGCTGCCTTCGCCTCCGGTTCGGAGGCCACTGCTTCTGGGACACTCCGGGATATGACCAAGAAGAAAAAGAACACTAATAGCCAGAGATCAAGCCGTTTCCAGGAGTACTTCATGAAGCCGGCTCTCTCCTCACCACAAGATGGCGCCGAGCGGGAAAGCCGTTCGGCTTCGCCCTCACCCGCACATTCTCACACGTCGGACACTCTGTGGGACATGGAGGAACAAGACCAGCTGGACTCCACTGCCTCCACTGCCTCTCCTCAACTGCAGGACAGAGGTAAGAGAGCCGCTGAATCCCCGGCAGGCTCACCAATTATTTCACCTGCTCTAAAGAAGCAGCATTGGGCTGACGCTGCACACACAGGAGACAGTGCCACTAACTCCCTAGCTGCCTTCCCAGCATCAGTTAATACTCCAGCCTCAGAGAGCACCCTGAAGTCTATGCTTCTCTCATTACAAGCTGACCTACAAAGAGATTTAAAAATTTCTCTTAATCACGTCCAGAGCAGAGTAGAAAAGCTAGAGGACCGAACTGACACCATTGAACAACAACTGCACACAGTGGCTCAGGCACATAATGCAGCTATAGATACACAGGATGCTCAGGCAGCTGCGATTCACCAAATGCAGCTTAAAATCGCAGACCTCAAAGACCGCTCTAGGCGGAATAACTTAAAGTTCAGGGGGATACCAGAGTCGATTAAACCAGGAGAACTAGTGTCCTATCTCCAACAACTGTTCCGCACGCTAGTACCCAACCTGTCCACTCACGACATGATCATCGACCGAGCGCATAGAGTACAAAAACCAAAACATCTTCCGGATACTGTCCCTAGGGACACCCTGGCTCGGATTCATTTCTTTCACACTAAAGAAAGACTGTTACGAGCTACGAGATCCATGCGTACATTACCAACCCCATATGCTGCAATTTCCATATTCGGCGACATTTCAGCTGCCACAGCCCAGGCACGTAAACGGTTTGCTCCTGTCACTTCAGTCCTGCAAGACAAACAGGTTCAATATCGCTGGGGCTTCCCTACAAAGCTTCTGGTTACCTTTCAAAACCAACTGATCCCAATTCTGACACCCAAAGATGGCCTGAAACAACTGCATAATTGGGGTCTCATTCCCCATGTCCCTCCTAGCATTCCTCGATCCAAACAATCTACCAAGGTCCCGGATCCCTGGTCGCAGCAAGACAGAACCTGATGAGATGTACAAGGACCTTCCACCACGGGAACTCTAATATTTTTCTGGCTAATACCATCAGCATTACTCAGTGCCTTATGAGGGGGCACAGGGGCTCTCTAGAGCTGATCTGATCACTCCCCGATACTTCTAGTGTGCTAAGCACATACGTATCTACACGTTAACTTTTGTTTCTCTTTTCTCTCTTATTACTTGCTTATTGTGATTTATTGTCACATATTTCCTAGAAACAGACCTAACTGTATCTGTCATATCTTCTCAAGTCACAAATTTGACTGCATTTACTGGTTTATCTGGTGTCGTTAATATTACATTGTTTGTTGCAACATCCTTTCTTGCTACTGTCAGTCCTTTAACCAAGGACCAATCCCTGGTGTGATAAAACAAACGGTGGTGATCCCCTTCCATACCAAAACACGCACTTTACACATCTCGCCTGCAGAATGTTGTCAATTACTACCATTAATGCCAAGGGTCTTAACCACCCCTTTAAGCGATCACTTCTCTGGAAGGAACCCATTTACCAAAAGGCCGATATTCTGTGTGTCCAAGAGACACATTTTACCAAAAACAAAGCTCCGGCTTGTACCCATAAACAATACCCACACTGCTTCTTTGCCAACTCAGATAAAAAAGCAAGAGGTGTATTGATAGCAATACGCTCCTCCGTAGCATTCCAACTACACCAAGTTGAACGAGACCCTCTAGGCAGATTTCTCATCCTTTCTGCATCCTTTAATAACTGCCCACTGGTCATAGTCAACTTATACTCGCCTAACGTAGGACAAAAATCCTTCTACCAGAGTATACTAAACAAGCTTTCTACCTACCCCAAAGAACGTATCATTCTCTGCGGAGACTTTAACGAGATTGTGGACCACTCTCTGGATTCCTCCAATCCTCGCAGGAAAAGCTCTTCGGCATTGTCCTCACTCCTCATAAAGGAGGACCTCTATGATATATGGAGGTGTGCTCATGGTACGGAACGGGATTATACCTACTTCTCACCAACTCAGGGATCATATTCCAGACTCGATTTATTCCTCACATATAAACTCCTATTACAACAAATTACCTCAGCCCATATTGGGCTCATTACCTGGTCTGACCATGCCCGGGTAACCATCTCTCTAAGCACAACGCATTCCTCCAAGTTAAACAAGATATGGAGAATGAATGCCTCCCTACTAACTCACTCGTTCTACAAATCAGAAATCGAGGCTGGAATAGAGTCATACTTTTCTATTAATGCTGGTTCAGTAACCAATTCCACGACGGTATGGAATGCACATAAATCGGTAATTAGAGGGTTGTTTGTCAAATTCGGTGCCCATGAGAAAAAAAAGCGATCAGAAATTACTGTCCAGTACTTAAACCGCATTAGGGATCTTGAACATAGTAACAAAACCTCTCCCAATGCACAACAGTCTAAAAAGCTTCACCAACTTCGACTAGACTTAAGCTCCCACCTACACAAAAATTTTGATTTCTACATTAAACGTCTCCGACTATCTTGGTACTCCCAAGGTAACAGGCCGGGCAAAGTTTTAGCAAACCAATACAAACGCAGAGTAATCCAATCCAAAATATTATACCTCACTGACCATCGCGGTCATAGATGCACAAATCCACTAGACATAGCCAACTGTTTTAAAACCTTCTACTCCAAACTGTACAACATCGCCTCGCTCTCCTCAGAACCATCACCCACGGACGTTGACATCCAGTCTTTCCTATCATCAGTCCAGCTCCTTTCGATCACTCCCTCCCAATTGCAAGCCCTTTCACAACCGTTCACAGAAATGGAACTCAAGACAGCCATTAACTCCCTTCCCCTCCACAAGAGTCCGGGTCCCGATGGATTCTGTAATGAATACTATAAGACGTATTCTGACTTACTTACCCCCCACTTATGCGCCTCGCTAAACAGATTTGCAACGACGGGAGACATCCCCAAGGAGTCTCTTGAAGCCTTAATTGTCACCATCCCCAAACAAGGTAAACCCTTTGACGATCCAGCCAACTACCGACCCATATCCCTCCTTAACACTGACCTGAAGCTCTATGCCAAACTGTTGGCCACTCGCCTAGCCACTCTCATCCCCTCCCTAATACATCACGATCAAGTAGGGTTCATCCCACACTGCCAGACCTCGGATGGCACACGCAGATTTATCGACCTCATTCAATGGACAGAACATGATCGGACGCCTTCTCTGTTCATCTCATTGGATGCAGAGAAGGCGTTTGATAGAGTGCATTGGAGCTACTTGGAAAGCGTGCTCATTAAATTTGGCTTGACTGGTACCTTCTTACGAGCCATTCTAGGCCTTTATACCAAGCCTACAGCTAGAGTTTGGTCAGGAGGGTACTTGTCGGACCCGCTCTCCATCACTAATGGCACCAGGCAAGGATGCCCATTATCCCCACTCATCTTTGCCATGATTATCGAGCCCTTAGCGGCTGCCATTCGTACCAACCCGCAAGTTGAGGGTATCACAGTGGGTGAGTCCTCCCACAAAACAGGGCTCTACGCAGATGACATCATAGTCTTCCTCACAAATCCCAAAAAATCCCTGCAAGCTCTTCAACGAGTACTTAATGATTTTGGACAGGCATCACTATATAAAATTAACCATTCCAAATCTTCTATGATGGGTATTCATCTTACTTCTATTGAAAAGAAGGAATTATCCCAAATAACGCATTTCTCATGGGCCCCGAACTCAATGTTTAACTACCTAGGGATTCAGCTAGTTACTCCATCAACGGCGCTCCTTCGCAACAATATCGAGCTATTAACTACCAAACTCCAACAAATAAGCTCTGAACTCCGGACAGTGAAAACCTCCTGGGCAGGACGCATAGCCCTAGTGAAGATGTTTCTCCTTCCTCATATTTTATACCTCTTTAGAACTCTCCCAATCCCAATATTGCCTTGCTATCTACACAAACTACAACGTATCCTCAACTCATTCATATGGGAGGGCAAACGCCCCAGGCTACACCACTCAACATTGTACCTAGCCACTAAGTATGGAGGAATGGGAGCCCCAGAGATCCAAATATACTATAAAGCGGCAATACTCGACCAAACTAAACATTGGTGGAACCCATCCTCGTCACCAACATGGAAACAAATTGAACGTACTGTGATGTCTAAAGACCTTCAACTACTTTTATGTGCATCTTGGCTCAACTATCACCCACCTAGGTCCTTTTTGGACACTGTCAATGCCACAATGAGAGTCTGGCGATCAATTCCACAAAGGCTCAAAGGAATCTCCTCTCACACTCTAAAACTCCTGCCACTCGCTACTCTGGAACTTTTAACACCCGACTTAACCATACACCACTGGATTAGAGCCGGCATCTGCAACTTGAGTGACCTATACACATCGCAAGGATTTACTACCTTCCAACGTCTCTCTACTATCTTCAACATACCACGACATGACTTCTTCCGATTCCTGCGAATTCGGCACACCTTATCATCGCTTCAGTGGTCCTCCAACCAAGCTACCAACAAACTACTACAATATTATGCCACGCGACAACCCCGTACCAAAGGTCTGTCCTTTATGTACTCACTGCTAACCACTCCTTGCTCTGAGGGTAAATCCACAGCTATGCAACACTGGGAACAAGTACTACATTTTTCCACACAAGAAGAGGTGTGGTACAGTTCTCTCAACAGCACCCGTGCCCATTCCAGGAATGTCACCCACTGGGAAACAGTCATGAAACTCTATCATCGCTGGTACTATACTCCAACCAAACTGGAGGCCATTTTCCCCCCAACACCCTCTACATGTTGGAGGCACTGCAAAACAGATGGATCCCTGGTCCACATATGGTGGACTTGTTCTGCTCTTCAACAATTCTGGAAAGACGTGTCCAGTCTCATATGCTTAGTCACGGGCGTTAAGGCTCATCTAACCCCACAATTGGCCATGCTAGGGATAGGGTTAACCGAATGGCCAACCTCACTACGGTCAATACTTACCCATATCTTGATAGCGGCAAGGCTCTCAATTGCCCGCAATTGGAAAAATCCTCATCCACCCTCCATCCAATTAGTAATTTTTCTGCTCAATGACCAATGCCACATGGAATATATGTTCGCCAAAGCACATCTATTGACCACCAAATTCTTTGCCCAATGGGAACTTTGGCTTCAAGATCAAAGGAGTGACCCTCTACCATGAACTAACCTCTTCATACTTGTAGTCATGACCTTCCCAATCTGGAACTGAACCAGCAGCTACACAGTCTTATACTGAGTCTAAATATTTGATTTCTGTTATATTGTTGTACATGCCTCTTTCTACTAAAATGCCCCCCTGGGTATGGCCTCCTGACATTGCATAGATGTTCCCACTACTCTCCTAACCCACACTGCATGCATATCGATTACCAACCATATTGGGTCACACAGTGTCCCTCCACTCTTCTCTGACCTTGGACGATGTCAGGAAGGCCTACCTTTAGAGCACTACTTTTTACTTACCGGCATCCCTAATTCTACTAATTCTACTCTCTGTACCTTTCTTTGCTAATCTGCTTCAACTATCTCCTAGCTTGATATTATGTGTTGTCATGCATGTGACTTGTAGACTACTTATGTTATACTTTATTGGTCTCATGCCCCTTTCAGGGCATTATGTTGTCTATGTGAAAAACTCAATAAAACCTTGGTTACGGAAAAGTCATTTTGTAATGAAAAAGCTGCTCAGCTATTATTTTCTCCACAATGGAGTTTTTGCCTCTTTGGCCAGGACTACCTCCACCTAAGCATGTGGAGGTTCCTGGTTAAAGGTGATAGCAGGTATGGTTAGTGATCAAAATATTGATCAAAAGAGAGGAGACTGTAATGGAAATTTGTAAGTTCTGTATATACTTGTATTCTATTTTGTATGTATTTCACACTGCCCTCACTGTGCACATGGCACTAATAATGTTTTCAGTACATGTTTACATTCTTTTGAGTCCCGATTAGAATTAGCCTGCCTATGTAAGGCCCCTTGTTACCATAAACGTACAATTGTAATATTAATGTGATACCTACATAATCATGTGTATAAAAACCTTCAATTGCATCATAATAAAGCAGAACAGTTATTTGGAAAGATGCTGAGCGTATCTTTTGTGTCTGTTCCCTACTGCAGTCTATTTGCACATGCACTTTATTATATGAATTGATTGTGTTTTGTATCAGGCTAGTATTTTTTGCACTTTATATCTACTCTTAGTTATTATTACTTAGCCCACAGCGCAGCATCACCATTACCCAAATATTACATTTTAGTTTTTGGGTTTAGATACTATTTAAATACATAACCTGAAATACATGGCATAGATTGATGACATAAAAGTTACAGCTATTTATGTACCATATTTTCGAAGGGTAACAAGTGACATATTTTTATTCATCCATTTAATGTGATTATTATATCTGATATTTGTTTCAAAGAGTTTATATTATTACTATTATTATTATTTATACCTATTATATTAAGGAAATCATTTTTAGTATTTAAGAACTAGCAAGCCAGCATGATATGATGTTATATTAAACAAGCTGCTTAAGCTTAAGGAATAAGTCATTATGGGCGAAGACTCTGTGCCTTGAGGTTAAAAGAGACAGACAGAAAAAACTTGTCTCAATGACATACAGTCAAGAGAATATATGACATATATTGAAAAGGACAATAATGAGCTACAGCTGTGGCATTACTGAAAAATTAAAAAAGAAAACTTGCCTTCGATTTTACATTATCGCACATTATAATAAAACACTGTTAAATGCATTAGTATGTTAGGAATCGTCAAAAGTAATAAAACATCAGCAAATGTATAGCAGCTGTACCAGCCTTTAGAATGCAGCTTGAATAATTCATTGGGTGGACAAAACAAACCAAAACATTAGCACATCCCTTTTTTAGTTCAGCTTTCTAAAGCATAAAACAGCTATTGATTCGGCCTTTGCACTGTGCTGAATGGAAGACATGAGCAGATGTCTGTCCCCCTTTTTTTCTTTCAATAATTTAATGCAGAAAAAGCAAAAACCTATTTGTGTGCTATACCCTACTTTTATCAAGTACAGTTAAATATTGCATTTAAGAAGGGCTCTGTTCTAAACAACCTTTTTTTCCAATAAAATAAGCTGTTCAATACTTTAAACTTAACCTTCAATGCAATTTTGTCTTGGTTTCTGATGATGACTAACCTGCTGAAATGCTTATTAGTTTATCTCCGCATATCTCCTAATTCAAACATCGAAAATAATTTTTTATCTGTTCCAGTACCAATTATTATTACTCTTATTATTATCATCATCATCATCATCCACTTGCCCTCCAAAAGATTTACCCCCTTTCATGACCAGGCCATTTTTGGAAATACGGCACTGCGTTACTTTAACTGACAATGGTGTAGTCATGCAAAGCTGTACCCAAATAAAAATTTATGTCATTGTTTTTCCACAAATAGAGCTTTCTTTTGGTGGTATTTGTACACCACTGTTTTTTTACTTTTTGCACTATAATTACAATTTTTTGAGATAAACCTAATAATTTGTACTTTCTGCTTTAAAACATATTCAATAAAAAATGAGGCAAATTTCTTCAAACGTTTAGCTGGCATCCCTTTGCCTGGCACTTGCTGATTGGCTTCTGCTGTGGCAAATCACAGCAGAAGTGGTGCGCCGCCGGCGCATGCACCCCCTACCAGGAGGTGCAGAATTACATATATATACATGATTCTGCACTGCGCAGCCACACTGTAGCAGTTAATCTGCTATGGGGCGGTCGGCAAGTGCTTATTATCATTGTCATACAGGATTTATATAGCACCAACAGTTTGCTTATGATGTGAGTTAAAAATGTCATAAGAGAAATATTGGGCTACAATAACTGATGGTTACTTGAGTGTGTCTGGATTCAATATTCTCTAGCCATATACCTAGAACAAGTATGTAAAAAGAAATATAAATATGGATGAATGAATGTACTATATGAAACAGCAATTAACCCATCAAAGCAGCGCTATTTTCAGTCCTCAATGCTGACTGATAAAACAAAGTCTTTGTAAATGCAAGCAAAACACATGCAGGCAGGTAAATTCCAACAAAGACACAGTGGTTGGAGCTCGGTCTGGATTCCCTTATATGAATAGTAGATCTGATGAGTGCACCTTTCACCATCTATTGGGACACCTTGTGCTGCACACACCCCATAGAGGTTCAAACTCACCGGAGCCAGGAGGTTAACAAGCCTTGGATCAAATCCTCTCTCTGTTTACTCCCGAAGTCCTCCAGGGTTGATGATCAGATAATAGCAACAATGTCCACATGTAAAAAAGAGACCCCGAATAGTCCAGTACCGTTTTGATAATTTATTGTAAGTCACAAATAAGAGAATAAAAAACTAATAAAGTAAATACACTGTAAAAATCAGTGGGCGCAGTTCCTTACAAAGGATAGCCTTCTAGCTTTCAGTTGGTTGGTAATAGTGGATAACTCAAACTGCTTCTCTCAAAGCACAAGGGTACTGGTTGCAGACTGGATGGATGTTACACACTCACAGCTGATCAGTCCTTCATTTCACTAGTATACAACTACAAGCTTGGAGCGCACTGCGTGTCAACCAGGCACAGCTGATCTGCACTTCCTCCCTCTCGTGTCTGAAGCTTCAGGCCAAAAGCACACTGCGTCCTCACGTGATAACGGTTTCTGTGGTATCGTGCTCTGACTAGTTTCTTTAGGAAGACTTTTTCAAAGAGCATTATCTTATTATATTATTATCTTCCATCTGTATATACCGTATATCCTTTAGCGCTGAGATAGGAGGATTGGAGTAGGGCATATTGTCTCCTTTTTGTTTGTATATGTAAAAAGAAATGTTTGGGAGATGTCAGGAAATCTTATATCTATCTATACTTTCCAGGTTAGTGACGTAAGCTGTGATGCTAAAGCAGCATTAAAGCCAGGAAGATAGCCAGGACATTTTCTTTTAGTTTTGGAAAGAGAAGGGAAGATAGTTTTTTTCTGATTATTTGCCATTGAGGAGCTTACCCTTTACTTCCAGATAGGGAAGGGAAGACAACGGGAAGTGGCAGAGAAATCTCTACAAAGGAAGCAGAACTCCCTTCTTACCATCACTGAAACAGATGGTTCTTTTGAAAGATTTTCTTCCTATTCCTGGTCTGGTGACAACTGTAAAATGTAGTTTTTCTATCACTGGCCATGATCCACAGGGCAGAGAAAGATATTATCTCTACTGAGGGAACCCACACAGCAATATACAGTATATATGACAGTGGTTATTACGCTGCTCTACTCTATCCATAAAATTTTTTAAAAAAAATTCTATACATACATTTTAAACAGACACTGTTACCTTGGCCATTCAGGGGGTTTGTAATTTTTTCAAAGAAAAAAAAAGTGTCAAAAAAATAAAAAACACACAGTCTTTGGCAATTCCTTTATTAAAAATAAAAAAACAATGTCCTGCAATGTAGATCTACTGTCAATCACGGCGCCCGCTGCGCCGCAACACACGTAAAAAAAGCTCCACCCGCGAAGAAGCCTAACCACTGACTGCCTGCTCCGCCTTTTGACAGTTCTTAAATAGGTAAGGAGCGCAGCCACCTGGCGACATCACCTGGTGGCACCGCCACGTTTGACATAACAAACCCAGCATGCACGGATCAGTGGGGACACACGGGGCCAATATTGGGGGGACATTGTTTTTTATTTTTGATAAAGGAATTGTCAAAAATTGTGTTTTTATTTCTTTTTGACACTTTTTTTGTAAATGAGTAGGGGTACAATGTACCCCTGCACATTCACATGGGGGGGTGGGATCTTGGGACCCTCTTGTTATAGGGGGCTTCCAGACTCCGATAAGTATTAAGCAGTATTAAGCAGTATTATTAACACCACTAAATGGATATCTTCTGGCAGTACAAGAAGTTCTAGTGGGCTAACAGGCCAAATCAGTCTAGTCTGCATTAACCCTTTGCCAATCTGAACCCCAAGTTCATCTGTACTGTGCAATCAAATACAGAAAAAATATATATTTAAAAGCTAAATACAACCAATATTCACACATGGAACTTTAAATGAAGCATAATACAAAAGTCATAAAATATTAAGTTATTATACAAGGATTTGACACATAAATATATAAAGTACACATATATTTTTTTGCATATCAAGCCAATGGGTTACGCATAATATATAATGTACATCAAGCTGGTATATTTTCAAGTACATGCTTTGCATAACCAAGATGATTGCAATATGGGAGAGGAATGTATCTTGTAAGTCAACATGTTTCACTTCTTCAGGAGTAGATGTGTCAGAGAACCATTACAAACGCTCATTTCCGTGCGCCAGCCAGACGTGCGGCACGAACGTGTGAACCCCGGACCAGGCACGCACGTTAGTATTCTCATACGAACGAGTGCACATCGGCGTGGGCACGTTCGCACGTCAACGAATCACAGCACAGGGTGCCCTATTCAAAGGATCAGCATACTAGTATCAGTGCTGGATTGTCTCAGCTAGTTCCTGTATCCTTGATTGCTGTTTGATTGAACCTTGATCCTGAAACCTTGGCCTTCCTGACTACTCTTATTGATTATCCCTGCAACTCTGCTTACTTCTGCTTCCTGTACCAAACCCGGCTTGAACTTCTGACCATGGCTCTGTCTTCCGATCTTGAACCTCTCTGCCAGCCCATTGCCAACCTCCGCTAGCCCCTGACTACGAACCTGACTATCGATTGTGTACCTTCCTGCCAGCACGTTGCCGACTCCTGCTTGTTCCCAACCTTGCAAGTTCTCCTGTTGGACTTTCCTGAACCAACCCAGGATCAACATCTCACCAGCACCTCTAAGGCTCCGGTGTTCCTGATCCTGCCAACAGGCACTTCCACCCTTCTGTTGCCCTAGCAGCCCTGTCCCCACCTCCAGGGGTGTTAGGACCGGAACCGTGCAAGAGGCCACCCTCGTCATTTCAGACTCCACAGTAAGATACGTGACAAGATGCCTCCAACAACAGGACTCTATACTAAAAAACAGATACATAAATTGTATTAAAGCTCTCCCTAGAAAAGCAGAGGGGGGCCACCACCCTACATATTGATGGTCTAAAAAGGGACTTACAAACCAGCTTGGAACTTGATAAAACAAAGCACCTCTAAATAGCGACCGCTGTTCAGTGTCTGATATGGGAGTAGTGGAAAGGGACAAAGACACCCAATGGAAGAACCAATAAGGTGGCATAAGAGAGTTAATGGCTGTGGTAAAAAAAAAACAACTTAAAAAAAGAGGGAAGGATGAAAAGAGATTAGAAATGCACTAAGTACCTCCAAGTACTGTCAATATAGACAAGACAATTTTCTCAATGTATAACAAATGAGGTTAATACATATGCTAAGGAGGTACTATACTAAATGGGTATTGAGAATTTAAACTGAAAATGTAAAAAATGTGGAATAGCAGGGGAAACAATGTCTAAAACCCCACTATACTGCTTGGACACAAATATAGACCTATTTAAAAGAATACCATCTTACCCGTATACTAGATTGGTGCCGCCATGGATCCCTGAAACAATAGGTGCAAATAGAACAATCCCTAACAGGAGCGCACCTCGGATCATTACCGTGGTGCCAGAAACCCTTGCCAAAACAGATTTCAGACCACCCCAAGGTGACAATACAGACGGCTTGGAAGGTTTTCCGAGACTTGACAGTTGCACCGCCCGTATCTCCACTCACCCCTGTAGTGGGCAATCTGGCTTTCACTCCGGGTCTCAATGATCCTAGATTTCTGGATTTGAAACAGAGTGAGCGATTACAGGCACAAAATTTCCTCAGTAAAGGACAATGGAGAAATAGGCAGCAAATATTGGACGATCTGGCCCTGAGTGGGCTCTCTTTCTGGCAAAAGGTCCAGCTGTCCCACTTCATTGGCTCTCTGCCCTCCCTGGCTGCATATGAAAGACAATTTACCCCCTTTGAATCACTGTGCCTGGATCAGACACCATTGAGACATGCAATATCCCTGTCATATCAACTACTGGTATCGCCGTCCCCGGGGTATAGGCCTCCCTATATTTCTAGATGGGAGCGTGATTTGGATATACAATTGATGGAGAAGCAGGTAGACAGGATCATTCTTTTCACCCAAAAGACCTCTATATGCGCAAGACAACAAGATGCAGGATACAAAATACTGTCCCATTGGTACTATACACCAGAAAAGATACATAGGATGTTCCCACAGTGCACGGATCTGTGTTGGAGATGCAGGCAGGAGATTGGAACACTCCTGCATGTCTTTTGGACCTGCCACATCTTACAACCCTTTTGGGTAGAGGTACGCTGCATCATCCAGAAATTTACAGACCGGACGCTGCCGATGTCCCCTGAGCTTTTCCTTCTGCACCACCACAAGATACCGAGTAAGAGATATAGAAAATCTATACTGCCGCTCTTAATCACTGCAGCAAAGAGCTGCATCCCTTTGAATTGGAAACAGACGCAGCCTCCATTGGTGGCAGGTTGGTTGAAAAGAGTGGCGGACATACATGCAATGGAGGACTTTGTGGCCACAGAGAAAGGCCTATACGAGACATTTTCCAAAAATGGTTCTACTGGCACGAATTCTATTATTCTGAGGAGTACGGAAGGCTGGTGGCTCGGCATCCCTGAGGGGGTCGTGTATGGCTGCGACTGGAGGATGGTACCAGCTCCCCGTTCTTCAACTCCCTTCCGCAACATCCCTCCCCCCCTTTCCTTTTTTATTTTTCCCCCCCTCCTCTATGCTTCCTGTCTCATCGTTTTTCTCTTTCCTTGTACTGTCTAGGTTATCAGCAATAATATGTTATGCCCTTTTTTTTTTTGAGCAGCTCTCTTATGGGCTCAAATCTTTCCCCTTTCTTTTTTTTTTAGTTCTACGTACCCTAAACTTACAACGGCATTCCGCCATAAAAAATGGTCGTACAGGATGCAGAGGTCTCCGGTTACATTAATACATGATATCATTCCCCTCTGATAGTTGGGACCCCCTCTTTATAGGGTTATCTACTTGGGGGACTTGGGGGAATGTCTGCTTTATTGTGATATGAGCCGGCATGGTCTCTGTATTTTTGCATGCTTACCTTTCTTAAATAAAGAATTTATAAAAAAAAAACAAAAAGACCTTATTTTTTCATTTTAAGATGCAATATACAGACTTGATCCCTTAGCAATAGTGGCCTTTCTAAAAAGATTTACTAACTTGGGTGCAATTATGTTAATTTTCTCCATCTTCAGTCTCCAAACCAAGACACTCATGTTTTTTAATTTTTAGATGCTTATCTGTGTGACTTCTTTCACAGAAATAGTTTTCTTTGCAATGAAAGGCTTTAACCACTTCAGCCCCGGAAGATTTGGCTGCTGAATGACCGGGCCATTTTTTGCGATTTTGCACTGCATCGCTTTAACTGACAATTGCAGTCGTGCGATGCTGCACTCAAACAAAATTGACATCTTTTTTTTCCCACAAAAAGAGATTTCTTTTGGTGGTATTTGATCATCTCTGCGGTTTTTATTTTTTGCGCTATAAACAAAAAAAGAGCGACAATTTTGAAAAAAAAAAACACAATATTTTGTACTTTTTGCTATAATAAATATCCCATTTTTTTTTTTTTTTTTTAAAAAGCTAATTTTTTTTTCAGTTTAGGCCGATATGTATTCTTCTACATATTTTTGGTAAAAAAAAAAAATCTCAAGAAGCGTATATTGATTGGTTTGCGCAAAAGTTATAACATCTACAAAATAGGGGATAGATTTATAGCATTTTTATTATTATTTTATTTTTTACTAGTAATGGCGGCGATCTGCGATTTTTATTCGGACTGCAACATTATGGCGGACACATCGGACACTTTTGACACATTTTTGGGACCATTGGCATTTATAAAGCGATCAGTGCTATAAAAATGCACAGATTACTGTAAAAATGTCACTGGCAGGGAAGGGGTTAACACTAGGGGGTGATCAAGGGGTTAACTGTGTTCCCTGTGTGTGTTTCTAACTTTAGGGGGGGGAGTGACCTAGAGGAAATGACAGATCGTGGTTCCTAGCTATTAGGAACTCACTATCTGTCTTTCCTCACAGAACACACACACATCCCTGTTCTGCCTCTCTTGCCCACGATCAATCGTGGCTGACGGTCATCGCAACCATCGGTACCCCCCGAGTGCAGCGGGCGCACGCGTGCCTGTTATCCTGCTTAAAGGAGCTGATGTACAACTACGACAGCTCGCGTGGTCGTTCCAACCTGCTGCAGTATGACGGCAGATGGTCGGCAAGAGGTTAAATGTGTAATGCAAAAATGTAGATTTTTTATTTTTTCAATGTAAAACAAAAAGGCACAGTGGGGTGGATTTACTAAAGGCGAATAGACTGTGCATTTTGCAGGTGCAGTTGCACTCTGCGAGTACGGTTTGGAAAGTAGACACCCCAAGCTATCTACTGGGAGACATGTTGAGTGTTTTTCAGATCTCGCTTTTTATCACAAGTTTTTAAAATTAAAAAAAAAATACATTTTTCTTTTCCTTTCATTTAAAAAAAAAGAGATCTGCAAAATACTCACCATGCCTCTTAGCAAATACCTTGTGGTGTCCACTTTCCAAAATGGGGTCATTTGGGTGGGTTTTGTGCTATCTGGACATTTCAGGTCCCCCATAACTGTGATAGGTAGTGATTTTACGCGTATAGAAATCCTGAAGGCGGTGATTAGCTTTTGGGGTCCTGTACACGGCTACGCTCCCAAACAGTCCCACACATGTGGTATCCCCATACACAGGAGAAGCAGCAGAATGTATTCTGGGGTGTAATTCCATATATAACCATGCCATGTTTGAACAATATATAATTTAGTGACAACTTTGTGTAAAAAAAAAAAGAAAAAAATTGTAATTTTCCCGCAAGTTGTAGCAAAATATAAAATATTCCATGTACTCAACATGCCTCTCATCAAATAGCTTGGGGCGTCTACTTTCCAAAATGGGGTCATTTTTGGAGGGGTTCTGTGCTATCTTGGCATTTTATGGCCTTCAAAACTGTGATTGGTAGCTGTACCTGGCTAGGCTCCCAAAAAGTTTCACACATTAGGTATCCCCATACTCAGGAGAAGCAGTAGAATGCATTTTGGGGTGCAATTCCACAAATAACCATGCCATATTTGAACAATATAAGCTCATATAAGCTTTTCTACTGCTAAATGACTGCCCTCGATCTGATGTGATACCTCACATGCATGGTGCAAATGCTGTTTACATATGACACCTGACCGACACTTGGGTTCGCCTTTGCGCGTGAGCATGGGGGGACAGGGGTGCTTTTCATTTTTTTATTATTTATTTTGCTTTTTTATTATATTTTTAAACTGTTCCTTTCATTGTTTTTTTTATCATTTTTCTTGTTATCTCAGGGAATGTAAATAACCACTATGATAGCAATAGGTAGTGATAGGTACTCTTTTTTGAGAAAAATGGGGTCTATTAGACCCTAGATCTCTCCTCTGTCCTCAAAGCATCTGACCACACCAAGATCGGTGTGATAAAATGCTTTGCCAATTTCCCAATGGCGCTGTTTATATCCGGAAAAACCTCAGTGATGAAATGCTCATAGCTTCCGGTTTCTTATCCCGTAAAGATGATTGAAGCCATTCTGGTCTCTGATCAGCTCTATGGTCAGCTGGCAGAACCACCGGCTGCATTCTCGGGTTCCCTGTTGGGACAGGAGAGCCCGAGAAAACCATGGAAGACGGTGGGGGGGGACATTCCCTCCCACTGCTTGTAAAAATCAGTCTAGAGCCTAATTAGCCACTAGGATTGCTTTTATATGAAAGCCAACCACTGGCTGAAAAGAATGATACCAAGATGATACCTAAACCTGCAGGCATCATTCTGGTATAACCACTCATAGTCCAGCAACATACCATTACGTTGCTGGTCCTTGTTGGGCATATATTGTAATCTTATTTTTCTTTTTTTTTTTTTCCTTGTCAAAAGAAGTTTATTGAGTATACAATATTATAAAGATACATAAAGTAAGTTTACAAGGATCTATAAAGTAAGCTCATTGTTTTACAGTAGGGTTTATATAGGTAAATATCATGAAATTTCAAATATTAAACATTGGGTTCATGTAAACCTAAATTAAAGATATATATAATTTCCTTAGTTACTTTTGTAGGTATTTAAATGATTTATACCTACTATACATATTGTTTACAAGTAGAGTGTATATAGGTCAAATAAATTCTGATAATGAGCTTTAATCGTAAGGTGGAGAAAAGGAAAGAGAAAGAAGAAAAAGGGTTGAAAGGTAGAGGTATGGTCCACAAGGTTGTCCCACTCGTCAGTTTATTATTATTTTTAGTTCTCTTTGAAGCCTTAAAATGGGTGTCTCTGTAAGTCATTTAATCTGTTACCATGGCAACAGAACAGAGTCATTGAAGTTTGACAGGAACTGTTGTTTTATCCAAGGATGCCAAAGTTTTTCAAATTTTGGAATTTGATTTTGATCGATGGCTACCATCTTAGCATGGGACATTGTATTATTCATTCTGTGAATTGTTTCTGCTAGTACCAATGTAGGAGATTTCCATGCCTTGGCCACTGTTTGTTTTGCAGCCGTTATTAGTTGGATCATAAGTTTGAATTGAGAGAGTGTTAACCATTCCGGTTTTAGATTAAGTAAAGTTAAATATGGATCTGGTTGTATTATTTTTTTAAATATTTTAGATGCAATCACGAAGACTTCCTTCCAGAAGGTTTGGATGTGTAAATATGTGCCTATTTCTGGGCATCCTCGAAAACAAAGAGCTGAGGTATTAGGTGAATATTTTGCCACTCTAGCGGGTACAAGGTACCAGCGAGTTAATACTTTATAATTTGTCTCAAGTGCTAAGATGTTGGGTGAAGATGACTTACATGTGAGCCATATGTTAGACCAGTCTGTGTCTTCTAAAGTTCGTCCCAGGTCCTCCTCCCACCTCTGAACATAAGAGGGTCTATTAAGGTTTGCTACTCCATATAATTGATTATAAATTGATGAAATTGTACCTTTAGCAAATGGATCTTTTGTACAGATTGATTCAAAAATGGATAATTGGGATAATGGTGTAACCCCCTTTAGGAATGGTGTATAGAAATTTTTGATTTGGAGATATCTAAATATCTCAGAGTTTGGTAGATCATATTTTTCTCTAAGTGATGGGAATGAAAGGAATGATTTAGATGCTATGAAGTCATTTAGTGTCTGAATGCCTGATGTTGTCCAAGCTTTAAAAGAATTTGGGTAGATCCATGCCGGATAAAAGGCCGGATTTCTGATAAAAGAAAGGAGAGGATTGTGTGGAGATTGTAACTGATATTTGGTTTTTAGTTTATCCCAGAGAGATAAGAAGTTTTTAGTTATGGGATTATGAATTTTAAAGCGGTCTTTAGGATCAAGCCATAATAAATTTGATATTAATAGAGGGTCATTTTCTGAAGCCTCTATAAATACCCATAATGGGATTTCCTGTTTTGCATGGTATTTGGACAGACTGGCCAAATGTGCTGCTCTGTAGTAGTTAGTAAAATGAGGGTATCCCAGGCCTCCTTTATTTTTGGGAAGATGTAGTGTGTGTATAGGTATACGTGGTTTAGAAGAGCCCCATATAAAGGAAGTTGCTCTTTTTTGTACTATTCTCAAAAAATAGGAAGGAATTGGAATAGGGAGGACTCTGAATAGATAAAGCATTTTGGGTAGAATAGTCATTTTGATTGCATTAATCTTCCCTATCCAGGATAAAGGAAGTTGCGACCATTGTTTTATTAGATTTGTGATGTGTCTTAATACAGGAGGATAATTGGTTGAGAATAAGTCAGAATGAGATGCTGTTAAATGAATTCCAAGATATGGGATTGATTTTTCTGCCCATGTGAATGGGAGTGCAGCCCTAGCCGGGATCAATTCCATGTTTGTGAGTGAAATATTAAGCACTAGGCATTTCTTAGGATTAATCATAAGGCCAGATAGGGCTGCAAATCCATCAAGAGCTGGTATTAAGTTAGGACCAGAGACCTGTGGTGATGATAGAAAAAGTAATATATCGTCTGCAAATATACATAATTTGTGTGTAATACCTCCTACTTCAATGCCAGTTATAGTTTGGTTTGTTCTGATGTATTGGGCCATGGGTTTGAGTATAAGGGCAAATAATAAGGGAGATAATGGGCAACCCTGTCAGGTACCTCTTTCGATATTAAAGGCATCAGATTTGTATCCAGCATATTTTATATAGGCTTTGGGTTTATTATATAATGCTTTGATCCATGTTAAAAAGTGGGGTCCAAAACCCCATTTTTGTAATGAATATTGCATATATTGCCAGGATACTGTGTCAAATGCCCTCTTAATATCAAGAGATAGAAAACATAAAGGGATTTTCCGTTTTTTAGCAATATGTGCCAATAACACTGCCCTGCGTAAATTATCGCCTGCCTGTCTATTTGGCATGAAGCCTACTTGATTTCTATGTATTAATTTTCCTATAATGCTATTGAGGCATTTTGCTATTATTTTTGCTAATAATTTAATATCGAGGTTTAACAGAGAGATAGGCCGATAATTCACACAGGAAGTATCATCAGAAAGGGGTTTTGGGATCATACAAACAATTGCCATTAGTGTTTCTTGCCGAAAAGAATGTCCATCTAGAAAAGTTAAAAGTTTCAGTGAGAATGGGAGAGAGTATTTCTGAGAATGTTTTATAGTATAAAGCAGAGTAGCCGTCTGGGCCTGGTCTTTAGTTAAGTTTTAGGTCTTTTATGACGTTAGCAACTTCATCTATAGTTATAGGCTCATCTAAACTGCTTTTT
Source organism: Lithobates clamitans (assembly GCA_037952925.1). Taxonomy (NCBI): domain Eukaryota; kingdom Metazoa; phylum Chordata; class Amphibia; order Anura; family Ranidae; genus Lithobates; species Lithobates clamitans. Next base: position 415,568 of record JBBGZY010000901.1, read on the forward strand.
TGATTCTGAGATAACTCAGGTAAGGTTATTTTTGAGAAGAAGGATTCAGCCTCTGTAGGATTAAATTCATTGTTTGTCTTGTATAAAGTTGCGAGATGTGAGTGAAATTTATGGACTATTTTAACTTGATTACAAGTATAAACATTTTTTGATAATTTCAAACGTATTGGTTTGAAAGATTTGTTAGTTGAATTTAATGCCCGAGCCAAATATGTACCTGGTTTGTTTGTATTCATGTAGAAATTGTGTTTGGAGCGTTTGAGGGATTTATCAACTGACTCAGTGAGAAATAGATCGTATTCCAATCTAGATTTTTCCAGATGAGATTTTGTACTCTGAGATGGATTATCTTTGAATGATATGTAGGCTGCATTAAAATTGAGTTCTAGTTTTTTTGCTAGATTTTTGCGTTCCCGTTTAAATAGTGCCATTTGTTTTTGTATTGTACCACGCAAGACAGGCTTATGAGCTTCCCTCAGTGTTATTGGGGAGATGTCTGTTGTATTATTAATTGATATGTATTCCTTTAAAGCTTGTTCAATGGCCATCTGATGTAGTGGGTGTTTGAGCATTATGTCCGGTAAGTACCACGTTGGGTCATGCGCTTTTGGTATGGCTGAGGCTATAGTAGTGTATACTGCATTATGGTCAGACCACGGAATCGGAATTATATCTGATGCAATAATTTCTGGTATCATTCCTATTGTTAGAAAAATATGATCTATTCTGGTGAAGGTTTGATGAGGGTGCGAGAAATAGGTGAATTTCTTTTTCATTGGGTTACTTTCTCTCCACTAATCTACCAGATTGTATTTGGAAAGAAGTTGAGAAAAAGGTAATCTAGAGGTTATTTTGGATGGTGTAAAAGGTGATTTATCTAGAAATGGGAGGAGGACCTGGTTCGAATCCCCACACATTATCACTTTTCCTATTTTGTGTGTATTAATCACTTGTAATATATGTGAGAGGAATGGCGTAGGTTGTTTGTTAGGAGCGTAGTAGGAAATCACCGTGATTGCTGTATCCATTATATAACCCACGAGTATCAGGTATCTACCTTCTGGGTCTTTAATTTCTGATGATAAGGTGAATGGTGTGGATCGGTGAAATGCAATTAGAGTTCCCCTTTGCTTGGTACAGGCAGAAGCCGTGTAAATTTGTTTATAAAAAGGAGAAATATATTTTGGAGTAGAATCTTTGGTGAAGTGTGTTTCTTGGAGGCATACTATGTGAGCCTTCTTGTTCTGAAAAGTACGGAAGGCTTTGGTCCTTTTTTGAGGGACATTTATTCCCTGAACATTCAGGGAAAGTATATTTAGTGGTGCCATGGCAACAGATCAAATAGTTTTGACTTACTTTTTGTTATGCAGAGCTGACTGCGCAGATCAACCTGTGTGGACTGAAGAGATGAATAGATAGAAAAGAAACCAGTGAATTCTGGAGTAAAGAGTAAACAAAAAACATATGAGATTAGATGATACATTGTATAGATTATTTTTTGCAAGTAATCACAATTTACCCGTGAAAGAGAGTAAATATCTCTCTCAGGGGAATAAGTGCCTTCGTCACACTCCCACATAATATGGTTGGGAGAATGAGGAGGGCTAATGGGGGTACACGGATCTTCCGCTTACAGGAGAGAAGTGCTATGTCAAAAGACATCAAAATGATGTTTCATTAATTGGAGTGCAGAATATAGTTTTTGTTGAAATTATTTATTCCAGGGTGGTTGTATATGGTTAGTCTTGCCCTAGGCTAAATAATTCAGTTAGAAAGGTACTGTTAATAACTTTGGTATTGATGAAGATAGTTTGAATTATTTTGGGATTTTAACCCTTTTAGAGTAAACAATTACATATTTTATTCATATGTAACTGTTTAGATATGTTAACTCCTAAAATTGAGGTTGTATTGCTTCAGATTAGAATAAACAAAAACATAATTCTAGGAACTAGTTAGGTAATAATATATTTGTTTTAAGAAAAGAAAAAAAAAGCTTCCATTACTTCTGGATTATTGAACATATTTGTCCTAAAAAGTAATAAATCTATTGTTATTACCTGATAATATATAACTGAACAAGAATTTCCTTATTTCACTTATATATTCTAAGGCTATATGAATCAGAAGTAATAAGAAATATAACTGGAATGTAACACACAGTGTGTGACTATCAGAATGCAGTTACATTCAGTTATAAATACAGGTTTTTTATAGAGAACCATCTCTTAGTATAATAAATGAAGAGATATCAGGAATTAGGATGTCAGTCCATTGAATTTTCTTGGTCCATGGATAATGTGGCATAACGGCCTCTTTTGTGAGAATGATGATTCCCATTTTGTTCTGAAATTTTCTGAGTGCTGCCTGAAGGTGAAGATGATGTCATTCTTCTGCGTGTGGGAGAGTTGCTGCTTGTGGGTTCTGTCAGATTTAATTTTAAAAGGGTTTGTTGTAGTTCATCTGCTGATCTGCTTCTGTAAATTGTACCCTAGTAGTTAAATCTGACTGAAAAGGGGAAGCCCCATTGATACATAATGTTGTGGCGTTGCAGTTCCATTAGTTGGGGTTTCATGGATCGTCTTTTAGTAATAGTAAGTTGGGATAGGTCAGCAAAAATTTGATAATTGTGTCCTTGAAAATTAAGTTCCTTTTTTTCTCTTGCAGCAATTAGTATTTGTTCTTTCGTTCTGTAATAATGAAATTTTGTGATTATATCACGTGGGGGGCCATCTTTCTTTTTGGCTGTGAGGGCTCTGTGTACTCTGTCCAGTTCTAAACGTTCAATAGGGATATCTGGCTTTAGTTCTTGTAATAGAGCAGTAATAGTAGATTGCAGGTCTGTCACAGTTTCAGGTATTCCCCTTATGCGCAAGTTTGAACGTCTGGCTCTATTTTCGTAATCTTCGAGCTTAGTTTGAAGTATTAAATTCTCTTCTTTTAATTGTTCCAATTCTGTTATATTTACTTGGGTTGTAATTTCAATTTCATCCATTTTTATTTCTAAGGCTGCGGTGCGGTTTCCCAGCTCTCTTATTTCTTTGGTTAGGCTTTTTGTTATTTGGTATGAGGTTTGTTTTAAAGCCTTATGAAGCATCTTTTCAAATTGTAATAATATTACTGGGGATGCTGAGGAGGCTTGTGGAGAAGTTTGTGAGAGGATTTGTTCTGTATCTGACTCAAATGGAGAGTCTTGCTGTGACATTTTCTGTCTGTGAGAGCGCCCTGATGCTGTATCTTGTGAGGTGACTGGAGCTGCTTTAGTTGCAGTGAGTGCCTGTGAGCTCTTTGTGAGGTGATTTTTATTTCTGCCACGGTTTCCTCCCAGTACCATATTTCCTGCCCAAACTTTCACAGTTTGTTCCCTGGGGCAAAAAGGTTCAAATGGATACCTTTTGAGCCTGCAGGCTCCGCTTTGTCCTTCTCTTCTCTCCTCAGCGGTGCAGAGCTCTAACAATGCATGTCTGCTCCACTAGGCTCCGCCCATCTCCCGTCGTAATCTTATTTTTCATGCAGCCTGTGGGCTGAACGAAAAAAAGAGATTGATCGGTGGGTATGCCCACCATTAGAATACCGCCCTTCATTCACCCAATTCTAATGATGGGCATACATGCACCATTTTTTTTTTTTTTTAACAGTGGTGGTGAAATCACCTCTGACAGTGCTGGAGCCCCAGCTTTACATATGGTGGGAGCAAATGCTGTTGCTGTCAAGATAAATAAACCCGTGCTGCAGCTGAACGGCGTACGTGCTAAGCAAATGATGGTTAACAATAATACAAACATTACAGTATAACATACCATACCTGAAAAGCAAATACAATAAAATGTAGTAAAAATAAAACAGAGAGAGAATGATAGATATAGAACAATAATGAGCAAACAGTAGAGCGGACAGTAGAGAGCGAACATAAGAAAGAGAACAATAGGGAGAGAGAGAGAAGAAAAATACAACCACAACTATTTTTGGCTTTTTTATTTTTTTTGTGTTTTTGTGTGTGTGTGTGTTTTTTTTCACTTTTTTCACTTTTATAAAAACTGTAAAAAAAAATGTAAACTGAACGGATTAGGGTCTCTCAAAATGTGATGGCCATCACATCTTTCGAGACCCCGAGACCCTGTGTATGTGTGCCTAGGACTGTATGGTGCTGTACCCTACACTAATACTCAACTAGTGTGTGGTAGCGTTTGAAACAGTCACCAATGCAAAGACCAGGTTGGTCAGGATAGGAGGGACAATAATAGCGGGTGTCACCCCTATATCCACGCTTTCTACAGACACAACATCTTCTTTGGGGGTTTCTTTGGGTATGGGTACCAGAGAAGACATACGGAAAATGCTTCTCATGCAGCCTGCTTACTGCATTTGCGTTGATAAGTTGGGCCAAAGCAACGTTTGGAAACAGAAGGGCTCTGATGATCTCTTCCTGGAATTTAAGGAATGATCTAGTTCATCCTGAAGCTTTGTATAGCACAAAAGCATTCAGCAAAGCCAATTGAAATAAATAAACAGACACTTTTTTGTACTAGCGTCTGGCCTTATGGGCAATTAGGTACGACGCCAACAACTGGTCATTGAGGTCCAACCCTCCCATATTAAGGTTATATTCGTGGGCACAGAGGGGTTTCTCTACAACACCAGTCACTGTAGGAATTTGGACAGTCCTGTCTGCAAGAAGGGAGGACAGAACGAAAACATTCTTATGCCGTGTACACACGAGCGGACTTTGCGGCAGACTTTGTCCGGCGGACTTTGACGGACTTTACGATGGACTTTCCGAATGAACGGACTTGCCTACACACGATCAACCAAAGTCCGACAGATTCGTACGTGATGACGTATGACCGGACTAAAACAAGGAAGTTCATAGCCAGTAGCCAATAGCTGCCCTAGCATCAGTTTTTGTCCATCGGACTAGCATACAGACGAGCTGACTTTTCGACCGGACTCGAGTCCGTCAGAAAGATTTGAAACATGTTTCATTTCTAGGTCCGTCAAACTTTTGGGGAAAAAAAGTCAGCTGGAGCCCACACACGATCGAATTGTCCGACGGACTCCGGTCCTCCGGACCAAGTCTGCCATAAAGTCCACTCGTGTGTACGCGGCATTACTATTCCTCCTCTTCACAGCAAGCAAATTATTACATCTCAAGCAGGCTCTCTCCTCCAGCCTAAGACGGGAATCTACAAGCTGCTGGGGAAAGCCCCAGCGATTAGATCGCACGGTGCCACATGCGCCAATTTGATGATAAAACAAGTGACTAAAAAGTGGTAATAATTGTCCACATACAAGTGGTATACCCTTCCAAATAAGGGTCACACCAAGGGCCCCACAATCTTACCAGCGCTTCCTATGTAGTCATGGCAGTTCTCCGGCTCTACGTAACTATAATCTTCCCTCAAAAACCATAAAACTATATGTATAGCCTGTGGTCCCATTACAATGCTTATACATCTTGACCCTGTATCTGGCACACTTGCTGGGAAGATACTCTTTGAATGACAAGTGGCCAGAAAACTTAATCAGGGCCTTATCAATGCAGACAACTTGATGGGGAGTAAATAAGGCTGCAAAACGTTGGTTAAAGTGGTTTACGAGGGGCCGAAATTTGTAGAGCTGATCAAATTCAGGGTCACCCGAGGATGACAGAGTTCATTATTGTTGAAATGCATGAACCGCAAGATCTGCTTGTATCATGTCCTGGTCATGGAGGCAGAGAACACGGGCATATGGTTAATTGGGTCAGTGGACCAATATGACCGCAACTCACTCTTTTTGGTTATTCCCAAGAGGAGGGATAGGCCCAGGAAGGTCTTAAATTCGGAAACCGTAATTGGTTTCCATTCTCTGGCAAGGGTCAGCTGGGGATTAACGGCGATGAATTGACCAGCATATAAATTGCTTTGGTCCACAATAGATCTATAGAGATCTTCGGTGAAAAACAGTGAATAAAAATCAAGTGACGCAAGCACGTCGCTCTGCTTGCGTCACCTCGCATTGTCATGGTTATTCCAGTAGGATGGGTTTGTTTGTGTGCTCACGACCAGAGCACCAGACATTACAGGCATTTTATCTATCATTTACATGTGAGTGCAATATATTTTTATTTTATTTATAATAAATCGAAGGTTCTACACTATTGGAGCTCCTCTTATCTTTCATGCCACGTTTGTCCCTTATGAGCTGGGGATATACGATGGGACCTGAGCTTCATTAGCTCCGTTTGATATCTTTGGATGTTCAATGACCACCTTTGTATCTTGGATCTGAGTTCATCTGTTAAGCTCCGGAGGGCTATCTCTGTACAAGCTTCCCCGGACCCTCTGTAGTGGGGGTCATGGGGCTCTGGTAAACGGCCAATTCTTATCACTGGTGGTGGATTGAATACAGCATCGTTCACATTATGGAAGACCTCATATGTATTACAATTTGATGGACTTTTTTCTAATGCCCTGTACACACGATCGGACATTGATCGGACATTCCGACAACAAAATCCATGGATTTTTTCTGACGGATGTTGGCTCAAACTTGTCTTGCATACACACGGTCGCACAAAGTTGTCAGAATTTCCGATCGCCAAGAACGCGGTGACGTACACCATGTACGACGAGACTAGAAAAGGGCAGTTCTGATCCAAGCGCGGCACCCTTTGGGCTCCTTTTGCTAATCTCGTGTTAGTAAAAGTTTGGTGAGAGACAATTCGCGCTTTTTCAGACTCGAGGTTTTCAGATCGTTTTCTGCTGTTCAGTTTCTGCTTGTGGGTTTGTATCTGCTCTTCAGTGCATGCAGTCAGTTCGTATTGGATTATTCAGTGCATTCTTGTCCGCTCGTTGCTGTTTTTCAGGTCGCTCTTCACAGGCCTTGCTGTTCTTCAGTGCGTTCTGTTACTTCGTTCTGAGCAGCCGACCGTTTTCTAGCCATGTTGCGTATACGTACTCCTTGTAGAGTTCGTGCTGTGTGGGGGCTTGGTGTTGGGGTCCTTACCTTGACACAAGTCCAGTCCATGAACAGGGTGGGGAGGAGTTCATGGACCAAGAATTGGTTGCTTCCAGTTCTGTCATATGCCTTTGCTCCGTGAGATCCGTGAGAATAAGCCTGATGATTTCAGGAACTTTCTCCGGATGACGGACCACGTATTTCACTGTTTGTTGGCTTTGCTGACCCCCTATATCAGCAGGCAGGATACCTGCATGAGGCAAGCCATCACTCCGGAGCAGAGGCTAGTCGCCACCCTGCGGTACTTGGCGATGGGGAGAAGCCTGCAGGACCTTCTCGACAGGCATCTCCCCCCAGGCTCTGGGGATCATTATCCCAGAGACCTGTTCTGCCATCATCCAGGTCCTGCAGAAGGATTATATTAAGGCAAGATTTATCCTTTAATATCACATTTTATTGCATTTAATGTTTGATAATATATTGCATTTCTTTCCTCATTCCATAATTACCATGATTGTAATATGCTGTGAATGTCCCCTTTGTTCTCATGCATGCTGGATTTTTATGTACCATATTTATCGGCGTATAACACGCACTTTTTTCCCCTTAAAACCAGGGGAAAATCGCAGGTGCGTGTTATACGCCGATCCCCTGAAATCCCGACCTGTCACATTTTCAAAATCGCCGACCGCGATTTGAAAATGGCGCCGCCGGTGCCGAAATACACAGAGCCGGTCCTCGGCTCTTCCCGGAGGCTCTCGTTCACTTTCGGCTCCACTCGTAGTCCCGAGCGGAGCTATCCAAACCTACTCGGCTGGGTTCGGATAGCTCCGCTCGGGACTACGAGTGGAGCCGAAAGTGAACGAGAGCCGCCGGAAAGAGCTGAGGACCGGCTCTGTGTATTTCGGCACCGGCAGCGCCATTTTCAAATCGCGATCTGCGATTTTGAAGCCCAGAATGGCTGGGATCACTGGGGCAAGGCTGCACTGGGGAAGGCTGCACTGGGGAAGGCTGCACTGGGGAAGTCTGCACTGACAAGGCTGCACTGGGGAAGTCTGCACTGACAAGGCTGCACTGGGGAAGTCTGCACTGACAGGGCTGCACTGGGGAAGGCTGCACTGACATGGCTGCACTGAGAAGGCTGCAATGATGGGCATTTAAATGTAAGTTTTTTTTCCCTTCAACTTCCCTCGTAAAAGTTTTTTTTTCCTTAAAATTCCCTTCTAAATTGGGGTGCGTGTTATACGCCGGTGCGTGTTATACGCCGATAAATACGGTAATTATTTTTTTTTGTCCTTCATACATATTTGCCTTCACTTACCTCCCCAGCATGGTCTCCTGGCCCTATATTCACCTCATGTAGTGGCTTAACAGTGTATTTTGTCAGCTCCATAGTAGTGCTTTACCCTTAAACCCCCTAAAATGTTTAAAAATGTGATTTGTGCTTTAAATTCAGGCAGAGTGCCAGAGGCTTTTTTTTGGGTCCCCAAATCATTTGGAACCCTCCCTCCCCCCAACTGCTAAGTCAGCTGATACCAATTCTCTATCTATCCTCAACCATCTATCTTCTGACTTTGCCAAACCCATACACGCTATACCCATCTCTTTTGTGGTCAGATGTATGGATGAATTCCATACATGAAGCATGTAGTGCAGGGGCCTGCCTGTATACTTTCAATAGGTACTGTTTAAAGTTTTTGTATACTATTATTATCTTGATAGGTAATAGCAGAATGTCCAAATGTGCTAAATTGTGTACAATGTGTATTTATATCTTTGTATTATGACACTTCTTACCTGTCCAGTGGGCTGTCAATAGTGTAAGTAAGGAGGGGCTGGCCAAAGTAATACACATTATTTAGGCATTCATCTCTCAATGAAGTGGAGAGGGTTCCCTGTCCAAAACATCTCCCCCCTAAAATGTTAGAAATGGCCCATAAGGGGGGGGATCTGATAGGTGGACCTTATACCTTGGTCTTTCAAAACTCCCTAAAATAAATGTTATACTGATGTTGGCCAAGAATGTTTGTGCCTAATCTGCTTTCCCTGTTTAGGTGCAAAATGATTATTTTTTTTTTTGTTTGACTCTACAGTTTCCTTCCAACCCACAGGAATGGCAGACTGCGGCCTCCCACTTTGCCCAGCGGTGGGACTTTCCTAACTGCGGAGGGGCAATTGATGGGAAACACATCCACATCGTCCCACCACCCAACTCGGGGTCATACTATTACAACTATAAGGGCTTCAATAGTATTGTGATGTTGGCGGTGGTGTCGGCTACTCATAAGTTCCTTTATGTGGACGTGGGGAAGAATGGCCGGATGTCCGAGGGTGGAGTCATCGCCCAGATGAAGTTCTACAGGTGTCTCCAGAATGGCAGCTTGGACTTGCCACCTCCAGAAGACAATGTGGAAGGACTCCCATTCGTCTTCGTTGCTGATGAAGCCTTTGCGCTGGGGGACCATCTTATGCGGCCATTCCCAATGAGGACCCTCACCCCGGACCAGAGGGTTTGTAATTACCGGCTGGCCAGAGCCAGAAGAGTGGTGGAGAACACATTTGGAATCATGGCCAGCCGGTTCCACCTATTTCTTACACCCATACACATGGCGGAGTATAAACTGAATCATATAATCCTGGCGTGCTGTGTTCTACACAACTTTTTAAGGCAAAATTCGGCCAACTATGCTGCCTCAGTTGGGCCTGAGGCCGGAATTCATAATAAACCAACCCTGACGGCGCTTGAAAGTGGCCGTCCTGGCTTGCCCCCCCTGAGTGCCCATAAGGTTCGTCTTAGATAACTTGATTACTTTGCGGGTAGGGGGGCCATCAATATGCCAGACAATGTCTGAAACATTTTTAAAATAAAAAAACATTTTAACTACTAAAATCTTTGGTGACATTTACTGCTTGTGTTTCTTTTAACTGACCCTGACAGAAGTGTGGTGAGTCCTGAAAATTACATGATTGTGTAGCATTACAAAGCACTGTTGGGTGTTATTTACTAAAGGCAAAGACACTTTGCACTTGAAACTGCACTGAAACTGCACTTGTAGTGCAAAGTGGATTTTCCCTTAGGAAATAACCCCCATTGTCACAGAAAACACCAATTTGAGAACAACAAAAGTTTTGGAGCGTTGAAACAATAATCCACACATTCTTGATTATCAATTGTTTTAATACCAGCACAATCACATGTGCATTTAGAAAAGGTTTTAAAACAAACCAACATATTTGTTGTATAACAATTTTTTGGGTCACATTACTAAAAGTAGAAATGTCCACTTAACCACTTCAGCCCTGGAAGGATTTACCCCCTTCCTGACCAGAGCACTTTTTACAATTTGGCACTGTGTCGCTTTAACTGCTAATTGCGTGGTCATGCAATGCTGTACCCAAACGAAATTTGCGTCCTTTTCTTCCCACAAATAGAGCTTTCTTTTGATGGTATTTAATCACCTCTGTCATATTTATTTTTTGCGCTATAAACGGAAAAAGACCAAAAATTTTGAAAAAAAATGATATTTTCTACATTTTGTTATAAAAAAAATCCAATAAACTCAATTTTAGTCATACATTTAGGCCAAAATGTATTCGGCCACATGTCTTTGGTAAAAAAATGTCAATAAGCGTATATTTATTGGTTTGCGCAAAAGTTATAGCGTCTACAAACTAGGGTACATTTTCTGGAATTTACACAGCTTTTAGTTTATGACTGCCTATGTCATTTCTTGAGGTGCTAAAATGGCAGGGCGGTACAAACCATTTTGGAAAGTAGACACCCCAAGGAAATTGCTGAGATGTTGAACCCATTGAATATTTTTTTTTGTCCCAAGTGATTGAATAATGACAAAAAAAAAATTACAAAAAGTTGTCACTAAATGATAGATTGCTCACACAGGCCATGGGCCTATGTGGAATTGCACCGCAAAATACATTCAGCTGCTTCTCCTGAGTACAGGGATACCACATGTGTGGGACTTTTTGGGAGCCTAGCCACGTACGGGGCCCCGAAAACCAATCACCGCCTTCAGGATTTCTAAGGGCGTAAATTTTTGATTTCACTCCTCACTACCTATCACAGTTTTGAAGGCCATAAAATGCCCAGATGGCACCAAACCCCCCCAAATGACCCCATTTTGGAAAGTAGACACCCCAAGCTATTTGCTGAGAGGCATGTTGAGTCCATGGAATATTTTATGTTTTGACACAAGTTGCGGGAAAGTGACACATTTTTATTTATTTATATATATTTTTTGCACAAAGTTGTCACTCAGTGATATATTGCTCACACAGGCCATGGGCATATGTGGAATTGCACCCCAAAATACATTTAGCTGCTTCTCCTGAGTATGGGGATACCACATGTGTGGGACTTTTTGGGAGCCTAGACGTGTACGGGGCCCCCGAAAACCAATCACCGCCTTCAGGATTTCTAAGGGTGTACATTTTTGATTTCACTCTTCACTGCCTATAACAGTTTCGGAGGCCATGGAATGCCCAGGTGGCACAAAACCCCCCAAATGACCCCATTTTGGAAAGTAGACACCCCAAGCTATTTGCTGAGAGGCATGGTAAGTATTTTGCAGCTCTCATTTGTTTTTGAAAATGAAGAAAGACAAGAAAAAACATTTTTTTTCTTTTTTCAATTTTCAAAACTTTGTGACAAAAAGTGAGGTCTGCAAAATACTCACTATACCTCTCAGCAAATAGCTGGGAGTGTCTGCTTTCCAAAATGGGGTCATTTGGGGGGGTTTTGTGCCACCTGGGCATTCCATGGCCTCCGAAACTGTGATAGGCAGTTAAACATGAAATCAAAAATGTACACCCTTAGAAAGCCTGAAGGCAGTGCTCGGGGTCCCGTATGCGGCTAGGCTCCCAAAAAGTCTCACACATGTGGTATCCCCGTACTCAGGAGAAGCAGCAGAATGTATTTTGGGGTGTAATTTTACATATTCCCATGGCATGTTTGAGCAATATATCATTTAGTGACAACTTTGTGCAAAAAAAAAAAATTGTCTCTTTCCCGCAACTTGTGTCACAATATAAAATATTCCATGGACTCAACATGACTCTCAGCAAATAGCTTGGGGTGTCTACTTTCCAAAATGGGGTCATTTGGGGGGGTTTTGAACTGTCCTGGCATTTTATGCACAACATTTAGAAGCTTATGTCACACATCACCCACTCTTCTAACCACTTGAAGACAAAGCCCTTTCTGACACTTTTTGTTTACATGAAAAAATTATTTTTTTTTGCAAGAAAATTACTTCGAACCCCCAAACATTATATAGTTTTTTAAAGCAAATGCCCTACAGGTTAAAATGGTGGGTGTTTCATTTTTTTTTCACCCAGTATTTGCGCAGCGATTTTTCAAACGCATTTTTTGGGGAAAAAACACACTATTTAAAATTTGAATGCACTAAAACACACTATATTGCCCAAATGTTTGATGAAATAAAAAAGATGATCGTAGGCCGAGTACATAGATACCAAACATGACATGATTTACAATTGCGCACAAACGTGCAGTGGCAACAAAATAAATACATTTTTAAAAGCATTTACAGGTTACCACTTTAGATTTACAGAGGAGGTCTACTTCTAAAATTACTGCGCTCGATCTGACCTTCGCAGTGATGCCTCACATGCATGGTGCAATTGCTGTTTACGTTTTTTTTTTGCTTTTTTATCTTATTTTTAAACTGTTCCTTTCATTTTTTTTAATCATTTTTATTGTTATCTCAGGGAATGTAAATATCCCCTATGATAGCAATAGGTAGTGACAGGTACTCTTTTTTGAAAAAATTGGGGTCTATTAGACCCTAGATCTCTCCTCTACCCTCAAAGCATCTGACCACACCAAGATCGGTGTGATAAAATGCTTTCCCAATTTCCCAATGGCGCTGTTTACATCCGGCGAAATCTAAGTCATGAAATGCTCGTACAGTAGCTTCCGGTTTCTTAGGCCATAGAGATGTTTGGAGCCACTCTGGTCTCTGATCAGCTCTATGGTCAGCTGGCTGAATCACCGGCTGCATTCTCAGGTTCCCTGTTGAGACAGGAGAGCCAGTGAAAAAAACGGAAGACGGGGGGGGGCATTCCCTCCCACTGCTTGTAAAAGCAGTCTAGAGGCTAATTAGCCGCTAGGTTTGCTTTTACATGAAAGCCGACCGCTGGCTGAAAAGAATGATACCAAGATGATACCTAAACCTGCAGGCATCATTCTGGTATAACCACTCAAAGTCGTGAATGGCGTACCTGAAGACAAAAAAATGGTTAACAATAAAGCACAGTAAACGGTAAAGTATAAAAAAATTGCATACCTGAAAAGCAAACATGATAAAACATAATAACAATAAAACATTGCAGAATAGAATACAGTAAAAAAGAGCAGAACAATAGAGAGAGAATAGAGAGAGAGAGAGAGAACAATAAAACGACAACTATTTATTTATTTTTTTTATATATTTTTTTTTTTTTACACTTTTTTTTGTAACTAACTTTTATAACTGTAACCAGTTCCAGGTTCGGGTCTCTCAAAATGCGATGGCATCTTGGGAGACCCTGTGAAATGGCGCCTAGTCTGTGCAATGCTGTACCCTACACTAATACTCAACTAGTGCATGGTAGCGTTCAAAACATTCACCAATGCAAAGACCAGGATTGTCAGGACAGGAGGGACAATAATAGCGGGTGTCACGCCTATATCCGCGCTTGCTGCAGACACAACATCTTTTTTGGGGGTTCGTTGGGTAGGGGTACTCGGGAGGACATAAAGAAAATGCCTCTCATGCAGCCGACTGCATTTGGTTGGGTATGTGAATGGGGGAAGTACGGGTGCTGCAGAAGTGGTGGGTTCCCAATTAGGATTGGCGAATGCAGCAGGAAGAGCATTATGGGCACGACGGGCCTGTTTGTCTTCTTCTTGGTGGCAGCGGGACACTACTTGTGCTTGCCACCTCACCAGCTTGAACTGCACTTATGGGACTCGCCACGTCACCAAGTGTTACTGCAGTGCTGGTTTGACTACGACCGGGGTGTACTAGGCCGCTGGTGCTTGCCAGTTCACCAAAATGCTACCAAAAAAACTGTTAGTGATCGCAGGGATCAGGCCTGACTCTGCGAATGCTGCAGTTATGCGTTTACAGTTTTGTAAGTGACAGTGATCGATTGATACTGCACTTGAGTGGGCTGGGCTGGGCTGGGCCGGGCGGAGGGGCAAAATGCAGGTGCTAGCAGGTATCTGGGCTGATCCTGCTAACACTGCATTTTTGGGAAACCTAAACTGCTGGGGATGCTAGTATAGATCTGATCTGATCAGATATTGATCCGTTCAGATACTACACTACTAAGGGAGGTGTACGGTGCGTGCGTGGGTGTTAGCGCTACTGGCGCTGCCTGGGGCGACGCATATCAACAACGGGCTATCAGGGGGCTAAACCTTTATTCGGTAATAAACGGCGGGTGCCCTGACACTATAAAAAATAAACGAACTAACCAGCGTCACCCTTAAAAGTTATACGGTAATCAGTGGTGAAAGGGTTAACTAGGGGGCAATCAAGGGGTTAAAACATTTATTAGATAGTATATGGGGGTCCCTGTCCCTATAAAACGCTGACGGCGAACCTAAATATTTACGTCCCTAACTAGCGTCACCAGTGACACTAATACAGCGATCAGAAAAATGATCGCTTAGCGACACTGGTGACGGGGGGTGATCAAGGGGTTAAAACTTTTTTGGGGGGGTTAGGGGGGTACCCCACACCTAAAGGGGGCTAATACTAACTGTAGTAAAGCTAACATGTCATCTGCTGCGCTATTTATCTCATACTGCTGGAAATTACATCGGGGACACCTGTGCGGCGTGACTTCCGGGATTTGCTGTGTCATGTGATGGTTTGCTTTATCAGCTGACTCACATTGAGCCTATCGTGGGGGAGAGACTATCACAGGAACCAAGCCTCAACTTGGTCATCCTATCCCACCAATGGTGACCAGATATTATGGTCACGTGGTTGGCACGTCATCACGTCAAAGCGCGATGACACAATTTCAATAGCCACGCCTGCTCAATGGTGGCTGAATATTTCCTGGTTAGTGCGTCATCACGTCCAAGCGTGATGACGCGATTAACCAGTCACACCGCCTCATTGCTGATCGGGTTTGGCTGACTAGTGGATAGCGCGCAGTACCGCACCAGCGTGAGGACGCTATCTGTCACATGTCTGCTCTCAGCACGTCAGGACGTGATGATGCAATATGCAACCTCCCAGAGTCCAACCTCATTCATGCCCGCCACTCATAATGCTCTCCATACATGAGAAGGTCACATGATCGGAACTTCTTCAGTAATCATGACAGCACTGTAAGCACTAATAGAAAGAGCTCAATCATTGGGACACAGGATAACATAATTGTGTGGACTGTTAAATCACCGAAGGTGTATTTTCTCACTCAATATAAGATTAAGTATATGGACATCATGACACACATGTTCCCCCATGTTTACAACTTTAAGGGCCACCATGGCATTTTGAATACCTATATTTAACCCCCAAACCTGTGGGGAACTAATGTCCTTTTAGCATATAGAGCCAAAAAAACTTATAGTAAAATTCAATACTACTAGTAAAAAATCATGTCTGACCATGACTCCCATATCAGGCAGTATATCATATATGATCTTGTTTGCCAAAAAATTATATATTGGGAAGTATCAAAGTTACGATTAAAAACATGTAAAAGTGTAGAACAAAAAGTACATGAAGAATAGAAACCCGTCTAACCTATGACTTGCCTAGAAAGAAAGGGCACATGTCATTCATACCCACCAAACCCGAGCATTCATCTCGGGATCATTATGAACCATAGGAAAAATATAGACGGAATGATATCAAAAATTAAAAAATAAATAAAAAAATATATATAAAATAGAACGATTAAGGTTGTGAATAAAGAAGCCATGAAAATGGTACAGTAGAGATTATGATAGAGATGTATGTTAGAGGGTAGCACCACTTAGTCAGATCCACCCTCCAACAACATATCTGGATGGAGCTTAGCATAGGGGGGCACGAACCAGACTTCTATGATTTGTTTACACTACTGGAAAATTATATGTTTACCCATGTATTGTGTATATTTTTCTACAATGCTTTTCAATAAATACAATTATTTTAGCTGATTGCTCATTATGCTCATCTACACAACTCAGTCAATTTTCCTTTAAAATCCCACCCCTTGAGGAGGGTCGGTTCCCAGTCCTTTCCTCCCCCCTTTTCCCTGCTCTCCCTGTTCCCTGTCCCCGTCCCCCATTCCCTTCCCACCCCTCCTCTTTTTCACACTTCTATGATTTGTTTATGAACGCATTGATATCCCACTCGATGTTTAAACCGTGGGGCGTATAACATTTCATTTGGTGTATCCACCACGTTTCAAGTCTGGATACACCCCTCACACTCGATTCCCCTCGGTGATTTAACAGTCCACACATTCATGTTATCCTGTGTCCTAATGATTGGGCTCTTTCTATTAGTGCTTACAGCGCTGTCATGATTACTGAAGATGTTCCCGAACATGTGACCTTCTCATGTATGGAGAGCATTATGAGCGGCGGGCATGAATGAGGTTGGACTCTGGGAGGTTGCATATTGCATCATCACGTCCTGACGTGCTGAGAGCAGACATGTGACAGATAGCGTCATCACGCTTGTGCGGTACTGCGCGCTTTCCACTAGTCAGCCAAACCCGGTCAGCAATGAGAAGGTGTGACTGGTTAATCGCGTCATCACGCTTGGACATGATGACGCACTAACCAGGAAATATTCAGCCACCATTGAGCAGGCGTGGCTATTGAAATTGTGTCATCGCACTTTGACGTGATGACGCGCCAACCACATGACCTTAATATCTGGTCACCATTGGTGGGATAGGATGATCAAGTTGAGGCTTGGTTCCTGTGATAGTCTCTCCCCCACGATAGGCTCAATGTGAGTCAGCTGATAAAGCAAACCATCACATGACACAGCAAATCCCGGAAGTCACGCCGCACAGGTGTCCCCGATGTAATTTCCAGCAGTATTAGATAAATAGCGCAGCAGATGACATGTTAGCTTTACCCCAGTTGAAGTCTTTGTAGACGAAACGCGTCGGGTGTGTGACGCTACTACAGCCATCTGATATTACTGCGCTAAACTTACCATTTTGTTCATATGAACTTTGTTTTAACCTGATTTTTATTGGAATTTTTTAACCAATACAATAAAACTTCCTGGTTACCCGGATTTTATGCTATGTGGAGCCCTTTTTTTCCCCTTTCTTTTGATTTCATCTGGGTGAGATTGAGGGATCACCGGAAGAGGAATCCATGGTACTGTTTAAGATCGGAGACTCCCTCAGGACAAGCCATTATGGATCAAGGACAGCTGTAACCTTACCGTTAAAACGGTGAAAGCCTATACGACTCACCGCCAACGGCCTGTAAGTCCACCACGTCTGGTAAGGGCTTTTTACATTGCTTCCTGCCTTGCTGAATATTTGAAAAGTCTACCATGGATATGAATAGATACTACTGTGAGATTCATATTTATGCTCCAGGAAACATCTGTCTGATTGGATGAACTGTTCAATATCCCAGAGACTTGCTTTCTATCCCATCCTAAGTTTATTGCACGTTTGTGTTTTGTTTGAGGTTTTTGGGATTATTTCACTGTGGTCACACAGTTCATATCAACGTTTATTATGTAGTAGGGTGGTGTAATTAACCTTTTATACCATCAGATTTCTGCATATATGGTGTTATTACAAAATTTTGATTAATTTTTTTCCGGCTGGATTAGCAGGACCGAGTATAGATATATACACGGGTGTTTGACATAAAGGTTTACACTGATGCTTATAAGTATAATATAGCGCTACACTTTTTCTATCCTCATTTGTATACACAATTCTAATTGGTAGTGTTGACAGCTTGATATATATTGAGTAGGCGCAGCAGTTTTGTTCTATTTTTATTTGTTAATACTAACTGTCCCACCACAGTAACTGTCACAAACTGACACCATGCAGTAATAAAAAAAAACAAAAAAAAAAAACCTGCTTGGTGTCAGTGTGACAAGGGGGGGGGTGATTGGGGGGGATCGGGGGTGTATTGTATGCCTGGCATGTTCTACTGTATGTGTGTGTTGTGCACTCACATTCCAGTCTTCTCTCCTCGGCGCCGCAATGGAAAATGCTGAGCCAAGGAGAGATGACATAATTTCCTCTGCCTCTGTGTACAATACAGAGGCAGGGAAATGATCCCATTGGCTGGGAGCGATTGCGAGCGGGGGCCATGAATGGATGGCCTCCCCCTCACCACCGATCGCCGGGGAGGATTTGACGACCGCCGCAGGCACCGGGTCCGATCGGACCCCCCACCCGCGGGCAGGCAAGGACGTGCCTGTAAGTCCTTTTGCCTGCCCGTGCCGCTCTGCCGACGTACATCGTCGTGCGGCGGTCGTCGAGTGGTTAAGGTAAAACAGGCATGTTTAAAACCAACAAGAAAGACACAATTCTGGAACTTACAAAGTTCAACTTTTAAAGAAATTGAAGGCAATATCAGACATGAGTATTTATAAACTGTGTTTGATATTGCGTTCAGATGGGGTGAAGTCACCCCTGGAAAAGCCAAATTTTGAAAATGCACACAAATTGCCGAATGTCAACATGTGCTACCTGCCATCACGGGGGATCAAGGGACGTGTTTTGGGGGTGCAACGCCTTCCTCCCAGCTACTTTATTATTGAGGAAGGGGTTGCACCCCCAAAATGCATACATTGATCTCCTGTGATGGCAGATAGCACATGTTGGACACACTGTGTGCATCTTCAAAATTTGTCTTTTCTCGAATATGTCAAAAAATGTGAGAAATTTTTAGATCTCAAAAAGCACAAAAAAGGAAGGGATTTGGAGGGGTTTTAAACTTTCCCTAAAACATCAATGATGTTCTTCATTTTTTTTGAACATCATTGATGTTTTTCTGGATGTTTTCCAAGTCCCTATTACACCCCATGATCTCCCTGATCAGGATCTGTGCACTTTAAGAGGTGAAATGACCTGGATCCACAACATCACGATCACCTAAAAAGATTGAAACAAAAACACACCATGTATTATAAATATGCTGGCATCCATCTCTTAACTGAGCCTGTGGTCGCAGACACTCACCTGATGTAGTGACTAGTTCCACCACGTCTCCTTCCTCCTCCTCCTCATGTTGGCTTTGTGGGATCTCAACTTCTTCCAGAGGTGTGGGGTCTGTGGTCTCCTCGGATTAAAGGTGTCCTCCGAGTCTTTTATCCCCTATGTAAAAAAAATAGGTATACTTAGCACACATATTTGATGGCAGAAATAGGAATACGAAACATTGCTTGGAAGTGGGGTACAATTATCTATTTTGCCAGAGTTCCAAGATAAAGAAATATTTTTTTCCTTTGTCAAGCTTGAATACTTACCTGTTTTGTACAAGCTTCACAGATGGAGTCACCCCTATAGTATCCACTGGAGCACCTATGTGGGACCCCCTAATAAAAAGGGTGTTCTGGTGTCCCACACTAGTGCTCCAGCGTCCAGATGTGAAAACTGCTGCTGAGGGTCCTCTCCTTACACAGAATCTAGTTTGCATTTCATTCTAGTTACAAACCCATCTACACAACCAAATTATCTTAAGAGAAGTAGGCCATAAAAAATGTATTCAAATGCATATGGCCAAAACAATGGTGTTTTCTAGGCCGAACAAAAAAATGTTTCATGCGAACGAACAATGTGCCCATGAACATGAAAGTTGCCATTTTAAACTGTACAACAGTAAAGAAAAGTACATGAAGCAGCACGAATGTAATACAAATAAAGAAAAGGAACACAGCACAACTACTTACTTTTTTGCAGCACTCTCCGGATCCTTCTGTACTGCTCATGCTCCCTTAATTTGAGGTCCGACCACCGCTTCCTGAGCTGATCCTTGGATCGTCGTACCCCAAAATTTTTCTGCAGACTTTTGACCACTTTCGCTATTATCGTGGCCGTTCTGACATTGGGGTTTGGGTAAGGTCCATACTTCCCGTCATAGTCGGTCCTTTTCAGTATGTCGACCATCTCCAACATCTCCCCAAAGGACATATTTGAGGCCTTAAATCGTCTCTTCCGGGATCGGGACGTTTCTGGCTCCGGGCTTTAATCCTCCACTTCCTCGTTGGTGTAATTAACATGCACCTGCTGTGTCTCCACCATGTGCTCTTCCCCCACTGCGCCAAATGAGAAGGGGCGGGGAATAGGCTAGAAAGAACGTCAGGGGCGGGCAGAGTTTCACGCATGCGCAGTGTATATAAAGCGTAACAAGCGTGCGTAGTACGTACGATCTGTGAGCGGAGGAAGGAGTATCGGAGGCGCGGATCGTGATAACGAAGGTAAGATCTAAACTTGGGCCTATACTGCTTCTAGATTGAGACCTATATTGTAACAAGATTAATAGAGTTTCACATGACATTAGGGTTTGTCTTGTGTTGTGTCTTGCAGATAAAATGGATGGCTTCAATGAGCACAACTTCCTCCCCCTGTTCATAGACAAATACAAGGAGCTGCCCTGTCTGTGGCAGGTGAAACATCCTCATTATAATCATAAACAAAAGAGGCAGGCAGCTCTGGAGAAACTGCTGGAGTTGGTGAAGCCGGTGGTCCCCACGGCAACCATCCCCTATTTAAAAGCCAAAATTGGTGGCCCGAGGAGCACATATAATAGGGAGCGCAATAAGGTCCAGGATTCCCAGAGATCCGGAGCTGCAGCAGATGACGTTTATGTCCCCAGGCTGTGGTACTATGAGAGACTTTGTTTTCTGTCAGACCAGACTGGAGTCAGGGAATCCCTCTCCACTCTTCCTTCCACCCTATCTTCCACTCCAGCTGAGGCTTCCAATGTCCAACCTGGGACTTCCAGCCAGGAAGAAGTGGAGGAGCCCAGCTGGAGCCAGGTATAGCATTCTTCTACAGATTTCTGGTCAATAAATAAATGATGTTTACTAGATGTTATTGTTGACCATTAATTGATGATTTAATAAAGTGTTTTACATATCAATAGACAGTAGTGGGCAAAAATAATTGGGACAAGAATGAAAAATGCTGGGCTCAGAATGATAATCTGTTATATTTGTTAACATTCAATTTGCAACAATCATGAGGTGAAAATTGTGTGTGATTGATGAATAAAAAACTAAAACGATGTCCCTTTTTCATACACAGGAAGACCTCAGCCAGGACGAGGCTCTGGAATGTGGCACACAGGAGGAGGATATGTAATGTGGCAGCCAGGAGGAGGTGGGGGTTAGTGGCAGCCAGGAGGAGGAGGAGCTAAGTGGCAGCCAGGAGAAGGCCGGGCCCAGTAGGAGCCTGACAGGATCGCAGGTTTCTCCCCTCCGCCTTCCAACCAAAAGACCCAGGAAGGGGAGTAACGTGCAGGATTCAGCACTCAGGCTGATTCAGGAGGCTTCTGCGTCCCTCAGAGCCACCCCCACTCCTGAAGAGGCCTTTGCCTGCATGGCTGCCACAAAACTGCAGGGCATGCAGGAGGGTCAACACCTCCTGTGTGAGGACCTTCCTTACAAAACACTAACTAAGGGGGTGAGGGGCGAAATCACACACAAAACCCACCTGTGTGAGTTGGACCATTCTCCTCCTCCTCCTGCCACAACTCCACCACCACAGACACAGCGTGGAAGGAAGACCAGAGAGTGATGACCTGGGTTTAGTCTGGTCTGGCAAAAGATGCAGTCTTTTGTATGACCACAGCCTGGGGACGCAGATGTCATCTGCTGCTTTCTTGATCTCTGGGACTTCTGGACCAGATTGCACTCCCTTAGATAAGGACTCCTCAGGCCACCAATTTTGCTGTAAAATAATTGATGTGTGCCCTGGGGGCCAAAGGCTTTGCCAACTTCTGCTGTTTCTCCAGCGTTGCCTCCCTCTTTGTTTGGTTCTGAGTCCTTAATAAAGGATTTTTTGTTTCAATTAGACTCGCCTATGTGTGTTTCCCTTACAAAAGGACAGTTTGTTTGTGAGGAGGCAGGTACATTTGTAAACTACAATGTGAAATTAACAAGAGACACCAACACCAAGCAATCTCCTTGAGATTAAATAATACAAAATAATAATGGTGTTGTGGTAATTTGACACACAAAACACACACAAAAATATTCAGGATGTAAAATCAAAAAATCAAAATAATTAACAACAAGATCAGGCTTGAAAACAATACAAACCAAAAAAAAAAAAAAAAAAATCAGGCTTGAAAACAATACAGAACAAAAAAATAAAAATAAATATCTTTTTGGTCAGATGTGACAAATCTAAATATATTGATGAAATCACAATAAATAATAAAGAAAGAAGTTTGTGAGAAGTCTGTGTGAATATGAGCAGCAAAACTACTTCATTCTTCTAGCATTATAAAGAAGAAGAGAGCTGCATTGAACAATTTAAAACATTGCAGCCTGACGAAAGTGCTGTATCCATTCCGAACGCTAATTTTACAAGACCGAGCGGTTCCATCTCGGAATTTCTTCTGAGCATGCGTGGCACTTTGTGCGTTGGAATTGTCCACACACGGTCAGAATTGACGCGATCGGATTTTGTTGTCGGAAAATTTTATAGCCTGCTCTCAAACTTTGTGTGTCGGAAAATCCGATGGAAAATGTCCGATGGAGCCCACACACGGTCGGAATTTCCGAATAACAAGCTCCAATCGCACATTTTCCATCGGAAAGTCCGACAGTGTGTACAGGGCATTACACTTATTATTTATTTGATCACGGGTGTTTGATTTATTTATGTTTGATATTACACCTCATGTTTCATTTTGTTTTTAATAATTTTTTTTGTTCTCATTTTTGGCACCACATCTATTGGTGGTATTTTTTCATGTCACATACACTTATGTCTTATGGGCAGTATCATTGATTGATTACATTATTGAGTTAATACTGTAGCGCAATTCTATTATTTTCTTTGTATTTACACTGTTTTTGTTGTGCAGAAGAATCGCTGCTTTTATTATTTAGATTATTCACATATTTGTTGTAAGTGTATTTTTGCACATTACCTTAGCGCAGAAGGATCTCATTGGCCAGGAACAATCACCAGGTCCAGGCCAGATTTAATTGGCCTGGGCCTGTTGATTGATCGGTTCTGGATCGAATCCGATCATCACAGCCGCCGAGGGGGCAGCGCGCCCGACGTAGCATGACAGCGTTTCGCCTGCCTGTGCCATTCTGCTACAGTACAACTGCAGCAGCTGGTCGGGCACAGGTTAAAGCAGAAGTAAACCCATCCATAAAACAGTTTCCGGCACATGCCGGAAATGTAACACTCCCATTGGTTGTGCTCTCAACTAAACTGTCAAACCATCCAATGGCTGGTGTCAGCATCATGGTAGTTGTAAATTAAACTGAGGTAAAGATGGCAGCTTCCTTGGCTGAAAACGATATGGGGTTTACTTACACTTTAACTGAACAAGCTGAAGTTAGAAGCTGATTGGCTATCATGTTCAGCTGCATCAGAATTTGAACTCTCCAGTTTTAGTAAATCAACGCCAGTGTTTTTATTTCCAGATGCAATATGCCACTCAGTTGCTCAGAAATTGTGGACTGTCCTTATAGGTTTATTAACTGTGATGCAAAATTATAACTTTTTTTCACATCTGCAATTCCTATAACCAAGACACTAATTTTCTTTTTCCAGATACAATCTGCTTGCTCTGTTCCCCAGATACTGCTGCCTATACAATAAAATCTCTAAAAGATGTGTTACAAACATATACATGTTTACTCTTTTTTAATTTAAAACAAAAACACATAATTTTCTATGCAGATGCCCACTCAGTTGCTCAGAAATTGCAACTCCATACAGGCTTAATAACTATAGTGCCAAATTGTAACTTTTTTCTTTTTTTAGTCTTCAAATTTAAAAACACTACGATTTTAATTCCAGATGCAATATGCCCTCTCAATTTCTCAAAAATTGTAATTTTCTTTTTTACCTTGATACATGTCCCTAGAGCAGTGTTTCTCAACTCCAGTCCTCAAGGCGCACCAACAGGTCATGTTTTCAGGATTTCCCTCAGATGAAATGGCTGTGGTAATTACTAAGGCAAAGAAACTGATCAAATCACCTGTGCAAAATAGTGGAAATCCTGAAAACATGACCTGTTGGTGCGCCTTGAGGACTGGAGTTGAGAAACACTGCCCTAGAGCACTTCCAAGCTCCCTATTTTCTTTCACAATTTCTTGCCTATTATCCTACAAAATGATCACTACTAAATTCTAAGATTTGGCTCTATTGACTTCAGATAGATTTGGATTTGGAATTGGGAATTTAGTAAAGTTTGCTGAATTTAACTGAACGGGGTATGTGCAGCTCATCGATACTTTCTATTAGTATTTCAATTTTTTTTCCAGGATCTTGTTAGGTTTGTGCAAATGCTCATATGCTTCCTCATGGGAGTATAAACAGGAACATATATTTAAACTCAGTAACTAAAATATAAGCTCATATAAGCTTTTCTTTTTCATTTCAAGAGTAATTTCCAATATTGTTTTATCTGCAGCTTACAATAAAATAACTATCTCTAGTAGTTTACTACCAGCATAACATTTATGGATATTTTTTTCTAAACACTCAAGTGACTTCAAGTTACAGTTTGAATTTGATAAACTGAATAATATATATGAAATGTAATACTTTTGTGAGCGCATTGACAGCAGCATTGCTAGATATTTATAAAAGAACTGTGTTTTATTACCCAATATAATGTAATTATTATTCAGAAAAATTAATATTTAAGTTGGAAAGCCAAGGGTATTTTTCCAGATATTTTCGTAAGAGTACAGCCAAAGGTAAAGCTGTCCCATACACTAGCAGAATTTCATTCAACATTTTTAATTGTAATGTAGGCCATACATTCTTTCTTGTTCAACCTGTACCAATTCCCCCATTTGATATGAATTGGGGAATCACTCTCTCAGAGCTTTAGTGTTCTGCCAGTGAGGGAGCCTTCCGTGCTAGCAGAATATAATGATCATAGTTGCTGGCTTTAGCTGGCGGCACTGATCAGGTGCAAAAAAAAAAAACACAGGCTGGTTTCACACAAGTCAATAGATCAAATTGTGTAAAACTAGCTAGTACATTCATGGATCAAAATTTGGCCAGTCCCTGCTGAACTGGCTGAATTTTGATTCATGTATGTCCGGCCTAAGTGCACTTGTTGAAATTTCCTTTCAATAATTTTTTATTGTAATATGTCATTGTCACATAAACTACAACAACAGCATTATATATGCTAAGAAATGATATAAGTAAGTATACATTAACATAACCTGAACATAAATCGTCTAGTGAGAGGGTACTACACAAGGCTACTACACAATGTGGATGTTGCGTCCCCATGAATGCACTAGTACCAGGTTAGCAATGAAAGTTAAAATCAATCACATTGTGACATGGGTTTGCAGACTACCATTGCATTATCTGTGATAATTGTAAGAGTTAACCGAAAAACTCAAGTATTAACAAAAGAAGAATAACGAACAAAAAAGAAAAGGAAAATACAAACACTGTACCGGAACCTATGAGAAGTTCTTTTGATACCCATTGGTGCAGGTTTTACTCATGGGGCAAATTATTATTAGAAAAATTTAATGTCCATGATGCCCATTGACTATTGAAGGAACTTAGGTTGTTACTTTGGATAGCAAAGAATTTTTCATATGAATGTTGGGTTTTAACCCTGCGAATCACTTCTTCTTATATACTAGTATTAGGAGCTAGGATAATTTTCCATTTGGCCGTAATAGTTAAGCGGGCCGCTATTAGTATATGTGTCACAATACTTCTAAGTTGGTATGGGATAGTGTCTATAGAAAGATGAAGAAGAGCTTTGTTGAAATTTCTAATCATTTGTGGGGTTATTAACCACAGTGAAGAGAAAATTTGAAGGAGCAGGGTAAGATTGCTATCGAATCAACGAATTTCTAACATTCTATATGTTTTTTTTCTCTGTAAATTGCTTTTATTCCAAAACTGAATGTTAAAAGCGAATTGAAAATTGAACGATAGTCATCAAATATGAATTTACATTTGAATGTTTGTATGAATATTTGTAGGAATGTTCATTTTGAAAATATACTGTATGGCCAGCTTTAGCGTTAAAATCTCATCAAAGGGGGGATGTTGATGTGGTGCAACTGTTTAATTTGAAATGTAATATTTTCTCATTATACGGTTCTGTTATTTCACACTAAATATGCCACATATTTACTAATTTACTAATTTGGCTGGGCCACTACTACAATGGGTGTAAGAATTATAAAACATAAAGGAAACATTTTAAAATTACACTGTAATGGCACTGATTCACTGTTTTTGTTGTTTTTGTTTATAAATGTATACGTGTGTTTTACTGTACACATGCAATATTTGCTTTACAAATAAAAATGTAATATATGATTTTCAGAGTTCTATAAGTTTAGCTAAGGAAACAGAACAACCTTGTGTAATGTTTTTGAGCTGAAATTAGGAAATGGGCTTTTAAAATATTAAATATATGCTTGGGGAGCTTACCAAGTTCTTTGTAGTGCAATAAGTTACTTTCTATTCCACATTTTCAAAGCTCTTACTGTGAAGAAACCCTTCCGTATTTGGAGATGAAATCTTTGTTCCTCTACACATAAAGAGTACCCCCTTGTCACAAGTGGATGGTCCGAGCCCACCCATTTTGAAAATGTGAAAGTGTCTCTTGCGCTACTGTGAGTAACTGATAAATGTAACCAATGACATAACTCTAGTGAAAAATAAAAATAAAACTAATGCTGCCAAACCTAAGAGTGAATCGCCACTCACTATCCCTAGAAAATGTGTCAGTAAAAGTGATCTAGCGCACAAGATGAATTCACTAGAAAATACAGTATAAAAGCATAAAGACACTCTAATAAAACTAAAAATTCATAAAGTTGAACACATGAAATGTAACAGTGTGCAATATAAAATGTGCAAACGTAGCAAGAAATATCTAAATATTAATATGAATGAGTGCAAAAAAAGCAATAAAGTGACAAATATGTTTTTCAGATGTGAAAAAAGAAGAATAAAATAAATATAGATGTATCCCGCAATAGATATAAAATGAATCAAAGAGAAATCTTTCTAGTAAACAATTGAAAGAAGGGTGAATAATTTTGAGTTCTTAGTAATATAATAGGTCCATAGCCCGTGGTGTTAGGAAAAATGTCAACACTTGTATATGTCCATAAAATATCCCAAGCAGCCTCTCACTGGTTAAGTCTCCCAAAACTCTCACCTTCGTATTAAAAAAATTGGGCATGGATGTATAATCGAGAATCTCCACCGTGATAAGCAGGCGTTCCTATATGGTATATGCACTGTAGGTGGACTCTCCGAGCATAATTTAATGATGGTCCACTCAGGTAGATTGTTGAGTGTCAGATCAATACCTCAGTGAAAAAGAGTGGGGGGACAACAGTGAAGAAGCTTCCAATGGTGTAGTAAGGTATGAGTAAAATAACACCTTATTAAAGATGCTAAAAGTGGACTCTTACATAGGAAAAAAATAAAAACACACAGGGAACAGAATCGGCACTGTTCCATGCCTCCTTGCGTCACTTCCGGTATGCGTAGTCTGGCCAATCCCTACGCGTTACGTCACCTCTCATGACTTCATCTGGGGACTTCATCTGGTCCCCAGATGAAGTCATGAGAGGTGACGTAACACGTATGGATTGGCCGGACTATACACATACTGGAGAGGTACATACAGTGAGAGGCTGCTTGGGATATTTTATGGACATATATAAGTGTTGACATTTTTCCCAACACCACGGACTATGGACCTATTATATCACTAAGAACTCAAAATTATTCACCCTTCTTTCAATTGTTTCCTAGGAAGATTTCTGATTGATTCATTTTATATCTATTGTGGGATACATCTATATCTATTTTATTATTCATCTTTTTTCACATCTGAAAAACATTTTTGTCACTTTATTGCTTTTTTTGCACTCATTCGTACTAATATTTAGATATTTCTTGCTACGTTTGCACATTTTATATTACACACTGTTACATTCCATGTGTTCACCTTTATGAATTTTTAGTTTTATTAGAGGGTCTTTATGGTTCTATACTGTATTTTCTAGTGAATTCATCTTGTGCGCTAGATCATTTTTACTGACACACCCATTTTGAAGCCAATTAGAGCCTCAGGCTCTAATCACGTGCTTCTACAAAAAACAAAAACTATAGAAATCCATGCATCCAGCGCCCTGCATCGAGATTAGGGTCCGGGCACATGAAGATTAGGGGGGCGGTGCCCCTGCACCCCTTATGAGCGGTACCTTAATAAGTGTGAGTTGTAGACACTATTACAGTTGGTCCTCAGAATAAAAATTCTAAAAGAGTGTTAGCTTTGCTGCTAAATAACAAAATATCCAACTATAGTCTACCAAGAACATGAATTAGAAAATGCATAGGCATTCTGGTCTGTAATGAGAGTCTCAGACACTATTAGTTTGAACTTGCAATGTATCACAGCAAGCTATTACGGTGTCTGTAGAAACTACTATGAAAAACAGAGCTTCTGAACAGGGTTTTGTTCAGATATGTCATTAAAAGTGCACTGTAACATTGTATTTACTTTGTTCATTCATCTGCAGATAAAAGGAATGACATTTGACCTGCATATGATGTCAGTTGAAGCAAACACTACCAGTAAAAATGTTTAACCATTTTGTTTATTAATTTTTTGTTTCACTTAAAAAAAATGCACATACTTAAAAAATGCCTTATTTCATTTGTAAATAACTTTGCGATGTTTCTACCAGAATCATAAATTTATTGCTATTAGATGGACAATTATAGAAAAAAATGTTCACTGCATCTACAGTAATGCTAGCACTGGTCAAAGTAGAAAAAGACGATTTTTGGCTGGAGACTTTAATATAAAATATTTATATGCAGTATTTCATATTTACTAGACTAAACAAAATGAAAAAAAAATGAACTCAACCATAATTAACAAAAAATGAAAAATATAAAACATATAAAATACAAAACAATATAAATTGCCTTTAATTTAATAAAAAAAAGACCATCTTGTTCCTACCAGCATAACTGTAATTACCACCATGTTTTTACAATTCTCTCACTTATATTTAGCTCTTTCTTGCAGCAAGGTTCTTGTACATCTGAGCAGGCTATGCATGTTAAGACTTGAGCATATTCCACACGGAATCAATATTTCAGATAGTTATTTTTCCATAGATGTGGTTGGCATAATAAAACAACACACCTGATAAATATTTTTAAGACAGAAATATTTGTAACATGGCTGCATACTTGGAATAAAAGAATTGGATATTTATAATTTATAATACAGTAAAAGAAATAAGGACTATAAAGCAATTTAATAAAATATATAATTTATATCTAAAGATAAACATCAAAGATTTAGATCACTTAAAGGAACCGTATTTTTCAATGTACAGAAATTACCATTGTGTATGAATTATTTAGCTTGCAAACAACTAAACGGTGTAAAACTCTGCTCCAGTTTGTCCCCAAAATCTATTTTTTTTCTGCTAGGTACCACAAGCTTGTCTTTTAGACAGAATATAGCCTTTTCTGTGATAGTCGTGGATCAATGTTTTCTGAATAAGAAAAAGCTGCTAGTGATGGAGATGCAGGCTTAAGGTGGTTGTATTCCAATTCCTCCCAGCCCCTCTATAATAACAAGATGTACTACACAGTCTCTGTTTTTTTTTTTTTTTCGAATTCTGCAACAAAATACCTTTTTAAAAAAAATCACAGATGGGTATTCATGTGACTGCCTCCCACTCTCTTTCCCTTTTCTATGGACTACAGTGGGAGGGGTTGAGTTTCCCCTCTGACATCAGCCAGGCCTTCACATGATGTATTCAGCTGCAGAGTTAAAAAAAACACACACAGACTGTGTAGTACATCTTGGCTGGCAGGAATTGGAATCACTAACTTTACTGCCAGACGAAATAGCAGCAGGAAGAGGCAGAGGAAATGGCTCACACACAGACTTCCGAGCTGACAGGCAGGGAGGGAGGGGGAGAGGGATAGCAGCGGGACGACAGAGGCACGTAAACTGATCACGTATCATGGATCAGCAGCCATGATTACCGTGGTCAGCACACTAAAGGGGACACAGAAACAGGCAGGATCATACAGGTATATTAGAACATAGAAAGGGACACATGAAACAGTACAAGCACTGTGTGGTTAAATGCACTTTAAAGTAACAGGAACTTTTTTTTTTTTTTTTTTTTTTAGGGTTACAACCTCTTTAACTTTTAACTTCTAAATTTGCATATCATAAAAGGGGACATGGATCACATTTCAAAAGGAAGCTGACAGGTGGTTGGGAGCCCATAGATTACCTCCTTACTAACTGTTTTAACCCTAAAAAGCATGCTCATTGCATGAAGTTGCAGGGCAATTGTTGTACTGACCTACTCTCTTTTATAGGAGGGAGTAAAACGTTTTCTGCGGCATATGTACAACCCCCTTTGTACTGTGCACAGTTAAGGGGACAGTTGGGGAGGCAGTAAAACCACAGGTAGAATGCCTTTTTTACTGCTCCCTGATTGTAAGTGTAAACAAGCCCTTATATTGCTGTTTCATCTGCTTGGGATGCATGCATTGGTGAATGAAGTGTTTTTGAAGCAGAATACAATGGTTGCTGTATGTTTATTTGCTTAGGTACAGACATTTCTGCTTTAGTTCTTTAATGCATAACCTGTATTCATGGTGGCCTAATGCAGAAAAAAAATAAGAGGGGGTAGGTTAGGGCAAATGACCATGATAGCTTGTCACAGTTTACATTGTAGTTAATAGCTGAACTTCAAAACATCCTAATACGCTCAACAAACCACCTCAATCCTTCTCAAAATATATACAGGTAAGGTAACAAAATTAACCAATATGCAATGGAAAAAATGGATGAGACTACTATGACCATACCAATAAATGAGAAATAAGCTTTATTAGTACATCAGCCCTTAAAAATACACCATGGTGACCTTAAAAAACCTCTAACCAAACACACCAATACCTATATGGATTGCATGCAATTTTTCACCAGTGATAAATGCTTAGCAATTTTTTCAATTGATTCAGCCCACAGGGTGTCAAAAAAGTGTGAATCAATGCATATTCATCATGAAATTTACTGATTGTATTCAACATTTGCCTAGATGCAACTATTATGCCCTGTACACACGGTCGGATTTTCCGACGGAAAAAGTGCGATCGGATTGTGTTGTCGGAAATTCCGATCGTGTGTAGGCTCCATCGGACTTTTTCAATCGGAATTTCCGACACAAAGTTTGAGAGCAGGCTGTAAAATTTTCCGACAACAAAATCCGATCGGTTAAATTCCGATCGTGTGTACACAAATCCGACGCACAAAGTGCCATGCATGCTCAGAATAAATTAAGAGACGAAAGCTATTGGCTACTGCCCCGTTTATAGTCCCGACGTATGTGTTTTACATCACCGCGTTCAGAACGATCGGATTTTCTGACAACTTTGTGCAACCGTGTGTATGCAAGACAAGTTTGAGCCAACATCTGTCGGAAAAAATCCATGGATTTTGTTGTCGGAATGTCCGATCAATGTCCGATCGTGTGTACAAGGCATTATTCAGTCTATAAGGGCTTCCAAGTGAGTGTTAAATAATATGTGTTGCACGTAACCATATGCACCCCACACAGGAAACACCCAATAAGCAATGGGGAAGCCTAACTCTTGTGAAAATAGACATCCATATAAAGGGTCAATCTAAGGCTACTTGTTGGATAAGCATATTCAGCACAAATAATTTTACATATTGTTTGTAGCTCACAAAGCGTATACGAACACAGCAATACCAAGCACAGAGTAGATAATGCCTACTGCTCTTTTGAAGCAAATTCCAAAAGACTGGCCTGTTAGTGGTGAGAATGAGCACATGCCCTAAAGCTTGAAGTCCAATATTAATATCCACTGGTAAAAATACTGCAATAACCAGGTGTCTCATAGAATGTCCATTCCCTGCCAGGAACATTTTACACAAGCATATCAGCAAAGATTGTACTGAGCAATAAAAGTCCCTCCCCAAAAGAACATTCACTTTAATAAGTTTTTATCATTATTGTTGGGAAATGTAGTGTTATAACATCAACATTTCTATTTGTTATTATTTACTCTACTAGAGACTAACCACCAGAAGTGAAAATTTCAACATATCGATGCGTCATGTGGCAGCTATCTACATAGACATGTATATTTATACTACAATAAAGTGTTAGCTAGCAAAGCCATCTTTTCCAATGAATTAGGTGGGGGGAGGGACGGGGTCTAAATTAGCAGAAAAAAAAGGAGGATATAAGGTGTCCAGTAAGGGAAGCGGCCGAGCCACCCTTTCATGTTTATTATAGAGGAAGAAAACTTTTGTGTATATACATATACATATATAAATCTATAAATATGCATTTAACTAATAGCTCATAGTGTCAAACCCAGAACACTAATATAACAGTTCATGTAGGGGTGCCTATGTTGCTTAACTCATGAAAGGTAAACATATAGGAGACTCAAGAGACTGCCTCCATGGAGTCCATACCTCCCCAAACTTAGTATCATTTTTGTTGGCTAAAGCTACCAACTCTTCCATGCGCATGGTATGGTTCACTTATGCAACCCATTCCCGTATTGTTGGTATTACTGTCAATTTCCAATATTTGGGTATCATAGCTCTATCTGCAATCAGAAAAAATCTAAATATTTTCATTTTTGATAGATGTAATTGAACCCGGGATCAGAGATAAAAGGGCAACCTCCTGGGTGTCTAGCCAGCTCCTGCCCGTGATCAAGTGGCTTAGATGAAATATAGCAGACCAGTATGGTTTTATTGCCAGACAAGACCACCAGATGTGTAGATGTGTACCGCCAGGCTCACCACATCTCCAACATTGGTCTGGTATGGCCGCGTGGATTTTTTTTAATAAGGCCAGGCAACGATACCATCTGGTTATGATTTTATAGTTTATCTCTTACCAGTGGGAAGCTAAGGTTGATTTAAATGTAAGGAAAAAGATTTTATCCCATTCCTCAGAAGCCAATTGAATTCCTGATTCTCACTCCCAGTCTTGGATAGAGAAGGGACGGTGGGGAAATGTATGGGATAGAAGAATTTCATATATTTTAGAAATGGTATGTATATATTTTTGATCAGAAAGACACAGCTCCTCGAACTTGGTAAGGTTCCTACAAAGCCACTCCTTGCCCAGTCCCTCATAGAAATGATGTAGTTGGAAATATTAAAGCCAATTTCCTCGTCCAACATAAGAAGGAGGGATAAGCTCACTCAGGGCATTTTGGATAGTAGATGGATGTGGTGGTTGCCAGCATAGAAAGCCCTTCTCTGACCACCCGGGGAGGAACCCCGGATTCCCCAGAATTTGGGTAAGAGGCCCCGGGCGCAAGGATATACTATATGTAGCTATAGCCTTATCCCAGGTGTATAAAAGAGAGCAGGAGTGTTAGCTGTGAAAGAGGCGGGCAGTCCGCTGGAAGCAGCCATGGAAGAGAGGTCAATGATACTCAAGAGTGACCCATTGCTTAAAAGTAGGGAAGAGCCCGATGTTTGAGTCGAATGTAAGTTTGCCAAACAACGGACAATATGCGGCGTTCGCAGCAAATTCGAAAGCCGTGGAACGCCGGTAAAGTCTATAGGACATTAACATGAAGAACCAAAAGTACTAATTTTAAAGGCTTTTATGCAAGTTATTGCCATAAAAAGTGTTTGGGGACCTGGGTCCTGCCCCAGGGGACATGTATCAATGCAAAAAAAGTTTTAGAAACAGCCATTTTTTCGGAAGCAGTGATTTTAATAATGCTTAAAGTGAAACGATAAAAATTAAATATTCCTGGGGGCGTGGCCGACCGGAGCTGAAGATGGACGCCTGAATCCTCAGCTCGTCTCACAGGGGAGACACTATCGCTACTCAGGCCGCACAGCTAACAAAATCCAGCGCCATCCTTGCTCCTGAGACACTT
The DNA here is from genome assembly GCA_037952925.1 of Lithobates clamitans. Taxonomy (NCBI): domain Eukaryota; kingdom Metazoa; phylum Chordata; class Amphibia; order Anura; family Ranidae; genus Lithobates; species Lithobates clamitans. Next base: position 449,675 of record JBBGZY010000901.1, read on the forward strand.
GGGATCATGGCCAGTGTATCCAGAAAGAGAAACCCGGAATACAAGCCCAAGAAACTCACAGAGTTCTCCTACAAGCCGGCGGAGCAGGTCAGTGTAAGCCAAGATGGCGCCGGCCAGGCCGCGCCGAACGAATCCTACACGGATCTACCGGACGAATACCCGGTAGAATCCGCTTCATCTGACCCCCCAGCTTTACCCCCTCACCCCCTGGAAGGCGACCACCTCCTAAATAGCCCAGCGAAAGCTAAGATGAGGCTCGATGCGCCGCCGCAGCGCCCGCCCTCTTCACAAATTGAGGCCCAGGCTTTCAATCCCCTACTCAGCAACCAGGCCCTGCATTCATCTATGGCATCATTCCCCACATCGGGGCAGCCTGTGATGGACACCACCTTAAAGGACATGCTACTGTCCCTGCAGACCTCCCTCATGACAGATCTCTCCTCATTATTTGCTAAAATCTCTTCAGACATACACACTATAGATGAGAGAGTGACATGCATTGAAAAAAATATGAGTGACTGCACAGCCACAGTTAATGAAGTCATAGATGTGTGTGAAGATGTGAGGGAGGAACAAGCATGGATCCGCGCCAAGCTGGCCGATTTAGAGGACAGATCACGCAGGAACAATGTCAAACTGCGTGGAGTCCCCGAATCCATAATGCCTGCTGATCTACCAAGATACGCGAAGGAACTAATGCACGTCATTGTTCCAGAAGCATCTCCCAGGGATATAATCATAGACAGAATACACAGGATAGCCAAGCCATCCCACCTCGCTGCTTCTGTTCCCAGAGATGTTTTAATGAGAGTCCACTTCTTTCACATTAAGGAGAAACTCCTGCTAGGGGTCAAAAACAAATCTCCACTACCAGCTCCGTACACGGGAATCCAGTTTTTTCCGGATCTCTCTAAATACACGCTCCAGCTAAGAAGAAACCTGAACCCGATCACAAAGGGGCTGCAAAACAACAAAATTCCTTACAAATGGCGCCACCCTGCGACTATTCTGGTCACTAGGAATGGTCAATCTCACACCATACATGACCTCAACAAAGGCCTGCACCTCCTCCACAACTGGGGAATAATCACAGAATCTCCCAAGACCCCACCAACCCGCAGTGGCCCCTCTAATGCCCGCAACCGCAGGGATCACCACCCCAGCTGAAGTGACCCAACAGTTACTGCCATAGTAGGCCTAACTACTACTTCACTCCTCCCCTGGAGACCACGCAACCTTCCACTGTTTGTTCAGCTCCCTTCGTTACAAACTGTTTAACCCCCAAATAGAGGCTAAAGCGGTGTTTACACCTCCTCTACGTTGCTCCTTTCAACTAAGCACTGTTGCTTTATCGGCAGCCTGACCATTGGGCTACTAATATAAAGTGTGATTAACATTTTGCTCTATCCGCAGCTCCTCTAACCAACCATCTCCCTGCCAGGGGACCGAACTCCTTCTATCATCAACCACAGATCGCAGGATCCTCCATATCCTTGACCAGGACAACTAACTGTAAGTGACTTTCACTCAGATCTACTTCCATCCCACACCACAATGCCGCTAAACGTCCTCTCACTTAATGCCAAAGGATTGAACCACCCGGCTAAACGCCACTCTTTATGGAAAACCGCCAGAGCTCTCCAGAGCGACATTCTCTGTATCCAAGAGACACATCTGATAAACTCAGACTTATCATTATGCAACAACCGCCAGTTCCCACACATTTTTCATGCTTGCCACTCTACCAAATCCAAAGGAGTCATGATAGCAATCAAGGACTCGGTGGACTTCCACCTATCCAATCTACTAATCGACCCCGACGGTCGCTACTTAATTTTAGTGTGTACCATCAACAAAATTTTCTACACTTTAACCAATATCTATGCACCAAACACCCAACAGATGAAGTTCATGCATAAAGTACAGAGGTTAATCAAACAGATAAAAAAAGGCCATGTAATTCTATGCGGGGACTTCAACAATGTTCCGGACGTTACCATGGACACAACAGCCCCTGCGAAGAGGCGAGCGTCGCCATTGAAGAAATTTTTGTCTACACAGGACCTATTCGATGTGTGGCGCTGCCACCACGGTTCTGAAAAGGACTTTACCTTTTATTCTCCCATGCACAATTCATATTCACGAATTGATCTTTTTGCTACAGATAAATGGCTACTCCAGAATATTTGCAAGTCTGAAATCCACACCACAACATGGTCAGACCACGCCCCAATATCGATCTCTATCTCAGATTCCACTCCACAACGCAACACATTTCTGTGGCGCGCAAACAACTACATACTACAAAATGAAAAGTACACAACAGAAATCTCCCACCATCTCTCAGAATTTTTCTCTATAAACAAAGGCACAGTGTCTGACCATGGGGTGGTGTGGAACGCCCATAAGGCCTATATTAGAGGTTTGTTAATCAAACTAAGCTCCCTTCACAAAAAGAGGAGGACGCAGCGTATAGATGAGTTAACCACTCAAATTGCCTCCCTAGAACAACAACATAAGACTAAACCCCAAACCCCAATAACCCACCAACTATTCAACCTAAGACAAGAACTGAAAACCTTACTCCTTCAATCATTTGAATACCTCCAACGTAGAATTAAAGCCACCTCTTATGCCACCTCCAATAAAGCAGGAAAATCTCTGGCAACGAAACTTAGGGGTATAAGACTTAAAACTAAAATCGCCCAGATCATTCACCCCCATACTAACATTCCCCAGACCAACCCTCAAGACATAGCCAACGCATTCAGCGATTACTATAGCGACCTTTACAACTTGAAACACGACACTAATACTCCACAGCCCTCTCCAGAAGAGATTAACCTCTTCCTCCAATCCATTCAGCTACCTACCCTGGATGAGAGTCAGTTAGAGAAACTCAATAAGCCCTTTACAGAACAGGAAATTCTCTCCTCAATAAACTCCCTACCTAATGGCAAAGCTCCAGGTCCAGACGGCCTAACAGCTGAATACTACAAACAATACTCCCCCCAAATCGTCCCACAACTTACTGAACTATACAACAACGCTGCCTCCTCCTCTAAATTTCCGAATGATTATTTAAATGCACTAATAGTTACGATACCAAAGCCAGGGAAAGAACCAAACTCCCCCAAAAACTTTAGGCCAATCTCCCTACTCAACCTTGATCTGAAAATCTATGCTAAGACCATCGCCTCACGCCTATTAGACATTATACCTACCCTCATACACAGAGACCAGACGGGATTCACTAAGGGACGACAGGCACCAGATGCCACTAGAAGAATGCTCAACTTGTTACATCATGCGGAATCCACCGGAACGCCTTCTCTGCTCCTCTCATTGGACGCAGAGAAGGCGTTCGACAGGGTTCATTGGACCTACCTTAAAATGGTCCTACAGAGATTCGGATTCAGGGACCACATCCTTAAAGCCATCTTGGCTATGTACACTACCCCTTCAGCCCAGGTCTTTACACAGGGTATGCTCTCCAAACCATTCCCCATTACCAATGGCACGCGTCAAGGGTGTCCCCTGTCCCCACTTATCTTTAACCTACTAATAGAACTATTAGCACAACATATTAGAACCAATAATACAATATCCGGAATCCAAATTGGTAACGTCTGCCACAAAATTAGCCTTTTCGCGGACGACGTCATTCTAATACTCACCAACCCTCCATCTTCCCTGGCAGCAGCACAAGAAACTCTAAATTGGTTCAGTAAGATATCGTATTACAAACTAAACACAACCAAATCTTCAATTCTAGCTATTAATATTGATTCCACCACCAAGAATTTACTCCAGACACAGTATCCCTTTGACTGGGCAGACAAGGAAATCACATACCTGGGAATACAACTCCCAAAAACCACTAGACATATCTATTCCTCTAACTTTCTCCCACTCCTACTAAAAATCAAATCTGATACACAACATATAGTTAAACACGGGCTCTCCTGGTCGGGGAGATTGGCAGCCTTCAAAATGACATGTCTTCCCCAAATCCTATACTTCTTTCGCACACTCCCAATCCCAGTCCCAGCCTCCTTTTTCAAAACCCTCCAATCAATCTTCAACAAGTGTCTATGGAATGGGAAAAAACCCAGATGTGCACACACAAAATTAATTAAACACAGACTAGCGGGAGGCACAGGCTCCATAGATTTTAGAGATTACTACCTCGCAGCAATACTTGCACAACTCCCCCAGTGGTTTCAATCTACCACTCAATCTCTCTGGGCACAGATAGAAAATTCATCGTTGCTACGCCCAAACCTTAAAATATGGCTGATGAGCATTCCTCTGGGATCCTATATATCCCCCTCCATCTCCCCGACCATGAGAGCTTCAGTCTTCGCCTGGAAACAATTGATATCCCCCTCAGAATACAATCCCCCTAACACGCTCCACAACATACCCCTAGAGACGCTTCACCACTTAACACCTGACCTAGGACTTTCCAAATGGTCCCATAGTGGAATTCATGCACTACAACAACTTTTACGAGGTAATCAAATTAAACCCTTTTCCCAACTACAGAGGGAATTTGCTCTCCCCGCCTCTGAGAGCTTCATGTACCTCCGCATCCAACACTGTTTCAATAAAATACCTCTTCCTCTCTACAACATCCCCCAGAAATCATGGGACTTCCTCATAAACCCCACACCAAGGAACAAAGGCATATCATACTTTTATAACCTCTTACAGGGTAAAAGATCCTTCACCAAGATGACCCCCCACTATCAATGGGAAAAAGATCTCACAAAAACATTCACTGACACACAATGGCAACTAGCTCTCAAGTCCATATACAATGCAACCCAATGTTCAGCACTTTGGGAGCTTACACAGAAAATCTCACTCCGTTGGTACTTAACCCCAGATAAACTAGCCAAATTCAACACTAACACCCCCAACATTTGCTGGCGATGCAAATCATCTAAAGGAGACATGTTCCACATCTTTTGGTCATGCCCCTCCATCCGAAAATACTGGGTAGACACGTTTAACCTGCTTACCAACATCAACAAAACTACAATCCCACCTTCGCCCGAAATGGCACTTCTAAACCTAAACATAGAGGCTATACCAGGCCCACTCAGACACACAACGACCCACATCTTATTAGCTTCCAGACTCAACATAACAAGGAATTGGAAATCAGACATTCCCCCTTCCATATCACAAACAAAAGACCTGGTCTCACTCCACTTCAGCTATGAAACAATGATGGCTTCCAGTAATGGTCGTCCATCCAAAGCCAAGAAACAATGGTTACCCTGGACAAACTGGACCAATGCTGCAGTCCATACCCAGAAAATCAATGACGACCTTAAACCTTCTTGACCGAGCAACCTGTACATCATATATGTGCCCCTATACTTACAATCCGACCTCAGTAGAGGTTCCACACCTCAATAGAAAAGACGTGGACTGTACATACCTGATAATCCTGGGGGGCATTCTCCCCTCGCGGCACAAAGAGATCCCATTTGGGGTGCTGCGATGGGAGAGGGCGTCCTAGATATACTTATATATTGTTATAAACTCATAGCCAAAGTACAGTTTATTTCTCTACCTAGGCTCATCTGAATACACGAGGCCCAATGTCAGGCTGCTGTCTATTACATTTATTTACATTTAATCACATTTGGATCAATTAAGCTGTTTCTCTGTCTTTTACTTAAGAAAAACGTCGTTGCACGACGTACAATGTCTTGAATTGTACTTTGTAATTTCTTATAAAATAATAAAATACTTTGAAATTGAAAAATTAAATATTCCTTTAAATATCGTGCCGGGGGGGTGTCCGTAGTATGCCTGTAAAGTAGCGCATTATTAGCGGCTGTAATGTATTGTCGGGTCCCAGCAATATAGATGAAAATCATTGAAAAAAAAACAGCATGGGTTCCCCCCAGTCCATTTGGGTCTGGCATGAATATTAAGGGGAACCCTGCAACAAAATATAAAAAAAAATGGAGTAGGGGTCCCCCCAAAATCCATACCAGGCCTTATCCAAGCATGCAACCTGGCAGGCTGAAGGCAAAGGGGGCATGAGAGAGCACCCCCCCTCCTGAACCATACCAGGCCACATGCCCTCAACATGGGAAGGATGCTTTGGGGTTCCCCCCAAAACACCTTGTCCCCATGTTGATGGGGACAAGGGCCTCATCCCCACAACCCTTGCCCAATGGTTGTGGGTTCCTTGTGGGAATCTGGAAGCCACCTTTAACAAGGGGACCCCCAGATCCTGTCCCCCAATGTGAATGGGTATCGGGTACATTGTACCCCTAGTCATTCACCCAAAAAAGTGTCAAAATGTTAAAAATGACAGTAGACAATTTGGGACAAGTCCTTTATTAAAAAAAAGTGTCCCATGATGTCCATTCATCTTCGATCACAGCGTCCGACGAAATGATAAAAAAAACGGAAAAGGGGTGCATGCGCGGAGCAGACAGCGATGGACATGTCCCGCTGAGGCTCTGTTATTCCCAGGACTTCGCGGCTACCGCAGACGCCCGGATGGCAGGGTAACTAATCAAAAAGCATACTAATATCCTCCTTAGTACCCTGTGAACCAAATAGAATGGTTTTGGGAGATGCCCCAGGCTAAACAAAAGTGAAAAGCCACAATGAAAAACTGCTCAGAGGCTCCTGTAATATGGCTCAGTTAAATTCTCCTCACACAGCTAAGGCCTGCGCTGACAAGAAACAGCTGCATTTACCTCAGGAACTGTATGACACAGATAGTGAATACAGAGCCAGCTCCCAGCCACAACAAGCAGATACATTACACCCAAATATATTAAAACAAATAGAGAAAATGCTACAGAAAGATTTAAAGCAGACCTCTGACCAAATTACAGAGAAACTGACAAAAGAAATACGTGATTTAGGCCAACGCACAGTTGAATTGGAAAACAGAATGGATGACATTGAAACTAATGTACTATCACATAACAATGAATTGGAGTCTCTTAAAGATGAAAATCTAACGCTGCAAGCGCGTTTAGAAGATTTTGAGGATAGGGCACGTCGTTCAAACCTCCGCATACGAGGTATGCCTGAGTCAATCTCTGATCTTCAATCGACTATGACTGCTCTTTTTCAGGAATTAACACCATCAATCCCAATTGAAAGACTGGGAATGAACAGAATCCATAGAGCTTTGGCGCCACGCAAAGCTGAAGGTCCCCCTCGTGACATAATTGTAAAGTTCCACTTTTTTTGCACAAAAGAGCAACTTATGACAGCCGCCAGGAACAAAAAAAATCTCTTACTTTTCAAGGTCATTCATACCAGATTTTTGCTGACCTATCACCAATAACAGTTGCTAAACGGCGCGCGATGAAACCTTTGCTCCAAAATCTCCAACACCACCATATCCCTTATCAATGGGGATTCCCATTTTCTATTCGTTTTACATTTCAAGGCACCAAATATTCAAACAGATCCTTCGAACAATTACAGAACACTTTGCAAAACCCTCATCTATACAATGGGCCCTCTACTAGCCCTCGTCGACATACAACATCTAATTCTCCACAAAGTGCATCTAAGCCTGGAACTGACAGAAGCAGACAAAGTGCATCAAAAAGGGGTCGATTCAATACCCCAGACCTAGACCCACCAGACACAATGGACTGAACGCATTTTGCATTTCTCTCTGAAGCTCATTTAACTTAATGGTTCATCTACCTTATCTTTAATTTTAAATATTTCAAGTTCTTAATATGTTATAAGTTAAAATATATAATTTTACATTCAAATATTCATATATAATTAGTTAAGGATTTGTTAAAAGGAATACTATTTAATCTGACTCTTATGTTTGCTTATTTTTTAAGGACTATAGCCAAAATCGGATGTCTAAATTGAATTTTTTCATTTTTTCATAAAATTTGGCCGCGGGGGACCCGAGAATTGGTCACTGCTGCCCCCATATTTCTGTCCTAGGACTCTCCTCCACTTGGGTTACAGTGTGAGGGGCCTCCTCGGATAGACTTTGTGCCTCTGAGCTAGCAGATTTGCGTGCTCAGTACACCATCGTTTTATTTTTATACATATATTAGTAATTATAACTTATTTTAAATATATGACTCTTATTATTTCTTTCTTCTCTCATAATCTACTTCTCCTTTTTTCTTTTATCCAATCTTTCCCTGGGGTTTCTTTGATTCCGCACCTGATAACAGAAATATATCGATATATCTTATGTAAAAATTATATATGGCTCCTTTAAATGTCCTAACCTTAAATGTCCAAGGTCTAAACATTCCTCATAAGCGAACTAAAGTATTCAGATCTTTATCCTCCTCAAAAGCCCATATAGTGTGCCTCCAAGAGACGCATTTTACTGAAACTTCAACCCCTAAATATTTTGGGACATGCTACCCCCAAGTTTATACTGCTTCAGCTAAATCAAAACGCAGAGGAGTACTAATAGCATTTCACCGAACTACACCTTTTTCCTTCATAACAGAGATCAAAGATCCAGAAGGCCGCTATCTCATACTTTTGGGACACCTATGTGATATCCCACTCACAATTGTTTCCTATTATGCACCTAATAAAAGACCAACATCATTCCTCTCTCACTTGCTACAAGTAATAGATTAGCATAAAATGGGCACCCTTTTGATATGTGGTGATTCAAATCAAGTTCTATACCCCTATCTAGATAAATCCCCTACTCTAACCGTATCCAGCTCTCAATCTCGTATGTTTCAAAGACTTCTTCAACAACATTCACTGCTAGATTCCTGGCATGAAATTAATTCTTCAAAACGTCAATTCTCTTTTTACTCCCACCCATATAAATCTTTTTCCCGTATTGACCATATCCTAATATCTATAAGTATGTCACCAGAATTGCTCAACTCTTATATTAAACCTTATATTTGGACAGATCATTGTGCGATAATTTCAACCTTTACTTCTTTAATCCCAAAAGCTCAAGACCCCACATGGCACATTAACGATTCAATCCTCACACACCCATCACATTCATCTGACTTAGAATCAGCAATAAAAGAATATCTGGGATACAATGATACTCCTGATATATCCCCACTGACATTGTGGGAAGCCCATAAACCTGTTCTTAGAGGGGTCTGTCTACGACAAGCATCATACCTTAAAAAAGAAAAACGACAACTACAACAAAAACTAGAAAAAGAATTTAATGACTGCCACACAAATTTCCAATCAAACCCTACTCCAGTGTCAAAAGCACAACTTGATAAGGCAAGTTTAAATCTTGACCTATTCCTATCAGAATCGGTGGACAAAACAATACGTAAATCTAAACATAAATTCTACTTTAAAGCTAATAAACCTGGCACCCTTCTTGCACGTCCGCTTCAAAAATGAAATAAACCCTTTAAGCCAATTTGCCTAAAAATACCCCATGATAAATACACTAGTAACCCAGTAAAGATATTACACATCTTTCATAAACATCTTACTTCTTTATACAAAAAAGAAGGATCCTTCGACCAATCCTCAGCAGAATCATTTTTTTCACAAGTTAAACTTCCAACCATTTCTCAAGTTCAATACGATAACCTTGAAAGTCCTATTGAACCTATAGAAATCGAAATAGCAATTAAATCCCTTAAGTTAAATAAATGACAAGGCCCTGACGGATTCTCAGCCCTCTACTATAAAAAAATGTTCCCATATTCTTACTCCCATCCTGACAAAAGCATTTAACTCCCTACTTAACAAACAATCCTTCCGAATGGAAACTTTAACAGCAATAATTTCAATGATACCTAAACCTCAGTCTGATGACTCCTCTTGTACTAACCTATATCCTTATTAAACCTAGATATAAAACTACTAGCAAAAGTAATGGCGTCTCGTCTTAATAATATAATTGGTTCATTAATAAGCAAAGATCAAGTAGGTTTCATCCCTTTATGACAAGCAGCAGATAATGTCCGTAGAACATCATTATTGATTCAAGCAGCTAAAACAAGGCGAATACCTCTGTGTCTCCTGTCATTAGATATCAAAAAAGCATTTGATACAGTGACGTGGCCCTACTTAAATTTCACTCTACAAAAATGGGGCTTTGGACCTCATTTTCTAAGCTGGGTCACTTCACTTTATAATAATCCCAAGGCATATGTTAAATATGCAGGATACAAATCAGACATGTTTGACATAAATAGAGGAACACGTCAGGGTTGTCCTTTCTCCCCACTTTTATTTGCCTTACTCATTGAACCTCTTGCCCAGGCTATCCGTACAGACCCCTCAATCAAGGGCATAGATTTAGCAGGCCATCAACATAAATTATGTCTATTTCCTGATATATTAATTTTTATGTCTCCCCCTCATATTTCTGCTCCCAATCTTATAAGCAAATTTCTGGACTATTTATAAACTCACAAAAATCAACAGCTTTAAATGTCTCTTTACCCCCGCAAACACTACAACAAGCTCAAACATCTCTGCCTTTTACATGGTCAACGTCTCACCTCACATATCTAGGTATTACCCTTTCTGATATCTTCTCTGCTAACTATCCTCCACTACTACGAAAAATTACTAATTTTCTTAAACAATGGTCCTCTTTGCCAATATCATGGATTGGTAAAATAAATGTAATAAAAATGACTGTATTACCTAAAATGTTATATCTCTTTCGTGTATTACCCATTCCTATCCCGGCATACTTCCTTAGGAACCTACAACGTAAAACACAAGCATTCATATGGAGCTCCTTAAAATCTCGCTTACCTACCCACACTCTTTATCTTTCTAAACTTAAAGGAGGATTAGGTTTCCCTAATTTTACTGATTATTTCCATGCAGCACAAATAGCACATATTCCTAAATATCACACGAAACACGAGATCCCCCTCTGGGTAGCGATTGAATCAATCGACTGTGATCCGAACTCCATACCAAATCTAATATGGTCTACCTCTTCTGACCATAAAATAATAAAAAATAGGATTACTAAACATACAATTGCTATATGGGATAGATTCAAAGTAATCAAAAGACTACAATCTCTGCATATACCTCTTGTATCATTTATTAGAAATCCACTTTTCTACCCGGCTCATACATCTCCTAAAACTTTTAAAAAATGGATTTCTGCTGATTTAACTCTATGACCTGATAACGACCACTTCACTTAAAACATTTCCTGAAATATGTGAAACCCATCAATTTCCAGATTCAGAACTCTTTCGTTATCTACAGATCAAAAATTTTTTTATGCCATTTATACAAGGTAGAGATAATCTATGTAACATAACGCATTTTGAACGTATTTGTAAATATGACCCCCACTCAAAGGGGTTTGTGTCAATGTTGTATAGTCACCTGAATGCTTTGCCTGATACAAAAACACCCTCCTATGTGGAAAAATGGGAGAATGATCTTGGTTTTCACATGGACTCATCCAAATGGGATAAAGTCTGTGCCAATACCAAAATATCTTCTCATAATGTAGTAGCCTTAGAGGCGAACTATAAAGTTCTTATGCGTTGGTATCTGATCCCTGTTAGGATCGCAAAATATGTTCCACAATACTCTCCACTTTGCTTTCGCGGCTGTGGTGATCTAGGAACGCATTTTCATATCTTTTGGGATTGCCATATAGCAAAAAATTATTGGAAAGAAATATTCCTAATGCTCTCTAAATTATTCATTTCAATATATTTTATTTTGTCAAAAGTGGATGAAAAGAATACATCACAAGTTATAGATACAATGTGAGACATTTGTCTTGGGGCGACCAACACGGTCATGTGGAAAACATAATAATCAATGATATTATTACAAAACATGTCTGCATAAAACAAACATAACCTGTCAAGTGTTTTGATCAGAATCCCCGGGTGTCAAACATGTTCCCAGGAGCTTTATCCGACGAGAGGTGCAGAAGGGGAGAAACCCCCGCCACCCCAACTGGGCACAAGCTGTGGCGGAGCTTCTCACCCCCCAGCATCCCCCCATCATAGATAATAAAGATATTGATTAATCTTGTGTAAAGAAAAAGAAAATGTAGAGGGTTATTAAAACAATTCGTAGAACAGTAAGTGTATAAACTAGTCCAACGTTTTCTGGACAAAGGAATAACTTCGAGTCCTGTGAAGGAAAGACTGCTCAGTAAAATACAAACAAGGACACACTCATGGGAACACATGGTGTATATAACAGGGAATTAGAACAGCGACATGTCCGTAAGAATCTAGGTTGTAGTCGAAGTTGGGACCGGGAGCAGGGTGAATCTAGACCCCGGCCCCGGTCACAACCAGTCAGTCAGTGGCTAAGGTCCAAGACTGACCTAGAGAGGTGATAGGAAAGAATACAAGAGGAAAGAAAAGGGAGGAAAAAGAAAGAAGAGATATACGATAGAAGAGGTGAGTACGAGTCGACTGGGGGGAAAGAGAGCCGGAAGGTGACATCCAGGGGGAGATAATTAGAGGGTAACCCCTACAAAGGAAGCCCAGGGTTCCCAAATTTGTTCAAATTTGTCAGAGCGATCCAGGATAACACTTGCCATCTTCTCTTGGTTCATAATCCAAGAGATCTTTCTTTTGGCTAGTGTTGAAACCGATGTTTTTTTCCATGCATGAGCCAGGGTGAGTTTGGCACCTAAGATGATAAAGAATATAAGGCGTTGAGTAATCCTGGAGACTTCTTTCACTGGGAAGTTAAGGAGAGCTATGAGGGGGGACATTTGAATAGGTATTGAGGTTAGCTTGCCAATCCAAGAAAAGATCTTGTGCCAATATGGTCGAACTCTGGGACAGGTCCACCATATATGGAGCATATCGCCTGTAAGGCCACATCCCCGAAAACATAGGGGAGATGCTGACGGGTACATGTGCGCTAGCTTTGACGGGAAGAGGTACCATATAGTCAACACTTTTAAACTAGCTTCCATGAGGCTGGAGTTATGGATACCTTTGTATGATTGGGAAAAGTTCCTGTGCCACGTTTTCAATGTCCAGTGTTGGGAAAGGTCAGTTTCCCAAGCCTGCATGTAGGACGTCTTGGATTGCTCGGAGTACAGGGCTTTATAGATTACCGACATGCCCCCCTCTGCTCACTGGCCTGACCACACCATACTTCATAGGGAGTTATTTGGGGCCCATTCGGGAGTGATTTACACCTTTTGTGTAAGAAGTTTGAGATTTGAGAGAATCTGAAGGATTCAGAGACAGGCATGTCTAGGTTACTAACACAGAATGCTTTGGAGAGTGGGCTAAGAGGTCTAAGGAAGTGCCCTATTCTGTATAACCCTTTGTCGAGCCACCATCTAAATGCTGATATGTCAAGGCCCGGAGGGAAATCAGGATTTCGAAATAAATGTTGCAGTGGTTTGGTGGGGGAAGTCAGATGTTGGTTGCAACGCAGACTGTCCCATAGTGCGAAGGAGTGTGAGAGGGTTGGGGAAAGTATGGGGGGTCTGAGTTTTCTATGGCTCCAGAGAAGGTAGTCTAGAGTGTGGAGAGGGACTGCCTGCCTTTCTATGTGAATCCAGTCAGGTTGTTCGCAGCGTGAGTATACCGCCGAGATCTGGGCTAGATGAGCAGCTTGCAAGTACCAAAGCAGATTTGGAAGTCCCATGCCCCCTTCAGTTCTAGATCTGAACAGGACTGCTTTGGGGAATCTATGTCCCCCTCTACCCCAAATGTATTTGACGATTTTAGCTTGGAGTCGTTATAGGCGAGTTTTGTCTACAGGAATCGGGAGGGCTCTAAAATTGTAGAGAATGCGGGGGAGTAGAGTCATCTTAATCGTGTTGATTCTACCCAGCCATGACAGGGATAGACGGGACCACCGGGAGAGGTCTTCCTCTAGTTTTTTGTAGAGAGGTGGGTAATTGGCTTGGTATAGGAGTTCTATCCTTGTTGTCAGTTTGATCCCCAGGTATGTGATGGAGGAGTCGTTCCAGGAGAATCGGAAGCTTTCCCTGAGCCTGGCCAAAAGAGGGTCTGGGATGTTAATATTGAGTGCCTGTGATTTATCGTAGTTAACCCTAAGGCCTGATGCCGCCCCGAATTGTTCTAGGAGGTGACATACGTTGGGGAGTGACGTTAGTGGGGAGGAGACAAATAGTAAGATGTCATCTGCAAATAATGCGCATTTATGACACTTGGGGCCACTTTGAATGCCTTGAATATTCGGGTTGTTTCTGATGGCTATCGCTAAGGATTCAATTGTTATGGCAAAGATTAATGGGGATAGGGGACAGCCCTGTCTGGTGCCTCTAGCTATGGGGAAGGATTCTGAGTAAAATCCCTGCAGATGCACCTGAGCCGAGGGGTTTGAATAAAGGGCATGCATGGCATTAAGAAATGAATTCCCAAATCCCCACCTTTGAAGAGTTTTGAAGATATATGGCCATTGGACAGTATCAAAAGCTTTTTAGAGGTCTAGAGAGAGTAAACATCCCTCTCTGGAAGGGCCCCCATCCCAGTTAGAATTGAGAAGAGATATTAGATCAATCGCTCGTCTAGTTTGGTCAGGTCCCTGCCTTCCTGGGATGAAGCCCACTTGGTCTTTATTAACGTATAATCTAATGAAGGAGGCCAGGCGGTCTGCAAGGATCTTAGTCAGAATCCTTAAGTCATTATTAATGAGAGATATTGGTCTATAGTTACTAACCGAGCTGGCATCTTTATCAGGTTTAGGGATGACCGTGATGTAGGCCGTGTTAAGTGAGGCATCTAGTGAAGTCCCCTGCCTGAGTGCGTTAAAGAATCGGGCCATATAAGGGGCAAGAATAGAAGAGAACGATTTGTAATATGGTATGGAGAAGCCATCTGGGCCAGGCGCCGAGTGAGATTTCAAGTGTTTAATAACTGCACATACTTCCTCAGCGGAGATAGGGGAGTTTAGTTTCTGGCGGTGTCTTTCTTCTAATTTGGGAATTTGAATGTTGTCTAGGAAGTAATCTACCGTCTCTGTAGTGGGACCGTTCTCACCACTGTATAGGGATTTGTAAAAGGTCAGGAATTCCCCCATTATTCGTTTAGGGTTCTGGGACAGAGTGCCGCCTTGGATTTTGAATTTGGGAAGGGCTGGGGATTTAAATTTCTGGGACAGCCTGCCCACAAGCATAGAACCGATTCTATCACCTTGGCAATAGAATCGGGATCTATTCCACCGTAGCCATTTTTCAGCCCTTGTGGTCAGGGCGAGGTTTAATGCCGTACGAGCTGCATCCAGCTTGACGGTGGGAACAGCTCTTGGGTCGGCCTTGTGTATTTTAATTAAGGCTGTATAGTCCTTATCTAATTTCTCTATGTCAGCTTTGTTGGATTTATTGATCTGAGAGGCAATTTGGATCAGATGACCTCTAATTACGGCCTTATGTGCTGCCCAAAGGCATGAAGGGCTAGTTTCTGGCTGATCGTTTGTGGTAAAGTAATTGCAGATTATAGTTTTGATTTCTTTGATTTTAATCTGATCACTCAGGATGGACTCAATAAGTCTCCAACGCCTGCAGGGATTAGGGCCCAACGGGCGCTGAATGGACAGGATCACCAATGAGTGATCTGACCAGACTACATCTTTGATATATGCCCTGTTCGTTAGGGGGATAGAAGCAGAAGCGATGAGGATATGATCGATTCTCGCGAAGGATCTATGGGGGTTAGAGAAGTGTGTGAAGTCTCGTAGGGTGGGATTTACTTCCCTCCATATATCAACGACACCTTGTTGAAAGATTAGTTTGGCTATACGAAGACTCTGTTTAGTGGGTCTGAGGCGTTTACCAGGGGGTCGAGACTTGTCCAGGCCCTGGTCAAAGGCCGAATTAGAGTCGCCTCCAAATATCACTGTGCCCTACAGCAATGGTGTTAGTGTTGTAAACAAGCGTTGAAAGAAGGCTAGTTGGCCTCTGTTGGGGGCATAGTACGAAATCAAAGAATACAGTTGGTCGTCTAGTTCCCCCACAATGAGGATATAGCGACCATCAGGGTCCCTGTGTTCAGATTTGAGAGTAAATTTGCATCGTTTAGAGATAAAAATGCCCACCCCCTTCGTTTTATCCTCCGCATTGGCTAGTGTGAAGAAGGGGAATTTGGAGTGTATAAAAGATGGATTGAAGCGTTTGGGGAAATGCGTTTCCTGGAGGAGAACTACGTCTGCTTTTTGTGCATGTAGGTATTGGAAGACTTTGCGCCTTTTTGCCGGTGAGTTTAGGCCTTGCGCATTATGTGATATTATTTTAAGTGGTGCATTTACCGGTGGGTCATCAGCCATCGAGCAGTAGATGGGGCAGGGCTAGGAAATCTGCAGCACTTACCATCTGACGTTCACGGATGCCAAGACATCCCGCATAGCGAGCGAAGACCGGTGAGATGTCCTGCTGTTGTCCGGATAATTCCCCCCAGCCGACTTCTACGGGGAAATGGAAAATAAAACATTGTTGGGAAAGAAAAAAG
This sequence comes from Lithobates clamitans, assembly GCA_037952925.1. Lineage (NCBI taxonomy): Eukaryota > Metazoa > Chordata > Amphibia > Anura > Ranidae > Lithobates > Lithobates clamitans. The sequence goes on from JBBGZY010000901.1 coordinate 466,108, forward strand.
GAAAAGCATGAAAGAAAGACGGGGGACAAGAGAGTCTCCCGTAGAATGGAGGGGACAGAGTCCTCCATCGGAAAGTGTGTGTCACACTGAAGTCCCTCCCGAAAACAGGGAATGGTCCTGTCCAGGGTAGGGTAGACTACCTAAACCACTAGACAGGAGGGGGTGCATGAACACCACTTCAGCAGAGTGGCCGTTTAAAATGGTTTGCGATTAGCATGATAAAGGCAGTGGTGCCGGCATTAACATAGTACCCTCCCTGCTAACAGTGTCGCATACTAAGTAACACGTGGAGGTGAAATTGCATCAGTAAACTGATAATGCTTATAGTAATTAAACAGTTAACAAACAAATAAATGTGGACCTGGATATGTGAGGGTGAGCTGTGAATAAGGGTAAAGGGTGTACAGGAGGGGGAAGCGAAAATGACTGATGGGGAGGGCGTACATCTGGTATGCTTCCCCAAAACATTGTGGATTGTATAAAAAGTTCATTGGGATTAGACAGGCGCCCCTCAACTCCTGCCTAGAAGTAGCAATGGAGAGACCCAATGGGGCCAGTGAGGTAAAAAAAAAAAATTCTTATTTAGTGTCCTCCCCAGTTTGAGAGTTACCCGAAACCACCTCGGCCGAGGCGTGAGGTCATCTAAACAGTGAACAGAAAACCTGTCTCGGGAAGCACAAGTGGGGGGGTAGCTGAGAGGAAATGGAGACAAAAAAAAGGGTGAGCCCTTGAGGAAAAATGAGTTACGGAAGTCATGGAGGGATAGTTTCCTTGGTCTTCTTGGATTTGGCCTTCTCCCAAACCGGATTCAGAGGACTGGTGGGCATATGTCTTTTTGCTGAGTTTGGTTGAAGTCCCGACTGACGGGCATTAGGGTCTTGGTTGATGAGTTGTAGAAACAGCCGTTCTCCTTCCTGCAGGGATCCAAAGGTGCACGCCTTGCCTTTGAAGATTAGTTTAAGTTGGAATGGGAAAAGCCACCAGTATTTAATTTCTCTGTCCATCAGGATTTGAAGTAGTGGCTTTAGGGCCCTCCTTTTTTGGATAGTGAGGGGGGATAAATCAGCAAAGATTTGCAGCTGATGACCCTGGAACACTATTTTAGACATGGATCTTGATTTCCTCATGACCTCCTCCTTGACAGAGAAGAAGTGCGGTTTCACCACGACATCACGGGGGAGTCCGTCCGCCCTAGGAGGTCTGAGAGCTCTATGAGCCCTATCCAGCTCCAGTCTGTGTTGGGGTGTATCAGGGAGTGAGTCCTTAATAAAAGATTGTATAGTTTCAGGAATGTCCTTAAATGATTCAGGGAGCCCCCTGACTCCAAAATTGTACCTCCGATTTCGGTTTTCGAGGTCATCAAGTTTGGCATTGGCAGTCTCTAATTGCTCCTGAAGGGTCTGTATACAGGCAGTGTTCTGGTTTGTTCTTGAAATGGTTGAATCGAGATTGGACTCAATGAGGTCCATGCGGGTGCCTATGTGCTGTAGGTCTGCTTTAATGTCATTCGTTATTTTGAGGGCTGTGTTGTGCAGGCCTCTGTCTAGTATTTCAGCAAACTTGGCAAACATTTCAGCCACAGAGGTCGGTTGAAGTAGGCCTGAATCCCCGGGCTGTATTATCTGGTGTGCCTGGGGGGGGCCTGCATCCATGAAGGAGTACTCCAGTCCTGTCAGGGAGTGTTCTAGGAGAGATGCGGTGGATGCTGGGGAAGCTGGTTCCAGGGGAGAGTTACCTGTGAAAGACTCTTGCTGCAGCAGGGAGGGGGATGCTGCGAGCTGGACACAGGGAGGGCATGTAGCTGCAGAGCGGTGAGGAGCGGCCCCCATCTTAGCTGTCTCAGCGTGGGACAGAGCGGCTTCAAATGTGGGCTTTAAATTTCTTTTTACTGCTCCCGAGTACATCGGGAGAGTCCCTGAGTCTTCCGGTGTCCGTGGGAGGGTAATCCAGGCGCCAAACGCCGGTCAGAGTGCCGCTGCGGAGGCTTGGTCCGCTGAAGTGGGACGGAGCTCCCTGACTAAGCGTCCATGTCAGGAGCCGCCGCGCATGCGCCTTCCTCTAAATCATTCAAGAAAACTATCATCCCAGATCCGACAATTGCGCTTCTAAATTTAAAGCCTACTCAAATCTCCTATACACAATTTAAACTCCTTCTACAAATTACCACAGCTGCAAAGCAGACCATCGCCAAAGCGTGGAAGTCCTCATCACTAATACTTTCTGAAACTACGAATAGAATACATCAGGCCATGATCCTCTCGAAAACAGATGCCATATCCAACGATAACATACCTAAATCTGAGAAAATTTGTAGTCCTTGGGTGACCCACTTTCTTTCTCCTAATTTTGATTTACTAAGACCTTGGTAACTATATAACTTTGTTTTGAATAACTGATAAAAAGATACTATGTATATATTGTTACTAAGAAATCCCCGGAAACCTCTACTAATCCAGTCTTGTTTTTTTTTTCTTCTTCTTCTTATCTTGACTTTCCTTTAATTCTTTTCTTTTCTCCTTATTCTATCCTGTCTTCTCCTATTTATTTTTACATAACTAAATGGTAGCGAAACACTCACTTTTATAATGTTCAATTGTAGGGATGAGCTTCGTGTTCGAGTCGAACCCATGTTCGACTCGAACATCGGCTGTTTGGTCGTTCGCCGAATTGCGAATGATATGGGCCGTTCGTGCCAAATTCGTGTGGCGCGTCACGGCCCATAATTCACTGTGGCATCGCAGTGCATTGCTGGCTGATGATTGGCCAAGCATGCACTATGACCCGCATGCTTGGCCAATCACAGCACCGCCTGAACAGAGAGCCGTAATTGGCCAAAGCCAAGGAGGCTTTGGCCAATTATGGCTCAGGGAATTTAGTACACGCCCCACACTATATAAGGACGCCTGCACGGCGGCCCTGTGTAGTGTGTGTTCCGGCGTTCATTGAGAGAGAGAGAGAGACAGACAGTGACATTTGATTTGAGTTAGATAGATTAGGCAGAACAGTCAGTCAGTTAGCTGCACTTACAGTGTATTGTGTATATATATGCATCCCAGGTGTTGCATATATATATATATATACACTGTATTCAGTTTAGCTAGATACGTTCTTGTTATTTTCCTACTGACAGGCAGGCTTGTCTTGTTACAGTATTTACAGCTACCTGAGGAAAATTACTGGTGTTCTTTTGATCCTATTAGTACCACAGTCAGGCAGCTAGACTATTTTACAGTTAGTGCAGTGCGTCCTGCTCACAGTGTTCAGCTAGATCCGTTCCTGCTATCTTCTTACTGACAGGCAGGCTTGTCTTGTTACAGTATATACAGCTACCTGAAGAAAATTGCTTGTGTTCTTTTGATCCTATTAGTACCACAGTCAGGCAGCTAGACTATTTACAGTTAGTGCAGTGCATTCTGCTCACAGTGTTCAGCTAGATCCATTCCTGTTATCTTCTTACTGACAGGCAGGCTTGTCTTGTTACAGTATATACAGCTACCTGAAGAAAATTGATGGTGTTCTTTTGATCCTATTAGTACCAGTCAGGCAGCTAGACTATTTACAGTTAGTGGGTTGCGTCCTGCTCACAGTGTTCAGCTAAACCTACAAGTTAGTGGGGTGCGTCCTGTTCACAGTGTTCAGCTAAACCTACAAGTTAGTGGGGTGCGTCCACCTCACAGTGTTCAGCTAAACCTACAAGTTAGTGCAGTGCGTCCTGTTTACAGTGTTCAGCTAGATCCGTTCTTGTTATCTTCTTACTGACAGGCAGGCTTGTCTTGTTACAGTATATACAGCTACCTGAAGAAAATTACTGGTGTTCTTTTGATCCTATTAGTACCACAGTCAGGCAGCTAGACTATTTACAGTTAGTGCAGTGCGTCCTGCTCACAGTGTTCAGCTAAACCTACAAGTTAGTGGGGTGCGTCCTGCTCACAGTGTTCAGCTAAACCTACAAGTTAGTGTGGTGCGTCCACCTCACAGTGTTCAGCTAAACCTACAAGTTAGTGGGGTGCGTCCTGCTCACAGTGTTCAGCTAAACCTACAAGTTAGTGGGGTGCATCCTGCTCACAGTGTTCAGCTAAACCTACAAGTTTAGTGCAGTGCGTCCTGCTCACAGTGTTCAGCTAGATTCGTTCCTGTTATCTTACTGACAGGCAGGCTTGTCTTGTTACAGTATATACAGCTACCTGAAGAAAATTACTGGTGTTCTTTTGATCCTATTAGTACCACAGTCAGGCAGCTAGACTATTTACAGTTAGTGCAGTGCGTCCTGCTCACAGTGTTCAGCTAAACCTACAAGTTAGTGGGGTGCTTCCTGCTCACAGTGTTCAGCTAAACCTACAAGTTAGTGGGGTGCGTCCTGTTCACAGTGTTCAGCTAAACCTACAAGTTAGTGGGGTGCGTCCACCTCACAGTGTTCAGCTAAAGCTACCTGTAGAAGGTTGGTGGTGTTCTCATACTACAGGCAGGCAGTTGATTTTGCTAGCTGCAGTATCAGTACATATATATATATATATATATATATATATATATATATATATATCCCAGCTTAGTTCAGCGACAGGCCATTAGTATGTCTGGAAGGCCAAGAAGGAGAGGCAGACAGTCACAAGCCAATAAGAGAGGGCAAGCAGGCTCTGTGTCTAGTGCTGGTCGTGGAGACAGTGCATCCTCATCAGCACGTGGCCGTGGGACACGCTTGGCCTTTTTTTTGGCAGCTGGCCGTGTTGAGCCGCAACATGCGGAAGACTTGGTCGAGTGGATGACCAAGCCGTCCTCATCCTCCTCATCCTCTCTCACCCATGCCCAGGGTACTTTGTCTAGCAAAGCAGCGGCCTCTTTCCTCGGCTCAATGTCATCAGTGACTCCTTCCCTAGCCCCACCATGTCCTCCTGAGGAGTCCCTCGAACTGTTTGACCATAGTGTTGGGTACATGCTTCAGGAGGATGCCCAGCGTTTGGAAAGCTCTGATGATGCTACTGAGCTCGATGAAGGCAGTAACATGAGCACGGACAGAAGGGGTGCCCAAGAAGGACAGCAATCTGGCAGTCATGCTCCCCCTGCTGCAGCACACTGCCAGGTTTACTCCAGTGATGAGGAGGGAGGGGATGATGAGGTCACTGACTCAACATGGGTGCCTGATAGGAGAGAGGAGGAGGAGGAGTCGGCACATCACCAACGAGGCAGGATGTCCTCCAGGGGCCAGCCTAAGGGCAGCACATTGACTGCATCACACCTCAAAGCTCCACATGTGCAGGGCGCTGCAGTCTCTGCACGTTATTCAAAAAGTTCTTTGGTGTGGGCCTTTTTTGAGACGAGTGCATCAGATCGCACCGCTGCTATTTGCAACATATGTCTCAAGCGTATCTCGCGTGGCCAAAACATCTCCCGCTTGGGTACCACATGCTTGACCAGACATATGTTGACTTGCCATGCAGTTCGTTGGCAAGCGTATCTAAAAGACCCACACCAAAGAACAAAGAGGACCTCTCCTTGCTTCTCATCAGCTGAGATTTCCAACCCCACTATACCTTCAGTCCTCTCTGAGACCTGCACTGAGAGGAATGAAGGTGTAGAATTAGGTGTGTCACAGCCAAGTACTTGTGGGCAATCTGCTTTTGGTACACCGACGTCAGATTGTACCAGGCTAATTTCCCTGCCCCAGCTGCTGCATCGCCGAAAGAACTTTGCTCCCAGCCATCCACATGCACAGCGGTTGAATGCTAGCTTGGCAAAATTGCTAGCACTTCAACTGCTGCCTTTTCAGTTGGTAGACTCTGCCCCCTTCCGTGAGTTTGTGGAATGTGCGGTTCCTCAGTGGCAGGTACCCAAACGCCACTTTTTCTCACGGAAGGCGATTCCGGCTCTCTACCAGCATGTGAAAGGCAATGTCCATGCCTCGCTGGACAGGGCGGTCAGCGGTAAGGTGCATATTACCGCTGACTCATGGTCCAGCAGGCATGGACAGGGACGTTACCTAAGTTTCACGGCGCATTGGGTGACTCTGCTGGCAGCTGGGAAGGATGCAGGACAAGGTGCAGTAGTGTTGGAGGTTGTTCCGCCACCACGCCTCCAAAATGCTAATGATTGTGACACACCTCTCTCCTCCACCCCCTCCTCTTCTTCTTCCTCCATGGCCTCTTCCTCGGAACCAGCGGTGCTCCGTAGTCATTCAAGGGGCTACGCAAGTACGCAGGCCAAAAGATGCCATGCGGTGCTTGAGCTGGTGTGCTTGGGGGACAGAAGCCACACTGGGGCAGAGGTTCTGTCAGCTCTGCAGGGGCAGGTTCAGGGGTGGTTGATGCCACGCCAACTTAAGGCAGGAATGGTGGTTTGCGACAATGGCACCAACCTCCTCTCTGCCCTCCGACAGGGACAAATGACCCATGTGCCCTGTTTGGCTCACGTCCTTAACTTGGTGGTGCAGCGGTTCTTGGGCAGGTACCTGGGCTTACAGGATGTCCTGAGGCAGGCCAGGAAAGTCTGTGTGCATTTCCGCCGGTCATATAATGCCAGTGCTCGGCTGACGGAACTCCAAAAGGAGTTTAACCTGCCCAAGAACCGCCTAATCTGTGACATGCCCACCAGGTGGAACTCAACGTTGGCCATGCTGCAGCGGCTGCACACGCAGCAGAGGGCCATCAATGAGTACCTGTGCGACTGTGGCACCAGGGCAGGGTCAGGAGAGCTTGTTTTTTTTCCCCACGCCAGTGGGCCATGATCAGGGATGCATGCACTGTCCTATCACCATTTGAGGAGGCCACGAGGATGGTGAGCAGTGAAAGTGCATGCATCAGTGACACTGTCCCCCTTGTCCACCTGTTGGAGCACACGCTGCTAGGAATAATGGACAGGGCACTTGAGGCAGAACAGAGGCAGGAAGAGGAGGACTTCCTTAGCTCTCAAGGCCCCCTTTATCCAGACAGTGTTCCTGCGTGCCCGCCGATCACACAGGAAGAGGACGAGGAGGAGGAGGAGGAGGAAGATTGTGTCAGTATGGACGTGGAGCCTGGCACTCAGCATCAGCAGCAGTCTTTAAGGGATCAGTCCCAAGAAACACATGGACTTGTACGTGGCTGGGAGGAGGTGGCTGCGGACCATCTCGGCCTTAGTGACCCAGAGGACTCCGGACCGAATGCCTCAGCAAACCTACGCTGCATGGCCTCCCTGATCCTGCAAAGCCTGCGTAAGGATCCTCGTATTCGTGGTTTTAAGGAGAAGGACCAATACTGGCTGGCAACCCTCCTTGATCCACGTTACAAGGGTAAGGTTGCGGACCTTATCTTGCCATCGCAGAGGGAGCAGAGGATGAAACATCTTAGGGAGGCCTTGCAGAAAGGTCTGTGCAACGCGTTCCCAGAGACTGGGAGGTTACAAACTCCTGTTTCTGGACAACGTGTTGCTGAGGCTTCGGTCAGTCAAAGAAGGAGCGGTGGAGAAGGTGGCCGTCTGACCGATGCGTTCAGACAATTTTTTGGTCCGCAGCCCCAAGGTATGATCGGTTCCAGCAACCATTGCCAGCGTCTGTTTTACATGGTGCAGGAATACCTAGGGGCAAGATCAGACTTGGACACCTTTCCCACCGAAAATCCTCTGGGTTACTGGGTCTTGAGGATGGATCACTGGCCAGAGCTTGCACAGTATGCAATTGAGCTACTGGCCTGTCCTGCATCCAGCGTTCTTTCGGAACACACATTCAGTGCTGCTGGAGGCGTGGTAACCGATCACAGGGTGCGTCTGTCCACTGACTCGGTCAATCGACGGACCTTCATAAAAATGAATCAGTCTTGGATCACCACCAGCTACCAAGCACCTGATGCTGATGTAACCGAATAATTTTTTTTGAAATCTCAGATCCCTTCAAAGACTGCCTATGCTGATGCTGAGTGACTAACCCTGAGTAATTATCCTCTTCCTCCTCAATCATCACGCTGATAGCTTGTAAGAACATTTTTGGTTCTGGGCGCCATCACCAGTGCCTAAGGCACAATTTTTCAGCCCCTGGTTAACAGGGGCGTGTAATTACAATTTTTGATGTAATACTTTGCAGCAGGGCTCGTTCCTGCATTCCAGCTAGAGTGTCTGTGAGGGGTTGCAGTGTTGTGGCACCAGCACCAGTGCCTAAGGCCCATTTTTTCTGCCCCTGTTTAACAGGGGCGTGTAATTACAATTTTTGATTAAATACTTTGCAGCAGGGCTCGTTCCTGCGTTCCAACTAGAGTGTTTGTGAGGGGTTGCAGTGTTGTGGCACCAGCACCAGTGCCTAAGGCCCAATTTTTCAGCCCTTGTTTAACAGGGGCGTGTAATTACAATTTTTGATGCAATACTTTGCAGCAGGGCTTGTTCCTGCGTTCCAACTAGAGTGTCTGTGAGGGGTTGCAGTGTTGTGGCACCAGCACCAGTGCCTAAGGCCCAATTTTTCAGCTCCTGTTCAACAGGGGCATGTAATTACAATTAGACATGTGCACACTGAAATATTTCGTTTCGGAATTTCGTTTTCGTCCGAAAAATAAATTTATTTAGTTACTCCCGAAATTCGTTTTTATTTATATTGTTTTTCGTTAAAAATTGCATTAGTCCGAAAATCCAAATTAAGGTCGAATCTGTCATTGAAGGCTTATGGTGTCTGTCGAATGTTCAAAGAGGATTCGACGGAGCAGCTAAACTGTACGATGTCGTATAGTTTACCTGCTCCGTCTAATCTTCTTAGAACTTTCAACAGACACCATAAGCCAAAGTACGTGTGTACTTAGTTCTAGCTATTTTACTGCTCCTCCTCTTTGGTTACAATCAGCCAATAACATTCATCATCATCATTATTTTTGTTTATCTTTTCTCCCCTACGTCGAACCTTTCTCCCCTACGTCGAATCTTTTCTCACCTACGTCGAATCTTTTCTAGCCTACGTCGAATCTTTTCTCTCTATGTCGAATCTTTTCTCTCTATCTATGTAGAATAATCTTGGACTAATAGAGTTAAGGTTAGGCACATTCGACCACAGGTTTGATGGACACAGATTGTTATTGTCATCATCATGTCGAATCTCTTATCTATATCGAACTGTTGTAGCAACGAAAACGAAAATAAAGCATTTGTTTATGTCGGATCTTTCGTTTTTTGGATTCTGCACTTTCGTTATCGTTTGTTAAAACGATAACGAAAATACCTGAATTTCGGACGAAAATGCATTCGGACGAAAACGAATGCACATGTCTAATTACAATTCTTGATCTAATATTTCACAGCAGGGCCCTGTGAGGGCTTACAGTGTTGTGGCCACAGCAACACCTAAGGCCCAAATTTCTGCTGAGTATATAGGGCAGGACCCTACTTTCAAACATCTAACTTACAAACGACTCCTACTTGCAAACGGAAGGAGACAACAGGAAGTGAGATGAAATCTACCCCTAGAAAGGGAAATTCTCTCCTGTAAGAGTTAATATGGGAAAAACATTTCTCCTTTCCACTGATGCTTTCCAATCCTTGTTCCACAAAAAAACCCACATTTTCAAAAAACATTTTTCATTGGGACAAAAAGTGAGGTGAAATCTTCTGAAGAGGAGGAAAGACAACAAAACAAATGTCACAGGGGTGATAACCCTTCCCTATGTTTTCCAAAAAGCTTAAAAAAGATTTTTTGGCTGGAGCTAAACACGTTAAAAATGTACCCGTTCAAAATTACAAAGAGATTCTACTTAACAACAAACCTACAGTCCCTGTCTTGTTTGCACCGCCTGTATACTGCTGTTCAGAGTATATAGGGCCTGGTGGCCCCACACCTTTCCTTATTTTAATTTGGGTGCGGGGTTCCCTTTAATATCCATACAAGACCCAAAGGGCCTGGTAATGGACTGGGGGGTACCCATGCCGTTTGTCTCACTGATTTTCATCCATATTGCCAGGACCCGACATTACATTAAACCCGCAAGCAGTTTTAAATGAGGTTTTTCCTTTAAAGATCACATTTGGTGCAGGGACTGTTCTAAACACGGGAAACACACGTCACTTTACAGGCATACTATAGACACCCCCCAGGTACGATATTTAAAGGAATATTTCACTTTTTTTTTTTTTACTTTAAGCATCATTAAAATCACTGCTCCTGAAAAAACGGACGTTTTTAAAAGTTTTTTTTGCATTGATACATGTCCCCTGGGGTAGGACCCGGGTCCCCAAACCCTTTTTAGGACAATACCATGCAAATTAGCCTTTAAAATGAGCACTTTTGATTTTGAACGTTCGAGTCCCATAGACGTCAATGGGGTTCTAACGTTCGTGCGACCTTTGGTCTGTTCGCAGGTTCTGGTGCGAACCGAACTGGGGGGTGTTCGGCTCATCCCTATTGCTGGGTCTCTTCAACACGCTGGCCCCAAAAATTGCAGACATAGACTGGAGACTAGACCGGGCTCATAGATCCTTGGGCCCTAAGCCACCATCCGGAGCTAGGCCTAGGGATGTCATAGTTCGCTTCCATTACTATGACAGCAAGGAGGCCTTGACCCTTGCCACATGTAATAAATCTCCAATGAATACAAGGGGGAAAAAATTCAGATATATAACGATCTGTCTACGATCACTCTGGCAAAACGCAGAAACCTGCGTCCAATTACCTCTCATTTACAAAATCTACTCATCCCATATTTCTGGGGCTTCCCATTTCGACTGATTGTCCCTCGTGAGAAATCCCAACACTGCCTTTGTGACATACCTGAGGGGGAAGTATTTATAAAAAGCCTGGGCCTGCCTCCTCTGCCTGATGCTTTTATGATTCCGCCTTCAGCCCTGCTGAGCCACAACGCCCCTACCACACCTAACAGGTTTTGGACCCCGGTCCAAAATAAGCAGAAAAGATCTTTCTCCACTCCTCAATGCACTCCTCAATGCTCATCCAGACGCCCTCCATGAACAGATGACAGCTACAGTTGGTCCTAACTTTTAGGCAGGATTGCCTCTAACCTAGTCACAGATAGGGATGAGCCGAACACCCCCCTGTTCGGTTCGCACCAGAACATGCGAACAGGAAAAAAATTCGTTCGAACACGCGAACGCCGTTAAAGTCTATGGGACACGAACATGAATAATCAAAAGTGTTAATTTTAAAGGCTAATATGCAAGTTATTGTCATAAAAAGTGTTTGGGGACCCGGGTCCTCCCCCAGGGGACATGAATCAATGCAAAAAAAAGTTTTAAAAATGGCCGTTTTTTCAGGAGCAGTGATTTTAATAATGCTTAAAGTCAAACAATAAAAGTGTAATATCCCTTTAAATTTCATACCTGGGGGGTGTCCATAGTATGCCTGTAAAGGGGCGCATGTTTCCCGTGTTTAGAACAGTCTGACAGCAAAGTGACATTTTGAAGGAAAAAACACATTTAAAACTACCGCGGCTATTGCATTGCCGACAATACACATAGAAGTTCATTGATAAAAACGGCATGGGAATTCCCCACAGGGGAACCCCGAACCAAAAAAAAAAAAAAAAAATGATGTGGGAGTCCCCCTAAATTCCATACAAGGCCCTTCAGGTCTGGTATGGATATTAAGGGGAACCCCAGCCAAAATTTAAAAAAAAAATTGACGTGGGGTTCCCCCTAAATTCCATACCAGACCCTTCAGGTCTGGTATGGATTTTAAGGGGAACCCCGCGCCAAAAAAAAAAAAAAAAACGGCGTGGGGTCCCCCTAAAAATCCATACCAGACCCTTATCCGAGCACGCAACCTGGCAGGCCGCAGGAAAAGAGGGGGGGACGAGAGTGCGGCCCCCCCCCCCTCCTGAACCGTACCAGGCCACATGCCCTCAACATTGGGAGGGTGCTTTGGGGTAGCCCCCCAAAACACCTTGTCCCCATGTTGATGAGGACAAGGGCCTCATCCTCACAACCGTGGCCGGTGGTTGTGAGGGTCTGCGGGCGGGGGGCTTATCGGAATCTGGAAGCCCCCTTTAACAAGGGGACCCCCAGATCCCGGCCCCCCCCCTGTGTGAAATGGTAAGGGGGTACTTACCCCTACCATTTCACTAAAAAACTGTCAAAAATGTTAAAAATGACAAGAGACAGTTTTTGACAATTCCTTTATTTAAATGCTTCTTCTTTCTTCTTTCTTCCTTCATCTTCTTCTTCTTCTGGTTCTTCTGGCTCTTCTGGTTCTTCCTCCGGCGTTCTCGTCCAGCATCTTCTCCGCGGCGTCTTCTATCTTCTTCTCCTCGGGCCGCTCCGCACCCATGGCATTAGGGGGGAGGCTCCCGCTCTTCTCTTCTTCTCTTCTTCATCTTCTTCATCTTCTTCTTCTTCTTCTTCTTCTTCTTCCTTCTTCTCTTCTTCTCTTCTTCCTGTCTTCTCCGGGCCGCTCCGCAATCCATGCTGTGGCATGGAGGGAGGCTCCCGCTGTGTGACGGCGTCTCTTCGTCTGACGGTTCTTAAATAACGGGGGGCGGGGCCACCCGGTGACCCCGCCCCCCTCTGACGCACGGTGACATGACGGGACTTCCCTGTGGCATTCCCCGTGACGTCACAGGGAAGTCCCTCAAGTCACCGTGCGTCAGAGGGGGGCGGGGTCACCGGATGGCCCCGCCCCCCGTTATTTAAGAACCGTCAGACGAAGAGACGCCGTCACACAGCGGGAGCCTCCCTCCATGCCACAGCATGGCTGCGGAGCGGCCCGGAGAAGACAGGAAGAAGAGAAGAAGAGAAGAAGGAAGAAGAAGAAGAAGAAGAAGATGAAGAAGAGAAGAAGATGAAGAGAAGAGCGGGAGCCTCCCCTCATGCCATGGGTGCGGAGCGGCCCGAGGAGAAGAAGATAGAAGACGCCGCGGAGAAGATGCTGGACGAGAACGCCGGAGGAAGAACCAGAAGAGCCAGAAGAACCAGAAGAAGAAGAAGATGAAGGAAGAAAGAAGAAAGAAGAAGCATTTAAATAAAGGAATTGTCAAAAACTGTCTCTTGTCATTTTTAACATTTTTGACAGTTTTTTAGTGAAATGGTAGGGGTAAGTACCCCCTTACCATTTCACACAGGGGGGGGGCCGGGATCTGGGGGTCCCCTTGTTAAAGGGGGCTTCCAGATTCCGATAAGCCCCCCGCCCGCAGACCCTCACAACCACCGGCCACGGTTGTGAGGATGAGGCCCTTGTCCTCATCAACATGGGGACAAGGTGTTTTGGGGGGCTACCCCAAAGCACCCTCCCAATGTTGAGGGCATGTGGCCTGGTACGGTTCAGGAGGGGGGGGGGGCCGCACTCTCGTCCCCCCCTCTTTTCCTGCGGCCTGCCAGGTTGCGTGCTCGGATAAGGGTCTGGTATGGATTTTTAGGGGGACCCCACGCCGTTTTTTTTTTTTTTTTTGGCGCGGGGTTCCCCTTAAAATCCATACCAGACCTGAAGGGTCTGGTATGGAATTTAGGGGGAACCCCACGTCAATTTTTTTTTTAAATTTTGGCTGGGGTTCCCCTTAATATCCATACCAGACCTGAAGGGCCTTGTATGGAATTTAGGGGGACCCCCACATCATTTTTTTTTTTTTTTATTTTGGTTCGGGGTTCCCCTGTGGGGAATTCCCATGCCGTTTTTATCAATGAACTTCTATGTGTATTGTCGGCAATGCAATAGCCGCGGGTAGTTTTAAATGAGTTTTTTCCTTCCAAATGTCATTTTGCTGTCAGACTGTTCTAAACACGGGAAACATGCGCCCCTTTACAGGCATACTATAGACACCCCCCAGGTACGAAATTTAAAGGGATATTACACTTTTATTGTTTGACTTTAAGCATTAATAAAATCACTGCTCCTGAAAAAACGTCCGTTTTTAAAACTTTTTTTTGCATTGATCCATGTCCCCTGGGGCAGGACCCAGGTCCCCAAACACTTTTTATGACAATAACTTGCATATAAGCCTTTAAAATTAGCACTTTTGATTTCTCCCATAGACTTTTAAAGGGTGTTCCGCAGCATTCGAATTTGCTGCGAACACCCCAAATTGTTCGCTGTTCGGCGAACTTGCGAACAGCCAATGTTCGAGTAGAACATGAGTTCGACTCGAACTCGAAGCTCATCCCTAGTCACAGACTATACCTGTTTTTCTTTTTTCTGCCTGTTAACTTTTCTCTGTTGTGTTTTTTCTCTGGTCTGGACTAGGGATGAGCTTCATGTTCGAGTCGAACCATGTTCGACTCGAACATCATGTGTTCGGTCATTCGCTGAACTACAAACGATATGGGCCGTTCGCGCCAAATTCGAGCGGTGTGTCATGGTCCATAATTCACTGCAGCATCGCAGTGCATTGCTGACTGATGATTGGCCAAGCATGCACTATGACCCGCAGTGATTGGCCAAGCATGCGGGTAATAGTGCATGTTTGGCCAATTATGGCTCAGGGGGTTTAGTACACGCCCCACACTGTATAAGGCTGCCTGCACGGCGGCCCTGTGTAGTGTGTTCCGGCATTCAGATAGAGAGAGAGAGACAGACAGTGACATTTGATTTAAGTTAGATAGAGTAGGCAGGTCAAGTCAGTTAGCTGCAGGTACAGTGTATTGTGTATATATATGCATCCCAGGTGTGTGTATATATATATATATATATATATATATATATATATATATATATATATATACTGTATTCAGTTTAGCTAGATCCTGTTCTTCTCTTCCTAATAAACTGACAGGCAGGCGTTTTTACACTATTTCCAGCTACTGTACTGTGTACCCTGCACAGTCTCACCTACAGTATAGCAACCTGCAGCCAGGTGCTTGTGTAGGCTCATTGAAGTATTTCCAGTTACTGTACCCTACACAGTTGCACCTACAGTATAGCTACCTGAAGACAAGTGCAGGGGTTATCATACTAATAATCCTACAGGCTGGCAGTTGATTCTGCTAGTTGCAGTATAATCGGTATATATATATATATATATATATATATATATATATATATATATATATATATATATATATATATTATATATATATATATATATATATATATATATATATATATCCATCCCAGTCTTGTGCAGCACACTGCAGGCCAATAGTATGTCTGGAAGGCCAACACGGAGAGGCAGACAGTCACAAGCCAATAAAAGAGGGCAAGCAGGCTCTGTGTCTAGAGGCAACAGTGCTGGTCGTGGACACGGTGCATCCTCATCAGCACGTGGCCGTGGGACACGCTTGGCCTTTTTTTCGACAGCTGACTGTGTTGAGCCGCAACATGCGGAAGACTTGGTCGAGTGGATGACCAAGCCCTCCTCATCCTCCTTAACCTTTCTCACCAAGGCTTAGGCTACTTTGTCTGGCAAAGCAGCTGTCAATGCAGCCTCTTCCCTCGGCTCAATGGCATCAGTGACTCCTTCCCTAGCCCCACCATGTCCTCCTGAGGAGTCCCTCGAACTGTTTGACCACAGTGTTGCGTACATGCTCCAGGAGGATGCCCAGCATTTTGATACCTCTGATGATGATACTGAGCTAGATGAAGGCAGTAACGTGAGCACGGACAGAGGGGGTGCCCAATAAGGACAGCAATCTGGCTGTCATGTTCCCCCTGCTGCAGCATACTGCCAGGTTTGCTCCAGTGATGAGGAGGGAGGGGATGATGAGGTCACTGACTCAACGTGGGTGCCTGACAGGAGAGAGGAGGAGGAGGCACATCACCAATGAGGCAGGATGCCCTCCAGGGGCCATCCTAAGGTCAGCACACTGACTGCATCACACCTCAGAGCTCCGCATGTGCAGGGCGCTGCTGTCTCTGTGCGTTGTTCCAAAAGTTCTTTGGTGTGGGCTTTTTTGAGAGCATCAGATCGTACCGCTGCTATTTGCAACATATGTCTCCAGCGTATCTCGCGTGGCCAAAACATCTACCACTTGGGCACCACATGCTTGGCCAGACATATGTTGACCTGCCATGCAGTTCACTGGCAAGCGTACCTAAAAGACCCACACCAAAGAACAAAGAGGACCTCTCCTTGCTCTTCATCAGCTGGGATCTCCAACCCCACTATACCTTCAGTCCTCTCTGAGACCTGCACTGAGAGGAATGAAGGTGTAGAATTAGGTGTGTCACAGCCAAGTGCTTGCGGGCAATCTGCTATTGGTACACCAACGTCAGATTGTACCAGGCAAATTTCCCTGCCCCAGCTGCTGCACCGCAGAAATACGTTCGCTCCCAGCCATCCACATGCCCAGCGGTTGAATGCTAGCTTGGCAAAATTGCTAGCACTTCAACTGCTACCTTTTCAGTTGGTAGACTCTGCCCCCTTCCGTAAGTTTGTGGAATGTGCGGTTCCTCAGAGGCAGGTTCCCAAACACCACTTTTTCTCACAGAAGGCGATTCCGGCTCTCTACTGGCATGTGGAAGGCAATGTCTTGGCCTCGCTGGACAGGGCAGTCAGTGGTAAGGTGCATATTACCACTGACTCATGGTCCAGCAGGCATGGACAGGGACGTTACCTAAGTTTCACGGCGCATTGGGGACTCTGCTGGCAGCTGGGAAGGATGCAGGACAAGGTGCAGTACTGTTGGAGGTTGTTCCGCCACCACGCCTCCAAAATGCCACTACTGGTGATTCTGACACACGTCTCTCCTCCACCCCCTCCTCTTCTTCTTCCTCCATGGCCTCTTTCTGTGCTTTGTCCTCAGAACCAGCGATGCTCCGTAGGCGTTCAAGGGGCTACGCAAGTATGCAGGCCAAAAGATGCCATGTGGTGCTTGAGCTGGTGTGCTTGGGGGACAGGAGCCACACTGGGGCAGAGGTTCTGTCAGCTCTGCAGGGGCAGGTTCAGAGGTGGTTGACGTCATGCCAACTTAAGGCAGGAATGGTGGCTTGTGACAATGGCACCAACCTCCTCTCCACCCTCCGACAGGGACAAATGACCCATGTGCCCTGTTTGGCTCATGTCCTTAACTTGGTGGTGCAGCGGTTCTTGGGCAGGTACCCGGGATTACAGGATGTCCTGAGGCAGGCCAGGAAAGTCTGTGTGCATTTCTGCCGGTCATATAATGCCAGTGCTCGGCTGGCAGACCTCCAAAAGGAATTTAACCTGCCCAAGAACCGCCTAATCTGTGACATGCCCACCAGGTGGAACTCAACGTTGGCCATGCTGCAGCAGTTGCACACGCAGCAGAGGGCCATCAATGAGTACCTGTGCGACTATGGCACCAGGACAGGGTCAGGGGAGCTTGGTTTTTTTTCCCCATGCCAGTGGGCTATGATCAGAGATGCATGCACTGTCCTGTCACCATTTGAGGAGGCCACGAGGATGGACACTGTCCCCCTTGTCCACCTGTTGGAGCACACTCTGCGTGGAATAATGGACAGGGCACTTGAGGCAGAACAGAGGCAGGAAGAGGAGGACTTCCTTAGCTCTCAAGGCCCCCTTTATCCAGACAGTGTTCCTGCGTGCCCGCCGATCACACAGGAGGAAGAGGAGGAGGAGGATTGTGTCAGCATGGAGGTGGAGCCTGGCACTCAGCATCAGCAGCAGTCTTTAAGGGATCATTTACAGTCCCAAGAAACTGATGGACTTGTACGTGGCTGGGAGGAGGTGGCTGCAGATCATGTTGTCCTTAGTGACCCAGAGGACTCTGGACCGAATGCCTCAGCAAACCTACGCTGCATGGCTTCCCTGATCCTGCAAAGCCTGCGTAAGGATCCTCGTATTCGTGGTATCAAGGAGAGGGATCAATACTGGCTGGCAACCCTCCTTGATCCACGTTACAAGGGTAAGGTTGCGGACCTTATCTTGCCATCGCAGATGGAGTAGAGGATGAAACATCTTCGGGAGGCCTTGCAGAAAGGTCTGTGCAATGCGTTCCCTGGGACTGGGAGGTTACAAACTCCTGTTCATGGACAACATGTTGCTGAGGCCTCGGTCAGTCAAAGAAGAAGCGGTGGAGAAGGTGGGCGTCTGACCGATGCGTTCAGACAATTTTTTAGTCCGCAGCCCCAAGGTATGATCGGTTCCAGCAACCATCGCCATGTTTTACATGGCGCAGGAATACCTAGGGGCAAGATCTGACTTGGACACCTTTCCCACGGAAAATCCTCTGGGTTACTGGGTCTTGAGGATGGATCACTGGCCAGAGCTTGCACAGTATGCAATTGAGCTACTGGCCTGTCCTGCATCCAGCGTTCTTCCAGAACGCACATTCAGTGCTGCTGGAGGCTTTGTAACCGATCACAGGGTGCGCCTGTCCACTGACTCGGTCGATCAACTAACCTTCATAAAAATGAATCAGTCTTGGATCACCACCACCTACCAAGCACCTGATGCTGATGTAACCGAATATTTTTTTTTTAAATCTCAGATCCCTTCAAAGACTGCCTATGCTGATGCTGAGTGACTATCCTGTTATGCTGAGTATTTATCGTCTTCCTCCTCAATGATCATGCTGATAGCTTGTAAGAACATTTTTGGTTCTGGGCGCCGCCACCAGTGACTAAGGCCCAATTTTTCAGCTCCTGTTTAACAGGGGCGTGTAATTACAATTTTTGATGCAATTCTTTGCAGCGGGGCTTGTTCCTGTGCTCCAACTAGAGTATCTGTGAGGGGTTGCAGTGTTGCGGCACCAGCACCAGTGCCTAAGGCCCAATTTTTCATCCCCTGTTTAACAGGGGAGTGTAATTACAATTTTTGATGCAATTCTTTGCAGCAGGGCTAGTTCTTGTGCTCCAACTAGAATGTCTGTGAGGGGTTGCAGTGTTGTGGCACCAGCACCAGTGCCTAAGGCCCAATTTTTCTGGCCCTGTTCAACAGGGACATGTAATTAGATTTATTGATCTAATATTTCACAGCAGGGCTCCCTTCCTGCGCTCCAACTAGAGTATCTGTGAAGACTTACAGTGTTGTGGCACCAGCACCACCACCACCATCACCAACAAAGGCCCAATTTTTCTGCCCCTGTTCAACAGGGGCATGTAATTACAATTCTTGATCTAATGTGAGGGCTTACAGTGTTGTGGCAACACCAACACCTAAGGCTCAAATTTCTGCTGAGTATATAGGGCAGGCCCCTACTTTCAAACATCCAACTTACAAACGACTCCTACTTGCAAACGGAAGGAGACAACAGGAAGTGAGATGAAATCTACCCCTACGAAGGGAAATTCTCTCCTGTAAGAGTTAATATGGGAAAAATGTTTCTCCTTTCCACTGATGCTTTATCACCAATCCTTGTTTCACTAAAAACCCCACATTTTCAAAAAAAATGACATTAGGACAAAAAGTGAGGTGAAATCTTCTGAAGAGGAGCACAGACAGCAAAACAAATGTCACAGGGGTGATAACCCTTCCCTATGTTTTCCAAAAAGCTTAAAATAGATTTTTTTGCCGGAGCTAAACATGTTAAAAATGTACCAGTTCAAAATTACAAACAGATTCTACTTAATAACAAACCTACAGTACCTGTCTTGTTTGTACTACCTGTATACTGCTGTTCAGAGTATATAGGGCCTTGTGGCCCCACACCTTTACTTTTTTTTAATTTACGGGGTTCCCCTTAATATACATACAAGACCCAAAGAGCCTGGTAATGGACTGGGGGGTACCCATGCTGTTTGTCTCACTGATTTTCATCCATATTGCCAGGACCCGACATTACATTAAAGCCGCAAGAAGTTTTAAATGACTTTTATTCCTTTAAAAATGTCATTTTGTGCAGGGACTGTTCTAAGCATGGGAAACACGCCACTTTACAGGCATACTATAGACACCCCCCAGGTACGATATTTAAAGGAATATTTCACTTTTTTTTTTTTTTTTACTTTAAGTATCATTAAAATCACTGCTCCCGAAAAAACGGCAATTTTTAAAACTTTTTTTTGCATTGATATATGTTCCCTGGGGCAGGACCCGGGTCCCCAAACCCTTTTTAGGACAATACCATGCAAATTAGCCTTTAAAATTAGCACTTTTGATTTTGAACGTTCGAGTCCCATAGACGTAAATGGGGTTCTAACGTTCGTGCAAATTTTTGGTCCGTTCGCAGGTTCTGGTGCGAACCGAACCGGGGGTGTTCGGCTCATCCCTAGTCTGGACACTAGATGGAACAGTTCTGGAGAAACCCATGGGGTAAAGTATATCTATAAAGTGTTCATATTTTTGTTCCTTTTCTTTATATGCATTTTTTCTGTTTGCATAAAGTTACGAGAAAGAAAGGGACATTTTTACATCCTTTTGTTATGACAATTTTTTTTAAAAATGCAACATACCTGCTGGAGAGCAGGTGGATCCCTCCTCCTTACATCTCCATCTAATGGGAGTTGCCAAGCGGCCCCGTTTTGTCCATGACTTTGGTCTAGGACTCCTGAGTAGCATTTGCTTCTCAGGCATATTGACTCTGTTTTTTCTTTTTTGTTGTTGTTCTAGACCCTTTTTGGGTCCTACCAAAGTCTTTTTTCTACCACTGTGTTTATTTTTGCTTCAAGAGCTGTCCATAATAGGTACACTCACATACTGTTATAGGGAAATCTCTCACTTAAGAGAATTGCAGGTGTCTTGGTTCATAGAGTTAAATAGCAGATACACTGTTAATATATTATGGCTTTAAAAATAGTGTCTCATAATGTTAAGGGTCTGAATTCTATCCAGATGTGATGGCTTGCCCTTAAGGATTTTAGAAGATCTGGTGCTGATATAGTGCTAATACAGGAGATTCACTTCCGTGCTGGGGGGTTCGATGAAATTTGCAGCTAAATATTTTACTACCTATGTAGCTTCTGAACCTTCTGGTAAAGCTGGAGTAGCTATCCTTATTAGAAAAGCATGCCCTATCAGGGTCAAAGACAAGTGCATCGACCCCCATGGGAGGTTTGCTTATCCTGGTCTGTGAATATATGTCATTTATTTTCAAATTGGTAAAAGTTTATACACCCAACTCTGGTCAAACTGTCTTTCTAGAAGAGTTGTTTGGTAGGATACAGAGATACTCTCAACCAGGGCTTTTTTTCTGCCGGAACGCAGTTCCGCCACCTCAGGCAGCCCTCTCCTCTGCACTCTGTCACATAGAACAGAAGCCGATAGAGGAAGTTTTCTATACCAGTCACTTCCTCCACCAGCTTCTGTATGCTAGGCATCACAGAATGTGCTCCACTGCTGACTGATCGGGTTTCAGAGGCAGCTATCCCCGCCTGCTGTCTGTCAGTCTCAGATCAGTGTAGCACGGAGCCGAGCTCTCTGAAACTCCTCCTCGGTTCCTTGAGACACTGATCTGACAGGCAGAGCTGCACGGAGGATACTGCACAGTGAGCTGAGGGGGGGGGGCTGATTTTACAGAATGAAAGTCTTCTCAGCACAGCTCTAATGAAGGTGAGATAGCTGTGGAGGGAAAGGGGGAGGAAGGGGGGCTGGTTGTGCAGAGAGTAGAGTCTAAAGTTGTGGATGTTCTGCAGAAGTCAGAGCTGGGGGCGTTAGATTGTGCAAAGAGAGTTGTGAGGAGGGGAAATGTATACAGGGTCAAGAGTGCTGGGGGGGCTTGGGGTGCAGAGGTGGAAGATGGGGGGTTGTAGAGAGTTAGAGCTGTAGATGGGGGCGCAGAAGTGAAATGTGGAGGGAGGCTGTGGATGGGAGTGCAGAGGTGATTGTGGACTGGGGGTGTAAGCAGTGGATGGGGGTGTGCAGAGGTGATATGTTGACAGAGGTTAAAATGGGAATTGTGGATGGGGGGAGGGGACTGGCATGGTAATGTGAATTGTGAAATGTGGGGGTGGAAGGGGCGAGCTGGCTGTGGAAGGAGGGGGGTGAACTGTGGAGAGGGGGGAGAGGGTGAACTTTGGAGAGGGTGAGCTGTGGGGGGAGGTGAACTGTGGAGAGGGTGAGCTGTGGGGGGAGGTGAACTGCGGAGAGGGTGAGATGTGGGGGGAGGTGAACTGTGGAGAGGTGGGAGAGGGTGAGCTTTGCGGGGGGCAGGTGAACTGTGGAGAGGGTGAGATGTGGGGGGGAGGTGAACTGTGGAGAGGGTTCACGCTATTTGCTGAGAGGCATGGTGAGTATTTTGCAGCTCTCATTTGTTGTTTTTTTTTTCTTTTTTCAATTTTTAAAACTTTGTGACAAAAAGTGAGGTCTGCAAAATACTCACTATACCTCTCAGCAAATAGCTTGCGGTGTCTACTTTCCAAAATAGGGTCATTTGGGGGGGGGGTTTGTGCCACCTGGGCATTCCATGGCCTCCGAAACTGTGGTAGGCAGTGAAGAGTGAAATCAAAAATTTACGCCCTTAGAAAGCCTAAAAGCGGTGCTTGGTTTTCGGGGCCCTGTACGTGGCTAGGCTCCCAAAAAGTCCCACACATGTGGTATCCCCATACTCAGGAGAAGCAGCTAAATGTATTTTGGTGGGCAATTACACATATGCCCATGGCTTGTGTGAGCAATATATCATTTAGTGACAGCTTTGTGCAAAAAAAAAAAAAGTTGTCTTTTTCCCGCAACTTGTGTCACAATATAAAATATTCCATAGACTCAACATGCCTCTCAGCAAATAGCTTGGGGTGTCTACTTTGCAAAATGGGGTCATTTGGGGGGGTTTGAACTGTCCTGGCATTTTATGCACAACATTTGGAAGCTTATGTCACACATCACCCACTCTTCTAACCACTTGAAGACAAAGCCCTTTCTGACACTTTTTGTTTACATGAAAATTTTTTTTTTCTTGCAAGAAAATTACTTTGAACCCCCAAACATTATATATTTTTTTTAAAGCAAATGCCCTACAGATTAAAATGGTGGGTGTTTCATTTTTTTTTTCAAACAGTATTTGCGCAGCAATTTTTCAAACACATTTTTTGGGGAAAAAAACACACTTTTTTAAATTTTAATGCACTAAAACACACTATATTGCCCAAATGTTTGATGAAATAAAACCAAACATGACATGCTTTAAAATTGCGCACAAACGTGCAGTGGCAACAAAATAAATACATTTTTTAAAGCCTTTAAAAGCCTTTACAGGTTACCACTTTAGATTTACAGAGGAGGTCTACTGCTAAAATTACTGCCCTCGATCTGACCTTCGCAGTGATACCTCACATGCATGGTGCAATTGCTGTTTACATTTGACGCCAGACCGACGCTTGCGTTCGCCTTAGCGCGAGAGCAGGGGGGGACAGGGGTGCTTTTTTTTTTTTTTTATTATTATTTTTTTGCTTTTTTATCTTATTTTTAAATTGTTCCTTTCATTTTTTTTTTTAATCATTTTTTTGTTATCTCAGGGAATGTAAATATCCCCTATGATAGCAATAGGTAGTGACAGGTACTCTTTTTTGAAAAAATTGGGGTCTCCTATGCCCTCAAAGCATCTGACCACACCAAGATCGGTGTGATAAAATGCTTTCCCAATTTCCCAATTGAGCTGTTTACATCCGGCGAAATCTAAATGCTCGTAGCATCCGGTTTCTTAGGCCTTAGAGATGTTTGGAGCCACTCTGGTCTCTGATCAGCTCTATGGTCAGCTGGCTGAATCACCGGCTGCCTTCTCAGGTTCCCTGTTGAGACAGGAGAGCCAGAGAAAACCACGGAAGACGGTGGGGGGGCATTCCCTCCCACTGCTTGTAAAAGCAGTCTAGAGGCTAATTAGCCGCTAGGATTGCTTTTACATGAAAGCCGACTGCTGGCTGAAAAGAATGATACCAAGATGATACCAAGATGATACCTAAACCTGCAGGCATCATTCTGGTATAACCACTCAAAGTCGTGAATGGCGTACCTGAAGACAAAAAAATGGTTAACAATAAAACACAGTAAACGGTAAAGTATAAAAAATTGCATACCTGAAAAGCAAACATGATAAAACATAACAACAATAAAACATTGCAGAATAGAATACAGTAAAAAAAGAGCAGAACAATAGAGAGAGAATAGAGAGAGAGAGAGAACAATGAAACGACAACTATTTTTTTTATTCTATATATTTTTTGTGTTTTTTTTCTTTTTTTACACCTTTTTTTTTTACACCTTTTATAACTGTAACCGGTTCCAGGTTCTGGTCTCTCAAAATGCGATGGCATCTTGGGAGACCCTGTAAAAGTGTGTCTAGTCTGTGCAATGCTGTACCCTACGCTCATACTCAACTAGTAAATGGTAGCGTTCAAAACATTCACCAATGCAAAGACCAGGATTGTCAGGACAGGAGGGACAATAATAGCGGGCGTCACGCCTATATCCACACTTGCTGCAGACACAACATCTTTTTTGGGGGGGTTCGTTGGGTAGGGGTACTCGGGAGGACATAAAAATGCCTCTCATGCAGCTGACTGCATTTGGTTGGGGATGTGATGGGGGAAGTACGGGCACTGCATAAGCAGTGGGTTCCCAATTAGGTTTGGCGAATGCAGCAGGAAGGGCACAATGGGCACGACGGGCCTGTTTGTCTTCTTCTTGGTGGCAGCGGGACACTACTCGTGCTTGCCACCTCACTAGCTTGAACTGCACTTATGGGACTCGGCACGTCACCAAGTGTTACTGCAGTGCTGGTTTGACTATGACCGGGCTGTACTAGGCCGCTGGTGCTTGCCAGTTCACCAAAACGCTACCAAAAAAAACTGTGGGATCAGGCCTGACTCTGCGAATGCTGCAGTTATGTGTTTAGTGTTTTGTAAGTGACAGTGATCGATCGATACTGCACTTGGGTGGGCTGGGCCGGGCGGAGGGGCAAAACGCAGGTGCTAGCAGGTATCTGGGCTGATCCCGCTAACACTGCGTTTTTGGGAACCCTAAACTGCTGGGGACACTAGTATAGATCTGATCGGATCAGATATTGATCCGTTCAGATACTATACCACTAAGGGAGGTGTACGGTGCGTGCGTGGGTGTTGGAGGTACTGGCGCTAACCTGATGCTGCTTGGGGCTGGTGCTTGCCAGTTCACCAAAACGCTACCAAAAAAACTGTTAGCGTTCGCAGTGATCAGGCTTGACTCTGCGAACGCTGCAGTTATGCATTTAGTGTTTTGTAAGTGACAGTGATCGATTGATACTGCACTTGGGTGGGCTGGGCTGGGCTAGGCCGGGCGGAGGGGCAAAATGCAGGTGCTAGCAGGTATCTGGGCTGATCCCGCTAACACTGCATTTTTGGGAACCCTAAACTGCTGGGGACACTAGTATAGATCTGATCGGATCAGATATTGATCCGTTCAGATACTATACCACTAAGGGAGGCGTATGCTGGGTGCGTGGGTGTTAGCGGTACTGGTGCTAACCTGACGCTGCCTGGGGCGACGCATATCACCACCGAGCGATCAGGGGGCTAAACCTTTATTCGGTAATAAACGCGGGTGCCCTGACACTCTAAAAAATAAACTAACTAACCAGCGTCACCCGTAACAGTTATATGGTGATCACTGGTGAAAGGGTTAACTAGGGGGCAATCAAGGGGTTAAAACCTTTATTAGGTAGTATATGGGGGTCCCTGACGCTATAAAACGCTGACGGCAAAACTATATATTTACCTTGCTAACTAGCGTCACCAGTGACACTAATACAGCGATCAGAAAAACGATCGCTTAGTGACACTGGCGACGGGGGGTGATCAAGGGGTTAAAACTTTATTAGGGGGTACCCTAGACCTAAAGGGGGCTAACACTAACTGCCCTAACACTAACTGTCACAAACTGACACCAATGCAGTAATCAGAAAAAAAAAACTGCTTGGTGTCAGTGTGACAGGGGATGTGTGCCTGGCATGTTCCACTGTGTGTGTGTTGTGTTATACACTCACATTGATGTCTTCTCTCCTCGGCGCCCGAACGGAATTAAACGGGGGCGAGGAGAGATGACATAATTTCCTCTGCTGCTGTTTACTATACAGCAGCAGAGGAATGATCTCATTGGCCGGGAGCGATCGGGAGGGGGGCCACTAATGGATGGCCTCCCCCTCACCTCCGACCCCGCGGAAGGCAGATCATGTACAGGTACGTGATTCTGCCTGCCCGTGCCATTCTGCCGACGTATATCGTCGTGAGGCGGTCGGCAAGTGGTTAATGCCACATATGTTACACTTATTTGGCTCATTGTTACAAGGTGATACACCTCACCCTCAGTTCACTCATTCCAATATATAGGTGATAACAAAACCGGGAAAGGACCCCTCTATACCTGACAATTACAGGCCTATATGAATTCTGACAATAAGATTTTTTAAAAAATTATGTCATCTCGGTTGTCCCAAATTATACCCAAATTGGTCAATAGAGACCAGGTGGGGTTTGTACCATCTAGACATGCAGGGGACAACACAAGGTGCACTATAGATCTGATTGACCTACTGAACAAGTTCCCTCGCCCATCTCTCATATTGTGTCTAGATGCCCAAAAAGCGTTTGATCGCTTAAGCTGGCCCCTGCATGTTCTCTACACTTATGCAATTTGGGTTTGAGGGCCCGTTCTTTAAGGCTATACAGGCATTGTACACCCACACACTGCACAGGTACAGATGGCCTCAATCCTATCACCCTTCTTTCCCATGTCAAATGGCACTAAGCAGGGATGCCCTTTGTCCCCTCTTCTTTTTATCCTGTGCCTGGAGCCTTTGGCAGAGGCAATAAGGTGTCATCTGGACATTAAGGGGGTGCTAATGAGACAGTGGGAATACAAGTTATCCCTATTCGCTGATGACATTCTTCTTACGCTAACTATTCCCATCATCTCGCTCCCCTTCTTAAATGCTCTTCTTCAGACATTTGGATCCATTTCAGGCTATAAAATAAATACTGCTAAAACTAAAGAACTTCCCCTACACATACCACCACACCAGATACTTTAACATAACTTAAAGGTACATACCCCTATAAATGGTGTCCTGAAGCTTTAACATATTTGGGTATTAAGCTTAATTCCTCATACTCTAGCTTATATTCCACTAATTTTCCCCCCTTATTTCAGGATACATACCAATGTCTTCACCAATGGGCTACATACCCTATTACTAGGCTTGGTAGAATTAATGTTCTAAAGATGTCTATATTGCCAAGGTTACTATATCTCTTTGAAACCCTACCAGTGGCAATACCTATTAGTTAGCTTAAAGCTCTTCACAGAGGTTTTTTAAAATTTTTATGGAATAATAAGACACATCGTATAGCAAGCCCAGTGGTATTCTCTCTAAAAACTCAGGTGGGTTTGGGTGCCCCTGACATCATAAAGTACTATCATGCATCTCACTTTTGGATGGTAGTCTCCTGGTCATGTCAGGTGGCTCCAAACCGGTGGTCAGAGATTAAGAGGGGTGCCATATACCTGGTACATCCTTGCTCGCTGATATGGTCCCGTTCCCTACTAAACTATCCCATATTGAATAATATGTGCTTAGCACTGATGTCATTCACCAAGTCATTATGGGGTAAATGTGTGCTGAAGTATTCTATCTTCACCATGCCCCCCTCTATGTAACATATTGCTAAACCCGGCCTTGCCAGACAGTTTGGCCTTTGGACGCCTGCTGCCCTGGATGCAGACGCCCCTTTTTCATTTACATAACCTGGTACACCCGGTCACCTGCAAATTTTATACCTTTGCAACTTTACAAGAAAAATTTTCTATCCCTCAAAGCTTATTTTATTCTTACCTTCAAGTTAGACATTTTTTTCACTCATTGTCCCCGACTCTCACTCTGCACCTACCCACTCCATTTGAAAATTTATGTGCTGAGGGTCCCCACCAATTCCATTTAATATCATTCTGCATGAATCCACAAAACTGCTAGCCGATACCCACTTGTATATGCGCAAATGGTATATGATATTGGGACGTACTATCCCTATGCAAATATGGACTAAAATTTGGTTATCAACTTTTAAGTCCTCTAAATGTGTGGTCCAGAGGGAGACGGCGGTGAAGATTGTAATGTTTTGGTACAGAACTCCAGAGCGTATTCATCACATTAATCCTACCCTCTCACCTAAGTGTTGGAGATGTGGAAAGGAGACAGGTTCATATTTTCTGGACCTGTCCACTTATACAGGTATTTTGGTTAGAGGTTATGCAAATGATCCAGAGTGCAACAAACATCCCACAACCCTTAGATCCTATTCATTATTTACTTGGGCTCCCCTTTCCTGGTATCTCTAAACCAATTAAACGCTTGACCTCCTATATACTTCTAGCTGCCAAGAGGGCTATACCGCTTTGCTGGCTGTCTACCACCCCCCCCCCCCCACACTTACAACTTGTAGCAGAAGTCAGAAGGATGGAATTTTTTAGCTACGGTGTATGACACGGTCTCTCAGTTTAATAAAATTTGGGAGCCCTGGGACCAATCCAAATATGGGGATCATGTGAACTGAATATATTTTGAGGATTGAATATGTTTTTCTTAATAGGTCCTTCTCCTTTCCTTTGTGTTGCTCTCCTGTATATCCCGTCATTGTGAGATGATGTCCACATACGTACACCCTGTAATTTGTGCTCTTGGCCTTAATTACTTGTTAATGTTCTTCATGTGTAGTATGCAGGAAAAGAAGTGTTATTGATATATGTTCCTAAGCTGTGATTTCCTGTGTACCTCTTTAGTGTTATTTGATATACACTCTGATGTACCAATTATATTTTTGTTGCTTATTGAAATAATAATAAAAATTACAATTACAAAAAAAAAAAACACATGTTGAGCCTGATTGAAGTGTGAACAGTAATAAAGTTAAAGTGTATGTCAATGCGAGTCAATATGCTGTACATCTTTATATTACATACACATTTTCCCATGTTTCCTTGAAGACCCTGCAAATACAGAAATATTTTTAAAAAAGTATTTTGATCTGCTGGAAATATCCCAGGTTCTTAATTTTCCACTGTAGGCTGACAATACCCAGCTCATTTGTAGACTGATGTCAGCACTGCCCAGTTATCTCTCGTAAATCAATTAACCACCATCTTCATCTCCACAGCATAAGAACTAAGTGAATTTAGAATTTGATAAGAACTGGGAGAGTCAAATCAAATTTGTAGGATAACACATGCAGAGAGCACAGGACTCAAAATAGCACAGATTTTGCTGACAAGACCAACAGGTTTTTTTTTTCTTTTTTTTCTGCATTTATTAAACAGAAATAACAAATTACTTGTAATAGTATATTTAACAGAGAAAAAGGGAGAAAACAAGAGAAGTTCATTGTTAGGGTTTACATATATTTTAACTAGTGTTTACCATTTCAGAAATTCTCTTAAAATCCCTCTACATATGATTGAATGTTTGCAGTGAAGACAGCTTACAGTATATTTCATACAGTCAATGGCAACCATAAGGAAAAAGCATAATTCGAGCCACTCGTGTGGACAGATAAACAGGCAAAAATCAATAAGAAGAACCATTTATCGATTTATTGTAACCATAAGATGATTTTTTTATTTGCATAGACCTAAGGGCCAGGCCCCGATATGCGTTGTCGAGACAACAGCCACGCTTTCTTCCCTCGGCTTGCTCTTCACCATCGTGAGCTCCAAGCCTCGCTTTGAATCTGGTCTCCCTGAGCGTTTGACGTCATGCCCAGGAGTCCCACACTCACTGGTTCCTATTGGGGCTTCCTTTGACTGTTTCCCAGCCAAGTTTCCACCTACAACTGGCTAGCTGTGCTGCCGCTCACCGCTGGATACCATCAAGGACTCGGTCATGGCTCTACATCGTCTCCTGGTCCACACTAAGGTTGGGTTCCCCCCTTCCTCGTTTGTGCGGATTTCATAGGAGATGCATGAGAAACCATCACTGCAGCAAATCTATCAACAAGGCAGTCCCTTGGCCACAGCCAGAAGGTACCATTATAGAGGTGAGTAAGGAAGTCGGCACTGCACTGCGCTAATCACAGGCAGTGAGACATTTCCTGATCTCTGCAGCCGCACATCGGGAAATGTCTCACTGCTTGTGATTAGCGCTGTACAGTGCCGACTTCCTGGCGGGCTCGGCACGTGCAGCTTGTGAACACGCCAGAGCTCATCCTTAGTGGTGAGCAAGCTGATTGTCTACCATCTACGCAAAGGATAATTTTAATTGTTTTTTTTAATAACAAATCATCTTATAGCAACAATAAATCGATAAATGGTTTTTCTTATTGATTTTTGCCTGTTTATCTGTCCGCACAAGATTGGCTCGAATATCGCTTTTCCTTATAGTTGCCATTGACTGTATGCACTTTTATCACATCTCTCCTGGTGTGTTCATCCATATAGCTGCTTATTGGGCACAAGTAGGACATAAAGAATTACTCCCATTGTTACAAATGTCCCAGTTTTCTAGTGCCAGACTTTTTTTGCTGTTTACTGTATATTTCAACTCACTTTACACTTTAGTAAATCAGACCCACTCTCATTTTTTCAAATCACAACACTAGTACTAATGCAGCCTCTTATTAACTGCCAGAAATACACATAAAGGAAAGTCACCTTTTTGCTATGAGCTCAAAGTGCAGATGCTAAACCAGTTTGTAGATAGCCTCAGGACTCACTGCAGCTGGCATAAGAAATAAGTGGAGACTGTTCATTTAATAAAGCATATGTTCACTTAACAAAGTAAATGCTTGTAAATAAAAATAAACATGCATATACAGTACTTTGAATACCTAATCATGCAATTAAAGTGAAAAAAAAAAGTTTTGTTGCAACTATTTTATATTGTATTGGTTAAAATTACTTCTGCTTCAATGATGAATATTATATATAAAACTGTAGGGCATGGCCATAAGCTCTAATATGGCACCAATGTTTTCATGGTAGATTTTGAGAACAATTTAAATACACTCAGTCCCTTTACCTCTGCTCTGTTTTGTTAGGACAAAAGTAGAATGATGACATTTGTGATTCCTATATAGTGATGCTGTGATTGGTTCATAGCTATCACATGGTACATGAAACTATCACAGCACCCTGTACCATGTGATAGCTGTGGGACAATCACAGCACTCAATAATAAATTACAGTACATAGTTACATAGTAGGTGAGGTTGAAAAAAGACAAGTCCAACCTATGTGTGTGATTATATTTCAGTATTACATTGTATATCACTGTATGTTGTGGTCGTTCAGGTGCTTATATAATAGTTTTTTGAAACTATTGATGCTCCCCATTGAAACCACCGCCTGTGGAAGGAAATTCCACATCTTTGCCGCTCTTACACTAAAGAACCCTCTACGCAGTTTAAGGTTAAACCTCTTTTCTTCTAATTTTATTGAGTGGCCACGTGTCTTATTAAACTCCCTTCCGTGGAAAAGTTTTATCCCTATTGTGGGGTCACGAGTATGATATCTGTAAAATTAAATCATATCCCCTCTCAAGCGGCTCTTCTCCAGAGAGAAAATTCCAGCACATCTTTTCTGAGAACAGGTGCCCAGAACTGGACAGCATACTCCAAATTGCAGCTATTATGAATCTAACCCATGCATGACAGTTCAAAACATTGAAAATTTCCTTATACACCCCCCCACCCCCATCCAGAATAATACAGTGCGACAATGGTGACACTAAGGGTCGGTTCACACTGAGGCAGCGCGACTTACAGCGCGACTGCCTCAGGCGACCCAGGACACGACTCAGCAGCGACTTGCAAGACGACTTCTATATAGAGGTCAATGCAAGTCACCCCCAAAGTCGTACTTGCGTCGCTCCGATTAGAGCGGTTCCATTGCACAGAATGGAACGCTACTTGTCAGGCGACTAGGTCGCCTGACAAGTCGTCCCAGTGTGAACCGGGGCTAAACTACTCTGATGAAAAAAGAATTACAAATGTTAACAAAAATGTAATACAATTTATTACATTTATTTGTTACATACTGTCACCAGTCAGATCCATGATCACTGTTAATAGTCTGTAAAAAAAAAAAAAAAAAAATGTGAAAAAAACTACATTTTATTTAATTTTCTTCATTTTCCAAAAAATTGTGACAAAAAATTACAATTTCAAAAAACTTGCCACGCCCCTTACTAAATACGCCACACTGTCTACTTTCCAAAAGGCAAAAGGGGGTAAGTTAGGGGCTATATGTATTGTCCTGGTATTTTAAGGGCCTCAAGAAATGAGATTTCATCATCAGTCATCAGTACATCGGGATTTAACAATCTATATATACATATATATATACATATATATATATGTGCAATAAGTTTCACATAAACCAATGAATATACACTTATTGGGATTTTTTTTTTACTACATTTGGCCCAAAATTTATGAAGACATTTGGTTTTATTGGATATGTTTTATAAAGTAGAAAATATCTTTAGTGTTGCATGACCCCAATTGCCAGTTAAAGTACTACAGTGCTGAATAGCAAAAAATGGCGTGGTCATGAAGGGGGTAAAACCTTCTGGAGGTCAAGTGGTTAAATAAGGCACATCACCAACACAAACATGAAATAAGACATAAAAATAAAAATGTATAATATATACATAAAAAAAAATCTCAATTTGTATGTAAGAGATTAATTAAAATCAGAAAGCTGATTCACTAGATTACAGTAGGAAAGATTTACTGAAACTGTAGCACACAGAATGTAGTGCACCTTTGCATAGTAACCAATTTGTTTCTAAGTTTTATTGTCAAAGCTTGATTAAACAAGGTGAAGCTTGAGGTTGATTGGTTACTATGCACAGTTGCACCTTTGTGCTCCAGTTTTAGTAAATCTTCCCCAGAATGTATCTATGTAAGTATACACTATACTGTATGTGTGTATCCATTCCATCAAACTGTCCTCACAAATGTTTCCATATAGATTCATAAGGAGACCACATCTCATATTTCAATGCATTTTGTGAACAAAAATTTACTTGCTCAGGATTGCATGCTACTGACAAGAAATCTACAGAATAAAAAGTAAAAACATAAATTAACTTCAAAACAGTTGCAGCAGAAGGTGGCACTAATCCAAACAGGCACTAACCTCTAAAAACATACAAATCAGCTTAGAAATGCAACGCATACTAGCTCATTATGAAACACTTACCTTAGAATGAAGCCCTCCAGCGGTGCCCACACACCGCTGAGATGGCTGCCATCTTTTCCGGAGTTTCTTCCAGGTTCGCGGGCTCTGGTGCTGTAAGTGGCTGGATGAGCGGGGGAGCTGCCGTTTATGGCACGGGCTCTGAAGGTCCGGCATGGTAAGCCGGACCTTCAGAGCGCATGCACAGATTATGTCATCGGCGGCCTGCATTCTGAATTTTTCCTAAACTGTGCAAGTTAATAATAAGGCTTACCTGTAGGTACAAGTAAAAAATAAGGCTTTACTTCCACTTTAACTGTAACTGTAACTGGTAATTCATCCACAAAAGTCCACAGCTTGATCTATGCTTGATTGGGCCTAATAAAAAAATATAGTATATGTTAAATGCAAACCAAATTTCAGAAACATAAAAAAAATGATATATGTATACATATGTGTATATATATATATATATATAAAAAGGCCTGTATGGTGGCCAGAATTATGGGAGGAGTCCAGGGGGGGTTATTAAGCAGACCACTCACCTATGGTCTTTGTTGGTTCCAGCATGCAATTCGTTACGTCACCAGGCCGACTCTTCCCAGATCACTTCGTGTTTGTGAGTCTGTGTTCCCAAATTTAGTGTGTTGTGGTTGCTTTATTTGTGGTTTTTACAATCGAGTCTTGCTTGCTGTCGCAGGTAGGGTTCATAACAATTTCTTGTATCAAGCATAGTTTTTTTTGATTCGTTACGTACCCCGTTTCATATTTACAGCCTTCGCAGCGGAACTTACGAATTGTTCATATGTCTCTGTGCACAGGCTTTACATTTGAACTTCGTACCAACCACGAGATTCATTTCTCAGTGCGTCAAAGCATGCCATTACACCACGCATGGCCAGTCCCAGGCCTTTAATTTCGCGAAACCATTTCATACACTCTACAACCGATTTGTATCGGATTAATTTCTTACACCTTACAACCGATTCATATCGGATTTGTTTCATTCACTTACAAACGATTCGTATCGGATTAATTTCATGCACTA
Source organism: Lithobates clamitans (assembly GCA_037952925.1). NCBI lineage: Eukaryota > Metazoa > Chordata > Amphibia > Anura > Ranidae > Lithobates > Lithobates clamitans. Next base: position 500,023 of record JBBGZY010000901.1, read on the forward strand.
TACATCCTATTCGTATCGGATTAATTTCATAAACTTTACAATCGACTTGAATCGGATTAATTTCTATCACTCTACAATCGATTTGTATTAGATTAATTTCATTTACTTACAACCGATTCATATCGGATTCATTTCATACACTCTACAGCCGATTCGTATCGGGTTCATTTCATGCTCTTTACATCAGATTTGTATCGGATTCATTTCATGCACTTTACATCTGATTCGTATCAGATTAATTTCATACACTCTGCGACCGATTTGTATCAGATTCATTTGATATATTCTACACCAATTCGTATCAGATTTACTTCATACACTTTACAACCAATTTGTATTGGATTCATTTCAAACAACCAATTTGTGTCAGATTAATTTCATTTATTTACAAGTGATTCGTATCGGATTCATTTCATACACTCTACAACCGATTTGTATCAGATTCATTTCATGCACCTTTCAACTGATTTGTATCAGATTCATTTCATACACGTTCAGGCACAGTTACAATCATTCATGATTACAATTCATTCCTACATACTCAATTTTCTGCTATCCTTATTTTGCCTGTCAATAAGGCTACTTTCTTACAATTGTTGCAAGCATTTCTCCAGCGGCACACAATCCAGCCACTTATCATTTCTAGTGGCATACAATCTGGCCACACATCATTTCTCCAGTGGCATACAATCGAGCCACTCACCGTTTTCTGTCTGTTGTTTCTCCTTTAGGTCAGTCGAGTTCAGGTTCCATCCTGCACCAGGTTGGACATTATTTCTTCAGGTAAAAAAAAAAAAAAAACACAACACACAGGGATTGTACCTTCACCAGGGCCAGTCGTAAAGCAGGGAAGTCATTTTAAAAGGTAAATAAAAAAAAAAAAATTGACTTTTGTGTCACCCTTACTACAGGTTCTGGTCGACTGAGTTTTTTTTACCTCAACCAGGACTGCACTACTAAGTCGCCAGTCAGGTGTGTAGTAGATGAGTTCCTCTCTCACATTATTCTGCAGCACCCTTTCACTAAACGTTCACTTCACATACACGATTTGGGCTTCTAATTGGGCGTTAGTTACTATCACACATTTCTTTGCATTTCACTCTGTTTTTAAAGGGCGACCCTTCACCTACGCAGGCAAGGTCACCAAACGACTGAGCATGTTGACAGTGCAAGCGTTGGCAGACTAAGCATACGTCACGAACAACAGATTGCAACATTCCTACTTAGGCCGTACCAGACTTCAGCTTCTCGCCCCAGTTCGCCCTGGGGCTCTGGTCCACAGGTTTGTGCTCAGCTAAGACAGGCACCCAAGCTATCCTTTACCTGTCCAGTCACCTCCTGGCTCACCTCGGTTGCCGCACACTCTTTTGAGTTTTCTAAATTTCCACTTAACATCGTTCAATGCTTCAATGCGCAAACCGGCTTCTTAATTGCGCCTGTCGTTCCTTTTCCTGTCCTTTTAATTTTCCTTCCTATCTAATTTTCTGTATACAACTCCACTCACTATCCTACTTCTTTGACTCCTCTCAACACATGCATCCCCCTTTTCTTGTCTTATAGCCAGAGCCATGTCACAGGCTGGCAGTGATGACTTCACACCCGCCCCTCTCTCACCCTCCGCGGGTTCAGAGGGTGGACGCATGCAGTCCCTCAGGGGATCGACCATCCTCAAGCTCACAACAGAGCTGAGACACAGGGGCATTCCCTACCCCGCTACAGCCAGGAAAGCAGAGCTCTTCAGGCTGCTCTCCTCACAGCCAGTGGCAGCGGGGCCCAACACCCAGCAGGCATCCCTTCAGTCAATCTCCATGGCTATTGCCCAGCTTCACTCCATGATGACTTCATTGTCTACAGCAGTCTCTGACATTCAAACCATAGTGGCAGTCCTGGAAGTGTGCCCAGCCACAGCCCTCCCAGACTCGGTCACTGTTCCGGTCCTGGCACTACCTCCTGCAGGTATGCCAGAGAGGAGTCCTACCATCCTCCCTGCCCATCTTGTTCCAGCCAGCATCGGGAAGGACATCTTGGATGGCAAAGACATCAATCTGGCTTCCCTCCTTATATCCATCCATGACCTGGCCAAAAAAAGTATAATTCGCCTGGGGGGATGTCTCAGTGGTCCTTAAGTCCAAAGACCCCAGGCTCAACTGCAAGCTGACAGTCACTGAATTTGTCTTGGCTTTCGGGATGTTGAGAGACATCCTTTGCTCAGCCAGCCTCAGCAGGAGAGAAGAGCTGTACCTGTACATCCACGCAGTGGTGGACCTAGGCTATAAGTAGGGGGGATATTCGTTTTTTTAAATATCACCGCTCGTTTTCAGCTAAAGCAGCAGCAAGGCTCACGCAGTTTCAGGCCAGTACAAACTGGGCTGCCATTGACACAGAGCTTTTCTGCCATCACTTTGCCGGTCTACACTGCCTGCTCTGCACTGCCAGTCCTCCACCCACACGGCAAACTGGTGCTCCAATGCAGCTACTAGATGCCCCCTCAACTTCCTCTCCACCTCCGGGATCTGGTCAGGGCTTGCCGGGCCCCACACTACCGTGCCAGGTGAACAAAATCAGTGTGGGGGTCCCCCCAAAATCCATACCAGACCTAAGGGCCTAGTATGCCGCTGGGGGGGAATCCACGCCGTTTTTTTTTCATTTAAAATTTGGCACGGCGTTCCCCCTCAGGATTCATACCAGACAGCTGTCAGCACTGCCTGTCGCTCATCGCGAAAGGAAAAAAAAGTTTTCCTTTCCCGATGAGTGAGCCATCTCAGCGCTGGCTCCCGCGATGGGTCTCGTAGGTGTCAAATCTCGCAGAGAAAAGCGCCGAGATTGACACAATATCGCAGTCACCTACTGCACAATCCTTGTTAGGGATGCTCAATTTTGCCATGAGGATTATCCCTCAGGGTCGGTCTTTCATTTCACATCTCTTGGATTTCCTCTCTCTGGTACTAGACCCAGATCAAATTTTCAGGCTGGACCGAGCAGCGATAGTGGATTTAACAATGTGGGATCAGTTCCTTACAAATTGGAACAGCATGTCGATGTTTATCCCGTCAGCATCAGCTCTGTCACCTCAGGTAGTTATGGATGCCGCAACCTCCACAGGTTTCGATGCAATTTTTTGGCCATCACTGGACCGTAGGGCCTTGGCCTCCAGAAATTCTCTTAACCCCTGGTTTTACTCAGTCATCATCACTGTTCAAACTGTATCCCATTGTGGGTGCGGCCCAGGTCTGGGGCCATACCTGGACAGGGCAAACGGTGGTCTTCGCCACAGACAACCTAGTTACGGCCGAAATTATAAACAAGGGTAGGTCCAAGTCGCTCCCTATCATGTCCTTCCTACGCCGGCTGGTGCAACTGTCCCTGCAGCACCAATTTAATGTTCACTGCAAGTATATTACAGGCAAGTGCAATGTTGTAGCAACTGTTTGTTTCAACTTAATTTCATTCTTTTAGCTGAAACCCGGAGCTGACCCAACAACTACTTCTATCCCACCTTGGTCTCAGCTGATGATGGATTAAAGCCACACCTTCTCAATGTGTCCCAACTCATTAATCAGTCCTTACCTGCAACACACTAAAGGCCTATCGCACTGCTTGGAATGTCTACTGCAAGTTTCTAGCTTTGTGACACGGAACAACGTCAGGTGACATTAAGCACGTCCTGGCCTTCATATTGTATTGCCACATGCAGCTGGCTCTATCTCATAGCACCGTCAGGCTATACTTAGCCGGCATCCAGCATTTCTTGTCCTTACAGGACCCTGGGAAGCCATCCTTATTCGCAACTAATACAGTCAAATCCATCCAATGTGGCATCCAGAAATAGCAGCCCGTAGCCAACTGCAAATGCTTACCAATTACAAGTGCCATCTTTAGGGACATGTCGACCATCCTTTCACGTTCCCAGTTTAGGCTTCTGCCCAACCTGGTCATCCAAGTGGCCATTTACCTGGCCTTCTACAACTTTCTGAGGCCTAGTGAGTTTACCTTTAGTGGCAACGGCAGCCAGATACTGTGAAGACACCACCTGTTTTGCTTTTAAGATCATTTCCTTCTTCACCTTGTAGTTTCCAAAACCCAACAAGCCGGCCCAAGGATTGACATCAAGCTCTTTCAAACCAACAATGTCTGGTGCCCAGTAGCAATACTCGACCGGTTACTATCTCACCTACCCAGCCAATCTAATGCCGCGTACACACGGTCGGACTTTTCAGCTACAAAAGTCGGACAGCCTGTCCGACATACTTCCGGCGTACCTTCGACGGACTTGCGGCAGACTTTCTTACGAACGGACTTGCACACACACGACCACACAAAAGTACGACAGCTTAGTACGCGGTGACGTACACCAAGTCCGACGAGACTATAAAACGGAAGTTCAATAGCCCGTACGACACCCTTTGGGCTCCTTCTGCTAATCTCGTGTTTATCTCGTGTTAGTAGAAGTTTGGTGAGAGACGATTCGCGCTTGTGAGACTCGTATTTTTCAGTTCGTTTTAACTGTTGTTCAGTCTGTGCTTGTGAGGTTTGTATCTGCTTTTCAGTGCGTTTGGTCAGTTGGCATTGAGAAATCTTTGTTTTATTGGCCGCTCGTTCCTGATTTTCAGGTCGTTCTTCACAGGCCTTGCTGTTCTTCAGTGCGTTCTGTTTAGTGCGTTCTGACCAGCCGACCGTTTTGAAACCATGTTACCTGTACGTACTCGTCGTCGAGCTCGTGCATTGTATGTGTTTGGTGCTGTAGTTTATTCTTCAGCCCAAGACCAGTCCATGAACAGGGCGAGGAGGAGTTCATGGACCAAGAATTGGTTGCTCCAGCGTGACCAGTTCTGTCACATGCCATTGCTCCGTGAGATCCGTGAGAATAATCCTGAGGATTTCAGGAACTTTCTCCGGATGACGGACCCTGTTTTTGACCGTTTGGTGGCTTTGCTGACCCCCTATATCAGCAGGCAGGATACCTGCATGAGGCAAGCCATCACTCCGGAGCAGAGGCTGGTCGCTACCTTGCGGTATTTGGCCACAGGGAGAAGCCTGCAGGACCTTAAGTTCTCGACAGGCATCTCCCCCCAGGCTCTGGGGATCATCATCCCAGAGACCTGTTCTGCCATCATCCAGGTCCTGCAGAAGGACTATATTAAGGTAAGATATTTTGCTTTTATTAGCATCACATGTTCTTTTATGTAATCTTTGATAATGTAATGTATTTCTTGCTTCAAACACTACTTACCATCATTGCAATATAGTGTGAATGTCCCCTTTTTATCCTCACACATGCTGGATTTTTTTCCTGTTATTTTTTGTCATGCATGTATATTTTCCTTCAATAACCTCCCCAGCATGCAGTGATGGGAACATATCTACCTAGTCTACTCATTTTGAATGTATTTTGTTTGAGTGTATTTAGTGTGCTTATAATTAGCAAGTAGCTAGATTTCCCAAACCCCCCCACACCTAAACTCACTCCAAATAGTGTGCTGCTAATTAGCAATTAGCTAGATTTCCAAACCCCCCCCCCACCTAAACTCACTCCAAATAGTGTGCTGCTAATTAGCAATTAGCTAGATTTCCACCCCCCCCCCACCTAAACTCACTCCAAATAGTGTGCTGCTAATTAGCAATTAGCTAGATTTCCAACCCCCCCCCCACCTAAACTCACTCCAAATAGTGTGCTGCTAATTAGCAATTAGCTAGATTTCCCAACCCCCCCCACCTAAACTCACTCCAAATAGTGTGCTGCTAATTAGCAATTAGCTAGATTTCCCAAACCCCCCCCCCCACCTAAACTCACTCCAAATAGTGTGCTGCTAATTAGCAATTAGCTAGATTTCCAACCCCCCCCCCCACCTAAACTCACTCCAAATAGTGTGCTGCTAATTAGCAATTAGCTAGATTTCCCAACCCCCCCCCCCCCACCTAAACTCACTCCAAATAGTGTGCTGCTAATTAGCAATTAGCTAGATTTCCCAACCCCCCCCCCCCACCTAAACTCACTCCAAATAGTGTGCTGCTAATTAGCAATTAGCTAGATTTCCAAACCCCCCCCCCCACCTAAACTCACTCCAAATAGTGTGCTGCTAATTAGCAATTAGCTAGATTTCCAAACCCCCCCCCACCTAAACTCACTCCAAATAGTGTGCTGCTAATTAGCAATTAGCTAGATTTCCCAACCCCCTAAAATGTAATCAATGTTCCATCAGAGGGGGTGAGCAATCTGATAAGTGTGCCTTTCCATATTAGTTTTTCCTGAAGAATTAAATTATTTAATGTTATACTGATGCTGGGGAATAATGTTTTGAATTGTCTAATTTTATTGCAATGTTAGCTTCCAAATTAATTGATTTTGGTTTTCTTGTTTGATTCCCCAGTTTCCTTCAACGCCACAGGAATGGCAGACTGTGGCATCCCATTTTGCCAGCCGTTGGGACTTTCCCAATTGTGGAGGGGCTATAGATGGGAAACATGTCCACATTGTGCCACCACCCCATTTGGGGTCATACTATTTCAATTATAAAGGGTTCCACAGTATTGTTTTAATGGCGGTGGTGTCTGCACACTATGAATTTTTATATGTGGACGTGGGGAAGAATGGCCGGATGTCGGATGGAGGAGTATTTGCCCAGACGGAGTTCTGCCAGCGTCTCCAGAGTGGTGGCCTGGGATTGCCACCTGATGCGGATAATGTGGAAGGACTCCCCTTTGTCTTCATTGCCGATGAAGCCTTCGCTCTGAGCAAGCACCTCATGAGGCCATTCCCCCAAAGAACCCTCACCCCGGAGAGGAGGGTTTTTAATTTCCGGCTGGCCAGAGCTAGAAGAGTGGTTGAGAATGCGTTTGGAATTCTGGCCAGCCGGTTCCGCCTGTTTCAAACAGCCATTAATTTGGCGGAATACAAACTTAATTTTATCATTTTATCGTGCTGCATTCTGCACAACTTTTTAAACAAATATTCTCAGAATTATATAGGCACAGTTGGGACTGAGGCCGGACTTATAGATGCCAACCTTACGGGCCTGGATAATGTCCGTACTGGCTTGGCCCCCCAAAGTGCCCGTCAAGTTAGACAGCAATATGTTGATTATTTTATGGGTAGGGGGGCCATTGCAATGGGCCATGATATTTAATTATTTAAAATAAAAAAAATATGGATGAAATCTTGAATTATATTTATTGCTTGCCTTTCTTTTGGGCTTTCTCCTAGGTTATGGTCGAGCAGTTGTAGTGCCAACTGTATTTTCATTTTAAATGTCTAAATAAAAACTCCATTGCCACTGTAAACAACTTTTTGACAATTATAACCAAACTGATACTGAGCATTGAAATAACAAACCACACATTTATTTAATTCCTATAAGGAGATGTTTTTATTAATGGTTGTTATGCATTCAGTTCTGCATTTAGTATAAAATGTTCATAGACAAAAATATACTGATATCTTAATAATTTCGAAAAATATAATTATATTTAAATATTTAGACATAATCCACAAAAAATATTTTAGGCTTTTTGATTTTCGCAAACAGGCTTTTTTTTTTTTTTTTTTTTTTAAATCAAGTTTTTTTACTTTTTGGCGTTTTTTAAAATCAATTTTTTTAGGTTTTTTTTTTTTTTTTTTTTTTTGCTTTTTAAAATCAATTTTTTTTTCTTTTTTGTTTTAAAATCAATTTTTTTATTTTTTTTGGTTTTTAAAATCAATTTTTTTATTTTTTTTGGTTTTTAAAATCAATTTTTTAATTTTTTTGGTTTTTAAAATCAATTTTTTAATTTTTTTTGGTTTTTAAAATCAATTTTTTTTATTTTTTTTGGTTTTTAAAATCAATTTTTTTTTTTTTTGGTTTTTAAAATCATTTTTTTTTTTTTTTTGGTTTTTAAAATCAAATTTTTTATTTTTTTTGGTTTTTAAAATCAATTTTTTAATTTTTTTTGGTTTTTAAAATCAAATTTTTTATTTTTTTTGGTTTTTAAAATCAATTTTTTAATTTTTTTTGGTTTTTAAAATCAATTTTTTAATTTTTTTTGGTTTTTAAAATCAATTTTTTTTTTTTTTTTGGTTTTTAAAATCAATTTTTTTTTTTTTTGGTTTTTAAAATCAAAATTTTTTTTTTTGGGTTTTAATATCAATTTTTTTTTTTTTTTTTTAAATAAAAATATTATTTTTTTTTTTGGTTGTTGTTTTTTTGAAAATCAAGTTTTATTTTTTTGTGGATTTGGAATGTATTTTAAAGAAACAGCCCTCCTTTTTAAAATTAGGTTAAACAGCCATTTATGTTCAGCCAAAAAAATAAAGAGAAGGCCCAGAATGGGGTCAGCAAAACAGGAAATGAAGGACATGATCGATGTTTTGGGGTTTCAAAAAGGGCATTTAGATTCGACCCAAAACATCAATCATGTGCTTCATTTCCTGCTGCATACGATCCAGCCGATTCCGCATTTCATCCATGTCCTTATTCCAGGCCATTATTTGACCAATTAGCCGTTGGGCACTTTCAGAAGTGAAATAGTCACTTTGTGTACCTAAAGTGGAATGAAACCAAAAAATGTATTTAGAAATATGCACACATACATAGTTTACCTTACCATAATAAAGCTGTTGTCTCAGACACTGACCTGGTGGGGTGCCCATGTAGCCTAATTCCTCCACATCCTCGGGGGTGGCACTGTTGCTTGAATCAAGCACAACCAGATCCCCTAAAATAGAGTAGAAAAATTACATTAAACAAAAGGCAGCCATGCATAGATTACCGTAAGCTGGTGTGTCAGACACTCACCTGGTGGGGTGCCCATGTCGCCCACCTCTCCTTCCTCCACATCCTCAGTGGGGCTTGGGCTGATTTCCCAATCATGTTTGGCTTAGGGTGGACTGTCTTCTTTTTGGCTGAGTGATTTTTCCCCTATGTGAAACAAAAAATTATTAATCTACTTAGCACACAGATATTTTAGTACATAGTCATTTTCTAACATTTGTAGTGAAGTGGTTTGTGTAGAGTTCCTATTTTACCTCAATATTTAAAATTATAAAGACATATCGGATAGATAGATATCTAGATATCAATATCTCAAAATAAAGTTAATAATCTTTTGATCTCTCTCTCTCTCTATATCTGGAACAAAATCTATAAATATCTAACTAAATGTAAATAAAAAAAGATAACTTAAAATATTCCAAAAGAATGTTTTACATTTCTATATCTATCTATCTATATATCTATATCTATATTTTTTGGTTAGATATATATATAAAATATATATATCTAAAAATCTAGATATATATATATATATATCTAAAAATATATATATATATATATATATATAAATATATATATATATATATATATCTAAATATATATATATATATATCTAAAAATATATATATATATATATATCTAAATATATATATATATATATATATATATATAAATAAATATATATATATATATATATATATATATATATATATATATATAAAAATATATATATATATATATATATATATATATATATATATATATATATATATATATATATATATATATATATATATATATATATATATATATTTTTTATATATATATATATTTAGATAGATCTATCTATAGATATGTAACGAGGTTTTGTAAAAGATCGTTTGAAACGATGAACCCAAAAAAATCGTATAGGAAGGAAAAGCACATGGAGCAGTATACAAGGTAATAAACACAAGAGAAAAACACGACAAGTACTTACTTTTTTTAAGCACTTTCCGGATCCGTCTATATTGATCCGGCTCTCTGAGTTTCAGGTCAGACCATCTTTTGCGAAGTTGATCTCGGGAGCGCTGTACCCCAAAAGAAGCCTGCAAAGTGTCCACGACCTTCGCCATTATTTTGGCCTTGCGCAAATTTGGCCGTGCGTACGGCCCATACTTCCCATCATAGTCGTCTTTGTGAAGAATGGCCACCATCTCCACCATTTCTTTAAAACTCATATTGGAGGCCTTAAATCTAGGCCTCACAGATTTTGTGGACGTTCCAGCCTCCGGGCTTTTTCCACTACCTGAGGACATGTCAGGTGTCTCCGCCATTATTTACCCCACTACGCGCCGTAACTAAAAATGGGCGGAGAACATGAGTTAAAATCCAACGTCAGGGGCGGGCGACGCAGGCGGAGTTTCACACATGCGTAGTGTATAAAGAGGGGCCTTGCGCACGTGTCGTACGTACGTTCTGTGCGTCGAATTAGGGGGCGGAGAACATGAGTTAATTTCGAACGTCAGGGGCGGGCGACGCAGGCGGAGTTTCACACATGCGTAGTGTATAAAGAGGGGCCTTGCGCACGTGTCGTACGTACGTTCTGTGCGTAGGTGATAGTGGACCAGGACGTTACAAAACGAAGGTAATTTTAATTTAAAATTTCTTTGTTTTTTTGGGGGGGGGTTTTATGGTCATGACTTTGTAGCAAGCGGCCTATATGGCTTGATAGATTGATGAGGCCTACATAGGGAGAAGATGATGAGGGGTTAGCAGAAACCTATAATAAGTGTTTTTGGTCTTGTGACTTTCTCTTTTCCAGATATAATGAATCCCCTATTTAAGGATCCAGAGTTCCTTACAGCTTTTATTTCAAAATATCGAGAGATGAGGAATTTGTGGGAGGTAAAACACCCTCAGTATTATGCCAAGCATGTGAGGAAGTCAACGCTGGAGAGACTTCTGTCCTTTGTCCAGGCGACCATCCCGGGAGCAACAATGGAGACAGTGCTCAAGAAAATTGGGGTCTTGAGGAACATGTATAAAAGGGAGCATAGGAAGATCCAGGAATCAAGGAGATCAGGAGCATCAGCAGATGATGTTTATGTACCCAGGCTGTGGTACTACAATCAACTCCGTTTTCTTGATGACCAGAATGAAGCCAGGGCATCACTTTCAACCCTTCCCTCCACCCTTCCCTCCACCCTTCCCTCCACCCCAGCAGAGGCTGATGAGGAGCAAGCTGGGTCTTCCATCCTGGATGAACCGGATATGACCATCTGGAGTCAGGTAAATTATTTTAACAAATATTTACTGTACTAATATTAATGATGTTAACTGGATGTTATAATTGTCTAAAATAATTTTGCACTCAAAATTGTGTATACATATCAAATGACAGTAGTGGCTAAATATGTTTGGCACCTGCTTGAAATAATTAGGGTGTCTGATTAGACTCTTTTATTAAAGAGATGTATTCACATTGAATTTGCTAGTCATGAGAAGCAAACTGTGTGTCATTGATGAACCCAAAAAAAGAAACTAAAACTATTGTCCTTTTTTTATACACAGGATGAGTCCATCCAGGAGGAATGTGGGGAAAGTGGCAGGCAGGAGGAGACCGGGCCCATGGACAGCCTGGAGGAGGCCGGATTCACCATCATCCTGGAGGAGGCTGGGCCCAGTGTCAGGCAGGAGGTGGCTGCTCCCAGTGAGGTGGCTGGGCCAAGTGAGGTGGCTGGGCCAAGTGAGGTGGCTGGGCCCAGTAGGAGCCTGACCCAATCCCAAGTGCCTCCCCTCCACCTTCCCAAAAAAAGGGCCAGGAAGGGGATGGTCACACAGGACGCATCCCTGCGCCTCATGCAAGAGGCCACCCGTTTTTTAACGAGCCCCCCCGAAGCGGAAGAATCCTATGGCTGCTACTTAGCCAGCAGGCTTCTTCAGATGGATTGGGAGCAGCACCTCATTTGTGAGCGACTATTTGGGGAAACAATCCATAAGGGGCTGCAGGGCACGCTAACACAAAACACCCAACTACATGAGGCAGCCCCCCCTCCTCCTCCTCCTCCTCCTCCTCCTGCCACAACTGAAACACCAGAGCCACAGCCTCAAAAGAAGGCTACAGGGAAGGCTGCAGGGAAGGCTGCAGGGCAGCGTGGAGGAAAGGCTGCAGGGAAGAGAAGAAAGTGATGACCTGGGTTCAGTCTGGTCTGACAGAAGACGCAGGCTGTTGTAGGACCACAGTCTGGGGACATCTAGATCATCTGCTGGTGCTGTTGATCTCTGGGATTCTTGGACCAGATTGTGCTCCCTCTTATATGGACTCCGCAAGATCCCAATTTTCTTGTACAACGACTTTTTCCAGCGTTGACTTCCTCTTTATTTTATTTTGACCATGAATAAATGGATCTTTTTTGAGTTTAGCAAAAGACTTTATGTGTTTTCTTTTAAATCATTGATTTTACACACAATGTTAAATTAACAAGGGACAACAATCTCATTGAGTTTGAAAAAAACACACCAAAAATACATTACTAATGTTAATAATGTTCAAGTGGTAAGTCTTGAATCTAAAAAAATCTACATAACCAAAAACGGTGCTTTGGGTTCACTTTATATAAAAACTAAAAAATAATCACTCGAAAAAAAAAATAGAATAATGGGTTCTTTGTGGTAACTTTACAAACCTAAAAAAACAAAATATAAAGGGAAAAAGTATTATTAGTATGGAAACATTGTTTTTAAAAAGCATACTATATCATTCATGAGATCAAAGAGAAAAAGAATCCAGAAATCAGTTTGGGAGAACTCTGATTATGAACAGCAAAACACCTTCGTTCTTTAGAACATTCGTAAAGAAGAAATAAAATGCGCTGCATTCAACGATCACAGATTTTACAGCATGATGAATGTGCTACCTACAATACGAACACTAGTTTTACTAGACCGAGTGCTTCCGTTTAGTTTTTGCTTATGAGCATGCGTCGTTTTTTTGTCCGTAGGACTAGCATACAGACGAGCGGACTTCGGGGTCCGTCGTAGTTACGACGTAAAGATTTGAAGCATGTTTCAAATCTAAAGTACGTCGGATTTGAGGCTAAAAAAGTACGTTGAAAGTCCGGAGAAGCCCACACACGATCGGATTACCAGCCAGCTTTAGTCCGTCAGCGTCCGTTGGACTTTTGTAGCTGAAAAGTCCGACCGTGTGTACGCGGCATTACTCTAGCCCTGATACCTTTTTCCAACCAGCCCCCTGAGTGGCAGCCAGTTTATCAGGCATGTTAGAATCCTACTGGTTGACCTAGGCCTTGACCCTGACCAGTACTCCGGATATGCCTTCTGGATCGGGGCAGCCTCAGTGGCATCTCTGGATGGAGTACCAGACCATGTCATTAAGAAATTGGGCAGGTGGAAATCCGCCTGCTTTGCTCAACCTTTGCCAAACTTGCTCAATAAATGTCACAAAACCAATAAAAGAGTTATGTGGTTCATATCTGTCTCAGTCGAAGGGCTTCAACCATAAATTAGAAAGCCAGTATGGTGGCCTGAATTTACAGGAGGAGTCCGGGGGCTATTTAAGTAGGTCACTCACCTGTGGTCTTTGTCAGTTCCACGATACTCTCCCTCCCATTCCCCTTTTTTAGGGCACTTCTCAGCACATTTCTCTCCACAATCATCCGTTACTAACTTGGGTATGCCCCCTTTCTTGGCATACCGACCAGCGGACTAGTGCACACCTCAGGTCTATGTTTTGTTGTAAGTCTTGTGGTGTGTTTATGAGGTTCATATCTGTCTCGGTCGAAGGGCTTCGACCAAAAAAAAAAATATATATATGTAGGAAGGCCAGTATGGTGGCCTGAATTTATGGGAGGAGCCCGGGGGGGTACTTAAGCAGCCCGCTCACCTGTGGTGCTTGTCGGTTTCCTGTGCGCGATATACGTCACTAAGCCGACTATTCGATATACCAGCGTCCGCAAGTTCTTGCCTCGCAAGTTCCCGTATTCGATACTCCGTACTCAAAACTTTCGAAGTCCGCGTTTTCGTTTATAGTTTGTACCACGCGTCTGGCTTGGCTGTCACAGGTAAGGTCCCGTCGGACTTTTCGTTTTTCATATCATGTCACTAAACCGTGAGTTCAAATTTCGTTTCACCCGCATCTCACAAACTGCAATGTATATCGCTCGTACTTTCGATACGTTACAAATTCGATAGCACAGCGACGCTGACGTCGCTTCATTTCTAGCATGTCGGTATCAGTAGACAGCCATAGCCAGTCGCAATTTTGTAAATTATCAAACCAAGTTAGTTCGATACCAATCATTTCTCATTTCTGAGACATTTCTAAACTCATTTCGGACATTTCAAATCATTTCTCATTTCTGAAAACATTTCTAAACTCATTTCGGACATTTCAAATCATTTCTCATTTCTGAAAACATTTCTAAACTCATTTCTGACATTTTCAAATCATTTCTCATTTCAGTCACCTACCGCGCTCCGATTCGAATCCAGTCGCACCAAAGATGCGCCGATTCGTTCCGGTGTGCCCCAGTTATTACGGCCTCATTTCTATACATGCTCCAGAGTTACGTTATTGTCAGTCAATCGTACCTCTGTCATGGTTATCATTTCATTTCCATGTATCACGTCCCGACATGAATTCAGTCGCATGAAAAATGCACCGATTCGTCTCGGCGTGCCCCAGGATTGGCCTCATTTCTATACATGCTCCAGAGTTACGTTTTCTCAGTCATTTTGTACCTCTGTCATGGTTATCATTTCATTTCCATGTATCACGTCCCGACATGAATTCAGTCGCATGAAAAATGCACCGATTCGTCTCGGCGTGCCCCAGGATTGGCCTCATTTCTATACATGCTCCAGAGTTACGTTTTATCAGTCATTCGTACCTCTGTCATGGTTATCATTTCATTTCCATGTATCACGTTCCGACAGGAATTCAGTCGCACAAAAATGCACCGATTCATCTCGGCGTGCCCCAGGATTGGCCTCATTTCTATACATGCTCCAGAGTTACGGTATCAGTCATTTGTACCTCTGTCATGGTTATCATCTCATTTCCACGTATCACGTTCCGACATGAAATCAGTCGCATGAAAATGCACCGATTCGTCTCGGCGTGCCCAGGATTGGCCACATTTCTGATACATGCTCCAGAGTCCGGATCACAGCTAATCGCAGACATCGGGGGATTGATCCACATCTCTGTCATGCAATTTCTACCATTTCACTCCCACAACGCATCACCGTTTCGAAACCAGTCGCGTCTGAGGTGCACCGATTCGTCACGGCATGCAGCACTGGTTCCGATCGCATTTCATACCTATACCAGAGCTCGGTTGGTTGCCAGTCGCTAACACGGCACAACCAATTCGAGCCGCGGTCAAAACAATCATTTCTCTCATTTCATTTAATACTGCACTCCTATTCGAATCCAGATGCATCAAACAAGCACTGATTCGTCCTAGGAGCACCAATATTTTCAGTTGCCCCATTTCAATACATGCTCCAGAGCCCGGTTCACAGTCGAGCAAATCGTGACACGACCAGGCCGCACCTCTGTCATGCAGTTCATTCATTTCACAATCAAGGCAAACATTTCGAATCATTTCATTGTCACAAGATTGCAAGCACCATACAAACCATTGCTTCAAGTTACTTAGCAATCCCTTCACGAATTGTCACCTTTTCATTTTTCTCAGGTCAGTCAAAGTTCAGTAGGTCCACCCTGCACCAGGTTGGACGATATCCCCCCAGGTAAAAAAAAAAAAAAAAAAAAAAAAAAAAGGGGGAAAGGGAGAATAAGTCGGGTAAGTATGACTCAGCGGATCAAAGAAAAACTTGAAATTCATCTCACCCCCAATAGGTTACAGTCAACCAGGAAATAAAGCTCGAGAGATCCTCACCAGAGCAACCATGTCCCAGGCCGGCAGTGAAGACTT
This sequence comes from Lithobates clamitans, assembly GCA_037952925.1. Lineage (NCBI taxonomy): Eukaryota > Metazoa > Chordata > Amphibia > Anura > Ranidae > Lithobates > Lithobates clamitans. The sequence continues at coordinate 515,711 of JBBGZY010000901.1, forward strand.
CACGGCCCCTCTGTCACCTACTCCGGTCTCAGAAAGCGGCAGCGTGCAATCCCTCAGGGGATGGACTATCCCCAAACTGACGGCAGAGCTCAGACGCAGAGGTGTCCCCTTCCCCGCCACAGCGAGGAAAGGCGAGCTCTTCAAACTCCTCTTTCCCCCACCAGCAGCAGGACCCAGTACCCAACAGGCATCCCTCCAGTCCATATCATCGGCCATCTCGCAATTACACACGATGGTGTCATCTCTATCCACCTCAGTTGCAGACGTCCAAGCCAGGGTTGCACTTCTGGAGGCCCGACCGGCCACGGCTGTCCCCGACCCAACTGCAACTCAGACCTTGACACCTCTTCCTACAGGTACCTCAGGCTCAAGCGCCATTGTCTACCCCTCCCACCTGGTCCCAACCAGTATCAGGAAAGACATTTTGGACGGCAAGGACGTCAACCTGGCCTCTCTCCTTATCTCCGTACATGATTTGGCAGAAAATAAGGCCTACTCCTGGGGCGATATATCGGTGGTCCTTAAAGCGAAAGACCCCAGGCTGAACCGCAAGCTATCAGTCCCCGAATTTACCCTGGCCTTTGGCATGCTCAGAGATGTCCTGTGCTCAGCCACCCCTAGCAGGCGGGAAGAGCTGGACTTATATCTCCATACTGTGGTAGACTTGGGCCACAAGTATGGAGGTTTCGCCTTCTACGATTATCATCGTTCCTTCTCAGCCAAGGCCGCCGCCAGATTCATACAATTCCAGATCACGACAGATTGGAGTCTCATGGACACAGAGCTCTTCTGCCGCCACTTTGCCGGCTTACGCTCACCTCTGTGTGCAATTTGCCAGTCTTCCACCCACACTGCCACCTGGTGCGCCAATACGGCGATCAGACGGCCCTTCGAGTTCCCCTCTACCTCAGGTACAGTACAGGGCCAGTCGATCCCTGAACCAACGCCTCAGGTGGACAAACTCGGACGCCCAGTCCGAACCGTGGGAGGGGCAGCCATCTGTAACAACTTCAACTATGGGTCCTGCAACTTCAGCCAATGCCGTCTACTTCACATCTGCACTTTATGCCAAAGAGCACACCCTAGGAATTTGTGTGAAGTCAAGCAACACAAGAGGGCATGACTAAGCCGAATCAACATCTTATGGTTAGGACTGTATCTCACTTCACACCCCACCCCTTCCCTGGCCACCTACCTTATCCAAGGCTTCACAGTAGGCTTTCACACCGGCCTCATTTCACTGCCCCACAGTACTCACGAATGCGCCAATCTTCGTTCGGCAGCCATCGACGAACAAGCCATAGATCAGCTCTTACAGGCAGAGGTAGATCGAGACTACGTAATAGGCCCTTTCACTTGCCCCCCTTTCAGCACATGGAGAGTCAGCCCTATTGGGCTTGTCAAGGGCAAATTCTCTAATAAATTGCGTTTGGTGTACGACTTGTCTGCGCCTCATTCTTCGCACATACCCAGTCTCAATTCCCTGATCCCCTCCGAAGAGTTTTCCCTAAAATATTCCTCCGTTGACATGGCAATACAAGCGATCATCAAAGCAGGCACAGGTGCCTGGCTCTCCAAAGCCGACATCTCGGATGCTTTCAAGCTCCTGCCCATCCACCCATCCCTTTGGTGCTGGCATGGCATCAAATGGAAGGAAGCGTATTATTTTGCTACGAAACTCACCTTCGGTTCGAAGAGTAGCCTGTGGCTCTTCAACACGTTCGCACAGTCCCTCGTTTGGATACTATTACACAAGGGTCAATGCCATGAAGTCATCCATTACCTAGATGACTTCCTACTGATAGAACCGCCCAGCAAGCCCCCAGGAGATCTCGACAAACTTAGAGTAATTTTTGGAAACCTCAATGTTCCTATCGCCGAGCACAAAGTCGATGGTCCAGCTAACATCATCACCTTTCTCGGGGTCAGCTTGGATACCTGCGCAATGCAGGCTAGTCTCCCCCCCGACAAATTAACACGCATTAGGGCAGTCCTTCACGAGTTTACACACACCAAGGGCTGTACCAAAAAACAGTTGCAGTCTCTCCTGGGTATGCTCAACTTCGCTATGCGAATTATCCCACAAGGACAAGCACATTTGTATCACGCCTGCTTAGATTTCTGTCAGAAACTCAAGACCCTGATCAGATTTTGAAATTAGACTCCGCAGCTATAGCGGACCTATCAATGTGGGAGGAATTCTTGTCCGCCTGGAATGGCATATCTCTATTTATACCTATGGTTTCGGTCCATTCACCCCAGGTGGTGACTGACGCTGCAGCCTCCACAGGTTTCGCGGCAATTTTTGGCCATCATTGGTTTTCAGGACCCTGGCCTCAACAGATACTGTTGATACCCGGCTTTTCCCAAACATCTGCCCTCTTTGAGCTTTATCCCATAGTGGCAGCCGCACAACTCTGGGGCCACCACTGGACAGGACAAACCGTAGTCTTCACCACCGACAACCAGGCCACGGCAGACATCATCAACAGAGGCAGGTCCAAGTCCCTAGCAGTCATGTCCTTCCTGCGCAGGTTGGTACAACTGTCTTTACAGCATCAGTTCAATATACACTGTGAATTTATTCCCGGCAGATACAACTCAGCAGCTGACGCACTATCACGTTTCAATTATCCCTCCTTTTTCAAACAGGTTCCCGATGCCGATCCAATGTCGGCCCCTATCCCTGTCTGGTCACAACTGACCCTGGACTAGTTCAACATCTACACGGAGCTACGCAACTCATAAATAATTCCCTCTCCCGCAACACACTCAAAGCATACCAAACAGCTTGGAAGGCTTTTAATAAATTCCTCACGTCCTGCCGCAAAGAACCAACAGATATCAAACAGGTACTGGCCTTCACTGCACACTGCCACACACAGCTGGCCTTATCCTACAACACCATCCGGCTATACCTAGCCGGCGTTCAACATTTCATGGCGCTTGAAGACCCTACGAAACCATCACTGTTCTCATCTCACGCTATACGAGCCATTCTAAGGGGAATTCAGAAACAACAACCAGTCATCAGCACTAAGCGCTTGCCCATCACGGGGCCCATCTTTAGGGACATGTCAACTATTCTGGCTACTTCGCCATTCGGTCTGCTCCCCAGCACGGTCTTACAAGCAGCCATATATTTAGCTTACTATGGGTTCTTGCGGCCTGGCGAATTCACCTCTAACAAACCCACAGACCACGTACTATGCAGACGACACTTGCTTCGATACCAAGACCACTTTATCCTGCACCTCGAGGTCTCTAAAACCCAGCAAACGGGCTCGGGAGTGAACATTCATCTCTACAAAACCAACAACAGCTGGTGTCCAGTCGCTGTACTCAACCGACTCCTGTCTCTCCTGCCTGAGCAACCAGACAGCAGTCCCCTTCTACCATTCCCAGTCAAACCCTTAAACGCCTCTCAGTTTGTGGAACACATAAGGATACTTCTCCGCAACCTTCACCTTAACCCTAGTCAGTATTCCGGACACTCTTTTCGCATCGGAGCAGCCTCCGCGGCGTCCCGCCACGGGGTGCCAGATCACATCATCAAAAGACTAGGCAGGTGGAAATCAGCCTGCTTCGCCCGGTATATCCCCAATCCACAAATAGAGATGGCACAAGCATTCTCCAAATTGGCTCAATAAATAACTGAAAACCAATAAAAATTATAACCCTACCTGAATGTTTTTGCCCCCTTATTTTGGCATACCGGCCATTAGACCAAGGCACACTTTCAGGTCCATTTCATATGGTAAGTCCACACTTTCAGGTCCATTTCCGATGGTAAGTCTTATCTTTACTATAAGTATTATCTATGTACATATCGGACATAGGGCTCCAACCATAAGTAGGAAGGCCAGTATGGTGGCCTGAATTTATGGGAGGAGCCCGGGGGGGTACTTAAGCAGCCCGCTCACCTGTGGTGCTTGTCGGGTTTCCTGTGCGCGATACCCACCCTCCCATCCCCATTTCACAGCATTTCTCAAACTACTCATTTCATTCATTTCTCTTACAGAATAATCATTTCTTAAACCAGGGTATGCCCCCTTATTTTGGCATACCGGCCATTAGACCAAGGCACACTTTCAGGTCCATTTCATATGGTAAGTCCACACTTTCAGGTCCATTTCCGATGGTAAGTCTTATCTTTACTATAAGTATTATCTATGTACATATCGGACATAGGGCTCCAACCATAAATATATATATATATATATATATATATTAGAAACACACACATATATATATATATATATATACAGTAACAGTGAATGCCATTCCATTGATTGCTGCTTGTATTCTGGATTAAACTGGTAGCACCAGGTCTCATCGGCTGTGACGATGGTTCAGCAGAAAGGATGTATCCTGTTCACACATGGTAATGAAATCTCCAGAGGTTTCCATGTTTTGCTTTCTGTTCGCCTGTCAACTTGTGTGGCCCAAACCAGGAACAGATCTTCCACCTACCCAAATAATCGCGGACGATGATGTGCACCATGTCCTTGCTAATGCCTAATTCCCCCGCCATCAATTGTAGAGTCAGTCACCAATCTCGTGCCAGCATTTGTCACACTCGCTTGATCAAGTCTGAGGTTCTACTAGTCAAAGGTCAACCCCAATATGGCACATCCTCAGTCATTTTCTTCCCGTCTCAAAAAGCATTTAAACCATTGGAAAACACATTTTTTGCCATGGCTTCCATTACATACTATTGCACCAATATGTATTGTGTATCCAGCATTTTCTCCAATTTGTAGCAGAACTTGATGTTCACTCATTGCTCCATCTACATTCATCTGCCCGCAGCAGGTTTACCCTGATGGTCATGTGTACTCCATGCTATGTGGCGCTTCTTGACTTGTCTCTGGACAGCTATGTGCATGTGGGCACACCTGGCCCATGTTGCCATTTTGATATCAGACCATTCGTCAAACTATTTAGACACACCTCTTATAACAGGAATTAACACTGACATTGCACAAACATTACATATGTTATTACTCACAGATTTTCAAAGTTGCCATTCACCACCAAAAGTTCCATTCTCAAAAATGCTTATACAGCTTAGACTGGCATAGTATATGAGAATCATGCACAGATCCAGGAAAACCTGTCACCACATCACAGATCAAGATTTGGGCATCACAAACAACCTGAATGTTCATGGAATATTATCCCTTTCTATTCCAGTAGATGTGCTCCCTGTGACTGAGTGGGAATAAGGGGACAATGCACGAGCATAGCTGCTGCACCCAATCTGATATCCATGTGGGACATGCATGCAGACCTACATGGATGTCAAGTTGGAAGCAACGGCTCTGTTCGTGCAGTTGCTACATCCCAAATTACATCAATGGGACTGCCTGCACAGGAATGCACGGAACACCTGGGCACTCCTATAAAGGTAAATATGGCCTTGCAGGGATGTACACTGTGTATGCCCTTTTCCACAAGCAGACCGTTGTCCATTTTTCAGGCGGGCCCAATCGGATCATGCATTGTTCTACATGAAGAGGCTGATGTAAATGGATATGTGTCTGTTTATACCCGTCTACATCTGAACTGATCTGGTCCGTTAAAAACAGATGGATGGGGATCCCATTCACCCTTCCATCTAGCAGATCGGATGGTATCAGATGGAAGTGGACAGGCGGTTTGTTTCCATCCGACCGCCCCATAGAGAACAGCGGGCTGTGTCCATGTCCGTTCTGCATCAGCGGACCTGTCGTCTGCCTGCTCAGCGGGGATCAGCAGTCAGATGCCCCCGTTGAGCAGGTGGATCTGCTTGACAGAGTCCGCTCCATGTGAAAGGGATCTTACTGTGTTTTTTTTTAATGTTTTTTTTTTTTTACTTTTTACATTTTTTTACATAAAAAAAAATATATATATATATATATTATTAACTATTAATTATTATTATTATTATTATTATTATTATTATTATTATTATTATTATAATATATATATTATATATATTATAGCCCCTTTCTCTGCAGTATTTTACATGAATGAATAAGTAGTCTGTATAGAGACTCCTCATTCATTCATGAACTGACACATGGTAAACTCTCGGTTACTATGCTGAGCTGTCAGTGCACAGAGGAGCAATCTGTAGTGATCCCTGTCTATGTCCACTGTACTACAGGTAGGGGGCTAGTAAACACATGTTTATCAAGCCCCCCAAGCCCAGCTTCACCTGCACTCGCACTTCCCCCCCCTTCCCACGCTTTCCAGTCTAACAGCTTGCAGGATGCAGGAGGGGAAGAAGGGATGCCACTCAGAGCAGAGATGGTTTGGAGGTGAGGGGCCGGTACGGGGTGATTGGAATGGCTGGGGGGACATACTGTAATTCCTTCTAAGGGGATCTGGTTTTTGGGGGGGGGGTTGGATTGGGTGTGGGGGTAATCCATGCTGGGAAGGAAGAAGAGGGATGAAGGGGATAGGAAAGGAGTGTGAGGGGAGCAGTTTTAGATGAAAGGGAGTGGCGGTAGGTGGAGAGGCTGTTGACAGGGAAGCAGCGGCATAGGGGGGTTGTAATCCACTGATCAGCGAGTTGTAATCCGCTGATCAGCGGGTTGTAATCCGCTGATCAAATTTCATAGAATTTTTCAGGAGAGTCTGCTGAACAATTCTGTTATAAGTTTATGGTCATTGGGTCATATGGGTCCATATGGCGTACAGACCTGCCAGCTGCAAGCAGTGCTGTAGGTCCATATGCCGTACAGACCTGGCAGTGAAAAGGTTGTAAATATAAGGCCAATGGGATATTGTCAGCATTCCAGTACTATAAAGCATTCAATATGAAATGTAAGAGCATCAGAGACACAGAGAAGAGGAGAGTAAAAAGAATCCAAAAAACGTTCTAAACTTATTAATGGTAAAAATGCAAAGTCAGAGGTTATTGTCACCATAATGGATAATTAAGGGAAGTTGGTTACAAGTGACAGGGAGAAGGAAACTAGGCTAAATACATTTTTCTCCTTCGTTTTTACTATGGAAAAGGAGGGGTATAATAGACAAGACAGTATTGTTAGCAACTGTCAGAGAACAGCCCACAGAAGACCTCGCACATCTTCTATTGCCCAGAAGAATCGTAGATTGGCACATAGAAATTTGCCATTAGCACATAGAAATTTGTCAATGCTAATACGCATGCGCACACGGCACAAATACGTGACAGATTCTGGCATCCAGTGACCTATTTAAAGCCAGCAGCATCAGCCACTAGTTGCTGGATGATCTTCCCCCGTGTGTTCCTGTTCTTGATACTGTTGGATTTGCTGTTATCGACCCGTCTTGCCTTTGACCAGTCTTGTCTCTATTCCCGGCTTTGACCCTTAGCTTGTTTCATTGACTCTGCTCACTGTCTGCTGTACCCGTTGTAATATTATGGTGTTTTTACCTCAAGTAATAGATGCGTTTCTTTTGTGCAGTGAGTCCACTTCAGACAGGCGTTATTTTTAAGAGCCTGGTAGCCCACGTTTATTAGGTGAAAAAACAAAAGCAAAAGGTCCATTCAGGGGGTGTGGCTTAGCAATGGCCGAGTAGAGACGTTCTCTGGTAGAGCTCCTGGCCTAACCCGACTCACAACGGCCATCTGATCACTTTTCACACATGTGAGCACGGCATGTGCACCCCTAGTCGATACAGGACACGACCGTCGACCAGAGGGACCCGGCATCAGACCTCTCAACTCACCATCCACCGCTTCTTGAGAGACCCACAGAGGCCATCACCAGGTGCCATTGTAGCCGTGCCACGTGAGCCCCGCATGGAGTTGACCCCTGCCACAGCGCGGACACCCGCACTGGTACCTCTGACTGAGCCGGACCCCTTTGCAGGGACACCGGCTGCCTTTTGAGCAGACATGGATGTCCCAACTCAAAGCCAGAGTCGACTAGACGCTGACCTCCGCACTATGCTCCAAGCCCTCCCCACAAGAGCAGACATTGAAGCCCTGATCCAGCGCATAGCAGGGATGTCCAGGAGCTACGAACAGAGCTACACACAGTGACTGACCGAGTAGCCTCCGGAGAGAATGTGGTTGCTTCACTGGAATCCCGGGTGCAGACACTTGAACGTGCGAGCATCTCCCACACCGGGGAGACCCAGGAGATGCAGTTACTTTTAGAGGAAATGGAGGACCGCAGCCGCAGCAACAACTTGCGGCTGCGGGGAATCTCTGAAGCCACGGGCCCAGAAGACCTGGCAGAAACGGTCATGGCCATATTCCACAAGCTCCTGGAGTCTCCTCCACCATCACTGGAGATAGACCGGGTGCATCGCATGCTGGGCCCTAAATCCATGGATTCCTCCGGACCTCACGATGTGCTGTGCCATCTGCACCATTATGCACAGAAGAAGGTCATATTGCGCAAAGCATGGGACCTAGGAGACATCGACTTCGATGGGGCAAGTATACAGATCCTCCCGGACCTCTCTAGAGCTACGCTGCAGCGACGAGAAATGTTGAAACCGGTCCTGGAAGCCACAAGATGACATGGCTTCATGTACCGCTGGGGATACCCCTTGGTGGTTATCTTTCGCACGGCGCAAACCTCCTTTACCATGTGAACACCAGATCTACCGGATCTCTTTGCATTCCTAGGAGCGGAACCAGTCCAGGTACCCAACTGGTTACTGAAGATCCCGAAGCCAACAGGTCGCCTGGGCCCAGCTGCTGGCAGATTTGACCGGCCTGCCCATTCTCAAAGGTCTCGAGGTCGCCCCCAGGCTCCACCAAACGCCGGGTCATGCGAGTCACAATTGTTCTTCTCTGCAGGCTTTTCCCTGAGTTCCATATAGGCTGACTTTGTCATTCCACTGTTGTTGCATCCCCCCGGTCCGGGCTCCCCTGTGACCCCCTCTGCCCCCCATGTGCCCCCCTCTGGCGATTTAGCCAGGTCTGGGGGGGAGTTGTGCGGCGATGCATTGGCCTGCCTCGCCCACCCGGTGGACACTACTGTACTCCCATGCCATGAGACTTGCACCCTGCCCCCCACCTGGACCCAGAACTCTATCACCTTGTGGTTTCCGCCCGAGCCCCAGAGAGTCACAGTCCGGGCATTGTTGTTTATAGTTGCCCCAAACTACTTCTGAGCGGCATATCTGGAGAGGCGTCCAGACCAGAGTACACCCTTCCCACTCACCCACAAGCGCAGTCTTTCGCTGCTGAACATTGGCGGCCCCCTCTCCCCCTTATGCTGATGTGACCCTGCCTACAAGCCTTGTACCCTGCCCTGTTACACCCCAGGAATTACATGGCAGCCAAATTAAGACAATCTCCCAAGGAAAGGCAAGAGGGTCCTTCCCCCTGCCAACTGAAGTCCGGAAAGACTGGAGCCTTGCAAACAACTTTTTTGTGCCCCCTTTTACCTATACAGGCTCACCAAGCGCCTCACCCTGACAGGGTCTGAAAGAAGAGACGCCTTCCGGAGATCCAGGGGTAAAAAAAGGCCCATTGCTGTACCTACACAAGACACGTGAGCTCCTGTAAAGGAAGTCTTGATAATCAGACTTTACGGGACAGGACTTAACTCTAAGGGTATATAGCATACCGCATAAGTAGCATGGTCATCAGGTCTACCGCTAAGGGCCCAGTTATTCCAGAACGGCCGGTAGTTATTTACAGAGGGGCTCCTGCTTTACGCCATACTATCGCTCTCAGGGTTGTAGATCCCCCTAAACGAATTTCCTTCTTTCAAACTATAAAAGGCTTCTTCCCCTGCAGGAAGTGTGTGATTTGTCAAATTAACTCCTTCCGGGGGAGAAAATCTGAAAGTTTTAATTCCACTCAGACGAATAGATTATATAATATTGAGTCCTTTATGACATTTTCCACGGAATGCGTAGTATATTTAATTCAATGTCCGTGTTCCAAACAATATATTGGACGAACAAAGAGAGTCTTACATGTACACCTAGAGGAGCACGTAGGAAATATTAAACAAGGTTTTACTAAACACAATCTCTCCAGACATTATGCCAAATATCATGATAAGAAAATTAAAGGTACTCTATTTTTAGCTATCGATAGAATTCAACCACATTGGAGGGGTACCAATAAAGTTCGATTTCTCGCCTCGAAACCAAATGGATTTTTAATATGAAATCTTATGTTCCCTTTGGCCTTAATGTTGATTGGGACAATAATTGTTTCCTTAATAATGCCTGATTTTTTAAACTATTTTTATGGATTTTTAAAATTAATATTATTTCTAAAAATATTTTATATTTATTTTTATTTTATTTTTTTTCATTTATTTATTTTTATTTTTCTTACTTTTGTTTTTAATTTTACATAATATTTACTTTTTAATTAAAGTTGTATTATTCATAATCTATATTACGGTATGTTAATATATTGGATATATCTGCACTTAATGTTATTGTAGGTCTGCTTCTGAAGTTACCTTCCGCTGCTGGGCAATGAACCAACTAGCTATTTATTTTATGGCCACTAGATGGACTTTGATCCTTTTCTTTAGCTCTTTTTCTTCTTGCTCCGCTGTTTTGGGTTTGCCACTAGTTTGAATGGAGGTGCCTAATTAACTCCTATATTAGTGCTCCCATAGCCCACAGTCAAAATGGCGCCATGACACTATTTATACCTTCTACGTGGTGACGCTGTGATCGCAGCCAATCCCCAGACGACATCCATTAGTGACGAAACGTGTAGGGAGTAGTCTGTAGTTCCAACATCATCACGCTTTCCTCCACGGAGGAGACGTTCTGACAGCGGTAGCGTGCGAAGGAAGCCTTGAGGAAGTAGCTGCTTTGATCTATTGACATGATCATCTGTGTGTGCCTTTACCCAGTCGTCTTTCTGTAAGTGCAATACTTTATTAAGTTCATTAAATATCTGTTCATACTGCACCATGGAAGTCCTCTTTGTTTTATATTTTGAGTGACATCGCCATCCTAAGTGGAGCAGCCTTGGCCCTCCTTATCCTCTCAGGAGTTCCAGCTATCACAACCTTGATATGTTCCTATGGTTTTTGGGAGACCCATTTCCCGTGGCTTGGTGAGACCAACTTTTTGGTCTGTATAGCTGGTAAGGAGCCAATCTATTTCACTTTGGGTGTTCCGGTCTCCATAGGATTAAGGGACTTTTCTTTCATCACAGTGCTTACTGTAGCACTCGCCTATTGAAGTTTCTACTGCAATGCTATTGGGACTTTTTATTCACTAATTTTACCACGCATGATCATATTTTTTACTTGGGATTATCATATTTAATATTTATCTTGCATTTTTATTCATCTGTGTACCTTTTATCATTGTCATTTATATGCATATCAGTGTTGTTTTTTCTGAATACGTTTCACTTCACTCAATGATTTAACCTTCACATTTGCTTGCATTAGTTTTCTTTTTTCAGTCTTGTTTTCACTTTTATCAATTTATTTAGCGCTGCACTATTTATATACTACATGATTTTGGGTTTTGTATTGCAGACTCTTGGTGCAAGCTGCTTTTATTGTCTTGTTTTCAATTGAGCTATTTTTGTTTAGTTGTTATTCTCTATTTTAGCGCAGTGTTTGGTCACTTTGGGCCCTTTTTGACCACACTGTATAGATATATGTCCCTAATCTCTATGCACTGCTTTGATATGCACAAACGATCACTTACTTAAAGCCCACACTTACATACTTGGAAAAGGCCGGTGTGGTCAGGAAGGGACTGGGGGCCTCCCAAAAAACCCTTGCTGAACACACCCCCACTTAGGACAATGCTCTTCACCCAGGTGACACTGGGGAGCGTAGTAGCAATTATTTTGATGACACCTTAGATACCCAGCTAAGCTGGATAGCGCCCGCTGCGGACACACCCCCTTAGCAGGTGCATCTTACACCCCTGCAGGATTGGTCACACTTCAGGGGTCTACTCTCCTTTCTTACTTTCAAAGATTTTTATTAAGTCATTCAACATGAATACAAAGCAGTCAAATAAGAAAGACAAAATTCTTACGAGGCATTGAGAGGACCTGCATTTTACAGATACAGAAAAATAAGGTAAGGAGAACAAAAAAAAAAGAAAAAAAAGAAAAAAAGGCAAAAACAAAGTAATCAACGAATGTGTAGGCTAGGATGTCTTAGGCAATACTAAATTATCCACAGTATGCTAACACTACTAGGATACCTGCACCTGGGGTTCTGGGAGGCTCACCCAGCACCCCTAAGGGGAGCATACTGTGCAGGGAAAACCATCCCCGAGAACCCGGTGTGGACCGTCACCGAGGGTCGACTTTGCGTATTAGTTATAGTACAATGAAATAGGTGCCTAGCCTCCATGCCCCGAGGAGAGGACCCTTTGGACCAAGGACCTGGAGGTATTGGTCTTATACAGTTATGTCAATTGTGGTATGGGGCCACAGTGCATAAGAGAAGAAGAAGGGTGTGGACAGAGAAAAGAAAGGGAAAGAGGAGAGAGGGGTGGGGAGCCAATCAGCAGGATATCCACTACGTTTGGGTTAGAAAGGCGTGTGCCTTATGTTTGAACCCCAGGGGTGAGTGTGATATCCACATGATGGGCCCAGGGTTCCCAGGTAGATTCAAACTGAACTTTTGAGCAATACGCTGGTCAACTTCTCCTGAGACATTATCCAAGATATTTTACGTTTGGCCGCCATAAAGGAGACCCTTGGCTGTTTCCAAGCCTTGGCTATCTTAAGCTTTGTGCCCAGTAAGATGAAATGGATCAATTTGCGGTTGGGTTTGGGGGCCCTGTGGATAGAAGCATTAGGAGGGCTACGTCAGGTGTTCTTGGGATCTGGAGATCTGTCACTTTTTGGATCAGGTTGAACATCCTTTTCCAGAAGGGCCTAATTCTGGGACATTCCCACCAAATGTGGGCCATAGAGCCTGCAATATTACATCCTCTGAAGCAGTGAGGGTTAGCAGAGGGATACATGTGGGCAAGTTTAGCAGGGGTAAGGTACCATCTGGTCATAACTTTGAGGTTAGCTTCAATTAGTGAAACATTTCTTATCCCTTTATAGGCTCTGGAAAAGGATGTCTGACATTTTTCCAGGTCCCAATGTATCTGGAGATCATTTTCCCAAGCAGTCATGAATGGGGCTTTGCAAGCCTGCTGGGCCAGTGACTGGTAGATAACAGAGATTCCACCCCTCTGTTCCGTGGCCTGTCCGCACCAGAGCTCATAAGGTGTAAATCTGGGAGGGACAGGTTTCCCTGTCCAGATTTTGTGGAGAAAATGTTGTATTTGGAGAAGTCAAAAGTGTTCTGAGGTCGGGATCTCTAGTTGCCGCTCACAGAATGTCAAAGTTATTGGTCCAGAGGGAGTGAAAAAGTGTCCAATTCGATACAGCCCTTTGTCCAACCACCATTTAAAGGATCTAATATCTAGCCCTGGGGTAAAGTCTGGGTTGTTGATAATGTGGGCCAGGGGCTTGCAATCGGAGGTCAGGGACGTCTCAGTTTTTAGTCTGTCCCATAGGGTCAGGGATTGTGATAGGATAGGTGAGAGTATGGGGGGTCGCTCCCTGAGGGGGATCCATAATAAGAAGTCCAGGCTAAAGGTGGGGGCAGCCTGTCTCTCAATTTGTAACCAGTCTGGTTTTTCAGTTTTGGAATAGACTGTGGAGAGTTGTGCTAGTCTTGCCGCTTGAAAATACCATAATAGTCTTGGTAGACCCAGTCCCCCAGTGTCCTTAGACGGAAGAGGGTATTTTGAGGTAGCCAATGTCCTGCCCCTCCCCAAATAAATTTGATAATTTTCTTTTGAAAGGATTGTAAGTGGTCTTTCCTTATGTTAATCGGTATGGCTCTAAATAGGTATAGCAATAGGAGAGTCATTTTAATGGAGTGAATCTTGCCCAGCCAGGATAGTTCCCCCCAGACTACTTTTTCAAGCTTCTGGTAGGTGGGAGGATAGTTTGACGAGTAAAGGTGTTCTATTTTAGCGGTGAGATTGATCCCCAAGTATTCTGGGGAAGCATTATTCTATCTAAACTCAAAGTCGCTCTACAGCATTGCTACTTTGTCTGATTGTAGAGAGATGTTGAGGGCATGGGATTTCGCGTAATTTACCCTGAGGCCTGACGCCACTCTAAAGTCATGAAGCAGTTTACAGAGGTTGGGGAGAGTGGTAATAGGGGAGGTTATAAACAGTAACATGTCATCAGCGAAGAGACCGCATTTGTGGGTTTGGGTTCCACAGGCAACGCCTTGGATGTTGGGGTTGGAGCGTATGGCTATCACTAGTGTCTCAATAGCGATGGAGAAGATCAAGGGGGACAGGGGGCACCCCTGTCTGGTGCCTCTAGCAATGACCGAAGAATTCCCAAGAAACGTTGACCGAACCCCCATTGTTCCATGAGTGCAAAAGTGTAGGGACACTCGACAGAGTCGAAAGCCTTGTCTAAGTCTAGGGAGAGGAGCATCCCTTCCTGCTTGGGGCCCCTGTCCCATCCTGATTGTAGAAGGGAGACCACATCAATGGCCCTCCTGATTTGGTTTGGCCCTTGCCTGTCCGGGATGAACCCAACCTGATCTTTATGGACGTATCTACTAATAAAGGACGCAAGGCGATTTGCTAGTATTTTCGTCAGAATCTTAAGGTCATTATTTATTAGGGAAATGGGTCTATAGTTCTCCACCTCCTCCGGGTTTTTGTTCGGTTTGGGGATTACCATTATGTAGGCAGTATTGTGTTGATGGTCTAGAGGAGATCCCTGGGCTTTAGCATTGAAAAATCTCACCATGTAAGGTGCTAACGTGTCTGCGAAGGCCTTGTAACATGGGACAGATAGTCCGTCAGGGCCAGGAGCCGACCCCGGTCTGAGGTGCTTGATGACCTCCTTTATCTCCTCAACTGAGAAGCCCGCCTCCATAATAACTTAATAATGTTCCACAGTCAAGGATGGTATTGGAAGGTCCCGAAGGAAGCTGGAGACCAAAAGGCCCCTACCTGTGGGGGTCATGCTGTAGAGTTTAGTGTAGAATGCCTGAAAGGCTTCAAGAATCTTATTGGGGTTGGCCTATGGGGGGTGTCCAGCAATTCTAATTTTAGGTAGGGAGTGGGTGGGAATTGGGGGGAGAGTTTGGAGGCCAGCATAGAGCCTATTTTATCTTTTTGGTGAAAAAATTTGGCTCCACTCCAGCTGTGAGAGCTAGATTAAGTTCTAGCCTGGCAGCATCCATTTGGTCTACTAGGGTTTTTTGTGTTTGGCCTTCAGGGCTGTAAACTTATTTTCAAGGTTTTTAATATCAATTAGACTTTCTTTCTTAAATTGAGTTACTATACTGATTACTTTGCCCCTAATTGTGGCTTTATGGGCTGCCCAAAGTACCTCCGGGGAAGTATCTTCTACATTGGTTAGGAGGAAATATTCCTTCAGGGAGTTCTCTATTTCAGAGGATCTGATGGTGTCACTAAGGATGGATTCATTAAGTCGCCAGTGTGTACCCAACGTCCTAGTTAGGGAGTTGAGCAGGGTGATGAGAACCATAGAGTGGTCCGACAAGGCGGTGTCTATAATGGTCGCTTTATGGGTGGACGGAATCAGGCCGGGGTGCATGAGGATATGATCTATTCTGGCATAGGTTTGGTGTGGGGAGGAGTAGTGTGTGTAATCCCTTTTCGAGGGCTTCAATTCCCTCCAAATTTTGACCAGCCCGTGGGCTTGTAGAGATCTGGCTATATTCAGGCTCACCTTGGTGGGTCGTTTTAGATAGGACTTGGGGGGTTTAGAATTGTCAAGCCCCTGGTCAAAGGCTACATTTGAATCCCCTCCAAAGATGACCTTTCCCTCTACCATGGGGAGCAGGGTTTTGAAGAGAGCTTGGAAGAATTTGGTTTGACCTTTGTTGGGGGCATAGTAGGAGATTATAGAATATATGATGCCTTCAATTGATCCCTCGACTAGGATATATCTGCCCCCTGGGTCCCTGAAGTCTGAGATGTGGGTAAACTTGCTGTTTTTCGAGAAAAAGATAGCAACCCCATTCGTCTTGTTTTCTGCGTTTGCTAGGTAAAATGTCGGGTAATAGGAATGGAGGAATTTGTGGCAGAATCGGAAAATGTGTCTCTTGAAGGAACACTATCTATTTTCATGGAGCGGTAGTTGTCAAGTGCTATTCTGCACTTCCTGGGGGAATTCAACGTTGAACGTTGTGTGTGGCAACCCTGAGGTCCGTCCCATTTGGGGTCAGATTAGTCATTGGGACAGAGGGGTGGAAAGCTACTGAAGTGACCGTCACTTACCCTTTGACGTTTTCTCCTGAGAGGGTCAGGGAAGCGTGTGGGGCAGGTCAATCTCCAAGTCCGGAGTTCAGAGTAGTAGAGATCCCACTGATTGGCTTGAGAAAGAGAAAAGGTTAGAAAGGGGGGAAGGAAATAGAACCAAAAAGACATACAACAATGTCTTCCAAGAAGACCTACGGCGTCTGGCAAGAAAAATTCCTGCCAGCTGCCAACCAGTAAACGTCGGTCACCTCTAATAGAGGGCCGATGGCCCATTCCACAGAAGGAAAAAATCCACTTCTATGGGATGGGTGGAGGCACAAGGGTGTCACCCCTGACCCTTGCATCTATGTGTACAGTAAAGTCAAACTGACACAGCATTAATTACTAACTAGAATGCACAATAGAAATGGTAAAACAAAACTAAAAACCAAAAATAGGGAGCGCAATTTGGAGGGTTCGCCATAGAGGCCTCTTCCCGGCTCCTCCCTCCTCCAACACTGGGGGAGCTTTCTGGAACAGTGGGGATAGTTCCCGGCTTCCCCGGTCACCCATGTGAGGGCTCTGGTGTCAATCTTCCTGAGGGAGTCTGGACCAGGGTGGACTGCAGTCTCCAGTTTCGTCTGACGTAGTTCAAGAGGAATGGTGGGAGTCCTTCAAGAAGGGGGCCGGGTCCGCCAGCGATGAGGCCACTTAAAAAAAAAAAGAAAAAAAAAGGTTGATAAGCCATCCCTTGAAGAGCATCTCCTTCATGACCTGTTGGTGGCAATGTAGCATGAACCATAGAGAAACCGAGAAAAGATATAATAGGGATAACTTTGGGAAGAAGATGTGTAGGAGTCAACCATTCAGACTTATCGATAAGGAGCCTGGAGCTCCAACAACAGAGGGGACTGTGGTCCCAGCAAGGGGTGCCCTAGTGAGGGCGAGATGTTGAAAGGCTTGAAACGATCATCTTATGGGGGTCTGCCATCCTTGGATTTCTTGGTCTTCCTAGTGTTCCATAGGGGGGAGACTGGGCTCGCTGGAGAGGGTCGCTTGGCGGATCCCGCTGACGTTGTGGAGAAATCCATGGGTGCTTCCTGGGAAATCAATTTGAGGTGTAATAGGAGTTTCTCACCTTCTGGTAGACTGGAGAAAGAGTAAGCTTTACACTGGATAGTGAATTTTACTGCAAAGGGGAAGGCCCAGCGATACTCAATGTCCTGTTGTGAAAGGACTGAGGGGCGGTTTGAGGGCACGCTGTTTTTGGATGGTAGCTTGTGGCTTGAGGCGGGATTGTTGAATAACTTCCTCCTTTATGGCGTAGAAGTGTGGCTTCACGATAACATCCCTCAGGGAGCCATCCTTTCTGGGGGGTCCCAGGGCCCTATGGGCCCTGTCCAGTTATAGGCGGTGGGGGGGTGTACTGGGAATTAGCTCCTGGATGAGGTCTTGTATCGTGGGAGAGATATCCATGATAGTCTGTGGAAGGCCTCGGATCCGAATATTATATCTCCTGGACCTATTTTCAAGGTCATCGATCCTGGAAAGGGCAGTGTCTAGCTGGTCCTGTAGAACCTGGATATGGGCTGCATTTTGATTAGTGTGAGAGACAGTGATGTCCAGTTTACTTTCAATGGCTTCCATTCTGGATCTTAGACTGGCAAAATCAGATTTAATGTCTCTGGTCATTTGGGCAGCTGTGTTAGCCAGTCCCCTCTCCAAAAGGGCAGACAATTTTAGGAATAATTCCCCCTGTGGCGTGTACAGATCTTGAGCAAAAAGAGGGTAAAATAAAAGAACCTTGACACTCTGTGATTTAAATATAATTTGTAGCAGACTGAGGGTTAAGTCCAAGCAAGTCTGCATATAATTTGAGACACCTGCTAACACCAATCACTAGTAGGTGTGTTCCTCAGAATTCATGCAGCATATAACAAAAAAGGGAAGAAAAAGTGAATTCATAAGTAGGGAACAAGCAGGAGTCAGTGTGAATTTAAATACTATTTAATGAAAAAAGACTCACAATATACACCAATCCAAAAAGTATCCTGATAACTCAGGTACCATAAACCTTTAAAAAGACCAATCAGTCATATGCAGACACAGATGGCCACCTATCACAACCAACCATTCATGATAAGTATTGAAAATCATTCACAATAGATAAGCATCCTTAATATCAAGGTAAGGCATATATCTGCAAAACATTATTAGAAGTCCAAATAACATGAAAGAAGGACAGCAAATGATTGAGTGAATATTGGGTGGTTGTGACAGCAGAATTTGATCAACACTGAATGATAATATGAAAGGCTGGACTAGCCGTTAGGAGGGGGGGCACAATGATGTTGGAGGGCCGTAGTGGAAGGGTCCATGGGGGGATGGATGGATGACACCACAACCGCTGCGGAGCGCGAATATATATGGACTGGCTGGTCGGAGCCTCTCTTGGCCGGGGATGGCTCACAAGGCTGCAGACCAGAAGGTATGGATGGAGCGTGTAAGCGGCTGGAGTAGGAGAGGCAGGGTTGATAGTGGGCTGACACTGAGGGACGGAAATCTACTAGCACACACGGTGAGTAACTGAAAATAACAGTCCAGAATCAGGGATATAGAAAGGTAGAATCTCACCCGGTGTTGCTGGCCGTCCACGTCAGGAAAGAAAAGTTGAAGCTGTCACCATCTCCTGTTTGTGGAATTCCTTTTTGTAGATGGTCCAATCCAGTGGGGGATCATCCAGAGAGTGCCTCAGTCGTGAATAGCAGGTGGACAATAGGAGCAAGTGGGCTCACATGGATACTGCGTGTGAGGTCCAAACAGCTGAGGTAACAGTCTCCCCCTCCGCTCGTAACTATGGCAAGATTCAAGCAGCCGCTGGTCTCGCGGGTCAGTGTGATCAAGGCTGATAGGTGGATCCGTTGGTCAGCAGGTACGCTAGGGACAGCGTGATGGCGTCATGCTGACGCGTTTCATCCGCAAATCGGATTTCATCAGAGCATGCGCAGTAGCAGACCTCATCAACTTATATAGTATTGAGACGAGATCACGTGGATTTCGGCATCTTGTTGCCAAGGCTACCGCGCTGTTCATTGACAGCCATACATAAAGAACAAACATAAAAAACATGACTGGCAGAGTGAATCCGTAAACACAGACAGGGAATAGGAAGGGGAGGGAAGGGGGGGGGGGTGGAAGAAGATACGAAAAAGGAAACAGAGGGGGAAGGGTTAAGATGATAGTGGTACTTGGAAATAATAATCAAGTGCAGTAAGAGAATATAAGTGATAATGGGGAGAAGACTAGAATATGAAGAGTTTGGTGGAGAGCAGGGCCAGGGGGTTATCAACAGGGGCTACAGGCAGGCAGGGGAAGATGTGGACAGGCAACCACCAGTGAGTTTATTGGGTTAGAAATACACCAAGGTTGCACTCATTATTTAACCCATGGGGGTGCATACTATTGGTATTGTATATCCACATCTTCTCCTTCTGGTACAGGATCCTGTCGAAGTCGCCCCTTCTCAGAGGGAGGTTGAGCCTATAAATACCTTTGACAGTGAGCCCCTCGGGGTTGCCCCCGTGTGCTTGCAGGAAATGTAGGGGAATAGGCCGTTCATCATCCTTACCCTGAATAGACTGGATATGTTCACTCACTCTTACCCTCATTGGTCTCTTAGTTTTCCCCACATAATGTTTCCCACAAGGGCAGGTGAGCATATAGATCACCCTGGTTGTATTGCAGTTAATGAAATTATTAATTTTGAAAAGTTTTTTGCCCTCAGAGTCAGAAAATGTACTTGTACGTTCAACGTATTTGCATACTGAACAGCGACCACACTTAAACATTCCCTTCAAGGGCGGAAGCTGTGTCAGCCAGTTGGGGGTAGGTGATCGTTGGTACTCAGAGTGAATTAAACTGTCTTTTAGATTTTTGGAGCGCCGAGCTGTTAGGAGGGGTCTGGTACCTACAATTTTGCCTAGAAAGGGCGACTCGGACAGAATGTGCCAGTGTTGGTTGAGTATGGACCTTGGTCCCAATGGGCACCAAATTTGGTAATGATCCTGGGAGTCCCCTGGGATTCCAGAGGTTGAGGATCCTTTTTCTTCTTCGCAAGAAGTGTTATCCGATCTGTCCGAGTAGCCCTTCTTCTGGCCTCCCTAATACATGCGTGGGAATACCCTCTCTCTCTGAATCTATTGTAGAGATCTTTAGACTCAGCGATAAAGTCATCTGGGTCAGAGCAGTTTCTTCGGGCCCTGAGAAATTGGCCTACTGGAATGGCTTTAATCAGAGATTTTGGGTGGTCACTGGACGCTAAAAGCAAGGTATAAGCTGCTGTGGGTTTTCTAAAGGTTTTGGTTTTGATCAGGCCATTGTCGGTATAGATAGTTAGATCAAGAAATGAAAGTGTGTACGAATGAAATGTGTAAGTAAGTCTAATGTTTCTGTCATTAGAGTTTAACTCGTTCATGAAGGTATGTAGCTCATGTTCCGAGCCCCTCCAGATCATTAGAACATCATCTATGTACCTCAGCCACGTGACACAGTGGCTGAGGTACAATGACGAAGGGTACACCAGATCCTCTTCCCACAGGCCAAGGTGTAGGCATGCGTAAGAGGGCGCCCAGGGTGCTCCCATGGAGGTTCCCCTTATCTGCTGGTAGAAAATTCCCAAAAATTGGAAGCAATTATGTACAAGTAAGAAAGTAAGAATATCCCCTATGAATTCATTATGCTGTCCATGGGATGGGAACCTACGTTCAAGAAAGAATTGGACTGCACGTAGTCCCCAGGAGTGTGGTATTGAAGTGTACAACGATTCAACATCTATCCCCACTAATAGGGCTCCCGGTGGCATGGTTAGAGTATTTAGTCGCCGCAGTACATCCGTAGTGTCTTGTACAAATGAAGGTAACTCAGGGACCAAGTCCTTAATAAGGGCATCAATGAATTTACCCACTTTTTCAAGCGGACCGTTGACTGCAGACACAATGGGTCTGCCGGGTGGGTTATGCATGCATTTGTGGAGCTTGGGGATAATATAGAAGGTGGGTGTGTTGAATTGTTGTACCCTCAAATAATTGAACTCTTTTGAGGTGATCAATTTTTCTTCCAGGCCAAGGCTAAGGAGATAATTGAGAGCATTGACAATGGCAGTAAAAGGATTCGTATGAAGTTTGCGGTAGGTAGATTCATCCGCCAAGAGTCTCCTAACTTCAGTTTCATATTGGGTTTCAGTTAAAAGGACGATATTGCCCCCCTTGTCACTGCCCTTGATGACGATGCCAGGGGCATCTTCAAGCTCTCTAAGGGCTTTTCGTTCTTCACGTGAGATATTGTCAAGTCCCCTATAATTCCAATTAATTTTAGAAAGATCTCTCTTAACTTGTGTCAGAAAGAATTCGATGGGTTTGTATTTGGAAAGAGGGGGCATCTTGGTGGACCTTATTGGTAGGTTGGCAGGGCGGGTCAACGCATGCTGGTATTCCGGAGTCTCAGTATCAGAATCAGACTCAAAGTTCTCATGAAGTAGCGAAACCAAAGTATCAAGGGCCTCTCGTTCTTCCCCATCTACCGGTATAGAGTGGGACTCATCTTGTTTTGATGAGTGCCAATATCCAAAAATCACCCTTCTCAGATAAAGAGAAATGTCCTTATAGACCTCGAACTCGTTCATCCCGGATTTGGGGGAGAAGGAGAGGCCTCTGTTTAATAATGATACATGGTGTTCATTAAGGGGGAATTGTGTGAGGTTAACAACCTTCATATCCACTAGAGAATTAGGAGAGGGCGATATATCGTGTGTGACAATGGGGTGCATTACGTTCTGTGTGTTCTGTTCCTTGGTTGTCGCTGGCTTTTTCGTATTTCTCGGACCCTTCCTTGAGGTGGTGGAGATTGGGGTAAAGTTTTGTGTCCCTTTAGGTTTGATTTCACTTTCCCTATGGTTGAGGTGGAGTTGTCTGGAGGGGGTGGGTCTTTGTCTAAAAAAGTCACCGAAAGTTCTTTATGTTCGCTGTCACTATCAGAAGACGAGATGTGACTGCGATTTGTTTTGGAACTATTATGCCTCCGTCTACCCCTACGGGATCTACTCCTACCAATATGGATGGTGGGATCAAAAAGATCACCTCGTTCCAAGTCTTGTAGATTCTGTTTAAACTTCTCCTGTTTGTTACTTTTTAGATTTTTTTGTGTCTTTTCTACTTCTCTTTTGAGGAGTTCATTATGTTTGTCAAATAGGGGGTTAGTTTTAAAGGGTTCAAGTAACGCCGCACTTGCTTCTATTTCTGTTTTAATCTCATTCAGTTGGATTAATTCCTCATCAACAATCATTTGCATTATTTCAAGGCCTCGTTTGACACAGCTGGCCCTCCAAGCCTCAATAAACCGAGGAGTATGGAGGTGTGCAGCTGGGGTAACACGTTCCCTCAGACCACGTGGTATGATACCATTCTCAATGTGGGATTTTAAAGAAGAAATATCCCATTTCCTATTGAGAAATTTAATAGTTAACTTTTTGTGGTTTCTAAAGAGGGACTGAAGTTGATCTTCACCGTCCTTGGATATTGATTGTTCACAGGAAAATGCCGACTGAATTTCTTTTTCTATTTCATCATCAATTTGATAGGCCATTCTTCAAAGTAGAACAGAGAGAATGTGGGTAAAGAAATAGTGAAAGAGGAGGTGAGGAAGAAAAGAAAAAAGAAAAAGAGAAAGAAGGGAAAAGAAAAGAAAGAGAATAAGGAGGGAAAAATAGATGAAAGGGGATGGCAGAAGTGAGGATAGGGAAGAATGCCTACGGGTTCGCTCTTTCGTTAAAAGGTTGGTAAATGGTACAGATTGGCGTGAGTGAACACAGAGTAAGATTCAAGAAGGGAAGTATAATCCCACAGTAGCACACTGAGCAAAAAGAGGGTAAAATAAAAGAACCTTGACACTCTGTGATTTAAATATAATTTGTAGCAGACTGAGGGTTAAGTCCAAGCAAGTCTGCATATAATTTGAGACACCTGCTAACACCAATCACTAGTAGGTGTGTTCCTCAGAATTCATGCAGCATATAACAAAAAAGGGAAGAAAAAGTGAATTCATAAGTAGGGAACAAGCAGGAGTCAGTGTGAATTTAAATACTATTTAATGAAAAAAGACTCACAATATACACCAATCCAAAAAGTATCCTGATAACTCAGGTACCATAAACCTTTAAAAAGACCAATCAGTCATGTGCAGACACAGATGGCCACCTATCACAACCAACCATTCATGATAAGTATTGAAAATCATTCACAATAGATAAGCATCCTTAATATCAAGGTAAGGCATATATCTGCAAAACATTATTAGAAGTCCAAATAACATGAAAGAAGGACAGCAAATGATTGAGTGAATATTGGGTGGTTGTGACAGCAGAATTTGATCAACACTGACCCTTCCACTACGGCCCTCCAACATCATTGTGCCCCCCCCCCCCCCTCCTAACGGCTAGTCCAGCCTTTCATATTATCATTCAGTGTTGATCAAATTCTGCTGTCACAACCACCCAATATTCACTCAATCATTTGCTGTCCTTCTTTCATGTTATTTGGACTTCTAATAATGTTTTGCAGATATATGCCTTACCTTGATATTAAGGATGCTTATCTATTGTGAATGATTTTCAATACTTATCATGAATGGTTGGTTGTGATAGGTGGCCATCTGTGTCTGCACATGACTGATTGGTCTTTTTAAAAGGTTTATGGTACCTGAGTTATCAGGATACTTTTTGGATTGGTGTATATTGTGAGTCTTTTTTCATTAAATAGTATTTAAATTCACACTGACTCCTGCTTGTTCCCTACTTAAGAATTCACTTTTTCTTCCCTTTTTTGTGTACAGATCTTGGTCTGGCAGGCTGGGGGAGGGTGTGGCATGGAGGGATGGTGGAGCAGGCCCAGCCGGGGACATGGTATATTCCTTCATGGTGTGGCCCAGCAAGGACTCCGTGGAGGCTGGAGAAGGAGCCTGGGGGTGCTGTGGAGTACCCTGGGCCATCTGTAAATAAGTGAGTGTTGCTGGGGCTATCACTTGCCTCAGATCTTGTGTCCTCTCCCCGTAGGCCGCATGCTGCTGGTCTGAGGTGATGACGGTGGCCATCTTGGTACACCCACCTTGGCCTGCTTTATCAAATTCCGGCTCGAGATCGCGTCTGGTGGCCGGGCCAGACATTCAGGGGACTCCCGGAGGTGCCCTGGCAATGGGGCAGGTCAGGTAGACCGGACAGCGGAGGTGCTGTGGGCGCTGTGGCGATCACGGGGCAGGGGTAATGCGGAGCTCCCGGCTTACGGTGCCAACACGGAGTTCCCACGCATGCTCCTACTCTCCTTTCTTAATCTCTTCTCTCTCCTCTCCTTCACTGACTCTAAAACTCTTTCCCTTCTCTCCCATTTGTCTCCCCTACATCCTGCTCCTCCCCCCCGAACATGGATGAGATTACCATTGTTACATTAAATGTGAAGGGACTCAATGTCCCTGAAAAGAGGTGGATGCTGCTCAATTATATGAGATGCTTACGTGCGGACATTGTCCTACTGCAAGAGACATACTTCCGGGAAAACAAGTTCCCAATCCTCAAAAATAGATTCTACCCGACAGTATACCATTCTACCTATTCGGAAGCTAAATCTAGAGGAGTCTCTAGTTTGATCTCTGCAAACCTACCGTGGTCTTTAGTTGAAGTATTAATGGACCCGATGGGTAGATTTTTATTTCTCAAAGGCCTGATCGGGGGAGTAAAGGTGACCATTGCAAACTTCTATGCCCCAAACAGCCAACAGGACACTTTCATTAAAAAACATTTAACTATCCTCCGGAAGTTTTCTAAGGGTCAGCTTATAGCTGGTGGCGACCTCAACATCCCCCTGCTCTCGGTAAAGGATTCCTCCACGGGAAGCTCCTCCACCACTCAAGGCACACGTTAGGCCATACACACGGCCCTCCATGCGTCACAGCTAATTCACGCCTGCCGTCTTTTTCACCCCAGTGAGACTACTCTTTCTATTCACGCCCCCACAATTCGTACTCGTGGATAGACTACTTTTTAATCCCACACAACCAACTCCAGGCTGTCAAAGATGCTTCGCTGGGGTCCATCACATGGTCAGACCACACTCCGGTCACACTGAAATATGCCCTGACTGACTTCCATAGAGGTCAAAGGAAACTGTGGAGACTCAATGAGAGCCTTCTATAGGTCCCCGAGGTACTGGCTGACGTGACAAAATAACAAACTACTTCCAAACTAACAGTGACACTGACAGTGACGCGGGCCTAGTATGGGAGGCCCACAAGGCGGTAATACGTGGGGTACTCATAAAACACAGCGCGAAACTTAAAAACAAAGGACTGCCCAACTAACCCTACTCCTTGGTAAGCTGCAGACACTGGAAATTAGACACAAACAAACTCCGACCGGTCCACTAAGAAACGAGCTCGACACAGTATGCACGCAGGTCACAGACCTACTCAACTAAACTTGAAAGCTAAGGCAGCACTCCAAATCTCACGCAAAAAGGTTTACGAATCAGGTAATAATTGCGGTAGACTTTTGGCACAATCATTACGCTCCCAGAAACTGGCGTCCTACATACCATACATACATTCCCCGACGGGTCAAAAAGTAGCTCTACCCCAGCAGATAACACAAGAACTCTAATGCCCCGTACACACGGTCGGATTTTCCGATGGAAAATGTCCGATCGGAGCATGTTGTCGGAAATTCTGACCGTGTGTGGGCTCCATCGGACATTTTCCATCGGATTTTCCGACACACAAAGTTGGACAGCAGGAGATAAAATTTTCCGACAACAAAATCCGATCGCGTCAATTCCGACCGTGTGTGGCCTGTTCCGACGCACAAAGTGCCACGCATGCTCAGAAGAAATTCCGACACGGGACAGCTCGTTCTGGTAAACTTAGCGTTCGCAATGGATACAGCACTTTCGTCACGCTGCAATGTAAAAAATGGTTTAATACAGCGCACTCTCTTCTTCTTTATAATGTGACAAGAATTAAGTCGTTTTGCTGCTCATATTCACACACACTTCTCACAAAGTTTGATTTGTGTTTTTTTAGTGGGATTCCCTCAATATAATGTTATTAGTTGTCACATCTGACAGTTTTATATTTTTTATGTTTTTATTTTTTGTTTTTAAGCCTTTTTTTTTCTTTAATGTTTGGATTTTTTCCAAGGCTGATCTTTGTTCAATATTATTTTTATTTTTACTCCAGAATATTTTTGTGTGTGTTTTGTGTGGCAAGTTACCCCAACACCATTGATATCTTTTATTATTTAATCTCCATGAGATTTTTTGTTGTTGGTGTCCCTTGTTCATTTCACATTGTATATTAGAAATGTACCTGAATCCTCACAAACAAACCATCATTTTTTAAGTAAAACACATAGGAGAGTATAATTCAAAACAAAAATCCTTTATTAAGGGCTCAGAACCAAACAAAGAGGAAGGCAACACTGGATCAACAGGAGAAATTAGTGAAGCCTGGGACCCCCACGGCAGACATCAATTCTTGAACATCAAAATTGGTGGCCTGAGGAGTCCATATGTAAGGGAGGGCAGTCTGGTCCGGGATTCACAGAGATCCGGATAGCAGCAGATGACATCAGTGTCCCCAGGCTGTGGTACCACAAGAGGCTGCATCTTTTGGCCGACCAGACTGGATCCAGGGTCCTCACTGTCTGGTCTTCCTTTCACACTTCCTTCCGGGCTGTGGCTGTGCAGTTGGAGATGTGGCAGGAGGAGGAGTAGGACCTGGAGGAGGAGTAGGACCTGCAGGAGGAGGAGGAGGACCATCCCAAAGCTGTGTGTGAGGTGTAAGTTGGCCCCTCACACCTTTCGCCAGAGCCTCTGATATGAGGGCCTCACACATGGCTTTTTGGCCCTCCTCCATCCTCTGCATTTTATAGGCTATGAATGCAGCAAGGTTCTCCTGCCTGGTGTATGGTGCTCCCAGGACCTCTGTAGCCCTACAAAAAAATCTGATAGCCGCCTCCTCTAGGGTACTCCTCCTACTGCCACTTTCTGTTTCCAGGGGGGGTGGAGGGACATGCAGATCAGCCACCTCCTGGCTGAGACTTCCCTGTGTATGAAAAAGGGACATGGTTTTAGTTTTTGCATCATCAATCACAATCATAAATTATTACTCCCAACTAACATCTAGTTAACATCATTGATTGGACAAGCAGAAATATTTAGAGGAATGCTATACCTGGCTCAATCTGGGCTCCTCCACATGTGGCCTGGAGGGCCCAGGTTGGGCGTCAGAAGCCTCAGCCGGGGGGGAAGGAAGCGTGGAAGGAAGACTTGAGAGGGATGGCCTGGGTTCATTCTGGCCTGCCAGAAAGTGCAGCCTGTCGTAGTACAACATCCTGGGGACATAGATGTCACCTGCTGCTCCGGATCTCTGTGAATCCAGGACTTTAGTGCGCTCCCTCAGATATGTGCTCCTCAGGCCACCAATGAAGATCTTTAAATAAGTGATGTCTTCCGTGGGGATCACCTGCTTCACAATTTCACACAATTGCTCCAGTGCTGCCTTCCTCTTTATTTGGTTCTTGTAATGGGGGTGTTTAATCTCCCACAGACAGGGCAGCTCCCTTAGCATCTCTATGAAGACTGAAATGAAGTCCTGATCTTCCAGTACCATATCCATGTTCACTGCAAGACACAACACAAGACAAAGCCTAATGTCACACCAAACTCTCCTAATCTTGTTACAATATAGGCCTCAATCTATAGAAGCAGTATAGGCCCAAGTTTGTCTCTTACCTTCGTTCTTACGATCGCCGCGTTCAATGCTCCTTCCTCCGCTCACAGATCAAACGTAATACGCACGCGTGTTACGCTTTATACACACTGCGCATGCGTGTAACTCCGCCCGCCCCTGACGTTCTTTCTAGTGTATTCCCCGCCCCTTTTCGTTCGGCGCAGTGGGGGAAGAGCATGATGGCGGACATACAGCAGGTGCGGGCTAATTGTAGCAACGAGGAGGAGGAGGAGGAGGAGGAGGAAAGGGCGGATCCAGGCCAGAAGGAGACGTTTTAAGGCCACAAATATGTCGTTTGGGGAGATGT
Source organism: Lithobates clamitans (assembly GCA_037952925.1). Taxonomy (NCBI): domain Eukaryota; kingdom Metazoa; phylum Chordata; class Amphibia; order Anura; family Ranidae; genus Lithobates; species Lithobates clamitans. The sequence goes on from JBBGZY010000901.1 coordinate 544,041, forward strand.
TGGAGATGGTCGACATCATGAGGAAGTCCGACTATGATGGAAAATATGGGCCTTACCCCCACCCCAACATCCGAAAGGCCAAAATCATGGCGAAAGTGGTCAGGAGTCTCGAGCGGAATTTCGGGGTACGAAGGTCTAAAGATCAGCTCAGGAAGCGGTGGTCAGACCTGAAGTTGAGAGAGCCAGAGCAGTACCGAAAGATCCGGAGAGTGCTGCAAAAAAGTAAGTAGTTGTGCTGTGTTCCTATTCTTTCTGTCTTTATTACGTTCGTTCTGCTCCATATGCTTTGATTAGTTGTAACGTTTCCAAAGGTCAACTTTAATGTTCATGGGCACATTATTCGTTCGTATCAAACATTTTTCTTTCGGCCTCTAGAACACCATTGTTTAGGCCATATGCATTTTCACACATTTTTGGGGGCCTACTTGGATGCCAAATATTTGTTTGTGTAGATGGGTTTGTTACTAGAATGAAATGCCAACTAGATTGTGTGTAAGGAGAGGACACTGAGCAGCTGTTTTCACATGTGGACACTGGAGCACTAGTGTGGGACACAAGAACACCATTTTTATTAGGGGGCCACACAGGTGCTCCAGTGTATACTATAGGGGGGTCTCCATCTGTGAAGCTTGTACCAAACAGGTAAAGTATTGCAGCTTGACAAAGGGCAATAAAAAATATACATCTTGGAACTCGGCTAAAATAGACAATTGTACCCCACTTCCAAGCAATGTTTCCTATTTCTATAGTTCTGCCATCAAATATCTGTGTGCTAAGTATACCGTTTTTGTTTTACATAGGGAAAAGACTCGGACACCCCTCATCCCAGGAGACCAGAGACCCCCCCCTCTGGAAGAAGTTGAAATACCACCAACCCAAGAAGCTGAGCAGGAGGAAGAAGAAGACGTGGTGGAGATTGGCACCACAACAGGTGAGTGTCTGCGACCACAGACTCAGGTAAAAGAGATGGCTGGTGGCAGATTTTTGAGACCTTTTTTTTTGTTCTTTATCTCTTTTTAGGTGATCGTGATGTGAGGGATCCAGAACGATTTACATCTGAAAGTGCCCAGATACTGATAGGGGAGATCATGGGGTGTAATCTCCAATTGCAAAACATCCAGCAACAAATCAGTGATGTTATTAAAAAAAATAATAACATCATTGATGTTTTGGGGCGAATTTAAACCCCACAAAATCACCTGTTTTATCGTACCAAACTTTTTTCAATGTTTAGAAAAGCCAAATTTGGAGGATGCACACAGTGTGCCAACATGTGCTATCTGCCATCACGGGAGATCAATGGACGCGTTTTGGGGGGGCAACCCCTTCCTCAATTATAAAGTAGCGTTGAGGAAGGGCTTGCTCCCCCAAAAACACGTCCCTTGATCCCCCCTGATGGCAGATAGCACATGTGGACATTTGTAAATTGGTGTGCATCTTCCAAATTTGGCTTTTCCAGGGGTGATTTCCCCCCATCTGAACGCTATATCAAACCCAGTTCCTAAATACTGATGTCTGATATAGCCTTCAGGTTTTACCTAATGTGAACTTTGTAAGTTCTAGTTTTTTGGCTTTCTTGTTGGTTTTACACAGGCCTGTTTTATCTGAAATGGATATTTTGATTTTTCATAATGCTACTGCAAACATTGTTTTATACAACAAACATGTTGGTTTGTTTTAAAAACCTTTGGTAAATGCGCATGTGATTGTGCAGGTATAAAAAAGTGCCTTACTCAAGAATGTGTGGATTATTGTCTCAACACTACAACACTTTTGGGGTGATGTAATTGTTGTTTTATGCACAAATGGGGGTTATTTCCTAAGGGCAAATCCTCTTTGCACTACAAGTGCAGGTTCAGTGCAGTTGCAAGTGCACTTGTAGTGAAATGTGTTTTTGCATTTAGGAAGTACCAGCCAACACTGTTTTTTATAAGGTTAACCAATCACGACATTTTCTGCACTCAACACATTTCTGTCAGGGTCAGCTAAAACAAACACAAGCAGTAAATGTCCACCAAGAATTTCTTTTGGTTGTTTTTTATTTGAAAAAGGTGTCACATATTGTCTGGCATATTGATAGCCCCCCTACCCGCAAAGAACTCCAGGTATCGTAACCGGACATCACGGGCATTCAGGGAGGGCAAGCCAGGACGGCCGCTTTCAAGTGCCGTCATTGTTGAAGTATTTGGGATTCCGGCCTCAGGCCCAACTGAGCCAGCATAGTTGGCTGAATGTTTTCGTAGAAAATTATGGAGAACACAGCAGGCAAGTATTATATGGTTCAGTTTATACTCCGCCATATGGATGGGTGTCATAAATATTCGGAACCGGCTGGCCAGGATTCCAAATGTGTTCTCCACCACTCTTCGGGCTCTGGCCAGCCGGTAATTAAAAACCCTCTGTTACGGGGTGAGGGTCCTCATCGGGAATGGCCGCATCAGGTGGTCCCCCAGCGCAAATGCTTCATCAGCAACGAACACAAATGGGAGACCTTCAACATTGTCCTCTGGAGGTGGCAAGTCCAAGCTGCCATTCTGGAGACGCCTGTAGAACTCCGTCTGGGCGATGACTCCACCATCGGACATCCGGCCATTCTTCCCCACGTCCACATACAAGAAGTCATAATTAGCCGACACCACCGCCAGCATCACTATACTATTAAACCCCTTGTAATTATAATAGTACGACCCCGAGTTGGGTGGTGGGACGATGTGGACGTGTTTCCCATCAATTGCCCCTCCGCAGTTAGGAAAGTCCCACCGCTGGGCAAAGTGGGAGGCCACAGTCTGCCATTCCTGTGGCGTGGAAGGAAACTGTTGAGGAAAAAACAATAAACATTACTATTTTTTCACAGAAACCTGGCAAGAAGATTAGACACAAACATTATGGGTCAACCTCCAGATAGCATTTATTAAGGGGAATTTAACAACAACAAAGTATAAGGTACACCTATCATATCCCCCCCCCCCTCTCATGGGCCATTTCTAACATTATAGGGGGGGGACTCTTGGACAGGTAACCCTCTTCACTTCATTGAGAGATGAATGCCTAAATACAGGGTATTACTTGGAACAGCCCCTCCTTAGTTACACTATTGGCAGCCCACTGGACAGGTAAGAAGTGTCATAATACAAAGATATAAATACACACTGTACACATTTGAGCACATTTGGACATTCTGATATTACCTATCAAGATCATAATAGGATACAAGAACTTTAAACAGTACCATTGGAAATTATACAGGTAGGCCCTTGCACTACATGCTTTGGGGAATTCATCCATAAATCTGAGCACTAAAGAGGTGGGTATAGTGTGTATGGGTTTGGCAAAGTCAGCAGATAGATGATTGAGGATAGAGAATTGTGATAAGCTGACTTAGCAGTTGGGGGGAGGGAGGGTTACAAAAAATTTGGGGACACCACAAAAAAAAGCCTTTGGCCCTCTGCCTGAATTTAAATCAAAAATAACATTTCAAAACATTTTATGGGGTGTTTGGGGTAAAGTACTACTATGGAGCTGATAAAATACATTGTTAAGTAACTACATGAGGTGAATATAGGGCAGGAGACACCATGCTGGGGAGGTTATTGAAGGGCAAATATGTATGAAGGACATAAAATAATAATTACATAAAAATCCAGCATGCATGAGGACAAAGGGGACATTCACAGCATAATACAATCATGGTAATTAGGGAATGAGGAAAGAAATACAATATATTATCAAACATTCAATACAATAAAATGTGATATTAAAGGATAAAAATCTTACCTTCATATACTCCTTCTGCAGGACCTGGATGATGGCAGAACAGGTCTCTGGGATAATGATCCCCAGAGCCTGGGGGGAGATGCCTGTTGAGAACTTGAGGTCCTGCAGGCTTCTCCCTGTGGCCAAATACCGCAGGGTAGCGACCAACCTCTGCTCCGGAGTGATGGCTTGCCTCATGCAGGTATCCTGCCTGCTGATATAGGGGGTCAGCGAAGCCAACAAACGGTGAAATACGGGGTGCGTCATCCTGAGAAAGTTCCTGAAATCATCAGGATTATTCTCACGGATCTCACGGAGCAAAGGCATATGACAGAACTGGTCACGCTGAAGCAACCAATTCTTGGTCCATGAACTCCTCCCCACCCTGTTCATGGACTGGACTTGTGTCAAGGTAAGGACCCCAACACCAAGCCCCCGCACAGCACGAACTCTACGAGGAGTACGCATACGAAACATGGCTAGAAAACGGTCGGCTGCTCAGAACGAAGTAACAGAACGCACTGAAGAACAGCAAGGCCTGTGAAGAGCGACCTGAAAAACAGCAATGAGCCGACAAGATTGCACAGAAAACTCCAATACGAACTGACTGCACGCACTGAAGAGCAGATACAAACCCACAAGCACAAACTGAATGGCAGAAAACGATCTGAAAGCCACGAGTCTGAAAAAGCGCGAATCGTCTCTCACCAAACTTTTACTAACACGAGATTAGCAAAAGGAGCCCAAAGGGTGCCGCGCTTGGTTCTGAACTGGCCTTTTCTAGGCTCGTTGTACGTGCGTGACGTCACCGCGTTCTTGGCGATCGGAAATTCCGACAACTTTGTGCGACCGTGTGTAGGCAAAACAAGTTTGAGCCAACATCCGTCTGAAAAAATCCGAGGATTTTGTTGTCGGAATGTCCGAACAAAGTCCGACCGTGTGTACGGGGCATAATTCTTTTATGAGACACTCTACAACTTAACCACGACACCCCCACACTTAGATCGTATGACAGACTACATAACCTCATCCTGCATTCCCACCCTAGCTACTGAGACACGTGAACTGCTAGAAGACCCCATCACATTGCTTGCATGCTTGCAATAGGAAGTACCAAACCAGGAAAAGCCCCCGGACCGGACGGCCTCACAATTCAATACTACAAGACACTACTTCCAGCACTAGGCGACCACCTAACTAAATTACTTAACGGCCTTACCAAGGGAGGAACACTGCATGTCGCCACATTGCAGGCCCAGATATCCGTCATCCCTAAAGACGGTAAAGACCCAACCTGTTGCGGGAGCTACCGACTTATATCCCTGCTTAATACGGACTTGAAACTATTTACCAAAATTATAGCCACCAGACTACAATCCCATCTACCCCACCTGATACATTTGGACCGAGTGGGCTTTGTTCCCACAAGGTAAGCAAGAGACAACACCACCAAAGTCCTGAACTTGCTCTACTCGGCCATCCACACCAAAACACCCAAAGTCTTTATAGGCACTGACGCTAAAAAAGCGTTTGGCCGGGTCAACTGGGCCTTTATGTTCACTACATTACGACACGTGGGTCTGGGCTGCAACATGTTGAGATGGATCTTAGCGGCATACGCAGCACCGTCGGCTAGAGTCAGGGCTAATGGGGTGATCTCGGAATCTTTCCCAATCACTAATGGAATGCAACAGGGGTGCCCGCTATCCCCCCTACTCTTCGCCCTGTCACTAGAACCATTCTTGTGCCACATGCGACTGAACCCTAACATCTCAGGCATAACACTAAACCACACCCAACATAAGGTGTCCGCGTATGCGGATGACCGTATGTTCTCACTCACTACTCCCTCCGTCTCCCTCCCAAACCTGCTTCGGGATTTTGCAACGTATGGGGTACTTTCCAATCTGAGAATCAATTTTGCCAAATCGGAAGCGAACCACAGCTCACACACCTACAATCCAGCTTTAAATTGAAGTGGACGACAACCGCCTTAAGGTATTTGGGCACACATTAACCCCCATACATTCTCGCAACTTTATGATCTTAAATTCCCACCCCTACTGAGAACAATCAAAACACTACTAAACTCACCTTTATACCCCATACTGGGAAACCCCGGTTTTACACTGGGTATACAGGATGCGATCTTTTGGGATTTGAGCGACACAGGCCTACACCAGGCCTCCCATTTTAGTACTGGAGGGTGCTGGCACACAATCACAGAACTCTGTTTCACCTGGACTTCTTGAGGTCCCGTCAACTAGAAAACTTCCTTCACTCCCTGAAACCCCCCGTCGCCAACGATCAACCCCTCACAACACTAGAGGAACTTTGCAACACCTCAGGAACCATAACGCATATGCTATCACTAGCCTACAATCTCCTAAATACACCATGGGCAGATTTTTCGCCCCCGGGATTAATTAAATGGGAACTGGAACTAAATTGCACTTCAATATGACTAAGAGATCCCACCATGGCTATATGAAGGTGCACCCCCCAGCATGCCTTTTCTAACTCTCAGTCAATACTAACACAGAATACCATGTACGCATCTTAGGAGTGCCCCCCCGACACTCCATGATCGGGGGACCAAACCCCCCTATGTCTCTCCCTCTCCACTTCTGACCATCTCTTTTTTTCTATCCTTCTAGTTTTCATCATACTATCCTTTCTAGCTCTCTCTATCCCCACATGTTGAGTTTTTTTCTTTGATAAAAAGGAAAATACAATGCAGGGATTGGGTGCATGGACCCCGACACCTAAAAGCCATTACCTAAACTGGCACATCAACACACTCACTTACGAAAGAGGTTTTTTCTTTTAACACCACACACTTATTAAAGTAGAGGCATCTAGGCAACCACCAGAGACACATGAGACGCCTCAAAGATAAGATACTATGCCTGTGCCTACCATGACTTGTTCTGTTGTCAGAAATTTTGTCCAGTTGGACATGTTATTATATACCTTGATTTGTAAATGTAATAATATATTGCCTTTTGTACTACTGTGTACCATGTCAGCCCATGTGGCCCTTGTCCCTGTTATAAATAAATAATTAAAAAAAAAAAAAAGGTCCACTCAGGATTCCCATGCAGGGGTTTACCTTCCCCCAGGACTCACTGACTTTCGTAGTCTTCCCGACCCAAGGCTGGCCAAGGCTGGCCGCAGGGTAGACCACTCGGTTTGTCTTCACTCAGCACCAGCAGTAGCAAGCTGCTCACACTCCACCTTCCTCCACTCACTGCTCTAACCAGCCCCTCCTTATATGAGCTGTGTGGACCTGGGCACCACACACCCTGCTGGCTGTCCACAACACCCGGACACAGGGTTGGAGATCCCGTCCCACCCAAGTCTCTGAGGGATCTCCAAACTACAGAGCCCCATCCGGAACTAGCAAGATCCGGAGAAAGCTGCCAGAGCAGTTCTCTCCTTTTCAAATCTACGCTCTGTAGCTCTGCAGTCCGCCAACATGCAGACTTCTGCAGTCCGCCAACATGCAGACTTTGTGTCCATTTTTGCTCCATTTCCACAGGGACAGGGACTCTCACTATTACACCATGTATGACCTCTGGCTTGCTCTTCTGGATTCCTCTGCTGCCTGATTATCAGTGTATGACCCCGGCTTACTCCTGACCTTGCTTGCTGCCTTACTACTGGCTGATACTCTGTGTATGACTACTGGCCTGGCTCCTGACCCTGCTTCTGGCTCTCCCTTCTGCCAAGTTTCACCTGGTAGATCTGAGGGACCCCTGCCCAGCAGTGCATCCTGCTCATCCAGTCGCCATCCAGCAGAAGTCTCATCACAGCCTATTGCAGCTGGCAACCCCTGCTTCTTGGGCATAGCACTTCCTGTCACCACCATTTAGGTGTGCCCTGCAATCAGCCGCAAGTGAAGCCCTCTAAGCACCCAACCAGGTACGTGAAAGCAACACAGTACAGACTGTACTCTTGTGGCTAACAGAAGCCAGTGTTCCAAAAAGACTTGAAAAACTGTAAATGAATCTCCAGGACCAGATGGCTTTCACCCAAGAGACCTCAAAATAACTTAGCCAGGTCATTGCTAGACCATTATTCCTAATCTTTAAAGATAGCTTACTGACCAGAATGGTACCAGCAGATTGGCGAGAAGCTAAAATGGTACCAATATTCAAAAATTGTCCAAAATACATACCTAAAAATGACATGTCAGTCAGCCTAACATCAAAAGTATGTAAACTATTAGAGGAAATGCTAAAAAAACAAATCCAACAATTTGCTGATAAAAATATTATCATTAGTAGTAACCAGCATGTATTTATTAAGGATCATTCTTGCCAGACCAATCTATTAACATTCTATGGGGAAGTGAGTTGTAATCTAGATAAAAGAAGGCTGGTGGATGTAGTATATCTAGGTTTCACCAAAACATTTGACACTGTACCCCATAAATTCTTAATTTACAACTTGATGGCATTGACAGTAGTGTATATACCTGGATAGAAAGCTGGTTACAGGAGTGTGTCTAAAGGGTGATGGTAAATAGCGTATCTTCTGAATGTCCTGGAATGGTATATGATATAGAGGTTGGTATAACTAGTTCAATCTCAGTGTTTGCTGATGATACAAAGATAAGCAGGGTAATAACCTCACAACCGGATATAGCAACTTTACAAGAAGGCTTTGATGAAATAGAGTGGCGGGCAACTGCATGGCAAATGAGGTTCAGTGTAGGAAAATGTAAATAATGCACATAGGAACTAAAAATATGAATGTAAGTTATTTGCTAGGGGGAGAACCACTGGGGAATTGAGGATGGAAAAGAATCTGGGGGTCCTAGTAGATGACTGATTCAGCAATAGCATGCAGTTCCAAGCTGTAGCAAGCAAGGCCAGCAGACTACTGGTATGCATTAAAAAGGGTATTTACTCAAGAATAAAACTATAATTCTACTGCTTTACAAAACTTTGGTTTGGCCAGATCTTAAGTATGCCGTCCAGTTCTGGTCACCAATCCTCAGGAAGGATGTGCTTGAACTGGAGAGAGTCCAGATAGGGGCAACAAAATTATTTAAGGGTCTGGACGATCTCAGTTATGAAGAACAGCTACATACATTAAGCTTATTTTCCCTGGAAAGAAGAAGAAGAGAAGAGATACTTAAGAGAAGATATGATTAAAATATACATATATCTCATAGGGAGAAAACTATTCAGTCTTGGGTCATTCATGAAGGCATGTGGCAAATCAATATATGTAGCTGGACAAGAATCACTTTAATGTTAAACATACGTTAAACAAACTTTTTTTTTTTTTTACTGTTAGAGCAGTAAGGATGTGGAATTCCCTTACGTAATCATGAAGTCATCAGGAAATGTTGATAATTTAAAAAATACTTTTAGATTGGAATCTTAATGAACACAATGGGGCTATGGGAAGTGGTAGAGACATAAATACATACAGACACCCCCATCCACACAGAAAGAACTGGGGCGGACTGGTGTCTTTATTCAACCCTGCCAACTATGTAACTAAGTAAAATTTCCGTGCATAGTGCATAGTGCAACTTACCTTGCAAAATAAATAGCTTATTTGCCTTTAGTAAATCAACCCTTTTTTATTCATTTGTTTCATCTGCAGTTTTTGTTGTATGTTAATGTGTATTCTGTATTTTTTCTGGCACCCCTGGTGAGTATTATTGTATCAAAACTGTTATTACACTATCTGTCTTGTCTCATCAATTTGAGTAATGGTATGCCTTGTAGTTACATGCATAGTTACATAGTTGGCAAGGTTGACTAAATACACTGGCCCATCCGATTCAAATTGTATATGTGTGTGTGTGTTTATGTTGCTACCAATGTCCATATCCCTGCACATTACTGTATGTGTGCTGAGAAACATCTATTTTTTTTTTTTTTAATTTACTGTACATTCCCTGCTAACACCACTAACTGTGGAATAGTGTTAAACATCTTTACCACTCTAATGCCCCGTACACACAGTCGGACATTGATCGGACACTCCGACAACAAAATCCTAGGATTTTTTCTGACGGATGTTGGCTCAAACTTGTCTTGCATACACACGGTCACACAAAGTTGTCGGAAAATCCGATCATTCTGAACGCGGTGACGTAAAATACGTATGTCAGGACTATAAACGGGGCAGTAACACATAACATGTGTACATGTATACATCTAGAAGTAAACAGTGGGGTACAGTCTGTTAGTCCAAGGCAAGGTAGAACTCAGAGCAGAAACCAAGGAAGGAAGTACATTACTTACTCACACTTAGGATTTCAACCAAAACTTCCAGGCGTTGGTAAATTTAGCAAGAGGGTTGTGTTTTAAGGCAGAAGTGTATTCATAATCTTTGATCAAGTTTATTTGGTGTTTAACATCAGAAACATTTGGAATTAAAAAGCTTCTCAATTTGCGCATTATGAGTAACCTACCAGCAAATAGAATATGCATTGTTATGGTTCTCAATTTGTACGAGAAGGATTCTAGTCCTATACTGAGAATAGCAAGGGATGGAGTAGGTTTAGTGATAATCCCAGTGATATCTGAGATTAAAGAGAATACTTTTCTCCAAAATGTGTGAATGTGTGGACAATCCCAGAGAATGTGTATTAGCGAACCCTTGGAGGAGCATCCTCTTCAACAACTGTCATTGTCAAGATTTGCGAATTTATACATTTGTACAAGAGTAAGATACCATCTATGGTGGATTTTTTGCAATAATTCCCAATAATTAATACAGGTGGATGCTTTGTGGTTATAATGTATGGCTGAGCACCATTGGGAATCTGAGAAAGAGGCCTGTAGATCCCTTTCCCATCTTTTGTAAGTTGATGTCTTAGTGAACTTGTCTTTGTTTTGTAAGAGATTGTACATTAGGGTTATTCCTTTTGCTTTGGGGGAGTTTGAAGTCCTGAAGGACCTTGCCTTGGTAGGAATTATGACTGATGGGGCAGGATTTTTTTTTCATGTAGGAGGCTATACGTTTATATGTGTATGCATCTTGCGATGGTATTAGGTATCTAGTTTTAAGGGTTTGGAATGGAAGGAGTTGGTCATTATGTATTAGTTCTTTCAGTGGGAGGCTTTTTATTTTTGACCAGTGTTTGAGAGACAGATCAGGGAGTAAGAAGTTGAATACCTCCACAGGGGAATATACTGCTTGGGTGTGTTCTGTTAGGGATGTGTTTTGGACTAGGAAATGCCATGCCTCAACTGAGGCCACTATCATTGGGTGATCTTTTTTTGGGGGTTTTATGTGAGTTTTCTGAGCTAACAGAAGAGAGCTTAAATTGCCTTCAGGTACAAATGACTTCTCGATAAATTGCCATTGTTTGTGAAACAGAGGCGTAAACCAATGTCTGATTTGATCCAGTATTACAGCCATGTAGTAATATTTTGTGTCTGGGAAGCTCATACCTCCTGCAATTTTGTGTTTTACAATAGTGACATAAGAACAACAAGGTTTCTTACCTTGCCATATAGACGCGCTCAGTAATCTTTTAATAGCTTGGGAAAAAGATTTGAGGACCTGTATTGGTAGAGCTCTATATAGGTACAAGAGTTTCGGAATGGTTATCATTTTAAAAGCAGCTGCTCTACCAGCCCTGGAGAGATAATGTTGGCTTAGTTCTTGAAGATCTTTCCTTCAAGTGTGGAGAAATGGAGGGTAGTTGCAGCTATATAAGTTTGAGGATGGAGAGGATATGCCTAAATAAGGCATTGAGGAGGATACCCATTGAAAAGGAACTGTAGATTGTAGATGCAATTTGGTAGATTTAGCAATATGAACGCAGAGGATGTTGGATTTGGAATCACTTACCTTGTAAAAAGAACATGCATTGAAGGTATTTAAAATCTCCCATACCTTTACCAGGGAAGAGGCTGGATCAGTCAAAGTGAGAATTATGTCATCCACACAGGGGCGGATCCAGGGGGGCAACGTGGCAATTGCCATGCAGGTGAGAGAGCAGGCGGCTTCCCGGGCGGCTCCACGGGTGAGAGAGCGGGCGGCTCCGCAGGCTGTCAGGCAACTCGGTAGGTGAGAGAGCAGGTGAACAGCTGGGCGGCTCATGGGTGAGCAGACGCCTGGCCAATCAGGGAGCCAGTGGGTGAGGGAGCAGAGAGATGACATATTTCACTGCCCGGCGCCTGCCCTGAATCCCTGCAGTACAGTTCCGCCCTCATTGTGCAGGCAGCTGCGGGAAGCAGAGAGATGACATCATCTCTCTGCTGCCTGACTGATAATCTGCTGCCTGACACTGGGACACAGGAAAGTGACACAGCAAGTGACAATCCGTAACCGCTGGCTGGTGACGTGGCAAGTGACAACCTGCATCTGGTGACAGGCGACTTGGCAAGTGATGATCTGCATCTGGTGACAGGTGACGTGGCAAGTGACAATCCACAACGTGTGGCAGGTGACATGGCAAGTGACAATCTGTGACGTGGCAAGTGACAAACCACAACGTGGTGCAGGTGACATGGCAAGTGACAATCCATGACGTGACAATCCACAACGTGTGGCAGGTGACGTGTCAAGTGACAATCTGCAACGTGTGGCAGGTGACTTGGCAAATCACAATCTGCATCTGGTGACAGGCGACGTGGCAAGTGACAATCCACATCTGGTGACAGGCAACGTGGCAAGTGACAATCTGCATCTGGTGGCAGGCGACGGTGGCAAGTGACACGCTCAGGACTCCCACTGATTCTGCATTATGGTGAGTTGAACATTTTTTTTTTATATAACAATGTAATAATGGTGCCAGGATGCCGGGATGATTGAAGCGCCAACACTAGCCATTTCCCCGACAAATTGCTCCCAAAAAAACATATTTTCTGGCAGTGCCCCTCCCAAGACTAGACTCTGGATCTGCCCCTGCATCCGCAAATAGTGTGATTTTAAATTGTTGATTCCTGAAATGGAATTTGAGGATCAGATTTTTTGAGCCAAAGTTTCCATCATTAGAGTGAAAATCAATGGAGACAGGGGGCATCCCTGTCTTGTTCCATTGTTGATGATAAAAGGGTCTGAAAAGACCCCATCTGAGAAAACTCGAGCGTTAGAATACAAGGCTAGAATGGTCGATAATATGTTGCCTTGAATTCCAAATTTGGCGAGAGTGTGTTTCAAATAACCCCAGTGAATCCTATCAAATGCCTTTTCGGTGTCTAAGGTAATGAATAGAGTTCATATATTATGTTTTTCAGTAAAATGTATGAGATTTAGTATTTTTCGTGTGGCATCTGGGGCTTGTCTGCCTAGCATGAACCCTACTTGGTCGGGTGTATGATGTGGGGCATAATGGGGGTTAATCTCTGAGCTATTAATCTGGCATACAATTTGAGGTCAGTGTTTAATAGAGAGATAGGGTGGAAATTTGGGGGGGTATCCGGCTCATTCTCTGGTTTGGGCAAGGCTATAATATTGGCAGAGAGCATTTCATTTTGGAATTGACCAGAGGACACAGCAGCACTGAACATATCACAGATATGAGGGTGTTAAGGTTTAGTTGAATAATTTGTAATATTCGGCAGAGAAGCCGTCCAGGCCCACAGCTTTACCGTTGGGAAGCGTGGAAATAGCTTGGGAGATTTCTTGTATGGAGAATGGAGAGTTGAGGGATATCAGTTGTTCAGAGGAAAGTTTGGGAAGATTCATTGATGCTAGAAAGTCTGATATGTCAGAATTCATGGGTTGCATTATGTTGGGGTCATCTTTTAAGTTATATAGCGTGCCATAATACTCACCAAATTCATTAGCTATATCATTGCGGTGATACACTTTGTCTCCAGTAGAGGGATGTAGAATATGCAGAATTTTATTTTTGCTCCGCCTTTGTTTGATTTGGTTTGCTAACAGTTTACCAGCTTTATTACCAGCTGTGTAGAGAGATTGTATTTTTAATAGTGACTTGGCGTGTTTGGCATTTAAGAAGGTTTTAAGATCATTTCTTGCGATAAAAATTTTATCGCTATTGAAGTGCATGGGAAATACTTTATTTATCCTTTCTAAGTGTTCAATTTTATTGAGTAGTTCTGTCAGCTGCTGTGTCCTTTGGCGCCTCATTTGTGCATTCAGTTGAATTATAACACCGCAAATAAACGCTTTGTGGGCTGTCCATAATGTAGAAGGATTGCTAGCTGTAGGCATATTAATGTTGAAGTATTCTGTCAGATGTTTTTGTATGAATGTCATATTAGCAGGTATAGACATAAGGTATGGATCATTTCTCCAGTTGGTGGCAGATGAGTGAGATGACTTGTCTCCTATACATATGGAGATGGGTGCATGATCTGACCATGTTATGCTGTGAATTTTTTGTCTCAATGGCATCTTGTAGGAGTTGTTTGTCTCTGACAAACAGGTCGATTCTTGAATAAGTGCAATGTTGTTTTGAAAAGAAGGTAAAGTCCCTTTTCATGGAGTGTTGGCATCTCCATATATCAAATAAGCCGTTGGTTTGTAGTAGCGGAGTCAGATTTCCGGCGTTGTATAGGAGAGGGTCCCTTAACATCAATGGAAGGGTCAGGGTCTAAATTGAAGTCCCCACAAAAGAGTGTACTCCCTTGCTGGTTTTTATGTACTTTTTTTAGTAGTTTCCGCAGGAAGCGTAATTGGTCCTTATTTGGAGCGTATACATTTACGATAGTGAAGGTGGCATTATTCATTTTGCATATTAGGATAAGGTATCTCCCCTGGGGATCCGCAATTGTAGATATCAAATTAAACGCTACCGTGTCTCTGATTGCTATCAATACTCATTTTGTTTTGTTCTGAGCTGTGCTGGTAGATGGTGGACTCACTGTTTGTGGAGAAGTTCTTATAGGAACCTTGTAGATCCGGAGGTCGTCAGACGCTGTAGGAAGAAGCTTGGCTGGTGGAGAAAGGGTGTTGGACTAAAGACTGTAAAAAATAAGAAAAAGTCAGAATTTAAACAGTTAACTCTTGTATAATGTTTCAAGGGGGTGGGTGAAGTCTAACAAGAGAAAAAGCAGAACTCTGCTTGAGCAGTCTGTGCCCCAACTAAAGCTGAGGGTTTAGGCTGACGAGCTGGGCTCGGGCAAGCAATCTAGGGCTTACACCTAAGCTAGAAATAGCTTTAGAGACTCAGGTGGTCATATCATCTGATGGATCAAAATCATCCCAGTCACTGGTGGTGCGGGAGCCTTGGCTGTGATTATGCTGCCTCTGTTCCAGTGGTTCCAGGATGTGTCATTGTCACAGCAGAGAAAGACCTTTGTCCAGGGTATGGACATAGTGGGTTTTGTTGTCCTTAGTGCTGATCAGCTTAACTGGATAACATCAGTTGTATGATATCTGATGGTTTCACAGGGGTTTCATAATAGTGGCTAAGTTTTTGCATTGCAGCATGGTATATTTAGATAGATTGGAGTAGAAAGCCAGATTGGCATATTGCTAGGGTATTCAGCTTGGTTTCGTGCGGCACGCATCAGATTTTCCTTGACGTGGAAAAAATGAATTCTAACAATAGTGTCTCTTGGGACATTTTCTGGCAGATAGGACGGTTTTGGCAACTGGTGTATGTGATCAATTATTAATTCACCCGGGGATGCGTCAGGGAGAAAAGCAGACATCAACTGTGTGAAATAATCTTTTAGTGCTGAGGGTTGGACTGTCTCTAGTATGCCTCTTATTTTTAAGTTGTTCCTTCTGGAACGGTCTTCTAAGTCAGAGATCTTAGCTTTCATCCACTCTATATCTTCAGCCCCTTCACTTCCCTCATTTTGTTTTTAGTGATAGTGACTCCCATACATGTCATTTCTGAGGTAAAATGATGCATCATTTTGGAGATATCAGAGTGGAAGGAGGTGTGCAGTGTGAGAAACATGTCTCTCAATGTAGTGTCCAGCACAGGCTGATTTAGTAGTGGCATATGCAGCGATGGAGTTATCTATAGCTGGGCACATAGGGGGAGCTAATGAACTATGGCTCACCTCAGTGTCTTGTGCTGTGTCCTGTGAGAGCTTCAATTTAGATTTGGCTGGGCTCGTGGAAGGTGTGGAGGTGAGGGAAACATTCCCATGCAGGTGAGGAGAGGATATTGCTGTGTGTGCAGCATTCTGTTGTGCTTGTGAGAAGTTCAGGCCGTCGTGGAATGCAGCAGCAGGTCCGCCGATGCCAATTTGGAAGCTGTTTTTCCCCGTATAGAATTCTGTGAGTTTCCATGGAGTGGATCTCTCATTTCTTCACTTTGACATGGTCCTGGTGTTCTGGTGAATCAATTTATCTGGTTGTTGTGTATTTTTGAGGTGATCATCTGTCGCTTATGCCGCGTACACACGGTCAGACTTTTCGTCTACAAAAGGCTGACAGACTAAAGCCGGCTGACAATCCGATCATGTGTGGGCATCCCCAGACTTTCAGCGGACTTTTCCAGCCACAAATGTGACGGTCTTTAGATTTGAAACATGCTTCAAATCTTTACGTCATAACTACGCCGGACCCAGAAATCCGCTCGTCTGTATGCCAGTCCGACGGGCAAAAACCCACGCTAGGGCAGCTATTGGCTACTGGCTATCAACTTCCTTATTTTAGTCTGGTGTACGTCATCAGGTATGAATCCTTCGGACTTTTGTGTGATCGTATGTAGGCAAGTCCGTTCGTTAGAAAGTCTGCCGCAAGTCCGCCAAAAGTACGCCAAATGTCCGTCGAAAGTCTGTCGGATGGGCTGTCAGACTTTTGTAGCCGAAAAGTCCGACCGTGTGTACGCGGCATTAGAGCCCCAGAAAGCCGCCATCCCGCAGAGCTGTTTCAGCAAGCAGCCATCTCGGTTGTCTTCTGGCCATGCCACTGTGTCATTAAATCTTATGGAAGGCTCCGGGTACTGCTAAGATTATGGCGGACCGCGGATGTGTGGAGCCGATCTTGGCCTGGATATCCGCACAATCAGCCATCCAGGCTCGGAAATTTAGGCTGGGGCAGAGGCAGGAGATGTCCAGGGACAAGTAGGGTTGCGAGGCAGACTCACCAAGGTGCGTTGGAGGAAGGATGATGATGGATGGCTGAAGGATGACCGTTCTCCGTAGGCCTCAAGATGGCGGCGGGCCGAGGATGTGTGGAGCCAGCCGCAGCCTGGATATCTGCACGATCTGACGTCGCGGCTTGGAAATTTAGGCTGGGGCAGAGGCAGGAGATGTCAAAGGACAAGTAGGGTTGCGAGGCAGACTCACCAAGTTGTGCTGGAGGAAGGATGGCGATGGATGGCTGAAGGATGACTGTTCTCAGTAGGCCTCAAGATGGCGGCAAGCCACAGATGTGTGGAGCCGGCCGCGGCCTGGATTTTTGCATGATATGCCGTCCGGGCTCAGAAATTTAGGTGGGGCAGAGGCAGGAGATGTCCAGGGACAAGTAGGGTTGCGAGGCAAACTCACTAAGGTGCGCTGGAGGAAGGATGGCAATGGATGGCTGAAGAATGACCGTTCTCCGTAGGCCTCAAGATGGCGGCGGGCCGCAAATGTGTGGATCCGGCCACGGCTTGGATATCTGCACGAACTGTCGTCTGGGCTCGGAAATGTAGGCAGGGGCAGAGGCAGGAGATGTCCAGGGATAAGCAGGGTTGTGAGGCAGGCTCACCAAGGTGCGCTGGAGGAAGGATGGTGGTGGATTGCTTTAGGATAACCGGAGCTCCTGTTTAGTGCGTCCTCCATGGCTCACGTCTGGACACGCCCCATCCCTTGACATTTTACACATTTTGTTACAACCAAAAACCTAATGTTTTATTGGGATTTTATGTGATAGATCAACACAAAGTGGCACATAATTGTGAAGTGGAAGGAAAATGATAAATGGTTTTCAATTTTTTTTTACAAATAAATATCTGAAAAGTGTGGCGTGCATTTGTTTTCAGCCCCCTCTACTCTGATACCCCTAAGTAAAATTTAGTGGAACCAATTGCCTTCAGAAGTAACCTAATTAGTAAAACAGTGGTGTAGTGGGTAGCACTCTTGCCTAGCAGTAAAAAGGGTTGCCGGGGTACTTCGGTTTCCTCCCACACTCCAAAGACATGCTGGTAGGTTAATTGGCTTCTGGCTAAAATTGGCCCTAGTATGTGAGTTGGGGACCTTGGATTGTGGGCTCCTTGAGAGTAGGGACCAATGTGAGTGTGCAATATATGTGTGGAGTGCTGCGTAAATTGATGGTGCTACAGTATATGGGTACCTTAAATAAAATTGGGAAAATTGTAGACATGCACCCACACTCTCTCAAGTTGGATTGGTGTCTTTGTTCAACCTTACTATGTAGCTGTTCTGTAAAGCCCTCAGAGATTTGTTGGAGAACTTCTGAGAGCTTTACAGAACAAACAGCATCACAAAGGCCAAGAAACACACCAGACAGGTCAGGGATAATGTTATAGAGAAGTTTAAAGCAGGGTTAGGTTATAGAAAAAATCCCAAGCTTTGAACATCTCACAGAGCAGTGTTCAATCCATCATCTGTAAATGGAAAGAGTATGGCACAACTGCAAACCTACCAAGACGTGGGCATCCACCTAAACTGACAGGCCGGGTAGGGAGAGCATTTATCAGAGAAGTAGCCAAGAGGTCCATGGCAACTCTGGAGGTGCTGCAGAGATCCACAGCTCAGGTGGGAAAATCTGTCCACAGGACAACTATTAGTTATGCACTCCACAAATCTGGTCTTTATAGAAAAGTGGCAAGAAGAAAGCCATTGTTGAAAGAAAGCCATAAGAAGTCCCATTTGCAGTTTGTGAGAAGCCATGCGGTGGACACAGCAAACACATGGATGAAGATGCTCTGGTCAGATGAGACCAACATTTCGAAACATGAAACATGGTGGTGGCAGCATCATGTTGTGGGGATGCTTTTCTTCAGCAGGGACAGGGAAGCTGGTCAGAGTTGATGGACAGATGGATGAAGCCAAATACAGGGCAATCTTAGAAGGAAACCTGTTAGAGTCTTCAAAATACTTGAGACTGGGGCAGAGGCTCACCTTCCAGCAGGGCAACTATTCTAAACATACAGCCAGGGCTACAATGGAATGGGTTAGATCAAAGCATATTCATGTGTTAGAATGGCCCAATCAAAGTCCAGACCTAAATCCAATTGAGAATCTGTGGCAAGACTTGAAAATTGCCTTTCACAGATGCTCTCCATCCAATCTGACAGAGCTTGAGCTATGTTGAAAAGAAGAATGGGCAAAAACGTCACTCTCTAGATGTGCAAATCTGGTAGAGACATATTTAAAAAGACTTGCAGCTGTAATTGCAGCGAAAAGTGGTTCTACAAAGTATTGACTCAGGGAAGCTGAATAAAAATGCATGCCACACTTTTCAGATATTCATTTGTAAAAAAGTTTAAAAACCATTTATCATTTTCCTTCCACTTTACAACACTTTGTGTTGGTCTACCACAAAAACCCCCAATAAAATACAGTTACGTTTTTGGTTGTAACATGACAAAATATGGGAGATTTCAAGGAGTATGAACACTTTTTCAAGGCACTGTATATAAGTACTGTAAGAAGTTCTATTGTATAGAGTTAGAATGCATCACACCTAAGCTTTAAAGGGAAATGTCAGGCATCATCTCTTTATACAAGACCTTGTCTTGGCAAATGACAACTAAAGATTTTGAAATCAGTTAACTTTAATATTACCTTTCAAACGCATGTGAAACTAACCACGCATGACCTTGGTTCATATTTATTGTCTTAAAGTCATTCTTACTTTACATTTTTTAAATCTGATGTTTTAATATTCATATATTTATTAACTAGCATGCTGTTTGGGGTTTAGATTATTGTAAGCTTTCAGTTTGTTGCAATGAAGTAAGATTTCAATAAACATGAAATCCCAGTGCAAATTAAAATCAAGCAACATTTATTTACTAAAAAGATGATAATAACTTTGCTTCAGGCTTTATGCCTGAAGATTATATGCACTTTGAAACACAATTTACATGCAAATATTGTTACTGCAGCCCAATTCTAATTAGCATTCATTTAATCTATCCAGGAAGGAAAAAAGACCAAATATCCTCAATGGGATTTGATCCTGTGGTCCTCAAATTAATTTAGATACAGCAGTTTCATACGGCTACCATACTGGATCTGTCAAGTGATAATTTGCCATTTAAAGATAATGTCAGCAAGATGAAACTGGTAAATACCTTGATTACATCTATTTTCCACATGGGAATAATCTTTTAATAATATATTCCAGTGTTAATTGCAACTGTTGCCTTCATTTCCTGGAATATAATTTGTATTGGTAGATAACAAGCAGTGCATTATAGTAAAAAAAAAAAAATCTCTATTCTGTGATTATGCTTCTATCAGTTTTAGCTACTAGCACTGCTTAAAATGTTTTATTCTGTACAGTAGTTTTCCATTTAAAACAGTGCTTGGCCAATGTAAAACATAATGGCCAGTCCTTAGACAAGACAGCATAGCTTATCACTGTAGTCCTATTTTTTCTCACTTCTTGACTCAATTACCAAGCAGAAACATCCTTGTCTATATTCCCATTGCACACATTCCTGGATTAAAGGCTCCTCTCTTTATTGGGTACTGCAGCGATGAACAGCTGGACACTAGATATATCACAGATAAATACACATGTTCGCCAGCACACCATGGATCTTGACTTGCAGCCCAACGCTTTTATTACAAAAAGATCACATCGCACAGGATAAGGGCAACGTTTTGGAGCCACGCAGGATCCCTTCACATGCCTGATAAAAGTGTTGGACTGCAAGTCAAGATTCATGGTGTGCTGGAGAACATGTGTATTTACCAAGCAACAACATCAACACATTTTTATGTAGTTGAACTTAAACCCATTTGCTGGCAGGTGCTGCCCCCCCTTAACTACTTCCTTCCCAGCCACTGTGCATAAATGGCAGGACAAGCGTGGTTCTGGGAGGATATACCCCTATGTCCTCCCAGAAGTGAGCCTCATGCACACCCCCTGGAGGCACACAGCTACTGTGCAATCTGTGACCACTGTGTCATCCAGCAACAGGGGATCACTGATTTTAACACCGAGCTGCTGTGATTGGACCTAGAACCATGTGATTGCTGTGACCAATCACAGTGATCACATGTTCAGTAGTAAACAATGGCTTTCCACTGTGGTCTCTGTGATTGGTCACAGTGATCACATGGTACAGGGCCAATCACAGCTGCCCTCTACCATGTGAAAGCTGTGGCCAATTAATGGCATCATTGGGTGCCAAACGCAAATAGAAATGATTGATTATACAGTGATCATCACTGTAATAAGCAATCAAAGTGTTAAAAAAATCACAATAACTCCCCCAGAGCAGTACAGTGTCACTATGGTGATACTGCACTGTTCTGGTGACAGTATGCAAATTGTAAAAACAAATATTAATTTGTATTTAATTTTTTTTTACATAATCTTACCAGAGCAAGAGCAGAGTAACTATGGTGCATTGTTCTGCTCTGCCAGTGATCATGTACAATGGCTGGATGCTCTGATATTACTGTATGTTAGTGCCACCAGCCATTGTCTTTGATCACCACACAGTAGTACAACTTCAGCAGACCAGTGCTGCCAGTCAGCGTCCCTAATCACTGCTGCGCCACTTACAGTGTCCGTGATTACTGCCACACTAATCATAGTGTCCCAAATTACTGCCAAACCCGTCATATTTTTCCTGAAAACAACCACACCAGTTACAGTGTTTCTGATCACTGCAACCCCAGTTACAGTGTTCCTGATCACTGCAACACCAGTTACAGGGGTTACTTTACTAAAACTAGAGAGTGCAATATATGGTGCAGCTCTGCAAAGAAATCAGTCAGATTCTAGTTTATTTGGTCAGAACTTAAATGAACAAGCTGAAGTTAGAAGCTGATTGGCTACAATGCACAGCTGCACCAGAGTTTGCACTCTCCAGTTTTAATAAATCAACCCCACAGTGTCCCTGAAGTACCACCACATCAGTCCCAGTGTCCCTGATCACTGCCCCATCAGTCATATTGCCCCTAATTACCACCACATTAGTTACAATATCCCTGTTTACTTCCACACCAGTCCCAATGTCACCAGACCAATGAATGCCAGAAATTGTGTCCCTTATCACTGCCACATTAGTTGCAGTGTCACCACACTAATGTAAGCCAGCAACGGTGTCCCTGATTGTTGCGTAATGAGACTCAGTGCCACCAGTACAGTGTAAGTCAGCAACAGTGTTCCTGATTGCTGCCACTCTAGTCCGAGTGTCACCAGATCACTGGATTTGCCTCTGCTTGCCGACTGTGCTAACCCTGGCCGATTTATTATTCATTATTTTATTTATTTATTACAGGTACTTATATAGCGCTTTACATATAGAATGGACATTCACATCTGAGCTCAAGGAGCTTACAATCTAAGGTCCTTAATTTATATTCATACATACAGATAGTACGGTCAATTTACACAGGATCCAAATAACCTACCAACATGTCTTTAAAGTGTGGGAGGAATCCAGAATACCCAGAGGAAACCCATGCATCCACATTTCTGCCTGTTGCCTGGACTGATCCTTTGCCTGTTTGCTGACCATGTCTCTGTCTGCCACCTAAAATGACCCATTTGCACATTCAGCAGACAATGTCTCTGTGAGACACCAGTCCCAGCCATCTCTTGTGGTAAACTGCACACCTTGAATCACATACTGTAAGCTCTTTTGTTCTTCCTTTCATTAGCTTCCTGTACTTCCTGGACAGTGAATATGGCATTCCTGGGATCATCCATGTACCATTAGGCTAGGCTTGCTTGGCTTATAATAACTGGGAATGCTATGGGAGATGATATATTAAGCTATACTCCTTGACCACACGTATAGAGGTGACCATCACAGTACATTGATTTTTATACAATTGGTTTATTTGAGTGATATACAAGATACAATGTCCAGTATATAATCATTTCAAAAAGTGAAAAAGTCCCACATGTAGCATCCCCATACTTGAGAGGAGTAGCAGAATGTGTTTTGGGATGTAATTCTAATTTATGCCCATGCCGTGTGTGAGAAATGTCTTATTAAATTGACAACTTTGTGTAAAAAAAAATACATTTTCATTCAGCATTTTCCAAAAACATAAAGCAAAAATGAATTCTTCAAAAGACTCTCAATGCCTCTAAAGCTGCATACACACGGGCGGAATTTTTGACCGAACTGGTCCGACGGAACGAATCCGTCGGACAATCCGACCGTGTGTGGGCTTCAAGGGACCTTCAGCAGACGTTTTCTGTCGAAAATCAGATGGACTTTAGATTTGGAACATGTTTCAAATCTTTCCGACGGACTCGAGTCCGGTCGAAAAATCTGTTCGTCTGTATGCTAGTCCGACGGACAAAAAAGGATGCAAGGGCAGCTATTGGCTACCGACTATAAACTTCCTTATTCTAGTCCCTTTGTATGTCATCACGTTCAAACCAATGGACTTTCAAATGACTAAAGTCCGTTCGTGTGTGGGCAAGTCCGGTCGTTCGAAAGTCCGTTGTAACTCCGTTGAAAGTCCGTCGGAAAGACCGTTGGACCTTTGATGCTGAAAAGTCCACTCGTGTGTATGTGGCATAAGAAAATACCTTGAAACATTTTCTTTCCAAAAAGTAGTAATTTTTTTGAGTGTTTCCACTGTTCTGGTGCTCCATGGCCTCCAAAAATGTGATAGGTAGCCAAGAAATTAGATGCATGATGTATGCCCTTGGAGCACCTGGAGGTTCCTTGGATTTTGAGCCTCTCTATGTGCCTAGCTTTTGAAAAAGTCTCACAAATGTAAAATCACCATACTCAGGAAGGGCAGCAGTTTTTGGGGTGTAATTCTAATTTTGCCTAAGACGCGTATAAGAAATATCTTATTGATTGACAACTTTGTGTAAAAGAATACATTTTCATTTTCTTTCCTGCATTTTCAAAAAACTTGTGGTAAAAATGCCATTTTTGAAAGACTCACTAAGCCTTTCAGAGAATACCTTAGAGAGTTTGCTTTCCTAAATGGGACCATTTTGTGGCTGTTTCCACTGTCCTGGTACTCCAGGGCCTTCAAAAATGTGATAGCTAGTCAAGAAATTAGAAGTGTAATTTATACTTAATGTATGCTCCTTGAATTTTGGGCCTCTCCATGCATTTTTTTATAACAAACATGTTATACTTACCTGTTCTGTGCAGTGATTTTGCACAGAGCAGTCCCGATCCTCTTCTTTTGGGTCCCCTGTCAGCGCTCCTGGCTCCTCCCACTCGAGCAGTGTCCCCAGGGAAAGCCACTTGCCCTGGGTGCACCCCAGCATGCTTGCTCCCATAAGACATATAGAGCCGCTGTTTGGCCCCACCCCACTCTCCTTATTGGCTCCCTGACTGTGATTGACAGTAGTGAGAGCCAATGGGTCCCTGCTACTGTCTCAGCAGAAGAGAGGGAGAGTCCCTATACAGCCAAGGCTGTCGAGAACATTGCTGGATTGGAGGATGCTCAGGTAGGGATTGGGGGTGGGGGGTGCAAAGAACCTTCAGCCTTTAAGCTGTGAAAAAGTCTCAAACATGTGGTATCCCCATACTCGGGAGGCATAACACAATGTGTTTTTGGGTGTAATTATAAGTATGCCTATGCTGTGTGTGAGAAATAACATTTTAATAATACTAACAACATTTTAAAATAAAAACTCTGTGAAAAAAACAACTAATTTTATTTTTTTTCCCCAAAATGTTGACAAAAAAGTTTACCATGCCTCTTACTAAATACCATGGGCTGTCTACTTTTTTGGATTTTTTTGTCATGTACATCCTGGTTCCACAGCTGCAGCCTTACATGTTGTGCCACAAGGGAGCTGTCACAATGTTATCCCAGCTTGATGCATTGCCTTGGACTCACTAGCCCCACCTGCTGCCAGCTGCGGACAATGTACAATCAAGCAGCCCATAAATAGCACTTCCTGTTACTCAGTGCCCATTTGTGTGGACTAGCTCCCTGGGTGTATTGACAATGCTGTGATTCTGATTACCGTGTATTGACTTCTGCCAGAATTCTTGACCACTCTCTAGCCTGCTGATTTTGTACTTCACCACCAGCTCGTATATGACCTCTGCCTGCCTGACCACTCTCTGGATTTTGATTGTGTACCTCTTTGCCTGATCTGTTGCCGACCTGACCTACCTAACTACGTTTTCGTCTGAATCCTAAGCACACAAGCTCCACTTTGGACACTACCTACTACAGGTATCTTACAGTTTTGGAAGTATTTGTACTGTTCTAGCATTTTAGGGCCTCAAGAAAGGAGAGGCAGTCGGTACATTCAGACTGATCAATTTTCAAATATATATACACCATAGTTTGTAGACTCCTAACTTTTACACAGACTAAGACCCCTTTCACACTGGGGCGGTTTGCAGGCGGTATTGCGCTAAAAATACCGCCTGCAAACCGCCCCTAAACAGCCTCCGCTGTTTGTTCAGTGTGAAAGCCTGAGGGCTTTCACACTGAAGCGGTGCGCTGGCAGGACGGTGAAAAAAGTCCTGCAAACCGCTTCTTTGGAGCGGTGAAGGAGCGGTGTATTCACCGCTCCTAAACCGCTCCTGCCCATTGAAATCAATGGGACAGCGCGGCTATACCGCGGCTATAGCCGCGCTGTACGAGGGATTTTAAGCCTTTTTCGGCCGCCAGCGGGGGTTAAAAACGCACCGCTATCGGCCGAATACAGCTGCAAGAACGACGGTACAGCAGCGCTAAAAATAGCGCTGTTGTACCGCTGACGCCCCCACTGCCCCAGTGTGAAAGGGGCCTAAATGATATACACTGATTTGGGTACATTTTTACCAAATGTAGCAGACTGCAGTTTGTACTAAATTTATGAAGAAAGATTATTTATTTGCAAAATGTTTTAACAAAAACAATGAAAACCTTGTTTTGTTTTTGTTTTGTTTTTTAGGTTTTGACAATTTTTAAATAATATGGAAAACAATAAAATACCCATTGATGATTAACTGCTTACTGCCCACCTTATAGTAACATGAAGACTGGTTCCAGGAACCAGTATGATCATATGATGTCCTTCCAGTCGCGTACCTCCTGCAGGCTCTTGTAGCTATGCTGTGGCTCGATCTGTCACCAGCTGTGTCCACCAGACACAGTGGATGACAGATTGGTGTGGTGGGTCAGCCCAGTATCATGTGATGCTGTGAGCCATCACAGTGATCGTATGACAGTTGTATGCATTCGGTGTTTTGGGTGGTCCCCAGTATTATGTGATCACTATGATCAATCACAGCAATCTCATGACAGTTTTATACAATGAATGACTTTTATCAATAGCCAGTCATTGTGTAATATTGTGATCTCTGTGATTGGTCACAAGGATCACATGATACAGACAGGGCCAATCAGTACTGTACAATATGATAGGGGTGGCCAATCACAGCTATCCAAATAGTACATATTGGCTATGAATGGATGGCATTCATAAAATGAATTGATTATATAGTGATAATCACAGTTATAAGCAATCATAGTGTCACTATTGTAACCCTGTACTGCTATAATCACAGTATGTAACAAATATTTAAAGAGGTTAAAAAAACAAAAAACTTGAAAACATTTAAAAAAGAAAACTGTGACCAGTCAGTTCTCCTGAAACTGTATTTATTTTCTTCATTTTCCAAAAAAAATGTGACACACTTACAACTTCTAAAAACTTATCATGCCCCTTACTAAGTACTTTGAAGTGTCTACTTTCCACAAAGGGGTCATTTGTGGAGTATGTTTACTGACATGGCATTTTAGGGCCTCAAGACTAAATAATATGCACTTATTTGGGTTATATTTACCAAACAATTGAAGCAGAATATATGTTGTCCTAAATTGATAAATAAAGGGTGTTTATTTGCCAAATTGTATAGCAGAAACAAAGAAAATGTGTGGGTTTTTTTTTGTTTTTTTTTAATTTTTGGTATTTTTTGGTTTATATAGCAAAAATAAAAAAAAAACCCAGTGGTGATTGAATACCAACAAAAGAATGCTCTATCTGTCTCTAAAAATGATAACAATTTTATTTGGTTACACTGTTGCATGACCGAGTAATTGTCATTCAAAGTGTGACAATGCTGAAAGCTGAAAATTGGCCTGGACAGGATGGGGGTGAAATTGTTCAGGATTGAAGTGGTTAAATACCACTTGTTTTTTAAACCATTCATACAGTAGTTACGTAGTTACATAGTTAGTCAGGTTGAAAAGGACACAAGTAAAAATATTTCAAACCAAAAAAAAATAAATTAAAAATATAATGCCATATACACAATCCTATACCCACAGTTGAGGAAGGCGAAAAACCCCAGCAAAGCATGATCCAATTTGCTATAGCAGAGGAAAAAATTCCATCCCCGAGAGGCAATCAGATATTCCTTGGATCAACTTTACCTATAAATGTTAGTACCCAGTTATATTATGTTCATTTGGGAAAGAATCCAAGCCTTTTTTAAAGCAATCTTCTGAGCTTGCCAGAACCACCTCTGGAGGGAGTCTATTCCACAGAACCACCTCTGGAGGGAGTCTATTCCACATTTTCACAGCTCTTATTGTGAAGAAGCCTTTTCGTATTTGGAGATTAAATCTTTTTTCCTCTAGAAGGTAACTGAACTGCATATTCCAGATAAGGTCATAATTATAATTTGTACAGTGGCAAAATGATATCTCTCTCTCTGGAGTCCATACCTCTCTTAATACAAAAAAAGACTTTGCTCGCTTTGGAAACCGCAGCTTGGCATTGCATGCTATTATTGAGCTTATGATCGACCAAAACCCCCAGATCCTTCTCCACCATTGATTCCCTCAATTGTACTCCCCTTAGTATGTATGATGCATGCATATTCTTAGCCCCCAAGTGTATAACTTTACATTTATCAACATTAAACTTCAATTGCCACTTAGTTGCCCAATTAGACAGTGCATTGAGGTCAGCTTGTAAATTGGAGACATCCTGTAAAGAAGTTCATATGGTCACAGAGGGCCATACAGTGTTAAGAGGAAGTGCATTTTTGTTCCCAGGAGTCATAGGTATTTGGGTATAGCTGTTGGCAGCAGACTGCAAATCAATGACACATTGCCAGATGTTGTAGCTGTACACATGTAACATAAAATCTGAGTGGTTACATGCATTTAGGGATGTATGATTAGCCCAGTTTGCATCCAGGATCTGTGGTTAAATGTGTACAGCTGTGATGGCTGTCAACCTGCCATTGCTTTGTACAGGCTGCTGCCGATTATTGTATGCAAACAACGTTGACTCCTGGGTGCAGAAATATGATCCATTCACATGAGTGCTGTAGCCATCACAGCATGAAAGAGCAGTTTGTTTATGTGGCTGCAGCTTCCTGGACCTGTGTGCAAGAAACCTATGTTACTTTATGGGGATGCAGCTGCTGTACTAACACAACTTCAGGTTCTGATTTCACAGGCATGAAGGTGTGTGGCTCCAAATGCAGACAGTGTGCATACAAGGCTGCTCACCTGCACATACATGCCTGTCAAATCAGGACTGTGCCCATACAGCCATTGTTTCCCCACAGAGTAAAGTCAAGCTACATAAACAAATAGGTCATTCAAGCATAATGGACCACAATGCCCGTGTGAATGAGACCTTTATTAAGTATGAATATTATGATAACACTTTTTTCCTTTTTAATTTGTCTTCTAAATATTGTTGTTCCTTTTTTGTTATGAATAGACACAGGAGAGATCAGCACCTGTTGACGCAACATATTTACTGACCCCCGATCCCTAAAATGCCTGCAGCTGCTAACAGCAAACAAAAGAGAAAAAGGAGAAGCTGAGAGTGCTGTGGGGAGATCCAGGGCTGATTAGAGTGGCAGGGGTTTGTTGGGTGGGATCAGAGCAGTGGGGGGGGGTCGAGGGGGATTGGAGCACACAGGTAGGTGCAGTCACATTTGTTATGAATAGCTGCAATCAGCGGCATGCCAGCCACTGATGACCACTGTTCTTTTATTAGACAGAATATGGGGAACTGATGCGACCATGAGATTATAGCAGAAGGGGGAATGCACTTACATAAGGCATAATGACCTGGAGAGTTGTAAGAAGATCTGTGCTACTGTATGCCATACGTTGGCGACAGCAAACAGGTTCATAGCACAGCTGACATATAAACAGTAACATATAAAAAATCAAGTAGCTCACCTCTGCATCACAGGGCCTGGAAGGCTATGTACAAAGATTTGCAGAAAAAGAGGGGATGTGGAAGCAAATAATAATGATAAGAAAACTCACAAGTCCAGTTTACCACTCCCAGATCTTGCGTTGTTTCCATCTTATCCAAAAATGCTGATTGCACCTGAGATCTATCATTTTCAAAACAAAATCCACTTGCAAAAGCCATGAAGGTGCACATTGATCATACAAAAACCATCAGAGGGAGGTCATGGGGATCAGTGTTTTAGAGCTGCAGGAATATTGAAGTTGTTTTAAACCCCATGGATTGTGTGGCTTCTTGTCTTTTTGGAAAGGAGGATTACTGTAAAATCTGTTAATTCTGCTATTAAGCCATTGTCAGAAATACATATTGAAAAAGCAGGGTGATGTCATTTAAAGCTACTTTTTATATATTTTCAAACTGCAAAAAACAAGCAATGATTTTTGCAACCAAGCTGATCATATTAAATATAATATAGGTGATTTTCTTTAGCACTTAAAAAGATATTTGATCTGCATAATGATTTGGAAGAACAGGTGAACAAGCTAAAAAAAAAAAACTTGTTAGAAAGACAGGTCATGTCACAATAATATCAAATTATGTGCATTAGAGACTGTATCTCAATCTGAGCTCCACATTTCTGTTACAGCTGTTTTTTGACTTTCCACCCAAGACTAAAAGAACGGAAAGAACACAAATGCATTATTAAAGAGAAAATATAAAATGTTTTTAGTAAGTACACTTTTTAAAAGAGAAGTTCAGGATTAAAAAATAAATAAATAAACCTTCATAATCACCTAGGTGGATGCAGCAGTAGGCCAATGTTGCTTCTGTCCCCTGCTGCCTCTAAGACCAAGAAGTGGGCAATCAAAGACCTCTGATCACTCAGTTCTCAGTCTTAAAAGTCTTAAAGTCAGGGTCTCTCCAGAGCCTGGGTCATAAGCAGGGCCGGATTAACATAGGGGCTGATGGAGCTGCAGCTCCAGGCCCCTGCCTTAAAATCGGCCCTCCCAGTCAGCAGTAAAAGGCCGATTTTCTCCTGCCCATAAACTTCTATGGGACAGGAGAAGCTGTGTGTAAATGTAGGGGTGTCTGGCTGCATCTGTGTTTGCTCACTGTGTTTATTACATTGTCACAGTGCACAGTTCCCCCCTACACAAATGGGAGAGGCTGAGTCGGCTCTGCCTTTCCCCTCTCTCACTCTGTGAAGTCTGTGGCTGTGTAGTGAAGAAGGAGCCGTGTGGGTGGGAAATTATGAACAGAACAGCGGCAGATATCTGAGTGATGAGCCTCCAGGGACCATCCAAATGTGAGCTCATTGACTCTTATCTCCCTTCCCCTCCTTTTTAACTTATTCCTCCAGCAGTAGCTCTTATAACTGCAGCCAAAGTGTTTAGAATTGTGTCCTCAGCCTGTGGTAGTACTTGGTCCCTTGTGCTTTTAGGAAGGGTTCACACTGGTTTGCTATGTTTTGGCCCATTGCTGGTGTAGCCACAGTTTTCCTGCGTTTTACTCACAGTCCTATTGATTTCTATTAGGTTGTGTGTTTTTTTCTGAAAGTGCACCAAAATTCCTGCATGCTGCATCTTATCTTTGGCGCACTGTCAGAAAATGCAGCAAAACCTGCAACCTGATATATATCAATAGGACTGCAGCTAAAACTGCAGATACACAAGCAGTGCGGCCGACTGCAGCACACCAGTGTGAGCCCAAAGGCTTGTACACACAATACCCTCCCCTGCAGAACTTGGTCTAATCAATACTCCTGGCATACACACACACGCCCATACCATCCCAGCTCAGGAGGGGTAGGGGCTCCAGGGATTTGATTGACTATACAGGCCCTGTCCCTCCTATCTGTCTGGGCAGAGTTCTGGAGGCAGTGGCAGGCTGCTGGTGGCAAGTGGCACACTCTATCTGGTTGCATGCTGCTGGTGGCAAGTGGCACACTGTGTCTGGTGGCAGGCTGCTGACTGTATCTGGTGCCAGGTGGCACACTGTATCTGGTGGCAGGCTTCTGTTGGCAAGTGGCACACCATATCTGATGGCAGGCTGCTGGTGGCAAGTGGCACACTGTATCTGGTGGCAAGTGGCACACTGTATCTGGTGGCATGCTGCTGGTGGCAAGTGGCACACTGTATCTGGTGGCAGGCTGCTGGTGGCAAGTGGCACACTATCTGGTGGCAAGTGGCACACCATATCTGGTGGAATGCTGCTGGTGCCAGGTGGCACACTGTATCTGGTGGCAGGCTTCTGTTGGCAAGTGGCACACCATATCTGATGGCAGGCTGCTGGTGGCAAGTGGCACACTGTATCTGGTGGCAAGTGGCACACTGTATCTGGTGGCATGCTGCTGGTGGCAAGTGGCACACTGTATCTGGTGGCAGGCTGCTGGTGGCAAGTGGCACACTATCTGGTGGCAAGTGGCACACCATATCTGGTGGAATGCTGCTGGTGGCAAGTGGCACACTGTATCTGGTGGCATGCTGCTGGTGGCAAGTGGCACACTGTATCTGGTGATAGGCTGCTGGTGGCAAGTGGCACACTGTATCTGGTGGCATGCTGCTGGTGGCAAGTGGCACACTGTATCTGGTGGCAGGCTGCTGGTGGCAAGTGGCACACTGTGTCTGGTAGCAGGCTGTGGGTGGCAAGTAGCACACCATATCTGGGGCAGGCTGCTGGTGGCAAGTGGCACACTGTATCCGGTGGCATGCTGCTTGTGGCAAGTGGCACACTGTATCTGGTCGCAGGCTGCTGTTGGCAAGTGGAACACCATATCTGGTGGCAGATTGCTGGTGGCAAGTGGCACAGTGTATCTGGTGACAGACTGTTGGTGGCAAGTGGCACACTGTATCTGGTGACAGGCTGCTTGTGGCAAGTGGCACACTGTATCTGGTGGCAAGTGGCACACTGTATCTTTTGGCAGGCTGCTGGTGGCAAGTGGCACACTATCTGGTGGCAAGTGGCACACCATATCTGGTGGCATGCTGCTGGTGGCAAGTGGCACACCATATCTGGTGGCATGCTGCTGGTGGCAAGTGGCACACTGTATCTGGTGGCAGGCTGCTGGTGGCAAGTGGCACACTGTGTCTGGTAGCAGGCTGTGGGTGGCAAGTAGCACACCATATCTGGTGGCAGACTGCTTGTGGCAAGTGGCACACTGTATCTGGTCGCAGGCTGCTGTTGGCAAGTGGAACACCATATCTGGTGGCAGGCTGCTGGTGGCAAGTGGCACAGTGTATCTGGTGGCAGGCTGCTGGTGGCAAGTGGCACACTGTATCTGGTGGTAAGTGGCACACTGTATCTGGTGGCATGCTGCTTGTGGCAAGTGGCACACTGTATCTGGTGGCAGGCTGCTGTTGGCAAGTGGCACACCATATCTGGTGGCAGGCTGCTGGTGGCAAGTGGCACACCGTATCTGGTGGCATGCTGCTGGTGGAAAGTGACACACTGTATCTGGTGGCAGGCTGCTGGTGGCAAGTGGTACACTGTATCTTGTGGTAAGTGGCACACTGTATCTGGTGGCAGGCTGCTGGTGGCAAGTGGTACACTGTATCTTGTGGTAAGTGGCACACTGTATCTGGTGGCAGGCTGCTGGTGGCAAGTGGCACACCGTCACTGGTGGCAGGCTGCTGGTGGCAAGTGGCACACTGTATCTGGTGGCAGGTTGCCGGTGGCAAGTGGCACACTGTATCTGGTGGCAGGTTGCAGGTGTTAAGTGGCACACTGTATCTGATAGCAGGCTATGGGTGGCATCTGGCGGCAGGCGATGGTGGCAAGTGACAAGCTCAGGTTCCCACTGATTCTGCATCATGATGAGTTGAACTATTTCACTATATATTACAATGTAGTAGTAGAAATAATAGAATTTGATCATCCTGACGCCATATCAAGCATAGTGTCAGGATGATTTTAAGTGCTAACACCAGCCATTTGCCCGAAAAATCACCCCCGCCACCTATTTCCCCATCAAACCCAAGACTACATCCCCCCTCATCTTTTTTTTGGGAAGGGGGGGATGTCCCTGAATGGCAGTTTGGAAATGTGGTCGCCCTATGTTGCTGTTAGTGAGAGACTGCATAGCAGGTGGTATTGGTGGTGTTGCTGCTGCTCAGAGGCTGCACGGCTGATATTACTGGTGAGAGTAGATTTAATTTGTTTTAGCAAAAAATGTTTGCACTTTCATATTGTTTCCATAAAAAGGCCCACCAAAATCCTCAGCACCAGGCCCATGATGCTCTTAATCTGGCCCTGGTCATAAGAGTGCAAAACTAAGTACTCTCCTGTGACCCTGAGGAGAAATAGAGCCAAAAAATGGCAACCACACCAATCAACTAATAACTTTTCACAGAGTTAAGCTGGGTATTCACATTCATTTTTTTTTTCCGTTCAATCAGCTAGCTGAACAAAAAAAAGACAGATTCCCTCTTCAACACAATGTGTGATGCGGGCATCTCTCTCATTGAGCTTTTGTACTCTGATGGGGATGGGGATGGGCTCGTGCACATGCAGTGAGCAGCCGGCTGTGAAGCCATAAGCAGTCGCCTGCCCACAGTTAATATGCTGGCGCTGAGGACCAAAGCCCAGTGTAGAAACCAGTTGGGTGAAAACAGTTTTAGCAGCTGCTGACTTTTTTAATTCTTCAACAGATGATTATACGACTACTTTAAAGTGGAACTTCAGTAATTTTTTCATGTTTCCATCTATTAAATCCTCTCTTCTTGATGTTTTAACTTTGGATAGTAAAGCATTTTTTTCTGCCAATAAATACCTTACACAGCCCACTTCCTGTTTCTTGTCAGGTAAAAAGCCTAGGCTTATGACATCATGCACAGCCCTCTCTCTCTCGTGAGAGATTGCCAGAGAGGGGGAATGAGTCATAAGAGGGGCAGTGAAAGCTGCAGAGCTGGGGGTGCACCTCTGTGTAAATCCAGAAAATGAACAGGCAGCAGCTTCAGCTGCCCACAGTTAAAATGGATGCAGCAAGACTAAGTGGAGGGAGATTTCTGCAGCATATTTTGCAAGTACAGAATCACAGTATATATATAAAATAATATGCAAATTGGTTGGAGGGAAGCTTCAGAATGGCAAACATGTTTTTATTACAAATTATGTGAGCAAACTGCAGTTCCTCTTTAAGTTACATACAATTGCAAAAATACTGTATGCGAAAGTCACACATTCTCATCCAGGTATCTCTGTGTATTAAAAGAACAGCCCAAAAACCTCGATGCACAGATTTGCACCATTTTATTAGATCATACTCACAAAGTATCCCCTACTTTTACAAGAAATCAGAGAGAGCTTTAGATACTAAATTCTCAAATGATAATTTCAATAAAATTCTTTCAGGGAAACAATTACAAAATTCTTACATGATGGTATCGCTGTCCTATGATGCTCCATAGAATTGATGCATCTACTTCACCAAACTACTAGAGGTGTGGGTATATACAGGGCTCCATGGTCCAGTCCTGGCGGGCACGTACCACAATACATGATTTCTGGTCAAGAAATTTCCATATCTATGACTGTTACAGACTCTCATACTCCCCTGTCCTCTCCCTCATACATCTTCCTGGCAAAGAAGGACTTAGTAAGCTTCTTTTTAATGGCTGCCAGAAATGTAATAGCCAGGCACTGGAGATCAGTGGCTGCTCCCACGATTGCAGAGTGGCTTTCTGAAATCACTTATACTTTATATGTCTGGGAGACCTGCTGGTTCAATATCACAATACATTTTCTACATGGCTACCTGGTGTATCTGAATATTCTATACAAATTCTTCCACACCATTTACTCCTGACCTCAGAACTCAGTTGCACTAGTTTTAAACTAGGCCTTTCCCATCCGTACACCTGCCACCCCTCTCATGCCCTTCTTACAGTATCTTTTTTTTCACTTTCTTTTTATCTCCTCCCTCTTTCTCTATCTCACTGCTCTCTCTTAGCAAGATCATCCTTTAGTCCGTTTAATAACTTCCCATTTTTATTATGTAAATTAAGGAACATATTGGTACATGTTTAGGTTTGTCACTTACAGCACTCCAAGACTCAGTTAAAGACCCCTGCAACACATCTTCTATATGATTTTAGCCTTTAAAAAGCTTTCCCTTCTCGGGTCCCAGACAGAAGAGCTACACAAGGCATTCTTTTTTTTCATGTAACTCCAATACTTTCCTTCCTCCTACTGTCTTATTTTAACATGGTACAAATTCACTACATTTTCCTATTACACTGGGAATGTTATCTGGAATTGGTATGGTGATGTTTTCTCTGTGTTTGTATCATAACTAAAAAAAATACAAATATTGTAGCACTGAAATACACATTTTCATTTTTAGGCAATGCATACTTACACATCAGAAATGGGACCATTAGTGTTGAGAACTTTTCTAACTATGTTTACAACTTGGCAATGAAATTAAGCATGATATTACTTGAGTAGGGTATAACTTATTGTAATTTGAATTACAGAATTTAATAATTAAATCTCAATGAAACTATTTAAAAATGTCAGGGGTACTTCATTGAAGGCCTTTAATAGTTTAGTTTCCTTAAGCAGCTGCTGAAAATAATTTAACTGACTGAATCTAATTATTAGAATATTTAATCCCTCTAGTGTGAAAATGTAACATGACATATATGAGCAATCCACACCAAAAACATATTATTAAATATAATGTGATATCCACATGTTAATTCTTTGCCAATAATATGTGTATTTCTACCTAAATTGTGAAGCATTTGTAAAAGTATTTTGTAAAGAAATAAGAGAATTTATGTCCTGATATATGTGTAATAAAATACCGTATATGCATCAACTGCTGTTGCTCGATTCTTTGCCAGTTGTAATGTACTGTAAAAAACAAAAAAATATACTGCGCTACTACTAGATAATGTACCCCCCAAAAAGCAGCAGTTAAACAGTGAGATGTGCACCAAAATACCAAACAGAAAAAAGAAATAACCGCGCTAAATATTAGTGAGACATGTGAAGTAATCTTGAAAACGTCTGTTAGAAAATACATGCGTGGGTGTAGAACATTACAATAATCAAAGAAATATACATAAGTCCATACATATATCTATAAATCAAAAAGTAATGTCCATGTGTAGTGGATGGGAACGGTTCTCAATAAAGGGATAACCTCCAGGATTAAACGGCTAAATCCTTTGGTATTACACTATGGCCAGTTTCTTTTCATCTACATGCCTGTGAGTTGAGAGTTTCGGGTCCTTGCCATATCCTCCTAGCCATGCTGTATGCAGTCTAAGTACACCAGCTGGATTTCTCATACCAGGATGAAATACAGGCTGATTTTGCTTGCCTTGCGGTAAGCGCAATATTTGTGTGGTGGCGGATCACTGAGTGTGGTGTCTATCTCATCTTCACCGTTGAGTTTGGTTGTGTCTACTCAAGGGTTTCGCTCTTGCTTTATTTTAACTTACTTATGTAAGTTTTCTACCTTCTTCTATTAAACCATCTTGCCAGTATTACACTATGGCCAGTTTTTTTTATATACATGCCTGTGAGACGGAAGTCTGGGGTCCTTGCTATATCCTCCTAGCTATGCTGTATGCAGTCAAAGTACACCAGCTGGATTTCCCATACCAGGACAGAATATAGGCTGTTTTCTGCTTGCCTTGTGGTAAGCGCAATATTTGTGTGGTGGCAGATCACTGAGTGTGGTGTCTCTCTCATCTTTACCACCGAGTTTGGTTGTGTCTACTCAAGGGTTTATCTCTTGGACTGATTTTGGTTAATCATTTTATATAAGATTCCCATCCACTACACATGGACATTACTTTTTGATTCATAGATATATGTATGGACGTATGTATATTTCTTTGATTATTGTAATGTTCTACACACACACATGTATTTTCTAACAGAAGTTTTCAAGATTACTTCACATGTCTCACTAATATTTAGCGCGGTTATTTCTTTTTTCTGTAATGTACTGTAACTAATGCAAAGATTTTAGCAAACTTACTTTCTTAGTCTAGCATGCTACTTTATGGTTGAAACTCACTGAATTCCAATTACCGTATTTATCGGCGTATAACACGCACTTTTTTCCCCTTAAAATCAGGGGAAAGTTGCAGGTGCGTGTTATACGCCGATCCCTGCCGATCCGGAGCTGTCACTTCTTCAAAATCGCGGACCGCGATTTGAAAATGGCGCCGCCGGCGCCGAAGTACACAGAGCCGATCCTCGGCTCTTTCCGGCGGCTCTCGTTTACTTTCGGCTCCACTCGTAGTCCCGAGCGGAGCTATCCGAACCTACTCGGATAGCTCCGCTCGGGACTACGAGTGGAGCCGAAAGTAAACGAGAGCCGCCGGAAAGAGCCGAGGACCGGCTCTGTGTACTTCGGCGCCGGCGGCGCCATTTTCAAATCGCGGTCCGCGATTTTGAAGATGTGACAGCAGGGACAGGGGATCCCAGGCTGCACGGGGGGAAGGCTGCACGGGGGGAAGGCTGCACGGGGGGAAGGCTGCACGGGGGGAAGGCTGCAGGGGGGAAGGCTGCACTGGGGAAGGCTGCACTGACAAGGCTGCACTGGGGAAGGCTGCACTGACAAGGCTGCACTAACATGGCTGCACTGACAAGGCTGCACTGACATGGCTGCACTGACAAGGCTGCACTGACATGGCTGCACTGACAAGGCTGCACTGACAAGGCTGCACTGGGGAAGGCTGCACTGGGGAAGGCTGCACTGGGGAAGGCTGCACTGGGGAAGGCTGCACTGACATGGCTGCACTGACAAGGCTGCACTGACATGGCTGCAATGAAGGGCATTTAAATGTAAGTTTTTTTCCCTTCAACTTCCCTCCTAAAAGTTTTTTTTCCTTAAAATTCCCTCCTAAATTGGGGTGCGTGTTATACGCCGGTGCGTGTTATACGCCGATAAATACGGTACTTTCTCTTTCCTATATGCTACTGAGTGGGGTGGTCTGTCTTTTATAAACACATGGCTTGTAACATTATTTTAATAACAGAAATATTTTTGAGAAAATCAACAAGCAGGAAATTATATTCCTCCACTTGCTATGGTTAAAAGGGATATACATTTGCATGTAATGCAAATGTCATTGTTTATAGGGAAACCTTCTGTGAGAAAGATCATTTGAGGGTCAGGATCATGAATGCACAGGCAACCATCTAATATTGAACAGATTTAGGCTGTTAGGAAAGATTTTAGTCTTTGTTTACAAAATCTGGTTATTTAAACTGAACTTTGGGAAATGGGTTATCCAGGAATGGTGTTTTGATTGGTCTGCATGTGCTAAAAACTAAGTTATAAGTCTGTATTCAGATAAACTTGCTTTTCTGACAAAACCTGTCTTTTTCATTCTAATTTTCAAAATCTATATGTTGCACTTTGAGAACAAATCAAACATTTTTAGCTTCTTCCATAGTTTTTAAATTTAGTGTATGTTGTTTTTCAGTAAGAGCCCTTTCACACTGGGGCGGTTTGCAGGCGCTATTGCGCTAATAATAGCGCCTGCAAACCGACCTGAAAGTGCCGCTGCTTTCATTCCAGTGTAAAAGCCCCGAGGGCTTTCACACTGGAGCGATGCGCTGGCAGGACGGGAAAAAAGTCCTGCCAGCAGCATCTTCGGAGCGGTGAAGGAGCGGAGTGTATACCGCTCCTTTACCGCTCCTGCCCATTGAAATCAATGGGACGGCGCGGCTACACCGCCGGCAAAGCGCCTCTGCAGAGGCGCTTTGCGGTGGTATTTAACCCTTTCTCGGCCGCTAGCGGGGGTAAAACCGCCCCGCTAGTGGCCGCATACCGACGGTAAAACGCTGCTAATAATAGCGGCGTTTTACCGCCGACACTGCCCCCGCCCCAGTGTGAAAGGGCTCTAATAATAAGAATAATAATAATAATGGGAAACTGCATCCCAGTTAAAGAATATTGATTAGCAATATAGAAAATACCTATTCCTGATGGGCAAAACATTTAGATGAATAAGCATTTATCTTTTTATCGCCTTTTTGATTGTTTACATTATTATGCTAGATATTTAATGCATTGAGACTTTGGAATTTTAATACAGTATATATTAAAGTGGTTGTCAGTTCCCATTGCCCCAGGAGAAATCACTTGGTTGCATATTGCTTAAATTAGTAATTACTCCCCACTGCAAATTCCTGTTTTGCCTCTAGCTCATGCAACTAGCTGTAAAACAAATATCTTTCTCCTCATTTCCCATCCAAAAAATTCTCTTTAGAAAGATCTCCACAGCATGCTCTTCTCTGCTGTGCTTCACCTGAACTTCAGATCGGGAAACATGCACTATACAAGTTGTATGATATGATGCATTGGGGACAAATGCTCCATGATTTATTGCCTTGATTGGAGTCCACCTGTGGTAAATTCAGTTGATTGGACATGATTTGGAAAGGCACACACCTGTCTTTATAATGTCCCATGGTTAACAGTGCATGTCAGAGCACAAACAGAGCCATGAAGTCCAAGGAATTGTCGGTAGACCTCAGAGATTGGATTGAGGCACAGATCTGGGCAAAATGGAAGAAGTTTGGAACCACCAGGTCTCTTCCTAGAGTGGACCACCTGGCCAAACTGAGCGATCGGGGGGAAGGGCCTTAGTCAAGGAGGTGACCTATAACTCCATGGTCACTCTAACAGAGCTCCAGCATTTCTATGTGGAAAGAGGAGGACCTTCCAGAAGAACCACCATCTCTGCAGCACTCCAATCAATCAAGCCTGTATGGTAGAGTGGCCAGAGGGAAATCACTCCTTAGTAAAAGGCACATGACACCCCTCCTGGAGTTTGCCAAAAGGCACCCGAAGAACTCTCAGACCATGAGAAGCAACATTTTCTGGTCTGATGAAACAAAGATTGAACTCTTTGCCCTGAATGGCAAGCGTCATGTCTGGAGGAAACCAGGCACTGCTCATCACCTGGTCAATACCATCCCTACTCTGAAGCATGGTGGTGGCAGCATCATGCTCTGGGGATGTTTTTAGCGGCAGGTCCTGGGAGGCTAGTAGAATTGAATAGAATTGAGGGAAAAATAAATGCAGCAATTTAGAGTCATCCTTGATGAAAACCTGCTCCAGAGTGCTCTGGATCTTAGACTGGAGCGAAGGTTCATCTTCCAACAGGACAATGACCCTAAGCACACAGCCAAGATAACAAAGGAGGGTCAAAATGACAAATCTGAATGTCCTTGAGTGGCCCAGCCGGAGCCCAGACTTATACCTGACTGAACATCTCTAAAGAGATATGAAAATGGTAGGGCTTGGCTTGGTGCGCAGCTTGGATGGACGCTGACTAGATGAGCTCCTGCTGCCCCAGTGTCCTGGGAGTGAAAATGACCCATACTGGGACAAAAAAAATGTCCAGATTGAACAAGAGGGGGATGCAAAATTGATCCCTCTGCTCATCAGCCACTCCAAACAACAAGCATTTCCCTGCAATCCTTAACAAGTACAGATACAGCGGCAGCGGTGGGGGAGGCAAGATGGCACCGACTCCAAGAACAACAGGCGAGGTGGATGAGA
Organism: Lithobates clamitans; assembly: GCA_037952925.1. Taxonomy (NCBI): domain Eukaryota; kingdom Metazoa; phylum Chordata; class Amphibia; order Anura; family Ranidae; genus Lithobates; species Lithobates clamitans. The sequence goes on from JBBGZY010000901.1 coordinate 584,533, forward strand.
TCTCACTGCCAGCATCTGAGAACCCAGCAAGAGGTAAAGATTTTACTGATCATCCCCTGACTTTTGCTGACATGACAGAGATTGCAGCAGACATCAAAAACTCTTATCAAAGACCTAAGTTTAGTTTCTAAAAATTATAAGACAATAGCAAAAATGCTGATTTACATTATTATGGTTACCAGAGGAGGCCTTGATTACTCTCGAACAATCAAAAGTCACAAAAAATGCATTACATAAACCAATCCTTGGTTTTCGGGTGAAATCAATGCTACATCTGCTTCATATACGGTCAGGTCCATAAATATTGGGACATCAACACAATTCTAATCTTTTTGGCTCTATACACCACCACAATGAATTTAAAATGAAACGAACAAGATGTGTTTTAACTGCAGACTTTCAGCTTTAATTTGAGGGTATTTACAACCAAATCAGGTGTAGGAATTATAACAGTTTGTATATGTGCCTCCCACTTTTTAAGGCACCAAAATTAATGGGACAGATTAACAATCAGCCATCAAACTTTTACTTTTTAATACTTGGTTGCAAATCCTTTGCAGTCAATTACAGCCTGAAATCTGGAATGCATAGACATCACCAGACGCTGGGTTTGATCCCTGGTGATGCTCTGCCAGGCCTCTAGTGCAACTCTAGTGCAACTGTCTTCAGTTCCTGCTTGTTCTTGGGGCATTTTCTCTTCATTTTTGTCTTCAGCAAATGAAAATCATGCTCAATAGGATTCAGGTCAGGTGATTGACTTGGCCATTGCATTCCACTTTTTTGCCTTAAAAAACTCTTTGGTTGCTTCGGGTCATTGTCCATCTGCAATGTGAAGCACCATCCAATGAGTTCTGAAGCATTTTGCTGAATATGAGCAGATAATATTGCTCAAAACACTTCAGAATTCATCCTGCTGCTTTTGTCAGCAGTCACATCATCAATAAATACAAGAGAACCAGTTCCATTGGCAGCCATACATGCCCACGCCATGACGCTACCACCACCATGCTTCACTGATGAGGTGGTATGCTTTGGATCATGAGCAGTTCCTTTCCTTCTCCATACTCTTCTCATCACTCTGGTACAAGTTGATCTTGGTCTCATCTGTCCATAGGATGTTGTTCCAGAACTGGGAAGGCTTTTTTAGATGTTGTTTGGCAAACTCTAATCTGGCCTTCCTGTTTGAGGCTGTGGTTTACATCTTGTAGTGAACTCTCTGTATTCACTCTGGTGAAGTCTTCTCTTGATTGTTGACTTTGACACACATACACCTAACGCCTGGGGAGTGTTCTTGATCTGGCCAACTGTTGTGAAGGGTGTTTTCTTCACCAGGAAGAGAATTCTTCAGTCATCCACGACAGTTGTTTTCCGTGGTCTTTTGGTGTTGCTAAGCTCACCGATGCGTTCTTTCTTTTTAAAGATGTTCCAAACAGTTGATTTGGCCACACCTAATGTTTTTGCTATCTCTCTGATGGGTTTGTTTTATTTTTTCAGCCTAATGATGGCTTGCTTCACTGATAGTGACAGCTCTTTGGATCTCATATTGAGAGTTGACAGCAACAGATTCCAAATGCAAATAGAACACTTGAAATGAATTCTGGACCTTTTATCTGCTCCTTGTAAATGGGATAATGAGGGCATAACACACACCTGGCCATGGAACAGCTGAGCAGCCAATTGTCCCATTACTTTTGGTCCCTTAAAAAGTGGGAGGCACATATACAAACTGTTGTAATTCCTACACCGTTCACCTGATTCGGATGTAAATTCCCTCAAATTAAAGCTAAAAGTCTTCAGTTAAACCACATCTTGTTCGTTTCATTTCAAATCCATTGTGGTGGTGTATAAAGCCAAAAAGATTAGAATTGTGTCAATGTCTCAATATTTATGGACTTGACTGTAAATAATAAAAGATCGCTCTCTATGAGCAAATGTTTAGAGATTAGGCAACAGTTTTGGAGATTATAACCTCCAATCTTTGATTTAAACCATCAATCTCAAGATATCTTACAGACACCTGTTTGGTGATCTGTATAAACATATGATATCCCCCCTCGCCTTACCACTCACCCCTAACAGAATATATTCAGATAATATCTTAAACCAACAACACCTGTTTTCAAATAATCCATACGACTTTGGGTGTTTACTTGATACCCAGGGTTGTGACTCATACATGAACAACCCCCCTTTTTTATCCTAAATTACTTTCTATTTCTAGACCTACCCCCTCTTCTTCCCCACCCCCCTTCTTTCTTTTTTTTAAATTTCTTTACACTTCCCCGTCTCATCTGACACCCAATCAAAATAATATGGCATACGCAGGCCTGGGAAAATCACCCACCATAATTTTGCACAATACAAATGGACTAAATACACCTGAAAAGCAAGTAAAATATTGTATGAATTAAAGAAAAATAAACCACAAATTGTATATCTACAAGAGACACACTTTAAAGGCTAATACCTAAACTAACAAACAATTATTTTACAGAAGCGTTCCATGCGACAACAAAAAGGTGTATTGATTCTCCTGAGTAAACACACAACCTTTTCCACAGAACATCAATTGGTTGACCCGGAAGGCAGATATATCTTCCTGAAAGGAAATTTAGACGGAAAACCTGTCACATTAGCGAACGTTTACTTTCCTAATAAATCGCATATAACTTTCTGTCAACTGATAATTGATGAACTGAAAAGCTTTGTCGAGGGTTGTATCCTCCTAGGAGGTGACCTTAACATCCCTTTAAACCCAATCCAAGATGCGTCCTCAGGCAAATCTTGTATTGCAAACAGAATCCTTACCAAAATTAAAAAACTACTAAAATCAATGACTTTAATTGACACCTGGAGAACATTACACCCAACGAGAAAAGATTACACCTTCTACTCCACCCCACACAAACACTATACAAGAATTGATCACATATTCATCACACAGAGAGACCCTATAGATCTCGATAAAGCAGAAATAGTAAACATAACCATCTTGGACCATGCTCCGATTTCAATCACCTTAAAAACAAGCATAAACTGCCCACAAAAAGCCTGTTGGAGATTAAATGCCTCTTTATTAGTTGACCCAAATATCTAATCTCAGATTCAGAACTCACTCACCAACTACTTTCAGACAAACAACACCCCAGACATATCACCCCTGACAATATGGGACGCACATAAAAGTGTAATAAGGGGCGAACTGATCAAATGGGGTTCACGGAAAAAAAAAAAGAAAGAGAAAAAAACATCAATGACCTTGTACTTAAAATCACTAATTTAGAACTTATCCACAAACATTCACAAGCCCAACAGATGGATCAGGAACTGACACAGACTAGGAAAACCCTACAAAACCTACTAGATTCCAAAGCAAAGAGATCACTTTTCTTCAGGAGGTCGATTTACTACGAACACGGGGATAAAGGAGGTAAACTCCTGGCAAAAGCCTTAAAAGAAGCAAAATTAGCGAACAATATCCATGGAGTTCGTAGTGAAGACAGCAATATGAAGTGAAAAAATAATGGGCATGGCACCAGATAATAAAACGTGCACTCTCACAATCTAATGCTGCTCCTAAAATTAGATAATATACAGACAGTGAAGGGTGCATCAGTAGTGCAATATCCAAATAATTAAATAATCATGTTAACTCAATAATGTAATAAAGTGCAACAGTGCATAATACAATAAAAAATTAAATCATGTAAATGCCAATTAAAGTGAATATAGTGCAAAAAAAGTTCATAATTTGTCTCATATAATTATGAAACAAAAAAACGCAATCTTCTTAAATATACTCCAATAACCACATGACAATAAAGTGCAAATGCTGTAAAATTCGTGCTTCACCCGAAGTGATATGTCAAAGCGCTCACCAGACAGTAGTGGCCACAGAGTGACCCTCAGGCATGGAAAAGATCAAGTGGAATATCTCATTGGGGTTTCTTTCTGGATGTTGTGGCATAGAAGATTGCTGTGCAGAGGGACTCCAGTGGCAGGACAACAGGAGTATATATATGTGGTACCAGTACCAGAGCCCTGGTACTTCGAATCCACAACCAAATCTGTAAAAAGTGGCTCCCCATGAAAGCCACAAAAGGCTCAAATAGTGTAAAAACGTCTTTAATCCAAATAAAACTTTACAAACAGATTGGGATGCAAGGTACAGGACGAGAAAACAAACGGGCTGCAGCTATGGAGGAAAAACAGAGACCGATACAGCACCTTACGAGTCTGTAGGTTACTTGTTGCGTGTCTCAGTGGGCGCTCCAGCTGATACCAGGAACAGGACTCATTGCTGAGTGTCGAGCTTCCCTTTCAATATATTTCACGCTGTGCGCGCATCATCAGGAAATCAGGCTCTGGTATAAGAAGTCACACACTGCCACTGGAGTCCCTCTGCACAGCAATCTTCTATGCCACAACATCCGGAAAGAAACCCCTGATGAGATATTCCACTTGATCTTTTGCATGCCTGAGGGTCACTCTGTGGCCACTACTGTCTGGTGAGCGCTTTGACATATCACTTTGGGTGAAGCACAAATTGTACAGCATTTGCACTTTATTGTCATGTCGTGATTGGAGTATATTTAGGAAGACTGCAGTTTTTTCTTTCATAAATATATGAGACAAATTATGAACTTTTTTTGCACTATATTCACTTTAATTGGCATTTACATGATTTAATTTTTTATTGTATTATGCACTGTTGCACTTTATTACATTATTGAGTTAACACGATTATTTAATTATTTGGATATTGCACTACTGATGCGCCCTTCACTGTCTGTATAAGACGGCAATATGGTCCATGAATTAAACAAAATAGCAGAACTTTTCCATAATTTCTATTCGATATTATACAACATACCACCCCAAAACAAACCGACAAATTTTTTAGGTAATAGGGAACAAATAATTTCAGAATATCCTACTAATTATAACATGCCCATGCTACCCCAAACTGACGCAACCTTATTAGAAAGACCCATAACACCAGAAGAAGTATCAAATATCATAAAAGACCTGAAAACTGGGAAAAGTCCTGGCCCCGACAGCTTCACCTCACAATATTAAAAAAAATTATTTGAAAACATATTAACTCAGACACTGACTAAAGCACTAAACGCCATCTCCAAAGGTCACAAGGCATCAAAAGATTTTCTTTTGGCTTACATTACAGTGATTCCAAAACCGAATAAAGATCCTACTAACTGCACGAATTATAGGCCCATTTCCCTACTAAATTTAGATTTGAAGCTTCTCGCAAAAATTCTAGCTAACAGAATTAGACCGTTCCTTGACAAACTCATTGGACCTGAACAGGTGGGGTTCATGCCAGGACGTGAAGCAAAAGATAACACAACTAAAAGTCTCAACTTAATTCATAGGATTAGACATAGCAATATCAAAGGTCTCCTGTTGTCAACTGAAGCAGAGAAGGCCTTCGATAGGGTCTCCTGGGAATATATGTTCTCCACCTGCAAACACATTGGGTTTGGCAACAAAATGATGACGTGGGTAAAGTCTTTATATGTTAACCCCAGCGCAAAAATAAAAATCAATGAAACATACTCAGACCCCATAGAAATTCATAATGGAACAAGATAGGGTTGCCCCCTCTCGCCTTTATTATTCAACTTATCTATCGAACCACTAATTAGAACTATCAACCTACAACCTTCGATCCATGGCTTTAGTTTAGATAAAAGAGAATACAAATTAGCAGCATATGCTGATGACTTACTGTTCTGTATTACCCAACCATATATTTCTATCCCAAATTTAAATAAAACTTTTCAAGAATTCAAATACATACAGAATTTTAAAATTAATCAAAAAATCAGAAGCAATGGGTCTATCACTTTCCGAAAAAACTGAACAGCAAACACTTATGCAGCGTACACACAAGCGGAATGTCCATCAGGAAAAGTCTGATGGGAGCTTTTCATTGTATATTCCGACAATGGGTATGCCCCATCGGACTTTTTCTGTCGAAAATTCAGAAGGACTTAGAGTAATAACATAAAAACGTGAGCAGCGCTACAAAAAGTGATTGCAATATATGAAAGTTATATAAATACATATAAACCAAAGGTGATGAACCCAAAGAATAAACAATATGAGTGCCAAAAACAAAAACATAAAAGGGTGGTAAAAATTAGTCCCAACAGTGAAAAATGTGGAAATAATAAAGAATCTGTGCGTGGAATCATCAAAAATTGTTCAAAACAAATGAAAGTGAGGTTGATCAATCACATAAACAGCAATTTGTGAGAAGATCCACCATCGTATGTGCTAAACGCTTACCAGAGCTTTGGTAAGCTTGTAGATAGCCTGATGCTCAATGGTAAGTAATGTCACACCACGGCTTCTCAGTGAAGAGCCAGAAGCACACAGGGTTGCTCCCTTCAATAAGGCGATCAGCAGGCAGGACCCAAAAAGATAATATCACAACGGCTCTCCATAGTGTAAATCAGTAAAATCCAAGTTTAATAGAAATTAAAAGTTACACTTACATGAGGAATTTAGGTAAAAGCATGGAAACAAACAACAGCAGCAGCCAGCCGGGTTACAGACACCCGTTCGGGATGAGGTAGTCAGTGATGACGTCAGCGCGTCAACCTTCCAACGTACGTTTCGTCTCACGAAGACATCCAGACATAGATAGAGAACATGTTCTAAATTTTTCCGACAGAAGTAATCTGGAAACCCGCTCGTCTGTATGCTATTCCGACAGCAAGTAGGAGGCAGAAGTGCTCGGTCTGGTAAAACTAGCATTCGGAATGGTGATAGCACATTCCTCACGCTGCAAATTCTGTGATCTTTTAACCATTTCCCGACTGGCGCATGCCAATGTAAGTCGGCATTACCATTGCATGAGCGCCGGCCGGGAGCTCCGTGAGTCAGGTCATGGATCCCGCGGACTCGATCGCCGTGGGGATACCCACGATCGCCTTATGGAGAGGACGAACGGGGAGATGCTGATGTAAACAGCATCTCCCCGTTCTGCCTAGTGACAGTGTCACTGATCTCTGCTCTCTGTCATTGGGAGCAGAGATCAGTGATGTGTCACAGCTAGCCCATCTCCCCTACAGTTAGAAAACACTCCCTGGTACTGACTTAACCCCTCCCCACCCCCTAGTGGTTAACCCCTTCACTGCCAGTGTCATTTACGCAGGAATCAGTGCATTTTTTAGCACTGATTGCTGTATAAATGACAATGATCCCAAAAATGTGTCAAAAATGTCCGATGTGTCTGCCATAATGTCTCAGTCACAATAAAAATCGCTGCCATTACTAGTAAAAAAAAAATTATTAATAAAAATTAATTAATTAATTAATTAATTAATAAAAATGCCATAAAACTATCCCCTATTTTGTAAACGCTATAACTTTTGCGCAAACCAATCAATAAACGCTTGTTGCGATTTATTTTACCAAAAATATGTAGAAGAATACGTATCGGCCTAAACTGAGGAAAATAAATGTTTTTTTAATTATTTTTTGGGGAATATTTATTATAGCAAAAAGTAAAAAATTATGTGTTTTTTTCAAAATTGTTGCTATTTTTTTGTTTATAGCGCAAAAAATAAAAACCACAGAGGTGATCAAATACCACCAAAAGAAAGCTCTATTTGTGGGAAAAAAAAGGATGTCAATTTTATTTGGGAGGCATGTCGCACGACCGCGCAATTGTCAGTTAAATCGACACAGTGCCGAATCGCAAAAAACGCAATGGTCAGGAAGGGGGTAAATTCTTCCGGGGCTGAAGTGGTTAATGTAGCACATTCTTTTGTGCTTTATAATGCTAGAATAATGAAGTTGTTTTGCTGCTGATATTCACACAGTTTGTGAGTTCTCACAAACTTATTTCTTTATAATTTCTTGTGATCTCATGAATAATCTTATTTTTTTAAAGCCAGATCTCTAGAATATTTAAAAAAATATTTTTTTAGAGTCATCTTTTTTTTATTATTTTTTTTATTTCATCAAGATCTCCTTTTTTTGTGATTATTGCAAAATTAGTTTCTAGTGATCTCCCTAATTTTTTTATTTATTTTTTGTGTCAAGTTACCACAATAACATTATTATCTTGTATTTTTTACCTCAAGGAGGCTGGTTGGTGTCCCTTGTTAATTTGACATTGTCTTTTTGAAATGTACCTGCCTACTCACAATCAAACTGTCCTTTTTGAATAAAAACACATAGGCAAGTATTTTCCGAAAATAAAATATCTATTTATTCTGGGTAACAAAATAAAGATGAAGGCAATGCTGGAGAAAGTTTTGGCATCTGCAAAGCCTTTTGGCCCCCAGGGCACACATCAAGTCTGTGTGAAAAAAATTGTTATCTTGAGGAGTCCATATAATAGTGATCACAATCTGGTCCAGGACTCCCAGAGATCAGGACCAGCAGCAGATGACATTTATGTCCCCAGGCTGTGGTACTACACAAGCCTGCGTCTTCTGTCCGACCAGACTGAACACAGGCCTTTCTTCTCTTTGCTGCAGCCTTCCCTCCACGCTGTCCTGCACCCTTCCCTGCAGCCTTCCTTGGAGGCTGTGGCTCTGGTGGTGGACTAGTGGCAGGAGGAGGAGGAGAAGGAGGAGGAGGAGGAGTAGGATGATGAGAGAGATCATATATGTGGCTGTTTTCTGTCAGCTGGCCCCTCAGCCCCATCTGAAGGGCCTCAACAATAATTCCCTCACAGAGGAAGCGTTGGCCCTCCTCCAATTTCAACAATCTTGTGGCTAGATAGCAGCCATAGGCCTCTTCAGCGTCGGGTTGACTTTGGAGGATATTGCTTACTTCCCTAATGAGGCCCAGTGCTGCCTCCTTTCTCATTGGTCGTTTGAAGGCAGAGGGGAGGCACCTGGGATTGGGTGAGGCTCCTACTGGGGCCAGCCACCTCCTGGCTGTCACTGGGCACGGCCACCTCCTGGCTGTCACTGGGCACAGCCTCCTCCTGCCTGCCTTTTTATAGACCCTTGTCCTGGCTGAGCTCATCCTGTGTATAAACAAGGGACATAGTTTTAGTTTTTGCTTCATCAATCACACACAATTTTTAGCTCATGATTTGCAAATTGAATGTTAATAAATAGAAAAGACTATCATTCTGACCCCAGCATTTTTCATTCTTGTCCCAAACATTTTTGGCCACTACTGTCTAATGATTTATAACAAAGTGATTTACATATCAATAATTATTTATCAATTATAACATCTAGTTAACATCATTAATATTAGGACAATAAATGTATAAAAATAATATACCTGGCTTCAGCTGGGCGCATCCACTTCTTCCAGGATGGAGGGCCCAGGTTGTTCCTTGTCAGCCTCTGCTGGGGTTGAGGGAAGGGTGGAGGGAAGGCTGCAGGGAAGGGTAGAAAGTGATTCCCTGGCTTCAGTCTGGTCATCCAGAAACTGCAGTTTGTTGAACTACCACAGCCTGGGTACACACACTTGCGCTGCTGCTGCTCCTGATCTGAGTGATTTTTTAATCTTCTTATGCTCCTTCTTATACATGTTCCTCAAGATCTCAATTTTACTTTCCAAAAACTGGATGGCTTCATCGAGGTCCCGAGTCTTCACAAATCCCAGAAGTTTCTCCAGCGTTGACCTCCTAGCTTGTTTATTATAATATAAGCTGTGTTTCACCTCCCACAAATTCCTCATCTCCCTGTATCTGTCTACGAAACTTAACATGGATTCTGGGTCCTTAAAGTGATTCATCTTTACTGTAAGACAATACACAAGACAAAAACACTAATGTCAGCCTAAATTCTCATAATCTTAGCCCAATATAGGCCTCAATCTTGAAGGAGTATAGGCCACTGATGGCCCAAGTTAAAATTTTACCTTCGTTATAACGTTCGTTGCTTATGTTCCTCCTTCCTCCGCACACAGAACGTACGTATGACACACGCGTGTTAACTTTATATACACTGCACATGCCTGAAACTATGCCCGTGTCGCCTGCCCCTGATGTTCCTTCTAGAATATTCCCCTACCCTTCTTTTTAAGGCGCGCAGTAGGAGCGACATGGCGTAGAAAGAGCAGGCGTGTGTTAATTCCACTAACAAGGAAAGCCCGGAGCCAGAAACATTCTGATCCCGGAGGAGAAGATTTAAGGCCCCAAATATGGCCTTTGTAGAGATGGTGGAGATGGTGGACATTATGAGGAGGACCGACTATGATGGAAAGTATGGACTGTACCTAAACCCAAATGTGAGAAAGGCCAAGATCATGACTAAAGTTGTGAAGAGTCTGCACAGAAATTTTGGGGTAGGACGATCCAAGGAGCAATTGAGGAAATGCTGGTCAGACCTGAAACTGAGGGAGCAGGATCAGTATAGAAGAATCAAGAGGGTGCGTCTAAAAAGTAAGTGAAGGGATATTTTAGCTTGCTGTCCACCATTTTAGCTATACACCTCTGTAAAAATGTGTATCCATTTTAGAATAATATGTATATGTGACGTCTATGAGAAGTTAAGTTTAAATTTGTTATAAATGGCTTGATTTCTCCGAAATGACATGTAAGCCTTTTCTTGTTGTTAGCTTCTATATGAGTTATTAATATTCTATTTTTGCTTGTTTTATAACATCTTGTAAACACAAGTGTAAACACGGAAATAAACTGGCAGACCATTTTGAGAACTGCATGTATTGACTGTGTGTCATAACTTCTTATCAAAGTGGTTCCCAGGCCTGATTGGGTTTGAAAGAACACTCTAGACAGGATATCATACAAGGGTTCATTTGCTCCTAAAACATCAGTACACCCCATCAGTTGGTGTCAGAAGTGCTGCGGTCATCATTATCTAAGTCTGGTGAGTCTGATTTAATTATCATTATTTCTCTTACCGTGACTTTTAGTTTAAAAGACCATTTCCCTATATGGAATTAACAGAAGGTGTAGTGTTAAAAACATTTATGCAAATGTATAAACCTCGGTAGAAGTCAGTTCGGGTGACGGCAGTGTAAGGAACTCTGAGATAGTTCCAAGGGGTTCTGAGAAGCCCAAAGTAATATAATACAGTACTGTAAGAAGTTTGATAAAGATATCTGATAGAGTGTGCCAGAAAAACCCAACCTCTTTGCTTACCTTTCCTATCGCTTAGAAGATATAAAATAAGATATAAAATAAGATAATTTGTACGGGTATTGTGTGGATTTTATCGGACGCTGCGAGGTGAGGTGGCGTCCACCATTGTATTAAAATGGGTCAGCTTTCAGGGAAGAAGATTCCCCCTCCAGATGTAGGAGAGACATGTAAATGTTATGTAGCCAGAATATGTGGAACTGATTATGTGTATATTAACCCTTGGGTAGATAATCTGGAGGGATGGACTGAAACCATGAGGAGTAGTAACCCGTTTCCCAGACAGGGCGAAAATGATACTTTTCACATGGATATGATTAAGGGCCTTTGCTTGGGAGATAGGGAAGCCTTTGCATATTATACGGGAGACCCCCAGTGGGATAAGGAATATATAAGGAAAGGCGGGGAAAATTGGTTATTGTATGCCCCCTACTGGTATGAGAGAGCGGATAAGAAAATAAGAAAGAAAAGTCCAAATCCAAGGGACAAGGAAGCCCCGGGGTTACATGCTTGTGAGAAGAGACTTAAATCAGGTTTCCCATCCCTAGTTCCAGGTGCACTAGCTCTTACCCCTGCTCCCTGTGCCCCGCCACCTCCACCTTATGTACCGCAGCCAAACAGGGGATCACCTAAACAAATATACCTCTCGTTCTCAAAAGAGGATATGGAGTTTTTGGCTGCAGTTGCAGCAGTCTGTTTATTTGAGAATAGAGTGCCACCTGCAGAGGCACCTGCTCTCCCTGCATCTGTTCCACAGCAGGGTGCAGGGTGCAGTGGTGGATCAGGCACTGCCTGGTGCTGCTTCCTCCACTATAGATGAGGAATTACCCAAGGCTGAAAAGACACCTGCGGAGGAACATAAACCATAGATGCCCCACAAACCCCATAGAGAAGATCCTGCTCAAACTAGGAGTACAACTCAGATGTTAAAACAGGCTGCACACGCTGCAGAGGGTCAGAGTACAAAACACGCAGTTTTAAAACAGGCAGCTGACAGAGAGCAGCCGGAGGAAGAAGAGGAAGTAACTACACAGTTAGTTTTGCAGAATTTTCCTTTCCTGACTCTGGGTGACATTCTGGTAATAAAGTCTATAGATATTGAGGATATCAGTCGTATTATCAAACATTGCCCCAAACCTTCCACATCAGCTTTGGGGGCAATAGCTTATTTAAAGAAAGCTTGTAAGGGTAGAAATTATACACAGGAAGATATAAGAATCATTATAGACAGTTTGGTGGGAACTACCTCCCCTTGGGATTGGACTAAAGTGCCCACCATAAAAGTCCTAGAGGCACCCACCACCAAGGCAGAGGCTTATTCACTAAATACTGTTGAAGGAACCTTATGTGGGAAGAGCTAGAGAAGGAAATGAAAAGAGTTTTCATTAATAAGTCATCACTCCCTACTGCAGTAGCTTACAAACAAAAATCATCAGAGTCAGTGTTGGAATTTTGGAAAAGATTTCAGGAAGTCTGGACACAAGATGCCAGACTTAACACTCAAGATGAAATGCACAGTCTTCTAATACAGACTTCTTAGTAACTTAGACATCTTAGCAACCTGACCCCTAAATATGCACTCACTGTGAGACAGCAGATTTCAGAGGCTACAAAGAGTATGACTGATTTTCAAAAAACATTGACTGAAAAAGACGAAGCGGGATGTTTTGACATCCCCAAACAAACACCAGTACCGACACATTACCAGGATAATTTCTCAGGAAATCAAAGGGGAAACTTTTACAAGAAAAAGGGACAGAACAGAGGGTGTTATAGAGGTGGATATAGGGGAAGAGGACGGCCACAAAGAGGGGACTTCCAGCAAAGGCAACCTAAGACAGGGTGTTTTAACTGCGGAGACCCCGGACATTGGAAAGCTCAATGCCCCTGGTATGACCAGGAGTGTACAAATTCAGGGCCACCCACTGCCCCCACTCCCCCTCAGGCACCAACCCCAGTACAGCAGCAACATGGTGTTAAGTACCCCATTTCTTGGAGACAACAGCAGTCACAATGAAGCTGCCTGGAAGGTAGTATCCCGGCATTTCCACTTGTCTCTCATTCTTATCATGAACAGCCTATAATTTCATTGCTAGTAGACAGGCATGAGGTACCATTCTTGTCCGATAGTGGAGCGATGTGCAGTATCATTAGCAAGGATTTTTGTAGGGGAGAGGTCGTGGATGCTGAGCCTTCAATGGGAATAAATGGGATACTCACCAAAACGTTTAAAACACCCCCGCTTTCACTAAGCACCCGTACTGGTGCTGATTGTGATCTGCAACATTGTTTCAGAATTATTCCTGATTGTCCCGTGAGTCTCTTGGGAAGAGATTTGCTGGGAAAATTAGGCATTACAATGAAAGTGACTGCAAAAGGAGGGTTACAGTAGGTGCCGCCGATATTGTGTCAATCTCGCCGCTGTTAGCGAATGCCGCGGAAGTGCTAAAAAAAGTGCTAATTTTAAAGGCTTATATGCAAGTTATTGTCATAAAAAGTGTTTGAGGACCTGGGTCCTGCCCCAGGGGACATGGATCAATGCAAAAAAAAGTTTTAAAAACTGACGTTTTTTTCAGGAGCAGTGATTTTAATATTGCTTAAAGTCAAACAATAAAAGTGTAATATCCCTTTAAATTTCGTAGCTGGGGGGTGTCTATAGTATGCCTGTAAAGGGGCGCATGTTTCCCATGTTTAGAACAGTCTGACAGCAAAATGACATTTCAAAGGAAAAAAAAGTCATTTAAAACTACTCGCGGCTATTGCATTGCCGGTCCGACAATACACATAGAAGTTCATTGATAAAAACGGCATGGGAATTCCCCACAGGGGAACCCCGAACCAAAATTAAAAAAAAAATGACGTGGGGGGTCCCCCTAAATTCCATACCAGGCCCTTCAGGTCAGGTATGGATATTAAGGGGAACCCCGGCCAAAATAAAAAAAATGACGTGAGGGTTCCCCCTAAATTCCATATCCGGCCCTTCAGGTCTGGTATGGATATTAAGGGGAACCCCGGCCAAAATTTAAAAAAAAATGACGTGGGGGTCCCCCTAAATTCCATACCAGACTCTTCAAGTCTGGTATGGATATTAAGGGGAACCCCGCGCCAAAATTAAAAAAAAAAAAACAGTGTGGGGTCCCCCCAAAAATCCATACCTGACCCTTATCCGAGCACGCAACCTGGCAGGCCGCAAGTCACCATGCATCAGTGGCCCCACCCCCCCGTTATTTAAGAACCGTCAGAAGAGGAGACACGTCACACAGCAGGAGCCTCCTACCATGCCAGCATGGATGTGGAGCGGCCCGGAGAAGAAGATAAAGAAGAGAAGAAGATGAAGAGAAGAAGATGAAGAAGAGAAGAAGATAAAGAGAAGAGCGGGAGCCTCCCTCCATGCCATCATGGATGCGGAGCGGCACGAGGAGAAGAGATGCTGGACGAGAACACCGGAGAAAGAACCAGAAGAACCAGAAGAACCAGAAGAAGAAGATGAAGGAATATAGAAGAAAGAAGAAAGAAGAAGCATTTAAAAAAAGGAATTGTCAAAAACTGTCTCTTGTCATTTTTAACATTTTTGACAGTTTTTTAGTGAAATGGTAGGGGTACTTTTGTACCCCCTTACCATTTCACACAGGGGGGGGCCGGGATCTGGGGGTCCCCTTGTTAAAGGGGGCTTCCAGATTCCGATAAGCCCCCTGCCCGCAGACCCCCACAACCACCGGCCAGGGTTGTGGGGATGAGGCCCTTGTCCTCATCAACATGGGGACAAGGTGTTTTGGGGGGCTACCCCAAAGCACCCTCCCAATGTTGAGGGCATGTGGCCTGGTACAGTTCAGGAGGGGGGGCGCTCTTTCATCCCCCCTCTTTTTCTGCGGCCTGCCAGGTTGCGTTCTCGGATAAGGGTCTGGTATGGATTTTTGGGGGGACCCCACGCCGTTTTTTTAAAAAATTTTGGTGCGGGGTTCCCCTTAAAATTCATACCAGACCTCAAGGGTCTGGTATGGAATTTAGGGGGACCCCCACATCATTTTTTTTAAATGTTGGCCAGGGTTCCCCTTAATATCCTTACCAGACCTGAAGGGCCTGGTATGGAATTTAGGGGGATCCCCACGTCATTTTTAAAAAAAATGTTGGTTCGGGGTTCCCCTGTGGGGAATTCCCATGCCGTTTTTATTAATGAACTTTTATGTGTATTGTCGGACCGGCAATGCAATAGCTGCGAGTAGTTTTAAATGACTTTTTTTCCTTTGAAATTTAATTTTGCTGTCAGACTGTTCTAAACACAGGAAACATGCGCCCCTTTACAGGCATACTATAGACACTCCCCAGGTACAAAATTTAAAGGGATATTATACTTTTATTGTTTGACTTCAAGCATTATTAAAATCACTGCTCCCGAAAAAACGGCCGTTTTTAAAACATTTTTTTTGCATTGACCCAGGTCCCCAAACACTTTTTATGACAATACCATGCATATAAGCCTTTAAAATTAGCACTTTTGATTATTCATGTTCGTGTCCCATAGACTTTAATGGTGTTCGCGTGTTCGAACAAACTTTTTTCCTGTTCGCATGTTCTGGTACGAACCGAACAGGGGGGTGTTCGGCTCATCTCTAGTCATCACACTACTACAGTACTGTGGCTAAAGGAGGGTGTGTGAAGGTGGTCCAGCGGATGCGCATTAGTCTTTACTGCCCAGTGTCCAGAGTTCGATTCCCCAGTTAACTTTTTTTTTAATTGTCTTTTATATAGTATATTAGAGTACAGTACTGTTTGTACAGTATTTGATACATGTTACTGTATGTTTTTTTAAATGTCTAATATATGCTTATTAAATAGAGTATTGTAAAAGCAAATGTATGCAAATCATGTCTGCACAGTTTAGCGACTGTACTGTACTGTACACTTTCATTTTTTTTAACAGATGTTTTTACTGTATAGTACTGTACAGTATCTTATCAAATATCTCAATGCTGTTTCAGGGTTCTTTCATACAGTACAGTACATGTACCAAACATTTTGGCACGGGCTGTCTTACAGCACAGAACCCCCATGATCTCGGCCTGCAGACGGTGGGGAAATGACGTGCAGGATTGTTTCCCTACTGTACTGTACTGTACAGTACCTGTACTCCTGCCAGCTGAAGTCAGTTGGCACGGTACAGCACACATTGCACCCTGGCGGGGGGGGGGAGACTCTGCACGGACCAATTAAAGTGTGTCTGCTCTGTGCTCTTACACAACTGCTGCCAAGCCCATTCACTGTACAGTACTGTACATGTGTGCCGCTCCGCGCTCATGCACCCTTCAGCCGGTGCGGGACGCCATTCTGCAACACTATGAATTATGGTCTTGTAGTTCTGCCATGCAGTGACATATTCGTGGTCTTTGTGGTGGAAGGGGCAGTTACCCTGTACAGTACTGTATTTGCTGCAGTATACAGTACTAAACACTGTTTCTAATGGAAGCTTTTTTTTTCTTTGTCACAGGCATAGAACAAATCTGACAGGGCTTTTACTGGACCTTTTCCGTACTCTAGTTTTGTCATGCAGATCCACCTTAATCTACTGCACAGTACAGTATAGTATTGTATACAGTACACTGCTGCACTCCAGACTCGTAATGCCTTTCTCAGATCCCCCGCATGATCTCCACAGGGAGCAGTGGAGATGTTTCCATTCACCAATTACTGTACATTATACAGTATATTGGTGTGGTGGTGTCACTTTGGTGTTCTAATTTTATTAATTTTTTTATTAGACATTTCATTATAGACTGAGTTTTTGTATGGTAATTTTATTATTTTGTGTTCAGATTTTATAGACAGGTTTTATTTTAGGTATTTTTTTTCTAAAAAAAAGCAAGTAAAAGCTACATTTTAAAGATACTGTACCTGTACTTTAGAGTATTTGTGTTTTTTTTTTATTTATGTTTAATGTGTACAGTAATTTGGAGCCAATTTCAACTACAGTAGTAAGGTTGGCAAAGTGAATAAATATTACATTTTATATACTGTATAAATAAACATGGTCTCCCATACTGTTCATAAACTATTTTTATTTAATGGAGTCCCGCAAAAATAAACAGTACATATTGTTTAATAACAGTAGTACGACACTTGTACAGTACAGTATACTGTAGGTACAGTACAATCATGTACAGTTCTGTAGCTTACAGTAGTACTGTACCACACCATCTCAATGGGGATCATAGCCGGCGATCTGTAAATTCAGTGATCATATACTGTACAGTACAGTACTGTAGAAGAATTACATATTGTTTGCTGCAACATTGCACCATTCCTCTTAACCACCACCTACTGTACAGTACTGTATGTCAATTGGGATCATATCCGGCGATCTGTAAAAAAAAAGAAAAAAAATTCTTACTCAGGGGCTGTCTGCAACCAGTTAACCCCATTACTGGCCATAAATGGTGCAGTACAGGAATGTTTTGGATCATTGTCCATTATCACACGGCATCCGCCTGGGTATACTTGCTTTAGTTACTGTACAGAAACATACTTCACCCCCCCCCAACAACTCAGCCAGTTGTGGTGTTGGGCCAGTTTACAGGCACCGCCCATGGCGCTCATTCTCTTCCCTCCTCAGCTCTCAAGGTTGCAATGTGAACAGAGGGGGGTAGGGGAGCTGTTATTTAAGCTTGCTGAGCCAGAGCTGTGAGAAAAAGGGTTTAAAAAGATTCAGCCTTAGGCAGACTGTTACTGTAGGCAGGCCACAAGGTTGTCTAGCACTGAAAGGTGTCCCTCCTCCCACCCACACCAATCAACAGCACAGCAACATGGTACAGCACAGTTTCTGCAGTGTCTACAGCACATTAACTACTGTACATGATATTATTTAACACTGTAACTCTAGTGTCTTTATTCCAACTTTGACCAAGGGCATTCTCGTGACATCCTGAGGAATTCGTTAACTTTGTCCTTACAAGCTTGCACATTGTCCCCTTGGAATCTTTTGTGGACAAAGTCGAGAATGGTTGCTTTCAGATTTGCAGGGATTCCCGGTTTGCGATTATCACCATCAAAATTAACTCTCTTGGTCCACTGCTGGTATTGCTCCAATGATATTAAATGTTTAAAAACAAGCCGGGCCATATTGCCCGGTTTGTTGACCGAATGCAGGACTATAAGGGCTGTATCCTCTTCGGTTATGACTGGGAGGGCACAGTCTGGTAATGGAGACATGGTCTTTCTACTCCTTGACACCGACGATACCCTGCTGCCTGTAGTGCTTGTCATTGGGTATGTTAAGGACACTGGGCTTGGATTGCTTCTGACTGTGGTGGTCATAGAATCCAAGGGTGTGACAGATGTGAAGGACACTGGGCTTGGATTGCTTCTGACTGGGGTGGTCATAGAATCCAAGGGTGCCACAGCAGTAACTTTGTCATACATTGGTGGTGTCAGAGGTATTTGCAAAATAGGAGAAAGAGGAATCTGTGAATCGACACCCATCTCTTGTGGTGCCATGTAATCCTCTAGCAAATTCATCTGGCTAATTCTGTGCAACCGAGTGTTCGCAAACTCCTGCTCCAGCCTCTCTTGTCCAGCCTCGAGTTCTTCCTGTCCAGACTTAAGTTCTTCATGTCCAGTGTGAATCTGCAGTATGCACCCCACTGCTCCCGCCAGTGTTTTACGCAGTAAGCTCACCTGGCGTTCCAGCCGCTTGAGATGCATAAGGTGTTCACTATTATGCTGTCTGTCAACTGGCTGCTTCAAAAAATGCTTTCTCTTTTAAAGTCCATGAACCCTTTTTACTTCAGATGCAGGGAGTTTGTCAACTTCAGGTGTTGCTGGTTGTGCAGGGGTTACAGTGTGAACAGGCACTTCGGATGCAGATGCTGCAGAAAGCACAGGCAGGTCGTCCATTTCAAGTGTTGCTGGCTGTACAGGGGTTACAGTGCGCACAGGCACTTCGGATGCAGGTGCTGCAAAAAGCGCAGGCAGGTCGTCCACTTCAAGTGTTGCTGGCTGTGCAGGGGTTACATTACGTGCAGGCGCTTCTGATGGAACCAACAGTGCATGGATTTCAGGTGCAGCGTGGAGCCCATGGAATTTAGGTGTTCGGCAGAATGTTAGCTCCTCTCCCTTCCTCAGCCGTTCTGCGACAGCCAGTCCCTCTTCTGAAACTGTTGATTATAAATACAGTATTGCGGTCAGTTCTTTAGTTGTAATAATGTCTTTAGTAATAATAATGCTTTCTTCATTTCTAAAACTGTATGTTTCTATTTCCTACAAACCACAATTACTGTACAACATTCTAAAAACATTAGATTTTAGAGGACACATTGGGGGTTATTTACGAAAGGCAAATCCACTTTGCACTACAAGTGCAAACTGCAAGTGCAAAATGCACAGAAAGTGCACTTGGAAGTGCAGTCGCTGTAGATCTGAAATGAGGAGAAGCAGATTTTTATCATCCAATCATGTGCAAGCTAAAGTGCTGTTTTTTATTTTCCTTGCATGTCCCCCTCAGATCTACAGCGACTGCACTTCCAAGAGCACTTTCAGTGCAATTTCAAGTGCACTTTGCACTTGTAGTGCAAAGTGGATTTGCCTTTATCCTTTTTTCTCAGTGAAACATACAAAAAATCACAGCAATTATGAAGGGAGGAACAAAGTACAGGTTACTGTATCAGACTACAAAATATACAGTAGCAGAATACAAATGTACAGTACTGTATCTCTATAGTAAGTCCAATTACAGGTACTGTATATTGCAGTACAGTACCTGTACAGTACTGTACTGTACATGCATTTTCACTCAGCAACAGTATTACTGTATGAACTGTTCAGTAACTCACCCCATAACAGAATTCTTTTTTTTCTCTCGTCTCGGTTTCTTGGGCTGAGGAACCGGATTTACATTTTCCTTGTTTTTCTCTGCCACCTTCCTGTTGCGTTTGACTGGAAATTGTCTACCCAAGACAGGCCGATCAACAGCTGAAGGCATGATACATCTCCGCCCCATAACTGTATCTATTTTCTTGTAGAAATTTGCAACTTGCATCCCAATACACTGTACAGTACACGTGATGTACAGTATGTACTGTACAGTACAGTACAACTGGCAGATACAGTAAGCAAGGGTTTGAATCTAGTGTCAATCGGAAACCTTCTGGCTTTTAAAAGAATCCATAAACAAACATGCAATATTGCAAAAAAAGGGACAGTGTGCATTCACGTGAAAAATTCTGGACTGATATTTTGAATATTGTACAGCACATTGCAGCACTTTGTATTTCTATACAGCATAGTATACAGTACTGTATAGTATATCCATCTTTTATTTATTTATTTTTTACTATTTTTTGATTTACACACATCACTTTATTGTTGTTGATTTATAGCACAATAATATTTTTTAATATTTAGATTTATATTTTGATAGTGCAGCGTATTATACTGTACATTTGATTTGATTACCTCTGCATGATTTATGAGACATGTGCAACGCTACTGTAGCAGCTAATTCAAAATACTGTAGAAGCACTGGTTTTAGAGACCTCATTGGTCTCATACTGTACTGTACAGTACTGTACTGTAGTTACTGTAGGGGTGGCTTACAGGACATTACTGTACTGTATACTGTACAGTATCATTAGCTGAATGTTTTTGTTCCCTCTGTCCATGCAGGGAGTGGGGGCACTGTGGCTGAGCATTCCTTTTTTCTCTTTTAACAAAAACATGAATTTAAGAAAACCAGACTGACCACCCCTCTTTTTTCTGCAGAGTTCTGTCTGTGCATATTGACGCATTAATGCGTGAGGATGATGAACGGACTGCTGCACAAGTACAGAGGTTGCTTCTGTCTGAACATGGGATTAGCGTGTGTAAAGGACTTGTTCTCAAAGTCAGTCGGGCTCTAGGTTGGCAGTGCCAACGAGCTAAGTATGAATATTTTAATATTTATTTTAACTAATGTATAATCCGTTACCCCATTTACCCCACTTACTGTATGATGTGTGATTTTTAAAAGTGCTTTTAAATAATACTGTATGACAATCCTCTGTGTTTACTGTAGTGTACTGTACATTGTTACCGTAGGTTGTCACCAATGACGAGAGAAATCAACAAGCAGAAACGGGTGGCACACGCCAAGCTCTGGTTGGAAACAGGCGAAAATTTCCATCATATGCTTTTCACCGATGAAAACAGAACAGTATGAGAGACCATGTTTATTTATAGAGTATATAAAATGTAATATTTATTCACTTTGCCAACCTTACTACTGTTGTTGAAGTTGGCTAACCTTCAGCTTACAGTACTATACAGTACTGTACAGTGTACTGTATGTCATGAGCCAGACCTTGGGGCACAGGCAAACTTTTTGAGTGGCAGAGTACTGTACTAAACCCGTTGTCGGGTGTAAAACCTTACACCAAATCACTGTACACATTAAACATAATTAAAAAAAAACACAAATACTCTAAAGTACAGGTACAGTATCTTTAAAATGTAGCTTTTACTTGCTTTTTTTTAGAAAAAAAAAATCTAAATACCTACTGTAAATAAAACCTGTCTATAAAATCTGAATACAAAATAATACAATTACTATACAAAAAACTCAGTCTATAATGAAATCTGTCTAATAAAAAATTAATAAAATTAGAACACCAAAGTGACACCACCACACCAAAAAAATTAAAAAGAAACATGCTTGACTTCGGGGCATGCTGGATGAAGGCTGAATGGTTTCTGGGGAAAAAAATGCAAAAATACAGTGAATGGGTAAAGTATAACAAAACCCTGAACAGTACTGTACAGTATGGCATCGAACAATAAAATCAATCTACTGTACTGTATCTAGAGTACAGTACAGTACACATCTTCCAGTCTATCGCAGTCTGTCTTGCCGCATCCTTGGCCATAGACCACCCTCTCCCCTCCCCAAAAAGTGTGCAAACAAATACAGTAAATTACTGTAAAAACGAATACAGTACAGTATTTTAATAGGCACCTGCAAGAGTACAGTACTGTACAGTAGCTGCTTAAGGGCGTAAATTTTTGATTCACTCCTCACTACCTATCACAGTTTCGAAGGCAATAAATGCCAAGATAGCACAACCCCCTCAAATGACCCCATTTTGGAAAGTGGACACCCCAAGCTATTTGCTGAGAGGCATGGTGAGTATTTTGCAGCTCTCATTTGTTTTTGAAAATGAAGAAAGACAAGAAAAATTTTTTTTTTCTTTTTTCAATTTTCAAAACTTTGTGACAAAAAGTGAGGTCTGCAAAATACTCACTATACATCTCAGCAAACAGCTTGGGATGTCTACTTTCCAAAACAGGGTCATTTGGGGGGGGGGGGGGGTTTGTGCCACCTGGGCATTCCATGGCCTCCGAAACTGTGATAGGCAGTGAAGAGTGAAATCAAAAATTTACGCCCTTAGAAATCCTGAAGGCGGTGCTTGGTTTTCGGGGTCCCGTACGCAGGTAGGCTCCCAAAAAGTCTCACACATGTGGTATCCCCATACTCAGGAGAAGCAACAGAATGTATTTTGGGGTGTAATTTCACATATTCCCATGGCATGCTTGAGCAATATATCATTTAGTGACAACTTTGTGCAAAAAAAAAAAAAAATTGTCTTTTTCCCTGCAACTTGTGTCACAATATAAAATATTCCATGGACTCGACATGACTCTCAGCAAATAGCATGGGGTGTCTTCTTTCCAAAATGGAGTCATTTGGGGGGGTTTGAACTGTCCTGGCATTTTATGCACAACATTTAGAAGCTTATGTCACACACCACCCACTCTTCTAACCACTTGAAGACAAAGCCCTTTCTGACACTTTTTGTTTACATGAAAAAAATATTTTTTTTGCAAGAAAATTACTTTGAACTCCCAAACATTATATATTTTTTAAAGCAAATGCCCTACAGATTAAAATGATGGGTGTTTCATTTTTTTTTTCACACAGTATTTGCGCAGCGATTTTTCAAATGCATTTTTTTGGGAAAAACACACTTTTTTAAATTTTAATGCACTAAAACACATTATATTGCCCAAATGTTTGATGGAATAAAAAAGATGATCTTAGGCCGAGTACATGGATAACAAACATGACATGCTTTAAAATTGCGCACAAACGTGCAGTGGCGACAAACTAAATACATTTTTAAAAGCCTTTAAAAGCCTTTACAGGTTACCATTTTAGATTTACAGAGGAGGTCTACTGCTAAAATTACTGCCCTCGATCTGACCTTCGTGATCATACCTCACATGCATGGAGCAATTGCTGTTTACATTTGACGTCAGACCGACGCTTGCGTTCGTCTTTGTGTGAGAGAAGGGGGGGACAGGGGCGCTTTTTTTTTTTTATTATTTTTTTGCTTTTTTATCTTATTTTTAAACTGTTCCTTTCATTTTTTTGTAATCATTTTTATTGTTATCTCAGGGAATGTAAATATCCCCTATGATAGCAATAGGTAGTGACAGGTACTCTTTTTTGAAAAAATAGGGG
The DNA here is from genome assembly GCA_037952925.1 of Lithobates clamitans. Classification (NCBI taxonomy): domain Eukaryota; kingdom Metazoa; phylum Chordata; class Amphibia; order Anura; family Ranidae; genus Lithobates; species Lithobates clamitans. Next base: position 608,124 of record JBBGZY010000901.1, read on the forward strand.
TCTATTAGACCCTAGATCTCTCCTTTGCCCTCAAAGCATCTGACCACACCAAGATCGGTGTGATAAAATGCTTTCCCAATTTCCCAATGGCGCTGTTTACATCCGGCGAAATCTAAGTCATGAAATGCTCATAGCTTCCGGTAGGGATGAGCTTCGTGTTCGAGTCGAACCCATGTTCGACTCGAACATCGGCTGTTCGCCCGTTCGCCGAATTGCGAACGATATGGGCCGTTCGCCCAAATTCGTGTGGCGCGTCACGGCCCATAATTCACTGCGGCATCGCAGTGCATTGCTGGCTGATGATTGGCCAAGCATGCACTATGACCCGCATGCTTGGCCAATCACAGCGCCGTCAGTAGAGAGAGCTGTAATTGGCCAAAGCCAGGGTGGCTTTGGCCAATTATGGCTCAGGGGATTTAGTACACGCCCCACACTATATAAGGCCGCCTGCACGGCGGCCCTGTGTAGTGTGTGTTCAGGTGTGCTAAGAGATAGAGAGAGAGAGAGACAGTGTCATTTGATTTGAGTTAGATAGATTAGGCAGAACAGTCAGTCAGTTAGCTGCACTTACAGTGTATTGTGTATATATATGCATCCCAGGTGTTGCATATATATATATACACTGTATTCAGTTTAGCTAGATCTGTTCCTGTTATCTTCTATCTAGACTATTTACATTTAGTGCAGTGCGTCCTGCTCACAGTGTTCAGCTAGATCCGTTCCTGTTATTTACATTTAGTGCAGTGCGTCCTGCTCACAGTGTTCAGCTAGATCCGTTCCTGCTATTTACATTTAGTGCAGTGCGTCCTGCTCACAGTGTTCAGCTAGATCTGTTCCTGCTATTTACATTTAGTGCAGTGCGTCCTGCTCACAGTGTTCAGCTAGATCCGTTCCTGCTATTTACATTTAGTGCAGTGCGTCCTGCTCACAGTGTTCAGCTAGATCCGTTCCTGCTATTTACATTTAGTGCAGTGCGTCCTGCTCACAGTGTTCAGCTAGATCCGTTCCTGCTATTTACATTTAGTGCAGTGCGTCCTGCTTACAGTGTTCAGCTAGATCCGTTCCTGCTATTTACATTTAGTGCAGTGCGTCCTGCTCACAGTGTTCAGCTAGATCCGTTCCTGCTATTTACATTTAGTGCAGTGCGTCCTGCTCACAGTGTTCAGCTAGATCCGTTCCTGCTATTTACATTTAGTGCAGTGCGTCCTGCTCACAGTGTTCAGCTAGATCCGTTCCTGTTATCTTCTAGACTATTTACATTTAGTGCAGTGCGTCCTGCTCACAGTGTTCAGCTATATCCGTTCCTGTTATTTACATTTAGTGCAGTGCGTCCTGCTCACAGTGTTCAGCTAGATCCGTTCCTGCTATTTACATTTAGTGCAGTGCGTCCTGCTCACAGTGTTCAGCTAGATCCGTTCCTGCCATTTACATTTAGTGCAGTGCGTCCTGCTCACAGTGTTCAGCTAGATCCGTTCCTGCCATTTACATTTAGTGCAGTGCGTCCTGCTCACAGTGTTCAGCTAGATCCATTCCTGCTATTTACATTTAGTGCAGTGCGTCCTGCTCACAGTGTTCAGCTAGATCCGTTCCTGTTATCTTCCTACTGACAGGCAGGCTTGTCTGGTTACAGTATATAAAGCTACCTGAAGAAAATTACAGGTGTTCTATTTGATCCTATTAGTACCACGGTCAGGCAGCTAGACTATTTACATTTAGTACAGTGCGTCCTGCTCACAGTGTTCAGCTAGATCCGTTCCTGTTATCTTCCTACTGACAGGCCGGCTTGTCTGGTTACAGTATATAAAGCTACCTGAAGAAAATTACAGGTGTTCTATTTGATCCTATTAGTACCACGGTCAGGCAGCTAGACTATTTACATTTAGTACAGTGCGTCCTGCTCACAGTGTTCAGCTAGATCCGTTCCTGTTATCTTCCTACTGACAGGCAGGCTTGTCTGGTTACAGTATATAAAGCTACCTGAAGAAAATTACAGGTGTTCTATCCCAGCTTAGTGCAGCTACAGGCCATTAGTATGTCTGGAAGGCCAAGAAGGAGAGGCAGACAGTCACAAGCCAATAAGAGAGGGCAAGCAGGCTCTGTGTCTAGTGCTGGTCGTGGAGACGGTGCATCCTCATCAGCACGTGGCCATGGGACACGCTTGGCCTTTTTTTCGGCAGCTGGCCGCGTTGAGCCGCAACATGCGGAAGACTTGGTCGAGTGGATGACCAAGCCGTCCTCATCCTCCTCATCCTCTCTCACCCATGCCCAGGATGCTTTGTCTGGCAAAGCAGCGGCCTCTTCCCTCAACTCAATGTCATCAGTGACTCCTTCCCTAGCTCCACCATGTCCTCATGAGGAGTCCCTCGAACTGTTTGACCACAGTGTTGGGTACATGCTCCAGGAGGATGCCCAGCGTTTGGAAGGCTCTGATGATGATACTGAGCTCGATGAAGGCAGTAACATGAGCACGGACAGAGGGGGTGCCCAAGAAGGACAGCAATCTGGCAGTCATGCTCCCCCTGCTGCAGCATACTGCCAGGTTTGCTCCAGTGATGAGGAGGGAGGGGATGATGAGGTCACTGACTCAACGTGGGTGCCTGATAGGAGAGAGGAGGAGGAGGAGGAGGAGGAGGCGGCACATCACCAACGAGGCAGGATGCCCTCCAGGGGCCAGCCTAAGGGCAGCACATTGACTGCATCACACCCCAAAGCTCCACATGTGCAGGGCGCTGCAGTCTCTGCGCGTTATTCAAAAAGTTCTTTGGTGTGGGCCTTTTTTGAGACGAGTGCATCAGATCGCACCGCTGCTATTTGCAACATATGTCTCAAGCGTATCTCGCGTGGCCAAAACATCTCCCGCTTGGGTACCACATGCTTGACCAGACATATGTTGACCTGCCATGCAGTTTGTTGGCAAGCGTATCTAAAAGACCCACACCAAAGAACAAAGAGGATCTCTCCTTGCTCCTCATCAGCTGAGATTTCCAACCCCACTAGACCTTCAGTCCTCTCTGAGACCTGCAGTGAGAGGAATGAAGGTGTAGAATTAGGTGTGTCACAGCCAAGTACTTGTGGGCAATCTGCTTTTGGTACACCGACGTCAGATTGTACCAGGCAAATTTCCCTGCCCCAGCTGCTGCACCGCCGAAAGAAGTTTGCTCCCAACCATCCACATGCCCAGCGGTTGAATGCTAGCTTGGCAAAATTGCTAGCACTTCAACTGCTGCCTTTTCAGTTGGTAGACTCTGCCCCCTTCCGTGAGTTTGTGGAATGTGCGGTTCCTCAGTGGCAGGTACCCAAACGCCACTTTTTCTCACGGAAGGCGATTCCGGCTCTCTACCGGCATGTGGAAGGCAATGTCCATGCCTCGCTGGACAGGGCGGTCAGCGGTAAGGTGCATATTACCGCTGACTCATGGTCCAGCAGGCATGGACAGGGACGTTACCTAAGTTTCACGGCGCATTGGGTGACTCTGCTGGCAGCTGGGAAGGATGCAGGACAAGGTGCAGTAGTGTTGGAGGTTGTTCCGCCACCACACCTCCAAAATGCTGATTGTGACACACCTCTCTCCTCCACCCCCTCCTCTTCTTCTTCCTCCATGGCCTCTTCCTCGGAACCAGCGGTGCTCCGTAGGCGTTCAAGGGGCTACGCAAGTACGCAGGCCAAAAGATGCCATGCGGTGCTTGAGCTGGTGTGCTTGGGGGACAGGAGCCACACTGGGGCAGAGGTTCTGTCAGCTCTGCAGGGGCAGGTTCAGAGGTGGTTGACGCCACGCCAACTTAAGGCAGGAATGGTGGTTTGCGACAATGGCACCAACCTCCTCTCTGCCCTCCGACAGGGACAAATGACCCATGTGCCCTGTTTGGCTCACGTCCTTAACTTGGTGGTGCAGCGGTTCTTGGGCAGGTACCCGGGCTTACAGGATGTCCTGAGGCAGGCCAGGAAAGTCTGTGTGCATTTCCGCCGGTCATATAATGCCAGTGCTCGGCTGACGGACCTCCAAAAGGAGTTTAACCTGCCCAAGAACCGCCTAATCTGTGTCATGCCCACCAGGTGGAACTCAACGTTGGCCATGCTGCAGCGGCTGCACACACAGCAGAGGGCCATCAATGAGTACCTGTGCGACTATGGCACCAGGACAGGGTCAGGGGAGCTTGGTTTTTTTTCCCCATGCCAGTGGGCCATGATCAGGGATGCATGCACTGTCCTGTCACCATTCGAGGAGGCCACGAGGATGGTGAGCACTGACAGTGCATGCATCAGTGACACTGTCCCCCTTGTCCACCTGTTGGAGCACACGCTGCGTGGAATAATGGACAGGGCACTTGAGGCAGAACAGAGGCAGGAAGAGGAGGAATTCCTTAGCTCTCAAGGCCCCCTTTATCCAGACAGTGTTCCTGCGTGCCCGCCGATCACACAGGAAGAGGACGAGGAGGAGGAGGAGGAAGATTGTGTCAGTATGGAGGTGGAGCCTGGCACTCAGCATCAGCAGCAGTCTTTAAGGGATCAGTCCCAAGGAACACATGGACTTGTACGTGGCTGGGAGGAGGTGGCTGCGGACGTTGTTGTCCTTAGTGACCCAGAGGTCTCCGGACCGAATGCCTCAGCAAACCTACGCTGCATGGCCTCCCTGATCCTGCAAAGCCTGCGTAAGGATCCTCGTATTCTTGGTATCAAGGAGAAGGACCAATACTGGCTGGCAACCCTCCTTGATCCACGTTACAAGGATAAGGTTGCGGACCTTATCTTGCCATCGCAGAGGGAGCAGAGGATGAAACATCTTCGGGAGGCCTTGCAGAAAGGTCTGTGCAACGCGTTCCCAGAGACTGGGAGGTTACAAACTCCTGTTTCTGGACAACGTGTTGCTGAGGCTTCGGTCAGTCAAAGAAGGAGCGGTGGAGAAGGTGGTCGTCTGACCGATGCGTTCAGACAATTTTTTGGTCCGCAGCCCCAAGGTATGATCGGTTCCAGCAACCATCGCCAGCGTCTGTTTTACATGGTGCAGGAATACCTAGGGGCAAGATCAGACTTGGACACCTTTCCCACCGAAAATCCTCTGGGTTACTGGGTCTTGAGGATGGATCACTGGCCAGAGCTTGCACAGTATGCAATTGAGCTACTGGCCTGTCCTGCATCCAGCGTTCTTTCGGAACGCACATTCAGTGCTGCTGGAGGCGTGGTAACCGATCACAGGGTGCGTCTGTCCACCGACTCGGTCGATCGGCTGACCTTCATAAAAATGAATCAGTCTTGGATCACCACCAGCTACCAAGCACCTGATGCTGATGTAACCGAATAATTTTTTTTGAAATCTCAGATCCCTTCAAAGACTGCCTATGCTGATGCTGAGTGACTATCCCTGAGTAATTATCCTCTTCCTCCTCAATCATCACGCTGATAGCTTGTAAGAACATTTTTGGTTCTGGGCGCCACCACCAGTGCCTAAGGCACAATTTTTCAGCCCCTGTTTAACAGGGGCGTGTAATTACAATTTTTGATGTAATACTTTGCAGCAGGGCTCGTTCCTGCATTCCAACTAGAGTGTCTGTGAGGGGTTGCAGTGTTGTGGCACCAGCACCAGTGCCTAAGGCCCAATTTTTCTGCCCCTGTCTAACAGGGGCGTGTAATTACAATTTTTGATGCAATACTTTGCAGCAGGGCTCGTTCCTGCATTCCAACTAGAGTGTCTGTGAGGGGTTGCAGTGTTGTGGCACCAGCACCAGTGCCTAAGGCCCAATTTTTCTGCCCCTGTCTAACAGGGGCGTGTAATTACAATTTTTGATGCAATACTTTGCAGCAGGGCTCGTTCCTGCCTTCCAACTAGAGTGTCTGTGAGGGGTTGCAGTGTTGTGGCACCAGCACCAGTGCCTAAGGCCCAATTTTTCTGCCCCTGTCTAACAGGGGCGTGTAATTACAATTTTTGAAGCAATACTTTGCAGCAGGGCTCGTTCCTGCGTTCCAACTAGAGTGTCTGTGAGGGGTTGCAGTGTTGTGGCACCAGCACCAGTGCCTAAGGCCTAATTTTTCAGCTCCTGTTCAACAGGGGCATGTAATTACAATTCTTGATCTAATATTTCACAGCAGGGCCCTGTGAGGGCTTACAGTGTTGTGGCCACAGCAACACCTAAGGCCCAAATTTCTGCTGAGTATATAGGGCAGGACCCTACTTTCAAACATCTAACTTACAAACGACTCCTACTTGCAAACGGAAGGAGACAACAGGAAGTGAGATGAAATCTACCCCTAGGAAGGGAAATTCTCTCCTGTAAGAGTTAATATGGGAAAACAATTTCTCCTTTCCACTGATGCTTTCCAATCCTTGTTCCACAAAAAAACCCAAATTTTCAAAAAACATTTTTCATTGGGACAAAAAAGTGAGGTGAAATCTTCTGAAGAGGAGGAAAGACAGCAAAACAAATGTCACAGGGGTGATAACCCTTCCCTATGTTTTCCAAAAAGCTTAAAAATATTTTTTTGGGCTGGAGCTACACTTTAAAAATGTACCAGTTCAAAATTACAAACAGATTCTACTTAACAACAAACCTACAGTCCCTGTCTTGTTTGCACCGCCTGTATACTGCTGTTCAGAGTATATAGGGCCTGGTGGCCCCACACCTTTCCTTATTTTAATTTGGGTGCGGGGTTCCCCTTAATATCCATACAAGACCCAAAGGGCCTGGTAATGGACTGGGGGGTACCCATGCCGTTTGTCTCACTGATTTTCATCCATATTGCCATGACCCGACATGACATTAAACCCGCAAGCAGTTTTAAATGAGATTTTTTCCTTTAAAAATGACATTTGGTGCAGGGACTGTTCTAAACACGGGAAACACGCGTCACTTTACAGGCATACTATAGACACCCCCCAGGTACGATATTTAAAGGAATATTTCACTTTTTTTTTTTTACTTTAAGCATCATTAAAATCACTGCTCCCGAAAAAACGGCCGTTTTTAAAAGTTTTTTTTGCATTGATACATGTCCCCTGGGGTAGGACCCGGGTCCCCAAACCCTTTTTAGGACAATACCATGCAAATTAGCCTTTAAAATGAGCACTTTTGATTTCGAACGTTCGAGTCCCATAGACGTCAATGGGGTTCTAACGTTCGTGCGAACTTTCGGTAAGTTTGCGGGTTCTGGTGCGAACCGAACCGGGGGGTGTTCGGCTCATCCCTAGCTTCCGGTTTCTTAGGCCATAGAGATGTTTGGAGCCATTCTGGTCTCTGATCAGCTCTATGGTCAGCTGGCTGAATCACCGGCTGCATTCTCAGGTTTCCTATTGGGACAGGAGAGCCAGAGAAAAACATGGAAGATGGTGGGGGTGTATTCCCTCCCACTGCTTGTAAAAGCAGTCTAGAGGCTAATTAGCTGCTAGGATTGCTTTTACATGAAAGCCCACCGCTGGCTGAAAAGAATGATACCAAGATGATACCTAAACGTGCAGGCATCATTCTGGTATAACCACTCAAAGTCCAGCAACATACCAGTATGTTGCTGGTCCTTGTTGGGCATATATTGTAAACTTTTTTTTCATGCAGCCTGTGGGCTGAACGAAAAAAAGATATTGATCGGTGGGTATGCCCACCATTAGAATACCTCCCTTCATCCACCCACTTCTAATGATGGGCATACATGCACCATTTATATATGCCGAAGCATGGGGGCATCCTCCCGACAGCAAACGCTGTTGCTGTCAAGATAAATAAATCCGCGCTGCAACTGAATGGCGTACCTGCTAAGCAAATGATGGTTAACAATAAAAAAGGCATCCGAAATTCTCCCTCGGGGAAAGAGGGAAAGACAGCATATCTTTTTAAGGGATCTCCATGTGGGAAGTTTCTTTTTCCTGTTGGACATACATTATTTGGTAACTATACTGTATTGGTGCATCACATGATGAATGTAGTTACTGTTATACAATGGAGAGTTATGTATGTATATACCAATGCTATCTATATGTTCTCTTTAGCAGACCGAGCCTCTGAAGAAGACCCCAACTATAAGGGTTGAAACGCGTCAGGTCTTATGTTCATGATAGAATTATTGTTATGAATATATGTCTGCCAATGTATGTTCAGCCACTTAGTTTTTAAGCACTCCCCACTGGAGCTCATCGTTTTTAACTTTTATGGTACAGCTTTCAATAAAATTGTTATATTTTTTCATACAATACTGACTACATCTATTACTGTTCTGCCAAAAAAACGGAAAATTTTATACTCACCTTTCCGTAATTTTCCTTTCCTGACGCCTTTCCATGGCAGCACACGCTGGGTTGTGACTCCGCCCCCACAACCTGACAGGATTGGTTAGCTATAAGTTTGAAGGGGAGACACCCCGCTGCATTCTCTGTAAATATATCACCATAAGACGGGGTGGGAATCTGTGTGCTGCCTTGGAAAGGCGTCAGGAAAGGAAAATTACGGAAAGGTGAGTATACAATTTTCCGTTTTCCTGACGCCTCCATGGCAGCACACACTGGGAAATAACTCGCCAGTCGGGTGGGTGCAAGAAAATAATATTTATTCCTTATAATGCGGAAGAATTGGCTCTAACAACGGATCTACCGAAGTCTGCCATAGCCAAATGAGCAGAATCTACTCTATAGTGAGAAATAAACGTATGTCTGGAGGACCAAGTTGCTGCTTTGCAAATAGTCTCCGGTGAAACCCTGCAATTTGCTGCCCAGGAGGTAGCCACTGCCCTGGTCGAGTGAGCCCTGATGCCTTCAGGAACTGCCATATGCCGCATGGAGTATGCCTTCTTGATGGACTTGACTAACCAGGAGGCGATAGTACGTGAGGTAGCCGCTTGACCTCGTCTGTTTCCATGTGGGATGACCATGAGGGTATCCGTCTTTCTAAAAGAATTCGTAGCTGTCAGGTAACTAATGATGGTAGTTTTAACATCCAGGGGATGAGGTTCACCCTGATCATTAGTGAAGGATGGTAAGACAATATCTTGGTTGTAATGGAAGGAAGTTGCTACCTTCGGGATGAAGTGGTCTGAAGGTCTTAGTACTACCTTATCAGGAAAGAATACCAAGTAAGGTTCTGATGCCATCAGTGCTTGGATCTCAGACACCCTCCTTGCTGATGTGATTGCAATGAGAAAGGATAGTTTTAGAGTCAGATCCCATAGAGATATTGATTCAGATGGAGTAAAAGGAGGATTGGTGAAGGCTTCAAGAACTATTGAGAGATCCCATGATGGAAAAACTGGTTTCTTAGGAGGTTTGATTTTCAGGCAGGCTCTCAGAAATTGGATAACCAGCGGATGTAATGCCCATCTGGTGCCTGTTTTGGCCGACAAAGCAGATACTTGTACCTTAAGGGTACTTGAACTTAGACCTTTGTTGATTCCTGATTGGAGGAATTCTAGGATTTGAGAAGGTTCTGGAGCAATAGGATCCCATCCCTTCTCCTGCGCCATTCTAAAGAATTGGTTCCAAATTCTTGTATAGGTGGTGTTGGTGGTGCTCTTCCTGACTTGCATCAAAGTCGATATTACTTCCTGTGAGCAGCCTTGTTCCCTTAACCTAACCCTTTCAACTTCCATGCTGTCAGATGTAGTTTCTCTGGAGCTGGATGTAGGAATTGGCCTTGAAATAGCAGATCCGGAGTTACCGGAAGGAGGATTGGAGGTTGAAGGCTGAGCTGCAATAGTGTCGTGAACCATGGTCTTCTCGGCCAAAGAGGAATTATCGCGATTACCGTGGCTGAAGATCTCCGAAGCCTGGACAGGAATCTTGCAATTAGCGGAGTTGGCGGGAATATGTACCCCAACTTGAAGTTCCAGGGGTGAATTAGACAATCTATCCCCTCGGCTGAAGGGAAAGATGCTCTGGACAGGAACCTCCGACACTTCGTATTCGCCGGAGTAGCTGCTAAGTCAATCTCTGGTACTCCCCATGTCTCCGTAAGAAGAGAAAAGGCCTGGAGACTCAGGGACCATTCGTTGTTCGAAAGAGTTTCTCGACTCAGGTAATCGGCTAACATGTTCTGTGCCGCAGGAACATATATTGCTTTTAGATCTGCTAGGTGTGCCTGTGCCCATTCCAAGATAGGGCGGACTTCCTCCATCAATGTGAGACTCTTGGTACCCCCTTGCCTCTGGATGTAGGACACTGCCACCTTGTTGTCCATCCGAATAAGCACGTTCTTCCCTCTGAGGACTGGCGCAAATGCCATGAGGGCCTGGAAGGCTGCTCTGAGTTCCAGTATATTCGATACTAAATCCTGGCCCCGGAACTGCCATCGGCCCTGCGCTGCTTGATCTTGACAGTGAGCTCCCCAGCCGCTCTGACAGGCGTCCGAGGTGACTATTATCGGATCTGGGGGAACTATCAGTTTGTATTTCCTGAGGTTGGTCAAGTGTGTCCACCACCACACTGATTGCTTCATTGGTCTGGAGATGGTAATGGTCTGACGCATCGATACTCCATCCCACTGCCTCAGAAAGGAGTTTTGGAGGATTCTCATGTGCCATTGTGACCATTGCACCACGGGCAGGGTTGCAGCCATAGACCCTAGCACACTTAAGCAGATTCTGGCTGGAAGATGCCTCGCTGATAGTAATCTCCACATCTTCTGTACTAGAGGCTGAATCTTCTCCTGAGGAAGTTGTACCATGTTCAATTTGGTGTTCAGATCTGCTCCCAAGAATACCATGTTTTGAGTGGGTTGTAAGCTGCTCTTTTTCCAGTTGACTAGCCAGCCGAAGTCTTGGAGAGTCATGAGTAAGATCTTCTGATGGCATAGCAAGGTTTCTTGATCCTCTGCCAAGAGCAGGATGTCGTCCAAATAATGGTGGACTCGCAGACCCTTCTCCCTGAGGAATGCAACCAAGGGTAGAAGGACCTTGGTAAATGTCCTGGGAGCCGACGAGATGCCGAAAGGAAGGCACTGAAATTGGAAGTGGCTTTTGTTGATGGCAAATCGGGGAAATTTTTGAAAGGCGGGATGAATTGGAATATGTAGATAAGCGTCTGATAAATCTACTGAGAGCATCCAGTCGCCCAGGTTCACTGCCAGAAGTATAGACTGCAGACTCTCCATTTTGAAGGCCTCTGTTTTTATGTTCCTGTTGAGATTTTTTAAATCCAATACAGGACGTAAGTCTCCGGTCTTCTTCTTTACCAAAAATAGTGGGGAATAGAACCCCCTCCCCTTTTGATCTGACGGAACTTCCAGTATTGCCCCTTTCTCCTTCAATTCCACTATATATTTTAATAGTAACTTCCTTTTGACTAGTGAAGATGGCAGTCTTGTTGATTGGAAGTGATTCTTTGGAATTTTGCCCATAAACTTCCACTTGTGTCCAAATTTGATCGTGGAAAGAGTCCACTGATCCTCTATATGGCTTGACCAAATCTGTGCGAAGTCCTTGAGCCTGGCGCCCACCTGTACTGAGTGGGCAGGCGAACCTTCAAAAAGACTTCTGCTGCTCCCCTACCGGGGTAGGCTTGGACTTCTGCATCCTTAGGAAGGAAGGTCTTGTGTTCTTCCAGTCCCTTCTAAATTCCCTACCAGGACGGTAGGATCTAGCTTCCCTATATTTCTCAGGAAGGTTGCGCCTGAAGAAGGAACCCTTTTGGGCCTTGGGTCTTCTATCTGAGGGAATTAATCCCGACTTCCCTCCTGTTACCTTCGAAATAGCGGTGTCCAATTTAGACCCGAACAGGTTTGAGCCATCATATGGAATTCTGCACCAGTTTGTTTTGGATGCAGTATCGGCCATCCATGGTTTCAGCCACAAGGCCCTTCTTGCTGTGACTGAGGCTAGCATTGATCTCGCCGAGGATCTTATAATATCCACTGAGGCTTCTGCCACGAAGTCACCTGCCAACTTGATCTCCTGAAGAGAAGATATTATTTTATCTATTTCAGTACCGTCTTGCAGATCCTTCTCCACCTTGGTTGCCCAACCTGATATGGCTTTTGCCACTGCTGCTGTGGTAATTGCTGGTCTGCATGCGCCCCCAGCAGTGGAGTATGCTTTCTTCAATTCTAGATCCAATTTCCGATCCAGAACATCCCGAAAGGAAACTACGTCTTCAATAGGCAGAGTGACATGCCGTGCAAGACGCATCAAGGAGGAGTCGACTACTGGAGCGTTCATCAATGTTTTGACTTTTGACTCCTTCAGAGGATACATTTTTGTCAGTCTGTTGGTGAGACTGGACCGCTTATCAGATCTTTCCCACTCATCTTTAATTAGATCCTCCAGTTCACCTATAAAAGGGAAATTTTCTGGTTCTTTCCTTAAATTTGGGAAATATTTCCGGACTTTCTTCGGTTCCTCTTTATCTTCTTCCCAGCCTATCGCTTCTTTGACTGACTTTGCGAAAGGCTGTACCAGGGAAAAATCAAAACCTGCTGACATGTCCTGGTCCTCATCTCCTGAGGAGGGTTCTGATGCCTGGGGTTGGCGGTCATCCGCCACCGATGTGCTAGGCGTAGGCCTATCGATTAGTGGTGCTGTTGTCTCCCTTATGGATTCCCACACAGATTCTCTTATGAGCTCTGTAGCCATTGCTGCGTCTAGCTCTTTGTCCTTTGCTGCCTCATTGAAGCAGGCTCTGCAGACTAGTTTATCTGGCAAGGCTGGTGCGCCGCATACCCAGCAAGCGTTTGCTGCAGGATGGGTGTGGCGGCTTTGGCGGTGCGATGAAGGTGACCGTCTGCGGTGTGACCGACTGTGACGGGAGCGGCTGCGTCTTGAGCGGCTGTGACGTGAGCGGCTATGTCTTCGGTGGCGAGAAGAGGATCTTGAGCGGCTTCTGCGGGACTTTTTGCTTGACCCATGGCTTGATCTCCTCTCACGCCTGGAACTTGCGGCTCTTGACCTGGTGGGGCTGCCAGAAACGCAGCGTTAGTGGTTGGCTCTCTTTTTTCTCTCCCCTTCTTCAATACTTACCAATGACGAATAGCCTCTTACCTTGTTTGCTGATGGTGGTCTGCGCGGGCAGTGGTCTCCATAGTGATAGTAGACAGTGTAGACTGAAGGAAAATAAGAGAAAGGAAAAAAGTTTTTTTTTTTTTTTTAAACTTACTCTTTCTTTTTAAAAATTTTTTTTTTTTGGAAGGCTAAATCGAATAAATTGACTTACCTGGTCTTGCTGAGTCGTTTTCTGGCAAAGCAGTTGAACGCCGGTGAACATTCAGGTATTTGAATACTGCTCAGCAAAAAACACAGAAATGCCTGTGTTTTTAAATCTGCCGCCGCCGTCGCGGCAAAATGACGCTCCCGCGCATGCGCAGAGCGTCCCGAGCGCCTCGGCGCCATCATGGAGAAGGGCATTACCTTCCCAAGGCAGAACTAGGCCCTGAGGCCAATTGCAGAGTGGAGGAGGCGGCCTCGGCGGCCATGACGGCTCCTACAGCGGTGGACAGCAAGTGCCAGCAGGCCTCTAAGCAGAGAAACACCATAAGCAAACTACAGGCAAAGGTACAGGCAAAAAGGAAAAGGAGACCACTGCAAAAATATGAAGCTTCTTTAAAGCTTACTGTGCCAGATGTCCAGACGCCCCCTGAGACCACCAGACCGGGGGTTCCCTCCATAGAAGCTCCTTTAGAGACTGTACAGGAGGGACTTCCAAACAGGAGAGGCTTGAACCTGCTGGGGCGAGTGCGGTAAGAGGCTTTTTTCTTTATCTTGACAACAGGAGCAAGCTGCATATCCCAATCTGTCAGGTGAGGATAAAAAAGAGAATGCAGCGGGGTGTCTCCCCTTCAAACTTATAGCTAACCAATCCTGTCAGGTTGTGGGGGCGGAGTCACAACCCAGCGTGTGCTGCCATGGAGGCGTCAGGAAACCCCGCTGTGGGGAAAACCTTCTCTCTCTTTTTTGTTTCAATGCTTTAAGGGGTGAGCAGCAATTCCTTTCCTTCTCTCTAGTGTCTCCTCCATTTTTTTCAACAATAAAAAAGTAACATTACAGTATAACAGTAAGACTTACCATACTTGCAAAGCAAATACAAAAAAACATAGTAAAAAATAAAACATTTAATGCAACCTGTGCCTAAAATATATATATGCCGAAGCATGGAGGCATCCTCCCGCAAAAGGTAGGAGCAAATCGCTCCTCCACCCACTGCTGCCCCCACGCTTCGGCATATCTGCTGAAGTATGTAACCGTGGTGGTGAAATCACCTCCGACAGCGCTGGAGACGGGCTTTATGTATCGTGGGAGCAAACGCTGTTGCTGTCAAGATGAATAAATCCGCTCTGCAGCTGAATGGCGTACCTGAAAACAAAAAAAATAGTTAACAATAAAACACAGTAAACAGTAAAGTATAAAAAAATTGCATACCTATAAAGCAAACATGATAAAAACATAATAACAATAAAACATTGCAGAATAGAATACAGTAAAAAAGAGCAGCAAAATAGAGAGAGAATAGAGAAAGAACAATAAAAAGACAACTATTTTTGTTTTTTTTATTTTATATTTTTTTTGTGTTTTTTTATTTTTTATTTTTTTTGGTTTTTTTTGGTTTTTTTACACTCTTTTTTGTAACTTTAACTTTTGTAACTGGTACCAGGTTTGGGTCTCTCAAAATGCGATGGCATCTTGGGAGACCGTGTGTCCTAGTCTGTGCAGTGCTGTACCCTATGCTAATACTCAACTAGTGTATGGTATCGTTCAAAACATTCACCAATGCAAAGACCCGGATTGTCAGGACAGGAGGGACAATAAACCGGATGTCACGCCTATATCCGCGCTTGCTGCAGACACAAAATCTTTTTTGGGGAGCACGAAGGGTAGGGGTACTCCGGAGGACATAAAGAAAATGCCTCTCATGCAGCCTGCTTACTGCATTTGGTTGGGGAAGGTGAGGTGGAGCACCGTCTGGAAACAGAAGGGCTCTGACGATCTCTTCCTGGAATTTAAGGAAGGATCCAGTCTGTCCTGAAGCTCTGTATAGCACATAAGCATTCAGCAAAGCCAATTAAAATAAATAAACAGACACTTTTTTGTACCAGCGTCTGGACTTACGGGCAACTAGGTACGGCGCCAACAACTGGTCATTGAGGTCCACCCCTCCCATGTTAAGGTTATATTCGTGGACACAGAGGGGTTTCTCCACAACACCAGTCGCTGTAGTAACTTGGACCGCCGTGTCTGCATGAAGGGAGTTAAGAACAAAAACATTATTATTATCCCTCCACTTAATAGCGAGCAAATTATTACACTGCAAGCAGGCTCTCTCCCCCAGCCTAAGACGGGAATCTACAAGCCGCTGGGGAAAGCCCCGGTGATTAGGTCGCACAGTGCCACATGCTCCAATCTGATGATCAAAAAGGTGACTAAAATGTGGCACGCTCGTGAAATAATTGTCCACGTACAAGTGGTACGCCTTTCCGAATAAGGGTGACACCAAGTCCCACACAATCTTGCCAGCGCTTCCTATGTAGTCAGGGCAGTTTGTCGGCTCTACGTGACTATCTTTGCCCTCATAAACCATAAAACTACATGTATAGCCTGTGGCCCTGTCACAGAGCTTATACATCTTGACCCCGTATCTGGCACGCTTGCTTGGAAGGTACTGTTTGAATGACAAGCGGGCAGAAAACTTAATCAGGGACTCATCAACGCAGACAACTTGATGGGGAGTAAACAAGTCTGCAAAACGTTGGTTGAAGTGGTTTACGAGGGGCCGAATTTTGTAGAGCCGATCGTATCCAGGGTCTCCACGAGGACGACAGAGTTCATTGTTGTTGAAGTGCATGAACTGCAAAATCTGCTCATATCGTGCCCTGGCCATGGAAGCAGAGAACACGGGCATATGGTGAATTGGGTCAGTGGACCAAAATGACCGCAACTAACTCTTTTTGGTTATGCACATGAGGAGGGAAAGGCCCAGAAAGATCTTAAATTCAGAAACCGTAATTGGTTTCCAGTCTCTGGCAAGGGAGGACTGGGGAGAAGTGGCGATGTGCTGACCAGCATACAAATTGCTTTGGTCCACAATAGATCTATAGAGATCTTCGGTGAAAAACAGAGAATAAAAATTCAGTGACGTAAAATCAACTGCTTCCACCTGAATGCCGGGTTGGCCAGTGAATGGGGGAAGTACGGGTGCTGCAGAAGTGATGGGTTCCCAATTAGGATTGGCAAATGCAGCAGGAAGGGCACTATAGGCACGACGGGCCTGTGTTCGTCTTCTTGGTGGCAGCGGGACACTACTTGTGCTTGCCACCTCGCCAGCTTGAACTGCACTTATGGGACTCACCACGTCACCAAGTGTTACTGCAGTGGTGTGTGATGTAGGACCAGGGTGTACTAGGCTGCTGGTGCTTGCCAGTTCACCAGAAGGAATAGCGGCGCTAGTACTTCTCTGCTCCATACAAGGGACCTGCGGTTCTTGCACATCAAGGACAGAAGATGAAGTTTGGGGTCTGGTACGCCTGACCTTGGCAGGGACCACAACTCCGTCCTCAGAGCTATCTGTTATGGAGCCGCTGTTGTCTACAGGATTGTATTCTGAGCCTGAATCTGACAGATGAGTGACTTCCTCTTCACTATCTGTCATGCTCAGAAACGTGTAGGCCTCTTTACTAGTGTACCTTTGATTTGCCATTTTGGGCTCTAAATTTAGTGGTACACTAGTGAGACTCACAGGCAAAAAAGCTCCTGACTGTTAGTGACTGTATCAAAATGCTACCAACAAAAACTGTTAGCGATCGCAGGGATCAGGCCTGACTCTGCGAATGCTGCAGTTATGTGTGTTTAGTGTTTTGTAAGTGACAGTGATCGATCGATACTGCACTTGGGTGGGCTGGGCCGAGGGGCAAAACGCAGGTGCTAGCAGGTATCTGGGCTGATCCTGCTAACACTGCGTTTTTGGGAACCCTAAACTGCTGGGGATGCTAGTATAGATCTGACTGGATTAGATATTGATCTGTTCAGATACTATACCACTAAGGGAGGTTTATGCTGCGTGTGTGGGTGTTAGCGGTACTGGCGCTAACCTGACGCTGCCTGGGGCAACACAGACCTTATCTGACCCTAAAACTTAACCTTATATCACCGCTGGTCGATTAGGAGGTTAAACCTTTATAAGGTAATAAACGGTGGGTGCCCTGAAACTATAATAAACAAACTAACTAACCAGCGTCACCCGTAACAGTTATACGGTGATCACTGGTAGGGATGAGCTTCCAGTTCGAGCCGAACACATGTTCGACTCGAACATTGGCTGTTCGCAAGTTCGGCGAACAGCAAACAATTTGGAGTGTTTGCGGCAAATTCGAATGCCCCGGAACACCCTTTAAAAGTCTATGGGAAAAATCAAAAGTGCTAATTTTAAAGGCTTATATGCAAGTTATTGTCATAAAAAGTGTTTGGGGACCTGGGTCCTGCCCCAGGGGA
Source organism: Lithobates clamitans (assembly GCA_037952925.1). Taxonomy (NCBI): domain Eukaryota; kingdom Metazoa; phylum Chordata; class Amphibia; order Anura; family Ranidae; genus Lithobates; species Lithobates clamitans. The sequence continues at coordinate 625,503 of JBBGZY010000901.1, forward strand.
CATGGATCAATGCAAAAAAAAGTTTTAAAAACGGCTGTTTTTTCAGGAGCAGTGATTTTAATAATGCTTAAAGTCAAACAATAAAAGTGTAATATCCCTTTAAATTTCATACCTGGGGGGTGTCTATAGTATGCCTGTAAAGGGGCGCATGTTTCCCGTGTTCAGAACAGTCTGACAGCAAAATGACATTTGAAAGGAAAAAAGCCATTTAAAACTACTCGCGGCTATTGCATTACCGGTCCGACAATACACATAGAAGTTCATTGATAAAAACAGCATGGGAATTCCCCACAGGGGAACCCCGAACCATAATTTAAAAAAAAAATGACGTGGGGGCCCCCCTAAATTCCATACCAGGCCCTTCAGGTCTGGAATGGATATTAAGGGGAACCCCGGCCAGAATAAAAAAAAAATGACGTGGGGGTCCCCCTAGAAGAAAGGAAGATGGAGAAGAAGATGAAGAGAAGAGCGGGAGCCTCCCCCCATGCCATGGGTGCGGAGCGGCCCGAGGAGAAGAAGGTAGAAGACGCCGCGGAGGAGATGCTGGACGAGAACGCCGGAGGAAGAACCAGAAGAGCCAGAAGAACCAGAAGAAGAAGATGAAGGAAGATAGAAGAAAGAAGAAGAATTTAAATAAAGGAATTGTCAAAAACTGTCTCTTGTCATTTTTAACATTTTTGACAGTTTTTTAGTGAAATGGTAGGGGTACTTTTGTACCCCCTTACCATTTCACACAGGGGGGGCCGGGATCTGGGGGTCCCCTTGTTAAAGGGGGCTTCCAGATTCCGATAAGCCCCCCACCCGCAGACCCCCACAACCACCGACCAGGGTTGTGGGGATGAGGCCCTTGTCCTCATCAACATGGGGACAAGGTGTTTTGGGGGCTACCCCAAAGCACCCTCCCAATGTTGAGGGCATGTGGCCTGGTACCGTTCAGGGGGGGCACTCTCTCGTCCCCCCTTCTTTTCCTGCGGCCTGCCAGGTTACGTGCTCGGATAAGGGTCTGGTATGGATTTTTGGGGGGACCCCACGCCGTTTTTTTTATTTTTATGCGCGGGGTTCCCCTTAAAATCCATACCAGACCTGAAGGGCCTGGTATGAAATTTAGGCGGACCCCCACGTCATTTTTAAAAAAAATTTTGGCCGGGGTTCCCCTTAATATCCATACCAGACCTGAAGGGCCTGGTATGGAATTTAGGGGGACCCCCACGTCATTTTTTTTTAAAATTTCGGTTTGGGGTTCCCCTGTGGGGAATTCCCATGCCGTTTTTATCAATGAACTTCTATGTGTATTGTCGGACCGGCAATGCAATAGCCGCAAGTAGTTTTAAAAGGCTTTTTTCCTTTCAAATGTCATTTTGCTGTCAGACTGTTCTAAACACGGGAAACATGCGCCCCTTTACAGGCATACTATAGACACCCCCCAGGTATGAAATTTAAAGGGATATTACACTTTTATTGTTTGACTTTGAGCATTATTAAAATCACTGCTCCTGAAAAAACGGCCGTTTTTAAAACTTTTTTTTGCATTGATCCATGTCCTCTGGGGCAGGACCCAGGTCCCCAAACACTTTTTATGACAATAACTTGCATATAAGCCTTTAAAATTAGCACTTTTGATTATTCATGTTCGTGTCCCATAGACTTTAACGGTGTTCTTCGAAGGAACTTTTTTCCTGTTTGCATGTTCTGGTGCGAACCGAACAGGGGGGTGTTCGGCTCATCCCTAATCACTGGTAAAAGGGTTAACTAGGGGGCAATCAGGGGGTTAAAACCTTTATTATTTGGTATATGGGGGTCCCTGTCGGCGAACCTATATACTTACCTCTCTAACTAGCATCACCTGTGACACTAATACAGCGATCAGAAAAATGATCGCTTAGTGACACTGGCGATGGGGGTGATCAAGGGGTTAAAACTTTATTAGGGGGAGTTAGGAGAGTACCCTAGACCTAAAGGGGGCTAATCTTAACTGCCCTACTACTTATAACTGTTACAAACTGACACCCATGCAAAAAAAAAACTGCTATTGGTGTCACTGTGACAGGGGGTACAGGGGGGTGATCAGGGGGGTGATCGGGGGGTGATGGGGGGTGAAAAGTGTGCCTAGTGTGTTCTACTGTAAGTGTAGTGTTGGTGCAACTCACATTGATGTCTTCTCTCCTCGGCGCTGGAACGAAAAGACCAACTCGAGGAGAGATGACATCACTTCCTCTGCCACTGTTTACATTACAGCAGGAGAGGAAGATGTTCATTCGTTGGGAGCGATCACGAGGGGGTGGCCACGAATGAGTGCCCTCCCCCTCAGCCTGGATCGCTCCCCTAACGAAGCCGACCCCTGCCCGCCGGAGGCAGATCATGTATCAGATACGTGATTTTGCCTGCCCATGCCATTCTGCCGCAGTATATCTGCGTTAGGTGGTTGGCAAGTGGTTAAAAACGGCCGTTTTTTCGGGAGCAGTGATAAAAAAAAAAGTGACACAATAAAAGTGTAATATTTCTTTAAATTTCATACCTGGGGGTTGTCTATAGTATGCCTGTAAAGGGGTGCATGTTTCCCGTGTTTAGAACAGTCTGACAGCAAAATGACATTTCAAAGGAAAAAAGTCATTTAAAACTACTCACGGCTATAATGAATTGTCGGTCCAACAATACACATAAAAGTTCATTGATAAAAACAGCATGGGATTTCCCCACAGGGGAACCCTGAATCAAAATTGAAAAAAAAATGGCGTGGGTGTCCCCCTAAATTCCATACCAGGCCCTTCAGGTCTGGTATGGATATTAAGGGAACCCCACGCCAAAATTAAAAAATAGCATTGGGGTCCCCCCAAAAATCTATACCAGACCCTTATCTGAGCATGCAACCTGGCAGGCCGCAGGAAAAGAAGGGGGATGAACCGTACCCCCCTCCTGAACCGTACTAGGCCACATGCCCTCAACATTGGGAGGGTGCTTTGAGGTAGCCCCCCTAAGCACCTTGTCCCCATGTTGATGGGGAGAAGGGCCTCATCCCCACAACCCTTGGCTGGTGGTTATGGGGGTCTGTGGGGGGTCTCTCTGCCTGAATTTAAGGACAACAATAACATTTGTACACATTTTAGGGGGTGTTTGGGGTAAAGCACTACAATGGAGCTGACAACATACATTGTTAAGTAAGTAGACTAGGTATATGGGCCCAGGATAGCATGCTGGAGAGGTTAGTGAAGGCAAATATGCATGAAGGACAAAAAAGGAGCATTAAAAGGTTACAGCATGCATGAAAACAAAGGGGACATTCACAGCATATTACAATCATGGTAATTATGGAATGAGGAAAGAAATACAATACATTAGCAAACATTAAATACAATAGAATGTGATGTTAAAGGAGAAAACTTACCCTAATATTGTCCTTCTGCAGGACCTGAATAATAGCAGAACAGGTCTCTGGGATAATGATCCCCAGAGCCTGGGGGAGATGCCTGTCGAGAACTTGAGGTCCTGTAGACTTCTCCCAGTCGCCAAGTACCGCAACGTGGCAATTAGCCTCTGCTCTGGAGTGATGGCTTGCCTCATGCAGGTGTCCTGCCTGCTAATATAAGGGATCAGCAAAGCCAACAGACGGTGAAAAACAGGGTCCGTCATCCGGAGAAAATTCCTGAAATCATCAGAATTATTCTCCTGGATCTCACGCAGCAAAGGCATATGAGAGAATTGGTCGCGCTGGAGTAACCAATTCTTTGTCCATGAACTCCTCCCCACCCTGTTTATGGACTGGGCTTGGGTCAAAGAATGAACCCAAACATCAAGTCCCCACACAGCACGAACTCTACAACGAGTACGTCCCCGCAACATGGCTTTAAAACGGTCGGCTGGTCAGAACAAACTAACAGAACACACTGAAGAACAGTGAGGCTTGTGAAGAGCGAGCTGAAAATCAGAAACGAGCGGACAAGAACACACTGAAAAAAAAACAGATGCAAACTGTCTACATGCTCTGAAAAGCATATACAAACCCACAAGCACAAACTGAAGAGCAGTAACGGACTGAAAAGTGCGAAAGCTGAAAAGCATGAATTGTCTCTCACCAAACTTCTACTAGCACAAGGTAAACACGAGATTAGCAGAAAGAGCCCAAAGGGTGGCGTGCTCACTATTGTACTTCCTTTTTCTAGTCCCGTCATACGTGTTGTACGTCACCGTGTTCTAGATGGTCGGAATTTGGTGTGACCGTGTGTAGGCAAGACCGCTTGAGAGGAATTCCGTCAGAGCTCCATCAGAGAAACCTTCAGGGTTTATTTCGACAGCAAAACTGGTCGTGTGTACGCTGCATTAGAAACTGCCCATATAAATGGGAAAATACTTCATTGAAATATTTTGGAGTTCATCTTACTCCTAACATAGATTCCATCTATGAACGTAATTTTCAACCACTATTCCAAAAGATTGAAGGGGATTTTAAAAAAATGGAATTCCAAGCAGTTTTCGTGGTATGGCAGGGCCGCCATACTATAAATGATGGTTCTGCCAAGACTATTTTACTTGTTTCACATTCTACCTTAAGATTTACCAGAAATCTTCTTCAGAAAACTAGAATCAATCCAACGATTTTTACTATGGGCCAACAGACGTCCCCGTATACAACTCAGTTCACTACAACGCCCTAAAATTAGAGGAGGAATGGGACTTCCCGATTTTAGAAAATATTATTATGCAACACACTTGTCCAGAATAGTTGACTGGCACTGCCATAGCCAGAATAAGTACTGGGTGAACTTAGAAGAATCATGATCAAAACTTGCGGTACAGTACTTACCATGGTCTGACCCTGCACAATATCCTGTAGTGGTACCATGTACCCCAAACTCATTCACACAGGGTGGGGGGCTGGGATCTGGGGGCCCCCTTATTAAGGGGGGCTCCCGGATTCTGATAAGCCCCCCGCCCGCAGACCCCGACAACCATTGGCCAGGGTTGTCGGGAAGAGGCCCTTGTCCTCATCAACATGGGGACAAGGTGCTTTGGGGTGGGGGGGCCGCAGGGCACCCCCCTCCCCCAAGGCACCCACCCCCCCATGTTGAGGGCATGCGGACTGGTACGGCTCAGGAGGGGGGGGCGCTCGCTCGTCCCCACCCCCTTTCCTGGCCGGCCGGGCTGCGTGCTCGGATAAGGGTCTGGTATGGATTTGGGGGGGACCCCCACGACGATTTTTCGGCATAGGGGGTTCCCCTTACAATCCATGCCAGACCTAAGGGCCTGGTATGCCTCCGAGGGGGGAACCCACGCCGGCTTTTTCATTTAAAATTTGGCGCGGTGTTCCCGCCTCAGGATTCATACCAGACAGCTGTCAGCGCTGCCTGTCACTCATCGCGGAAGGAAAACAAAGTTTTCCTTTCCCGATGAGCGAGCCAGCGCGACATTCACAGTACCCTGTCGTCGAGAACCAGCGCGATGCTATCGCGCTGGAAACACAATCTCGCGGTCAGGTACTGTATATCAACGAATGTCTTGAAAACAGATACTCCAGTATCTAGTAAATTATGTTTTTCTGGGCTTTCTTGACTTGTTTGTCATTGTTTATTTAGATGATATTCTTATATTCTCCAAATCTGCTGAATCACATCAAATTCAGGTAAAGAAGGTACTGGGCTGGCTCCGGGAACACCATCTTTATGCAAAAGCTGAAAAGTGTGACTTCGAAAAACAAACCATGCATTTTCTGGAATTTGTTATCTCTGCCGATGGTATCTCCATGGACCCACAGAAAGTCATGTCATGTCCATTCTGGAATGGCCTGCCCCTACAGACAGAAAAGCTGTTCAGAGGTTTGTGGGATTTGCTAATATTTATAGAAAATTTATCAATAACTTTTCCGGTATTATTTCTCCTATCACACAATTAACCAGCACATTCCCTTCCACTGGACACCAGAAGCCCAAGAAGCCTTTGAACGATTAAAAGCTTTATTTACCTCAGCCCCCATCTTGAAGCAACCTGATCCATCCTTGGCCTATGTATTGGAGGCAGATGCTTCTGAAAATGCAGTCGGGGCTATATTGTCCCAATGTCAGGGTCCTAAATCTTTACTCCATCCTGTAGCCTTCTTTTCCAAGAAATTGAATCCTTCCGAGAGGAATTATGATGTGGGAGATGTGAGAGTTGCTGGCTATCAAAGCTGTGCTTGAAGAGTGGAGTTACCTCTTGGAACCAAATTCTCATCTTCACGGATCACAAGAACTTAGAGTACTTGAGGACAGCCAGACGATTAAGGCCTCGACAAGCAAGATGGGCAGTGTTCTTTTCTCGTTTTATGTTACACATCACTTGTCATCCTGTCTCAAAGAATGGCAAGCCGTATGCCTTTCCCCCATGTTTAATGACCCTGTGAAATCCTTGGAACCTGATACCATTCTCGCGGCCAATAATTTTTTTACTCCTTCAAGCAGACCTGATGTCACAAATAAGAGCAGATGTGGCAAACCAACCACCTTCCCAGGACTTGGCTCTTCAATTAAGGAATGGCCTTTACTTTCATGAAGAGCAAATCTTTGTCCCTGAACAATTCAGAGTTGCCATTCTGAGATGCTGCCATGATCATCCCCTAGCAAGACATTCGGAATCTACAAGACTGCCAATTTGATCTCCCATACCTTCTGGTGGCCAGATTTAATGCAGGAGTGCAAGAAATATGTTAAATCTTGTATCACATGCCTTCAAAATAAAACAGACAGAACCAGAACTTGGGGACTCTTGGAGCCTCTCCCTGTACCTAAGAAACCATGGAGCATGATCTCCATGGACTTCATCGTAGAGCTTACCAGATCTGTGGACTTCACTACCATTTTTGTTGTGGTGGATCACCTGACCAAGATGGCTCATTTCGTACCCTTACAAGGAACTCCTTCCGTCACGGAAACTGTCTCAGCTTTCATCAAAGAGATTGTTAAGTTACATGATATTCCTGATAGCATTATGTCCAACCGAGGGGTACAATTCACCTCTAGATTTTGGAGGACCTTATGTGAAGCACTAAAAACTGAACTCCTCTCCTCAGCATACCACCCACAAACAAATGGACAGACTGAAAGGACCAACCAAACCCTCGAGCAGTACTTACAGTGTTTTTCCTCCTTTGCTCAGGATGATTGGCTATCTCTCCTTCCACTTCCAGAATTCTCATACAATTCAATCCACTCAGCAACCAAGCAGTCCCCCTTTTTTGCTAATTAAGGGTATAATCCCTCTTTTTTGCCGGATTTATCTGTTGAATCTCTCGTACTTGCTGTACAAGACCGATTAAAATTCCTCAGTACTAATAATCAATTATTACAGGATACAATCTCTAAGACCCAGGCAAGCGACAAAAAGTTCTTTGACAGAAAGAAAAGAGGCAACCTGAAACTGGAACCGGGGGACAATTCTGGCTGTCCACAGCAATTTTAAGATTAAGCTGCCCCTCGAAGAAACTTGGTCCAAAATTTTTTGGCCCCTTCCCTGTCAAAAGAAAGATTAATGCGGTAGCATTTGAACTGGTGTTACCCAAAAGTCTGAAGATACATCCAGTATTCCACGTTTCTTTATTGAAACCAATGGTGCCAAATCCCTTTCCAGACTGTCTTTCTTAAATTCCTCCTCTGATTCTCATCGAAGGTAATGAAGAATTCGAAGTGGAGGCCGTGTTGGACTGTAGACTTAGGAACAACCAAACGCAGTTCCCTGTCAAATTGAAAGGCTACGGCCCAGAGAAAAATTCTTGGGAACCAGCTTCAAATGTACATGCTCCAAGACTGGTGAAAGCTTTCTTTCAACGCCATCTAGAAAAAAAGAGCCCTTTAGGGCATCCGGAGGCTGCCCATAAGGGGGGGGCAATGTAAGAGAACTGCTCTAGCGCACACACGTGTGCATGTGCGCGCCCACGGGCAACAGCGAACTTCCAGGGTGCTGATTCACATGTGCGTGCGCAACAGAACGCGCGCACGTGCAGGAGCACATCCCTAACTCCAGTTTGCTCCAGATGGCCTATTTAAAGGGTGCCCTGACTCACAAACAATGCAGACTGGTCTTCAGCTGTGTCCTGATCTTCTGATTCCTGTTGTACTCTGCCTGATACCTGTTTCTGAACCCGGCTTTCCCTGACTCTGACTCTGGACTCTGATATATTCCTGATTACCAGTTCCTGATTTTTGCTTCCATTAGACCTTGCTTCTGCTCATGCCTTTGTACTTTGCTGCCCGCCTGTTACCGAACCCGGCTATCCTTGAGACCCTGCTCCTGCTCTTCACCTGGCTCAAACACTACCTGTTGTCCTGCCTGTGCCACCGAGCCTACTATTCCATCTTCAAGTTCTGCAAGCAACACCTACAGGCACTTGTGTTCCTTCTGGCTCTAGCCACCATCTGTTCCACCTTCAGTGGGGCTTGGGCTGGAGATACAAGGGAGGACGACCTTGCCATATCAGACTTCCACCAGGTATGTGACGGTTATGGTAAATCAGCATAGACACTGATACACATACACCTTCACAGGTTGAACTGGATGGACTATTGTCTTTTTTCAGCCTTACTGACTATGTAAGGAACTAAATTCATTCTCTCTTGAGAAGGGGCGATTAAGAGGTGATATAATCAACATGCATACTGTAAATACACAAGTGGTTTATACAGTGAACTTTGTGTAAAGTTATTCACTTTAATATCATCACAGAGGACAAGGGGGCACTCTTTATGTCTAGAGAAAAGAGATTTAACCTCCAAATATAGAAAGGCTTATTCATATTAAGGGCTGCGAGAATGTGGAATAGACTCCATCAAGAGCTGGTTCATGGGGGCGTGTCCGGACGCACACTGAGGAGGACGTGTGGAAGCTGGGCTCCGATCAGGCAATCTCAATCCACTGCCATCTCAGCCCTACTACACCTTGGCGATTCCCCATCGCACTTCATCTGCCTCCTGGTCCCTCCTGCCTTCCCCCTGGAGGGGTCTTTTTTGAGCCAGAGCACCCGCTCCGTTCCGGGCCTACAGATCACGCCGCAGTGCGGTCGCCAGCCGCCATCTTAGGCCCTGCTGTCTGATCCAAGCCTCCTACCTATCGCCTCGATACGGGAGGTGTCTGAACGCTCTCGGGAGGTCGGCTGTCTGCGGGGTGGCTGGGGTCGCGGGATCGGCCGGTCGCCCAAAGAACACACGCCCGGGATCCCTGTGATTACAGACCGGAGCGCCGCGGCCTGCCACCATCCTGAGGCCTGCCGGCCTGGTCTCCCTCATCTCGGGCTCACAGTGAGTACTAAGCCTCCCCTGCACACCCATACCCTGCAGTGCATTTCATCCACTGGAAACTTAGAACTTTGTTCTTTAAAAGCCTGTGCAGAGGTCTGTGTACCCTGCGGGGAGTGGGTGCTACACAGCCGGCTGTCCCTGTTAGGAAAGACCGCGGCTTCGGCCTGTGCCTGGAAGTGGGCGGCCATCTTGCTACTCCTGCTGCACCCGACTTCAGATCTCATTTCCCTACTTCACTCCTCCAGCATCACATCCCCTTCCCCTTCAGAGTTTATTCAATTGATAGACTTTTAACCTCACAGTGATTAAAGGGAACTTATTTGCAATTGCCTATCTTATCCAGCAGTGGATTTGCAGCCCTTTTTTTTTGTGAATGTAACCTGATGTGACTGTGAAGAGCCCCGTCCAACCGCCGGCCCTACAGTTCCAGCTATGCCCGCCAAGACACCTAAAACCCGCTCTACAATAGGCAAGAGATCCGGAAAAGGGGTGAAACCTCACTCCGCTGTCTCTGGCTCTATTCAGCAATATTTAGCTGGCGCACGTAACAGTCAAGCTAGAACCTCCCGTCAGAGTGTTTCCCCTTCCTCCCACGCTGCCTCTATAAGGGAAAGTTCTCCTGCTTCATCCTACTGCTCGGACCTCATGGAGGATCCAGGATCCCCCATCGGCTCAGAAATGACATCGCTGATGAGTGGTCTTAAAAAAGAACCAGCGGGAATGTTTCACAGTTTGGAAAAATCAATTAAGAAAGAAATTACCGCCGTAAGATCTGACATGTCCCACCTCTTAGTCAGAGTGGAGGAGTCGGAGCAGCGTCAGGACTCCCAAGCAATTGCCATAAAGGAGTTACAAGAGACTGTTACCCAGCTAGCCTTTGCTCATCGTGCCTCTCTATATAGGCTTGAAGATCTTGAAAACCGCAACCGTAGGAACAACCTACGTATCAGAGGCCTACCAGAAGCAACTAGAGACAATGATCTAGAGCCATCGATCCGTGGAATTCTCAACACAATTCTGGGTAATCCTGTCACTGACCCACTGCGATTTGATCGTGTCCATCGTGCACTGCGCCCTCGTACTGCTAACTCAGACCAACCCAGAGATGTCATTTGCCGCCTTCACTATTTTGAGGATAAAAACGCCATAATGACAAAACTTCGCAACACCCCTAACATTGACTTTGATGGCGCAGTCATTAACATCTTCTCTGATCTGTTCAAAGAAACTCTTGATCGCCGCAGAGCTCTAAAACCACTCCTTGAGCATTTACGCACGGATGGAATCAACTACAGATGGGATTTCCCAGCTTGCTTGATAGCCACCAAAAATGGCCGATCTCACACCCTACGCTTCCCAGAGGAACTCCCTACCTTTCTTCAGGATCTCAATCTTCCTCCAGTTAAGTTCTCGAGCTGCCAAGACCATGTTCTGAAGTTTTCAAACCCCTTTGACCCTCCATGGCGGAAAACTCCGTCTAAGAAAAAGCACACCTCGATCCCCGGATCCACACAGAAGCATGGCTGAGTTATGCCTCTTTCTACTTGTCTTGGCCTCTCCTTCCACCCTTCTGTTGCTCTCTCCTCTCTGTATTTACTGATGCCCATTCTTCAATAATTGTTTGACTCTGGTCAGACCCTTTGAACTCTTTTTTAGCCCTTTTTGGCTTAACGGATCTTGACCCGACAGTTTCCTTCTTTTGGGTATTTTTTGCTCCAATTATAGTTTGCACTTTTAATGTTTTTGGTTATCAATGGTTAAATTGTAAAGAGAGGAGGAAGGGTGGGGGAAAAGAGAAAGGAAAGGGAAGGAATATTGCTGTTTTGCAATTTTTTATTTTTTCTTCCCTTCCTTCTCTAAAATTCTTTACTGGAGCTCATGTTATACTATTTTATGTACTTATAATGCACTTTCTCAACAGGCCGAATGTTGGCGGGGCACATTGCTCCTTCGCTCTTCCACCTCGGGGCGCCCTCCGCCCCCCTTCCTTTTGGGGTTGGTGAGACCGAGCGGCCTATAGGATCTTTTACCTGGACTCTTTGCGGAGTTCCAGATGGCTGCTTGTTCTTTCTCTCCCCTCAGGGACCACTGCAGATTTCTGCGTGTTTTTCTCGTAATTCCCACATTTGTTTTGATTTATTGGTATGCTTCTTCTGTATGTTATTTCCCCTTTTTCCTACTCCCTCAAACCTTTTTTTTTTACCCTCCCCTCTCTCTTCCCCCTTCATGTTGGCATGCGTGGAAATTTAAGTAAGTTATACCTCTCTGCTGCACCAATGGCAACTCTGACAATTACATCATATAATGTTCGAGGCCTTAATGTCGCTGCTAAACGACACCAAGTGATGCGTGAGCTAAAGCGCAATAATTGTTCAATTGCCTTCCTTCAGGAAACACATTTAACCCACACCACTCCGGTCAGATTGACCTCACCCCACTTTCCGCAGTGGTACTACGGTCTTTCTGACACTAACAAAGCAAAGGGTGTTGCCATTGGTTTCAGTAGTAGGGTATGTTTTCGTCTAACGGAAATGCTTGCAGACGACCATGGTCGTTTCCTCTTTCTCAAGGGCTTTATAGGTAATACCCTATGCACATTTGCAAACATATACTCCCCAAATCAGAATCAACCAACCTTTCTATCGCAAACCCTCACTAAATTTTCACAATTTGCTAAAGGCATCATTGTCCTCGCTGGTGACATAAATATGCCCCTTGATCCTACAATGGATACCTCCCAGGGCCGCTCTAACATTTCTTTTAAACGTCGAGCTTTTGTTAAAAAAAGGCTCTCAGACCATCAACTAATAGATGTATGGCGCCTGCTCCACCCTAAGGATAAAGACTTTTCACATTTCTCTGCAACACACTTATCTTACTCAAGAATAGATAATATATTCCTTGATCACTTCCATCTTCCTCTCCTCAAATCTGCCCATATAGGTACAGCAACCCTATCCGATCACGCACCTGTGACGATGTGTATGACCATGCCCACCTTATCTCGCACCACAAATAACTGGAAACTTAACGAAGCTCTCCTTTCTAACCAAACTGAAGTCTCCATGTTAGCCTCTCATCTGAAGCATTATTTTAAAGAGAATACATCCTCTATGACCTCCCCATCTGTTGTTTGGGAAGCGCATAAGGCAACTATAAGGGGACGTTTAATTGAGCTCGGTGCTAGGAAGAAGAGGGAGCATGGTCATCAAATAGCACAGGTCCTGCAACAAATAGCTGACCTTGATAAACAACATAAACTATCACTTCATAGCGCACATCTTAAAGCCCTCACACTTAAACGCGAAGAACTACAAACCCTCCTAGATTTAGATACTAAAAAGAGATTTCACCGCATATCACAAAAATTTTATGAATGAGGTAATAAGCCAAGCAGATTATTATCTAGGTCCCTTAAAGCGAAACAAACACAGTCATTTATCCCTAAAATTAAACTTCCATCGGGTGAATTAGTACATGCAACCCCACACATAGCTAAAGCCTTTAGAGAATTCTATGCGGATCTTTATAATGTAACGAACGGTCTTGCCCCTCTACCCCCATCTGAGAGGCGCTCCCGAATCCTCTCCTATTTGAGGGCGGCGAACCTCCCTAAATTATCTTGGTCAGCCCTTAAGGAATTGGAAGAGGACTTTTCCATTGAAGAATTCCAATCCGCCTTAAAATCCTCCCCCTTTCACTATCCTTTATTATAAGACATTTCAAGATATCCTACTCCCTCGTCTCACAGCATATGTTAATTCTATTTCCCAAACCTCAGGCTTAGGTCCAGAATCCCTTTCTGCACATATCACTGTTATACCTAAACCCGGTAAGGATACCATCCTTTGCAGCAGCTTTAGACCAATTTCTTTGATAAATACGGACATTAAATTATTTGCCAAAGTGATGGCCAACCGCATTCTCCCTTTCATACCTAGTTGGATTTCGGCAGACCAGACCGGTTTCATACCGCACAGAGAGGCTAAAGATAATTCTTTACAGACAATTTCCCTAATCCAATATGTTCAAAGATGTGCCCAGCCCACCCTACTCCTTTCTACTGATGCTGAAAAAGCATTTGATAGGGTGGACTGGGACTATCTTAAGTTGACCTTACGACATTTTGGTTTGGGCCCGAAGATGTTCCATCGCATTTCTTCACTGTACTCCGCCCCATCTGCGCTAATTCGCATAAACGGCTCATTGAGTGATCCCTTCACCCTGCACAATGGCATTAGGCAGGGATGTCCTCTCTCCCCCCTCCTCTTTGCTATCACTTTGGAACCGTTCCTAGCCACAATTAGACGCAATATTAATATACATGGTATCCAGGTAGGAAGTAGAACTCACAAATATGCTGCTTATGCTGACGATATACTCTTCTTTATCCAACAACCGCGTATCTCCCTGCCCAACTTAATGTCAGCATTTTCTACCTTCCAAATGATATCAAATTTTAAAATAAACCTCTCCAAATCGGAAATCCTCAATATTAACCTCCCTAGGGCAGAAGCGACCTCTCTGAAGCCCCTCTTCCCATTCAGATGGGAACAGACCCATATGAAGTATTTGGGCATATACCTCACACCTAGACTATGCTCTCTTTTTAAATATAATTACATTCCATTATTAAACAGCATTAGAGCAGATCTAAGAAAGTGGTCCAGTCTATCCCACTCTTGGTTAGGGAAAATCAACATAATTAAAATGAACATTCTTCCCCGCGTATTATTTATTTTTCAAATGATTCCACTTGGTGTCCCGGTGGGGTTCTTCACTATACTACAAGCAATGATTTCCCGATTTGTTTGGGGGAACAGCCGCCCTAGAATATCCAGAGACATTCTCTTCCGCTTCTCAGAACTACACAATTTACATTTTTGGACAAGTGGAGATCTCATCAATTACAACGCTTTTTACATTCCCTCCCTCACCCGTTACGAGGTTTACAATATTTAAATGGCATAGAAGAAATATTTTACCCAAAAGACCCCCCTTTTACACAGAATCTCTCTGTTTTATAAGGCTCTTATCGACCTTTCTAACCCTGGGTATCCGCATTTCTTGGCAAATTGGGAATCAGACTTAGACTCCCCCCTAACAAACACTCTGAAAGATAAAATCCTAACACTTGCTCATGTCTCCTCACCCGCTTCCAAGATGGTAGAAGTCAATTATAAACTCCTTTCCAGATGGCATTACACCCCATTTAAAATGCATTGAATGTTCCCTGATAGCTCCCCGTTGTGTTGGAGGAGCTGCGGGAACGAAGCTACACATGCACACATTTGGTGGCACTGCCCACTCATTCGTCCTTTCTTGACCAGTGTTATTAACCTCATAAGACTTATCACAGACATTAGTCTCCCTCATGATCCCTGGGTTGTCCTTTTCCATGCCACTAAAGAACCCATAGGTACTTACAAACGCTCCCTTATACCACATTTGCTAAATACTGCCAAGGCTCTAATCCCCACATTGTGGGGACAACCTACAATCCCGTATATACAAACTTGGTTGCGTAAGGTCTCGGAGGTTCACCACCTAGAAGATATAACTCACAGCATCAGGGGTACCTCCCAGAGACACACTCTAACATGGACACCCTGGATAGTATTCACATCTTCAACTCATTATAAAGACATTATAACTCAACATATGTGAGCCTACCTCTCTAACCTTTTCTTGGGTCTCATTGGACCTATTCTCAGAGTTCTTTCCCTTTACTGACAGCAAATCAAATTAAATTAAATTATTTTCCTTCCACATATTATCAGGCTAAAGGATGTTAACAATTTGTGATATGACGACAGACATGCCAACCCTCCCCCCCGCCCTCTTCCCCCATCACCCCCTTTTTTCCCATTTCTACCCTCCCCCCTTTTCTAATTTTCTTTTCTTTCTTTTCCTTTCTCTCTCTGTTTCTTTTTCAGTTCATTATTTTTCTCTTTCAATTACAAATCTTATTCAGTCTCAATCTTAATGTCTACTTTGAATATCAAGCTCATATAATATTTTAAACAGCTGATTGATTCTAGTCTATGTATGCTCGTTTAATCCTCTCAGATCTTTCGATGGCACTCTTTTGATTTTTATTTCTCAATGAGTATTTGTGCCTTTGGAAACCTACTTGTTTTGTACTTATAAGATTGTTTCTCATATGTCTTAAGTTCATTCTGTCTTTTTGTATTTCCTTTTAAAAAAAAAAAAAAGTCTTCAATAAACATTTATTAAAAAAAAAAAAAAAAATCAAGAGCTGGTTCTGGCCAACTCAGTAGATTGTTTTAAAATAGGCCTGGATTCTTTCCTAAATGTACAAAATATGCCGTATTTATCGGCATATAACACACACTTTTTTCCCCTTAAAATCAGGGGAAAATCGTGGGTGCGTGTTATACGCCGATCCCCCGCCAATTGTGACCCTTTTGGTCATTCTCGGTGGCTTTTGCCCATTCTCGGTGGCTCTCGCCCGCTTTCAGCCATTCTCGGCGGCTCTTGGCCGCCTTCGGCCATTCTCGGCGGCTCTTGGCCGCCTTTGGCTTTTCTCCGTGGCTCTCGGCCGCTTTCGGCCATTCTCGGTGGCTTTCGGCGGCTCTCGCAGTCCCGCTGTGTCCGAGTGCGTCCGAAAGCCACCGAGAGCCGCCGAGAACGGCCGAGTGTGTCCAAAAGCCGCCGAGAGTGGGCGAGAGCCGTGGCGCAATTTTTAAACGACAAGCTGGCAAATGACACAGGGACAAGGCTACAGATGGACACTGACTACACTGACACTGGCTACAGATGGTCACTGGCTACAGATGGACACTGTCTACACTGACACTGGCTACAAATGGACACTGGCTACACTGACACTGCCTACAAACGGACACTGACACTGGCTACACTGACACTGGCTATAGATGGACACTGACAAGGATGCAATGATGGGTATTTAAATGTAAGTTTTTTTCCCTAAACTTCCCTCCTAAAAGTTTTTTTCCTTAAAATTCCTTCCTAAACTTGGGATGCGTGTTATACGCCGGTGCATGTTATACGCCGATAAATACGGTAACTAGTAACTAATATTAATAGGTAAAGATGATCCAGGGAATATCAAATTGCCCATTAGGGGATCAGGAAGGATTTTTTTCACAGCTGCATTTTTCTTTTTTCCTCTGTGGGTTGAACTGGATGGACTGGTGTCTTTTTTCAACCAGACTAACTATGTAATTATGTAACAATTCGATTCAGCTGGAAGAAACTGGCTTTAAAAAAATCTAAAGCAATTAACCTTTCAATTAACTTAGTTATATTATAGAATGCTTAATTAAATATTTAATAGGTAGGAACATCTAGTTCTCATATGTATTTAATAATAATATTCATGATTGTACCTTTGTCATTGTAACATGCCTTCCTTGTAATTTGACACGACAGGATAAATACAATATACCCTTTAAATGAAGGCTGAATTTTTGTTTCAATTGCTGTTCAAAGAAAACTTATAATTCAATTTCTCAACTTGGAACCAGAAACTAAAATGGCCTCATTTTTTAACACATTGAGAAAAAATGAATCTTTGAGGATAGAAAATGATTACTATAGACATAGTAAGTATGAGTTAAAGCCTTATAAATTTTAATGGGAATATTTGGTTTCACAGAAGTGTCTTCTAAGAATGTGACAAGGTTTCTAGAGAAAAATAAGATAGTATTTTAAACTGAAAATGTAATCCTGAAAAAAGGTTTAGCCCTTTAACTTGATTCAAATCTTTTTACATCTTGAATACAGCAAAAAATGATTTATTCTATATCTGCAGAAGGTTACAGTCATTCACTTTTAAAACCTATTTAGTGTGCCTGGTATCTCTCTATGAATACTTTTAGGATATTGCACAATATCTCATCAAGAATCTGAAACATAGCATAAGATCTTATTTTCCACAGCATAAAAGGGTAAATGAAAAAATGTAAATGGTTTTAAAAATATGGAAAAAAAACAAATTATTGCACCAAAACCACAAATGTTCAGAAAAAGATATCAAGTGCTTGCACTGCATATTTTCATAGCATCTGGCTGATGTGTAATCAGTTTCTTGGTATTAACTAACTTAAAATTGAATTGAAAATTTCACACTACTTATCAAATTTTTATTTAAAACAACATATTGTTTTGACAGATTATACATGTAATCCTAATTGCTTGACTAAAAATTTCACATTTCTAGCATGCCCTCAACCAGTGCACTTATTGCTGTAAAAATCTCTATTTTCTGCACTTTTTTGCTGAATAAGCAATATTTTAAACACTGCATTAACATTTGTTTAAAAGTTAAGGGTTATAGAAAAGTCAGGGCATGTCCGAGCCACTGAGCCAAATGAGAAGCTCCAGCTATTGTCTGCCTTTTTCCAGCAATACCGAGTAATGGCAGCCACACAAACACCCAGCTCTAACTTGGGTACTGCTTCCCGACACAAGGAGGGACCTGGCAAGGGGAAAACTACCCCCCTCAGCCCTGAAAGCTGGCCAATTTCTTCCCCAAATCAGGGACAGAGGGGAAGGAAGATGGCACCGGCATACAGACAGCAGCACAACCACCCTCTCCACCAGATGCAGGGCTGCAGGATGGAATGGAATCTGATGACGAAATCCCAGATCTAGCCTCACCACATAAAGATCCAAATAAGAGACCTGCTTTGTCACCGCTGCAGTCTCCATACACTAATGCCACGTACACACGATCAGAATTTTCTTATATTACGAAGCAGGACACCTGCATGCGGCAAGCCATCACTCCTGAACAGAGGCTAGTCACCACATTGCGGTACTTGGTGACAGGGAGAAGTCTGCAGGACCTCAATTTCTCAACAGGCATTTCCCCCCAGGCTCTGGGGATCATTATTCCAGAGACCTGTTCTGCCATCATTCAGGTCCTGCAGAAGGACTATATTAAGGTAAATTTTCTCCTTTAACATCACATTCTGTGTATTTAATGTTTGCTAATGTATTGTATTTCTTTCATCATTCCCTAATTACTATGATTGTAATATGCTGTGAATGTCCCCTTTGTCCTCATGCATGCTGGAAGTTTTACTGCTCCTTTTTTGTTCTTAATGCATATTTCTCTTCACCAATCTCCCCAGCATGCTATCCTGGGCCCATATAAACCTAGCCTAGTCACTTAACAATGTATTTAGTCAGCTCCATTGTAGTGCTTTACCCTAAACACCCCCTAAAATGTGTACAAATGTTATTTGTGTTCCTAAATTCAGGCAGGGTGCCAGAGGCTTTTTTGGGGGTCCCAAACTCATCTAGAACACCCTCTAATTTTTTTACAATGGGCTATCAAAGGGGGTGAGGAATCTCATACCTTATGTGTACTTAAGTGTACCTTATCTTTTTGTCTTTAAATACTCCTTAAAATAAATTGTATACTGATGTTGGCCAAGAATGTTTGTGTCTATTCTGCTTGCAATGTTATGTGCAAAAGTACTAATTTTTTTTTCTGGTTTGACTCCACAGTTTCCTTCAACACCACAGGAATGGCAGACTGTGGCCTCCCAGTTTGCCGAGCGTTGGGACTTTCCCAACTGCGGAGGGGCAATCGATGTGAAACACGTCCACATCATCCCACCATCCCACTTGGAGTCATATTATTTTAACTATAAGGGGTTTCATAGTATAGTGTTGAGTTTCTCTATGTGGACGTCACAATGGAAAATTTCCTCTGGTGGGACTTTATAAGGCAAGAGTCTTCAAACAAATGATAAGTCAAAAAATATCTAATTTTATTATCAAAAGTTAAAACATGACAAAAATAAAAGAGGTGGATGCCAGCAATTACAGATGGTGGTAACAAAAAGGAGTGTACATATCTGTTTACAATAATGCAATAAACCCCACACAGACTGTTTCAGCGAAAGACTGAGAACAGAGGTCTGACGCATTTCAAGGTTATAAATGTTGAAACCTCTTCTTCAGAGGCTGATGGTGAGGTATATGGTTATCTAAAAACATTTTTGAAAGAAAAACAAAATAAGCAACACCGTAAGAACCAAACATGATATACTATTCAAATACATTCATATAGCATAGAAATCAAAGTTTCATTAATATGTTTAAGAAATGTTCTGACCGTGTTACTCCTAAACCAACTTCAGGTAGCATCCCAACTTCAGGAAAAAATGGGGATGAATGGTTTGCCAGCAGGGATCAGATCCGTGAGCTAACGCTTGTCACCAGGAAATGCGCAAATCCACAACCCAGGACAGAACACAAAGGGCGTCCTACCACCTATAGTATGACACCAAAGATATCCAATGCCATAAATATCCTGTCAGCTAAAGGAGAGAAGAGACAATATGATAGAACCCACCCCATGGGTATAAGGGAAGGGTTGAGCCTAAGTGGGCTCGCACCTACTCTAAATTGGTGTAATAGGAATGTGTATATCTCCTTTACATACCTGTTAGTACATGGAGGGTAGGTCGCTCCTAATGAGGGGTAAGGGGACGTCACCTGGGGCGCTGTCTGGTCAGAGGTAGTGTTGAGTCCCCCAGTGAAAAGGAATCACAGAAAAAAGGGGGGAGAGCAGTGAAATCCTCTGCACAAAATAGCTAAAAAGAAAAAGGAGAAAAGGGAGAAAAATGAATGGTGCTGTGCGATTAATTAAAATCACAGACACCGGCAATATATATAGCTCAGACTGCAGCATGGAGTGTCCAAAGTGGGTAATCACCATTGCCATCCAGTATGGAAGTGGAATTATATGTAGAGGCACATTGCTCTCTACAAAAAGTCATATCAAAAATATATAGTGTATAGTTTACAAAGCAAGGTTAGATGGTTTACCTTTGGGAGTGAGCGGCTGCACGACCAGTCTGATGCCTGTACTAGCATGAGACTAGGCGTCCACACCTGCAGCCTAAATAGCACCGCTCATTGAGGGAAAGCTGACACAGCTGGCTTGTGCCTGAACAGGCATCATAGCAGTGGGAGGGGTCGCCCTCCGAGTCCCTGGTGCGCAGGCCCGCCCCCCGAGCCCCACACAAGCATCCGCGTCCAGGGAAGGATGACGTCACATGCCGGAGAATGCAGATACGTGCTGGGAGGGAGCTGACATCTGCATCAGAGGCTCGCGGTGCGCTGATCGTCATGGCAACGGGATAAACATATCCCGGCCACGCACAATCATAAGGGAGGAGGCCAAAAGTGTCAAATGAAGGGATGACACATTGGCCCCTGTGCACCGAGTGTACTGTCAGAGCGTGGACCAGCCAATTCCCCAGTCCAGCACCAGCCCAGGATCAAAAAAACATGGCGGCAAATGGCACTCATTCCAGGCACTTGGAAAGAATGCACATGTTGGGATAAGAGGAAGAACAGGGAAAAAGAAAACAAGAAAGAAAAAGGGCAAAACTGTACAATAAAAAGGAGTGCACTAAAAAGGACAACGGAGGAGGGGCATGTACCGCTATCCATAGTGATCAATGTTTAGAACAGAAGCACATATACATGTAATCTGTACAAATATACCCATCTATATATAAAAGGTCCCATATCCATATGTAGAACAGAAGCACATACATCTAATATATATAAATATACATATCCATATAAAATCCCATATTCAACCTCCTACATTATCTTACAGTGGTGCGATTGTATCAGTCTGCAAGAGTCAAAAATATGAAGGAGAACATCTGACTGCTATACCCAAGAGAGAAGCAATAAGGATGGTTTGTATCAATTTGATGAGAATTTCACAAGAACTGGGGCATATTAACCTCAGGGGGGTTCCACTCAGACCCTCCCGAGGTAAAGCCCTCCAAAAAGGGTCGAAAAGAAATGGCGTCATTCAGGCCGGGTGGATTGGTGGCCTGAAGGCGATAGATCCATTTCTGTTCTTTTTGCAACAGGGTTTTATTCCAATACCCACCGCGTAGCCCTGGGTGAACACGAACTAGAATCAAGAAGGACACTTTGGGGAATATTCCCGCATGAAACGCAGAGACTTGTCTTCTCAACAGTAAGCTGGGATTGCATTATTTCATCGAGGCTATATGTCGGTATGCCCGCCGCCAAAATTCCTGGTTTGTTTTACCAACATAATAGCATGCACAGTCACAAATTAGTAAGTATACCACACCAATTGTTTTGCAGTTTGCAAAATGTTTGGGTGCATACTTGTGACCATTGGGTAGTTTGATATTTGATTTGATGTTCATGAATTGGCAATATAGGCATCCGCCACACCTAAAAGTACCCAGGCATTTGCAGGGATCTTGTTTACCTATGCCATCCCCTGAATATTCACTGGACACTAGATTGTCCCTGATGGATTTGGCACGCCTGAAAGTGAAGGACAGTTTGTCCTGTACAAAGGGGCCAATGGTAGGATCCAATTTAAGGACATGCCAGTACCGTTCGATGATATTTTTTACGGTCCTATGTTGGTTTGAGAACCTGGTTATAATATGAATGGGATTGGTTTTATTCCTATTGGATTCTGGATTGAAAATTAGTTCATGTCTAGGTTTGGAGCATGCCCGTCTGAAGGCCCTCTTTAAGCATGTCTTGGAGTATCCACGTGCCAGGAGTCTCTCAATCAGTTGGACCAGAGGCAGCAATTCAGGACATAAATACAATGGGGGCCCTGGAAGCTGGCCATCCTGGCTTTCCCCCCCAAAGTGCCCTGATGTGCGTCAAAAATATCTGGACTATATTACGGGTAGGGGGGGCCATTGCTATGCAAGTGAAAAAAGTGTGGCGCTAAAGAATAATATTGTAGGATAAGTGACAGTGGTTGCTAAAAGTGAAGGTACATAACCCTGAGGTGCGTGCCCAAATGATGATGGTACTATGCGATGTGTAGAAAGACGGTCAAGTCACTTTGTGTACCGACATGAAACTACAAAGTATGAGAAAATGAATATATCTTAAATAAACACGTATGTGAACAAATATAAACAGTGAAAAAAACGTGTATGTATTAAGTGTATCGCTCTTTGGGGCAGAGTAACCTGACCCAAAAAGACGATTCAAAATTGAATCACAATAAATAGTGGAGGATAACAACAATGTAGTGTGCTACAACTCATGAATGGCCTGCTCCTCTAAACAAGGCCTACATGTAAAAAACGTGAGATCAAAAGAATGAGTCCATAAAAAGTATAAATATTAGATGTCCATCATTATGCAGTGGGGTGATTAAATGTCCATCATTATACAATGGGGTGTTCCCCTGATGGTTCCCCGACAGCTTGGGTATACGCAGTCCTCATACACAGTCGATGGAGACCATTAGGAGAGTTCTTGCATGTAAATAAATTCTTGTCTTGATATGGAAACTTTTACCAAGAAAATATGAGTATAAAATGCCCTTACCAGATAAGGTGGACTCACAGGCTCTTGGCGGTGAGTCAAACAGGCATGTACCGTCAAGCGGTGTAGTGTGGTAGACCGTATGTGGATCCTGGACGGAGTCTCCTCAGAAGTCACCGGGTGGCGTGTCTCTGGAAGCAGATGTCTTCAGAGTTTGGCCTCAGTCATCAGTTGGGGGGATAGCTTCCTCAGCGACCACCCATGTGAATAGGCAAAAATGAAAAGAAAAAACTTCCACATGGTGTAAATCCTTATTAAAAACATAATGACGTTTATTGGTAACAAAAGAGGTGTAAACCAAACGAGTGTACAGATATGGGCAGTAAAAACTCGGCTCACACAGGTACAAAAAGTAGACATTTTTTTAAAAATTAGCGCAGTAGGTACCCCAGCAGAAGCCTTTGAGGACGAAATGCGTCAGATCTCTGTGTTTTTTACCCCCATCACCTACTGCGCTAATTTTTACAATTTTCTCTACTTTTTGTACCTGTGTGAGCCGAGTTTTTACTGCCCATATCTGTACACTCATTTGGTTTACACCTCTTTTGTTACCAATAAACGTCATTACGTTTTTAATAAGGATTTACACCATGTGGAAGTTTTTTCTTTTCATTTTTGCCTATTCACATGGGTGGTCGCTGAGGAAGCTATCCCCCCAACTGATGACTGAGGCCAAACTCTGAAGATATCTGCTTCCAGAGACATGCCACCCGGTGACTTCTGAGGAGACTCCATCCAGGATCCACATACGGTCTACCACACTACACCGCTTGACGGTACATGCCTGTTTGACTCACCGCCAAGAGCCTGTGAGCCCACCTTATCTGGTAAGGGCATTTTATACTCATATTTTCTTGGTAAAAGTTTCTATATCAAGACAAGAATTTATTTACATGCAAGAACTCTCCTAATGGTCTCCATCGACTGTGTATGAGGACTGCGTATACCCAAGCTGTCGGGGAACCATCAGGGGAACAACCCATTGTATAATGATGGACATTTAATCACCCCACTGCATAATGATGGACATCTAATATTTATACTTTTTATGGACTCATTCTTTTGATCTCATGTTTTTTACATGTAGGCCTTGTTTAGAGGAGCAGGCCATTCATGAGTTGTAGCACACTACATTGTTGTTATCCTCCACTATTTATTGTGATTTAATTTTGAATCGTCTTTTTGGGTCAGGTTACTCTGCCCCAAAGAGCGATACACTTAATACATACACGTTTTTTTCACTGTTTATAGGTGTTCACATACGTGTTTATTTAAGATATATTCATTTTCTCATACTTTGTAGTTTTATGTTGGTACACGAAGTGACTTGACCGTCTTTATACACATCGCATAGTACCATCATCATTTGGGCACGCACCTCAGGGTTATGTACCTTCACTTTTAGGAACCACTGTCACTTATCCTACAATATTATTCTTTAGCGCCACACTTTTTTTCACTTGCATATATTTACAACAGTCAGGTTGTTGTGTTGGCTGCTTCAGTTTATCCTTTTAGGAGTTTGGCGCAATTTTTTAGTTTTTCCATTTCTGGGCCATTGCTATGCCAGCACATTTTTGATTCTTTTAAAAAAAAAGTAAAAATTATTTTGATCTGAAATCACCTTGAATTTGATTTACTGCTTGTGTTTCTTTTAGCTGTCTCCTAGGTTCTCCTAGTGCACTTGTAGTGCCAAGTGGATTTTGCTTTATTAAATAACCCCCATTGTCACTGTAAACACCAAATTAATACAAAACTGGTATTGAGCATTGAAAGAAGAAGTATATATATATATTAAGTATAAAATATTTTACTACATGCATATTCACATGTGCATTGTAAAACATTTTTCCACTAAAAATACATCTTTGACATTTTTAGCTTTATATTTGACAATAACAGCATGTTTCAAACATACACAACTTTGGAACATACAAAGTTCAATGTACAAAAAGTGAAGGCAATATCAGACATTAATATGTCAAAACTGTGTTGATATTGCCTTCATCAGATGGGGTGATGTCACCACTGTAAAAGCCAAATTTTGAAGATGCACAAAAATTGGGATTCCAAATCAGGATTTCCCTCCTGATCCCATGCCTAATGTCAGCATGTAAGAAAGATAGGGGGCGCTAGATACCATAATAATAAAGTGCTCTAGATAAATAAATCTCCTGCATTACCAAGAAATTGGAAATGTAAGAAAGCTAGGGGGCGCTAGATACCATACTATTCAAGTGCTCTAAATAAATATATCTCCTGCATTACCAAAAAAATGAAAATCATAATAATGACAAACCATAATTAGATTACACATTGAAGTGCCCACAATAGTGAAAAAAATATATATATAGTGATTGATTGTCCACATAAAAAAGTGATTGAAGTATATCTTTCAATATTATCTCAATCTTGTTGCTGAAAACAAAAGGTTTTCCATCACCAAGGGAAATAAGAAAAGGAAAACACCTCGAAGTAGTAGATATCTGCTTACCAGATACCAATGACTCCTTTAGTTAAAAAGAGAGTACCTAGCGCTTGTGCAGGGTTGTGCCTGCTCACATGGATGGCCGGACTGTGGTTGGTATTATAGGCATGGATCGTTCCCGTCAAGCTCATTCAAGATAGGATAAGGATACATAGGAAACAAAAACAGGGAGCTGCCCAGTTTGTGGCAGGTCAAACATAATTTATACCATAACAGACCAGCTAGGAAGGCAGCGCTGAAGAAACTGCTGGAGTTTGTGAAGACGGAGGTCCCCAAAGCAGACATAGAGGAGAGCTCCAGCATGGCTGCTCGAGCCAGGAGCTCCGCTCCACCCCGGACTAACGAGCCGCACTACTGCCGCCACAGCCAGCACGGCTCCCCGCCACCACATCCGAGCCTGGGACCTCCGGGGAACCCGTGGTGATGTCCGGTCCCCCGGTGAGACGAGATCTCGGCCCGCAATTTGACACAGCGGGTGCGGACGGGAGCAGCAAGATGGCCGCCAGCACGGACGTGCTGTAGCAACATGCAGCCCAGCAAACAAAGCCCCCGGAGCACAGGCCTGTATTAACTCCACTGACCCTTACTTATGCCCAAGCAGCACAAGGACCTTCTCTCATGTCACAAGTACCCCATCAAGGCCCCCCGAAGCACCAGGCCACTGTTAAGGCCTACACAGAGCCCATGAGCCACACACACCAGGAGCTAGTTCCCCAGGCCTTTTCTGTACAGGCCCAACTCATGGCTGCAGCTAACCAGCCCTCAGGCTTCTCAGTCACTGACTTCACAGCGATGCAAGAGGACATGTTTGCAAAATTCTCCTCTTTATTGGAGAAATGTCTGGCCAGCACAGCAAAACAGATTACCAACACTATTAAAGCAGACCTTTCAAGTTTAGGCTCTAGAATTGAAGCCATAGAGGATAAAGTTGAAAGCACAGGCTCCAGACCCAACCAAAACGCAGCCCACCTCCAGACTATTCAAGAACAGCTGGACGTGGCCCTCTCCAGGATTGACAAACTCGAAAATAGGTCCAGGAGGTATAATTTTAGAATCAGAGGCCTACCGAAAACTTTCACAGATATCCCCTCCACGGTACAGGACATTATATCTGATCTTATACCAAATATCCCGCCCCAGCGTCTCGAACTAGACAGGGCACACAGGGCTCTTGAACACCCCAGACAAGACGGATCACCAAGAGACATAATTGTGAAACTGTACTTCTTCGCGGTAAAGGAGGAAGTCATGCAACAATCACGTCAGAACCCTAAGCTGCAACACCAGGGGCACCAGATCCAGATATTTGCCAATTTAGCTCCTTCAACCATTCAAAGACGCAGAACGCTAAAACCCCTTCTTACGGTCCTCTCTCAACGGGACATCAAATACCGCTGGTCCTTCCCTTTTGCTGTAAAGTTTACAATTCAGGGCAGGACCCACTCCTTCGCCAGTCTCCCAGAAGTCGAAAGACTTCCCTCAAGTTAATATCCCAGGAGGCACCAATGGACTTTTCTGCATCTTCTTCAGGTTCGACTAAGCGTCCCCCTCCAGGCAGCCCCGTGTCTCCCCTTTGGCTTAAGGGTCCTTCTAAGAAGAGCAAGGATGGTAGACCACCTTAAGGGCCGGCTGGTACCTAAATCATCCATTGTCCCATCAGGGATGTTTTTTGGGGGGCAGTTGTCCCCTCAGTTGACGGAGCTGGAGCTCCAAACCCGCTCACAAACAAAGGAATTGACGAGCCCATAACCAGGGACACACTTTTCCACACACTTTTTCACTTCAGTGTCCTCCGCTGCAAACTTTATCCGTGGGAGGAGGAGAGAAACCACCTCTGACCAGCATATCTATAATCCACGCCTTCCTGGAGCCGGTCAGCGGATTCTGATGGCCTCCTGGAGAAGATTGTTTTCTCAGGAAACTAGCTCCTTTTGGTCATCCAAGGTTTTTCTCATTTAGAAGAGCTGTTCTCGGACTAGATTACTTGTGACATTTGTATTAGGTCCTACCCCCGAATATTTGGGGGTCACCATTTTGTTGAGCTTCCCATAAACCTCACCTTTTTTTGGATAGGACCCGCTTTTTGGGGTCTTTTTCATCCCCTCCCTTGATGCCCGGGCTCTCTAGGAATCCCCCCTTTCAGATAGGGGGTGGTTCAGAGGGAGGGGGGAGTTGTCTACCGGTTGCAGTTTATTTGTTTTTGCATATTTAATCTGGCATCAAGAGCCCGGAAAATGGGCTGTTAGAGCCTTAATTGTGTTTTCCACATTAGTGTGTATGTTTTATGCTTTCACTTAACATAACAAGGGTCTGGGGTGGACCCCTTGTGCCTCCACTCATTTCCAAAGAACTGATAGTATCCTTTGGATTTGGGACTTCAGTGGGCCTTTCAGGTGGACTGAGGGTGAATAGTGGTGTTATAGCGGATTTTATCCCGCGACGCCCCAAGGGTCCTATTAAGGGACTCATGTCTGTATCTTTTTTTTGTCTTTATGTTTGTCCTTCTCTACTTTCTTTCCCCGCTCATCCTTCTTCTTTTTTCTAGCCTTTCGACGGGAGGGTTCCCCACACACCCCCAAAACAGCCTTAGGAGTTCTCCACTACATTACGCGCCAGTCCAGAAGTAGAAGACTTCCATTGGTAAGTGACTACTTGATCATTGGCCTCCCTCCCCTCTGTTCTTATGACTGACTCGAACATGACTGGAAATGATCTCAAGGTAGCCTCACATAACGTTCAGGGCCTAAATTCTCCAAAGAAAAGGAGACTAGCTCTTTATCATTACAAATCCTTGAGACTTGATGTAGTGCTTCTGCAAAAGACGCACTTTCCGATCCGATACACCCCCAAGTTCCTTCACTCATACTACCCATCCTTTTTCTTAGCGAATGCTCCTAATAAGACGAAGGGGGTGACAATTCTCTTTTCCAAAAATAGCAAATTCTCACACATTTCTGACTATAAAGATCCAGAGGGCAGATTCATTCTGGTGAAGGGTACCCTGGAAGGAGTTTTATAATCTATTATATCTTACTACGCCCCAAACAAGGGTCAAGCGACTTTCTTCCAGGGTCTCTTTACAACACTAGAACCGCTATTGGAAGGCAAGGTCATTCTGGGAGGAGATTCAAACGTGGCGTTCGATCAGGGTTTAGGTAAAACTAAGCCCCCCAAAGACCAGCTCACACGCCCCACGAAATTAAGCACCAGAATTGCCAAAATTCTCCATTCTCAGGGATTAGTAGACATCTGGAGGGAACTGAACCCCAACAGTAGGGATTACACGCACTTTTTCTCCCCCCACCAATCATACGCTAGAATCGACCACATACTTATTCCAACATGCCTCATACCCCTGTCAAAAAAGGCAGCAATTTTGGATACAGCATGGTCTGACCATTCGTTGGTCCTTATTACCCTGAGAAATGTTCTCACAGGGAAAGGCGGCTCCTTTTGGCGACTAAATGAGTCCCTTCTCTCCGACCCTAGCCACGTCAAGGAGATAGCAAACTCCATTAAAGAATACTTCCTCCTAAATGACATCGATAACATTTCCCCAGAGACCCTTTGGGCAGCCCATAAGGCAACCATTCGAGGCATACTAATCAGGTTAGCGACCCAATCGAAGAAGGAGCGCATGATCGATATCCAACGACTCGAAAAACTCATTTCTTTCCCTAAAAGCAGAACACAAAAAACACCTGGCTAGGGATCTTTTAGGAAAACTAGACGCAACTAGACACGAGCTGAATCTAGCTTTAACGGCTAAAGCAGAGATAAACATGAGATGGAGTGGAGTCAAATTTTACTGCCACAAAGACAGATTCGGCTTGATGTTAGCCTCAAAACTCACCCCTAAATTCCGATCTCTTTCCTTCCCTAAACTGAGGACAGCAGGACAACCCCCAACAGCTAATCCGAACAAAATGATGTCTGCCTTTCACGATTTTTATGCCAAACTCTATAATCCCCCCCAAGCTGAGAAGGGTCCCTTAACCAATGCATTCCTGCAGAATTTGCATCTTCCCTCCATCTCTAAAGAATTCAAAGACTTAATGGAAGGAGCCTTTACAGCTGAAGAGATCGGGGAGGTTATTAAATGCCTTAAGTCCGGCTCAGCCCCAGGGCCAGATGGTCTTTCGGTCCCCTACTACAAAGAATTTGGTGAAATTCTAGCTCCCCACATGGCTAAATTTTTCAATTTAAAAAAATCAGGTTCCCCACTGGACCCACAACTAAACACTGCGTTTATCTCGATGATCCCCAAACTCAACAAAAATCATGAGGAAGTTGAGAACTACAGGCCCATATCTTTAATTAATAATGACCTCAAAATTCTGACCAAAATCCTAGCCAATCGTCTCTCTTCATTCATCAAGCTTTATGTTCACAAGGACCAGGTTGGTTTTATTCCGGGTAGACAAGGACCAGACCAAATCAGGAGAGCGATAGATATCGTTTCCATTCTCCAATCAAACTGGGAAGGTGGGCCGAAACAGGAAGGAATGATCCTTTCGCTAGACCTTCACAAGGCCTTCGACTCATTCGAATGGCCCTACCTTTTCTCCTTATTGGAGAAGTGGGGATTCGGGCCCAGTTTTCTAGGGACCCTTAGATCGCTGTATTCCACTCCTCGAGCGGTGATTCATTTACAAGGCCAATACTCTCAACCCCTTCACATAGCAAGAGGCACTAGACAAGGGTGTCCTCTCTCCCCTCTTATTTTCGCAATCGCAATTGAAACTCTTGCAATAGCAATTAGATCCAATTCCAACATCCAAGGGGTGTCATGCGGGGACCAAGTCCACAAATGCGGGTTGTTTGCGGACGATATACTCCTTTTCATCACGTCCCCAACCACCTCCCTCCCAAACCTGTGCAGACTCCTGAAGGAGTTTTCAAGGATTTCAGGGTTATAGGTAAACTACTCTAAATCTTCAGCCTTAAACATCTCCCTCAAACCAGACATGATGACATCCCTCCAGAGTGCCTTTGAATTCAGATGGAGTGACACCTCCATCGACTATTTGGGGGTCAAGCTCACAGCTAAAACAGAACTACTGTATGCACACATACCGTAAGCTTGAGGCGGACTTAGGCAACTGGGCTAAAGGGGGATTATACTGGCTAGGGAGAATTCACGCAGTTAAGATGACATTGCTTCCTAGACTCCTCTACCTCTTCAGAGCCCTTCCAATACACATCGTAAAAGATCACCTGTCTTCTTTTCAAAGAAAGATTGTCAAATTCATTTGGGGAGGGAAGGGGCACAGAATCCAGCAAAACACCTTATTCTTATCCAGACCACAAGGGGGATTGGGTCTCCCTCAGCTCTTCTGGTATTACCAAGCTGCCAGGCTCGCCCAGATCTCGACAGTTTACGCGAAGGCTGAGAAACCAGATTGGATTCAAATAGAGAGACAGGCAGTACCCTCTTACACTATTGACTTCCTCTTGTGGGTCCCCCCAAGAAAACGTCCCCCAATTCTTTCCCCGATTCTCTCTCAATCCTTCAAAATATGGGATACATTAAGAAATAACCAGGCTTTAATTTCTAACTGCCACCCCCTAGCACACATTTTCAACAATCCTGACTTTGCCCCGGGACTAGACATCAAAGCATTTCGATGGTGGTTGGACAAGGGGCTGTATCGGATCGGACACTACTTCACTTCTGTTGGACCTATAACCAATGCTTTTTGTGTGAGTCAACTAGAGATGCTAGCTCTAAACATTTCAGATTTCATCAAATACGACATTTCCTCTCCCACATTGGGGAGGTCAAATCATCACCCCACACATTCACACCATATGAACTATGGTGTGGTTGGTCTACAGAACAGAGGGGTGGAATCACTATCATCTATCATTCACTCTCCAATCAGACCGCCAAGACCCCATACATGCTCGTGTGGGAGTCTGATTTGTCCATACAGTGGGACCTAGATAAATGGAGGGTCCAGTCTCAAGGTCATTACAAGGTGGTATCTTTCCCCGGATAGAATAGCCAAAATGTTCCCCTCGGCAGACCCCAGGTGTTATAGGGGATTTCAACTCAGGGGCTCCTTGGCCCATATTTTCTGGGAATGTCCAAGATTGAGGCCATTCTGGAACAGGATTTTTCACCTGATCAGAAAAACCACTAAAGCCCAAATTCCAAAAACCCCAGCCTTGGCTCTTGTGATCAGACTGGAGCGGTCCCCATGCTGAAGGAAACTATTTGCACGCTATAGCCGGCTAATGCTATCTCTCAGATCAGCTGTTTTTTCTCCCCCCTCCTCCACACTGCTCTAGCAGAGAAGGCAGAAGACGGAAGGTACGTGACAGGCTATACTTCATCTGCTCTATACATGCCGCCTTCCCCACTTTGATTTTGACATTTATATTACAAGGATAGCACGGCAGCTGATAGAACTGCTATCATTGTATTCTTTATAGGAACTATCATATGAACTTTATTTGCTTCGGCTCCCAGGGAACTTTTATCGTAGTCTTTAGGAACGGCAGGCTTTACACAGGTTTACTGTATTAGTGATTTCAATTCTGTCATCCAGCATTGCATACATTATACATTTTTCATTTAATTACCTTACTGTTGTCCCTCATTGGTTTGCATACTGTTCCCAGGATCAGGGTTAGCAGGACACAGTCTATTAATTTATTGTATGGGGATATATACATGTATGTAGTGGGTACCAGGTGTGGTATCTGTCCTTTTGCACTGTCATTTTTTCAGTGGTGGAGGTTGGTTCTACTTTTTACTATGTGGGTGGAAACTTTTTTATGATAATGTGATAATAAATTGTTACTATTTGAATTCAAAAAAGCTAGACGCCCCCATTCTTTGACAGCCACCACCTGGATTGTACTAACCACCCCCTACTTCATTCATGGTGCGTTTTTGCTCCCCTCAGCACATGCTGCTTGAAGAACTGTTTTCAGGATGTATGCTCACACTGAGTAACACAAGCCTTCCTGGTTCTCCATGCCCTTCCCAGCTGTGATCTTGTCTGAGACTTTACAACTTCATTATTTACACATCTAGCCGAGCTGGCTTGCGGAATGTCTCGGTTTAGCTGCATGCAGCTAGTGTTGTCCACTGTGTAAACTTTTTTATGCTAATGTGATAATAAATTGTTTCTATTTGAATTCAAGGCCAGTGTGTTCCTCATTGATTGACCCTGACCTCTGACCCCTTTGGTCTCCCCCTTTTTTTTCATATATGCCATGGTCTAGAGGAACGCCCCTGTTCTATATAGTTATTGATTACAGGCATTTGGCTTTTACTCCAGTTATGGATCTGTGATTGGATGTGACACTGCATCCACATACATTACCCTATCTGGAATTTTTTTATCCATAGGCATCACCCCGTCCTACTTTTTTGTTTTTTTCCTGAATATGATGGTAGATATTTGGTAATCCGGGAGGAGACCAGGTACCAGCGCAACATGACTTTGTAATTCGTTTCAGAGGCTACATCATTTTGCAAAGCCGATTTTGTGGAGGTCCAGATATTGGTACAGTCAGTGGTGTCCAGTTGGAGGCCCAAATTGGATTCCCATTTTGTAACGTAGTGCAGGGATGTGTGTGGTGGTGGGTTTAATAATTGTGAGTAGAAAAAGGAGATTAGGCCCCATGCATGAGGGTCTTTTTTTTTTTTTTTTATATAATCTTTATTTTATTTTGAAAGTACATATAACAAAACATGTTCAACATTTTGCATGAAAATGAAATTGCTTACCCACATGGGTCTGCCATGCATATTTTGCACAACTAAACCAGTTGAACAAAAGAAAAACAAAATACAACATAAAAATAGAATATAGCAATTAAATAAAATAAGTACCATGTGTGGGTTGTGCGAAATGACAAGGGGGTTATTGTTGATTGATAGGCTGGAAGCATCGCCTTGGAGGCAATGTTGTGGGTAGCTATAGTATGTGCACAGGGTAGATAAGGTATATAGGCCTCTTGCATGACCACCTTACCCCTAGTGACAGACCAGAGGGGGCAGTCTGCAGGACTCTAGTGAGAATCTGCTCTCCCGGCCATGGTCAGGGGCAGAGGGAGGGGGGCCCAATTGCCTCCAGAAAACCTCCCCCTGCCCCCCGCACACCCCGGGAGCACCATAGACTCCCCTCACCCCCTCGGGTGGGACCTCAAGTGTCCCCTATAAACAGGGGGGTCCATCCCATGAGCACAGAGGCTCTAAGAATATATATCAGTCAAACGCACACTTGCATGCTATTGAATCCTTAAACCGGTATCAATATATCAGAGATTATATTCAACACATGGAGTCGTTAGAAAAAGAAGAAGAGGGGGAAAAAGAAGAAGAGGGAGAGGGGAGGAAAGAAGAGAGAAGAGAAAGGAGCAATCTGAGTGTACCTGCAATCTTGTTAGCAGCTTTAGTCACGTCCCCACCGGGCACACCATCCCCGAATGGCCCAATCAGCTTTTGTTTTCTCCAATAGCCACCATGTATCAAGGGGTAGCTCCCCATCCTCTAGGTTTTTGAAGGCCTATGCGTTTTAAGGGTAGGGTCTGCCAGTTCTAATAAATCTATATCCAGGCTAGAAGGTATATCTCTGGAGTCTATGGAATATTCAGTCCAGGGGGTCCAGGGGGTCCAGATTCCGATAAACCATTCTCTAGACCCCCTGCAGGTCGCTATCCAATCCTCAGCCTCTCGGACTGAATTCACCTTGCCGATCCACTCCTCCCTGGTGGAGACTCTGAACTGCTTCCAATAATTCGGAAGCAGTCTCCTTGCCGCATTCAATAAATGGGGCAGCACATTTTTTTATATTGATTGAGTGGGATCGGGGGCATATGCAGGAGAAAGTGCATCGAAGAGAAAGGCACTTCTATCCCTGTTATACTTTTGATTTGGTCTTTTATATCTTTCCAGAAAGGGACAACCAGGGGACATTCCCACCATATATGGATAAGTGTGCCTCTGAGTCCGCAGCCTCGCCAGCAGTGCTCTTACCCAGAAGGATAGATACGTGCTAGATCGGCAGGTACCCGGTACCAGCGAGACATTATCTTATAGTTTGTTTCTTGGGCTTTTGAATCTACAGAGGATGAGTGTGTGAGATGGTACAGGTGGGATAGCTGCGAGTCAGTGAATTCCCGCCCCAGCTCCCTTTCCCACTTCCGAATGTAAGCGGGTTTGGTTTGATGGGCAGTTGAGCCCAAGAGTTGATATAATTCTGACACCATGTGAGGGATGGGTTCTTCATTCACGAAGAGTTGTTCAAACGGGGTAAGTGACATAGTGTCTCTGATTTTGCAACCGTGTATTTCAAAGGAATGGTGTAGTTGTCTATACCTCCAAAAGTTCATATGTGAGCCCTGATGCCTGGCCTGTAAGGCGTCAAAGCTCAGGAGTTTACCCTCTTTCATAAGTTTACCACAGCTGGCGTCTCCGTCTACCACCCAAGGCCCAAAAAAGGCCATCTGTTCACCTGGGGGGAACCATAGGAACCCACCCAGCAGCGCCAGAGGGGACACAGGGGGAGCTATTTTAAATAGCGGATTAATCCGGTCCCATACTGAAAGCACCTGGGCTGTCAACGGGGAGGTCATTTCGCATAGCCCCCTGTGTTCCCTCGGCAACCATGGGGCATAGGATAAATTTCTGCTCGCCAGACATTTCTCCAGAGAAACCCAGAGTTTTGAGCGGGTGTGAAAATGCCAATTGAGTATCCTCTGGAGGACTATGGCATGATAATAACATCTAATATCTGGGACCCCCAGGCCACCCACCTGTTTTGAGCATCTCAGCACCTTTAAGGCTATTCTAGGTTTCCGTGCATTCCATACAAATTCAGACAGCAAGCTGGATAGACGGTCAAAGAAAAGTTTAGGTAGGGGAATCGGTAACATCTGTAAGAAGAAGAGTATGCGTGGCAATATGTTCATTTCTATAATGCTTACACGTCCCAAATCATGTAAAAGAAGTTTGCGTCCATTGCGAAAGGTCTTTTTTGATCGCTGTAAGCAGGGAGGGGAAGTTGGCCGTGTATAGAGTGTCAAAGCGATCCGTAAGTTGCACACCCAAGTATCGCAAAGATGATTGGGCTCAAGGAAAAAGGAAAAGCAGCTTGGAGGTTTGTGGCTAGGGGAGGGGGTAAGTAGATGGGCAGGATTTCGGACTTCGTATAGTTTATTTTAAAATTGGAAAGTGGTCCAAAATGGTTAAGTTCCTTCATCAGGTTAGGCAGAGAAATCAGGGGGTCTGAAAGGTGAAATAAGACATCATCGGCATATGCCGAGAGCTTATGTTCCACGTTGCCAACTTGCAAGCCCTTAATATCTTTATTGGTTCGCACGGTGTGGAGCAGTGGCTCCAACACTAAAGCGAATAAAAGGGGTGAGAGGGGACACCCCTGTCTCGTGCCATTC
Source organism: Lithobates clamitans (assembly GCA_037952925.1). Classification (NCBI taxonomy): domain Eukaryota; kingdom Metazoa; phylum Chordata; class Amphibia; order Anura; family Ranidae; genus Lithobates; species Lithobates clamitans. The sequence goes on from JBBGZY010000901.1 coordinate 661,023, forward strand.
CTGATTGGGAAGCTGGATGAAAGGGTCCCGTTCACCTTTACCTGCGCACAGGGGGTAGAATATAGGGCCATGATTGAGGTCGGCATTCGTGGTCTCACCCCCAGGGATCTAAGTATGGCATTAAAATATGACCAGTCAACGCGGTCGAATGCTTTTTCTGCATCTGTCGATAGTATAATATAAGGTTAGGGGTCTGAGCGGGTACAAGCCCAGTGAATTAGTTGAATTGCTCTGAGGGAGTTATCCTTTGCTTTCCTGCCAGCAATGAAACCTGTTTGGTCGGAATGGACGATCCCAGGCATGAGATGCTTAAGTCTGTTAGCCAGAATTTTGGCCAAAATTTTTATGTCCACATTGAGGAGGGAAATGGGCAGTGGGGTCCTTGCCCTCCTTTGGGATCACAGTAATGTGAGCCAATAGTGCCTCTGGAGGAATAACTTTACCTCCCGCTATAGAGTTGAAATATTTGCCCATGGGTGCCGCTAGATGGGGTAGGAAAGTTTTGTAATATGCTTTAGTAAACCCATCCGGGCCAGGGCTTTTCCCATTGGGCAAGGACTCCACTGTCGCACCAAGTTCAGTTAAGGTAATCGGCAGCTTCAGAGCGGAACATTGGTCTTCTGTAAGGGGGGGACGCCTGCTGTAGTCAAATATTCTTGTATGGCCTTTTCCCTGGTGTCGCGTGTTTGGGGAGGGAGTTCAGAATCTAAATTATATAGCTTAGCGTAGTAGTCTTGGAATCCTGCAGCAATCTTAGAAGAGTGCACTGTCATTTCTCCAGAGGGCGAGCGTAATTTGTGGACATATGTGTGTGCTTGCTTCTTCCTAAGTGCCCTAGTGAGCATATGCCCACATTTATTTCCCTGTTCGTAAAATTTATGGGACATGTATCTAAACTGTTTACGGGTTTGGCGATCTAAGAGACGCAGGAACAGCTCCCGCAGTTCAGTTAGTTCCTTCAATGCCTCAGCGCCCCCGGTTGCCTTATGATGGAGTTCAGCCTTTTGGAGGGCTGTGTTTACTCTTTGGAAATCCGCTCGGTGTGCCTTCTTGAGTCTAGACCCCTGTGAGATCAGTTCTCCCCTAATCACGGCTTTATGGGCCTCCCATACTACCCCCTCGCTGGTGTCATCTGTGGAGTTCTCTTCAAACTAGTGGGTTAAAGTGTCAGAGACTTCCTTCACCACCATCACATCATCTAGCAAATTCTCATTTAACCTCCATGTCCAGGGCCTCTGAGTGCCTGAAGGTAGGGCGATGGCAATCATAACAGGAGCATGATCGGAAATGGTGATGTTGCCAATGGACGCAGACTGCAGGAGTTCCAAGGTAACATGGTCTACGTATATTTGGTCTATGCATTTGCACACATCATGCACCTTGGAATAATAAGTGAAGTCCTTATCTGAGGGGTGTAAAACTCTCCAGCTATTAGCTGGTGAGATTGAAGGGTCTTGCAAAAATGTTTGAGAAAAGTATAGGAGTGTGGGGTAGTGCATGTGATGTATCAAGCAGGGAATCTGGGCTAATAAGAAAATCTCCCCCTATGATCAAGAGGCCTTCCCTAAAGTCGGCCAGTTGCTCCAGGGTAGAGTCAATGAAAGTGAGTTGGTTGGCATTGGGGGCGTAGATCGTCGCAAATGTATACGTCTGTCTAGCTATACTGCCTTTCAGAAAGACATATCTACCCATGGGATCAATTTTATCAGTAGACTGGAAGGGGCAAGATTTGTGGATTGCGATGGCAGTTCCCTTAGATTTCGATACCAGGGAGGTTCTGAGGAACCACTGATTGAATAGATGGGTGGGTAGCTTGGGAAGTGACTGAGGTGTGAAATGGGTCTCCTGTAGGAAGACCACCTATGTCTTTAACCGTTTTAGTTCTCCCCATAGTTTGTTACACTTGTGTGGAGAGCAGAGTCCTCTAACATTATATGAGCTTACCTGGAGAGCAGCCATGTATAGATCTGAAGGTATTCGGGTTGACAAGATAGACGGTGTGCCCAGCGGGGAAGATGACGTGGCAGATCACTCCTGGGAAAGGGAACGGGAAAGAGAGGGATAAAGAGGGGGAGACGAGTGGGGAAGAGAAACAAAGACAAAGACATATGAGGTAAGTATTAAAGACATAACAAAACAAACAAAATGGCCAAAGCCATCTCAACATGAGAGTCATCTAAGGGTTACGTTTGGAGCCCCGTCCCCTATGAGAGGGGGAGGAACCGAACATTACCTTGATCCCAATAGGGATCATTACCCACAAAGAAAAGGGTCGGCCTATGTGGGGTACGTGGACCAACAAGGGGGGGGAGATGAAAGAGCCTCCACTCCCATCCACCACATCTAATACTGTGCGGCAGAGGAGGAAAATGTAGCGTTATTCACCCGTAACAGTTTCTAAATAGAGTGGGCTTAGTCAGGTATATTGCAATTAGTTAGAGTGTAGCTAATATGTGTGGGCCCAGTCCTGCTTTGCCAGACATGAAAACAAAACGGTGGTCTGGAAGTTTAGGTAGAGCAGGTGAGTCGGGTAAAGTTCGTCTCAAGCATCACTGGGAAATTCAGATACTGTAAGTATAGAAAGTTCCTTTTCAGGAAAGAAAAAAAAATGGGACCAGTGCAGCAGATCCGGGTGGAAAGTACTATCAGTCTCCCATGGGAGCTGGATCTGGCGAGGTAACAGAGGAATGGCGTCTACGGTCCCTTCTGTGATTTCTGCACCTAACTGGTATCCACGGCTGGGGTGGTGGGAGCCTGATGGTTAGGAGAGCTGAAGTTCCTTGCCAGTCCGGGAAGTCCACAGGGTCCAACCCGAGGGAGGACAAGAAATTAGGCAGGTTATCTTTATTGCGTAGGGTCACTGTTTTACCATCGTTGATGACTTGGAGGAAGAACGGAAAACCCCAGCGGTATGGCAAGCCTGCATCTTGTATGGCTACCAGAAGTGGGCGGAGTGCTCTGCGCTGCATAAGAGTTCACCTGGAAATGTCCTGATAAAATGATAGCTGCGCTCCATCGAAGTCAAAATAAGGTTTGCCATGCATTTTCTGCATAATGCGATCCTTTAGGATGTATTTATGTAACTTACATATGATATCTCTGGGGTTATTTGCATCCTGAGATGGGGGCCTAAGAGCCCTGTGTGCCCAATCTATCTCAATGGTAGTTGTATCTGGCATGCCTAGTATCTCCTTAAAGATGCCCTTCAGGGTAGGAACAATGTCCTTAGCACCCGTCGCTTCAGGCAGACCTCTGATCCTGATGTTGGCCCTATGGCTGCGATTCTCCATGTCGTCAAGCTGACAGAACAGGGCTTCAATCTGATGGTCTTGTGCAGCACATTTATCCTGCAGCATGGAGATAACATGGAGGGTTTCTTCCAATCTGTGCTCCAGGGCTTCCACCCTGCCTCCAAGGTGCGAGGTGTCAGCTTTGAGTTGTGCTATGTCCTCTTTTAGAGCCCTCTCTACTCTGTCTACTAAAATCTTTCCAGGTCATCTCTGGTGGGGAGAGACCAAATATGGCACCTAATGTCCACATCATCCAGAGGGTCCGGGGCTTCAGGGGCTTCGGGGGCTTCAGAGCCTCTATTAAGGGATGCGGGGGAGCCTGGAGAGGCAGGGGGGGCCGATTCACTCACCAACTTCGGAGATGGTATAGGGGAGCTTGCAGGCTGTTGCAACCGGGCGGCGGTGCTCTGTGAGGCCTTAGTAGATTTCTGGGCCTTCCCGGCCGGTGCCATTTTAGAAGCCTCGCGGTTCTGTGCTCGGGTCCCCGGAAAGAAAGAATCCAGCTGTCCCTGCTTGGATCGGTCGTTCCGCGGTGGCTGTGAGGACGTATCTCTGGGACATATTAGTGCGGCGGTGGGATGGAGCTGCAGAGACACACGTCCTCACTCCTCCATTGCCAGGACACGCCCCATGAGGGTCTTTTTTTGATACGTTCAAAGCTGGTCATGTCAAGTAGAGAGGAGTTTGTTTGTAAGCATGAGGAGAAAAACTGTTTAGGTTGAAGGTAGCGGAAGATTTCGGGATTGGGAATTCCGTATGTTTCTCAAAGATTGGGAAATGTTTTAAATGTGTCAGGAGTTGTGAATTCGTGAGCCCGGATTAGGTTGGCTACAGACCATCGGTTAAAGGAAAGACATCCACGCTGGATAAAAGGCGGGGTTCCGCAAATAGGATAGAAGAGGGTTATGGGGAGATTGAAATCTAAATTTAGTTTTAAGATTACCCCATATTCGCAGGGAGTGACAGGTGACCGGGTTCCTCACTGTCTTGCGGTCGCTAGGGCGAAGCCACAGTAAGTTGGCTAAGGAAAGGGGATCACACTCTACCGATTCCACTGCAACCCAGAGAGGTGTTTCGTGGGAGGCATGATATTTTGGAAGAAAGGCCATTTGGGCTGCCTGGTAATATTTGGTGAAGTGTGGGATACCAAGGCCACCTTGCAGTTTATGTAAATACATAGTTGATCTCACCACATGAGGTATGCTCTTACCCCAGGCGTAGGCGAGGACTCTGTGTTGTAGTATTAGGAGGAAGTGAGATGGCACTTGGATTGGTAAAACTCTGAACAAATATAACATTTTAGGGAGGATTGCCATTTTAGTCACTGTGTGACGTCCCAGCCACGCTAGGGGTAAAGCAGCCCAGGAAGACATGAGATTGGATAAATGGGTCAGCGTAGTTGGCTGAGTATAGGGTGGCAGGGTCAGCGGTAAGTTTAAAGACCAGGTATGAAATCGTTTGGGGCACTAATGAAAAAGGGAGGGTCTGCTTAAGTTGTGAAAGCATCGGCTGGGGTAGTGAATTGTTAAGGGCTCTAGATTTCTGCAGATTCACAACTAGTCCTGAAATTGCTGCAAATCAGTCCAGGACTGAGGAGGGTGGGAGTGGATGTCAGTGGAGAGGAGAGAAAAAGGAGGATGTCATCCGCAAACAGGCAGAGTTTATGGTGAATGCCGCCCATTTCCAGGCCCTTGATGTCCAGGTTAGATCGTATAAGGTGGGCTAGGGGTTCAATGGCAAGGACAAAAAAGAAGCGGGGACAGGGGGCAGCCCTGCCTTGTTCCGCGACACACTGGAAATGGATCTGATTTGTGGCCTGCATATTTGAGGTATGCTGAGGGGGAGGTATATAGGGAGGAGACCCAGCGGAGAAATGGCCAGGAGAGGGAATCAAAGGCCTTTTTGATATCCAAAGATACTAAGCATGCAGGGATGCTGCGTGAATGGGCCACGTGTGTTAGTAGAACTGCCCTACGGACATTGTCTCTGGCTTGTCTCAGAGGGATAAACCCAACTTGATCCTTATGAATTAGGGACCCCATAATTGGGGTTAAGCGTTTGGAGATGATTTTCGCAATAAGTTTGAGGTCTATATTTAGTAAGGAAACAGGTCAATAGTTGGCCCAGGAGGAGTCATCTGTTTGAGGTTTTGGAAGCATTGAGACAATGGCCATGAGAGTATCAGCTCCAAGGCCTGCCTATGTGTAAGTGTGGGATTTTTTTGAAAGATGGCATGATTTTGGTGGAAAGTGGTTTCTAGTTTTTGGTGCAGGGTTCGGCATTCCTTCTTGAGATGGGTGGATAATCTAATGCAAGCGCCACGGATAATGGGTTTGTGGGCTTCCCAGATGGTTAAGGGGGAGACGTCATCTGTGACATTGTGGGTTATGTAGTCTTTGATGGCTAGGGAAATTTCCATGCGGTGTGCAGGGTGGGCCATGAGGGGTTGACCTATCAGACTGAGAGCGACCATTTTAGGTCTGTATGTAGAATCCAAGGCATATTGACAATTTTTTGCGGGTACTTAGAGTGGGGTCCTCAGGGGTGTGGTATTTCAAATCCCTGGAGCATAACAACAGTGACCCTTGAGTCAAGGGGCTCATGACTTCTCAGAGATATATCAAATTGTGGCTGGAGTAGGGTGTGGGGGGGTATGTTAGATCCAAGCCCAAGGTCACCCGGACGAGGTCTGGAAGAGAGTGGGATATCGGGTGGGGGTTGAGGTAAGGGTCTCTGAGAGATCATGGGTGCCGTGATAACTTACAAACACATCAGGGAAAATGTATTAAGAACAATCCCAACAGTGAAGATGAATTCTGAGACCTAGCAGTAGGTTTTGTCAGAAAAAAAGTGCATATAAACAAGTTAACATAGCAGAGTAGTCTGCCTGCAAGAAGGTGTCTCAGATACCCAGCAACAGGCAGTCAAATGCCTAATGGGGGGTATCCAAGAAGTGTTTGACCCCATAGGGGGTGCAACCGAGCCCTGATGGGTAAATGGAAGAATTAGTTAGGGGGGTTACCGTCAGTCCATAGTGTCCAGTGGTGCTTGGGATGGTGAAATGAATCTGCCGCGCTTGGTTGAACCAGATGGAGATGCAGTGGCCTTCTGCAGAGATCGCGAGGCTGAGCAACGTCGCTGGCTTTGAGAGACCGAAGGTGACAGAGGTACACACACAAGCTGAAAGTCGGCTGGTTCCTGCCAAACATACTATTTTCAGACGATTTTCAGCTTGTGTGTACCCTGCACAAGCTGAAAATCATCTGAAAATTGTATGTTTGGCAGGAACCAGCTGACTTTCAGCCCGTGTATACATGTCCCTGTCTGACAGAAGCCAGTCTTATGACCTGTTTCTCTCGAGAGGACATGCTAGAATACCAGCACCTGTTTGGCATCCAATCAGCGCTGGCAGCCATTGACATCGAGTGCTGACCAGTGTGTTGTGGCAGGGGAGGGGCAGTCCCCCTGTCAGAACACAGTAGCACAACAGGTAGATTACTGTACTAGCATCGCTTGTGTTAGTACAGCAATCTGTCAGTTTTTTTTTGTTCAGCCTGCTGGGTTGAATGAAAAAAAACTTATAGTATGTAACAGGTTTTAGATAGGTGCCTTGTAAATTATTGCAAAAGTGAAACACAACATATAATGGTGTGACACAACTAAGTTGCTCCAAAATAGAATAGGCCTTATTTTGTCTAAATGCTTAGACAATTCAATTTGTAAATTGATAGAAAATGTACTTAAAGACTTCATTTGGAGATTATTTAAACATTCACACTCTAAAAAGCCTAAGCTTGTTAGTGATGTGGCCCAGGGTTCAGTGTTGGAACCCTTGCTTTGTAACTTATTTATAATTGATGCAGTGGTTGATTTATTAAAACGGGAGAGTGCAGCTGTGCATGGTAGCCAAAACTGAAAGCTGATTGATTTCTATGCAGAGCTGCACCAGGTTTGAGACTGTTTTGGGATTTAAAGAACCATTTCTGGGTTTGCTGATGACACCCTTGAAAAAGAGGCAATAAAAAGGGGGATATGATCACCTTATATAAATACATCACTGGTCCATATAGTGAACCTGATGCAAAGATATTCACTTTTAGGCTCCTTTCACACTGAAACGCTTTGCAGGTGCTAAAGTGCTAAAAAAAGCCGCTCAATGCACTCCAGTGTGAAAGCCCCGAGGGCTTTCACACTGGAGAGGTGCGCCTGCAGGGCGGTCAAAAAAGTCCTGCAAGCCGCATCTTTGGAGAGCTGTAGGAGTGGTGTATTTACCGCTCCTAAAGCGCCCCTTCCCATTAAAAACAATGGGGCAGTGCTGCAAACCGCGCTTCGAGGGCGGTTTTAACGCTTTCTCAGCCGCTAGCGGGGGGTTAAAACCGTCCAGCTAGCACCGCTAAAACGACGGTAAATATATATTTAGCGCCGCTGTAACGCCAGCGCCCGCACGCCTCAGTATGAAAGTAGCCTTAGGCCATTGCACTAGACAAGTGGCACTCTTTGCACCTGGAGGAATTAAAGTTTATCCTATGCATACAAAAAAGGCTTTAAACTAGTCATGTGCAGAACAAAAACATTTGTTTTGTTTCAGATAGATTTGTTATGTTACTAATTTTGTTTCTCTGATTTGTTTCTGAATTTGTTTAGTTTTGTTTAGTTTCATTTCATTTTTTTTTGTTTATTCATTTTCTAATGAATTCCAAATTTTCGGAACAATTAGAATTCTGTGTGAATTCTGTTTTTTAACCACTTTCCACCCGCCATATAGCAATATGACGTCGGCAAAGTGGTTGCGATATCCTGACCGGACGTCATGTGACATCGCCAGGATATCAAGCCGCTACACGCCGCCAGGGAGCACACATCCGGGCGATCTTTGTTGCAGTGTATCAGTCTGACACTCCGCAACTCTGATCTAGGTAGTCTCTGACAGAGACTCTTTACCACGTGATCAGCCGTGTCCAATCACAGCTGATCATGGTGTAAACAGGAGGAGCCATTGATCGCCTTTTCCTCACTCGCGTCTGACAGATGCGAGTAGAGGAGAGATGATCGGCTGCTCTCCTGACAGGGGGGTCTGTGCTGATTGTTTATTAGTGCAGCCCTCCCTTGGATGCCCGCCCTGGACCACCAGGTATGCCACCCTAGACCACCAGGGAAATGCCAATCAGTGCCCATCAGTGCCTCCTATCAGTGCCCATCAACAGTGCCCATCAGTGCCACCTCATCAGTGCCACCTCATCGGTGCTGCCTTATCAGTGCCCATCAGTGCAGCTTATCGGTGCCCATCAGTGAAGGAGAAAACTTACTTATTTACAAAATTTTATAACAAAAACAAAGAAAAACTTTTTTTTTCTAAATTTTCAGTCTTTTTTTATTTGTTTAGCAAAAAATAAAAACCACAGAGGTGATCGAATACCACCAAAAGAAAGCTCTATTTGTGGGAACAAAATGATAAAAATGTAGTTTGTGTACAGTGTAGCATGACCTCTCAATTGTCATTTAAAAAGTGACAGCGCTGAAAGCTGAAAATTGGCCTGGGCAGTAAGGTGCGAAAGTGCCCTGTATTGAAGTGGTTAAGGAGGGCCAAGAAGCCAGCCATTGCTTCCTTAACAACCAACGACTCATCAGCTGTCAGTGGGGAAGCCAAATGTAAACAGAGTTACCGGCAAATAAAAATTCAGAAAAAAAAAACAGTGTGGGTTCCCACTCAATCCATACCAGGCCCTTCAGGTCTGGTATGGATACTAAGGGGACCTCACACCAAAAAAAAAATGGCATAGGGTCCCCCCAAAATCCATACCAGACCCTATCCAGGCATGCAGTCTGACAGGCCAGGGAAGGGGGGTGAGTGAGAGCCCCCCTCCTGAACCATACCAGGCCACATGTCCTCAACATGGGGGGTGCCCCGGTCAATGATGTTACAATGGGTGGGGTCACCCAATGGCCCCTATTGGCTGCCCCTCCCCTTAGTTATTTAAGAACTGTCAGATGGCAGCGAAGTCCACTGATGAGTCATCTGTTATTAGGAATGAGAGTTTTGCTTCCCTGCTGTGCCCAAAAACCTGCACATGTACTTCAGAATCCCACTCCATGGTGCGTTACACTGAGCATTTGCAGTAAGATCACAAGCCAAACTGCATAGGATACTCATATAGGCTATATTACACATATACAGAGAGCACCACTGCCCCCCTTCCCCCACAGAGTACCGGGTTCCCCCTTTTCTTCCATAGAGGACAATGCTCCTCCCTCCCTACAGAATATAAATGTTCCCTCTTTCCCGACTTAGGACCAATGCCCCCCCCTGCTTAGCACCAATGTTCCCCTCACTTGGCAAAAAGGTTCCCCCTTTCCCCCACTTAGTATTATTTACCCCCTCTCCCCTACTTGGCACTAATGCTCCCCCCACATAGGCACTAATCCCCCACTTAGCACCAAGGTCCCCACATAGCACCAATAACTCCCCCCATGTAGCACCAATGCCTCCCCCCACTTAGCACCAAGGTCTATCCTCTCCTCCCCATTTAGCAACAATAAGTCCCCTATTCCCTCACCTGGCACCAATGTTCCCCTCACTTAGCCCCAATTTCCTCTTTCCCCATACTTGGCATCAATGTACCCATCTACCCCCAGCACTAAAAAATCCTTCACTTAGCCCCAATATTACCTTTATAACCACTTGGCACCAAGATTAGACATGTGCAGTTTGTTTCATTCAGATGAATTTAATCTTTATTCGAATTTTTATAGTAACAAATTTAAACAAATCCAAAATAACAAAACAAAAGTTCAGACTAAATTTGAATCAAATTCGAACCATTTTCTAATTTGATTCAAATCGTTTTTAAATTCAAATTGTTTTTTAATTTGATTCAAATTTGAATTTTCCAAATACAATAAAATAGAATAGAAAAAAAAAGGAATGGAATAGAAAAGAATATAATCCACTTCTGAAATTGGAATTACAAATAGAATACATTTGAATTGGAATAGAATAGAAAAGAATATATTATAATATAATAGAAAAAAAAAGCATAGATTAGAATAAAAAAATAATAGAATAGTATATATAAAAAAAAAAACTACTTTTACTAATACTGTACAAAAACATCTGTACGACTAGTGCCTCATAAACATCTGTCTCAGTGTGTACCAGCGCACACTAAAACATGTCACACACAGTGTACCATTGCACAAAACCTCTGTAATACTAGTGTCCCAGCAACAACCGATGTAAAAGTTGAGAAATGGCCCGGGCAGGAAAAAATTGTTCAGTATTCAGGTGTTTAAATAAAACATATATATGCATTGTACAAGGGCTACCTGAGCTGACAGAAATAACAATCCAATATGCCAGTTGTTGCTAATTCCAATCGATTTAAATTTGAACACAAAATAGAAATGAGTACATCATATTCCAGGGATGAAAAAAATGATGATCATTCTTCCTTTCTAAAAATGTTGTCTCTAGGTCAGGTGTACTACTAGTGCCCCATCAACATCTGTCACAGTGTACCTGTGCCTTAAAACATCTGTAGTAGTAGTAGTAGTAGTGGTAGTAGTAGTAGTAGTAGTAGTGTATGTCCAATCAACATCTGTCAGAGCTTAGCAGTGCAACCAATCAGCTGTCACAGCAGGAATGTTTCAGTGTACAAAAACATCTGTATGATTAGTGTCCCATCTACATCTGTCTAAATGTGTACCAGCACAAACCAAAATGTCTGTCACACGCAGATTCTGTTGAAATGTTCTCTCTTTTTTTTTTTGCAGTTTAAAAAGGTTTTTATTTGTAATAAAGAGTATAAGTAACATGCATCATCCCTCGCAGGGGAATCTTACTAGAAAGATCAAGGCACAGAGAAAACATAGCATATACAATATTATGGTGGTATTCTAGGTGTACATAGGATATCCTAAAGAATAATGTAACTAGACAATGTCTGGACAGATCCCTTAAAATTTAAGGTTAGTAATGAAGGATACAACATTTTTAGGCATGACTAAGGGTACCTAGACTTTTAGACAATAAATTGCCAATTGCCCTGGAGCCCCCACACCCCAAATGGGTACAAACTGTGTGAGTGCTGCCAGGACTACCAGCTATTGGAGAGAGAGTTCATCTAAGTACATTGTTAGGAGATAACTCCAGACAGAGGAAATTCACAATTAAAGATTATCTAGACCCTTCTGGAGAGCCTAAACGTAATGTCATCCTTGATGAAAAATTGTTAGATTGTAATAATTGGATCTGTTCCAGCGGTAAGTGAATTTAAACAAATAGGCAAAACCCTAACAACTTGTGCCAAATACAATTTGGTAGACAATTACTGGAGAGAAGGATTTATGGATCCATCTCCTCCACTCCACTCATCAGCCGGAGCTGATAAGGAGACTGGATAATAGGGAAGTAAAGAAGAGAGAGGAAGATATAGAAGAACAGAATGAAGAAAAGAAAGGGACACAAAAGGATGGGGGGAGAAGGGAGGGGTAAGGATGGGAGAGGTACCTGTTTCAGAGATAGCTAAAACGATTATAGAGGATTTCCAACAAGAGCTCTTCCAGTCAAATTAGTAGAGCCCAAACTAAAGGGAGACCCCCACATATTGGGCCCAGGGTTCCCAAACTAGCTTGAATTTCTCAGTTTTATCAAGGATTGTGCTAGAAATTCTTTCTTAATAATATAACATAATCCAAGTAACTTTCTGTTTGGTTAGATGTATGGAGACCTTTGAAGACTTCCAGGCCCAAGCAATCGTCAGTTTAGCTCCAGTGAAGATATAATGGGACAGAATCTGATTATGTTTTGATAAATTGGGAATTTTCTCGTTCAGGAGGGCTATTGTCGGTTTTTGAGAAACTGTAGAGCCCGTGACTCTGCGGATGAGTTGGAAAAGTTTATTCCAAAAGTTCCTAATCTTGGGGCACTCCCATAGAGTATGTAGGAGTGACCCTAAATGTCCACATCCCCTGAAGCATAGTGGGGATGACTGTGGGTAAAATTTGACTAAGCGAGTTGGGACCAGATACCAGCGTGACATAACCTCTGATTCAATGAGGGAAACATTTAGAATCCCCTTGAAGGCGCTTGAAAAGCGGTAGTGCCAAGTGTCTAGGTCCCAATTAAACCCAAGGTCATGCTTCCAGCTCTGCATATAGGATGTTTTGTCAATTGGCTCTGACAATGCTGCATATATCAGGGAGATACCCCCCTAATGTCCATGGCCGACGAACACCTTTGTTCATAAGGGGTAACAGATAGTGAGGCTGACTCTTTGGGAAGTATGGAGTGTAGGAAGTGGGTTATCTGGTGTAAGCAAAACTTCTTTGAAGTGGGCATTTTAAGTTTTGAGACGCATTGGGAAAATGTAAGAGGGTCACCTGAATTGACAAAGTGTCCTATGCGGAATAGGCCTTTATCAAGCCACCATTTAAATGCCTTTATATTCAACCCTGGCGTAAATAGGGGATTATTAAAAATGTGAGCTAGGGGTTGCCACTTGGATGTTAAAGTATTAAGTTTGTGTAATGAGTCGCATAGCGCTAAAGAGTGAGAAAGGGTAGGGGACATTATCAGGGGTCTAGTTTTAGGGGAAGTCCAAATAAGATAATCAATAGTGAAACTGGGGACAGCCTGTCTTTCTATTGTCAGCCAAACAGGCTTAGGTCCTCTGGAGTAGATAGTTGATATCTGGCTTAGTTGAGCTGCCTGGTAATACCACCAGAGATTGGGTAAGCCTAATCCTCCCTTCCGTCTGGGCCTGAATAGGGTTTTTTTAGGAAGTCTGTGGTTTGATTTGCCCCATGTAAATCGGACTATGGATGCCTGTAAATTTTGAATTTGGAGTTTGAGGATCGGTATAGGTAGAGATCTAAAAAGGTAGAGGAGCCGTGGGAGGAGAGTCATTTTGAGCGCATTGATCTTGCCTAGCCAGGACATTTTGTATAGAGACCATTGTTTAAGATCACTCTTAAGCTTTTTGAACATTGGAGGATAATAGTATTTATACAAATGGGCAATGTTAGAAGGTAGGTGCATTCCTAGGTAAGGTATAGTGGAATTGCTCCAAGCAAAGGGGGAGTGGTTCCGTAGTCTGTCAACCAATGACACTGGGGCTGAAATATTAAGGGCCACTGACTTAGACATGTTGACTACCAACCCTGATATCTGACCAAATTTGTGAAGTAGTTGTAATATATTAGGGGTGGAAATTAGGGCAGAAGTTATAAATAGAAGGACATTGTCAGCGAACAGCGCGCATTTATGTGTGGTTTGGCCGCATTTGACTCCGTGAATGTCAGGATGGTTCCTAATCGCAATAGCCAACGTTTCAATTCATATGGCAAAAAGGAGGGGGGATAATGGGCAGCCTTGTCTCGTTCCCTGGGAGATGGGGAAGGGGTCAGAAAGGTGTTCCTGAAGTTTGATCTGGGCTTTCGGTTTAGAATATAGGGCTTCTAGGAGGTTGATGAAGTGTGATCCAAAGCCCCACCTTCTCAAAATATTAAAAAGATAAGGCCAAGTAACGGTATCAAAGGCCTTCTGAAGGTCAATGGATAGGATAAATCCCTCTTGTGCGGGATTGCCATCCCATCCGGATTTCAAGAGGGAAATTATGTCTATGGCTTTCCTTATCTGGTCCAGGCCCTGCCTCCCCGGTATAAAACCTACTTGATCTTTATGAACATAGGACCCTATAAAGGATCCTAACCTATTCAATAGAACTTTGGTCAAGATTTTAAGGTTGTTATTAATTAATGATATAGGTCTATAGTTGCTTACTATACTTTGATCCTTAAAAAGGTTTGGGGATGACCGTGATGTAAGCTAAATTTGCATTTGAGTGTAAAGGAGAGTCTTTGTTTAGGGAATTGAAGAACCAGACCAGATAAGGGACCAGTGTCTCCGAGAAGTTCTTATAATAGTGTGTAGAAAAGCCATCAGGGTCTGGGGCTGAACCCTTTTTAAGTTCTTTTATAACCTCCCTGACCTCTTCTTCAGAAACGGGATCTTCCATTATGGAGCGATGTTGATCGGAGATTTTGGGAAGGGGGAGATTATCTAGAAAGGGATTGAGTACGTGTGTGGTGTCGGTCTGCGGTTTAGAATATAAGTTAGAGAAGAAAGAATGAAATGCTTCGAGAATATGTTTTGGGTTCTGGGTCAGGGGACTGTTTAGAGATTTGATTTTGGGCAAGGTATGGACTCTGTGTTTAGGGGAGAGTTTGGCCGCAAGCTGGGGGACAAATTTGTCAGAGTGGAGATAGAATCTTCCGCTTACCCATTTTAAATGTTTTTCGGCACTGGAAGTGAGAGCCGAATTTAATGCAATCTTAGCAGCATCTAATAGTCCTAGGTAGGTGGGAGAGGGATTGTGTTTATGTGCTTTGAAAGTTTTTCTTAAGGTTGGCTATGTCCAATTGTTTCTCGTGTTTGAGACGTGATGCTAGTTGAATAAGATTGCCCCTTATGACTGTTTTATGGGCTTCCCATAGTGAGCTGGGAGAAATGTCTGGGGTGTCATTTAATCGAAAGTATTCCTTTAAATCTCTTTCGATCATCGTGGTGTGAACTGTATTGGAGAGGAGAGATTCATTAAATCGCCATTGAGGTGGCTTCGCTTGATGCAAAAACGCAGTGATTTTAACGGATACCAGGGAGTGGTCCCACCAAGGAACCTCACTAATAGATGCTTGGGAGGCTAAGTAAATGTCTGAGGAGTGGAGGAATATGTGGTCTATGCGAGCATAAGTCCTATGAGGGGCAGAAAAGTGGGTGTAGTCTGTAGATGAGGGATGTAACTCTCTCCAAGAGTCTATCATACCTAATGAGTGAAATAGTCTAGCTATCCTAAGGCTCTGATTGGGCGGACGTTTGAGTTGGGAGGTATTTCGTGAAGATTTATCTAGTAAATGGTCAAAAGTCACGTTAGAGTCACCCCCCATGATCACCTTACCTTCAAGATGGGGAGCGAGAAAGGTTAGTATGGAAGAAAAAAAGGAAGCTTGTCCTTTATTAGGGGCATAGTATAAGATGATGGAGAAAATTGTCCCATTTATATCGCCTTTTACTAGAATGAACCTGCCTTCTTTGTCTTTAATGGTTTGTGAGTGTGTGAAGGATGTACGTTTGGAGATGAGGAAGGTAGGGTCATAGCTTTTAGGAAAGTGGGTCTCCTGGAGCAGAATGATGTCTAGTCCCCTGGAGTGGTAATTGTGGAGGGCCTTACGTCTTTTAATAAGGGAGTTTAGACCCTGGGTGTTGTGGGAAGCTATTTTTAAAGATGTCTGTTTGTTGGTGTCAACAGCCATGGACACAAGGGGAGGAAAGCAAACGTATGAATGAATCTCTTACCCTACCCATAGGAGAGAATTCATCCTGCTGGGCGAAATCTGACCATCTTGGGATCAGCGGAAGCCTGAGTCGTTCAGCTCTCCCTGGAGGTACCTGGAAGGGGAGGGAAAGAGACATGGGGGACAGAGGGAGGACCAAGAAAGATAAAGAGATAGAAAGTGAGAGAGAGAGGAAAAGTCTAGAATATGAACTACCCTGGACTGTTCCAATGCAGGGTTGGAAAACCAAGACCTGCGCCAAAACTCTTAATGTATTAGACATTAATGGGTAACCAACAATTGGGTTGCAGGCCTTGTGTTACTAAGGGGAAAAAAAACTCCTCAAAGTAACAGCAGGTGGAGTGACATGCAGCCCCGCTCCGGCCGCAGAGC
The DNA here is from genome assembly GCA_037952925.1 of Lithobates clamitans. Taxonomy (NCBI): domain Eukaryota; kingdom Metazoa; phylum Chordata; class Amphibia; order Anura; family Ranidae; genus Lithobates; species Lithobates clamitans. The sequence continues at coordinate 677,036 of JBBGZY010000901.1, forward strand.
ACCCTATGAGAATTTCAACTAGGGGCGGACCCCCTAATGCAAAACCAAATATCATATAGGAGGTGACAACATAATATACAAACTTAATAAAATAAAAAAGGAGAGAAAATATGGAAGAGTCTTCTGACCTAATGCAAAAATAATAAGGTGAGTGAACATTATACAAGCCTTTTTTATGACAGCCTGAATGGCACGGTATCAGGGGAAGGGGAAGGGGGGAGGGGGAAATTAGTTAGGGGAAGTACGGAGGGCACAGTAGGGGAAAGGGTAGGGAGAATGAGGGAAATGTCCCATTTTCAAGACTGATTCAGGCCTTACAGTCAGAGACCAGGGCATGGTTGGGAATTGAAGTACCTCTGGGGCAGAGGTTATTGTGGAAATAAAATAAATAAATCAAATGAATGACTAGGAAGTCCCATGTAGGACTATGCGGGTTAGGGCCTCACACCTTCCAAAAATCCGGAAAGGAAGAAAAAATGTAGGGTCAGACCCCTGAGGGGCCGGGTGCGCCTGGAGTTCAGCGTGGGGAGAAAGAGTCACAGTGCCTTTTGGGTGGTTGTTTTACCCACAGAGAAGTGAGGGGGGTTAGTAAAGGGGGGGTCTCTTGGAAGAGATTTGGCGGTTCTCAGATTGGTGCATAGGAAGTCCTTGCGATATGAATCCCAGTTGAAGAAGAATACGTTCACCATTCTGGAAGTTTGTAAAGCTGTAAGAATTGTCCCTATACTGCAGGCAAAAGGGAAAGCCCCATCTGTACTTGATCATCTTCTGGGATAGGACATCTAGTAGTGGTCTAAGTGCTCTCCTTTTCTGGATTGTAGTGGGTGAGATGTCAGCGAAAATTTGGATTTTATTGCCATGGATAATGATATTATCACGGTTACGGGCCCTCTTCATTATCTCTTCCTTTACCCCAAAGAAATGTAGTTTAACAACAATGTCCCGTGGGAGACCATCTTGGCGGGGGGGTGCAGCACTCTGTGGGCCCTATCTATTTCAAGTTTGTGGTCTGGGATGTCAGGGATAATGTCCTTGATTAGAGATCTGATGGTATCATGTATGTCGGTGTTAGATTCGGGAATTCCACAAACGCGGGAGTTATACCATCTACTGCTGTTCTCTAAGTCATCTAACTTAGAGAGTGCAGTCTCAAGTTGTTCTTAAAGAGACTGAATGCATGTGGTATTCTGGTTTGTGTGTGCTGAGGTGTCATTTACAGCCTGTTCGATTGCATCCATTCTGGCTCCCAGGCTCTGGATGTCAGCTTTCATTAAGGATGTAATCTGTGCTGCGTTTTGAGCTAGGCCAGCAGCCAGCATATCAGAGAAGCTGCTTAAGAGATGGGCCATATCTGGAGAGTAATTGGGCTGCCATAGAGAAGCCTGTATTGAATCAGAAAGGCTGTTTGGGATGTTAGCCAGGGATGAGTAGAGGTTCTCACTTTGCAATCTATCCAACAGTGAGACAGTGGAGGCCGGGGATGCAAGTAAGCCCTGAGATGTTTGTGGGTTACTCACTACTGCTGGAGGTGGCAGGGAAGGAGAAGAAGATGCTTGCATTGCTTCTGTATCTCCGCATGGAGGAGCTGTGGCCGCCATCTTGGGAGGCTCAGGGGCGTCTAGGCCGAAGTTTAGCTGGCGGTTAACCTCTTTCTTTTGGAGGCCTCCAGACATCCAGGCGTTTGCCCACCACTGTCCTTTGCCTGTAGAGGGTCTCCCCGCAGGGATCTGCTTTCGTTAGCTGGCGTTTGGTGCACTGGATGGCCAGAGCGGTGCGGAGCTCCCAGTTAGCGAGGCGCTCCGGAAGTCCCACGCATGAGCACTCGAAATGTTTTCTAATGCGGTTGAAATGCTTCTAATGCAGTTGAAATATTAGTTAATGTGGTTGAAATGTTTTCTAATGCAGTGAAAATGTTTATTAATGTGGTTGCAATGTTTTCTAGTGCAGTTGAAATGTTTATTAATGTGGTTGAAATGTTTTTCAATGCGGTTAAAATGTTTTCTAATGCAGTTAAAATGTTTATTAACCAGTTACCCACCGAGCTATAGACGAATGACGGCTGCAGCACGGCTCGATAACTCTGGGAGGGCGTACTATGACGTCCTCCCAGAATTGCGCTCCCAGAGTTCACGGGACTCTGCAACATGGATTGCAGTAAAGGGCCAATGACAGCGGCCCGTTACCACGTGATTGTTCCGTCCAGTGACTTAGCAATCACAATGTAAACACAGCGAGGTCATCCAGGGGTTCAGCGCTCTCCTCTCCTCACACCGATGCAGCATGATTGGAGAGGAGAGTGGTCGTGTGCCAAACAGTAAGTTATCTGTATATTACTGTGCCAAGCAAGTGCCCAGCAGTTCCACATCAGTGTGCCCTAAAGTGCCAATCAGTGCCTCTACAGAGCCACATCAATGCGACTACAGTGCTCATCTGTGCCATCAGTGCCACTACAGTGCCACCTATGCCCATCAGTGCCATTAAAGTGCTCATCTGTGCCACTACAGTGCTCATCTGTGCCACTACAGTACCACATCAGTGCCACTTGTGCCACTACAGTACTCATCTGTGCCATCAATGCCACTACAGTGCTCATCTGTGCCACTACAGTGCTCATCAGTGCCACTACAGTGCCCAATAGTGCACATCAGTGCCCATAAGTGAGTGCTCATTAGTGCTACCCTATCAGTGGATCCTCATTAGTGCAGCCCCAGTGCATTAGTGCACATCAGTGCACCCTCATTAGCTCCTATCAGTGCACCCTCACCAGGACCCATCAGTGCACCCTCACCAGGACCCATCAGTGCACCCTCACCAGGACCCATCAGTGCACCCTCACCAGGATCCAGCAGTTCAGCCACATCTGTTTTAGTTTCCCTATCGCACCACAGTCACCAGTATGGTGAAAATATATTTTTCCAGTGAGGAGGCATACCAGCGTCTTAGCCTAAGCGATGAGCAGTGGGGAGCTCTCAGAGTTTGTCCAATTGTGATTTGGCAAATGTCATTCGGCAAACCTGTTTTAAGCAGTGGGTCTGCTACAGAATCGGAGGAAGAGGAATGTGTGCCCATGAAAAGAAGGCGCTCTGGTGTGGAGCAGCAGCCTACTACCAGCAGCTCAGTGCCATCCACCTTGAGCACAGTGCCATCCACGAGAGTACCACTGCAACAACGGCCAAGAAATAGTGGGGTGTCATCTCAGGCCCAAAGAGTTATGGCCCATGCCAGCCTTCCCTATGCCCTTCAAAACCCCCTGTGGCTTCCCCCTAATTCCAGAGCAGCAAACATCCCCCCTTTCAGCGCCCAGCCAGGTGTCCAGATGAACACCGATAATTTTGCCCTTTTTGATTTTTTTCATTTCATTTTTACTGAAGATCTACTATCTTCCATTGTGGCCCAGTGCAACCACTATGCACAGCAGTTCATAGTTAGGGATGAGCCGAACACCCCCCGGTTCGGTTCGCACCAGAACCTGCGAACGGACCGAAAATTTGCACAAACGTTAGAACCCCATTGACGTCTATGGGACTCGAATGTTCGAAATCAAAAAAGCTCATTTTAAAGGCTAATTTGCATGGTATTGTCCTAAAAAGGGTTTGGGGACCCGGGTCCTGCCCCAGGGGACATGTATCACTGCAAAAAAAACTTTAAAAACGGCCATTTTTTCGGGAGCAGTGATTTTAATGATGCTTAAAGTAAAAAAAAAAAAGTGAAATATTCCTTTAAATATCGTACCTGGGGTGTGTCTATAGTATGCCTGTAAAGTAGCGCATGTTTCCCATGTTTAGAACAGTCCCTGCACAAAATGTCATTTTTAAAGGAAAAAATCTCATTTAAAACTGCTTGCGGGTTTAATGTAATGTCGGGTCCTGGCAATATGGATGAAAATCAGTAAGACAAACGGCATGGGCACCCCCCAGTCCATTACCAGGCCCTTTGGGTCTTGTATGGATATTAAGGGGAACCCCCACCCGCACCCAAATTAAAATAAGGAAAGGTGTGGGGCCACCAGGCCCTATATACTCTGAACAGTATACAGGCGGTGCAAACAAGACAGGGACTGTAGGTTTGTTGTTAAGTAGAATCTGTTTGTCATTTTGAACGGGTACATTTTTAACGTGTTTAGCTCCAGCCAAAAAATCTTTTTTAAGCTTTTTGGAAAACATAGGGAAGGGTTATCACCCCTGTGACATTTGTTTTGCTGTCTGTCCTCCTCTTCAGAAAATTTCACCTCACTTTTTGTCCCAATGACAAATGTTTTTTGAAAATTTGTTTTTTTTTGTGGAACAAAGATTGGAAAGCATCAGTGGAAGGGAGAAATGTTTTTCCCATATTAACTCTTACAGGAGAGAATTTCCCTTCCTAGGGGTAGATTTCATCGTTTGTCGTTTGTAAGTTAGATGTTTGAAAGTAGGGACCTGCCCTATATACTAAGCAGAAATTTGGGCCTTAGGTGTTGTTGTGGCCACAAAACTGGAAGCCCTCACAAGGCCCTGCTGTGAAATATTAGATCAAGAATTGTAATTACATGCCCCTGTTGAACAAGGGCAGAAAAATTGGGCCTTTGGTGGTGGTGGTGCTGGTGCAACAACACTGTAAGTCCTCACTCGCTCTTGGTGGGTGCAGAAATGGGCCCTGCTGTGAAATATTAGATCAAGAATTGTAATTACATGCCCCTGTTCAACAAGGGCAGAAAAATTGGGCCTTTGGTGGTGGTGGTGATGGTGCTGGTGCCACAACACTGTAAGTCTTCACTCGCTCTTGGTGGGTGCAGAAATGGGCCCTGCTGTGAAATATTAGATCAAGAATTGTAATTACATGCCCCTGTTAAACAGGGGCTGAAAAATTAGGCTTTGGGCACTGGTGCTGGTGCCACAACACTGCAACCCCTCACAGACATTCTAGTTGGAACGCAGGAACGAGCCCTGCTGCAAAGTATTGCATCAAAAATTGTAATTACACGCCCCTGTTAAACAGGGGCTGAAAAATTGGGCCTTAGGCACTGGTGCTGCTGCCACAACACTGCACCCCCTCACAGATACTCTAGTTGGAACGCAGAAACGAGCCCTGCTGCAAAGTATTGCATCAAAAATTGTAATTACACGCCCCTGTTAAACAGGGGCTGAAAAATTGGGCCTTAGGCACTGGTGGTGGCGCCCAGAACCAAAAATGTTCTTACAAGCTATCAGCGTGATCATTGAGGAGGAAGAGAATAATTACTCAGGGATAGTCCCTCAGCATCAGCATAGGCAGTCTTTGAAGGGATCTGAGATTTCAAAAAAAATTATTCGGTTACATCAGTATCAGGTGCTTGGTAGCTGGTGGTGATCCAAGACTGATTCATTTTTAAGAAGGTCAGTCGATCGACCGAGTCAGTGGACAGACGCACCCTGTGATCGGTTACAAATCCTCCAGTAGCACTGAATGTGCGTTCCGAAAGAACGCTGGATGCAGGACAGGCCAGTAGCTCAATTGCATACTGTGCAAGCTCTGGCCAGTGATCCATCCTCAAGACCAAGTAACTCAGAGGATTTTCAGTGGGAAAGGTGTCCAAGTCAGATCTTGCCCCTAGGTATTCCTGCACCATGTAAAACAGACGCTGGCGATGGTTGCTGGAACCGATCATACCTTGCTGCGGACCAAAAAATTGTCTGAACACATCGGTCAGACGGCCACCTTCTCCACCGCTCCTTCTTTGACTGACCAAAGCCTCAGCAACGCTTGTCCAGAAACAGGAGTTTGTAACGTCCCAGTCTCTGGGAACGCGTTGCACAGACCTTTCTGGGCTTCCCGAAGATGTTTCATCCTCTGCTCCCTCTGCGATGGCAGGATAAGGTCCGCAACCTTACCCTTGTAACGTGGATCAAGGAGGGTTGCCAGTCAGTGTTGGTCCTTCTCCTTGATACCACAAATATGAGGATCCTTACGCAGGCTTTGCAGGATCAGGGAGGCCATGCAGCGTAGGTTTGCTGAGGCATACGGTCCGGAGTCCTCTGGGTCACTAAGGACGACATGGTCCGCAGCCACCTCCTCCCAGCCTCGTACAAGTCCATGTGTTTCTTGGGACTGATCCCTTAAAGACTGCTGATGCTGAGTGCCAGGCTCCACCTCCATACTGACACAATCTTCCTCCTCCTCCTCCTCCTCTTCCAGTGTGATTGGCAGGCACGCAGGAACACTGTCTGGATAAAGGGGGCCTTGAGAGCTAAGGAAATCCTCCTCTTCCTGCCTCTGTTCTGCCTCAAGTGCCCTGTCCATTATTCCATGCAGCGTGTGCTCCAACAGGTGGACAAGGGGGACAGTGTCACTGATGCATGCACTGTCACTGCTCACCATCCTCGTGGCCTCCTCAAATGGTGACAGGACAGTGCATGCATCCCTGATCATGGCCCACTGGCGTGGTGAAAAAAAACAAGCTCCCCTGACCCTGTCCTGGTGCCATAGTCGCACAGGTACTCATTGATGGCCCTCTGTTGTGTGTGCAGCTGCTGCAGCATGGCCAACGTTGAGTTCCACCTGGTGGGCATGTCACAGATTAGGCGGTTCTTGGGCAGGTTAAACTCTCTTTCTGGTTAAGTATATTAAGGGAAAAACCCTCATCTATGAGGGCCAAGAGGGCTCGTTTGTAATCCTTCGTAGGATCTTTAGGAAGGATATTGTATGTAGTTTGGTCATCCAATAAACGTTTCATTTCTGTAATATAGTCATCCTTATCCAGGATCACTATCCCGCCGCCTTTATCGGCCGGGCGGATGACCAAATTATTTCTATCGCAAAGCGAGTCAATCCCTGCCTTAATAGCCGGGTCCTGATACGTGTGCTTGACAGAGATTTTCTCTAAATCGTGTAGAACCAAGTCTTTAAAAACATTAACAAAATGAGATGTGTTGTTTGGGGGATTGAAGAGTGATGGGTTTCGAGAGGCCAGAGTGTCTAATATCACTCTGTCCCATAGTTCTGGAGTTGGCTGCAGGTTGAGATAAGAAATGTCTTTGTATATTTAACTTGCGGATGTATTTGTGTACATCCACAAATGTGGAAAATTTATTTAGCTTCTTGGGGGGAATGAATTTCCAGGGACTCCGGTTTCCTCTTATCCATCGTAACTATGTTATGGAGATATTAAGGTTTGCTACAGAGCATAACTATTTCTGGTTTCAAGGAACCTATTATTCCCAGATTAAGGGTGTGGCCATGGGGACTAAATATGCCCCCAGTTTGGCCAACCTCACTGGAGGACTTTATGAAATATTTGAATACCAACGATAGAAATATTTCTTTGTCTTTCGAGGCCAGCTTTGAGACCATTCATTTTTTGGATCTTGAGGTATCTGTAGTGGATAGACAACTAGTTCTGAAAACATTCTTCAAGCACATGGACCGTAACAGGTACATCCCGATAGACAGCTGTCACCACCAGCAGTGGCTAAGATCGGTCCCCAAGGGACAGTTCCTCAGGTTACGACGTAACTGTAGTAATACTGAAGACTTCCAGTTACAATCCCAGACCCTCAGAACAAGATTAATGGAAAAAGGATACAGACCCTCTGATCTCGATGCCACCATTAGGGAGGTTGGGGGTGTGGACAAGAATTTACTCTTGGTTGACCGCCCTAAAGTACAGAGTGACAACCCTTATAAATGGTCTTTCTTTACTTCATTTTCCACCCAATATAAAGATGTCAAAAAGATTATGGACAGGCACTGGAAGGTTTTGAAAAATGACCGTGTTCTGGGTCCTGTCTTACCAGACCGGGCTGGTATCATTTTTCGGGGCGCACGTTCAGTTCAAGGGGAAATCGGCCCCAATGTCATTGACCCCCCCGGTCCGTTTCTTTTTTTCAGGACTGTAAGGGATATTTCCCTGCAGAAAATGCAATGTGTGTCTGCATAACACAAGCGGGAGACGCAAAACAATGACTTTTCACTCTGCCGTGACATATTCCTTTCTTGAGGCTACCATGTCTCACTTTATAGAGACATGGTATTATGCTTCCATCCCATGTTAAAACATGCTAAGCCGATCAGGTGATTGTCTAACCTTATTAGGACCTTTGGGCCCGTGGGGTGTTAACTTGGGGTGTCATCCGTTACGTGTTCAAGTTGGCTGTCCACGTAATGGGTTACACCTCTGTATGTTGAATTTGGTTTAATATGTGTTTAGGGGATCGACCTGTCTGTTTGATCAGGTGATCGACCTACTATTTAGCCCCCATTACCCAGAGGATGGGGACATTACCATGTGTGGGTCTACCCACTGATCATCCATTTTACTGCATGTGGGTATGATCATATTGGATAGTAATACTAGTTCCCCCTTATTGAGGTTCTTTGGGCTCCTCCCCTGGTTAGTTTAATCGTGTGGCGCTGTATAATTTTTGCCTTTGGTGGTCCGAGCATGTATCACTTAATCATATCTGCAGGGGCTGGGTGACCCGGGTTAGTCAGCTGTATAGCTTGGTTGGTCTATGATCACACTGGGATGACCTGGGTGTGATGTCCCTCGTACATCTGACCCCCATGATCTGCCTGCTTTTAATGACACTGGACATATGGTGTGTATGTCTGACCACCTTTAAGTTAGTGACCATAGTCCTAGAACCGGACCCTTCAGTGTGGCCGTGTCACTCTGTCACTGGTGTCTGTTGTTGCCATGGTATTCCTTACTATGGCATTCAGATGACAAGAGGGGGAGTGGTTAATTTCCTGGCCGGCCAATGATTGGTTCAATCAATCTGACTGGGGAGTATGTCAGCCTCGTAGCGTGCCGCTCGTTCCCCTCGCATATGAGGCTTGGAGCGCACGCTTTACGTGGAAGGGCAAGTGAGACACTAGCTGCACATTGGCTGTCGGTCTCTGCCTCCTCCCCAATCACGCTTGAGGCTTGGAGCGCATGCCCCACGATGATTGGAGAGAGAGACATTAGCGGCGCATTGCCCGCCGGCTGTTGTCTCCTCCCTGTCACGTGACCATCAAGGCTTGGAACGCAAGCTAGAGGAATAGGTTCCTCTAACCACTATAGATGCGAGGCTTGGAACGCAAGCTGAGCCCACGATCCGGCCTTCGGGCCCCCTCTAATGTTTATACCCCTGCCAGATCCCTCAGTCATTTTTATAATTTTAGACCTTATTCACTGTACTACCACGTATGAGATCATAAATATATGTGGTTAGTTCTCAGGGTTTATGATACTGAATCCACTACTTCCGATGGGGGTGGACCAATTCAATTTGTAATGGTGTATACAGTTTATATATATGGGTAATGTGGGGAGGTTGTTTTATGCCCCAGTTAAAGGCTTTTCAGTCGAAACGCGTAGGGCATTCCAGCTTCCCACGTTGCGACCATTTTTAACTACTTGTGATCACATTTATCTGTAAAGGTTTTTAATTCAATAAATTCCTTTTATTTTTGACCTACGCCATGTGGAGCCTGTTTTCCCCTTTTTTCTCCATGACTTCATCCGCAATTGGTTTCCTTTGACCGTTTTGTCCCGGAATCGGAGAATGTGTGAGTGAGCTGTTAATCTCCACCTGTGACAACCCTGCCTATCGGTGATCGTGAACCAAGGGATAACACCTGGGAGGATTCCACGGGAGGTCACCTCCATAAGCTCTGACAGACATACTGCTATACGGCAGATATGTCCTACAAGATCCGATAAGAGTACCCAACCTTAGATGTCTATGAAGTGTTTCCTGTGGTTGTCTTATATTCCAGTCTTCAGTCAACATCCTTTGTTCAAGCACCTCCTCTGTTTGAGAAGACTTTTTTCATGTTCATTTATGGACTCTGGTCGCAGAGCATAGCACATTGCATCACAGACATTTGTATATTTTCCACAGGTTTTATATTATGTTGATTCACAAATATTCATAGGTTTTTTTATAGTCACAGATTTATTTGTGGTTTCATTCACTATTTTCTGTGGAGCATAGCACTTTGCATCACGGACATTTGTATATGCTCCACAGGTTTTTGTATTTTGCTGATTCACAATCACCTACAGTTACTTGTAAGTCACTGTTGTTAACAAATTTTTCTTTTTTTGTTTGATCCATTCACGATTTCAATTGTGGTTTGGGATTTTAGTGCTGCACTTGTTTCTTTATATTTGGTTTGACTTGGTTTGTTTGTGTCAGCTGCTATACATTACTTTGACAAATATTTTTGATCAGCGCAGCATTCTCTCTTTATCACCTTTAGATCAGCCTAAAGCTCGGCGGTGCATCCTCTAGATGTGGAGGACACCTTGAGACAATATCTGGAGGCCACGGCTCCCTTTCGACAGTCTGAGTATCTCTTTGTCCTCTTCCACGGGAAGAACAAGGGGCTGCATGCCTCGATCAGATGCATCGCTGCTTGGATTGTCCAGTCTATCGAATAGGCCTACAAGGTGAAGGGCTTGGCGCCTTCGGAGGCAGTGAAAGCGCATTCAACCAGAATTGTCTTAACATCGTGGGAGGCCTCGCGACTCGCTGCCCCCGAATTGATCTGCAAAGCTTCCTCTTGGTCTTCGATCAACACATTTATGTCCCTGTGTTGAAGCAGCTGCATTACCCTCTGTTAATTTTGGCTTACAAGTACTGTCGGTTGACAGTGTTAAGTAAATCTTTATTTGTTCAGTATTCTGCCCACTCGGGTGTGTACGGCAAATTATTTCCCACATGTATGCTACCATGGAGTCTATCAGAAAAATTGAAAATCCCTTATCAAATATTTACCAAAATTTTCCTTTCTTGATGGACTCCATGGCAGCAGGAGTTCCCTGCGAGTATCTGGAGTAGGCTAGTTACGGAACACGGCCGCTAGCTCAAAGCAAAGATTTATGGGAGTAGGGTTCTATAGGGTAGGAGTGGAGGCGGGGCTAAACTCACACGTATGCTGCCATGGAGTCCATCAGGACAGGAAAATTACGGTAAGTACTTGACAAGGAATTTTCAGTTTTTCAACCAATGGCACTTTATGATCAAAACATTACTTATTTTTGTGTTGCAATGGCTGCATAAGCAAAAAAAAAGATGTACTATGTTAGCCAGGAAAAAAATAAAGAGACTGAGACGGCAAAAAAAGTGTAGTAACTTTGACAGCACTTTTATATATAAAACAGCAAGTAAGTTTTTTTATGTACAGACAGATTTCAGAATATCAGTAGAGGGGTCATTATCTATTGCACAATAAATAAAATACACAATAATACATTGCTTTTATCTAAGGAATAATAAAAGCATATTTATTTATGACAGTGCTTATTTATTCTTTTTGTTCATCAGGATGTTAAAACCCTGTTCAATATTATGATGCTTTTAATAAAATGGCATCTTTGCATTATAATTTCCATGAAGTCATAAATTAAGTAGATAGCATTGCATATACTAACTAAATGTAAGAGCATTAACATATAATATAGCCATGACAACCTCTAAATGAATCATTCCATTAAAATGGCACAAGCCTGCAATGCAATCTATTTTAAACATTACCATACAGGCCTACAGTTTAATCATAAAATGTGTTCTAATATACTTGTGTTTGTGACAATGCTCAAAATATTGGACATTTGTTATAAATCTACAGCCCACACACCATTTCCTATTATATATAATAAATGAAATGGATGCAAGTTAAAAAGCATGCATGTACTGTACATATACATTTCTCATTCATAAATTAGCTCAATACTTGTGATTTATATTGTGTCCAGTGTAACAGAGAACTAGAGAGAAAAGATGGAGGTTAACTGTGTAATATATAAACATATATATATATTATGTATTGGGGTTGATTTACTAAAGGCAAATCCACTCTTCACTATAAGTGCAGTCACTGTAAATCGCTGTAGATCGCTGTAGATCTGAGGGGAAGATCTGAAATGAGGGGAAGCTCTGCTGATTTTATCATCCAATCATGTGCAAGAAAAAATGCTGTTTTTTTTTTTGTTTGTTTACAAACGTTTTTATTGCAGAATGATATAACATCTGGGTGTACAAGCAAAGTGGTGACAAAAAGTATAGTGGCCAGAAAGCCCATGACAGCTGAATGATATATCACACACAATGCAAATAACATTTCTCATAACAGTACATAAAAAGCCCATGATAACAAAAGTAACAAAACATACAGGAAGTGAAAAGAAAATCAGAAAAAAAGAAAAGGAAACTTACAGTTGTGACAAATGTGCAACTCTGGTATATTGAAAATGCCATCGATCAACAAGGATGCTATTTTCAGTAATACAAAGAGCATAGAAGCTATGGGGCATTTGAGGCACTCTTCAAATAGGTTCTATCAAGTAGGATTATGATCAGGCCTATTGGGAGTCGGCTGCTAAGACCGAGGGATCCTCTAGTCTGTCACTAAGCAGGTGGGCTGTCCAAATATTCAATTTTCGGTCAAATATGTGCATGGACTCCAGTAGAGTGTGGTGTATTCTTTCCATAGTCCTGATGGACTCCATACGTGAAATTACCTGCGACCAAGACACATGGGGGCTTTCCAGTTCATTGCTATTGCCCAATGGATCGCACTAAAAAGTGTGTGGATTAATTTTTGTATGGGGAGGGGAACAGCTGGGAGCTCTGTAAACAGCAAACACATTTGACAATGTGTCAATGTAATGTGTCAATGTAATGTGTCAATGTAAGAGATACTCCGGAGAGAAGCATTATAAGAGATGTAGTCTTGTACCAAATGGCGTCTAAGGCTTTACAACTCTAGAACGTGTGCAATAACGTACCCCTGTCCTGGCATCCTCTATAACATGTGCCAGAAACCAGGGGATATATTCTATGGAGACGTTCCGGAGTGTAGTACCACCGAGTGAGAAGTTTGAGTACCGTTTCTTTAATGGACACAGAGCGTGTACATTTGTGCATGTTGTCTATCATGTCCTGCCAGTCCTCAGCAGGGAACTCTTGGGCCATCTCCACCTCCCATGCCTCCATTGCTATGGATTTTTGAGGGGTGTTATAATCATTAAGGTATCTATAAAGTATGGAGATGGTCCCCTTATCTCTCGCAGCCTCTCCGCATAGAAGTTTAAATGGAGTCTTCGACAGTTCCACTCTGCCCACAACAAGTGCCGAGTAGAAGTGTCGAATTTGCAAGTATTGGTGAAACTCGGATCGGCCCATATCATGGGTCTGCTGCAGGTGAGCGTAGGAACAAAAGGAGGCATTCTGCAACAGAGATTCGAGGTTCACCAGGCCATTTGTAGTCCATTTAAGGAATGGCGATTTGGAGGAAAAGGCTGGGGGAATGAGGGTTCTCCTAGAAAGGAAGATAAAAGGGGCACGTCCGATTGTAGCTTAAATTTTTTACAGTAGAGAGACCATAGATAAAGTGATTGGCCTACTATATTATTTAGTGGGGTGATGTCTTTTGGAGATATAGATCTGGACCAAAGAAGACCCAGGGGGTAGTAAGGGGCCACCGAGATCTGCTCAAATTGTAGCCAAGGTATAGAGGCGGGGGTGGTAATGCCACTGCGCTAATTGGATAAGACGTGATGCCAGGAAATACTTCCATAGATCTGGGCATCCCAAGCCTCCCCTCACCTGAGCTCTATACATCAGTATACGCCCCATTCGAGGTTTTTTGTTTTGCCATATGAATCTGAGCAGATCTGTTTGGATCATCTGTAGAACTGAGCGAGAAACATATAGGGGTAGGGATCTAAAGAGGAATAGCAGTTTGGGGAGGATGTTCATTTTAACTGCCTGAATTCTCCCTAAAAATGATATACGATATGAGGACCATTGATTTAGAAGGTGTTTGACATTAGAAAAAGCTGGAGGATAATTCAAGGAGTATAACTGTTTCAGAGAAGGGGCTAGTTTAATACCTAGATATTGCAAGGAGACATGATTCCATGAGAATTTGAATTTATCTTTAAGAGTAGTCAATAAAAGTTGTGGGAGGTGAATTGGTAGAGCCGAATACTTGGAGGGGTTGACTCCTAGGTCTGTTAATTTGTGGAAGGAGTCAAGGGAAGACATGAGGTTGGGGAGGGAGATTAGAGGGTCAGAAATAAATAAGAGTATGTCGTCCGCGTAGAGGCTACGTTTAAATACCCGATCCCCTTTTGTGTATCCCATAATGTTTGGGTCATTGGAGATGGACCTAGACAGGGGCTTCATGGCAAGCGCAAACAAAAGCGGGTTTGTGGACACCCCTGTCTAGTGCCACACTTCAGAGAAAAATAGTCTGAGTTACACCCCGGAAGCTTAATACGGGACTTCGGGTTATGCTAAAGGGCTTTAAAGCCATGTATAAATGCCCCACTAATTCCAAATTTGGATAACACTGTGTCCAGATATGTCCAGAGGACACTGTCAAATGCTTTATTTATGTCCAAACTCAAGAGTAGTACTTGGTTCGAGTGCATATGGGCATCCTGTAGTATATTGGTGGCTAAACGGATATTATCTGTGATCTGCCTCGAAGGGATAAAGCCGGTTTGATCGGGTGATATCAGGGTAGTTATAACTTTAGCCAGTCTGTCTGCCAAGATCCGCCCAAATATTTTTAGGTCATTATTTATAACAGAAATGGGGTGGAAATTTTGGGGGAGGGTATGATCTTTGCCTGGTTTGGGAATGAGGGACATGTTTGCTAGCAGCATTTCTTCCGGGAATCGCTTCCCTTTGAGAATATGGTTATACATTTTAGTCAGTGTGGGAAGTAGGGATTCAGCAAATTTTTTATAGTAGATGGAAGAGAATCCATCAGGGCCTTGGGCTTTGGAGGGTTTAAGAGAGTAAATGATAGAGGCGACTTCCTCTGATGAGCAGGGGGCATTGAGGATACCCAATTGCTCCTCTGAAAGCCGAGGAAGCGAGAGGGTATCCAACCAGGACTGCATGGGAGGAGGAGGAGAAGGATCCGGGCAAGAAAAAAGTTTATGATAGAAGGAGGAGAAAATATTTAGAACATGTTTGGGATGGGAGGTGAGGTTGCCATGATGATCTTTCAATTTGTAAAGGTGAGTCGGTTGGGTGGACTGTTTGAGCTTTCGCGCAAACATCGTGGAAGCGGAGTTACTATAAGGGAGGAAACAAGCTTTGGACCATCTAAGAGATTTTTCAATGTGTCCTGAAAGTATGTCATCTAGGGCCCTCCTCTTTTCAGTTATCTGGAGGAGCAACTCCTGCGAAGGAGTCTGAGTGTGCCTATGGTATAGTTGTTCTAATTCTAGGGTGAGTTTATGAGTCTCCTGTAGTTTGTGGCATTTTTGAGTTGTGGAAATTTCTAATAAGTGGCCCCTCATCACAGCTTTATGGGCTGCCCAAAGGGAGATGGGAGAAATATTCTCCACATTATTAAGCCTAAAATATTCTTTGAGGCGTTTGAGCAACTGTGTCATGATCACAGGATCAGTGAGTAGTGCGTCATTAAGGCGCCAGGACCTGGTTGTATGCGGCAGGCCAAGACAGGAAATATGAGTGGATACTATGTGATGGTCTGACCAGGGGCAAATATGTATGTTAGCTGAGGTAGAGTTCACTGTCAGAGAGGGGGTGCAGAAAATATAATCCAGGCGGGAATAACTATCGTGAGGGTGGGAATAGAAAGTGTATTCTTTAGAGCCTATGTTGTGGGCTCTCCAAACATCTATAAGTTGAGAGGACTTCAAGGAATGTTGAAGGGATTTGGGGAAGGCCTTAGAGGTTGGGCATGTTCGGCTTCTATCAAGCCCTGAGTGGGCCACTAAGTTAAAATCACCTCCAATTAACATATGGGGGAGTGGAACCTATCTAGGGTCTGGAAAAATTCTTTAAAGAATGTAGCCTGTGAGGCATTCGGGGCATACACTGAGGCCAAGGTTAATTGTTTATTCTGGATGGAACCCTGAACTATCACAAATCGACTGCCAGGATCTTTATATATCTGTTGAGCCTGAAACATCACAGAGTTCTTAATAAAGATGGCAGCCCCTCTAGACCTGGACCCATAAGTGGTGAAGTAGCTTTGTTTAAAAGTTTTATCAAAGTATGATGGGTGGTTATCTCTGGAGAAATGAGTCTCCTGGAGTAAAATAACATCAGCTCCAAGAGATTTATAAGCTTTAAATGCTTCTCTCCTCTTTTGAGGGGTATTAAACCCTTTTACATAATGGGAAATTATTTTAATACACATGATATATTGATGGTGGAACAGTTAGGATCAATAAGGGGTCCAGGCCGAGAGGGAGCAGCCAAACAACAAGATATCCCATCCCAAGGTGTGACACAGCCAGGGCGCACAACCCCGCAAGAATGTGTGCATCATCAACCTGAGTTTGTAACACATGTATCACTGTGACGGAACCATCTGACAAGGGTAGCACAAAAAAAGCAAAAAAAAAAAACCAGAGACAAAAAGTAACATAAAAACTAGAAACCTGAAAACCAGGCCAAAAAATGGCCAAACATAGTTCGGGGGGGTCATGGGGAAAGACGTCCCATAAACCCAAAAAGAAGTATCCATTCGGACCAAGGGATCCAACACTCTGAATGTTTGTGTCAGTGTCATCCGCACAAACGTGGATGTGTCGGAAGAGTTTACTTGTGGGGGGTCAACCCGCTCAGACATCACTTAACAGACGGAGAGCCAGCCAGCCCCCGATAGTGAAGAGTGTAGGGTCAATCAGGCGGAATCCGCAATGAGCCGAGAGAGTCCAAATTTCTCTGAGCATGGTGGGAGATGATCATAGTTCGACCCCTTGAGGGAGAAAAACAAAAAGAAAAAAGGGTAGAGGGAAAAAACAAAAGGATAAAAATGAGCAGTGCTTTTAGTCACGGCATTGATCTCGGCGGTCTCTTCTGGGTGGTGGGGTTGCCCAAATAGCTGAGTGACGTGGAGTGGAAGGTAGCCTGGGCAGGGAAGCCGCATCAAGGAGGCCCAACTTCACCAGCAATTCCTTTCCTTCTGCTATCATGGTCACGGTGTAGGTCGTGCCATTGTGGGGCACCTGAAGCTTGAATGGGAAGCCCCAGCGGTAGCGAATACTGGCAGATTAAAGGACTGATGTAACCTCTTTCATCTTCCTGCGCTTATTTAGGGTAGTAGGGGAGATATCCGAGTAGATTTGAATCGGAGTGCTTCCAGGCGAATATTAGGGGTGTTTCTGGAGGCTCTGAGAATTTCCTCTTTGATCAAGAAGTCCTTAAGGCAAAGCACTATGTCTCTTGGTGGTTTCTCTGGAGGGGGGGAGGGCGTAGGGCCCTATGAATCCTGTCACAGGAAAAGGCCGTCAACGGGGAGTCAGGCAGGAGAGATTGGAATATCTTCTGTATAGTAAGTAGTAGATCGGTAACCGATTCCGGCACTCCACGCACCCTAAGATTATTGCGACGATTCCTGTTGTCGAGGTCCTCAATGTGAGCTTGGAGTTGCAGGACGGTTTCAGACAGGGATTCATGCTCCTTTCTGAGATCAGAGCACACTACGGAGAGCTCGTCATGTTTAGTCTCCAATAAGTCAGTTCTGCTGCCCAGAGCTGCGATCTCAAGAAACAGTGTGCTGGTAGATTTGTGAAGCTCTGATTTGAATTTCTGGGCAATCTTGTCGTACATTAAAGTAAGACTCTCATCCAGATCAGCCTTAGTAAGTTGTAACGTGTACTCACTGTCTCCCAGGGAGTGTGGCGGCGAGGAAGCTGCTGCAGGAGAATGTGCCTGTGACTGTGTCTTCCGGGCGCCATCATGGGCCTGCATGTTTTTCTCTTTCTCTCTCAGCAAATAGGTCGTTAGTGATCTTTGTTAAAAAATGGACAGTTTCCCCGGTGGGGCTTTAGACAGCAATATCTAGATATTCAGAAATAATAAAAAATGTATAACCAGTAAGTGCTTTTATTGAACCATAAACAATTGTAATGTTATATTTCAATTGGCATTACAACATAGAGCGCTGGCCAAGTAGTACAATACATATTCCACAATATAAAGTCGACACATCTTTACACAAAATTATATACAGTCATACATTTCCGGGCTGTTGACGGTATAAATCCCCGACGCGTTTCGACCTGTGTACGGTCATCATCAGGGGTGAGAATGTGGGGGTGATGCAGGATCTGAGCTCTCCCCCCCATGCTCTGGTTGACGGACGTTTGTATTCATCGTCCGCCGACGTGAGCTTCACTCTGCCGGCGGCATCCCTTGATCACCTCCGGATGAGCCGCGGCGAGGTGCGCATGTGCGAGTCACTTTGGCATGTGCACGGCGCCGCGACATCTCGCGGTTTGCGGCGGAGTTGACGGCAGCTGCCGGGGTTTTTTTTTTTTTTTTTTTTTTTGCCTACAGGGATGCCGGGGGAGCCACATGTGGGCTGCTCACTCTGGGGGGGAGGAGATCAGCACCTGTGCTTACTCAATTAATTGCCTACTTTAGGCATATATCCATGATCGGCTGCCTGTGAGTCTTACCATGACTCCATGCAGACCGTAATGGATGGCACTGCACAAATCCTTTTTTTTTTTTGGCTCCAGCTTTTTACCTTTTTTGCTCCATTGCAATTTGGTTCATACAAGTCTAACTTTACTACATCAGCCACACTGTGGCACAAGGTAAATTATTATACTATACATATACCCTTACTACTCTAATATTACAACACTACACTCATACTCCTATTCCTATAATCAGTTTAGATTTTCCACACATGTTTTTAATTGTTACATTTGGTTTTATTCATTCACACACTCTCTTTTTGACTTGTTTTTCACTTTTATTCCACCATGTGTTGGCTGACACCATACACTCATTTCATTCACCTGGACATGGCACTGCAGTCAGCATTGTGCTGGCCATCCATTTAATTTTATTTTATCACTCAAAGGGTTTTTCATATTCCTAGTACCACATATCACTTCCCACTCACCTGTGTTTACACACCACACCACTCAAACAACCCTACAACTACACAACCATTTCTTTTATGGTTGTGTCACTTTCTATATAATTACAATCATGAAACCTTAGGACACCAGATCAATATATATTGATCACTAGGATTTGCAGTTAGCCCATACACTTCATACTTTTGCCAATGTGCTGAGAATTATTTTGACTTATTGGGTATTTGTCGCAGGTGCTGACTTCTCCTTCCCCTGGAGGGCGTCTATGTGGCTCCTTGTAAGCCCCTTGGGCTGGACTCATGCGCTCTGGGGAGACGGGGGCGAATATGGGGGCCCCCCGGATCCATTTACGGCTTTTACTGGCCAAAGGATTATTCCCTCTACTTTTCAGCGGTAAATATACTACCACTTTTAACCTTATAATGAGATTTATGATGACATGTTCTTAAATTTTGAAGATATTCAATGTATTTTATAGAACCAACTATCCCCCTGATGATGACCGTACACAGGTCGAAACGCGTCGGGGATTTATACCGTCAACAGCCCGGAAATGTATGACTGTATATAATTTTGTGTAAAGATGTGTCGACTTTATATTGTGGAATATGTATTGTACTACTTGGCCAGCGCTCTATGTTGTAATGCCAATTGAAATATATCATTACAATTGTTTATGGTTCAATAAAAGCACTTACTGGTTATACATTTTTTATTATTTCTGAATATCTAGATATTGCTGTCTAAAGCCCCACCGGGGAAACTGTCCATTTTTTAACATTATTGTTTCGGGGTGTGCAGCGCATGCGTCTCTCCCACATGTGTTTTTCTCTTTATTACTGAATTTTGGGTGGTTAAACACCCCTTCCCCCCTATGACACATGAGAGACATGGCAGGAGCTTTGTGTTGCTCACACGGCCCTTCAAACCCTCACATGTCTAAAACCTCTTTTGATACGATACGCATTTTGGGGGTGACACTTTGTTTGCCTCTTGCGGAGGAAACGCCCCCCAAAATGGGGGAGTAGATCGTAACTGTATCTTTCCCCACCTCATGCATCAGGATAGATCTATTTCAGACTCCTGTATTGCAGTAGATCAGATGTTTAACTAACACCTGCTCTGTAAATATACATGTTAGGATCTAGGGTCAGTGAGCTATCACTCAGCTCCTGCATAATTCAATGATTACCTCATCTACAATTTAGTGCCTACTGCATTTACATATGCACTTTAGATTATGGCCGTCATGGATCATGGTGGACCTCTGCCGCCCCTGTCGGCTTCATGGAGGTGAGTCCTGGTCCAATTGAAGGCTTCCCGGCAGGGTGAGAATGTGGGGGTGATGCAGGATCTGAGCTCTCCCCCCCATGCTCTGGTTGACGGACGTTTGTATTCATCGTCCGCCGACGTGAGCTTCACTCTGCCGGCGGCATCCCTTGATCACCTCCGGATGAGCCGCGGCGAGGTGCGCATGTGCGAGTCACTTTGGCATGTGCACGGCGCCGCGACATCTCGCGGTTTGCGGCGGAGTTGACGGCAGCTGCCGGGGTTTTTTTTTTTTTTTTTTTTTTTTTTTTTTTTTTTGCCTACAGGGATGCCGGGGGAGCCACATGTGGGCTGCTCACTCTGGGGGGGAGGAGATCAGCACCTGTGCTTACTCAATTAATTGCCTACTTTAGGCATATATCCATGATCGGCTGCCTGTGAGTCTTACCATGACTCCATGCAGACCGTAATGGATGGCACTGCACAAATCCTTTTTTTTTTTTGGCTCCAGCTTTTTACCTTTTTTGCTCCATTGCAATTTGGTTCATACAAGTCTAACTTTACTACATCAGCCACACTGTGGCACAAGGTAAATTATTATACTATACATATACCCTTACTACTCTAATATTACAACACTACACTCATACTCCTATTCCTATAATCAGTTTAGATTTTCCACACATGTTTTTAATTGTTACATTTGGTTTTATTCATTCACATACTCTCTTTTTGACTTGTTTTTCACTTTTATTCCACCATGTGTTGGCTGACACCATACACTCATTTCATTCACCTGGACATGGCACTGCAGTCAGCATTGTGCTGGCCATCCATTTAATTTTATTTTATCACTCAAAGGGTTTTTCATATTCCTAGTACCACATATCACTTCCCACTCACCTGTGTTTACACACCACACCACTCAAACAACCCTACAACTACACAACCATTTCTTTTATGGTTGTGTCACTTTCTATATAATTACAATCATGAAACCTTAGGACACCAGATCAATATATATTGATCACTAGGATTGCAGTTAGCCCATACACTTCATACTTTTGCCAATGTGCTGAGAATTATTTTGACTTATTGGGTATTTGTCGCAGGTGCTGACTTCTCCTTCCCCTGGAGGGCGTCTATGTGGCTCCTTGTAAGCCCCTTGGGCTGGACTCATGCGCTCTGGGGAGACGGGGGCGAATATGGGGGCCCCCCGGATCCATTTACGGCTTTTACTGGCCAAAGGATTATTCCCTCTACTTTTCAGCGGTAAATATACTACCACTTTTAACCTTATAATGAGATTTATGATGACATGTTCTTAAATTTTGAAGATATTCAATGTATTTTATAGAACCAACTATCCCCCTGATGATGACCGTACACAGGTCGAAACGCGTCGGGGATTTATACCGTCAACAGCCCGGAAATGTATGACTGTATATAATTTTGTGTAAAGATGTGTCGACTTTATATTGTGGAATATGTATTGTACTACTTGGCCAGCGCTCTATGTTGTAATGCCAATTGAAATATAACATTACAATTGTTTATGTTTCAATTAAAGCACTTACTGGTTATACATTTTTTATTATTTCTGAATATCTAGATATTGCTGTCTAAAGCCCCACCGGGGAAACTGTCCATTTTTTAACATTATTGTTTCGGGGTGTGCAGCGCAAGCGTCTCTCCCACATGTGTTTTTCTCTTTATTGTTAGTGATCTTTGGGCCGGTTTTCCACAGCGATTTTAAGGTCCCAGCATGCACTGAATGTTCCGCCAGGGGTGCAGGGATGAATTAGATAGAAATCTTGTGTTGATCGCCCCGGGGAAGTGCCGTTAGTCTCCATGGCTCACGGAGCTCTCAGCCCTTGCTTCCTCCTCGGTTCGCGCCGTGCATGCGCCCCCCCAAAAATGCTGTTTTTTATTTTCCTTGCATGTCCCCCTCAGATCTACAGTGACTGCACTTCCAAGTGCACTTGTAGTGCAAAGTGGATTTGCCTTTAGTAAATAAACCCCATTGTGTGTATATATATTTATCTAGCTAGCTATATATATACACACATATATATATATATATATATATATATATATATATATATATATATATATATAAACCATGTGAAATGAAATAAAAAAAAGTCTGTAAAACACCAGTATGTAGTAAGGTAAATGTCCCATGAGCCACACATCACATTAAACCTTACTACATACTGATATCTGGAGCCTGGATGAACTCCTTCCCCAGCCGAAACTCACAGCTGTGGGTGCAGTACTAGCACCCTTTCAAAGCTCAGCCTCACCCTCACAAAATGTTCTAGCTTGCAGGACCACAATCTAAGCGCCAGCACACTGAGAGTAATTGTCACTAGGTTTTGTTAAAAATGCAGTTAACCCCCCTAATACATCAAATCAATCACTGCCACTGGATATTTTTATTGTAAAATATCAAACTGTCACACCAACAGTTATGACTTATGATAAATGTCTGTAATACCCACTATCACCAAGATATATCAGTGGCTCTTAAAGATGTTCGCTGATGTTCCTTGTTTGATAATAAAAGAGAGCTCCAGACTGCTGATCAATCTCTCTTTTCTGAGGAGTGGCCGATGGAATGTCACAGCCCTTATAATCATGCAGCTTTCCCTGTCAGATACAGTTTTCTAAATGTTATAATGTCTTGGAATACCTACAAATTGCTTTCTGGTAACTTGTATATTATTGTCCAGTATGAAATTACTGTTTGAATGAATACAAAAAGGGTGGGTATTAGATGGCTATTTCACCTAGGAGAGGTAGTGAGTCTAATCCACCTCCAGTCCTCCTAGGATAGTTGTGTTTGAGCTTACAATGCTGGTAATTAACTGATACAGGTAAATATGGCCTTTTTCTGATTATGCTATTATCAGCTCAGGAGTTATGAAATACACTGAAGTTTGGATTATTTTTCAATAACTGCTAGCCAGAAATGCCTTTTTGGCTATTCTACCAGCTGAGTTACACTATATTACCAAAAGTATAGGGACGCCTTCCTTTACACGCACATGAACTTTAATGGCATCCGAATCTTAGTCTGTAGGGTTCAATATTGAGTTGGCCCACCCTTTGCAGCTATATCAGCTTCAACTCTTCTGGGAAGGCTGTCCATAAGGTTTATGAGTGTGTCCATGAGAATTTTTGACTATTCTTCCAGAAGCGCATTTGTGAGGTCAGGCACTAATGTTGGACATGAAGGCCTGGCTCGCAGTCTCCACTCTAATTTATCCAAAAGATGTTCTATCGGGCTGAGGCCAGGACTCTGTGCAGGTCAGTCAAATTCCTTCACCCCAAACTCATTCATCCATGTCTTTATGGACCTTGCTTTGAGCACTGGTGGGCAGTCATGTTGGAACAGGAAAGGACAATCTCCAAACCCCTGAAAAACAACCCCACACCATGGTCCCCCCTCCATTAAATGATTTAGACCTGTGCACAGAGCAAAAAGTAAAACACTGAAAACAGCAACAAGACCGAACAAACACACAGAATACAAGTGTACTGAAGAAACAGCAAATGCCAGAGGAACAGGGAGGTGCATATTCAGCGTGGAGACACGTTGCTTGAACAATAACTCACAGGTGCAAACGCTTAATAATACCCAACTTCAGGGCGGATTGGCAGGAACCCAAGCAGCTCGGACAGAGGGTAAAACCCAGCTCCAGATCAATGTACACAGAACCGTGACAACACAGTCTTAACACAGAAGTACAATTGTACTTAATTTCAACACATGTTTAAAATGTAATAGGACAAGCTCACAAACCAACAAGTTTTGGTCAAGTGGCTTTCAGTGATGTGCAGGCTGCACAGGTCTTCTCTCTCCAGACACCAACTACTCTCTCACCCCCACCCTTAACACCTGAACAATAAACAGGGCAGTAGTGGAAGTACCTGTCCTCTACAAATACCTGTCCTCTACAATTACCCCCTCTCAACCCCGACCCTGGCTGACTCTCTACAGAGGTCATAAATTTGTATCATGGGTGAACGTAATGAACGTTGCATAGTAATAAATAAATGCTGTACTAATTAATTTTCATAAACCAACAAAAATGTGTGAATATCCATGTTAGGTAAACCACAGCATCTGGATAAAAAAATCAATTCACAGTAATGCCCAACTACTATCAATTAACAATATTTTTTAAAATATTTCTAATATTAGTTTTGCCTACCCAGTAATCTTGGTTCATACAAATAGAAGATCCAGCTATGTGTCATGGAGACATTGAAACAAATGGCCAAGAAACAGGCTTTATATCCCTTCTGTCAGGCTTGTATTGATTGTTCAAGGCTTGTGTTATGTGACAGCTTTGTTCCAGTTCAGCATAATTTGCAATATTAATATGCATAGCATGTAGGTGTATTTTGAAAGATATATAATGCTATAGCATGAACCAACATGCAGCCATAGAAGTTTGAAATCAGTTGCTGGAAAGCATATTTTCTGGGCTCATACTTTTTCATATTGTAGATCCAAAGTGGTTTGAGAGCAAGAATTCTGATTTGTGCTCAAGAAATAAAACAAAATAATTAGCAATACCTAGTGAGATATAACCTACTATACTGGAACTCAATTAATTCTTGACCTTTTCAAGAAATGAAGGATACAAAGAGACATTGTTTCCCACTTTCTTCAAATAAATTAGGTCTCTAGAGACCAAGATGAAGAGATAGCAAAAGATACTCTTAACCGTTTAACTTTGATTGTCAGTCACAAATTAAAAGATCTCTATAATTTATCTATTGCTCTGTATTGCTCTGAAAATGCTTCACATTTTATGGTCTACTAAAAAAACTTTACATGGGAAAAAGAAACATGCTTTAGCTGTAATGTGTTGAATGAAATGTTGTACATGATGAAGATGACTTTGGCATCAAACAATCAAAGAGAGGAGGAGTGCCTATGACAGTGCTGCAAGAATTTCAATTTTCATCTTCAAATGTGTTTTGCAATAAAAAATGTTAATTTAACTATTTTACGATATATTATATTTTAGCTGACTTTTACATTTTATAATTATTTTCTAGACACTGCTTTGGAAAGTCATGTATTTTTTACTTTACAGAGCAGAGCAGAGCAGAGGAAAGAAAGAAAGAAAGAAAGAAAGAAAGAAAGAAAGAAAGAAAGAAAGAAAGAAAGAAAGAAAGAAAGAAAGAAAGAAAGAAAGAAAGAAAGAAAGAAAGAAAGAAAGAAAGTGTTTTCCTTATTGTTAATAGTTCTCCTCTCCATAATTTAAAACATTAAGAAAACAAAGCAACACAATAGAGTAATTCAATAATGACCACATTATTTTAATAAGCAACTCAATCTACTAATGCATTCAGCCACATGTCTCGGGTAAAAAAAAAATTGAAAAAATTGGGGTCTATTAGACTTTAGATCTCTCCTCTGCCCTCAAAGCATCTGACCACACCAAGAACGGTGTGATAAGATGCTTTGCCAATTTCCCAATAGTGCTGTTTATATCCTGCAAAACCAAAGTTATGAAATGCTCATAGCTTCTGGTTTCTTAGGCCATAGAGATGATTGGAGCCATTCTGGTCTCTGATTAGCTCTATGGTCAGCTGTCAGAACCACTGGCTGCATTAAAAAGGATGGAAAATGGCAGGAGAGGGACGTTCCCTCCTACTGCCTGTAAAAGCAGTCTAGTGGCAAATTAGCCACTAGGATTGCTTTTACATCAAAGCTGACCGCTGGCTGAAAAGAACAATACCAATATGATACCTAAACCTGCAGGCATCATTCTGGTATAACCACTCAAAGTCCAGCAGCATACCAGTACGTCGCTGGTTCTTATTGGGCATATATTGTAATGCTCTTTTTTTCATGCAGCCTATGGGCTGAACAAAAAAAGAGATTGATCGGTGGTATGCCCACCATTAGAATACCACCCTGCATCCACCCACTTCTAATGGTGGGCATACATGCACCATTTTTTTTAAACTGTGGTGGTGAAATCACCTCCTACAGCGATGGAATCACTGATTTACATATCATGAGAGCAAACCCTGTTACTGTCAAAATAAACAAATCAGAGCTGCAGCTAAATGATGTACCTGAGGAAGCAAACAATGGTAACAATAAAACAGCAAGGCCAAATCTTGCTTTCATCAAGAGTACCTCAATAGGGTTATGATGGGAAGGCACCACCAACTCCCAAAGCCCAATTTTTCTGCAACTGTTACTTCTATCCAAAGTCTGCGAAAGAGACACCAGACTTGATCTAAAAAAAAATTGTTAATCTTAGCCTGAGTGTACTATAATTTGGCTTCTTCACATAAGGCTTGCTCACTGTGGTCCAAAACTTTGTTATTTCCATCCATCCAAGTCTGTGAAAGAGACACCAGAATTTATCCAAAAAATCTCTAATCTTGTTCCGAGCGCACTAAAATGTGGGCTCATCATACAGATTGGTTCCCCAAGACGTTGTTTACTAAGTAAAGGAATCTTGCAGGGAAAATCAATTTAAATGTCAATTTTTGTCTTTATAAATGTAATTTTTGCTGCAGCAGGTTCTATACATGGTACAGGCAGACTAAGGGGCCCCCAAGACACTATATTTAAAGACATTTTTCATTTGTATTGTTTCACTTTAAGCATCATTGAAATCACTGCTCCTTTAAAAACAATCTTTTTTAAAAAGTTTTTTTTGCATTGGTACATTTTCCCCTGGGCAGTATCCAGGCCCCTATACCCTTTTTATGGCCAATAACTTGCATATAAGTCTTCAAAATGGGGACTTTTGATTTTTCCTGTTCGGGTCCCATAGACTTCAATGGGGTTTGTCGTTCAGGTCTTTTTCGGTGTTCAAGAGTTCTGGCGCAAAGAGAATTGAGTGATGTTTGGCCCATCTCTAGTGATGCAAAGGAGGTGAAAGAGGCAAGACCTGAGCCAAGAACCAGGAAGTGGATCATTATTACCAAGCAAAGCACCTACAAAGTGGCATAAAGGCAACTTAAGATCCCTGGTCTTTGAAATGAGTGTCCGATTTAGCACTTTATTATTTACACAGGTTTGGAAATGCCATGTAAAAGTGTATACATATATTTAAAAGATCTCTAATATGCAGCCATCTCACGTGGATGTATCTAAAATGATTTTTGATACTTTAAATTCCCCATGTAATACTTTCTTCACTCTGTACTCTCTTCTCATATAATTTTTTAGCAGCTTGCAGCATTTTTTTTTTAAACTGTGAGAAACCTAAAAATTGGATTTTGCATGACTCATCCCAGTTTGTGCAAACTGTGATTCAGTTAGTATATAGCTTGGCTGGAGAATAAAGCAAGCAAACTAATATTAATGGCTAAGTTACCCATATCATAGACTGCATCGCTCAACTCTCTCCTCCTATTAATTTCCTCTCTAAACTTTTAAAAGAATTCAAAAGAATTTAGATTTGAAGTGCCACACCACAATAGCCAAGTCCAAGTACAAATTTTTTTCCCAATGATGGATTGCTTGTAAAGCTGAAGTGTTTTAGAGACTGTAGCTCTGCCCCCCTTCATCCAACTACCATGTAATACAAAGGAGTTCTTGTGTACAAATTATTGTAACGTGTGATTTAAAAAGTATCATAAAATATCTAATACTAGTAGAGGTATAACGCTGTGATAGTTTTCTGTCAATGGTAGCTTCAGTAAAAGAAATTAAGCTAATAGAAATGAAGATCATAGAAAAATGATAATTATATTCATAACAATAATAATAGCACAAATTATAACAATCTTAGTATTTGCAGTATCCCTGATATTGATAGACTGACATAAAAAATAGCAATATAATGTATACAGTAAAAAAATAGACCTATCAAATTCCTAAATTATTAATATAAATAACATATCTATAATATGGATCATAATGGATATAAATCCAAGGCTAGTGATGAACGGAATATTCATGTTTTCAGTTCAGGGAGAATACAGTATGCTTTCCTTAGGTTCAGATGTCAAATCTGCACCCTGTTGAAATAAATTGGAGTAAAATCTTAAAAATCAGTAATGGCCATTTCCTAGGCTAATAAATAAGAGATTTTGCTATGGGGGTGAGGCGCAGCCCTGGGAAAAATGTACCAAAACAAAAACAAGTTATACATTTTCCATTTAGCACAGAGTATCAATCAATTTTAATATGCAAAAAATGAAAACTGCCAAATTTCATTAAATAACATGCTTGAGAGTTACTCTTAACCTGCCTGTGAAGTGGCACATCTGTATAAAGCCTGCTACAGCAACACTGACATTTTCAAAGAAAAAAACATTTTCTCCTTTATTCTCCTTGCCGAGGGTCTGGTGTGAATTTTAAAGAGGAACTCTGAACAAAAAAACAAGAAGAAAAAAATAATGAGGCCCCAATATGTCTGCCTCCATGTGAATGACTAAGGGGTACATAGTATCCCTACTCATTAAAAAAAAAAAAAATATGCAAGCAGCAAATAAACACACAGACACAATTTATTAAACAGACTCAAAAAAGTGATCCGCTGATCGTGGGTGCAATGCTTTACAGGCTCCAAATAAAAAATAAATAAATAAATAAATAAATGCACATTGTTTTACCTGCAAAAAGATGTGAATTTATTATCTTTTTTGAAAAGGTGAACTCATCCTTTAAAGTGTATGTAAAATAAAATAAAAAATTCAATAACAGTTTTTACTGTTATTCGGGCTCCATTAGAGAGATTTCTCCTCACATCCTGTCCTACTAAAAAGATAGGAAGTGAGGGAAACCCTCAAACAAGAATGCAGACAAAAATATATATAGTAGGGAAATGTTAGAAAGATTGTTATATTTTTATTTTTGTCTGGGTCCCTGTTGCAGGTTTTCTCTTACTGCCTCACTAGTAAAACTGTTGACAATGAAACAGAAAAAGAAGGAAGATCTCTCTAAAAGAGCACTAGATAGCAATAAATGCCAAACATGGGTTTTAACCCTGTCCCTATTCTATTTAACCACTTCAATACAGGACATTTTCACCCCCTTCCTGCCCAGGCCAATTTTCAGTTTTTAGCGCTGTAACACTTTGAATGAGAATTGCGTGGTCATGCATCAATGTACCCAAATTAATTTTTATCATTTTTTTCCCCACAAATAGAGCTTTTTTTTTATTTGGTGGTATTTGATCACCTCTGCGTTTTTTATTTCTTGCGCTATAAACAAAAGAAGAGTGACAAGTTTGAAAAAAACACAATATGTTTTACTTTTTGCTATAATAACTATCAAAATGTTTTTTTTTTTTTTTAAATTGTTTCTCATTTTAGGCCGATATGTATTCTTCTACATATTTTTGGTAAAAAAAATCACAATAAGCGTATATTGATTGGTTTGCGCAAAAGTTATAGCGTTTACAAAATAGGGAATAGATTAATGGCCTTTTTTTATTATTGTTTTTTTTTTACTAATAATGGCAGTGATCTGCAATTTTTATCATGACTGTGACATTGCGGCGGACATATTGGACATTTTTGACACTATTTTGGGACCATTCACATTTATACAGCGACCAGTGCTCTAAAAATGCACTGATTACTGTATAAATGTCACTAGCAGGGAAGGAGTTAACACTAGGTGGGGTTAAATGTGTTACCTAGGGGGGGGCGGAGCCGGCAGCCAGAGCTCATGGACGTGTGAGAGGAGAGCTCTGACACACCGGGTGTAATCAGCGGCTCACAGCACACCAAAAACAGCCAAAAAGCATACCATCTGAGAGAGGAGAGCAAGGGGCACACAGCAGGCACGATGTACAAAAGGAAGGAGAGAGAGGGACCCCGAAAACTGACTGATTTCTTCCGCCCTGCTGAGGGCCGAAAATTCCAAGATGGAGCCGGCCCCAGGAGCCGTTCATCTGCCTCCACAACACAGCCACACAGCAATCCAAAGCCATCCTCGGGTGAGTCACACTTTAATGACAATCCCTTGTCATCCTCCCCATTCTGCAGCCCTGTTAAGCAAAAAAGGAGGCTTGGGGAAGGAGGGGAGAATGAGGATGAGGCAGGAGCAGCAGGGGAAGAAATGGAGGAATCCTCCACACAGGCAGAGCAGCTAGATGCATTCCCCACCTCAGGTCAGCCTATTATTGACACTACAATGAAGGAGATGCTGCAAACCCTGAGGGGAGCTCTTCAATCTGATATGGCAGTGTTTATGAGCAACACAAAAAGGGAAATATCTGCTGTCAGCAATAGAGTGGAATATGTAGAGAATAAAATGGAGGAGTTCACTCTAGCACACAATGAACTGGTAGATGCCCACTTTGAGGTAGAAGACGAAATCAGAGCCATGCGCCTTAAAATGGCAGATATTGAGGACCGGGCCAGAAGGAACAATATCAAGTTTAAGGGGGTCCCTGAGACGGTCAAACCCGCAGAGATCACTACCTACCTGCAAAAGCTCATGGTGACTGTCCTCCCCTCTCTAAGCCCAGCAGACATCACTATTGACAGGGCACACAGACTGCCAAAACCTTCCTTCCTGCCTGAACAAACACCTAGAGATGTGATAGCAAGAATCCATTTCTACCACATTAAGGATCAACTCATGCGATTCGCAAGACAACATCCCTCTCTACCTGACCCATATGCTGGTATCGCACTTTATGCAGACCTGTCACAAGCCACCCTGTCAGCCAGACACAACTTGGTGCCTATCACTAAAATTCTGCGCAACAATAAGATCCTCTACAAATGGGGATTCCCTGCTAAACTCCTTGTTGACATGAACAACGAATCGCATGCGATAACATCGCTAGAAAAGGGCCTGGATCTCCTCCGAAAATGGCGCTTGCTTCCCGCAGACGCAGTACCTGAGGACCCTAACCCACAATATAACAGACGCAACAACCACCGTTCAACTAAGAACTACAAGTAGCAACCTGCCTCAGTTGATGCTACTTGATGCTATTTCTTTTAGTGAGCACTCTCCCCTAATAACTGTCATCTGGCTAGTTATGGTGCTTTGCAGCTCTCTAGGAAGCTGTTCTTTCTGATCAACCACCCGATGTTCGGCTGTTCAAGGATTTACCTTGTTGAACCCCCCTTGTTAGTTACGAGATGATTCCCGTGACCTACTATCCGCAATTCATGCGGCCTACATCCCATCATTTATCAACAGTTCAAGTTTGTTCAGTTAAACTGTTCATTTACAAAGCTATGAGGACATTGCTTTCTGAGACCCCATGCATTATAACCATATCCAAGATCTCAACTCCAATTCCTGGAACTACCACTAGATGGCACTACTGCACAACTTTCCACAAGAATGAATCTTAAACTGATGTCATACAATGTGAGAGGCTTGAACAGCCCCTACAAAAGGAGGGCCCTTTGGAAGTCAACCTTAGAAGAGAAATGTGACATTCTATGTGTGCAGGAAACCCATTTCGCCAGTGACAACTCCCCAAAATGTACACATCCCAAGTTTCCGCACGTATTTATGGCCAAGAATACGACAAAGAAGAATGGAGTAATGATTGCATTTAGGGACACACTAACTTTCTCTCTCTTACAGGAACATATAGATCCCCAAGGTCGCTTTCTGATCGTGGTCGCAGAACTGGACCACATCACATATACTATAGTTAACCTGTATGCACCTAATGTTAGATCTCTAAGGTTTATTCGCAAAGTTGTAAGTATGGCTAAAAAGGTACAAAAAGGCAACTTAATAATATGTGGTGATTTTAACTCGATTATGAACACAGAATTAGATGTGTCCTCGATGGCCTCTAAGCGGCGGCCCTCTCTAGATTCGATGTGCCACGAAGAGAGACTCTATGACCCTTGGCGCTGCCTTAGAACCACCGAGAGGGACTACACATTTTATTCGGCTGTACATAAGAGCTATTCTAGAATAGATTTTTTCCTCACTGACCTGTACACTCTGCAAAATGTCCAGAAAGCTGACATCCACAATATCACATGGTCTGACCACGCCCCAGTGACTATTGAAATTGTGGATGCCAACAAACACTCCCACAAACCATTGTGGCGTAACAATACGTTTCTCTTATCACACCCCAAAATCAGAGACAAAATTGCAGCAAAAATTACGGAATTTTTTCAATTCAATAATAATGCAGATTGTTCACCTATGACCATCTGGTGTGCACACAAAGCATTCGCTAGAGGCGCCCTTATACAGGTAGCCTCTAGGGAAAAGAAAAAGAAACAGCAGCGCATGACAAACCTACTTGAGAAGATAGCAGATCTGGAAGCGCAACACAAGAATCCTGCTACCTCCTCAAGTGAAATACTCAAAAGCCTTAATAACTGCCGGGAAGAAGTAAGACAGGAAATTAGAGCGGACTATGATACTTTTTTTAAAAAACTAAAAGTCTCCTACTACTCCCAAAATAACAGAGCAGGTAAAATCCTAGCCTCCCAGCTTAAAAAAAAACAGGCACGTTCTAATCTCAAAAATCTCAGACATCACAGTACCAAAGCCCTACATCACAATCCCAAAGATATCGCCAACGCCTTTAAGGACTATTATGAATCCCTATACAATCTCCAGACGGACCCACTCACTTACCAACCCTCGGACATAGAGATTGACGAATTCTTACAGACTGTTCACCTTCCCTCAATAGACAAAACTTCCCTACAAAAAATAAACGCGCCCATCACACTCACAGAGGTTGAATACGTAATTCACTCTCTACCCATGCACAAATCGCCAGGAGCAGACGGGTTCTCCGCTGAATATTACAAGGCTTTCTCTGCCATCCTTGCCCCTGAACTGGTAAAGATATTCAATATAGCAGCCTCTGATGGTACCTTCCCGAAAGAAATGCTCCAAGCCATCATTATCACTATCCCTAAACCTGGTAAAGACGTAGCGGATCCACAAAACTTCAGGCCTATTTCCCTACTAAACTCCGATTTAAAGATCTATGCAAAAATTTTAGCAAACAGACTTATGGAAATAACCCCCTCCCTCATAGGACTGGACCAGGTAGGTTTTGTAAAGGGCAGACAGGCACCAGATGGGACGAGGAGGATGCTAGACCTCCTGCGCATATCAGAATTAAGCAAGCAGCCCAGCATCTTTTTAGCATTAGATGCAGAAAAGGCCTTTGACAGGGTCCATTGGGGATACCTGTCCAGGACCTTACTCAAGTTTGGTCTTTCGGGAATGATACACTCAGCAATTATGTCCCTGTATTCAGACCCATCTGCAAGAGTCTTCACATCTAGCTTGCTATCCGACCCCTTTGCACTAACTAACGGCACTCGGCAAGGATGCCCATTATCCCCAATTATTTTTTCTTTGGTCATAGAACCACTAGCAGAATCTATTAGAGCTAATGATAAAATAGAAGGCATTAAAGTTGGTTCTGTTAACCACAAAATAGGACTGTTTGCTGACGACATAATCCTCTCTCTATCAAACCCAGCCACTTCTTTACCCATCGTCAAAACGCTATTACATAAATTCGGACAAATCTCCTTTTATAAAGTAAATACAACCAAAAGCTATGCACTCTCACTTTATATATCAAACGAGAACAAAAGCAGGTTGAAAAATATTTTTCCTTGCAACTGGGACCCACCTTCCATTACTTATCTTGGTGTGCAGCTGACTTCCTCTTCCTCCAAAATCTATTCCCAAAACTTTCCTCCATTATTAACAAAAATCGAAGAGGAACTACAATAAAATTACCAAACTACACCTTACATGGTTGGGGAGGATAGCTGCATACCAAATGCAAATCTTACCAAAACTCCTATATTATTTCAGATCATTACCCATACCAATTCCCCAGAAATTTTTTATACAACTAGAGAAATGCCTGAAAAAATACATATGGGGGGGTAAAAAACCCAGAATAGCATTGGCCCACCTCTATAAACCTAAACATCTAGGGGGAGTAGGGTTACCTAATGCACAGACTTACTATAAAGCTGCAATACTGGACCAAATGAAGTACTGGTTCTCCTGCCAAACAGACAACCGCTGGTCAGACATTGAACGCACCGTAACACCAGGTCACGACCTCCCTGCATTGGCTATAGCAGCCTGTATACATTGCAGACCAAACGCCCCACCTTACTCAACTATACGAGCAACAATAGATGCCTGGCCCTCCATAGTGCATAAACACTTAACAGACACCCCAATTAGAAAACTAAATGTACCACTGGCATCCTATGAATACCTAATCCCAAACTTCTCAGTCCAACCATGGAAATCCTCGGGAGACAACTTCACCACACCTGCTCCACGTCATCAAAATGCGATAGATAGATATAGAGAGTACCAATTACACCACTACAAGAGCAAAAACCCAATACGACAAATAGCTATACCACAGATTCTGTGGGACTTCCTCTTAAGCAAGACTTCTAATAAGCGTAAGGGTATATCGCTCTTTTACAAATTCACCACCCCCCTCTACCTACACTCCAAAACCCCAAGCATGATGAAATGGGAATTTGAATTACAAAAAGAATTTTCTATGCCTCAATGGCATGAAGCGATAAAATACAATCATAAATCATCAGCATGCGTAGATCACTGGGATAATGCACAAAAACTCTTACATAGATGGTACATTACTCCGCACAGATTAAACAAAATGAACCCTAGTATTACACCTCTCTGCTGGAGAAACTGCCAAGCTATTGGCAATATCCTCCATATATTCTGGAACTGTACAACTATAAAACCTTTCTGGCAAAAAATACAGTCACTAATTAGAAAGGTGACCAGCTCTGATTGTACCATCAACCCTGCTCTTGCTCTTCTAAGCTTAGGCATCGAAAACTATCCTCCTCTGAGGAGAAAGGTAGTCACCCACATTTTGTTTGCTGCACGTATAGCAATAGCCAAGGAATGGCGCTCTACTTCACCTCCAAAAATTGCAGAAGTCATATCAAGAGTGAATGCTCAATACACTATGGAAAAAATCCTAGCATATACAGAAAGAAGAACCCAGAGTTTCCACAAACATTGGGAAACTTGGAGTTCCTCTAAATATGCCTCCTCACATGTATGAAAACTATTCCTAATCCTCCACTACTGAAACACAACCATCAATGATCTAGTGGTACAATCCATTATTGGGTATGGTCATATATGATATGGTATTATACTAAGCACACAGCATAGCAACACTACGTGGTTTACCTGTTATCAAAAGAATGAGAAAGTCTAATTAAGATGAATCAGTCATTCTAAGTTTATTATTATTGGTTAACGACAAATTTACAGGGAACTTACGTGATAGTATATTTGAGGGGACCCTCAGTAAGGTCCTCTCAGGGCTAACTTTGAAAACTTAAGCAGAAAGTCTGTTTACAGTGTGTACCCACAAGGGGTGACAGGCTTGACAAATGTACAATGCTTCATTGAGGATATTTCTTAGTAACCCTACCAGGTAATCTGTTTTACTCTATTAATGTAGTAAGCTCCTGAATGGCAAACAATATGTACAAATGAGAAATGAGAAATCTGCTTGTATTTTGTATACTTTGGAAAAATACCAATAAAAATTTATTGTTTAAAAAAAAAATAAATGTGTTACCTAGGGAGTGATTCTAACTGTAGGGGGAGGGGACTCACAAGGGGAGGTTATCGATCGGTATTCCTCTGTACTGGGAACACACCATCAGTTTCCTCTCCCTTGACAGGACATGGATTTGTGTGTTTCCTCTTGTTTGGAAACCCCTCACCGTGGAAGAATGTAAAGTTTTCCTTGGCCTAACCCTCAACATGGGGCTGACAGAAAAAATAAATAACTCCATGCCTACTGGTCTACCCATCCTATCCACCACATGCCGGTCTATTCGTCATTGATCTCCAGAACCCGTTACGAGATGATTATGAATATTTTTACATTTCAACAACCATGCCCAATGCCTCCCTCAAAATCATTCCAGTTATGATAAACTATTCAAAATTTGGCCCCTAATCAATTTTGTTTTGTCCCAGCTTCGCACAGATGTTTACCCCTGATATAAATATTTGTGTAGATCACCAAAAGACTTGCAATAAAGCAATACCTCCCCAGTAAAAGAGCCAGACGTAGGGTAAACTTTTATAAGGCATGTTACAGGGCCACGGGTTACACATATGACTTTATCATTTATGAGGGAAAAGACAGACAAGTAGACCCACCTGAATGCCCTACCTACATGGGAACAAGTGGCAAAATTGTCTGACAGCTGATCGAACCATTGCTTGGGAAAGATTACCACCTATACGTAGACAATTTCTGCACGAGTCTCCCACTTTTCCGCCATTTGTACCAAAAGAGGACTGTGGCCTGTGGGACGGCATGGACCAACCGCAAAGGCTTCCCACAGAGATTGGTCACCAAGAAATTGAAACAGGGTGAAATGGCCAGTATGGGGACTGAAGAGGTACTAGCGCTGAAGTGGAGAGATAAAAAAAGAGATGTCTACATCCATGTCTACATCCTTTCCACAATGCATGATGGAACTGCAGAGAAGAAAAGGCCCCATCCAGAAGCCAAAATGTGTGCATGAGTATAACCTATACATGTGGGGGGGTGGATATGAACGATCAGATGATGCAGCCCTACTTGGGCACCAGGAAATCATGTTTTGGTACAAGTAGGTCTCCATTTATTTGATGCAACTAACCCTGTTCAATTTGTATATTATTTTTTCTAAGTGCACCCAAAGTTCTAAACATCTAAAATTCCAAGAAGATGTTATCACAGCCCTTCTCTATCCCCATGGCCAAGCCCCTCAACTAATTCGCTCCGATACATTAGACAGACTCCATGAAAGGCACTTTCCCAAAATCCTCTCTCTTACCCAAACAGGTCGCAAACCCCAAAAATATGTTGTGTGTGTTCAAGTAGAGGAATTTGCCGTGACACCCGATACTACTGTCCCCAATGTCCATCCCAGCCAGGCCTCTGTATTGGAGCGTGCTATCGGAGCTATCATACTTCACTACACTATCAGTAAAGTGAAGATGATTTTTTCCAGTTTCCACTGTCTGCCATTTCTGTGAGTGACCAGAACTGTTAACGACTATGCCTCTGCCAAACATGTTTCTGCCTTCAACGTGAATTGACCTTGGCCTGTTAAATGACCATGCTTTTTTCTTGCCTCCTGAACTGATCATTTGCTCTTCCACTGTACAGCACAGGGGTCTCATATATGTGAGGGGCTCCAGAAAAGTCTTTCCGAGTGGAGAAAACGTTTTTCTCCAGGTTTTTTAGTTTTCTCGGATTAGGTACTGGAGACTCAGAGGCTTCGTAGAGATTTGGGTGGGAAGAAGCCTCTACCCCTGTCCTCATGTCTTACCTGACCAAAGCCCAATGTTATAGTGCTGCCTACTGCCACCTGAACTGGTCATGCCTCTGCCTGCCACCTGAACTGGCCATGCCTTTGCTTGCCACCTGAACTAGCCATGCCTTTGTCTGCCACCTGAACTGGCCATTCCTTTGCCTGCCACCAGAACTGGCCATGCCTCTGCCTGCCACCTGAACTGGCCATGCCTCTGCCTGCCACCTGAACTGGCCATGCCTCTGCCTGTTACCTGAACTACCTGCTAAACCTTGGACTGTACTGAACCATGTTCATACTTTTCAAAAATATCTGTCTTCTGCCTAGACAATTCCTGGACATTTCCTTTGGCTGTCTGGACAAATGCTTTGACTGCTCTGGAATGGTATTCCTGCCCACTAAAACCACAGGTGAGCCTTTTTTTTACCCTTTGCTCAGCAGAATGTATTTTGGGGTGTAATTCTTGGTGTCTACATGCTATGTGTTAGAAGCCTGAAGGTGCTACTTGCATGTTGGGCCTATGTATGTGGCCAGGTAGTGGAAAAGTCTCACACATGGGGTATCGCCATACTCAGGACAAGTAGCAGAATGTATTTTGGGGTGTCATTTTGGCTACGTACATGCTATGTGTTAGAAAGATCTTCTAAATTGACAACTTTTTGAGAAAAAAATAGGTTTTCATTTTCTTTCCACATTTTCCAAAAACTTTTGGAAAGAAATGATATGTTCAAAAGACTCATTATGCCTCATAGAATATACATTTGGGTGTTTTCTTTCCAAAATGGGGTCATTGTGTGGAAAATTCCATTGTCCTGGTGCTCCAGGGCCTTCAAAAATATGATAGGTACTCAGGAAATGAAATATGTAATTTATGCCTTTAGAACGCCTGATGGTGCTACATGGATGTTGGGCCTCTGTATGTGGCCACGCTGTGGAAAAGTCTCACACATGAGGTATCACCATACTCAGGATGAATAGCAGAATGTATTTTGGGGTGTAATTACAATTACACCTGCACCGTGTGTGAGAAATAACTTGTAAATTTGACAATTTAGTGAAGAAAAACATATATATTTATATTTCTTAATTTTCCAAAGCATTGTGGGAAAAAAATTACAACTTCAAAAAATTCACCATGCCTCTTACTAAATACCTCAGTCTATATTCTTTCCAAAAAGGGGTCATTTGGGGGGTATTTGTACTGTCCTGACATTTTAGGGCCTCAAGTAGGGATGAGCCGAACACACCCCGGTTCGGTTCGCACCAGAACCTGCGAACGGACCGAAAATTTGCATGAACGTTAGAACCCCATTGACGTCTATGGGACTCGAATGTTCAAAATCAGAAGTGCTCATTTTAAAGGCTAATTTGCATGGTATTGTCCTAAAAAGGGTTTGGGGACCCGGGTCCTGCCCCAGTGGACATCAATGCAAAAAAAACTTTTAAAAACTGCCGTTTTTTCGGGAGAAGTGATTTTAATGATGCTTAAAGTAAAAAAAAAAAAAGTGAAATATTCCTTTAAATATCGTACCGGGGGGTGTCTATAGTATGCCTGTAAAGTGGCGCGTGTTTCCCGTGCTTAGAACAGTCCCTGCACAAAATGTTATTTTTAAAGGAAAAAAAGTCATTTAAAACTGCTTGCGGCTTTAATGTAATGTCGGGTCCTGGCAATATGGATGAAAATCAGTAAGACAAATGGCATGGGTACCCCCCAGTCCATTACCAGGCCCTTTGGGTCTTGTATGGATATTAAGGGGAACCCCGCACCCAAATTAAAAAAGGTAACAGCAGTATACAGGCTCTGTACTCTGAACAGCAGTATACAGGCGGTGCAAACAAGACAGGGACTGTAGATTTGTTGTTAAGTAGAATCTGTTTGTAATTTTGAACTGGTACATTTTTAACGTGTTTAGCTCCAGCCAAAAAATCTATTTTAAGCTTTTTGGAAAACATAGGGAAGGGTTATCACTCCTGTGACATTTGTTTTGCTGTCTGTGCTCCTCTTCAGAAGATTTCACCTCACTTTTTGTCCCAATGACAAATGTTTTTTGAAAATTTGGGGTGTTTTGTGAAACAAGGATTGGTGATAAAGCATCAGTGGAAAGGAGAAATGTTTTTCCCATATTGACTCTTACAGGAGAGAATTTCCCTTCCTAGGGGTAGATTTCATCTCACTTCCTGTTGTCTCCTTCCGTTTGCAAGTAGGAGTCGTTTGTAAGTTGGATGTTTGAAAGTAGGGGCCTGCCCTATATACTCAGCAGAAATTTGGGCCTTAGGTGTTGTTGTGGCCACAACACTGTAAGCCCTCAAAGGGCCTTGCTGTGAAATATTAGATCAAGAATTGTAATTACATGCCCCTGTTGAACCGGGGCTGAAAAATTAGGCCTTAGGCACTGGTGCTGGTGCCACAACACTGCAACCCCTCACAGATACTCTAGTTGGAATGCAGGAACAAGCCCTGCTGCAAAGTATTGCATCAAAAATTGTAATTACACGCCCCTGTTAAACAGGGGCTGAAAAATTGGGCCTTAGGCACTGGTGGCTGCGCCCAGAACCAAAAATGTTCTTACAAGCTATCAGCATGATCATTGAGGAGGAAGAGGATAATTACTCAGGATAGTCACTCAGCATCAGCATAGGCAGTCTTTGAAGGGATCTGAGATTTCAAAAAAAATTATTCGGTTACATCAGCATCAGGTGCTTGGTAGCTGGTGGTGATCCAAGACTGATTCATTTTTATGAAGGTCAGTCGATCGAGTCGGTGGACAGATGCACCCTGTGATTGGCTACAAAGCCTCCAGCAGCACTGAATGTGCGTTCCAAAAGAACGATGGATGCAGGACAGGACAGTAGCTCAATTGCATACTGTGCAAGCTCTGGCCAGTGATCCATCCTCAAGACCCATTAACCCAGAGGATTTTCGGTGGGAAAGGTGTCCAAGTCAAATCTTGCCCCTAGGTATTCCTGCACCATGTAAAACATACGCTGGTGATGGTTGCTGGAACCGATCATACCTTGGGGCTGCAGACTAAAGAAATTGTCTGAACACATCGGTCAGACGGCCAACTTCTCCATTGCTCCTTTTTTGACTGACCGAAGCCTCAGCAACACGTTGTCCAGAAACAGGAGTTTGTAACCTCCCAGTCTCTGGGAACGCGTTGCACAGACCTTTCTGCAAGGCCTTCCGAAGATGTTTCATCCTCTGCTCCCCCTGCGACAGCAAGATAAGGTCCGCAACCTTACCCTTGTAACGTGGATCAAGGAGGGTTGCCAGCCAGTATTGGTCCTTCTCCTTGATACCACAAATACGAGGATCCTTATGCAGGCTTTGCAGGATCAGGGAGACCATGCAGCGAAGGTTTGCTGAGGCATTCGGTCCGGAGTCCTCTGGGTCACTAAGGATGACATGGTCCGCAGCCACCTCCTCCCAGCCACGTACAAGTCCATGTGTTTCTTGGGACTGATCCCTTAAAGACTGCTGCTGATGCTGAGTGCCAGGCTCCACCTCCATACTTACACAATCCTCCTCCTCCTCTTCCTGTGTGATCAGCGGGCACGCAGGAACACTGTCTGGATAAAGGGGGCCTTGAGAGCTAAGGAAGTCCTCCTCTTCCTGCCTCTGTTCTACCTCAAGTGCCCTGTCCATTATTCCACGCAGCGTGTGCTCCAACAGGTGGACAAGGAGGACAGTGTCACTGATGCATGCACTGCCACTGCTCACCATCCTCGTGGCCTCCTCAAATGGTGACAGGACAGTGCATGCATCCCTGATCATGGCCCACTGGTGTGGTAAAAAAAACAAGCTCCCCTGACCCTGTCCTGGTGCCATAGTCGCACAGGTACTCATTGATGGCCCTCTGCTGCATGTGCAGCCGCTGCAGCATGGCCAACGTTGAGTTCCACCTGGTGGGCATGTCACAGATTAGGCCGTTCTTGGGCATTTTAAACTCCTTTTAGAGGTCTGCCAGCCGAGCACTGGCATTATATGCACACAGACTTTCCTGGCCTGCCTCAGGACATCCTGTAAGCCCTGGTACCTGCCCAAGAACCGCTGCACCACCAAGTTAAGAACGTGAGACAAACAGGGCACATGGGTCATTTGTCCCTGTTGCAGGGCAGAGAGGAGGTTGGTGCCATTGTCGCAAACCACCATTCCTGCCTTAAGTTGGCGTGGCGTCAACCACCTCTGAACCTGCCCCTGCAGAGCTGACAAAACCTCTGCCCCAGTGTGGCTCCTGTCCCCCAAGCACACCAGCTCAAGCACCACATGACATGTTTTGGCCTGCATACTTGCGTAGCCCCTTGAATGGCTACGGAGCACCGCTGGTTCCGAGGACAAAGCACAGCAAGAGGCCATGGAGGAAGAAGAAGAGGAGGGGGTGGAGGAGAGAGGTGTGTCATAATCATTAGTAGTGGCATTTTGGAGATGTGGTGGCGGAACAACCTCCAACACTACTGCACCTTTTCCTGCATGCTTCCCAGCTGCCAGCAGAGTCACCCAATGTGCGGTGAAACTTAGGTAACGTCCCTGTCCATGTAAGACAAAGACAATTCCATAGCTCAACTTACCAACCAGTCTGCTGACCAACCAAATTAGCCTGTCTAACCGTCTGTTAAAAGCAGGGGTTTAGTTAGCACACATTTACAAACGCATGTGAAAGCTGCAAGGCCTCGTCCAGGCACCCTGTATTACTTGCAGTCCTAACACTACTAAATTTATAAGTGTCTCCACAGTGGAAGCACATGCATTGAATGGATAGGTGTGAGACAGGTGAGCCTGGAGGCGGCCCAAGCCCCCTTAAAGGGACAGGAGCACACTGGACACCCAGCAAGATCACAATGGCAGCAAAGGTGTCCAGTGTGTCCCTGACCCACATTTATGAACAGTAACAAAACACTGGCCACCGCCCACACCCATAACTGGCCTTCACAGTAAGGAGCACATGGAGGGCATATATATGTAAGACAAAGACAATTCCATAGCTCAACTTACCAACCAGTCTGCTGACCAACCAAATTAGCCTGTCTAACCGTCTGTTAAAAGCAGGGGTTTAGTTAGCACACATTTGCAAACGCATGTGAAAGCTGCAAGGCCTCGTCAAGGCACCCTGTATTACTTGCAGTCCTAACACTACTAAATTTATAAGTGTCTCCACAGTGGAAGCACATGCATTGAATGGATAGGTGTGAGACAGGTGTCCCTTCAACTGCTGCCTTTTCAGTTGGTAGACTCTGTCCCTTCCGTGAGAAAAAGTGGCATTTGGGTACCTGCCACTTAGGAACCGCACATTCCACAATCTCACGGAAGGGACAGAGTCTACCAACTGAAAAGGCAGCAGTTGAAGTGCTAGCATTTTTGCCAAGCTAGCATTCAACTGCTGGGCATGTGGATGGCTGGGAGTGAACTTCTTTCGGCGGTGCAGCAGCTGGGGCAGGGAAATTTGCCTGGTACAATCTGACGTCGGTGTACCGAAAGCAGATTGCCCACAAGTACTTGGCTGTGACACACCTAATTCTACACCTTCATTCCTCTCAGTGCAGGTCTCAGAGAGGACTGAAGGTATTGTGGGGTTGGAGATCTCAGCTGATGAGGAGCAAGGAGAGGTCCTCTTTGTCCTTTGATGTGGGTCTTTTAGATACGCTTGCCAACGAACTGCATGGCAGGTCAACATATGTCTGGTCAAGGATGTGGTGCCCAAGCTGGAGATGTTTTGGCCACGTGAGATACGCTTGAGACATATGTTGCAAATAGCAGCAGTGCAATCTGATGCACTCATCTCAAAAAAGGCCCACACCAAAGAACTTTTGGAATAACATGCAGAGACAGCAGCACCCTGCACATGCGGAGCTTTGGGGTGTGATGCAGTCAGTGTGCTGCTCTTAGGCTGGCCCCTGGAGGGCATCCTGCCTCGTTGGTGATGTGCCTCCTCCTCCTCCTCTCTCCTATCAGGCACCCACGTTGAGTCGGTGACCTCATCATCTCCTCCCTCCTCATCACTGGAGCAAACCTGGCAGTATGCTGCAGCAGGGGGAGCATTACTGCCAGATTGCTGTCCTTCTTGGGCACCCCCTCTGTCCGTGCTCATGTTACTGCCTTCATCTAGCTCAGTATCATCATCAGAGCCTTCTAAACACTGGGCATCCTCCTGGAGCATGTACCCAACACTGTGGTCAAACAGTTCGAGGGACTCCTCAGGAGGACATGGTGGGGCTAGGGAAGGAGTCACTGATGCCATTGAGCCGAGGGAAGAGGCCGCGTTGGCAGCTGCTTTGCCAGACAAAGTACCCTGGGCATGGGTGAGAGAGGATGAGGAGGATGAGGACGGCTTGGTCATCCACTCGACCAAGTCTTCCGCATGTTGCGGCTCAACACGGCCAGCTGCCGAAAAAAAGGCCAAGCGTATCCCACGGCCACGTGCTGATGAGGAATCACCGTCTCCATGACCAGCACTGTTGCCTCTAGACACAGAGCCTGCTTGCTCTCTTTTATTGGCTTGTGACTGTCTGCCTCTCCTTGTTGGCCTTCTAGACATACTAATGGCCTGTATATATTGCAGTGAGCAATAGGCAG
Source organism: Lithobates clamitans (assembly GCA_037952925.1). Taxonomy (NCBI): domain Eukaryota; kingdom Metazoa; phylum Chordata; class Amphibia; order Anura; family Ranidae; genus Lithobates; species Lithobates clamitans. The sequence continues at coordinate 721,021 of JBBGZY010000901.1, forward strand.
AACTAAAAGACCTATGTGGAAACACATCCAAAATATTAAAAATGCATAGCCAAAGCATAGTGTTTCCAAACACTTTGCCACGCACCACAATAGAGACCCTAAACATTTAAAATTTTGGGCAATACAGAGATATAAACCACATTGGAGAGGCTCAAATAAGATCAGGGAACTCAGCAAATATGAGTCAAAAAGGATATTTGAGATAGGTACTCTTGTGCCTAATGGCTTGAACATCGAATTTGATCTTAATTGTTTTATATCAGATTATTAACTATTTTATCCAGCTCAGTATACATAAGAATTTTTTATATTTTAATTTCAATTTTATTTTAAAAAAAAATTATACATTTATGTAGTTTTTAATTATCCACAAATATTAAATATATGATGACCTTTTATATGATTATGGTACAATGATGTAATGTATAAATTATTTAAATTTGTATGTATCTATGTATGTAGTTAAAACTTTGTATTATGCATCAAGCATTTTAGCATTTGATTGAGATTTGCTCCAGAAGGGGGCGCAATGTGGTGTCTTAATGATGTATGTGAATTTACTTTGGACTGCCCCAGGATAGGTCCAGTTAATAAGTCCTGTCATAGGAGATAGCATATCTCGTCCTCTTTATATTATCTGTGAGTGTGCAATACTGATATGCACCACTGGAGGGAATCTATTACCGCCCGCATTACTGAGTCTAAATTTTCTTTCAATATATTTTTATTGAGGTTTCAGCATTTGCAAAATAACATGTTACAGCCAAGAGAAGCAACAATCGTAAAAGACATAAGTTGTATGGTGTAGAGGTGTGACAAAGCCAAAGCTCACAAGGCACTACGTGGAGAGAAAGAAACAAGGAGCAGTGTACATCAACAGCCGTGTTTAGGGATTATTCCTCAGATCCAACACCCCTAATGGGTACTAACTGTGTTGGAGTCTAAGGAGTGTCACCCCACCCTGCTAGCCCTAAACGTATTCCTTATACCGCTCCATGCTGTCAGAGAACCGGTAATGAGAGACAGTAGAAGTACCTATGGGTACCTCCAGAGATCTTTGCATATGGCAATGTTGAACTGGAAATTAGTAACCTCATATTGAACCAAGCTGTACCTAATAAACAAACCAAGATAATAAAGGGATAGCGAAAACAGAAAAGAGTATAGAGAGGAAAAAGAGGATAGGAAAATGATGTGTAGATAGAGCGAGAAGCGACGGTGTGGTATTCGCTCGTCCACACTCAAACAGGTATAGATGAACAGATTAGTGGTCTGGACACGTATTTCGCCCAAGGTTCCCATACTGCCTCGGTTCTGTCTACCGTGTCCAGGAGGATGCTTACTGTTTTCTCCTGAGCCATAATCCAGGATATTTTTCGTTTAACTAACAGAAGTGAGACTGTGGGCTGTTTCCACGCTCGGGCTATTGTCAATTTAGTTCCAATAAGGATGAACCTGATAAGATTGTGGGCCAATTTTGGTACCCCCGGGACGGGAAAGTTCAATAGAGCGTAGTGTGGTGTTTTTGGAATGGATAAATTAGTTATTTTCCTGATAATCCAGAAAATTTTGTTCCATAGATCCCTTATTTTGGGGCATTCCCACCAGATATGAAGCATGGAGCCAATATGCCCGCAGTTACGGAAGCATAAGGGGGATGCGTTTGGGAAGATCCTAGCTATCCGCAAAGGGACCATATACCACCTCATTAGAACTTTTAAGTTCGCCTCAACAAGCGCAATATTAAGAATGCCTTTAGACGCAGTGATGGAAGCTCTTTGCCACTCCGACAGGGTCCATTTTTGTTGTAGATCAGCCTCCCATTCCCTCATGAATAGTGTTTTAGAATCAGCCCTAGCAAGCCTTTGATAAATCACCGTTATTCCCCCCCTCTGCTCCATGGCCTGACCACACCACAGTTCATAATCCGTAATGTTCAAAGGTTTGTGAACGGAGCGTCCAAGAGATCTGATAAAGTGGGATATCTGTTGGAGTTTGAATTGTTCCGAACCTGGCATGTCAAGTTTACTGGTGCAGTAGGAAAAGGTGAGGGGGCCTGTCGGGTGAACAAAGTGGCCAATCCTATAAAGCCCCTTATCTAACCACCATTTAAAGGCATTAATATCTTGACCAGGCGGGAAAAGGGGATTTCTGAAGATGTGGGATAAGGGGCACCAATGGGAGATCAAGTGTGAGTTGAGTCTGAGGGAGTCCCAAAGTGTCAAGGAGTGAGAAAGTGTGGGTGCAAGTATGGCCGGTCTGGTCTTAGTAGCGCACCAAAGTATGTAATCTAGAGTGTAGTGAGGAATAGCTTGTCTTTCCATACGAACCCAATCAGGGTGAGCAATTTTAGAATATATAGTGGATAATTGAGATAGGTGTGCTGCTTGATAGTACCAGAGTATATTTGGCACACCCACCCCTCCTTGATCTCTACATCGGCAGAGAGTCCCTTTAGCAATTCTATGCCCCTTGGATCCCCATACAAACTTCATGATTTTTGATTGGAAATTCCGCAGATGGATCTTAGGGATGGGGATAGGTAAAGATCTGAAGAGATACAGGAGGCGGGGCAGAAGGGTCATTTTCACTGAATTCACCCTACCTAGCCAGGAAAGGCCCAGTTTGTCCCATGTGGATAAATCATCTTCCAGTTTACGAAAAACCGCAGGAAAGTTAGCTGAGTAGAGTTTGTCTACGATCGCGGTCAAGTTAATCCCTAAATAGGGGAGCGCTGTCTCTGTCCATTCGAACCTAAAGTTGTTTTTAAGCTGAGAAACCAACTGGTCTGGTAGGTTAATATTGAGAGCTAGAGATTTGGAATAATTAACCGTAAGTCCTGATACTTTGCCAAAATCATCCAGAACCCTGCATAAAGAAGGAAGGGAGGTAAGCGGTGAAGATATAAAAAGCAAGATGTCGTCAGCGAACAACGCGCATTTGTGCGCATGAGGTCCACATTGTACCCCTTGTATGTTAGGGTTGTCTCTGATGGAAATGGCCAGGGTCTCGATGATCAAGGCAAAGATTAAAGGAGATAAGGGACATCCCTGTCTCGTGCCGCGGAGAATCTGGAAGGAATTCGAGTGGTAGCCCTGCATTTTAATTTTTGCTTCCGGGGAAGAATAGAGTGCACCGATAATGTTCATAAAGGTTTCACCAAATCCCCATTTTTGCAGGGTAGGGACCAGAAAGGACCAGGAGACGGAATCGAACGCCTTCATGAGATCAAGCGAGAGCAGGAAACCCTTTTGTTGGGGGCCCCCATCCCAACCCGATCCCAACAAGGAAACGATGTCGATTGCCCTCCTGATCTGATCCGGCCCCTGTCGTCCGGGAATAAAGCCCACTTGATCCCTATGTAAATAAAGGCCAATGAAGTTGGAAATTCTGTCCGCAATAATTTTTGTTAGGATTTTAAGGTCGTTATTAAGTAATGATATAGGCCTATAATTGGAGATGCAACTGGAGTCCTTTCCTGGCTTAGGAATCACTGTTATGAACGCCGAATTAGAAGCCCTATCAAGGGGCGAACCAGATTGAAGCTGATTAAAAAAGCGAGCCAAGTATGGGGAGAGTAATGGGGAGAAGTGCTTGTAATATGTGACCGAGAAGCCATCTGGGCCCGGCGCAGAATTAGCTTTGAGGTTTTTAATGACTCGTGCTACCTCTTCTATGGAGATCGGAGCCTCTAACTCATCCCTATGCTGTGTCCTGATCCGTGGGATCTGTACTGATTCCAGAAAAGATTCTATAATGTCTGGGGAGGGTTCCTTCTCTACCTTGCTATATAGAGAGCAATAAAAGTCGTGAAAGGCTTCCATAATTTTTTTGGGATTCTGTGTGAGGGAACCGTTACTTAATTTTATTTTAGGGAGCGCATGTGTTCTAATTGTAGGGGACAATCGTCTGGCTAATCTAGAACCAAGTTTGTCAGTTTGGTAGTAAAACCTACCCCCCTCCCATCTGAGGTTCTTTTCTGCTATAGCAGTGAGAGCCAGGTTCAGGGCCGTGCGGGATGATTCCAGCCTATTGGCAGAGTCCGAAGAGGGTTTGGATTTGTGCAATAAGCTGAGAGAAGCGAACTCCCCTTCCAGCCTATCAATTTCCAATTTGCGAGCTTTGCGAATTCTAGACGAGATCTGGATTAAGCTGCCCCTGATTGCTGCCTTGTGGGCCGCCCACAGGGTGGAAGGGGAGATGCTGTCCACGTCATTCAGACGGAAGTATTCCTGAATGTGTTTTTCAATTTCACATACGTGAGTGGGATTGCTAAGGATGGAGGCGTTTAATCTCCAGTGGAATCCTGAGCGTTGAGGCGGACCTCCAATCAGAGTCATTAGGAGAAGGGAATGATCCGACCAGGCAGAGTCCTTAATATCTGACCTTTGTATCAGTGGAACATGTTGTTGAAGAATAAAAAAGTGATCTATTCTAGAAAAAGATTGATGCGGGTTGGAGTAGTGCGTGTAATCCCGTGCCTTCGGGTTCATTTCCCGCCAGACATCCACCAAGCCATGATGGAAAATCTGTCTGGCCACATTCAGACTCTGCCTGGTGGGACGTACCCTGTTTTTGCCTGGGGGGCGTGATTTGTCAATTCCCGCGTCAAATGCTATGTTGGAGTCTCCCCCAAAAATGACTAGGCCTTCAGTTAATGGTGAGAGGGTTTGGAAAAGGGTCTTAAAGAACTTTGCCTGCCCCTGGTTTGGCGCATAATATGAAATGAGGGTGTAAAGTTGTTCGTCAATGCGTACCTTTACCAACAAAAATCTACCCTCCGGGTCCTTGAATTCAGAGACCAGGGAGAATTGAGTTCTGTGAGAGAAGAACAGGCCTACACCCTTGGTTTTATTGTCAGAGTTGGCTAAATAAAATCTGGGGAATTTGGCATGAATGAATGAAGGGGAAAATGATTTAGGGAAATGTGTTTCCTGTAAAAATAATATATCTATTTTTTGTGCGTGATAATGTTGGAATACTGTCCTACGTTTCATAGGGGAGTTGAGTCCCTGAACGTTGTGGGTAGCAATGCGTAGAGCAGGTCTATGTGAGGAGTGGTCAGCCATGGAGCAGCTTAAGTGAGAAAGCGGGCGATCCCCGAGCACTTACCTTTGATGTAGTGGCTGGTCTCAATACGCGTGCATCAGGAGAAAACACTAGGCCTTCAAGTTGTTTATCGTGAAGGAGCGAGACCACATCCGTCGCTGCAAGAAAAAGTCGAGGTGAGGAAGAGAGGAAAGAAGAAGAAGACAGTTCGAAAAATAAGGAGAAGTGAGCTCCGAGATAGAGGTGAGAACAATACCACCCCTCTCAGAGAAACAAACACGTTGACCACCCAAAGCGGGGGGGAGTCCCGAACCAGGAGTAGCAAGACCAGTATGGTTAACCACTCCGAGTGCGGGAGCAGGCGCATTGGACCCGCTCCGTCCTGCGCACCCTAAACTAATATCTCCAAATAAACCAGAAATAGAATAAAAACATACATATATGAATATATATATCAGAGAGGAAAAAAAAAAAAGAAAAAAGAGTCCCTTATAGAATAAAAAAAAGTGAATGACCGAGACTAGGGGTATAATGGGGGATGAGAGGAGAATGGGGGGAATATCAAGAGCGTTAGCTACTGATATCTGGGTTAGGAGACTGGGGGGGGGAGGGAAGGAGGGGGGGGGAGGAGAAGAAAGGAACCTATTGGGCCCTACCGGACCCCAGCCTAACTTTTGGGAGAGGGGCAATGATAGTTCCCTCTGGCAGCGACATTAGAGGCGATTCTGGTGGTTCAGACCTGCACTTGGAGCAGAAAGAACCTAAAGTCCAGTTGGAAGTTCGTGCAGGTTCTGAGGGAAAAAAAAAATAAATAATAATAATAATTTTCCAGACAGATGAGGAGAAGAGTCAGTTGGGCATAAATGCCATGGGTCAAGGAGGATTCCGACCAGAATAAAAGTAGGAAGTGTATGGTGGAAGGTAGGAATTTCCTCACGATCATGGGGGGAGGCCTTCCTTAGCCTTCTTGTTTTTGGGTGTCATCCAGAGAGAGGACAATGGGCTAGACGGAGGTGGACGTTTGGTCATGCCGGGGGATGCGGTCTGCATAGGGGAAGGCGGATCCTTCGGAAGAAGTCCCAATTTTTGCAGTAGTTGTTCACCTTCTTGGATTGAGGAGAAACGAAAAGCCTTGCCGTTGAAATCAAATTTTAGGCAGAAGGGGAAGAGCCACCAATACTTGATGTTCCTTTGTGTAAGAACCGTCAGGAGGGGTTTGAGCACCCGCCTTTTCTGGATAGTGAAGGGGGAGATATCTGCGTAGATTTGTATCTGGTGTCCCATCAGCTGGATCTGTGGGGTGGTACGGGCTCTCCTCATGATTTCCTCCTTGACACTGTAGTAGTGTGGTTTGACCACAATGTCACGTGGCAGTCCATCCTGGCGGGGAGGTCCCAGAGCCCTATGCGCACGATCGAGCTCCAACCTGTGTGTTTGGATGTCAGGTATAAGATGTTTAATTAGGGAATGGACTGCATCCGGAACGTCTGTGACGGACTCAGGCAGACCCCTGATCCTAAAATTTAGTCTTCTGGATCTGTTCTCCAGGTCATCTATTTTCGCCATGGCGCCCTCAAATTGGTCATGCAGATCTTGGAAGCGATCGGTGTTTTGATTAACACGATCGATCGTAGCATCAACTTTGTTTTCAATGTTTTCAATGCGGGAGCCTAGGAGTTGGAGATCCGCCTTAATGTCAGAGGTAATTCTGGAAGCAGTCTGAGCAAGGCCCCTATCCAGCATTTCTGCAAATTTAGAGAATATGAATGTAATGTCCTGGGGCTGTGAGGCAGGAGGGTCTGTCTCCTGATATGAGACATTAGGCCTGGGGTGATGGGCGCCTGAGGGGGACAGTAGCTTGTGCATCCCATCCAGGTTCTGGTCCAGGAGGGATACTGTGGTGGCCGGTGACAGAGGACCTTCACTGGTTGTGGGTGAGGGGGCTACTCCACATACCTCCTCATGTAAAGCAGTCCGCCATGCTTGAGAGCCTGAGCTCCCTGTGAGAGTCTCGTGAGGCGGCCGTTTCACCGCCATCTTGGAAATTTCGTCTGCCCCTGTGAGCGCTGGAGATCGTGCTGTGAGTCCTCTCCTTGTCGCTCCCACCGGCATCCACTCGTGGCCGTGTGATCGCGGTCCCCTCCGGTCCCGTTCTGGAGGTGTGGGGGCTGATAACAGCGCTGCAGGGTGCGCCTAATGGACGGAGCGGTGCGGAGCTCTGTGTTCAGTCAGCCATCACAGAGCGCCGCGCATGCGCACTCCACTGAGTCTAAATTTTAATCTTATTTGGTTCATTTGTATCATTTCACAATGTTTTTATCTTATTATCACTAATTTTTTTTAAAGTATATAAAGATTGTTTTAAATAAACACACATATAAGTACAAGCAGCAAGCAGGATTATGACCCAATTAACACAGCGTTTTAGCAATTAACACCATGGTGACCGGAATGCCATTGGACTTAAATACTGAGACTGTGGCATCTCGAGTCTATCCTTGAGAAAGTCACGTGACAGTGATGCAACGCGTGGAAGGAGCCTAGGACGCTTTCTGCAGTTTGACACTTGGAGTTGAATGGCAGCGGTCTTTTGAGAAAAGTCTCGTCCACAGCGGCTGACTGCAATCTGCATACTTATATGCTTTTATACAACCGGGCGCACATGAGTGTATCTCTGAGTAGTTTGCTTGTGTCCTTTTATCCAATTCACCACGCAATGATGCATTTCTCTGCTTGTTTTTCATAAAATCGCCGGTGTTGAGACCTAGATGACCAACATGAATATGGCTGAAGCAGGATGTTAAAACAAATCATGAACAACGAACTAACACTTTAATTAATTAATTAATTTAGCCTAGTAAGGAATTAACTGCTGGGACAATTCCATTCAGATTCCTGATTAATATATCTTCACTGAAAATTTTCTCCCTATGATTACACATACTGGCAACATACACCTGAGTGGTTTTTGTAAGAATTTTTTCTCACATTATAATTCAGCATTGTGGCGTTTTTTTTGTGTGGTTTTCACAAAATAGTTTTTTCACATTATAATTTAGTATTGTGGCGTTTTTTGTGTGCAACAGCGCCAGGATTTTGCTATACTGCACACTTGTCAGTTATGTTTATATATATTTATATATGTGCTTTATTCACCAGAGTGGTATAATTTATGTTTTTACACAGTATTATCTAGCACTGTGGCAGATTTATGTGGATGCACTAGCACCAGGATTATTTAAATAATCGCTTTATTACAGGCTTTGCACATATTTATCGTAAGGGTTTAGGTCCATTATATGCACATTATTTTATGCTGACTGATATATATATATATATATTAAAGCGCATCAATTTTATATTTTTTTATGCTTTATGGGATTCTGATGACCTTTATTGATAACAGCTTCATTTTATTGATTAGTCAACTTTTATTGAGATTTTATTTAGAATCTTTTCACCTATTTATCTATTTACATCCATCTCAGCGCTTGTTTTTTTTACTTACTATAATACACTGTAAGTGCAGCTAACTCACTGACTGTCCTGCCTAATCTATCTAACTTAAATCAAATGACACTGTCTCTCTGTCTATCTCTTTCCTTGTCAAAAGAAGTTTATTGAGTATACAATATTATAAAGATACATAAAGTAAGTTTAAAAGGATCTATAAAGTAAGCTCATTGTTTTACAGTAGGGTTTATATAGGTAAATATCATGAAATTTCAAATATTAAACATTGGGTTCACGTAAACCTAAATTAAAGGTATATATCATTTCCTTAGTTACTTTTGTAGGTATTTAAATGATTTATACCTACTATACATATTGATTACAAGTAGAGTGTATATATGTCAAATAAATTCTGATAATGAGTTTTAATCGTAAGTTTAATCGTAAGTTGGAGAAAAGGAAAGAGAAAGAAGAAAAAGGGTTGAAAGGTAGAGGTATGGTCCACAAGGTTGTCCCGCTCGTCAGTTTATTATTCTTTTTAGTTCTCTTTGAAGCCTTAGAATGGGTGTCTCTGTAAGTCGTTTAATCTGTTACCATGGCAACAGGACAAAGTCATTGAAGTTTGACAGGAACTGTTGTTTTATCCAAGGATGCCAAAGTTTTTCAAATTTTGGAATTTGATTTTGATCGATGGCTACCATCTTAGCATGGGACATTGTATTATTCATTCTGTGAATTGTTTCTGCTAGTACCAATGTAGGAGATTTCCAAGCCTTGACCACTGTTTGCTTTGCAGCCGTTATTAGTTGGATCATAAGTTTGAATTGAGTGAGTGTTAACCATTCCGGTTTTAGATTAAGTAAAGTTAAATATGGATCTGGTTGTATTATTTTTTTAAATATTTTAGATGCAATCACGAAGACTTCCTTCCAGAAGGTTTGGATTACTGGGCACGTCCACCATATGTGTAAATATGTGCCTATTTCTGGGCATCCTTGAAAACAAAGAGCTGAGGTATTAGGTGAATATTTTGCCACTCTAGCGGGTACAAGGTACCAGCGAGTTAGGACTTTATAATTTGTCTCCAGTGCTAAGATGTTGGGTGAAGATGACTTAGATGTGAGCCATATGTTAGACCAGTCCGTGTCTTCTAAAGTTCGCCCCAGGTCCTCCTCCCACCTCTGAACGTAAGAGGGTCTATTAAGATTTGCTACTCCATATAATTGATTATAAAGTGATGAAATTGTACATTTAGCAAATGGATCTTTTGTACAGATTGATTCAAAAATGGATAATTGGGATAATGGTGTATCCCGATTTAGGAATGGTGTATAGAAATTTTTGATTTGGAGATATCTAAATATCTCAGAGTTTGGTAGATCATATTTTTCTCTAAGAGATGGGAATGAAAGGAATGATTTAGATGCTATGAAGTCATTTAGTGTCTGAATGCCTGATGTTGTCCAAGCTTTAAAAGAATTTGGGTAGATCCATGCCGGATAAAAGGCCGGATTTCTGATAAAAGAAAGGAGAGGATTGTGTGGAGATTGTAACTGATATTTGGTTTTTAGTTTATCCCAGAGAGATAAGAAGTGTTTAGTTATGGGATTATGATTTTTAAAGCGGTCTTTAGGATCAAGCCATAATAAATTTGATATTAATAGAGGGTCATTTTCTGAAGCCTCTATAAATACCCATAATGGGATTTCCTGTTTTGCATGGTATTTGGACAGACTGGCCAAATGTGCTGCTCTGTAGTAGTTAGTAAAATTAGGGTATCCCAGGCCTCCTTTATTTTTGGGAAGATGTAGTGTGTGTATAGGTATACGTGGTTTAGAAGAGCCCCATATAAACGAAGTTGCTCTTTTTTGTACTATTCTCAAAAGATAGGAAGGAATTGGAATAGGGAGGACTCTGAATAGATAAAGCAATTTGGGTAGAATAGTCATTTTGGTTGCATTAATCTTCCCTATCCAGGATAAAAGAAGTTGCGACCATTGTTTTATTAGATTTGTGATCTGTCTTAATACAGGAGGATAAATGGTTAAGAATAAGTCAGAATGAGATGCTGTTAAATGAATTCCAAGATATGGGATTGATTTTTCTGCCCATGTGAATGGGAGTGCAGCCCTAGCCGGGATCAATTCCATGTTTGTGAGTGAAATATTAAGCACTAGGCATTTCTTAGGATTAATCATATGGCCGGATAGGGCTGCAAACCCATCAAGAGCTGGTATTAAGTTAGGACCAGAGACCTGTGGTGATGATAGAAAAAGTAATATATCGTCTGCAAATATACATACTTTGTGTGTAATACCTCCTACTTCAATGCCAGTTATAGTTTGGTTTGTTCTGATGTATTGGGCCATGGGTTCGAGTATAAGGGCAAATAATAAGGGAGATAATGGGCAACCCTGTCGGGTACCTCTTTCGATATTAAAGGCATCAGATTTGTATCCAGCATATTTTATATAGGCTTTGGGTTTATTATATAATGCTTTGATCCATGTTAAAAAGTGGGGTCCAAAACCCCATTTTTGTAATGAATATTGCATATATTGCCAGGATACTGTGTCAAATGCCCTCTTAATATCGAGAGATAGAAAACATAAAGGAATTTTCCGTTTTTTAGCAATATGTGCCAATAACACTGCCCTGTGTATATCATCGCCTGCCTGTCTATTTGGCATGAAGCCTACTTGATCTCTATGTATTAATTTTCCTATAATGCTATTGAGGCGTTTTGCTATTATTTTTGCTAATAATTTAATATCGAGGTTTAACAGAGAGATAGGCCGATAATTCACACAGGAAGTATCATCAGAAAGGGGGTTTGGGATCATACAAACAATTGCCATTAGTGTTTCTTGCCGAAAAGAATGTCCATCTAGAAGTTTGTTAAAAGTTTCAGTGAGAATGGGAGAGAGTATTTCTGAGAATGTTTTATAGTATAAAGCCGAGTAGCGGTCTGGGCCTGGTCTTTTGTTAAGTTTTAGGTCTTTTATGGCGTTAGCAACTTCATCTATAGTTATAGGCTCATCCAAATTGCTTTTTTGATTCTGAGATAACTCAGGTAAGGTTATTTTTGAGAAGAAGGATTCAGCCTCTGTAGGATTAAATTCATTGTTTGTCTTGTATAAAGTTGCGAGATGTGAGTGAAATTTATGGACTATTTTAACTGGATTACAAGTGTAAACATTTTTTGATAATTTCAAACGTATTGGTTTGAAAGATTTGTTAGTTGAATTTAATGCCCGAGCCAAATATGTACCTGGTTTGTTTGTATTCATGTAGAAATTGTGTTTGGAGCGTTTGAGGGATTTATCAACTGACTCAGTGAGAAATAGATCGTATTCCAATCTAGATTTTTCCAGATGAGATTTTGTACTCTGAGATGGATTATCTTGAAATGATATGTAGGCTGCATTAAAATTGAGTTCTAGTTTTTTTGCTAGATTTTTGCGTTTCCGTTTAAATAGTGCCATTTGTCTTTGTATTGTACCACGCAGGACAGGCTTATGAGCTTCCCACAGTGTTATTAGGGAGATGTCTGTTGTATTATTAATTGATATGTATTCCTTTAAAGCTTGTTCAATGGCCATCTGATGTAGTGGGTGTTTGAGCATTATGTCCGGTAAGTACCACGTTGGGTCATGCGCTTTTGGTATGGCTGAGGCTATAGTAGTGTATACTGCATTATGGTCAGACCACGGAATCGGAATTATATCTGATGCAATAATTTCTGGTATCATTCCTATTGTTAGAAAAATATGATCTATTCTGGTGAAGGTTTGATGAGGGTGTGAGAAATAAGTGAATTTCTTTTTCATTGGGTTACTTTCTCTCCACGAATCTACCAGATTGTATTTGGAAAGAAGTTGAGAAAAAGGTAATCTAGTGGTTATTTTGGATGATGTAAAACGTGATTTATCTAGAAATGGGAGGAGGACCTGGTTCGAATCCCCACACATTATCACTGTTCCTATTTTGTGTGTATTAATCACTTGTAATATATGTGAGAGGAATGGTGTAGGTTGTTTGTTAGGAGCGTAGTAGGAAATCACCGTGATTGCTGTATCCATTATATAACCCATGAGTATCAGGTATCTACCTTCTGGGTCTTTAATTTCTGATGATAAGGTGAATGGTGTGGATCGGTGAAATGCAACTAGAGTTCCCCTTTGCTTGGTACAGGCAGAAGCCATGTAAATTTGTTGATAAAAAGGAGAAATATATTTTGGAGTAGAATCTTTGGTGAAGTGTGTTTCTTGGAGGCATACTATGTGAGCCTTCTTGTTCTGAAAAGTACGGAAGGCTTTGGTCTTTTTTTGAGGGACATTTATTCCCTGAACATTCAGGGAAAGTATATTCAGTGGTGCCATGGCAACAGATCAAATAGTTTTGACTTACTTTTTGTTATGCAGAGCTGACTGCGCAGATCAACCTGTGTGGACTGAAGAGATGAATAGATAGAAAAGAAACCAGTGAATTCTGGAGTAAAGAGTAAACAAAAAACATATGAGATTAGATGATACATTGTATAAATTATTTTTTGCAAGTAATCACAATTTACCCGTGAAAGAGAGTAAATATCTCTCTCAGGGGAATAAATGCCTTCGTCACACTCCCACATAATATGGTTGGGAGAATGAGGAGGGCTAATGGGTGTACACGGATCTTCCGCTTACAGGATAGAAGTGCTATGTAAAAAGACATCAAAATGATGATTCATTAATTGGAGTGCAGAATATAGTTTTTGTTGAAATTATTTATTCCAGGGTGGTTGTATATGGTTAGTCTTGCCCTATGCTAAATAATTCAGTTAGAAAGGTACTGTTAATAACTTTGGTATTGATGAAGATAGTTTGAATTATTTTGGGATTTTAACCCTTTTAGAGTAAACAATTACATATTTTATTCATATGTAACTGTTTAGATATGTTAACTAATAAAATTGAGGTTGTATTGCTTCAGATTAGAATAAACAAAAACATAATTCTAGGAACTAGTTAGGTAATAATATATTTGTTTTAAGAAAAGAAAGAAAAAGCTTCCATTACTTCTGGATTATTGAACATATTTGTCCTAAAAAGTAATAAATCTATTGTTATTACCTGATAATATATAACTGAACAAGAATTTCCTTATTTCACGTATATATTCTAAGGCTATATGAATCAGAAGTAATAAGAAATATAACTGGAATGTAACATGATCCCACACAGTGTGTGACTATCAGAATGCAGTTACATTCAGTTATAAATACAGGTTTTTTTATAGAGAGAACCATCTCTTAGTATAATAAATGAAGAGATATCAGGAATTAGGATGTCAGTCCATTGAATCTTCTAGGTCCATGGATAATGTGGCATAACGGCCTCTTTTGTGAGAATGATGATTCCCATTTTGTTCTGAAATTTTCTGGGTGCTGCCTGAAGGTGAAGATGATGCCATTCTTCTGCGTGTGGGAGAGTTGCTGCTTGTGGGTTCTGTCAGATTTAATTTTAAAAGGGTTTGTTGTAGTTCATCTGCTGATCTGCTTCTGTAAATTGTACCTTGGTAGTTAAATCTGACTGAAAAGGGGAAGCCCCATTGATACATAATGTTGTGGCGTTGCAGTTCCATTAGTTGGGGTTTCATGGATCATCTTTTAGTAATAGTAAGTTGGGATAGGTCAGCTAAAATTTGATAATTGTGTCCTTGAAAATTAAGTTCCTTTTTTTCTCTTGCAGCAACTAGTATTTGTTCTTTCGTTCTGTAATAATGAAATTTTGTGATTATATCACGTGGGGGTCCATCTTTCTTTTTGGCTGTGAGGGCTCTGTGTACTCTGTCCAGTTCTAAACATTCAATAGGGATATCTGGCTTTAGTTCTTTTAATAGAGCAGTAATAGTAGATTGCAGGTCTGTCACAGTTTCAGGTATTCCCCTTATGCGCAAGTTTGAACGTCTGGCTCTATTTTCGTAATCTTTGAGCTTAGTTTGAAGTATTAAATTCTCTTCTTTTAATTGTTCCAATTCTGTTATATTTACTTGGGTTGTAATTTCAATTTCATCAATTTTTATTTCTAAGGCTGCGGTGCGGTTTCCCAGCTCTCTTATTTCTTTGGTTAGGCTTTTTGTTATTTGGTCTGAGGTTTGTTTTAAAGCCTTATGAAGCATCTTTTCAAATTGTAATAATATTACTGGGGATGCTGAGGAGGCTTGTGGAGAAGTTTGTGAGAGGATTTGTTCTGTATCTGACTCAAATGGAGAGTCTTGCTGTGACATTTTCTGTCTGTGAGAGCGCCCTGATGCTGTATCTTGTGAGGTGACTGGAGCTGCTTTAGTTGCAGTGAGTGCCTGTGAGCTCTTTGTGAGGTGATTTTTATTTCTGCCACGGTTTCCTCCCAGTACCATATTTCCTGCCCAAACTTTCACAGTTTGTTCCCTGGGGCAAAAAAGTTCAAATGGATACCTTTTGAGCCTGCAGGCTCTGCTTTGTCCTTCTCTTCTCTCCTCAGCGGTGCAGAGCTTTAACAATGCATGTCTGCTCCGCTAGGCTCCGCCCATCTCTGTGTCTATCTCTTTCAATGCCGTAACACACACTACACAGGGCCGCCGTGCAGGCGGCCTTATATAGTGTGGGGCGTGTACTAAATCCCCTAAACCATAATTGGCCAAAGCCTCCTTGGCTTTGGCCAATTACGGCTCTCTGTTCAGATGGCGCTGTGATTGACCAAGCATGCGGGTCATAGTGCATGCTTGGCCAATCATCAGCCAGCAATGCACTGCGATGCCGCAGTGAATTATGGGCCGTGATGCGCCACACGAATTTGGCGCGAATGGCCCATATCATTCGCAATTCGGCGAACGGCGAACAGACGATGTTCGAGTCGAACATGGGTTCGACTCGAACGTGAAGCTCATCCCTAGCCTCAAGAAATGAGATAGGCTATCAGTGCATTAGGATTGATACATTTTCAATAATGCATAGCATAGCTTGTAGACTCTATAACTTTCACACAAACTAATGATCATACACTTATCAGGATTTTTTTTTACCAAAGACATGTAGCAGAATACATTTTGGCCTAAATTTTCACCAAAATATGATTTTTTTTGTTTCTTTTAAAACAGAAAGTAGAAAATTTAGTTTTTTTTCAAAATATTCGCTCTTTTTTCGCTTATATCACAAAAAATAAATAATGAAGTGGTGAATACCACTCTTGGAAATGTTCATTCAATTGTTTAATTGTGTAAAAAAAAAAAAACTAACAGACATGCCTCAAAATTATTTTTATTTAACATTCCAACCTTCTGGCTTTAAGAAACACTTAAAAAAACAAAAAAAAAAAGATAGAAAACTGTAGTCAGTTGCAACTGTTTTTGCAGATCAAGCAGAGGAGAAAAATATGGAATCATTCAATTCTGAAGAAAATTTTATAGAATCACCATGTATTTTGCAGTTCTAAAACAAACATCTGCATTGGATTACATTCTGAAAAATCATGCCATCATCACTAAACATCCTTCATGGACGTGGATGACTGGATGAAAGTGATATTCAGTGATGAATTACACATCTGCATTGGGCAGGGTGGTGATGCTGGAACTTTTGTTGTGTGCCGTTCCAATGAAATGTATGAAGACGACTACCTGAAGAAAACATGCAAATTTCCACAATCATTGATGATATGGGGTTGCATGTCAGGTAAAGGTACAGGGAGATGACAGTCATTAAATCTTCAATAAATGCACAAGTTTGAATTGAAGTTTTGGACACAATTCTTATTCCATGAATGGAAAGGAAGTTTGGTGATGATGACATCATTTTTCAGGATGTGATGCAGATATTTGTTTTAGAACTGCAAAGTACATGGTGATTCCAAAATAGTTTACCTCAGAATTGAGTGATTCCATATTTTTCTTCTCTGCATGATCTGCAAAAACAGTTGCAACTGACTACAGTTTTCTATCTTTTTTTTTAACTGTTTCTTAAGACCAGAGGGTTGGAATGGTAAATGAATATAGCTTTGAGGCATGTCTGTAATTCATTTTCTTTCTACACAATTAAACAATTAAATGAACATTTTCCAAGAGTGGTGATTCCATATTGTTTGCCAGGGGTTGTAGTATTATTTGTAAGGAGAGGACAGCTTTGGCAAAATACAAGAATAAACAGTTCCGCTAATTGCTGTAATCCATATTTGAAATAAAAAATATATAAACAGTGCCATCAATATTAGGAATGTGTCACTAAAATTTATGTTTTTCATGCTTTGATTTTTCACAAGTGGAGGATTCATTAACTCACTGCACGCTTTGAGGAAGAAATGAAATAATGTTGATGACACTGTTTATATATTTTTGATTTCGAATATGGATCGCAACTATTAGCACAACTGTTTATTTGTTTATTCAACACTTTGTCACTTTTATATTGGGAGTGTGCTACCAGTAACTTTTATTTTAAATTAAATTTTATTATTATTAATTGGAGGATTCAATAACATATCTGTTCTACTGAGTCAATATTGATTCCTTATTTGAGCTATGTGGATTGAATGTTATTGATTTTGAATGAAAATGTGATTATGTAAGCCATTGCAAAGTGACAACAACGTAATTTGCTTCCAAAGCAACATACAGTATGGAGACATATTTGGCATTAGGTTGATTATTTGTGGTTTAAATTGAGCCTGGCTATGTTCCAATTAAGATCAGCAGCCCCCAAATAGTGAACTAACACAGCTGTGAATGATAGGTGATAACGGAGGGAGCAAGTTTTATATTTTATTTTATGAATGAGAAGATTCAAAGAAGATTACCATAGCATCAATTTGGACAGAAGATATATTGAACTTTGATCTAAAACTACATAGATAAAATCACATTGAAATAGAGGTTTAAGGAATGTGTTACTGAAATTTAAGTTTTTCATGTTTTGATTTTTGACAAGTGGATTAATTAGTTCATTGCACACTTTAAGGAAGAAATGAAATAATGTTGATGGCACTGTTTATATTTTTCTGATTTTGAATATGGATTGCAATAATTAGCGCAACTGTTTACTTATTTATTCAACACTTTGTCTCATTTTTATTGGGAGTGTTCTACCAGTTGCTGGCTGAGATATTAGATTATTCCAACAAACACTAGTTGCTCGCAAGACTTTTTGATTATCAATTGGCAAAATACATGTTTACCAATTACGGGATTCCTGAAAGAAAATTAAATAGTCATCATATGATTTCTTTAAAAATAAAATTAAAACATGCTTCCCCCTTTTTTTTTTCCGCACAAATTATATTGAAGTTAAAGAGTACAAGGTAAAGAAAGTGAGGATTTTTTTGCAAACACTATAAAGGTGATTTGTTTTTTTAATTGTTCAAATGCAAAACATTTTGTAGTAAAAATGTATCTAGGCAACTGCTTAAACCTGCAATAAACACAACAATAATATCAACAACAAAGGCATGCCATGAATGTTAGAACAAATGGAAGTCCTTAAGGGTGAAACAAGCTAATAGCCATTTTCCACCCCAATATTGAGGTCTCAGTGTAAATAGTTGACAGTATAGAAGGAGGAATGGTTCCCATATATTAAAAAAAAATTAAATGGAAATGATTGATTTTGCAAGTGATTAACTGCAATATTTAAAGTACATGCAGTATTAGATTTTTAATTGCTTTGTAATCCAGGCCTTCTTGGGTTTTATAGTTTGACAAATGTTTAATGGAAATTCAACATTTTTAAACACATAGACCAAAACATATGCTGGCAGTGATCTGTCTCTCTGCTTGATGCGGAGGCCTGTAGAACAAGGTTATTCATGTCTAGATGCCTCTAATTAGGGAGAAAAAAAGAATTGATGGTAAGATGATATCTAAGAGTCTGACCATCATCTAACAAGTATTGGAAAGTTGAGTCTGACCTTTATAATGGAAAAGAGGGACTCACTTAATGGACTGGCAGTTAGATTATCTACTAGTTCTACAAATCCCAGGGTACATCTTCAAAAACATTAACCAATGCTGGCTACACATGTAACAATTTTTTTTGGTGAGATCATATTTTTTAGTATGATGCCCTGTACACACGGTCAGATTTTCTGACGCAAAATGTGTGATAGGACCTTGTTGTCGGAAATTCCAACCGTGTGTGGGCTCCATCACACATTTTCCATCGGAATTTCCGACACACAAAGTTTGAGAGCTTGGTATAAAATTTTCCGACAACAAAATCCGTTATCAGAAATTCCGATCGTGTGCACACAAATCCAACGCACAAAGTGCCACGCATGCTCAGAATAAATTAAGAGACGAAAGCTATTGGCTACTGCCCCGTTTATAGTCCCGATGTACGTGTTTTACGAGAACGATGTGTATGCAAGACAAGTTTGAGCCAACATCCGTCTGAAAAAATCCATGGATTTTGTTTTCGGAATGTCTGATCAATGTCTGATCATGTGTACAGGGCATAAGTATATAAACGTGCCAAATACATATGCTGGTTTTTGTTTTCTTTTTTGAGCAAAATTCTGGTTGTTTTCAATCGCCATGTAAATTTCTATTGAAGTCACAAAAATAGGTGTTTAGCTACAAATATATTGTACTTATGTCCTCTATTTCCATAGGCTTGGGCAGTGAGTGATTAGCTGCAGCAAGTTTAACCACTTAAGCCCTGGACCATTTGGCTACCTAAAGACCAGAGGACTTTTTACAATTAAGCACTGCGATGCTTTAACTGGTAATTGCGTGGTCATGCAATGTTGTACCCAAACAAAATTTGCGTCCTTTTTTTCCCACAAATAGAGCTTTCTTTTGATAGTATTTGATTGCCTCTGCAATTTTTATTTTTTGCGATATAAACGGAAAAAGACCGAAAATTTTGAAAAAAATTATATTTTCTACTTTTTGTTATAAGAAAAATCCAATAAACTCAATTTTAGTCATACATTTAAGCCAAAATGTATTCTTTGGTAAAAACATGTCAATAAGCGTATATTGATTGGTTCGTGCAAAAGTTATAACGTCTACAAACAAGAGTACATTTACTGGAATTTATACAGGTTTTAGTTTATGACTGCCTCTCATTTCTAGAGGTGCTAAAATGGCAGGGCAGTATACCCCCCCAAATGACCCCATTTTGGAAAGTAGACACCCCAAGGAAATTGCTGAGAGGCATGTTGAGCCCATTGAATATTTAATTTTTTTGTCCCAAGTGATTGAATAATGACAAAATTTTTTTTTTTACAAAAAGTTGTCACTAAATGATATATTGCTCACACATGCCATGGGCATATGTGGAATTGCACCCCAAAATACATTCTGCTGCTTCTCCTGAGTACGGGGATACCACACGTGTGAGACTTTTTGGGAGCCTAGCCACGTACGGGGCCCCAAAAACCAATCACCGTCTTCAGGGTTTCTAAGGGCGTAAATTTTTTATTTCACTCCTCAATACATATCACAGTTTCGAAGGCCATAAAATGCCAAGATAGCATAACCTCCCCCCAAATGACCCCATTTTGGAAAGTAGACACCCCAAGCTATTTGCTGAGAGGCACGGTGAGTATTTTGCAGCTCTCATTTGTTTTTGAAAATGAAGAAAGAAAAGAAAAATGTATTTTTTTTTCTTTTTTCAATTTTCAAAACTTTGTGACAAAAAGGTCTGCAAAATACTCACCATACCTCTCAGCAAATAGCTTGGGGTGTCTGCTTTCCAAAATTTGGTCATTTGGTGGGGTTGTGCCATCTGGGCATTCCATGGCCTCCGAAACTGTGATAGGCAGTGAGGAGTGAAATAAAAAATGTATACCTTTAGAAAGCCTGAAGGCGGTGCTTGGTTTTGGGTCCTGTATGCGGCTAGGCTCCCAGAAAGTCTCACACATGTGGTATCCCCATACCCAGGAGAAGCAACAGAATGTATTTTGGGGTGTAATTTCACATATGTCCATGGCATGTTTCAGCAATATATCATTTAGTGACAACTTTGTGCAAAAAAAAAAAATGTCTTTTTCCCGCAACTTGTGTCAAAATATAAAATTATCCATGGACTCGACATGCCTCTCAGCAAATAGCTTGGGGTGTCTACTTTCCAAAATGGGGTCATTTGGGGGGGGGTTGAACTGTCCTGGCATTTTATGCACAACATTTAGAAGCTTATGTCACACATCACCCACTCTTCTAACCACTTGAAGACAAAGCCCTTTCTGACACCTTTTGTTTACATGAAAAAATATTTTTTTTTGCAAGAAAATTACTTTGAACCCCCAAACATTATATATATTTTAAAGCAAAGGCCCTACAGATTAAAATGGTGGGCGTTTCATTTTTTTTCTCACAGTATTTGCGCAGTGATTTTTCAATGCACTTAGTTAATGCACTAAAACATACTATATTGCCCAAATGTTTGATGAAATAAAAAAGACGATCTTATGCCGAGTACATGGATACCAAACACAACATGCTGGTGGAGCACAGGGAATGGTTCCTTTGCAGCAGGTGGACATCTCCTTGTCGTGAGACTTTTACAAGCTGATCTGCCGGCATGCTAATGCACAGGCGTTTCTGATCTCTATTACTTGAGATCCAACATATCTGGTAAGCAGTTTGTATTATCACACCCTACATCTCATCTCAGACTGTTGAATTGAAGAGTAGATGCCCCGTTCCTTAGGGAACTATATAAGGACTTCCCTCTGCTCACTTTGTTCTTTCAGATATGACATGGACTTTTCTTGGGTTTAAACATATTTTTATATTTTTTGAATCACGTGTTTGATATATATCATTTTTGATGTATTCACACATGCAATGCTGAGTTTTTAAATTTTGCTTGCGTATTTTTATATATTCACATATAGTTGTTCTTTGATGGGATTTGCGCACCTTTTTTATTTTACCATTTTGTTTCAAGTTTTCAGTATTTAAACTTATAGAGTTGCAGCATTCAGTCACATTACACATGCACTTACATTAATTCATCTGGTTGCTGTGCATCTTTTGTGGTTAGCGCAAATATTCCTTTGTCCTTTAAATAAATCCGCGTTGCAACTGAATGGCGTACCTGCTAAGCAAATGATGGTTAACAATAAAACAAAGTAATATTAAAGTATAGCAGTAAGACATACCATACCTGCAAAGCAAATACAAAAAAAACATAGTAAAAAATAAAACATTTTTTAACGCAATCTGTGCCTAAAATATATATGCCGAAGCATGGGGGCATCCACCCCAAAAGTTAGGAGCAATTCGCTCCTCCACTCCTGCTGCCCCATGCTTCAGCATATATGATCTTTTGTGGTTGTGAAATCACCTCCTACAGCGCTGGAGTCACGGCTTTATGTATCGTGGGAGCAAACGCTGTTTCTGTCAAGATGAATAAATCCACGCTGCAGCTGAATGGCGTACCTGCTAAGCAAATGATGGTTAACAATAAAACAAACATTACAGTATAACAT
Organism: Lithobates clamitans; assembly: GCA_037952925.1. NCBI lineage: Eukaryota > Metazoa > Chordata > Amphibia > Anura > Ranidae > Lithobates > Lithobates clamitans. The sequence goes on from JBBGZY010000901.1 coordinate 742,971, forward strand.
ACCATACCTGCAAAGCAAATACAATAAAACATAGTAAACATAAAACAGAGAGAACGATAGATGTAGAACAATAGTGAGTGAACAGTAGAGCGGACAGTAGAGAGAGAACAATAGAGAGAGAGAGAAGAAAAATACAACCACAACTATTTTTGGCTTTTTTATTTTTTATTTTTTTGTGTTTTTGTGTGTGTGTGTGTTTTTTTTTTCACTTTTATAAAAACTGTAAAAAACTATAAACTGAACGTTGCAGATTAGGGTCTCTCAAAATGTGATGGCCATCACATCTTTCGAGACCCCGTGACCCTGTGTACATGTGCCTATGACTGTGTGGTGCTGTACCCTACGCTAATACTTAACTAGTGTGTGATAGCGTTGAATTGAATTGAAATAGGTTTTTGTAAATAGGTTTTTGTACCAGTGTCTGGCCTTATAGACAATTAGGTACGGCGCCAACAACTGGTCGTTGAGGTCCACTCCTCCCATATTAAGGTTATATTCGTGGACACAGAGGGGTTTCTCCACAACACCATTCGCCGTAGGAATTTGGACAGTTGTGTCTGCGTGAAGGGAGGACAGAACGAAAACATTCTTATTATCCCTCCACTTCACAGCGAGCAAATTATTACATCTCAAACAGGCTCTCTCCCCCAGCCTAAGACGGGAATCTACAAGCCGTTGGGGTAAGCCCCGGCGATTAGATTGCATGGTGCCACATGCGCCAATTTGATGATCAAACAATTGACTAAAAAGTGGCATGCTTGTGTAATAATTTTCCACATACAAGTGTTACCCCTTTCCGAATAAAGGTGACAACAAGTCTCATACAATCTTACCAGCGCTCCCTATGCAGTCAGGGCAGTTCTCCTGCTCTATGTAAATATCTCTTCCCTCGTAAACCATAAATCTATGGGGATCATTTACTATAACTCCAGGAAGTACTGGGCACTATGGCAAATAATAGAGCCCATTTTAGCCAAATGGAAACAAAACGGCAAATTTGCGCATGAAAATCAGCAATATAAGCGGAGAACAAACGTTGTAAATTCTAAATTGACGCTAATTAGCGCTTCTGCGTATATACAAATGCCAATTCTTATCAAGTTGTTATATAGCACTGTACTGTAGCCATGATCCATGTATGTGAAAGAAACATTTTTTATCAGAGATGTGCTCTAGTTCCCGTGCATCTATTGATTTATATTGCAATTAGTATTCCTAGTTTTTTTTCCTTCTTTTGCTAAGAAATGCAGTTCTGAATGATTATTACATAGTAATGTCTGCTATTCTGTAAAGTTACATGTATTAATCATTTAGGTTACCTATTTGTTGTATGTTGTTTTTTTCTTTTTTCATGTTTTTGATTTATTATTTGTTAATTTAGTTGACTATAAAGCAGTAATTATTTATGTTCATTCTTTAATAATACTACACTATTATGCAGGTCTTGTACTTAGCACAATGGCTTAGTGGTCTGCTTGGGTATCTTCACACCACTCATGGTATGAGTTCAAACAACAGCCAACCTACCATCCACCAGCTGTGTTTATTTTTTCAGTGCACAAGTGAATTAAAATAAACAAACAAAGAAATGTAAACTGCCCTTTAGCTAGTGTGTGGTGTTTGGAATGTCGCATCATAATATAATTGAATACTTACATACCATTGCATGCATTTAAAGAGTTAATACAATAAAAACTTTCACATTAAACTGCATTGGCTACTTGGCAATCACCTATTTTCAGTAAATATATATACACGTATATTTGTGTTTCTTTGGCTAATTGGCTAACTGGCATTCTCCTTTTCCCACCAATGCAATCTTTTAGGATTTTTCTGTGGGATTTGAACCCATGAGTCTTTCAATACCTGAATGTTTGAAGGTAGAGGTGCTAACTGCTAGCCTATTGGGCTGAGCACAATTATACATACAAAATACTTTTACTAGTGCTTGATGTGTTATATACTATACAATAAAGTTTATCAAATGTAAACTGCTTGTTAGCTAGTGTGTGGTGTTTGGAGATTCACACCATAATATTAGTGAATACTTACATACCATTGCAAGCATTTGAAGAGTTAATACAATAATATTAACCACATTAAAGTGTGATGGCTACTTGGCATTCACTGTATGCTGCTTTGGCTAATTGGCTAACTGGCTAACAGTAATTCTCCTTTTCTCCACCAATAGTAATCTTTTAGGATTCTTCTGTGGGATGTGAACCCATGAGTCTTTCAATAAATGAATTTTTGAAGGTAGAGGTGCTAACTGCTAGCCTATTGGGCTGAGCACAATTATATATACAAAATACTTTTACTAGTGTTTGATGGTTTATATACCATACAATAAAGTTTATCAAATGTAAACTGCTTGTTAGCTAGTGTATGGTGTTTTGGAGATTCACACCATAATATTAGTGAAGATTTTTTTTTTTTTTTAAAGTATTTCTATAGTGCCGTCAATTTACGCAGTGCTTTACATATACATTATACACTAATATGGGCCCCTACCCTCAAGGAGCTTACAATCTAAGGTCCCTAACTCACATTCATATACTAGGGCCAATTTAGACAGAAGCCAATTAACCTACCAGCATGTCTTTGGAGTGTGGGAGGAAACCGGAGTACCCGGAGGAAACCCACGCAGGCACAGGGAGAACATGCAAACTCCAGGCAGGTAGTCTTGTGGTGTGGTTGGGAATACGAACCAGCGACCCTTTTTACTGCTAGGTAGGGATGAGCAGACCCCCCCCCCTGTTCGGTTCGCACCAGAACATGTGAACAGGAAAAAAGTTTGTTCGAGCACGCGAACACCGTTAAAGTCTATGGGGGTCATTTACTATAGCGCCAGGAAGTACTGGGCACTATGGCAAATAATAGCTCCCATTTTAGCCAAATAAAATTTTAACAGGCGAATGTGTGAATGAAAAACTAGCGCTATTAGTGAGAAACATGTTAGTAAATTCTAAGCTGGCGCTAATTAGCGCTTCCGCGTATATGCAAATGCCAATTCCTACCAAGTTGTTATATAGTACTGCACTGTAATCATGATCCATGTATGTGAAAGAAACATTTTTATGTGAGATGTGCTCTACCTCGTGTGCATCTATTGATGTATGTTGCAATTAGTATTCCTAGTTTTTTCCTTCTTTTGCTAACTAATGCAGTTATGAATGATTATTACATAGTAATGTCTGCTATTCTGTAAAGTTACATGTATTAAACATTTAGGTTACCTATTTGTTGTATGTTGTTTTTTATTTTTTAATTTAGGTGACTATAAAGCGGTAATTATTTATATTCATTCTTTAATCATACTACACTATTATGCAGGTCTCATACTTAGCACAATGGCTTAGTAGTCTGCTCAGATGTCTCCACAGCACTCATGGTACAAGTTCAAATACCAGCCAACCTACCATCCCCCAGCTGTGTTTATTTTTTCAGTGCACAAGCGAATTAAAATGAACAAACAAAAAAATGTAATCTGCCCATTAGTTAGTGTGTGGTGTTTGGAATTTCACACCATAATAGTATTGAATACTTACATATCATTGCATGCATTTGAAGAGTTAATATAATAGAATCAGCCAAATTTAAAGTGCATTGGCTAATATGCATTCACCTATTTTCAGCATATGCTGCTTTGGCTAATTGGCTAATAGTCATTTGCTTTTTTTTCACCAATTCAATCTTTTAGTATTTCTCTGTGGGATTTGAACCCATGAGTTCTTCAAGGTAGAAGTGCTGACCGCTAGCCTATTGGGTGTAGCACAGTCATACATAGAAAACACATAGAAAATACATTCACTAGTGTTTGATGTTTCTTCTCCCCGAGCTGTCTCTCCTGCTGCCACCATCTTCTCCCGCTGATGTGTTCTTCAGCGCAGCCGGTTACCCACTAATAAAAAAAAAGCCACTCTTCTTGTGGCGGTCTTCTGTGGCCATCCGATAATGTCACCCGGAGAGTCCGCTCCATGGCTATGTAAGAGACGCCACACAGCGGGTGACAACACAGTGGAGGAAGACCACCATGGAAGAAGAGCAGATTTTTTTTATTAGCGGGTAACCAGCGGTGCGGAAGAACACAGCAGATGGCGGCGGCAGGAGAGATGGCTCTGGGAGAATACAGCTCTGGGAGAAGATGGAGGAGGGAGAGACAGCGTCTAGAGAAGGTGGCTCAGGGAAGAAGACAGCTCGGAGCTATTCTACAATAAAGGACTTGTCAAAAACCGGCTATTAATTTTTTTACATTTCACTGCTTTTTTTGGTGAATGGGTAGGGGTAAAATGTACCCCATACCTATTCACATAGGGGGCAGGATCTGGGAGCCCCCTTGTTAAAGGGGGCTTCCAGATTCTGATAAACTCCCTGCCTGCAAACCGACAACCACCGACCAGTGTTGTTGGGAAGAGGCCCTTGTCCCCATCAACATGGGGAAAAGGTGCTTTGGGGCATGTGGCCTGGTAAGGTTCAGAAGGGGAGGGTGCTCACTCATCCCCCCCTATCCTGACCTCCAGGCTGCATGCTCAGGTAAGAGTCTGATATGGATTTTGGGGGTCCCACATTAAATTTATTTTACATTTTGGTGTGGGGTTCCCCTTAAAGTCCATACCGAAGGGCCTGGTATGTACTGGGGGGACCCTACGACATTTTTTTCCTTGAATTTTGGAATTCCATACCATATTATTGAATAAGTACATACCATTGCATGCATTTGCAGAGTTAAAATATGGAATAAATCAAGCTGATGTGCTTTGCCTAATTATGCTTCTGAGTACAATGCACACTTCTAGGAGGTGATGCTGTCAGTGGGATTTGAATTCATGGCTTGAACTTTTGGGGGCAGCAGGGTATACCGCTATGCTACAGAGCTGAGCACTTACCTACAGAGAAAATACATTTACTAATGTTTGATTCAATACAATAATGTTTTGCATTTCAGGCATTAATATTATAGTAACAACCATGCTCATGCCGATGTGGCATTGGCTAATAGGCATTTGCCACTTTTCAGCATATGCTGCTGAGTACAATGCAAGCTTTCAGTAGGAGATACCATCTGTGTGATTTTCAGCCATTTAAGCACAATAATATTGAGAACATATGTTTACTAGTGTTTGATGGTGGGACTACTTTATATTCTAGGCATAAAATAGTACTCAGCACAGTGACTTAGGCACCTTTCACACTTGTGCGACCTGAAAGTTGCGAGATTTTAATGCGACTTTAAGCAATGCCTGTGTAATCTTGAGGTCTATGGACACAGGAGTCGCAGGGAAAGACACGCAACTTTCCCATGATTTTGCATCAGCAATTTTGCCGCAATTCCAGGGAATGCCTGTGTAAACTTGAGGTCTATGGACCTCAACTCGCATCAAAGTCAGACCAAAGTAGTACAGGGACTACGTTGAAGTCAGTGTTACTTGAAGTCGCACAGATATGAATGGTACACATTAAAAATCATGGGGTATGACTTGTCATATGACTCTGATGTCCAAAGTCACACAAGTGTGACTCAGCCCGACTTTGTCAGCGATTTCAGAGACATCAGTGCACTTTCCTGCACAGATGTCTAGTGAAATCACATAGGTCCCAACTGTTCTCCTTTAAGAAGGTGTCCTATACCTGCATACTTTTGCTAATAGTATGCAAAAGTATACCCATCTCAAAAAGTTGGGAGGTAAGAAATCGCCCCCTGAAGTCGCCCAAAGTAGTGCAGGAACTACTTTTGGGAATCGTTGTGGCGTCGCACCAATTCGGACAGTTCCATTGCCATCAATAGGCGCCGATTTGGCCTACAATTAGACATGTCAATTCAGACCTATGTGAACATGGGTGAAGTTGCATAGATATTAGAGCTGCACGGTTCTGGCCAAAATGAGAATCCAAATTTTTTTGCTTAGAATAAAAAGATCACGATTCTCGCGACGTAAAATCTTTCACATTATCCCACAAAAAAATTGGGCTAACTTTTCTTTTTTTTTTTTTAATTCATTAAAGTACTTTTTTCCAAAAAAAATTGCATTTGAAAGGCGCAAATACAGTGTGACATAAAATATTGTAACAACCACCATTTTATTCTCTAGGGTCTCTACTAAAAAATATATATAATGTTGGGGGGTTTTAAGTAATTTTCTAGCAAAAAAATAAAAAATGATTTTAACCTGAAACCAACAAATGTCAGAAAAATGTTTAGTGTTTAAGGCCCCTTTCACACTGGGGCGGTGGGGGCGTCGGCGGTACAACAGCGCTTTTTTTAGCGCTGCTGTACCGTCGTTCTTGTAGCTGTATTCGGCCGCTAGCGGTGTGGTTTTACCCCCCGCTGGCGGCCAAAAAAGGGTTAAAATCCCTCGTACAGCGCGGCTATGGCCGCGGTATTGCCGCGGTATAGCCGCGCTGTCCCATTGATTTCAATGGGCAGGAGCGGGGAAGGAGCGGTGAATACACCGCTCCTTCCCCGCTCCAAAAAAGCGGTTTGCAGGACTTTTTTCACCGCCCTGCCTGCGCACCGCTTCAGTGTGAAAGCCCACGGGCTTTCACACTGAACAAACAGCGGAGGCTGTTTAGGGACAGTTTTCAGGCGGTATTTTTAGCGCAATACCGCCTGAAAACCGCTCCAGTGTGAAAGGGGTCTAAGTAGTTAAACTTTCCTCACATACACAGAATTCTATTTAATTGACAAATTGTTACAAAGTTCACTGATAAAGAATGTTCTAATTCTTGGCAGACTTCCTGGTTTTTCGGCTGTGGCTTCAGAAGAGCAGAGAGAGTTCTTTGCATAGCAAGAATCGTGAAACTCTTTTTTCAAGATCGTAAAGGGGAAAAAAATCACGATGACGATTAATCGTGCAGCTTTAATAAATATGCATGAAAATCAAGGGGGACAACTTTTCATGTGACTCTGAGGTCCAAAGCTCCATGAAAAGTCACCCAAGTGTGAAAGTAACCTAATGCGATTAATTGATAACACCTTTGAATAAGGCCCCATTTGCACTTGTGCGACCTTAAAATTGCACAGCTTTGTCATGACTTGAAGCAATGTCTGTGTAATCTTGTGGTGTATGGACCTCAAATTGCATCAAAGTCAAACCAAGGTAGTGCAGGGACCAATTTGCTACACCTTCAGGATGCACAAGTGACAATAGGGCCAAATTCAAAGGTGTTATCCTTGAATCTCATTCACACTGCTGCGACCTGAAAGTCACACTATTTTGCTGCCACTTTGCCGCTGCAACTTGGCCCCAACTTCTGGGAATGCCTGTGTAATATTGTACCCGATATACCTCAAGTCACACCAAAGTAGTACAGGGACTACTTTGAAGTTGGTGCGACTTAAAGTAGCACAGATATGAATGGTTGTCATTGAGAATCATGGGGTACAACTTGTCATGCAACTCAGAGGTCCAAATTTGCTGGAAAATTCGCCCAGCTGTGAAACAAGTCATATATATTTTAATAAAAGGAGCTCTCATTTATACTTGCATAGTCCTTACTGATTTACGTCAGCAGAACAAATGCAGGAAGTGATGTGTGCACATGGGACAGAAGCAAATGTGCCAAACAAATGAATGAACCCCACCCACACCAAATCTAACTATGACATCCACCCCGCATTGATTAAGTACAAGTACATATCCTACACTTACCCGGCCAATAAGCAGCACCTCCTCTCTGCTAAAGAGACCTTGCCATGTCCACCTAGATGGAGATCCTGACCAGCACAGGAACTTCCGGGTGCATACCATGACTAATTCCAGGTCAGAAGGTGAAACCACGCTTTTGATTGCAGCTGCGAATATTTGATCTCAACCATGATTAGTATTTTTTATTTTCAGATATGCAAATCTGTATTTCTACATATATTTGAAGGTAAACTTAAGGGAGTTTGCTAAGAAATGGTGTCCCTGGGTTAGCAGCAGGTGAATTACAAAGGCAAAAGGCCCAGTTTGAGCCCTGGTTCACACTGACAGCAGGAGGAAAGCGTTCAGCTGAACTCCCACAATTTCATTCCTGCATGCCAGTCCCGACTGTGGGGGCAACATCAGAGACATCAGTGCAGGTTTCTGCACCAATATCAATACAAATCGCACCAATTAGAACAGTGTAATTGCCACAGATTTGACATGTCAAATCACACCAATGTGAACCAGAGCTGGCACATTCAAACACTCCCTATCCACCGGCTGAATTCATTACCTGCAATTCTCCACAGCTGTTAATGATAAAGGTGGAATCTTTATATATAACTTGCAGTTGTGCAGAAGCCTAGGTTTACATTGGAGCGATTAGTCATGCGATTTGAGAGAGCAAATCGCATGACTATTGGCAATGACACTGTTCCAATCGATGCAACTTTTTTTGTGGCACCGCATCAATTTGCTAAAGTAGTTCCTGCACTACTTTTGCCAATTTCAAGTGCGACTTCAATAGACATTTGTGTATGAAGCCACCTGAAATCACGCTGACCTTGCCACTTTGAAATCGTGCTACTTCAAGTGAAGTAGCGCAATTTCAAAGTAGCATGTGAACCAGGGCAAAGAGATTAGTTTTTTGGTGCACAAATACGTATTGAAATAAAATATAAAAGAGATATTGCACTTTCCCAAAACCACCACCCACAAAAACTAAAGAGAAAGAAAAGTAGAAGGAAAAAAACAAACACACACACACACACACACACACAATGTACTTTTATTTTACCAGCAGAAAAAAAATAAATTTACATTTACTAGCTTCAAAAAAATTTGGACAGGATATATGGTGCTACATTTAGCAACGGAATTTTAAGGGCCCTGCTCATAGGAGCTTACAATCTAAAATTAGACAAAACCTTAGAGTGGACACAGCTTTAATTTCAGTGTATAACGGGCAACACATCACATTATTATCTGCAAGATTATAGAAACATACTTAACAGTCATTCTTACAAAGCATTCCAACATAATATTGCAAAAGACTTATTCAAAACACCAACCACCATCCCACAATCCACACATACATACATTGATGACCATGTTCTGCTGGAAGCTGCATTTCGGTGTACACGATTAAACGAGATCAAAAATAGTAGGTCAGCAGATGCTTCCAAACGATGTTTGCATGATCACACAGGAACAATACACACACAACATTGACAGCATGGCCACATAAACCCACTTTTGATTGAAAAAATGCACAAGAATTTCATCAAATCTCCCAATATCATTCCTTCTCCATCACAACAAACAAACCCCTCCTACTGCAGGCCTTTATATAAGAGAGGTTGTATTGTTAGCACACTGACACACCCAATAGAAGTACACGCCCACCAGTATCTTTCAATCTGTCTCTTCATGTATGTCTAAAGTGATTGCACCTGATGAGCAGGAACACATAATAGTATTTCCTGTCGCATCATGGCAGCATACACTTTGGGTTGTGACTCCGCCCTCACAACCTGATAGGACTACATAGCTATAAGTTGTAGAGATGGCCCCTGCCCAGTATTCTCTTATTTTTCCTCACCTGAAGGACTGAACATATCAGAAGCACCCCCTTACCGAATTCGCCCCAGCCAGGTTCTAGCCTCTCCTGGGTGGAAGTCCTTACCTGTACAGCCTCTAAACGAGCTAGATGGAAGGAGCCCCGCTCTGGTGATCTCGGGGGTATGTTGCGGTCTGATATAAGCCTTAAACAGGCTTAGTTGTTGTGCAGCGGTCGCCATGCCTCCTTTCCTCACTTTTCTGGTCTTTTTCCCTCTATGCTGGGCTCTGTGGTCCCTCTGTGCTCCCTACAGGCTTCCCGAGCGTCTCGGCACTTCCGCGCATGCGCAGTGCGCGCCGTCAGGGCGTACTTTCGTTTTTGCCAGTTTCCAAGATGGCGCCGGGCGCTTCGCGCCGCTACTGCGCATGTGCGAGCGGGTCGTGACCTCGGCGGCCATGGCGGCAGATTTAAAAGCCCTGTTTGTCATTTCTGAGCTCTCCTTGCTCCCTGGAAGACTTTTGACTGCTGCTGTTTTGAACTTCTGCATTCCTAAGCTACCCTCTCCCTCTGGGTAAGTGTCTAATACTTATACACTGTTTTTTGGGACCTGGCTGCATGCTCTTACCTTCCTATACCTTTCTCAGGTATTCACCTTCTTCTCCTATGGAGGCCGCTGCCCCAGCAGATCACCACCAGCCTAATAGGTAAGGGGGGGGGATTCCAGCGGTAAGTAGAGAAGATTGAAAAAGAGAGCAGGACCGTACTAATGCTACCTAATTGGTCAGCCCTGTCAGGTCCGCAAGATCATCTAAATCACGAAGAGAATCTTCGCACAGGAGAAGCCGCTCCGGCCATAGACGCAGCCGCTCACGCGGAAGAAGCCGCTCAGGCCGCAAGGGGAGTCGCAGACGGAGTCGATCCCACTCAAGGCATAGCCGTTCCCACCGCAGAAGATCCCCTGCACGAGGACACCAATCCTCTACGCACCCTTCCCGTCCAGCCGGGAACGCTTGCTGGGTATGTGGGGCCACGGCCCTCCCAGACAAACTAGCCTGCCGCAAGTGCATAGATGAAGCCACCAGGCAGAAAGAGCCGGATGCCATAGAACCCACTGGAGTCTCTACTCCCCAGGTCTCAACTCCTGATGTGGAGTTTACGACCTATAGCACCTCACCCACCATTCCCAGTGCTTCAAGAGAGCAAGACCTACCGTCGGATGATGAGGAGCCGGAAGCTTCAGCTGGCTTTGATTTCGCGCTCATAGAACCGTTCATCAGATCGGTTAAGGAAGCGATTAACTGGGAGGAGCTTGAGGAGACACAGCCTAAACAGAGGAAATATTTCCCAAACCTCAAGAAGGTTCCGGAGGCCTTCCCATTCATCGACGAGTTAGAAGAGCTCATTAAGGAGGAGTGGCAGAATCCGGAAAAGAAGTTCAGTCTGTCCAACAGACTCTCCAAACTGTACCCTCTCAAGGAACCCAAAGTTTCTCCTTTACTTTCTCCTCCAGTAGTGGATGCATCTTTGATGCGTCTAGCCAGGCATGTGACGCTCCCCATTGAAGATGCAGTAACGTTCAGAGACGTGCTTGACAGGAAGGTGGATACAGACCTTAAGAGAGCTTACCTGTTCGCAGGAGGCGCCTGCAGGCCAGCGGTGGCATTAGCGGCGGTTGGAAAAGCTATCTTCAGCTGGTCCTCAGCTACAGCGAGGCTCGTCACTGAGGGCGCAGATCAGGAACAGATCACTAAGGCCTTACAAGAACTTAGCCTTGCGGGAGATTTCGTGGCGGAGGCTTCCGTAGATACCATCAGATCCACATCAAGGTCCATGTTAGCCTCTGTAATGGCCAGAAGGGCGCTATGGCTGAAACCTTGGTCGGCTGACCCCGCCTCAAAGTCAAACTGGTGCAGGATTCCATATGATGGGGTGAACCTCTTTGGAGCAAAGCTGGATACCGCAATCTCTAAAGTAACAGGCGGGAAGTCGGGTCTCATACCATCGGACAGAAGGCCGAAGCAACAAAGGCCACCTCCCTTTAAACGTAACCTTCCGGAAAGATATAGGGATGCGAAATCCTATAGACCCGGGAAGGAATACAGAAGGAGCTGGAAGAACCCCCAGACGTCCTTCCTTAAGTTCCAGAAACCCAAGACCCCTGCCTCCAATGACCAGAAGTCCTTTTGAAGGTTCGCCCGCCCAACCAGCGGTAGTGGGGGCCAGACTCACAAAGTTCAAGTTGGTCTGGGCGGGAATGATAAAGGACCCATGGACGGTGTCCACCATTCATTTCGGACACAGGTGGGCATTCAGAGGTCGTCCTCCAAGAGACCAATTCTGTTCAACCAGACTTCCTCCCTCTCAAGAGAAAAGGCTATCCCTAGTCCAGTATGTCCAAGAGTTGCTCCAGAAACAAGCAATAGTGGAGGTACCACCATCCCAAAGAGGCAAAGGTTTCTACTCCCCACTTTTCTTAGTAAAAAAGAAATCAGGGGACCTTCGTCCAGTCTTGGACCTAAAAAACCTCAACCGGTCAATACGGTTGGAATCATTCAAGATGGAAAGCCTTCAATCAATCCTCCAAGCAATAAACTTGGGAGATTGGATGCTGTCGATCGACCTCCAGGACGCGTATTTGCATATCCCTATCCATTCCGAGTTCCAAAAATTCCTCCGGTTTACCCTAAATCATCGGCACTTCCAATTCCGAAGCCTTCCGTTCGGGATCTCTACCGCACCCAGGACGTTTACAAAAGTCCTATTACCTGTAATAGCCCACCTGAGAGAAAACGGGCTGAGGGTCCACCATTACCTGGACGACATCCTACTTCTCTCAGACAGCCAGGACTCTCTTGTCCTTCACAGGGAAATCCTGGTCTCCACATTACAGTCCCTAGGGTGGCTGATAAATTGGAGGAAGAGCAACATCCATCCAACACAAAGAATGGTCTTTCTGGGGGCCGAACTGGACACAAGGGAGAATACGGTGGAACTTCCGGGGGAAAAAATCCCTCCTCTAATCCAAAAGGTGAAAAGGGCGATCTCCGCTACAATGCTCCCGGCCAGGACCTGTCTCAGTATCCTGGGCTCCCTAGCTTCCACCATTCCGATGGTCCAATGGGCGCAATGGAATTCGAGGCCTCTCCAGATCTCCTTCCTACGTCAGTGGAAGGGCACATCAATGTCCCAACCAATCCTCATCTCTCAGGAGGTAAAGCAATCATTGATGTGGTGGGTACGTCCTCACAACTTGGGAAGATGCAGGCAGATAGTCACTCCCTATCAAGAAACCGTGACCTCAGATGCCAGTCTACAGGGATGGGGAGCCCACTATCAGGACCTTGCGGCTCAGGGTCGTTGGCCTTTCAGGGCACAGGATACAGTGTCGAACGTTCTGGAGATGAGAGCAGCGTTCCAGGCTCTCCTGACCTTCAGTTCTCACTTGAGGAGGAAGCATGTCCTCCTAAGGATGGACAACAAGGTGGCCGTTGCCTACATCAACAGGCAGGGGGGCACCAGAAGCAGGTCCATGTTACAGGAGGTCCGTCCTGTTCTGGAATGGGCGCAGCTGAATCTACTGGACCTGAAGGCGGTTTATGTCCCGGGAGTCCAGAACACCTTAGCCGACTCACTAAGCAGAAATTTCCACTCCAACAACGAATGGTCTCTGAGTCCACAAGCCTATGCTCTCATATCCCGAACCTGGGGTCCTCCAGAGATAGACCTAGCAGCAACTCCGGAGAACACAAAGTGCCAGAGATTCCTATCAAGGACACCGTTTCCTTCGGCAGAGGGGACGGACTGCCTCCAACACCCCTGGAACTTTCACCTGGGGTACATTTTCCCCCCGACGCCTCTCATAGCGAGATTCCTCTTGAGGCTCAAGAAGTCAACAGCATTGGTGCTAGCAGTGATTCCTTTCTGGCCGAGGAGGCCATGGTTTACTACCCTCATGCAGCTGAACACGGCAGAGCCTCTGCCTCTCCCATTGACGTCAGACCTACTCTCCCAGGGACATCTTCTTCACCCGAACCCGGGGAAGCTACACTTGATGGCCTGGAGACTGAAAGGGCTAGGTACCTAGAGCAGGGCTGTTCCCAGAAGGTGGTGGATACCTTGCTCCAGGCCAGAAAGCCTACTACCAACATCACGTACAGGAGAGTTTGGGAAAAATTTGTCTCCTTCTCCCACCAGCAAGGTTGGGACTCGTCCTCCCTGTCGGTGTCTCACATCTTGGAGTTCCTTCAATCAGGCCTAGAGAAAGGCCTTAGGTCAAGCACCCTGAAGGTCCAGGTATCGGCCCTGTCCGCCTTGACAGGAGTTAAATGGGCGCAAGAGCCTCTGGTGGTTCAGTTTCAGAGGGCCTGTCTAAAACTGAGGCCCCCCAGAAAACCGTCATTCCCGGTCTGGGATCTCTCAATTGTTCTGGAGTCATTATCCAAGGAACCCTTTTTTCCAATGCAGAGCATATCCCTCTGGGATCTGACGCTGAAGGTTTCATTTTTAATAGCCATAACATCGGCGAAGCGAGTGTCAGAGATGCAAGCTCTAATGGTTAGCGAACCATACTTGGTTGTTCTTCCAGACAGGCTAGTCCTAAGGCCTTCGGACCGATTCATCCCCAAGGTGTCCTCATCATTCCATTTTAATCAGGAGATTAATCTTCCAGCACTCAGCACGGATCAGGGAGACCCTCATCCACTAGATGTTAAGGGTACCGTTATAGAATACCTCTCAGCAACAAAATCCATTAGAAAGTCGGAAAACCTCCTAATTATCCCACACGGTTTCAGGAGAGGTCAAGCGGCATCCTCACGCACCATTGCTTCATGGCTAGTAAAGACCATCAAGAGATCTTACTCACTGAGTAACCATCAAGTACCTGAGGGCTTAAGGGCACACTCCACCAGGGCAGTGGCAACCTCCTGGGCGGCATATTGTAGAGTCTCGGCGGAGACGATTTGCAGAGCGGCTACCTGGTCCTCCAGGAACACCTTCATGTCCCATTACAAGGTGGATTCCGCCTGCTTATCCACGGTGGATTTCGGAAGATCCGTTATCCAGGCCAATTCCTCTATTATTTGATTAATAAACTTAGTTTGAATTCCCACCCAGTCTTTGCGAGTTACTCCCCAAAGTGTATGCTGCCATGATGCGACAGGAAAACGGAAAATTGTATACTCACCTTTCCGTAATTTTCCTTTCCTGTCGTATCTTCATGGCAGCATACAATCTCCCACCCGTCTAAGGTGAGATATATATATACGGAGAATACTGGGCAGGGGCCATCTCTACAACTTATAGCTATGTAGTCCTATCAGGTTGTGAGGGCGGAGTCACAACCCAAAGTGTATGCTGCCATGAAGATACGACAGGAAAGGAAAATTACGGAAAGGTGAGTATACAATTTTCCGTTTTGCAACTGTGTTAGCCTTGGCTATGTGCATCAAATCTCCAACTACAGGACAAAGATCAAAGTCCATTTGCATCCACATAAACAAAGCAACAGTTTTCTAAGCATATGTACATGTGCAGTGTAAACCCTAAAATTTGAAATGTCCAAGTCCCTGGGCATGATTAGTGCTAATAAACATTAACATCAGTCCCTGGCTGCAATGAGCTTCCAATATAAAGTCCAAAATTACCTTTCTTACATTAGAACCTATTTCGACAGGAGACAAATAAGATGCCTGCATGTCTTTAGATTGTGGTGAGAAACCCCACACAGAGAGAACATATAAACTTCAACACAAGCATTAGCATGTTGGGGAATTGAACCAACATCCCAGGTGCTGCTAGACAGAACTGCTACCCACCAAGCCACCAGGCAGCCCCACACATGTTCTCTGCATCTCTGTGGTGTGAACCAGCCCTAAGTCCATAGCCATGCTCAGTGTCACAAGTAATATACAGTATATTGGCCTAAGTATTGGGATGCCTGCCTTTAAACACACATGAACTGTAATGGCATCCCAGTATTAGTATTGGGTTCAAAACTCATTTGGCCCACCCTTTGCAGCTATAACAGCTTCAACTCTTCTTGTCCACAAGGTTTAGGAGTGTGTCTACGGGAATGTTTGACCATTCTTCCAAGTGCATTTGTGAGGTCAGGCACTGATGTTGGATGAGAAGGCCTGACCTACAGTCTCCTCTCTAATTTATCCTCAAGGTGTTCTGTTGTGTTGAGGTCAGGACTCTGTGCAGGCCAGTCAAGTTCCTCCACCCCAAAATCACTCATCCATGTCTTTATGGACCTTGCTTTGTGCACTGGTCCAAATGATTTGGTGGAGGGGGATTATGGTGTGGGGTTGTTTTTCAGGGGTTGGGCTTGGCCTCTTAGTTTCAGATAAGAGAACTCTTAAGGCGTCAGCATACCAAGACATTTTGGACAATTTCATGCTCCCAACTTTGTGGGGACAGTTTGGGGAAAGCCCCTTCCTGTTCCAACATGACTGCACACCAGTACACAAAGCAAGGTCCATAAAGATATGGATGAGCAAGTTTGGGGTGGAGAAACTTGACTGGCCTGCACAGAGTCCTGGCCTCAACCCGATAGAACACCCTTTGGCTGAATTAGAGTAGAGACTGCAAGCCAGGCCTTCTCACCCAACATCAGTGCCTGACCTCACAAATGCACTTCTAGAAGAATGATCAAACATTCCCATAGGCACACTAAACCTTGTGGACAGCCTTCCCAGAAGCTGTTCTAGCTGCAAAGGGTGAGCCAAATCAAATTTTAACCCTACGGACTAAGACTGGGCTGCCATTAAAGTTCATGTGTGTGTAAAGGCAGGCGTCCCAATACTTTTGGCTATATAGTGTATCTGGAAAAGACTTACAATGGTGGTGGAACCCTCCTACAATTAGACATAGTTATAGGACCTGGTAGATGAGACAACTTATCTACATGAAGTAACATGGTTGGGATTTGAACCCAGACCCTCAGAGATACTAAGCAGAAGTTCTAACCTCTAAGCCACAGAGCTGCCACATGTGAGACCCTCCTACACATAACTACACATACATACATATAAAAACACATAAATACTGCATTTCTATGGACATACAGGTGATGGAATTACATTACTCAAGAGTTATTCTTCTTGATTTATTCTGTGATATTTGGTGTTTTTTTGTGGGTGAGAGTAGAATATTACCCTCAAATTTTTGGGAATTACATTTTGATTTCTGATGTTGGTACACATATCACATTTTTTGGGATCAAATTATGAATATTTGGAAATAATAAAAAGCACAAAAAATTGTGATTCATTTTAAATTTTCATCAGCAATGGTATTGTTTGTGGATTGTAAGGACACCTGTGTGAGTTTGGGGTAAAGATTGTTGTGAGATGAAGAGTAACAAGTGAAAGTGACAGAGAAAAAAATATATTTTACCAAAACATTCCACATTGTAGCATTATTAAAATCAAAATATTTTAAGCAGAAGCAACAATGTTGCAAAGGAAAATTTATTTCACAGAAAGATACATTTCATCTCAACATTAAAAGGTTTTTTGTGAAAGTTAGAATTGTTCCATTAGAATCAATGACTGAAACTTCATTTGGACTAAATTAGAGCAGATTTTAACTCCCAAAAAATGTTCTCTGATTAGCTCTCATTTTGGTATTTACTATAGCTCCAGGTAAAAAAGACACTTGAGTTAAAATGAGAGTTATTTTCAGGTCTGAGCATGCTCAGTTGTGTTGGCACCTAGTTGTCCAAAACGGGGAATTTTTCACTTTTCAGACTTTTACAGATATTTCAGTGTAGAAATCACTTTTTCACACAGTTTAAAAGCAGATCATCTTTAAATAATATACCGCATATTTCAGTACCATTTAGGCAATTATATCATGCTCTAAACATTATTTCCATGTGCAATTCTCTAGGTTTTAGCAGAGTAAGGGTTTGGGCGCTATTTAGTTTCAGGGAGTTATAGTAAATTCGATCTTGGGAGTATTTTCTCACCAGCGCTATAGTGAATACCGTTTTAGCGCGAATTAGCGCTATTAGCGCTAATTCGCGCTAAATTGCCGTGAATTGGCACTAATTCGAATTAGCGCCTTAGCGCTATAGTAAATGACCCCTATATGTGTTTGAATGGCAAGCAGCCAAAAACTTAATCAAGGACTCATCCTCACAGACAGCTTGATGGGGAGTAAACAAGGCTGCAAAACGTTGGTTGAAGTGGTTTACAAGGGGCCAAATTTTGTAGAGCCGATCAAATTCATGGTCACCCCGAGGACAACAGAGTTCATTATCGTTGAAATGCATGAACTGCAAGATCTGCTCGTATCGTGTCCTGGTAATGGAGGCAGAGAACACGGGCATATGGTGAATTGGGTCAGTGGACCAATATGACCAAAACTTACTCTTTTTAGTTATGCCCATGAGGAGGGCTAGGCCCAGGAAAGTTTTGAATTTAGAGATCGTAATTGGTCTCCAATCTCTGGCAAGGGTCAGCTGGCGATTAGCGGCAATGAATTGACCAGCATATAAATTGCTTTGGTCCACAATAGATCTAAGGAGATCTTCAGTGAAAAACAGTGAATAAAAATCAAGTGATGTAAAATCAACTGTTTCCACGTGAATTCCGGGTTGGCCAGTGAATGGGAGAAGTACGGGTGCTGCAGAAGTGGTGGGTTCCCAATTAGGATTGGCGAATGCAGCAAGACGGGCACTATGGGCCTGTCTTTGTCTTCTTCTTGGTGGCAGTGGGACACTACTTGTGCTTGCCACCTCGCTAGCTTGAACTGCATTTATGGGACTGGCCACGTCACCAAGTGTTACTGCAGTGCTGGACGTATGACCAGGATGTACTAGGCCGCTGGTGCTTGCCAGTTCACCAGAAGGAATAACAGCGCTAGTACTGGTTCTCTGCTCCATACGAGGGACCTGCGGTTCTTGCACCTCAATGACAGCAGAAGAAGATCGGGGTCTGGTACGCCTGACCTTGGCAGGGACCACAACTTTGTCGTCAGAGCTATCTGTCAGGGTGCCGCTGCTGTCTACAGGTTCATATTCTGAGCCTGAATCTCACAGATGAGTGACTTCCTCTTCACTATCTGTCATGCTCAGAAACGTGTAGGCCTCTTCATTACTGTACCTTTGATTTCACATTTTGGTCTCTAAATTTACTGGTACAATAGTGAGACTCACAGGTAAAAAAGCTCCTGACTGTTAGCGACTGATTCAAACGCTACCAAAAAACCTGTTATGTCCCGTACACACGGTCGGATTTTCCGATGGAAAATGTGTGATAGGACCTTGTTGTCGGAAATTCTGACCGTGTGTAGGCTCCATCACACATTTTCCATCGGATTTTCTGACACACAAAGTTTGAGAGCAGGCTATAAAATTTTCCGACAACAAAATCCATTGTCGGAATTTCCGATCGTGTGTACACAAATCAGACGCACAAAGTGCCACGCATGCTCAGAATAAATAAAGAGATGAAAGCTATTGGCTACTGGCCCGTTTATAGTCCCGACGGACGTGTTTTACGTCACCGCGTTCAGAATGATCGGATTTTCCGACAACTTTGTGTGACCGTGTGTATGCAAGACAAGTTTGAGCCAACATCCGTCAGAAAAAATCCTAGGATTTTGTTGTCGGAATGTCCGATCAATGTCCGACCGTGTGTACGGGGCATTAGTGATCATCCTGGTGATCAGGGGGTTAAACCTTTATTTGGTAAAATACGGCGGCCCTGATGCTATAAAAAAAATCTAGCTAAACTGCATCACCCGTGACACTTATACTGTGATCACAGGTGACAGGGGGTAATCAAGGGGTTAAACCTTTATTGGGGGGTTAGGGGGGTCCCTAGACCTATCTGGGCCTAATACTAATTACCTAACACTGATTAGTGTCACTAATGACACTAGTTCAGCGATCAAAAAAAATCTGAATGCTGCACTGGGTGACACAGTGACAGGTGGTGAAGAACTCACTGTTTGATGCTCTCTCCTCTCGGTCTGGAATGAAAAGAACGACACAAGGAGAGATAACATTACTTCCCCTGTCAGTGTTTACAGTTATACAGACAGGGGAAGGATATCATTTGTCAGGAGCGATCACCAGGTCCAGGCTAGATTTCATTGGCCTGGGCCTGGGGATTGATCGGTTCCTGATCGAATCCAATCGTCGCAGCTGGTGTAGCATAACAGCGATTTGCCTGCCTGTGCCATTCTGCCACAGTACAACTGCGGCGGATGGTCGGCAAGAGGTTAAATAAGATGGGTGTAAGGAGGAAGCTGTTCTGATATGCTGTGGCCTGACAAAAGAAGACACACATTGCTCTGAATGGCTGCAGGATGACAGAAGCTTTATAGCATAGATATGCAATTAGCAGACCTCCAGCTGTTGCAGAACTACAAGTCCCTTGAGGCATAGCAAGACTCTGACAGCCAGAAGCATACAACCCAGAGGCAGAGGCATGGTGTGACTTGTAGTTTTGCAACAGCTGGAGGTCCGCTAATTGCATACCCCTGCTTCATGGGATCTTCCTCATGGTTCCCAACATATGCCAGTGCTATAAGTCAGTGGTTTGCTCTATTTTCCATCTATAGTGGACTTGTCCTAGCATTTAACCTTTCTGGATACAAGTAAACGACTGGACCACATGCATCACAGGCAAAACTACAATTTTTTCCACTGAACTTCTGGGTTAATTCGATCTTATAGGAAACCATGTTCATTAATGCGGCAATGATGTTGATCCCTCTCCACTGGAAATCCAATACACCACCCTCCCTCTCCAATTGGAGACACTGGAGTTGATTTACTAAGGGAAAATAGGCTGTTCATTTTGAAAGAGAATTTGAAGTTGATTGGCTAGGGCAAATTTTTTCCTTAGCTTAATGAATCTGGTGAAAATCCTTTATGCAAAGAACAACTATGCACTGGAAAAAAAAATGAATAAAACAGTATTTTCACTTTTACAAGGTTGGATGATAGAGTTCATTAGGGATGACTTGAACACCCCCCGGTTTGGTTCGCACCAGAACTTGCGAACAGGAAAAAAATTTTTGCGAACACCATTAAAGTCTATGGGGCACGAACATTAAGAAATCAAAAGTGCTAATTTTAAAGGCTTATAGCATGTTATTGCCATAAAAAGTGTTTGAGGACCTGGGTCCTGCCCCAGGGTACATGTATCAATGCAAAAAAAGTTTTAAAAACGTCCATTTTTTCAGGAGCAGTGATTTTAATAATGCTTAAAGTGAAACAATAAAAATAAAATATTCATTTAAATATCGTGGCTGGGGGGTCTCCTTCGTCTGGCTGTAAAGTAGTGCATCTTTCCCGTATTTATAACAGCACCACAGCAAAATGACATTTCTAAAGGAAAAAATGTAATTTAAAACTGCTCGTGGCTGTAATGTATTGTCGAATCCCAGCAATATAGATAAAAATCATTTAAAAAAATGGCGTGAGTTTCCCCCTGTCCATTACCAGGCCCTTTGAGTCTGGCAAGATTATTAACAGGTTCCGGACCAGCCGCCGCAGTTATACTGCTGCAGGTTGGTCCGGGTGTACAAAGCGTCGTAGCTATACATCACACAATGATCATTCGATCCAGAACCAATCAATCCTCAGGCCCAGGCCAATGGTATCTGCCCTGGACCTGGAGATCACTCCTGGCAAATGAGATCCTTCCCCTGCATGTGCAAGTGTAAATACAGCAGGGAAAGTGATGTCATCTCTCCTTGTGGAGAGGAGACATCTCACAGTAAGTGCACCAACACTACACTGACATCAGTTCACGTAGGTACACTTGCCACCCCAATCACCCCCAATCACCCCCCCAGTTAACCCCTTCACCCCCTGTCACTGTGTCACCCAGTGCAGTGTTCATATTTTTTTTGATCACTGTACTGGTGTCATTAGTGACAAAAATCAGCGTTAGGGTACATAATGTAGGCCTGTCCTCCATTCACGCAGACACCGCGGTCCAAATTCCTATAGTGACTGGTGTTGTGGAGAAACCCCTCTGTGTCCATGAATATAACCTTAATATGGGAGGGGTGGACCTCAACGACCAGTTGTTGGCGCCGTACCTAATTGCCATAAGGGCAGATGCTGGTATAAAAAAGTGTTGGTATACTTACTCCAATTGGCTCTGCTGATTGCTTATGTCTTATACAAAGCTTCAGGACAAACTGGATCCTTACTTAAATTCCAGGAAGAGATCATCACAGCCGTTTTGTTTCCAGATGGTGCATTGGCCCAACTTCCCAATCCAAATGCAGTGAGCCGGCTGCATGAGAGGCATGTTCTGCATGTCCTCCCTGGTATCCCTAACCAAAGAAATCCCCAAATAAGATGTCATGTCTGTAGAAAGTGTGGATATAGGCGTGACACCCGCTTTTATTGTCCCTCCTATCCTGACCAATCTGGTCTTTGCATTGGTGACTGATTCGAACTCTACCACACACTAGTGGAGTATTAGCGTAGGGTACAGCATTGCACAGTCCTAGGCACACTTACACAGGGTCTTGAAAGATGAGATGGCCATTAGGGATGGGTGAGCGGTTCGGCCAGAGCATAAGTTCAGGCTGAACTTTGGTTGTTTGGACGCTCAGGAAACACCGAACAATATGCGGTGTTCGCGGCAAATTGAAAAAGTCACAGAACACCATTAAAGTCTATGGGACACTAACATGAAAATCCAAAAGTGCTCATTTTAAAGGCTTATATGCAAGTTATTGTCATAAAAAGTGTTTGGGGACCCGGGTCCTGCCCCAGGGGACATGTATCGATGCAAAAAAAGTTTTAAAAACGGTTGTTTTTTCAGGAGTAGGGATGAGCCGAACACCCCCCGGTTCGGTTCGCACCAGAACCTGCGAACGGACCGAAAGTTCGCAGGAACGTTAGAACCCCATTGACGTCTATGGGACTCGAACGTTCGAAATCAAAAGTGCTCATTTTAAAGGCTAATTTGCACAGTATTGTCCTAAAAAGGGTTTGGGGACCCGGGTCCTATCCCAGGGGACATGTATCAATGTAAAAAAAACTTTTAAAAATGGCCGTTTTTTCGGGAGCAGTGATTTTAATGATGCTTAAAGTAAAAAAAAAAAAAGTGAAATATTCCTTTAAATATCGTACCTGGGGGGTGTCTATAGTATGCCTGTAAAGTGACGCGTGTTTCCCGTGTTTAGAACAGTCCCTGCACCAAATGTCATTTTTAAAGGAAAAAATCTCATTTAAAACTGCTTGCGGGTTTAATGTAATGTCGGGTCATGGCAATATGGATGAAAATCAGTTAGACAAATGGCATGGGTACCCCCCAGTCCATTACCAGGCCCTTTGGGTCTTGTATGGATATTAAGGGGAACCCCGCACCCAAATTAAAATAAGGAAAGGTGTGGGGCCACCAGGCCCTATATACTCTGAACAGCAGTATACAGGCGGTGCAAACAAGACAGGGACTGTAGGTTTGTTGTTAAGTAGAATCTCTTTGTAATTTTGAACGGGTACATTTTTAACGTGTTTAGCTCCAGCCAAAAAATCTTTTTTAAGCTTTTTGGAAAACATAGGGAAGGGTTATCACCCCTGTGACATTTGTTTTGCTGTCTTTCCTCCTCTTCAGAAGATTTCACCTCACATTTTGTCCCAATGAAAAATGTTTTTTGAAAATGTGGGTTTTTTGTGGAACAAGGATTGGAAAGCATCAGTGGAAAGGATAATTTTTTTTCCCATATTAACTCTTACAGGAGAGAATTTCCCTTCCTAGGGGTAGATTTCATCTCACTTCCTGTTGTCTCCTTACGTTTGCAAGTAGGAGTCGTTTGTAAGTTAGATGTTTGAAAGTAGGGTCCTGCCCTATATACTCAGCAGAAATTTGGGTATTAGGTGTTGCTGTGGCCACAACACTGTAAGCCCTCGCAGGGCCCTGCTGTGAAATATTAGATCAAGAATTGTAATTACATGCCCCTGTTGAACAGGAGCTGAAAAATTAGGCCTTAGGCACTGGTGCTGGTGCCACAACACTGCAACCCCTTACAGACACTCTAGTTGGAACGCAGGAACGAGCCCTGCTGCAAAGTATTGCATCAAAAATTGTAATTACACGCCCCTGTTAGACAGGGGCAGAAAAATTGGGCCTTAGGCACTGGTGCTGGTGCCACAACACTGCAACCCCTCACAGATACTCTAGTTGTAACGCAGAAACGAGCCCTGCTGCAAAGTATTGCATCAAAAATTGTAATTACATGCCCCTGTTAAACAGGGGCTGAAAAATTGTGCCTTAGGCACTGGTGGTGGCGCCCAGAACCAAAAATGTTCTTACAAGCTATCAGCGTGATGATTGAGGAGGAAGAGGATAATTTCTCAGGGATAGTCACTCAGCATCAGCATAGGCAGTCTTTGAAGGGATCTGAGATTTCAAAAAAAATTATTCGGTTACATCAGCATCAGGTGCTTGGTAGCTGGTGGTGATCCAAGACTGATTCATTTTTATGAAGGTCAGTCGATCGACCGAGTCGGTGGACAGACGCACCCTGTGATCGGTTACCACGCCTCCAGCAGCACTGAATGTGCGTTCCGAAAGAACGCTGGATGCAGGACAGGCCAGTAGCTCAATTGCATACTGTGCAAGCTCTGGCCAGCGATCCATCCTCAAGACCCAGTAACCCAGAGGATTTTCGGTGGGAAAGGTGTCCAAGTCTGATCTTGCCCCTAGGTATTCCTGCACCATGTAAAACAGATGCTGGCGATGGTTGCTGGAACCGATCATACCTTGGGGCTGCGGACCAAAAAATTGTCTGAATGCATCGGTCAGACGGCCATCTTCTCCACTGCTCCTTCTTTGACTGACCGAAGCCTCAGCAACACGTTGTCCAGAAACAGGAGTTTGTAACCTCCCAGTCTCTGGGAACGCGTTGCACAGACCTTTCTGCAAGGCCTCCCGAAGATGTTTCATCCCCTGCTCCCTCTGCGATGGCAAGATAAGGTCCGCAACCTTACCCTTGTAACGTGGATCAAGGAGGGTTGCCAGCCAGTATTGGTCCTTCTCCTTGATACCACGAATACGAGGATCCTTACGCAGGCTTTGCAGGATCAGGGAGGCCATGCAGCGTAGGTTTGCTGAGGCATTCGGTCCGGAGTCCTCTGGGTCACTAAGGACGACATGGTCCGCAGCCACCTCCTCCCAGCCACGTACAAGTCCATGTGTTTCTTGGGACTGATCCCTTAAAGACTGCTGCTGATGCTGAGTGCCAGGCTCCACCTCCATACTGACACAATCTTCCTCCTCCTCCTCCTCCTCCTCCTCCTCCTCGTCCTCTTCCTGTGTGATCGGCGGGCACGCAGGAACACTGTCTGGATAAAGGGGGCCTTGAGAGCTAAGGAAGTCCTCCTCTTCCTGCCTCTGTTCTGCCTCAAGTGCCCTGTCCATTATTCCACGCAGCGTGTGCTCCAACAGGTGGACAAGGGGGACAGTGTCACTGATGCATGCACTGTCACTGCTCACCATCCTCGTGGCCTCCTCAAATGGTGACAGGACAGTGCATGCATCCCTGATCATGGCCCACTGGCGTGGGGAAAAAAACCAAGCTTCCCTGATCCTGTCCTGGTGCCATAGTCGCACAGGTACTTATTGATGGCCCTCTGCTGCGTGTGCAGCCTCTGCAGCATGGCCAACGTTGAGTTCCACCTGGTGGGCATGTCACAGATTAGGCGGTTCTTGGGCAGGTTAAACTCCTTTTGGAGGTCCGTCAGCCAAGCACTGGCATTATATGACCGGCGGAAATGCACACAGACTTTCCTGGCCTGCCTCAGGACATCCTGTAAGCCCGGGTACCTGCCCAAGAACCGCTGCACCACCAAGTTAAGGACGTGAGCCAAACAGGGCACATGGGTCAGTTGTCCCTGTCGGAGGGCAGAGAGGAGGTTGGTGCCATTGTCGCAAACCACCATTCCTGCCTTAAGTTGGCGTGGCATCAACCACCTCTGAACCTGCCCCTGCAGAGCTGACAGAACCTCTGCCCCAGTGTGGCTCCTGTCCCCCAAGCACACCAGCTCAAGCACCGCATGGCATCTTTTGGCCTGCGTACTTGCGTAGCCCCTTGAACGACTACGGAGCACCGCTGGTTCCGAGGAAGAGGCCATGGAGGAATAAGAAGAGGAGGGGGTGGAGGAGAGAGGTGTGTCACAATCATTAGCATTTTGGAGGCGTGGTGGCGGAACAACCTCCAACACTACTGCACCTTGTCCTGCATCCTTCCCAGCTGCCAGCAGAGTCACCCAATGCGCCGTGAAACTTAGGTAACGTCCCTGTCCATGCCTGCTGGACCATGAGTCAGCGGTAATATGCACCTTACCGCTGACCGCCCTGTCCAGCGAGGCATGGACATTGCCTTCCACATGCCGGTAGAGAGCATTCTGTGAGAAAAAGTGGCGTTTGGGTACCTGCCACTGAGGAACCGCACATTCCACAAACTCACGGAAGGGGGCAGAGTCTACCAACTGAAAAGGCAGCAGTTGAAGTGCCAGCAATTTTGCCAAGCTAGCATTCAACCGCTGGGCATGTGGATGGCTGGGAGCAAACTTCTTTCGGCGGTGCAGCAGCTGGGGCAGGGAAATTTGCCTGGTACAATCTGACGTCGGTGTACCAAAAGCAGATTGCCCACAAGTACTTGGCTGTGACTAGGGATGAGCTTCGAGTTCGAGTCGAACTCATGTTCGACTCGAACATTGGCTGTTCGCAAGTTCGCCGAACACCGAACAATTTGGGGTGTTCGCGGCAAATTCGAATGCCGCGGAACACCCTTTAAAAGTCTATGGGAGAAATCAAAAATGGTAAATTTAAAGGCTTATATGCAAGTTATTGTCATAAAAAGTGTTTGGGGACCCGGGTCCTGCCCCAGGGGACATGTATCAATGCAAAAAAAAGTTTTAAAAACGGACGTTTTTTAAGGAGCAGTGATTTTAATAATGCTTAAAGTCAAACAATAAAAGTGTAATATCCCTTTAAATTTCGTACCTGGGGGGTGTCTATAGTATGCCTGTAAAGGGGCGCATGTTTCCCGTGTTTAGAACAGTCTGACAGCAAAATGACATTTCGAAGGAAAAAACTCATTTAAAACTACCGCGGCTATTAATGAATTGCCGGTCCGACAATACACATAAAAGTTCATTGATAAAAACGGCATGGGAATTCCCCACAGGGAAACCCCGAACCAAAATTAAAAAAAAAAAAATGACGTGGGGGGGTCACCCTAAGTTCCATAACAGGCCCTTCAGGTCTGGTATGGATATTAAGGGGAACCCCAGCCAAAATTTTTTTAAAAAAATGACGTGGGGTTCCCCCTAAATTCCATACCAGACCATTCAGGTCTGGTATGGATTTTAAGGGGAACCCCGCGCCAAAAAAAAACAAAAAACGGCGTGGGGTTCCCCCAAGAATCCATACCAGACCCTTATCCGAGCACGCAACCTGGCAGGCCGCAGGAAAAGAGGGGGGGACGAGAGTGCGGCCCCCCCCCTCCTGAACCGTACCAGGCCACATGCCCTCAACATTGGGAGGGTGCTTTGGGGTAGCCCCCCAAAACTCCTTGTCCCCATGTTGATGAGGACAAGGGCCTCATCCCCACAACCGTGGCCGGTGGTTGTGGGGGTCTGCGGGCGGGGGGCTTATCGGAATCTGGAAGCCCCCCTTAACAAGGGGACCCCCAGATCCCGGCCCCCCCTGTGTGAAATGGTAAGGGGGTACTTACCCCTACCATTTCACTAAAAAAGTGTCAAAATAGTTAAAAATGACAAGAGACAGTTTTTGACAATTCCTTTATTTAAATGCTTCTTCTAGCTTCCTTCATCTTCTTCTTCTTCTGGTTCTTCTGGCTCTTCTGGTTCTTCCTCCGGCGTTCTCGTCCAGCATCTCCTCCGCGGCGTCTTCTATCTTCTTCTCCTCGGGCCGCTCCGCACCCATGGCATGAGGGGAGGCTCCCGCTCTTCTCTTCATCTTCTTCTTCATCCTCTTCTCTTCTTCATCTTCATCTTCTCTTCTTAATTTTCTTCTGCGGGCCGCTCCGCATCCATGCATGGAGGGAGGCTCCCGCTGTGTGACGGCGTCTCCTCGTCTGACGGTTCTTAAATAACTGGGGGCGGGGCCACCCGGTGACCCCACCCCCCTCTGACGCACGGGACATGACGGGACTTCCCTGTGGCATTCCCCGTGACGTCACAGGGAAGTCCCGTCAAGTTACAGTGCGTCAGAGGGGGCAGGGTCACCGGGTGGCCCCGCCCCCCATTATTTAAGAACCGTCAGACGAGGAGACGCCGTCACACAGCGGGAGCCTCCCTCCATGCATGGATGCGGAGCGGCCCGCAGAAGAAAATTAAGAAGAGAAGATGAAGATGAAGAAGAGAAGAGGATGAAGAAGAAGATGAGGAGAAGAGCGGGAGCCTCCCCTCATGCCATGGGTGCGGAGCGGCCCGAGGAGAAGAAGATAGAAGACGCCGCGGAGGAGATGCTGGACGAGAACGCCGGAGGAAGAACCAGAAGAGCCAGAAGAACCAGAAGAAGAAGAAGATGAAGGAAGATAGAAGAAGCATTTAAATAAAGGAATTGTCAAAAACTGTCTCTTGTCATTTTTAACTATTTTGACACTTTTTTAGTGAAATGGTAGGGGTAAGTACCCCCTTACCATTTCACACAGGGGGGGGCGGGATCTGGGGGTCCCCTTGTTAAAGGGGGCTTCCAGATTCCGATAAGCCCCCCGCCCGCAGACCCCCACAACCACCGGCCACGGTTGTGGGGATGAGGCCCTTGTCCTCATCAACATGGGGACAAGGTGTTTTGGGGGGCTACCCCAAAGCACCCTCCCAATGTTGAGGGCATGTGGCCTGGTACGGTTCAGGAGGGGGGGGCGCACTCTCGTCCCCCCCTCTTTTCCTGCGGCCTGCCAGGTTGCGTGCTCGGATAAGGGTCTGGTATGGATTTTTGGGGGAACCCCACGCCGTTTTTTTTTTTTTTTTTGGCGCGGGGTTCCCCTTAAAATCCATACCAGACCTGAAGCGTCTGGTATGGAATTTAGGGGGAACCCCCCACGTCATTTTTTTTTTTTTTAATTTTGGTTCGGGTTTCCCTGTGGGGAATTCCCATGCCGTTTTTATCAATGAACTTTTATGTGTATTGTCGGACCGGCAATTCATTAATAGCCGCGGTAGTTTTAAAT
This sequence comes from Lithobates clamitans, assembly GCA_037952925.1. Lineage (NCBI taxonomy): Eukaryota > Metazoa > Chordata > Amphibia > Anura > Ranidae > Lithobates > Lithobates clamitans. The sequence continues at coordinate 771,621 of JBBGZY010000901.1, forward strand.
GAGTTTTTTCCTTCGAAATGTCATTTTGCTGTCAGACTGTTCTAAACACAGGAAACATGCGCCCCTTTACAGGCATACTATAGACACCCCCCAGGTACGAAATTTAAAGGGATATTACACTTTTATTGTTTGACTTTAAGCATTAATAAAATCACTGCTCCTGAAAAAACGGACGTTTTTAAAACTTTTTTTTGCATTGATCCATGTCTCCTGGGGCAGGACCCAGGTCCCCAAACACTTTTTATGACAATAACTTGCATATAAGCCTTTAAAATTAGCACTTTTGATTATTCATGTTCGTGTCCCATAGACTTTAACGGTGTTCGCGTGTTCGAGCGAACTTTTTTCCTGTTCGCATGTTCTGGTGCGAACCGAACAGGGGGGTGTTCGGCTCATCCCTAGCTGTGACACACCTAATTCTACACCTTCATTCCTCTCAGTGCAGGTCTCAGAGAGGACTGAAGGTCTAGTGGGGTTGGAAATCTCAGCTGATGAGGAGCAAGGAGAGGTCCTCTTTGTTCTTTGGTGTGGGTCTTTTAGATGAGCCGAGGGAAGAGGCCGCTGCTTTGCCAGACAAAGCACCCTGGGCATGGGTGAGAGAGGATGAGGAGGATGAGGACGGCTTGGTCATCCACTCGACCAAGTCTTCCGCATGTTGCGGCTCAACATGGCCAGCTGCCGAAAAAAAGGCCAAGCGTGTCCCATGGCCACGTACTGATGAGGATGCACCGTCTCCACAACCAGCACTAGACACAGAGCCTGCTTGCCCTCTCTTATTGGCTTGCGACTGTCTGCCTCTCCTTCTTGGCCTTCCAGACATACTAATGGCCTGTAGCTGCACTAAGCTGGGATATATATATATATATATATATATATATATATATATATACACATACTGCAGCTAGCAAAATCAACTACCTGCCTGTAGTATGAGAACACCACCAACCTTCTACAGGTAGCTTTAGCTGAACACTGTGAGGTGGACGCACCCCACTAACTTGTAGGTTTAGCTGAACACTGTGAGCAGGACGCACTGCACTAACTGTAAATAGTCTAGCTGCCTGACCGTGGTACTAATAGGATCAAAAGAACACCAGTAATTTTCTTTAGGTAGCTGTAAATACTTTAACAAGACAAGCCTGCCTGTCAGTAGGAAGATAACAGGAACAGATCTAGCTGAACACTGTGAGCAGGACGCACTGCACTAAATGTAAATAGTCTACCTGCCTGACCGTGGTACTAATAGGATCAAAAGAACACCAGTAATTTTCTTCAGGTAGCTGTAAATACTGTAACAAGACAAGCCTGCCTGTCAGTAGGAAGATAACAGGAACGGATCTAGCTGAACACTGAGCAGGACGCACTGCACTAAATGTAAATAGTCTAGCTGCCTGACCGTGGTACTAATAGGATCAAAAGAACACCAGTAATTTTCTTCAGGTAGTTTTATATACTGTAACAAGACAAGCCTGCCTGTCAGTAGGAAGATAACAGGAACGGATCTAGCTGAACACTGTGAGCAGGACGCACTGTACTAAATGTAAATAGTCTAGCTGCCTGACCGTGGTACTAATAGGATCAAAAGAACACCAGTAATTTTCTTTAGGTAGCTGTAAATACTGTAACAAGACAAGCCTGCCTGTCAGTAGGAAGATAACAGGAACGGATCTAGCTGAACACTGTGAGCAGGACGCACTGCACTAAATGTAAATAGTCTAGAATTTAACAGGAACGGATCTAGCTGAACACTGTGAGCAGGACGCACTGCACTAAATGTAAATAGTCTAGAAGATAACAGGAACGGATCTAGCTGAACACTGTGAGCAGGACGCACTGCACTAAATGTAAATAGTCTAGAAGATAACAGGAACGGATCTAGCTGAACACTGTGAGCAGGACGCACTTTACTAAATGTAAATAGTCTAGCTGCCTGACCGTGGTACTAATAGGATCAAAAGAACACCAGTAATTTTCTTTAGGTAGCTGTTAATACTGTAACAAGACAAGCCTGCCTGTCAGTAGGAAGATAACAGGAACGGATCTAGCTGAACACTGTGAGCAGGACGCACTGCACTAAATGTAAATAGTCTAGAAGATAACAGGAACGGATCTAGCTGAACACTGTGAGCAGGACGCAATGCACTAAATGTAAACAGTCTAGAAGATAACAGGAACGGATCTAGCTGAACACTGTGAGCAGGACGCACTGCACTAAATGTAAATAGTCTAGAATTTAACAGGAACGGATCTAGCTGAACACTGTGAGAAGGACGCACTGCACTAAATGTAAATAGTCTAGCGGCGGACATGTGAACAGCTCTTCACAGGAGCTCCGGCCGGGACACAACATTCTGCCTTAATCCTGAGTGTCAGAGACACGGATCCTGAACGATACCGGCACCCTCTTGCTCACCGGACCCTAAGGAACATTTGGGTATGGTTAAGTACGGGCCGGCATCCATGGAACCGGCTGCGGAACGTCTGTCACGCTATGCCTGGGGAAGCCAAGATGGCGCCGCACACGAGGCGATGGAACAAGGCCCCAGCAGCACAAAACGGAGCGGAGCTGAAAAGACACCATCACAGCCTGGGAAGGTAAGCCCGCTTCCACGCAGATCTCCAGGCAGAAAACGGGGTTTCTCCCTAGATAGACTCCCCTGCGATGATATAGTCACAGAACCAATAGCTAATGCGGAAGAACCCTCTTTAAAGCAAATCATGGAGGCCATCTACACATGCCAAACTACCTTAACTGAGCATATTGATGGGATGAGAGCAGAAATGTCCTTCCTAAAGCAGGATGTGCAGACCATTAGAGAGAGGACCTCTGAAGCTGAGCAAAGAATCAGCGACATGGAGGATGTGGTGCGGCCTATGGAGGGGAAAGTACAGTATCTACATAAAGAAATAAACGCGCACACTGATAAGCTGGGAGACATGGAAGACAGACAGAGAAGGAACAATGTCCGTTTTGTAGGATTTCCTGAAAAAGCTGAGGGAACACAGCCAGAAGACTTTCTGGAACTTTGGCTTAAAGATAATATGGCTGACACTACATTTTCCAGATTGTTTGCTATAGAAAGGGCACACAGGATACCCTCCAAACCTCCTCCCCCGGGAGCACATCCGCGCCCTATGATTGCACGCATATTACACTTCAGAGACAGAGAAAGCATACTCAGAGCCGCACGCAATGGAGGTGAATTGCAATACAATGGAAACCGCATATCCATTTATCCTGACTTTTCTGCGGCCACGCAAAAACAGAGAGCTAGCTTCATTCATGTAAAGAAGAGACTCCGAGACCTACAACTTCCCTACAGCATGTTATACCCTGCGAAACTAAGAGTAGTAGATGGGGGGAAGGCCTCGTTCTTTACTAACCCCACGGAGGCCTCAAGATGGCTGGACTCCAGAGGACACCGCAGCCCAAATAAATAAATAACGGTAACTGAGTAAGAAGAAGATGTGAAATACACATGATGACTATTCTAGGACTACCTATGCTAGGGTGAAGAAATACCCATGACCAAGATAATCTTTGACACTACAACAATAAAATGACATAAAGTCCCGGCAGATGCAGCATACAATTTATAACATCACTTAAGTAAGCTGTTCTTGATGTCAGAGTGAGAAGAAACAAGAACATTGGAGGGAGAGGAAGAGGAAAGTGGAGGACACAGTGGTTTTGGCTCCTACTTTGAGCAACTACACTTTCTATTGTTAGAGGTTTTTTTTTTTCCGACAGAAGAAGGGTTTTTTCTTCCCTCTCCTTTCCTCTACTCAATTATATCACCTTCCACTGATATCAACTACGAAGATACCCCCCTGGTCGAACTGTATCAGGTTTTTCCCCTTTTTCTTTTTTTTTTCCCCCTGTTTTTTGGATGTTGTTTTTCTCTCATTTCTCTTCACCCCCCCCAAAAAAAAAGAGAAAAGGATTTTGTTCTGTTTTCGCTTTCCTCTCTTGGGAAAGGAGAAGAAGGGGGAGTGAGGGAGAGGAGAAGGGGAAAGATAAAAAAAATGTTTTTTCTATTTCTGTTGGTTGAAGATAAGGTGACTTTGTTTTTCTTAGAAAACCGTGACCCCCTGCGGTCACTTTAATTCTTCTGCCTTTTTGTTATGGGAGACAGGCACACAACAGGTTGGGTGTGTGTGCAGGGAGGGGGGAAGGGGCCTATGTTACTGGTTAATCTTAGTTCGTGCTGTGTGCTGCTGATGTGTTTTATTCTCTCCTCACAGGGGATCTACTCAATGGGAATGAGACTGGCTAACAATTACTCGTTGTTGCCCTGCAATTGTTCACTTATACATACGTATGGAGGGTAAGATAAAGTTGCTATCTTGGAACGTGCGTGGTATGAATTCCAAGATTAAGAGATCTCTCATCTTTGATTTCATAAAACGATACAAACCCCATATCATAATGTTGCAGGAGACACACCTGCAGGGATCTAAGGTTATGGCACTAAAAAAACCGAATGTGATGAGAGTTTTGCATGCTGAATACTCAACATACTCTAGGGGTGTAGCTATTTTAGTTACCAAAAATGCGGCTGCGCAAATTTTGCAAGTCAAACTAGACCCGAACGGTAGATATGCCATCCTGGTATGCCGAATGTATAATGTATCTCTGACATTGGTATGTGTGTACGTTCCGCCACCATTCTCCTTGCCGATACTAGACAAAATAATTAAAGAAGCTATACTAATCGCTCAAGGCCCATTATTACTCTTAGGAGATTTCAATGCAGTGTCGGACGGGGCTCTAGACAGGCATGGGAATGTTTCCGGGTCCAGACATAATTTATCCTCCTGGTTAGAGAGTTACGCACTCACTGACGTGTGGAGAGAACGGAACCCTGGAGTTAGGGAGTTCTCATGTCACTCTGAGACCCATAAGACACTCTCCAGAATAGATTTGGCACTGTCATCTATAGATGGCCTTCCTTACATAACTGCCATCAGATATCTCCCTAGAGCTATATCAGATCATTCCCCGTTGGAGGTCACTCTAGATCTGAGAGCTCCACGGGGAAGGAGACAATGGCGGATGAATACAAAATGGCTCCAAGAGGATTATGTCACCATAAAATGCAAAGAGAATATAGGGCACTATTGGAGGGAGAATGGGAAGGAAACCACACTAGCTATTCAATGGGATGCCTTTAAGGCAACTATGAGAGGGGTATTTACATCGGAAACAAGAAGTTTCGCCAGGGCACTTAACTCAGATATGAAAGATGCTGAGATTGGCGCCTTGGAGGCTGAAAAAGAATATATCCTTGACTCATCTCCAGGTAGATACCGACTTTGGCAAGAAAAAACACGACAATATTGCTTACTATTAACTGAACATACTGAAAAAACACGAATACGGCAGGCAAGATCTTTTTTTGAGTTCGGCGATAAGAGTGGACGCCTATTGTCCTTTTTGGCAAGCCCACTTTATACACCGGTTTCGATAGGTAAGATAAAGAAACTAAATGGTGAGGTAGTTGAGGAGGCCCAAGGGATTCTAAACACTTTTCTAGATTTCTACGAGAATCTTTACCAGACGCAAACCCAACACACTGACCAAGAACTGGAAAGGTATATTGCCAATTTAACACTACCCTCTCTAACACAGGAAGATACAGAACTCCTGGATCAGCAGATATCCACGGAGGAGATTGGTGCTGCAATCTGATCCTTCAGGCCGGGTAAATCTCCTGGCTTGGATGGGTTTCCAGCTGAGTGGTATCAGTTGCATAAAGAACAGATAGTGCCAATACTACAAAAAGTCTTTATAACTGCAGAGAAAGAAGGCATATTACCAGAGTCTATGAGGGAAGCATTAATTGTAGTGTTACCTAAGCCAGGAAAAGATCTACAGGAGTGTGAGTCATACAGGCCAATTTCTTTGATAAATACCGACGTCAAGATACTGGCCAAGATCTTGGCTGGTAGATTACAGTCGGTGATCCTCAAACTAATTAATTCAGATCAAACTGGATTTATACCAGGACGTTCCACCCAAATGAATCTACGTAGACTATATGTTAACCTCCAGACACCTCATGATAATAAAGGAAAGAGAGTTGTGGCGTCTTTAGACACCAAAAAAGCGTTCGACTCTGTAGAGTGGAACTACCTGTTCTCGCTTTTAGGCAAGCTGGGGTTCGGATCAAAATTTATCTCATGGATTAAACTTTTGTATAATGACCCCAAGGCGAGCATTAGAGTAAATGGCTCTATTTCCGCACCTTTCAAGATTTATAGGGGAACGAGACAGGGTTGCCCCCTGTCTCCTCTTCTATTTGCTCTGGCCATAGAGCCATTGGCGGCTACACTTAGATCTAATGTCAAGATACAGGGCCTCAAGGTAGGAGAACTGGAGGAGCGTGTGTCATTATATGCTGACGACATGCTCCTATATCTGAGAGACCCGGAACAGTCACTGGCCACGGCGGTCTCGTTGATCCGGGAGTTCGGGAATTTCTCTGGCTTCAGGATCAACTGGACCAAATCAGTCCTCTTCCCGATAGACCCACAACCAGACCTAATACTCCCAGCCCAGTGTCCCCTGACTATTGTGGAGAAATTTAAATACCTGGGAATAGTGATCAAATTACCTATAGATTCGTTCATCGAGGACAACCTATGGCCTACCATCAGAGCATTTAGGGACAGAATACAGAAATGGAAGGACCTTCCACTTACACTCTATGGCAGGGCTAGCTTATTTAAGATGATCTTCCTTCCGAAATTCTTGTACATCCTCTCTAACGCCCCAATTTATATCCCAAAAAGAATTTTCAAACACATAAACTCCCTATTAACATCCTTCTTATGGGGCAATAAAGCAGCAAGAGTCTCTCTTGAGGTGTTGCAGTTACCTGTTCACAGGGGTGGCCTGGCGATACCTGACCTGAGACTATATTACTTAGCATCCCAATTAGTATTCATCCATTGGAGAATGTTCCCACAACTAAACAACACTGCGGTTGCAATTGAAGCAGCAACGGTCACATCATATGAAACATTACTGAACTTCTTTTACAGGGGAGAAGTCCCCACCGTAGGGGGCAAGGAGATACTAAAATCTGCAAAAAAGGTATTGGATATTTGCATGAAACATATAACAGATAACTCCCTACATTTATCCCCCAATGCGCCACTGTGGTTCAACCCCAACCTGAAAGAATTCTTCAATTTAGAAGACGGATTTAGATGGTCTAAATTTGGGCTCACATACTTACACCAACTATATATCAATGGGGAACTAAAAACCTTCTCGCTATTGCGAAGAGAACTAAATATCCCAGTGACCTGGGAATACCAATTCACTAGACTGAGACACGCTGCGTACGTTCAATTTGGGGCTGGACCGGTTACATTGGAAAACTCTATGATAGAAAGATTACTGGCTACTCCAGATCATACTAAACGAATTTCTACATACTACCATACACTTCAGGAAAAAAAGAATCCTAGAGAAAGTAAACTTAAAGAAAAATGGGTAGAGATCATACCAGAAATTACAGAAGGCCAATGGGAAAATGTTCTAGCGTCATACTTGCCCACGGTTATCTCTGCTAGAGACAAATTAATACAGTTAAGGTACTTACATCAGATGTACTATACCCCTTTGAGACTCTATAAAATGGGGAAGAAAGAAAACCCCATCTGTCATAAATGCTTAAAAGAAGAGGGATCTTTTATACATATGGTATGGGAATGTGACAGAGTTAGGCCACTATGGTCTCAGGTGACTCAATTTATTGCTGATACTTTAGATATACCGAACATATGCAGCCCTCTGCTGGGTCTTTTAGGGATCATAGAAGATGAAGTTATGAGTAATAATACGAGAACACTACTAAGACTATTGTTTTACTATGCAAGGAAACTGATTGTACTTCATTGGATCAGGAGAGATCATCTTACTTTAAATGCCTGGAAAGGTTTGGTTAACGCCAACATCACCATGTATAAAATGACATATGAGTCTAGAGGATCAAGAAAAAAATTTAATAAAGTATGGGGGAGATGGATTAACTCTGAAAACACGCTACAATCCATCCAGTAACTCTGTAGGATATTGGTGAATCATTGGATAGTAATTAATAGATCTAATGGGGAGTTGAATCACAGCAGCACACAGCACAAAAGAGGGAAAGAGGAAATAATATAAAAAAAGTTTTTGCTTTCTCTCTAGTTCTTTTTTTTCGGTTATTTTATTTTACTTTATTTTTATGTGGGATAGTTCCCACTAGTTACTTTATCTAAATATACTACAGCCTTTGTTCTATACAACTGTTTGGACTAAGATAAGATGGTCCTGAGTTTCAAGAAAACAGCCAATGATTTAACGAGCCATGACAAACGCAATGTAATATATAATTTTTATTTGTATGCAGGATTTGTTTCTGAATGCAATCTGGAATGTAACATGTATTTCCTTGCATATTACCAATTGCGAATAAGATGTATGACTATTTTGGCAAATAAAAAGCTTTGGAAAAAAAAAAAAAAAAAAAAAAAAATGTAAATAGTCTAGAAGATAACAGGAACGGATCTAGCTGAACACTGTGAGCAGGACGCACTGCACTAAATGTAAATAGTCTAGAAGATAAAAGGAACGGATCTAGCTGAACACTGTGAGCAGGACGCACTGCACTAAATGTAAATAGTCTAGAAGATAACAGGAACGGATCTAGCTAAACTGAGTACAGTGTATATATATATATATATGCAACACCTGGGATGCATATTTATACACAATACACTGTAAGTGCAGCTAACTGACTGACTGTTCTGCCTAATCTATCTAACTCAAATCAAACACTGTCTCTCTGTCTATCTCTTTCAACGCCGGAACACACACTACACAGGGCCGCCGTGCAGGCGGCCTTATATAGTGTGGGGCGTGTACTAAATCCCTTGAGCCATAATTGGCCAAAGCCTCCTTGGCTTTGGCCAATTACGGCTCTCTGTTCAGGCGGCGCTGTGATTGGCCAAGCATGCGGGTCATAGTGCATGCTTGGCCAATCATCAGCAAGCAATGCACTGCGATGCCGCAGTGAATTATGGGCCGTGACGCGCCACACGAATTTGGCGCGAACGGCCCATATCGTTCGCCATTTCGGCGAACGACTGAACAGCCGATGTTCGAGTCGAACATGGGTTCAACTCGAACACGAAGCTCATCCCTATTCAGGAGCAGTGATTTTAATAATGCTTAACGTGAAACAATAAAAATTAAGTATTCCTTTAAATATCATGCCTGGGGGGGTCTCCTTAGTATGCCTGTAGTGCAAGTAAGTGGTGCAGTTTTCCCGTGTTTAGAACATTACTGCAGCAAAATGACATTTCTAAAGGAAAAAAGTAATCTAAAACTGATTGTGGCTGTAATGAATTGTTGGGCCTTGCAATATAGATGAAACTCATTGAAAAAAAATGGCATGGGTTCCCCCACCCAGTCCATTGCCAGGCCCTTTGGGTCTGGTATGAATATTAAGGAGAACTTCGAACCAAATTTTTTTTTAAAAATTGCATGGGGGTCCCCTCAAAATCCATACCCTTCAGGTCTGGAAATTAAGGGGAAGCCTGCACCAAATTAAAAAAAAATGGCTTAGGGGTCCCCCCAAAATCCATACCAGACCCTTATCTGAGCACGCAACCTGTCAGGCCACAGGAAAAGAGGGGGGATGAGAAAGCACCCCCCAAACCGTACCAGGTCACATGGCCTCAACATGGGGAGGGTGCTTTGGAGTAACCCCCCAAAGCACCTTGTCCCCATGTTGAATGGGACAAGGCCTCATCCCCACAACCCTTACCCAGTGGTTGTGGGGGTATGCGGGTGGGGGGCTTAACGGAATCTGGAAGCCCCCTTTAACAAGGGGACCCCCAGATCCCGGCCCCCCTATGTGAATTGGTAATGGGTACATTGTACTCCTACCATTTCACAAAAAAAGTTTTTAAAAATAGTAAAAAAGACAGGAGACACTTAGGGACAAGTTCTTTATTAAAAGATAAAAAAAATAAAAAAATAAAAATGTCCAGCGATGTCCATCTATCCTCTATCACGCCACCCGATGAGCCGAAAAAAAAAAGCCGCAAAAGCTCTGCCTCTATGGGAGGCTCCCACTGAGTGACGCTTCTTCTCGATGACAGCTGTAATATAGCTGAGGGCGGGGCCACTCCGTGACGTAAACAGGGGACCCCGCTACGAGTTACGAGCCAGCTACCAGCATTTCATGACTTAGGTTTCGCCGGATAAAAACAGCACCATTGGGAAAGCATTTTATCACACCGATCTTGGTGTGGTCAGCTTTGAGGGCAGAGAGATCTAGGGTCTAATAGACCCCAATTTTTTTCAAAAAATGAGTACCTGTCACTACCTATTGCTATCATAGGGGATATTTACATTACCTAAGATAACAAAAAAATTATTTAAAAAAAAAAAAAAAAAAAAAAAAAAATGAAAAGGAACAGTTTAAAAAAAAAATAAAAAAAAAAAAAAAGCACCCCTGTCCCCCCCGTGCTCGCACGCAAAGGCAAACGCAAGCATCAGTCTGGTGTTATATGTAAACAGCAATTGCACCATGCATGTGAGGTATCACCATGAAGGTCAGATCGAGAGCAGTAATTTTAGTAGTAGACCTCCTCTGTAAATCTAAAGTGGTGACCTGTAAAGGCTTTTAAAAATGTATGTAGTTTGTCGCTGCTGCACGTTTGTGCACAATTTTAAAGCATGTAGTGTTTGGTATCCATGTACTCGGCATAAGATTATCTTTTTTATTCCATCAAACATTTGGGCAATATAGTGTGTTTTAGTGCATTAAAATTTAAAAAAGTGTTTTCTTCCAAAGAAATTGCATTTGAAAAATCGCTGCACAAATACTGTGTGAAAAAAAAGTTGCAACACCCACCATTTTAATCTGTAGGGCCTTTGCTTTAAAAATATATATAATGCTTGGGGGTTCAAAGTAATTTTCTACTAAAAAAATGTTTTTTTCATGTAAACAAAAAGTGTTAGAAAGTGCTTTGTCTTCAGGTGGTTGGAAGAGTGGGTGATGTGTGACATAAGCTTCTAATGTTGTGCATAAAATGCCAGGACAGTTCAAACCCCCCTCCCCCATGACCCCTTTTTGGAAAGTAGATACTCCAAGCTATTTGTTGATAGGCATGTTGAGTCCATGGAATATTTTATATTTTGCCACAAGTTTTGGGAAAAATGACAAACTTTTTTTTGTGCACAAAGTCGTCACTAAATGATATATTGCTCAAACATGGCATGGTTGTATGAGGAATTTCACCAAAAAATACATTCTGCTGCTTCTCCTGAGTATGGGGATACCACATGTGAGACTTTTTGGGAGCCTGGCTGTGTACAGGACCCCAAAAACCAAGCACTGCCTTCAGGTGTTTTTCAGGGTCCTGTACATGGTTAGGCTCCCAAAAAGTCTCACACATGAGGTATCCCCATACTCAGGAGAAGCAGCAGAATGTATTTTGGGGTATAATTCCACATATAACCATGGCATGTGTGAGCAATATAAAATTAATTCATTTATTTTACTATAGCGCTATGGCGCTAATTCGTGCAAATTGCCGCGAATTAGCGCTAATTCGCGCTAAAACAGTATTCTCAATAGCGCTGGTGAGAAAATACTCCCAAAATCGAATTCACTATAGCTCCCTGAAACTAAATAGCACCCAAACCCTTACTCTGCTAAAACCTAGAGAATTGCACATGGAAATAATGTTTAGAGCATGATATAATTGCCTAAATGGTACTGAAATATGCGGTATTTTATTTAAAGATTATCTGCTTTTAAACTGTGTGAAAAAGTGATTTCTACACTGAAATATCTTTAAAAGTCTGAAAAGTGAAAAATTCCCCGTTTTGGACAACTAGGTGCCAACACAACTGAGCATGCTCAGACCTGAAAATAACTCTCATTTTAACTCAAGTGTCTTTTTTACCTGGAGCTATAGTAAATACCAAAATGAGAGCTAATTAGAGAGCATTTTTTGGGAGTTAAAATCTGCTCTAATTTAGTCCAAATGAAGTTTCAGTCATTGATTCTAATGGAACAATTCTAACTTTCACAAAAAAACCTTTTAATGTTGAGATGAAATGTATCTTTCTGTGAAATAAATTTTCCTTTGCAACATTGTTGCTTCTACTTAAAATATTTTGATTTTAAGAATGCTACAAAGTGGAATGTTTTGATGTTTTGGTAAAATATATTTTTCTCTGTCACTTTCACTTGTTACTCTTCATCTCACAACAATCTTTAACCCAAACTCACACAGGTGTCTTTACAATCCACAAACAAAACCATTGCTGATGAAAATTTAAAATGAATCACAATTTTTTGTGCTTTTTATTATTTCCAAATATTCATAATTTGAGCCCAAAAAATGTGATATGTGTACCAACATCAGAAAGCAAAATGCAATTCCCAAAAATTTGAGGATAATATCACTATTCACTACTAATATCACTATACACTCACCCACAAAGAACCACCAAATATCACAGAATAAATCAAGAAGAATAACTCTTGAGTAATGTAATTCCATCACCTGTATGTCCAAAGAAAAGCAGTAGTTATGTGTATTTATATGTAGTCATGTGTAGGAGAGTCTCACATGTGGCAGCTCCATGGCTTAGAGGTTAGAACTTCTATCTCTGAGGGTCTGGGTTCAAATCCCAACCATGTTACTTCATGTAGAGAAGTTGTCTCATCTCCCAGGTCCTATAACTATGTTTAAATGTAGTAGTTATGTGTAGGAGGGTTCCACCACCATTGTAAGTCTTTTCCATATACACTATATAGCCAAAAGTATTGGGACGCCTGCCTTTACACACACATAAACTTTAATGGCAGCCCAGTCTTAGTCCGTAGGGTTAAATTTTGATTTGACCCACCCTTTGCAGCTAGAACAGCTTCTGGGAAGGCTGTCCACAAGGTTTAGTGTGCCTATGGGAATGTTTGATCATTCTTCCAGAGGCCAGGCACTGATGTTGGGTGAGAAGGCCTGGCTTGCAGTCTCTACTCTAATTCAGCCAAAGGGTGTTCTATCGGGTTGAGGCCAGGACTCTGTGCAGGCCAGTCAAGTTTCTCCACCCAAACTTGCTCATCCATGTCTTTATGGACCTTGCTTTGTGTACTGGTGTGCAGTCATGTTGGAACAGGAAGGGGCTTTCCCCAAACTGTCCCCACAAAGTTGGGAGCATGAAATTGTCCAAAATGTCTTGGTATGCTGACGCCTTAAGAGTTCCCTTATCTGAAACTAAGAGGCCAAGCCCAACCCCTGAAAAACAACCCCACACCATAATCCTCCTCCACCAAATCATTTGGACCAGTGCACAAAGCAAGGTCCATAAAGACATGGATGAGTGATTTTGGGGTGGAGGAACTTGACTGGCCTGCACAGAGTCCTGACTTCAACACAACAGAACACCTTGGGGATAAATTAGAGAGGAGACTGTAGGTCAGGCCTTCTCGTCCAACATCAGTGCCTGACCTCACAAATGCACTTGGAAGAATGGTCAAACATTCCCATAGACACACTCCTAAACCGTGTGGACAAGAGTTGAAGCTGTTATAGCTGCAAAGGGTGGGCCAAATGAGTTTTGAACCCAATACTAATACTGGGATGCCATTACAGTTCATGTGTGTTTAAAGGCAGGCATCCCAATACTTAGGCCAATATACTGTATATTGCTTGTGACACTGAGCATGGCTATGGACTTAGGGCTGGTTCACACCACAGAGATGCAGAGAATATGTGTGGGACTGCCTGGTGGCTAAGTGGGTAGCAGTTCTGTCTAGCAGCACCTGGGATGTTGGTTCAATTCCCCAACATGCTAATGCTTGTGTTGAAGTTTAAATGTTCTCCCTGTGTGGGTTTCTCACCACAATCCAAAGACATGCTGGCATTTTATTTGTCTCCTGTTGAAATAGGTTCTAATGTAAGAAAACGGAAAATTGAATACTTACCTTTCCGTAATTTTCCTTTCCTGGTGCCTACCCATGGCAGCATACCAATCGTTGGTTGCTCCACCCCCGACCAACCCACAGGACCACTTTAACTCTATAAATAAAAGAGTTGTTCCTCCCCACTGTCATTCTTGTAACTAGATCTCATAAAACGAAGGATTATTGAAGGAAGGGTGTATGCTGCCATGGGTAGGCACCAGGAAAGGAAAATTACGGAAAGGTAAGTATTCAATTTTCCATTTTCCTGGTGCCTCCATGGCAGCATACCAATGGTAAATAACTCGCTTACAGGGAGGGTACAGCAATAAGAAATTTAATGAAAAACTACAGCCTTGACATCTGTAAGGTTCTTTCCCCAAATTCCCAGGAAGTAAGAACCACTGGGTCTACACTATAGTGAGACATGAAAGTGTTGAATGACGACCAACTAGCTGCTCGGCAAATTGTCTCAGGGGAGACCCGCGCCAATGCTGCCCAAGAAGAGGCCATTCCCTGAGTGGAATGCGCGCTGACCGCATCTGGAACTGCCAGACCACTAGCTCGATAGGCCCTTTGGATTAATTTTACGATCCAGCTTGCCAAGGTCGTCTTGGATGCTGCCATTCCCTTTCTGGTGCCTTTTGGGATGACAAACAGTCTTTGATCTTTGCAAAATTGTTGTGTTGAGTTTAAATAGTGTCTCAGGGATCTGGCTACATCTAGCTCATGTAATCTTGAACACTCTGGATCTTCTCCAAATGCTGGGAGAACCCATTTCTGATTAAGATGATAGAGAGAAGGTACCTTAGGAATGAATTGATGGATGGGTTGCAAAACCACCCTGTCCGGGAAGAAGGTGATGTAAGGTTCCCGTGATCCTAGAGCTTGGATTTCCGATACTCTGCGAGCCGAGGTGATGGCAATCAAGAATACTGCTTTTAAGGAAATGTCCTCTAGGGTGCAATCTTCTGTGGGAGCAAAGGGAGGATTTGATAGGACATCCAGCACAATCGTCAAGTCCCATTTGGGGTATAATGCTTTCCTGGGAGGTCGCAATCTCAGGACTGCCTTCAAAAAGCGTTCGACCAGAGGGTTCAAAGCCCATCGTGTATCTGTCAGGGCTGAGGGAGCCGAGACCTGGACCTTAAGAGTGTTTAGACCTAAACCTAGATCCAAGCCATTCTGTAGGAAGATAAGCACATTCTGGACCCCAGGGTCCAGGGGATCGAAATGATTAAGCTCTGCCAGTTCTGTAAATTTTCTCCATATTCTGTAATAGGTGGAATTAGTGGAAGACTTCCTTGCCTGTAGAAGTGTTTGAATAACATTATGTGAGCACCCTAAATCATCCAGCCTTTTCCACTCAATTTCCAGACCCTCAAGTCTAGGATGTCCGGATGCGGGTGAGAGAAGTTGTTTTGAGACAGAAGGTCGTTCAGGTGTGGAAGAGGAAGCGGTCTGCATATAGCCAAGTGGACTAGGAGTGTGAACCACGGTCTCATGGGCCAGTATGGGATTACTGCCAAGACTGTGACTTTCTCCGTCGTCAGGCGCTGAAGAAACCTCAATATCAGAGGAGTCGGAGGAAATGCGTATCCTTTCTGAAAATTCCAAGGCTGGGCTAGAGCGTCTACTCCTGTTGACCCTGGGGACGGGAACCTTGAGAAGAACAGAGGCGTCTTCGCGTTGAGTGGAGAGGCAAATAGGTCAATTTGGGGGGTGCCCCATTGTTGGCATATCCAGTCGAAAACCTTGGGATTCAGGGACCACTCGTTGTTGTTGACGAATGATCTTGATAGATGGTCGGCTAACTGGTTCTCGGACCCTGGGATGTATGAGGCCCGCAGGTTGATTAAGTTCCTCTCGGCCCAGGTCAGAATGGGCATCACTTCGCTGAGTAGAGACCTGCTGTGTGTTCCCCCCTGGTTCTGGACATAGGCCACTGCCGCTTTGTTGTCCATCTGTAGGAGTATGGATTTTCCTCTGAGGTAGGTGGCTAAATGTAAGATTGCCATCCATGCCGCCCTTAGTTCCAGTATGTTCGATACTACCACCTCCGAATTGAACTGCCATCTCCCTTGGACTAGTTGACCTTGGAAGTGCGCACCCCAGCCCAACTGACTTGCGTCTGACGTAAGAATGGTCCATGAGATGGGCCCTAGGGAACAGTGAATCTGCAGGTTGGATGGTCTCGTCCAACACCAGAGACTGGACTTCATTATGGATGTGACTAATATCCTCTGATCCAGGCGATTCTTCCTCCACTGTGCCAGAAAGCCCAGTTGGAATCCCTGCAGATGCCACCTGGCCCACTTCACCATGGGTATACAAGAGGAAAGGGAGCCCAGGAGGCTCAGACAGTCTGATGCCAACATGGAGTGGCTTGCCAATACTCTCTTTACCTTCCTTATCAGGACAGGAATCTTTTCTAGGGGAAGTGAAACTGCTCTCTCGAGTGTTGATAAGTGCTCCTAGATATGTCATCTTTTGTGTAGGTGTGAGCTGGCTTTTCGAGTAATTGATTAACCACCCAAACTTGCTCAGGGTGTCTAGGACCAGCCATACATGCATTTCTAGGCTCCTTTTGTGCTGGGATAGAAAGAGGATGTCGTCCAAGTAGTGAAGCACTCGAATCCCTTTTTCTCGAAGAGGAGCCAGGATTGCCACTAGCACCTTGGTAAAGGTTCTGGGAGCTGTTGAGATCCCGAACGGCAGGCATTGAAACTGTAGGTTTAAATCGCCTACTTTGAAACGTAGGAAAGGTTGAAACTGCTGCAGGATAGGTATATGGAGATATGCGTCTTGAAGGTCTATAGAGACCATCCAATCCCCTGGCTGTACTGATAGGATCACTGTATTTAAGGATTCCATTGTGAAATGCTCTGTATGGATGTATCCGTTTTAACCTCTTCAGGTCCAACACGGGCCTCCAGCCGCCCAATTTTTTTGGGACCAAAAAGAGTGGGGAATAGAACCCTGAGTGTTTTTCCAAGTCCGGAACTGGAACTACTGCTTGCTGCCGGATAAGAATTTGTACATACTGAAGAAGGACCTCTTTCTTCTCTTTGGAGGTTGGTATCTTCGTTGGCTGAAAGTGTACAGAAATGCCCCTGAATGACAGTGGAGACTGCCCATTGATCTGTACAATTCTCCACCCAAACCTGGGCAAACGCCCTGAGTCGAGCTCCTACTGGAGCAGTTTGGGTGGATAGGGAGTCAAAAGGACTTCTGGCCCTCAACCGTGGATGTTGAGGTTTTCGGCTTCCCCGCCTTCAAGAAAGTTGCCTGCGAGCCCTTCCAGCCTCTTCTGTACTCCCTGCCCGGGCGGTACGTTCTGGAGTCTCTTGCTCTCTGCTGACCAGCTGGACGTGACACAAATCTTTTCCTCCTGCTTCTGTCTTGGGAAATTAGACCACTTTTCCCTCCTGTGACTCTGGTAATCGCTGCATCCATTTTGTCCCCGAACAAAGCTTTCCCATTGTATGGTATGTGACACCACGATTGTTTTGAGGTTGGGTCGGCTGACCATGGTTTTAGCCACAATGCCCTTCTGGCAGTGATGGAATACAGCATAGCTCTGGAGGAACACTTGAGGACATCAATGGCAGCCTCTGCCATGAAATCTGAGGCCAGCTTCAGCTCATCTAGTGCTTTGATGATCTCGTTAGACCCCACCCCCTGTCTGAGGGCTGTCTCAATATTGTCTGACCATACTCTAGTAGCCCGAGAGATTGAAGTCAGGGCTACTGCTGGCTTACATGCCCCTCCTGCAGCTTGATAAGATTTTTTTAGATCTGAATCGATCCTTCGATCAAGTACATCCCTGAAAGAGACCGCATCCTCTAGAGGCAGTGTTGTATTCCTGGCTAATCTCATAATTGAAGCATCTACCGTTGGAAGCGAATCAAAAAGCTGGGCATCTGCTTCAGCAAGTGGGTATAATTTGAGAAAACGATTGTAAGCTAAGGGTCTTTTATCCACCTTCTGCCATTCATCTGTCACAACTTCCTTTATTTCTTCCATTAAGGGGAAGGTTGATAATTTTTTCTTCAGGTGTGGAAAATATTTCTTTGCTTTAGATGTGTCAGAGGAATAACAGAAACTTTGTTTGCCAGTACCGGCATTTCCCTGTACGCCTGCATGGCAGAATGGCTAATAGGCGTATGCGGGTACACGATTCAGCAGACTGCGTCATGGCGTAACGGCACACATAGACGTACAAGTCAGCGGACGGCAAAACGGCAAAACGGCGTACACACCTTAGCCGCACACGTGAGTTCCCCTATTAGCCCTATAAAAGGCAGCCCAGCTCTCTGGCTTATTGCTGGTTTGTCATTTCAGCTTCTGTGTTCCTGTTCCTTGTTCTGCTATTGACTCCTGCCTGTTGTGACCCGGATTTCCTTGACCATCCTTGAACTTCTCCTGCACTATGACCTCGGCTTGCTTAACGGATTCCTCTTCAGTCTGCTCCAGTGTTTGACCCCCGGCTTCACTTTAAAGACTTCGCTACTGCCTGCTCCAGTGTTTGACCCCCGGCCTATCTTGGACTCTCCTATTGATTGATTCCTGTGTATGACCTTGGCTTGTTTAAACGGACTTCCTTCCTACCGGCTTGCTGTGTTTGACCCCCTGGCTTCTCTACATACTTTGTTCCAGTTATCTACTTCAGGACCAAGGTGTTGGAGCCCCAGTCTGATTCCTCTGCTGATCACCGTCCGGGTGTACCCTGTACGGACTACTACCAGACAGAAGTTCAACACGCAGGCTCCTACTAGTGCCTGGCGACCCGTGCCTCTCTGTGCCCGATACCCTCTGTGCCACCTCCAGGGGTATAGCGCACTCAGCTGCAAGGGGAGCCACTCTCAGCATCTCGGCCCTGGTGAGTACCCTGACAAGATGGAGGCTCTGGATCTTCCTCCCATTGGATTGCGCCCTTTACCGCATTGATAAAGGGTTCCACTAGAGCAAAATCAAAGGCTGAAGCATTCTCTTCTCCCACATCCGAATTGCTTTCAGAAATAACCTCTGTGTCTGGCTGTGGATTGGGTGTATTCACTGCTGCTTCATCTGCGGGTGGGGTTGCTTGATCTTGGGATAAGGCTAACTCCCAGATAGAGTCTTTGATCATTCTTTTGATTGATTCCATTGACTCGAGTTTCTCTCTCTCTTTGTCTCCTGTAGCTTCCAGGAGGCATTGACCACATACCAATTTATCAGGGAGGGCTTGTTTGCCACACACCCAGCATGCTTTCTCTCCTGGATACACAGGTCTGTGCTGGGAGTCCTGTTTACTAGAGGTATGTCGGGATGATCTGTTCCCACTGTGGGAAGTATGGGCCGAGGACGAATGAGAATGACCCGAGCTCTTATGGTCCTTTGATCTTTTATCCATAGAATGTCTATGGGATGATCTGCGGGAAGGTCCATGATGCGGGCTAAGACAAAAAATAGAAAAAAAGACAAGGGTGTTTCAATCAGCCCGGGGTGCTCTTTTCTCTTGATAAAAAAACTTACCTGAAAGTTGCAGCCCTTACCTAGTGGTATGTTGAGGATCTTTTTGATGCGGCATTATAGTACTAGGGACAGCTGAAAAGGAACGATTAACATTTAATACAAAAGTAGTATAGATAGATAGATAGATAGATAGATAGATAGATAGATAGATAGATAGATAGATAGATAGATAGATAGATAGATAGATAGATACTCCCATTCCTCCCTGGTACCTTGGCTGGGCTCCATAGCACAGAGTCAAAAAAGGATAAAGGAGCTGGAGAGGACACCTCATAAATGCTTCCTCTAAGGCTGCTGCTCCTCTACTGACAGTAAGCACTCTTATATACTAGAGAGCGGTCTGGGAGTCCCAAGATGGCCGCCGTCAGCTTCACAGTGCTACTGAGCATGCACCGTGACATCACGCCAAGGCCCCGCCCTGCAGACTCAGAGGAGAGCTACACAGGCACATGAGGCATGCTGTGGAGGTAGGCAAAAACCTCATAGCGTTTTTTAAAAAGCACAAGCATTTAAGCATTTAGGATTTTAGTATGCCGAATAAGGGAATATATAGGAGAGAAAAACTGGCTCCTGTTAACCCACCAGCCCCAAAAAGATCCACAGAAAAACGGGCTCCCATACTTATCTGGCGCTTTTAGCAGCCCAAGCAATGGGACTCCATACTGCAGGAGAGCATGAACCTGCAATGGTCACACCATAAAGCGGTGAGGTAGGGCTGAGCGCTTGATCCTGTAGGAACGAGGACAGAAAAAAGAATGACGGTGGGGAGGAACAACTCTTTTATTTATAGAGTTAAAGTGGTCCTGTGGGTTGGTCGGGGGTGGAGCAACCAACCATTGGTATGCTGCCATGGAGGCACCAGGAAAGTTAATTTTGGACTTTATATTGGAAGCTCATTGCAGCCAGGGACTGATGTTAATGTTTATTAGCACTAATCATGCCCAGGGACTTGGACATTTGAAATTTTAGGGTTTACACTGCACAGGTACATATGCTTAGAAAACTGTTGCTTTGTTTATGTGGATGCAAATGGACTTTGATCTTTGGC
The DNA here is from genome assembly GCA_037952925.1 of Lithobates clamitans. Taxonomy (NCBI): domain Eukaryota; kingdom Metazoa; phylum Chordata; class Amphibia; order Anura; family Ranidae; genus Lithobates; species Lithobates clamitans. The sequence goes on from JBBGZY010000901.1 coordinate 792,165, forward strand.
CTGTAGTTGGAGATTTGATGCACATAGCCAAGGCTCAGACCCCATTCACACAGGGGCAACACGACTTGCAGGTCGCCTCAGCGAGGCGACCTGCAAACGACTTCTGCGGCGGCTTGCAAAACGACTTCTGTATAGAAGTCTATGCAAGTCGCCCCAAGTCGCCCCCAAAGTCATACAGGAACCTTTTTCTAAGTCGGAGCGACTTGCGTCGCTCCGATTAGAACGGTTCCATTGTACAGAACGGGAGGCGACTTGTCAGGCGACTAGGTCGTCTGACAAGTCGTCCCTGTGTGAATGGGCTCTAACACAGTTGCAAATATTATTATGTGTTCCTGCCCATCAGGTGCAATCACTTTAGACATACATGAAGAGACAGATTGAAAGATACTGGTGGGCGTGTACTTCTATTGGGTGTGTCAGTGTGCTAACAATACAACCTCTCTTATATAAAGGCCTGTAGTAGGGGGTGTTTGTTTGGCCTGAGAAGGTCAGGTTTTTTGTTGTGAGGGAGGAGGAATGATATTGGGAGATTTGATGAAATTCTTGTGCATTTTTTCAATCAAAAGTGGGTTTATGTGGCCATGCTGTCAATGTTGTGTGTGTATTGTTCCTGTCTGATCATGCAAACATCGTTTGGAAGCATCTGCTGACCTACTCTTTTTGATCTCGTTTAATCGTGTACACTGAAATGCAGCTTCCAGCAGAACATGGTCACCAATGTATGTATGTGTGGATTGTGGGCTGGTGGTGGGTGTTTTGAATAAGTCTTTTGTAATATTATGTTGGAATGCTTTGTAAGAATGACTGTTAAGTATGTTTCTAAAATCTTGCAGGTAATAATATGATGTGTTGCCCGCTATACACTGAAATTAAAGCTGTGTCCACTCTAAGGGTTTGTCTAATTTTAGATTGTAAGCTCCTATGAGCAGGGCCCTTAAAATTCCGTTGCTAAATGTAGCACCATATATCCTGTCCAAATTTTTTTGAAGCTAGTAAATGTAATTTTTTTTTCTGCTGGTTAAATAAAAGTACATTATTGAGCTTTTGTTGTGTGTGTGTGTGTGTTGTTTTTTTTTGTTTTTTTTTCCTTCTACTTTTCTTTCTCTTTAGTTTTTGTGGGTGGTGATTTTGGGAAAGTGCAATATCTCATATTTTATTTCAATATGTATTTGTGCACCAAAAAACTAATCTCTTTGCCCTGGTTCACATGCTACTTTGAAATTGCGCTACTTCACTTGAAGTAGCACGATTTCAAAATGGCAAGGTCAGTGTGATTTCAGGTGGCTTCATACACAAATGTCTATTGAAGTCGCACCTGAAATCGGCAAAAGTAGTGCAGGAACTACTTTAGCAAATTGATGCGGTGCCACAAAAAAAATGTTGCATTGATTGGAACAGTGCCATTGCCAATAGTCATGCGATTTGATCTCTCAAATCGCATGACTAATCGCTCGCTTCTGCACAACTGTAAGTTAATGATAAAGGTGGAATCTTTATATATAACAGCTGTGGAGAATTGCAGGTAATGAATTTAGCTGGTGGATAGGCAGTGTTTGAATGTGTCAACTCTGGTTCACATTGGTGTGATTTGACATGTCAAATCTGTGGCAATTGCACTGTTCTAATTGGTGCGATTTGTATTGATACTGGTGCAGAAACCTGCACTGATGTCTCTGATGTTGCCCCCACAGTCGGGACTGACATGCAGGAATGAAATTGTGGGAGTTCAGCTGAACGCTTTCTTCCCTTTGTCAGTGTGAACCAGGGTTTAAACTGGGCCTTTTGCCTTTGTAATTCACCTGCTGCTAACCCAGGGACACCATTTCTTATCAAACTCCCTTAAGTTTACCTTCAAATATATGTAGAAATACAGATTTGCATATCTGAAAATAAAAAATACTAATCATGGTTGAGATCAAATATTCGCAGCTGAAATCAAAAGCGTGGTTTCACCTTCTGACCTGGAAATTAGTCATTGTATGCACCCAGAAGTTCCTGTGCTGGTCAGGATCTTCATCTAGGTGGACATGGCGAGGTCTCTTTAGCAGAGAGGAGGTGCTGCTCATTGGCCGGGTAAGTGTAGGATATGTACTTGTACTTAATCAATGCGGGGGTGGATGTCATAGTTAGATTTGGTGTGGGTGGGGTTCATTGATTTGTTTGGCATCACCAAACATTTGCTTCCGTCCTATGTGCACACATCACTTCCTGCATTTGTTCTGCTGATGTAAATCAGTAAGGACTATGCAAGTATAAATGAGAGCTCCTTTTATTAAAATATATATGACAGCTGGGCGAATTTTCCAGCAAATTTGGACCTCTGAGTTGCATGACAAGTTGTACCCCATGATTCTCAATGATAACCATTCATATCTGTGCTACTTTAAGTCGCACCAACTTCAAAGTAGTCCCTGTACTACTTTGGTGTGACTTGAGGTATATCGGGTACAATATTACACCAGCATTCCCAGAAGTTGGGGCCAAATTGCAGCGGCAAAGTGGCAGCAAAATAGTGTGACTTTCAGGTCCCAGCAGTGTGAATGAGATTCAAGGATAACACCTTTGAATTTGGCCCTATTGTCACTTGTGCATCCTGAAGGTGTAGCAAATTCGTCCCAGCACTACCTTGGTTTGACTTTGATGCAATTTGAGGTCCATACACCACAAGATTACACAGACATTGCTTCAAGTCATGACAAAGCTGTGCAATTTTAAGGTCGCACGAGTGCAAATTGGGCCTTATTCAAAGGTGTTATCAATTAATCGCATTAGTTACTTTCACACTTGGGTGACTTTTCATGGAGCTTTGGACCTCAGAGTCACATGAAAAGTTGTCCCCCTTGATTTCCATGCATATTTATTAGAGCTGCACGATTAATCGTCATCGTGATTTTTTTCCCCTTTACGATCTTGAAAAAAGCGTTTCACGATTCTTGCTATGCAAATAACTCTCTCTGCTCTTCTGAAGCCACAGCCGAAAAACCAGGAAGTCTGCGAAGAATTAGAACATTCTTTATCAGTGAACTTAACTAGAAACCTTGTAACAATTTGTCAATTAAATAGAATTCTGTGTAAGTGAGAAAAGTTTAACCACTTAAACACTAAACATTTTTCTGACATTTGTTGGTTTCAGGTTAAAATCATTTTTTTTGCTACAAAATTACTTAAAACCCCCCAACATTATATATTTTTTTTAGTAGAGACCCTAGAGAATAAAATGGTGGTTGTTACAATATTTTATGTCACACTGTATTTGCGCCTTTGAAATGCAATTTTTTTTGGAAAAAATTACTTGAATGAATTAAAAAAAAAAAAAGAAAAGTTAGCCCAATTTCTTGTGGGATAATGTGAAAGATTTTACATCGCGAGAATCGTGATCTTTTTATTCTAAGCAAAAAAAATTGTGATTCTCATTTTGGCCAGAACCGTGCAGCTCTAATATCTATGCAACTTCACCCATGTTCATATAGGTCTGAATTGACATGTCAAATTGTAGGCCAAATCGGCGCCAATTGATGACAATGGAACTGTCCGAATTGGTGCGACGCCACAACGATTCCAAAAAGTAGTTCCTGCACTACTTTGGGCGACTTCAGGGGGCCATTTCTTACCTTCCAACTTTTTGAGATGGGTATAAGGGACACCTATTAGCAAAAGTAGGTAGGCATAGGACACCTTCTTAAAGGAGAACAGTTGGGACCTATGTGATTTCACTAGACATCTGTGCAGGAAAGTGCACTGATGTCTCTGAAATCGCTGACAAAGTCGGGCTGAGTCACACTTGTGCAACTTTGGACATCAGAGTCGTATGACAAGTCATACCCCATGATTTTCAATGTGTACCATTCATATCTGTGCGACTTCAAGTAACACTGACTTCAACGTAGTCCCTGTACTACTTTGGTCTGACTTTGATGCAAGTTGAGGTCCATAGACCTCAAGTTTACACAGGCATTCAATGGAATTGCGGAAAAATTGCTGATGCAAAATCGTGGGAAAGTTGCGTGTCTTTCCCTGCGACTCCTGCGTCCATAGACCTCAAGATTACACAGGCATTGCTTAAAGTCGCATTAAAATCTCGCAACTTTCAGGTCGCACAAGTGTGAAAGGTGCCTAAGTCACTGTGCTGAGTACTATTTTATACCTAGAATATAAAGTAGTCCCACCATCAAACACTAGTAAACATATTTTCCCAATATAATTGTGCTCAAATTGCTGAAAATCACACAGATGGTATCACCTACTGAAAGCTTGCATTGTACTCAGCAGCATATGCTGAAAAGCGGCAAATGCCTATTAGCCAATGCCACATCGGCATGAGCATGGTTGTTACTATAATATTAATGCCTGAAATGCAAAACATTATTGTATTGAATCAAACATTAGTAAATGTATTTTCTCTGTAGGTAAGTGCTCAGCTCTGTAGCATAGCGGTATACCCTGCTGCCTCCAAAAGTTCAAGCCATGAATTCAAATCCCACTGACAGCATCACCTCCTGGAAGTGTGCATTGTACTCAGAAGCATAATTAGCCAATGCACATCAGCTTGCTTTTTTGTTCCATATTTTAACTCTTCAAATGCATGCAATGGTATGTACTTATTCAATAATATTATGGTATGGAATTCCAAAATTCAAGGAAAAAAATGTCGTAGGGTCCCCCCAGTACATACCAGGCCCTTCGGTATGGACTTTAAGGGGAACCCCACACCAAAATGTAAAATACATTTGATGTGGGGCCCCCCAAAATCCATACCAGACCCTTATCTGAGCATGCAGCCTGGAGGTCAGGATAGGGGGGGACCAGTGAGCACCCTCCCCTTCTGAACCTTACCAGGCCACATGCCCCAAAGCACCTTTTCCCCATGTTGATTGGGACAAGGGCCTCTTCCCGACAACCCTGGTCAGTGGTTGTCGGTCTGCAGGCAGGGGGTTTATCAGAATCTGGAAGCCCCCTTTAAAAAGGGGGCTCCCAGATCCTGCCCCCTATGTGAATAGGTATGGGGTACATTTTACCCCTACCCATTCACCAAAAAAGCAGTGAAAATCAATAGCCGGTTTTTGACAAGTCCTTTATTGTAAAATAGCTCCAAGCTGTCTTCTTCCCTGAGCCATCTTCTCCAGACGCTGTCTCTCCCTCCTCCATCTTCTCCCCGAGCTGTATTCTCCCAGAGCCGTCTCTCCTGCCGCCGCCATCTTCTCCATCTGCTGTGTTCTTCCGCACCGCTGGTTACCCGCTAATAAAAAAAAGCTGCTCTTCTTCCATGGTGGTCTTCCTCCGCTGTGTTGTCACCCGCTGTGTGGCATCTCTTACATAGCCATGGAGCGGACTCTCCGGGTGACATTATCGGATGGCCACAGAAGACCACCACAAGAAGAGCGGCTTTTTTTTATTAGTGGGTAACCGGCTGCGCTGAAGAACACATCAGCGGGACAAGATGGTGGCAGCAGGAGAGACAGTTCGGGGAGAAGAAACATCAAACATTAGTGAATGTATTTTCTATGTATTTTCTATGTATTTTCTATGTATGACTGTGCTACACCCAATAGGCTAGCGGTCAGCACTTCTACCTTGAAGAACTCATGGGTTCAATTCCCACAGAGAAATACTAAAAGATTGAATTGGTGAAAAAAAGCAAATGACTATTAGCCAATTAGCCAAAGCAGCATATGCTGAAAATAGGTGAATGCCAATTAGCCAATGCACTTTAAATTTGGCTGATTCTATTATATTAACTCTTCAAATGCATGCAATGATATGTAAGTATTCAATACTATTATGGTGTGAAATTCCAAACACCACACACTAACTAATGGGCAGATTACATTTTTTTGTTTGTTCATTTTAATTCACTTGTGCACTGAAAAAATAAACACAGCTGGGGGATGGTAGGTTGGCTGGTATTTGAACTTGTACCATGAGTGCTGTGGAGACATCTGAGCAGCCTACTAAGCCATTGTGCTAAGTATGAGACCTGTATAATAGTGTAGTATGATTAAAGAATGAATATAAATAATTACCGCTTTAAAGTCACCTAAATTAAAAAATAAAAAACAACATACAACAAATAGGTAACCTAAATGTTTAATACATGTAACTTTACAGAATAGACATTACTATGGAATAATCATTCATAATTGCATTAGTTAGCAAAAGAAGGAAAAAACTAGGAATACTAATTGCAACATACATCAATAGATGCACACAAGGTAGAGCACATCTCACATAAAAATGTTTCTTTCACATACATGGATCATGGTTACAGTGCAGTACTATATAACAACTTGGTAGGAATTGGCATTTGCATATACGCGGAAGCGCTAATTAGTGCCAGCTTAGAATTTACTAACATGTGTTTCTCACTAATAGCGCTAATTTTTCATTCGCACATTCGCCTGTTGAAATTTTATTTGGCTAAAATGGGAGCTATTATTTGCCATAGTGCCCAGTACTTCCTGGCGCTATAGTAAATGACCCCCATAGACTTTAACGGTGTTCGCGTGCTCGAACAAACTTTTTTCCTGTTCACATGTTCTGGGGCGAACCGAACGGGGGGGGGTCTGCTCATCCCTACCTAGCAGTAAAAAGGGTCGCTGGTTCGTATTCCCAACCACACCACAAGACTACCTGCCTGGAGTTTGCATGTTCTCCCTGTGCCTGTGTGGGTTTCCTCCGGGTACTCCGGTTTCCTCCCACACTCCAAAGACATGCTGGTAGGTTAATTGGCTTCTGTCTAAATTGGCCCTAGTATGTGAATGTGAGTTAGGGACCTTAGATTGTAAGCTCCTTGAGGGTAGGGGCCCATGTGAGTGTATAATGTATATGTAAAGCACTGCATAAATTGACGGCACTATAGAAGGACCTTAAATAAAAATAAATATGTCTTCACTAATATTATGGTGTGAATCTCCAAAACACCATACACTAGCTAACAAGCAGTTTACATTTGATAAACTTTATTGTATGGTATATAAACCATCAAACACTAGTAAAAGTATTTTGGATATATAATCATGCTTAGCCCAATAGGCTAGCAGTTAGCACCTCTACCTTCAAAAATTTGAGTATTGAAAGTCTCATGGGTTCAAATCCCACAGAAGAATCCTAAAAGATTACTATTGGTGGAGAAAAGGAGAATTACTGTTAGCCAATTAGCCAAAGCAGCATACAGTGAATGGCAAGTAGCCAATACACTTTAATGTGGTTGATATTATTGTATTAACTCTTCAAATGCTTGCAATGGTATGTAAGTATTCACTAATATTATGGCGTGAATCTCCAAACACCACACACTAGCTAACAAGCAGTTTACATTTGATAAACTTTATTGTATTGTGGGAGTGGCTAGGTGGTACCGTAGGATGCAGCACCTCATCCCCAAAATAATCAGATAGCTATTGGGTATGTGGACGGGGGATTATAACGGTGCTCAGGTCAGGGGGTATATAGAAGAAAAGCACAAAAAAAGGAGAATTTGTAAAAGACAAAAGTTACAAACTTTATTAATGATAATACAAACAATAAAAAATTGCACTTGGAACAATAGACACATTAAAATAGGTACGTATACTGTATATGACCCATAATATGATGGAGTGGGCCAGATGGAGGTGGCCGACAGAGAGGGGGGCTCAATTTCCTACATGTTTCGCCAAGACATTGGCTTCTTCAGGGAACAAGAGCTCAAATATGGGTATATAAAGGGGATTCTGTATATGGAGATATAGAAAACATCATGTAATCAAAATATATTTAACAATACAGTACATCGTATACATTCAGAAGGGTCAATATTGTGGCTGGAAAAACATGCAACCCAAGGAACCCAAAAATCCTGACGATGCAAACGTACCTGCGGCGTCAGTACCAAGGGGGAGGCCGTACGAAGGCGTTACCACAGGGAGGTAAGCAGGTCGCGCCGTAAAGTGTGCCTGCAGGGGGTATACAGTAGACCTGGCAATGGAGTGTGTTGACATTGTGTGAGTAGTAGTTGAGTTTGGACATACGCAAGGCAGAAGATAGTTACATATCGATTGCATGAGACTAAAATGTGTAAAAGTATATGGGTAATGTAACAAAATCGCATTGAAAAAGTGTAAACTCACGTTTTACTCTAAAAGCCGATGGAATAAAGAGGACACGGAGTGCCTACAGGTGGATACACACAAAAACACAGCAAAACAGTCGATGGGGTAAGCCAAATCGACGGTCAGTTGAAAAGGAGCCTAAGTGAAAGGATAATTTGCTTGAGAAATAGTACTAATGATTATTTTGAAATTTGGCTAGGCAAAAGTGATCTGAAAAGTACTTACTTAATATAATCAGCTATTAACTAAAGATGTACTGGTGGTGCAGTAGCACGAATGGAGTGTCAAGCTTGGAAGTTTTTTGTTAGATAGTTTTTGAAGTAAGGTAGCAATTACGATGCCTACCTAGATAAAAATGAATGCAGGAGAAAAGTTTTAGGATAGCATAGATTCTATTGGGCAGGTGGAATTGATAAGGGAACAAAAGGTATCTTACCTAATAAGCCCTATAACATATAGTGTCACTCAGAGGAGAACAGCATTGGCCAAAAAAGTGGGTGATGAATGCTAAGGTAGCTCCTATAAGAAATAATAGAGGGCACTGTAAGTAGTGCACAAAGAGAAAACCATTGCAGAGTGTCATCAGAGGAGGGGATTACCTGAATGCTGTGTGTGGAGTGGGTGTAGGCACGTCCCTCGTCCAACAGAGGGACTGAGGAACTGGCCGGTTGCTAATATACCCCCCACATCTGATCAGATACTGATCAGGTGTGCGGACGCAAGTGGAAGGCATCCGCGCCTGCGCACATTGCAATGCCGTGGAACTGCAAGTTCCATCATGCAACGCGCGCGCATGCTCGGAACTGGCGGGCCGAGTGGCGAATGGGAGAGCGAGACGCAGTGGAATGGGAAGTACCAAGGCGCATCCCCCTCCCACCTGCTGATGGAAACAGAGGGACCAGAGAGTCCGAGTGCTGCGCGGACACCGTGGGCAGACAGAGATCTGCCCTGGGCGTCCGTACAGGCACGAACAGCGCTGGCGATGCGCCTCCCGAAGGGGGAGCCGACGCCACGGCCATCACACCCAGGCACTAGGAGGACGAAGATACGGTGCGATCCGGTGATGGGGCACGTCAGGTGCATGTATGGGAGTGGGCGGAGACACAGGGTGAGGGAGCTGTGTCTACCCTCACATGGCAATCCACAAGGGTCAGTGGGGATGCCATAAATGCCTGTATGTCAGCCCACAATATCCAGCCACAAACTGAAAACCATGCATAGAGGACCACAGGGTCCTAGTTACAAAGTAGAGCCTCTAAAAGGACAAAAAGAGATACTCATATAGCATAATCTAACATTATAGAAACCGATGGGTCAAAAACATATTTTTAGTGTTGATACAATATCAAAAGATTATTTTAACATATCTGCAAGTGCAAAAAGGTATTGAAGTTGAACCAGACTTGGAAAATAAACAATAATAAAGAGTATTGCTGAAAGGAAAAATGCACTTATAGCAAACAACAATATCACGATGGTATAGGATGTATTAAAAGGGCTGTAGAGTAAACCACGGGTGCAGCCATGGCAGAGAAACCGGGGAGCAAGGGGAATGAGAGGCAGAGCAGAGAGAGGAAGGAACGAAGCGGGACAGGTCAGTGAGGGCAAAGACAGTAGAGACTACAAACGACGCTGACTGAGGGGTGGGCATAAGAAAAAAAGGGTGTATGATGTATTACGAATATGAAACACCCAAATAAAGATATTACAGAAAGGGTTTGAAACTAATATATTCATTAAGTCCTGGAAAATTGGTAGCATTTAATGTATGGATCCATTTTGTTTCAAGTCTTAATAACTTATTATCAATGCTGCCGCCTCTAATATGTGGAGAAACATGTTCGAGTGCGGAAAACGAAATCACATGGGGATCAGAATTATGTTGGGCAGCAATGTGCCTGTTAATGGCAGTGGTAGTAATGTTTTTGTATAACGGTTTGATGTGATCACGGATGCGGATCTGGAATGGACGTTTAGTTTTGCCAACGTAGTATGAGCCGCATTGGCATTGAGCCAAATATACGACACCTACGGTGGCACAGGTGACACGATGTCTGATGGCATGAGTGTTTCCATTGGGCAGATTCACCAATTGTGAGTTGGTGACAAATGCACATATGTCACATCTGCCACATTGGTATGTACCTGTGGCAGTGGACATGTGTACAGTGTCAATGGCATGGTGGCTGTGAATAAGTCGGTCACGAAGTGAAGGGGGTCGACGATATGTGATGTCGGGGTATGTGTTAATGTACTTCGCAATGATAGGATCTGATGTGAGTAGGGGCCAAAATTGATTAAGAATGCCCTTTACTTGGGTATGTTGATTCGAAAATTGGGTAATGAGTCGTATCGGTTGTTTACGATCAGGTGATTTGTCGGAAAAGACCAAATCTTTTCTGTTGAGTCTCTTTGCCTTGTTAAAGGCTTTTTTCAACAGGGAGTGGCTGTAGCCTCGATCCAGGAGTCTGTCGTACAGTTCCTGTGCTGCCCTGAGGAAGTCTTCCTCTCGGGTACAGTTCCGTTTTATCCTCAGATATTGACTGAAAGGGATGCTTCTAAGTAGAGGCTCAGGGTGGGCACTCTGGGCATGCAGTATCGTATTGCCCGAAGAGGGCTTGCGGTAAAGGGCAGTATAGATTTGGCCATTGGGTTGCAGGCCGATCTCAAGGTCCAAAAAGTGGATCTGAGACTGGCTACACTCCATGGTAAACCTGAGATTGAACGTGTTCAGGGTGAGATACTGGACAAACGAGACAAGTTCTTCCTTGGTACCTGACCAGAACAGCAATATGTCGTCTATATATCTGTACCAGGATATCACCCTGGACCAGTAAGGATTGGAGTGGGCCGGATCAAATAATTCTCTCTCCCACCCCCCCAGGTAGAGGTTGGCATAGGCAGGGGCGCATTTAGTCCCCATGGCCACACCTTGTACCTGGAGGAAGTGGGAGGAGCCGAACATGAAGTAATTCCGAGTTAGTATAAATTTCAGTAAATCGAGGACAAAGTCCCCATATGTGTCATATTGGGGGCCTCTTTCCCGGATTAGTTTTTTGATTACTGAGATTCCTCTATTGTGAGGAATGATGTTGTATAGACTTTCCACGTCCAAGGCTACCAGCCATGTGTTGGTTGGTAGAGTTTGACCATCAAGTATGCGCAGAAGGTGGATAGTGTCCTTGATGTATGAGGGCAAGGCTACTACATGTGGTGCCAGGTATTTATCGACCAATGCGCTGGCCGATTCAGTGAGACATTGTCGACCGGACACAATTGGACGGCCTGGGGGATGATCTAGGGATTTATGTAGTTTTGGGAGGGAGTAGAAGGTAGGGGTTCTAGGTTCAGTGACACTCAAGAACTTCCATGTGTTGGAATCTATATATCTTCGTCCTCCTAGTGCCTGGGTGTGATGGCCGTGGCGTCGGCTCCCCCTTCGGGAGGCGCATCGCCAGCGCTGTTCGTGCCTGTACGGACGCCCAGGGCAGATCTCTGTCTGCCCACGGTATCCGCGCAGCACTCGGACTCTCTGGTCCCTCTGTTTCCATCGGCAGGTGGGAGGGGGATGCGCCTTGGTACTTCCCATTCCACTGCGTCTCGCTCTCCCATTCGCCACTCGGCCCGCCAGTTCCGAGCATGCGCGCGCGTTGCATGATGGAACTTGCAGTTCCACGGCATTGCAATGTGCGCAGGCGCGGATGCCTTCCACTTGCGTCCGCACACCTGATCAGTATCTGATCAGATGTGGGGGGTATATTAGCAACCGGCCAGTTCCTCAGTCCCTCTGTTGGACGAGGGACGTGCCTACACCCACTCCACACACAGCATTCAGGTAATCCCCTCCTCTGATGACACTCTGCAATGGTTTTCTCTTTGTGCACTACTTACAGTGCCCTCTATTATTTCTTATAGGAGCTACCTTAGCATTCATCACCCACTTTTTTGGCCAATGCTGTTCTCCTCTGAGTGACACTATATGTTATAGGGCTTATTAGGTAAGATACCTTTTGTTCCCTTATCAATTCCACCTGCCCAATAGAATCTATGCTATCCTAAAACTTTTCTCCTGCATTCATTTTTATCTAGGTAGGCATCGTAATTGCTACCTTACTTCAAAAACTATCTAACAAAAAACTTCCAAGCTTGACACTCCATTCGTGCTACTGCACCACCAGTACATCTTTAGTTAATAGCTGATTATATTAAGTAAGTACTTTTCAGATCACTTTTGCCTAGCCAAATTTCAAAATAATCATTAGTACTATTTCTCAAGCAAATTATCCTTTCACTTAGGCTCCTTTTCAACTGACCGTCGATTTGGCTTACCCCATCGACTGTTTTGCTGTGTTTTTGTGTGTATCCACCTGTAGGCACTCCGTGTCCTCTTTATTCCATCGGCTTTTAGAGTAAAACGTGAGTTTACACTTTTTCAATGCGATTTTGTTACATTACCCATATACTTTTACACATTTTAGTCTCATGCAATCGATATGTAACTATCTTCTGCCTTGCGTATGTCCAAACTCAACTACTACTCACACAATGTCAACACACTCCATTGCCAGGTCTACTGTATACCCCCTGCAGGCACACTTTACGGCGCGACCTGCTTACCTCCCTGTGGTAACGCCTTCGTACGGCCTCCCCCTTGGTACTGACGCCGCAGGTACGTTTGCATCGTCAGGATTTTTGGGTTCCTTGGGTTGCATGTTTTTCCAGCCACAATATTGACCCTTCTGAATGTATACGATGTACTGTATTGTTAAATATATTTTGATTACATGATGTTTTCTATATCTCCATATACAGAATCCCCTTTATATACCCATATTTGAGCTCTTGTTCCCTGAAGAAGCCAATGTCTTGGCGAAACATGTAGGAAATTGAGCCCCCCTCTCTGTCGGCCACCTCCATCTGGCCCACTCCATCATATTATGGGTCATATACAGTATACATACCTATTTTAATGTGTCTATTGTTCCAAGTGCAATTTTTTATTGTTTGTATTATCATTAATAAAGTTTGTAACTTTTGTCTTTTACAAATTCTCCTTTTTTTGTGCTTTTCTTCTATATACCCCCTGACCTGAGCACCGTTATAATCCCCCGTCCACATACCCAATAGCCAACCAAACTTTATTGTATAGTATATAACACATCAAACACTAGTAAAAGTATTTTGCATGTATAATTGTACTCAGCCCAATAGGCTAGCAGTTAGCACCTCTACCTTCAAACATTCAGGTATTGAAAGACTCATGGGTTCAAATCCCACAGAAAAATCCTAAAAGATAGCATTGGTGGGAAAAGGAGAATGCCAGTTATCCAATTAGCCAAAGCAACACAAACATATATATATATATACTGAAAATAGGTGATTGCCAAGTAGTCAATGCACTTTAATGTGAAAGTTTTTATTGTATTAACTCTTTAAATGCATGCAATGGTAGGTAAGTATTCAATTATAATATGATGTGACATTCCAAACACCACACACTAGCTAAAGGGCAGTTTACATTTATTTGTTTGTTTATTTTAATTCACTTGTGCACTGAAAAAATAAACACAGCTGGTGGATAGTAGGTTGGCTGTTGTTTGAACTCATACCATGAGTGGTGTGAAGATATCCAAGCAGACCACTAAGCCATTGTGCTAAGTACAAGACCTGCAGCTGAAGTGGTTAAAAAAAATCCTGGGAGGCCTGTGTTTAGTCTATTTATACAAGAGCTCAAACTTGTAACTTTTAAGTTTCTAGCTACCAGACAAGCAATTGCAAACCTTTTGAGGCAATGGATAGTGTGTTTTTGGGCACTATGATTCAGAAGAAGATGACAGCTATTCTGAATGGCATACATAAATACTTCTACAAAGTTTTGTCTCTTTGGAGGCTTTGCGTCTCTCAATGCTGTTAATTAGGATTAGTTTATACATTATCTCAAATAAAGGGGGCTGTTTCAATGTACATGAAGTCATTTGTTCTTTCACAACTCACATCAGCATAAGGTTTCCCAACCCATGTGTCTTTTCATATCCCTTTTATCCTTGCTTTTCTTTTCCATCTCTAACTACCATAATAGTTTTAATGTAGTTATATTTGCTGTGTTATTTCTTTGCCTTACCCATAATAATAGGCTCACATGTTGTGGCTGCTGTTTGTAATGTCATGACTGACTGATCTCTATATGTTCATGTAGTGCTAGAATAAATTACAAAACAAAATAAATATATATATATATATATATATATATATATATATATATATATATACACATATATATACTGCTGTTGACACCTAATATGTGATCTCACATATGCCACAATATAACTAAACTTTAATAGTGTCATGCTGCTGCATACATTTTTAGTACACAGTAACTCATAACAACACTAGTATACTCTAAACATAGTGACGTCACAAATGTGTAAATATAAATGTGATAAAAAAATAGCCAGGTGGAATCCCAGCTAATAATCAACCATCAAACATAACAAACATTAAAAGGTGAACCTTGAATTCAAACACTTCCAATCAATGTCCACAGAAATACTAAAATAGTAAAAAGAGTCCAAGTAATCCGATTGTAACTCATGTGATATTTACTTGTTTTATGAATGTGTAACCATAACTCCAGTTCTGAACATACAATGTAAAATTCACATATGCCCACACCTTTGTGCAAATTGAGTCCTCATCTTCAACCTATGGCCCACACCACATAGGTCATAATGTACATATGAACTCTTATGAGGGTAACAGAGATGTCAGATGCTACTAACTAACTAAGTTGGGATCCCACTTGCCCACTATGATGAGCTCAAATGTATATAGAAGAAACTATCGTAGTGCATTATGCATCAATAATTAAAATATTTATTAAAAAAGGCAGTCACAATAAGGAAAAATATAACCGCATATCAACTAGGGTAATCTGAACACCACAGAATACAGTCCGCGTCACTTCCGGATTCCATGCATGATGGTATCACCCAGCTCTGCCCAATGCGTTGTGTTCCAATCCATGTGATTCCTTCAGGGGATCACCTGGGTATACTAAAACAATGTTACTGTGTACTATATGTTTATACAGCAGCTCAACACTGTTACAGTTTAGCATGCAATGCTTTAGCTAGCTTGTACCTGATTGTCAAAGGGATAAGACATCTTCCTGTTCACACAGCCTCCTTTGCATGCCTTGTTACTGCCTCTGCATTGCATCACAAATGAGGGCATGCTAATATGATGAAATATCATCTCCAACCTGCAGGTAAGCTCTCTGTGTGTCTGTCAGATCTAAATACTTTGTAGCTCATCACCTGCATGAGTGCTCGATTGAAAGATCCAGGGATTGTTGGAAATGTAGTTTATTTGCAGGCTTCAACCTACAGACCATCCTCAATCCTGAGGGAACATCCCAGAATTTCAGCCAAAGCTCGGCATCCCGCAGGTCAAGGCTGTTTTCCTGATCCCAATGCTGGAACAAATTTCAGCACTTGGCACCACGAATTAGGTTTGCAGAAAGCCAGTAGGGAGAGATGCCAGTTGCAGTGGTAGCTGAAAGGGGATCACAGTGTTGAGGACCAATGGCACCCTGCAGGCAATGCAGGGCATGTGTCCTGGATGCCCTGGATCCCAGATACTGTAATCCCCTGAAGGCTCCCACTGTAGCAGCCATCATCTATCCCTGCTGGCTGCCTATCACAGCAAAACACAAAAGACTCCTAGACTCCTCCTCCACTCTGATGAGCCACAGTGAACCAAAATCTCATTCATAGTGCCTGCATATATATGTCCTTAGTGTTATTAGCATCTTAAAGCTCAGAGTGTTTTTAGATGTAAGGACACCTAGGATGCTGTGATATTTTTTTCATATACAGTATCTCACAGAAGTGAGTACACTCCTCACATTTTTGTAAATATTTTATTATATCTTTTCATGTGACAACACTGAAGAAATGACACTTTGCTACAATGCAAAGCAGTGAGTGTACAGCTTGTATAACAGTGTCAATTTGCTGTTCCCCCAAAATAACTCAACACACAGCCATTAATGTCTAAACCGCAGGCAACAAAAGTCAGTACACCCCTAAGTGAAAATTTCCAAATTGAGCCCAATTAGACATTTTCCCTCCCTGGTGTCATGTGACTCATTAGTGGTTCAAGGTCTCAGGTATGAATGGGAGCAGGTGTGTTAAAATTGGTGCTATCGCTCTCACTCTCTCATACTGGTCACTGGAAGTTCAACATGGCACCTCATGGCAAAGAACTCTCTGAGGATCTGAAAAAAAGAATTGTTGCTCTATATAAAGTTGGTCTAGGCTATAAGAAGGTTGCCAAGAGCCTGAAACTGAGCTGCAGCACTGTGGATAAGACCATACAGCAGTTTAACAGGACAGGTTCCACTCAGAACAGGCCTTGCCATGGTTGATCAAAGAAGTTGAGTGCACATGCTCAGCGTTATACCCAGATGTTGTCTTTGGCAAATAGATGTATAAGTGCTGCCAGCATTGCTGCAGAGGTTGAAGGGGTGGGCGGTCAGCCTGTCAGTGCTCAGATCATACGTTGCACACTGCATCAAATTGGTCTGCATGGCTGTCATCTCAGAAGGAAGCCTCTTCTAAAGTTGATGCACAAGAAAACCTGCAAACAGTTTGCTGAAGACAAGAGACTAAGGACATGGATTACTGGAACCATGTCCTGTAGTCTGATGAGACCAAGATAAACTTATTTGGTTCAGATGTTGTCAAGCGTATGTGGCAGCAACCAGGTGAGGTGTACAAAGACAAGTGTGTCTTGCCTACAGTCAAGCATGGTGGTGGGAGTGTCATGATCTGGGGCTGTTTGAGTGCTGCCTGCACTGGGGAGCTACAGTTCATTGAGGGAACCATGACTGCCACCATGTACTGTGACATATTGAACCCGAGCATGATCCCCTCCCTTCGAAGACTGCACCGCAGGGCAGTATTCCAACATGATAACGACCCCAAACACACCTCTAAGATTACCACTGCCTTGCTAAAGAAGCTGAGGGTAAAGGTGATGGACTGGCCAAGCATGTCTTCAGACCTAAAACCTACTGAGCATCTGTGAGGCATCCTGAAATGGAAGGTGGGGAGCGCAAGGTCTCTAACTTTCACCAGCTCCGTGATGTCATCATGGAGGAGTGGAAGAGGACTCCAGTGGCAACCTGTGAAGCTCTGGGGAACTCCATGGCCAAGAGGGATAAGGCAGTGCTGGAAAATAATGGTGGCCACACAAATAATTGACACTTTGGGCCCAATTTGGACATTTTCAATTAGGGGTGCACTCACTTTTGTTGCCAGTGGTTTAAACATTAATGGCTGTGTGTTGAGTTATTTTGAGGGGACAGAAAATTTACACTGTTATACAAGCTGTACACACACTACTTTACAATGTAGCAAAGTGACATTTCTTCAGTGTTATCACATGAAAAGATATAATAAAATATTTACAAAAATGTGAGGAGTGTACTCACTTCTGTGAGATACTGTATATGAAAAAAATATCACAGCATCCTAGGTGTCCTTACATGTAAAAACACTCTGAGCTTTAAGATGCTTTAAAATGTGAGGGGTGTACTCATTTTGTGAGATACTGTATAAGCAGGCAGTCTTGACAGTGCAGAGAAAGATAAGAATTTAATATTTGGGAGATGCAGCATGCTTGTAAAAACATTTCATTTAGATTGCTATTTAGCAATTTTCTCACAAAGGAAAAGACACCCGTAGATACATATCATTATAGTTAAAACAATTGTGGTGTATCAGGTGAACGTCATATTACAGTATCACAAATTTGTAGAAAATGCAGCAATGGATTGTGTGTTTTTAACCCTTTCTTCGTAATAATAACTGCTTCCCACCCAGGCTATTATAAAATGACCCAATGGGAGTCCCATTGTTCTTGGTGGATGTCATAAGATGTCCTCCTCAGAACGTGCCGTGTGCGGGCCCAACAGGCTACACCCTGGAGTAATCTGTCACCCGCTGTGTTCACCAGGCACAGTGGATGACAGATTAGTGTACTGGCCCACTGCCAGTACCGTGTGATCTCTGTGACCAATAACAGCAGATCTCATGACAATTGTAAAGCAACGAATCAAAAAATGTCAGTGTCTCTGCTCACCACTGCATCAGTTATATGATGATGCTGTACTGCACTGGTGACAGTATGTAAAAAAAAAGTGGAAAAACTATTTTTTTTTTATTTCTTCATTTTCCAAAAAAATTGTGGCAAAAAATGACAGATTCATAAAAAGTGCCATGCCTCTTATTAAATACCTTGGACTGTCTACTTTCCAAAAAGGGTCATTTGGGGATATACTGTTCTGGCATATTCGTGCCTCAGGAAATGAGATAGGCCTTCAATACATAAGGATTACCGTATATACTCGAGTATAAGTCGAATTTTTCAGCACATTTTTTTGTGCTGAAAGTGCCCCCCTCGACTTATACTGGAGTCAAGCACTTTTCTGCAGCAAAAAATTTCATTTTCCAAACCGAATTTGGGGCCCCGTATCTCAGGGCCACTTTGTTCTAGGAACCCCAAATTTGGTGTGCAAACCCAATGGAACTGGTACCATAACATATCAAGAGCTGGGGTTCCTAGTACTAAGTGGCCCCGAGATACAGGGCCCCAAAATCGGTTTGGAAAATGGCATTCTATGCTGTAGAAAAGTGCTTGACATTTTCTGAACCGACTTTGGGGCCCCGTATCTCAGGGCCACTTTGTGCTAGGAACCCCAAATTTGGTGTGCAAACCCAGTGGAACTGGTACCACAACATATCCAAATCTGGGGTTCCTAGCACTAAGTAGCCCTGAGATACGGGGCCCCAAAATCGGTTCGGAAAATGTCATTCTCTGCTGCAGAAAAGTGCTTGACATTTTCTGAACCGATTTTTGGGGCCCTGTATCTCGGGGACACTTGGTGCTAGAAACCCAAGCATTGGATATTTTATGGTGCTAGTTCCACTGGGTTTGCACACCAAATTTGGGGTTCCTAACACTAAGTGGCCCCAAGATACAGGGCCCCAAATTTGGTCAACTGTGTCCATCTGCAGCAATGTCATTTTGGGACCCTTTGGGTTGAGACCCCAAATTTTGGCTGCAGCTAGGGGGCATCTAGGAACCCTTAACTACTGAGTTTGAAGTTCGGGGGACCTATGGCTGCAAATGGGCACAGTGAGGCTGCAAATGGGCATTGTTGACCCTCTTTTCCACTTACAGTAGCTGGGCATTTCTCACCCTCGTCTTATACTCGGGTCACTAAGTTTTTCCCATTTTTTTGTGGTAAATTAGGGCCTCGACTTATACTCGGAACGACTTATACTCGAGTATATACGGTAATCAGTTTTAACATATACAGTAAGTACCACAGTTTGTGGACTGTGTATAACTTTCCTACAGACAAAATAATATACATGGATTTGGGTTATTTTCACCAAACGACTATGGTGTTTTACATGTTTTTTTTCAATAAATAGCATGAATAATTTTTTGGACCATGAAGTGTTTTTTTTTTTTTTTTTACTTTTTTGTGATCCACAAAAGTCCATCCAACTGGCCATATTCTGGCTGGTTATATGCAACGGTGCTACAAGGCATCTAAGTAAGTGAACAGTGGAGGTACATCCTTATCTGTAGTAGGTACAGAGTACTGTGATCCCCAGGGACCAGAATCTGCTGACATTAAAAATAAGCAATATCAGGGCACCTGTTGAGAGTTTTGAAGATTAGTTTTTTCCACAATGCCGTCATCAACACAGGTTAAAAGTCCTTTTACTACTTGTTAAGAATATGAAAATAGATTAATGCACATAGTCTATGCACAGGATCACTTTACACACAAACTATACAATGAGGGGAAAATGCTTTGCTTTATGGGTGCATAAGATAGGGATCATAGTAATGTTTATTGTACATATAACATCCATAAGAACTGTCTTTCAGACAGTGTATTTGCTCATCTTAAATTCCATGTAACTGTTCATTTATTTTAAAGTACTTATTAATTTCTTACAGTACATTTTTAGTATATCTCATTTTATTTTATCTCAGCTTGTTAGTTTATCCACAGTAAAATTAACTATATTAACAATACACAGAAAAACACACTAATTCAGCAATACACCACTCTGTACTAAAGTACACTTTTAATACAGTGTCATATTAAATAGACCTATGTTTGCAATTTATAGCAGCTCTTGCCTAAAGGGAAGAAAAAAATAAAGCAGTTGTGATTTGCACTTATGGCTAAATGTGGATCAAAAGCCGAACGACTTCTTCATGTTTTTTTTTTTAAAGCAATTAGAATGCTTGTTTGATCAGACTGGTAGTTGCTCTCTAAGACTATCCACTGTAGGTTTCATCATAGGACTGGGATATTGTTCCTGTTGTGCAGCAAACTGAATAAAGACCTGTAAAAGTACATTGCAAGGTTAATATTGTAAGCATCGCAGAAATCGTCACAATTATAAGATAAAATATATTCAGATTAGATATTTAGAAACTCAGGGTAATATAACAAATAGCATATGAGTGATTTCATAATTTTACTATTGATAAAAGGCATACTCAGGACTTTAGAGAAAATCTAAAAGCAAATAGCTTCTGTTGTGTAAAGCTTTCCAAAATCAAAGTCTATATGGATCCTTACAAAGCAACAATATAGAAAAGGCAGTGTAAATTTCTCATCCAGTGGTGTGTAATTTTAAGTCTGAGCTATTGAGCTTGGCAAACATCTGTTTTTTTTGTCCAACAATACAATTAGGATTATACTGTTAAAAACACATACAAGTGTTATTTCATTTATGCATGCATGCAGCACAAACAGCTGCTTATATCTCTATTAAATATCAGATGGTATTCCCTAATGTGCGCCTCATAATTATCATTATCTTTACTTTTTTTAAAACCCGTTCTGGGCACCACAACACCACAACACCCACCCCAAAATTGCAAGGGTTAAATGCTTATTAAGTCAAGGGGTTGAATGATAATCTGTAATGCCCCGTACACACGATCGGAAATGCCGCCAGCAAAACTCTGATGAGAACTTTTGGTCAGGAAAATGTGACCGTGTGTATGCTCCATCGGTCTTTTGCTGGCGGAATTCCAGCCAGCAAAAGATTGAGAGCAGGTTCTCAATTTTTCGGTCAAGAAAAGTTTCTGGTCGAAAATGCGATCATCTGTATGCAATTCCGACGTGCCAAAAATCACGCATGCTCAGAATCAAGTATGAGACAGAAG
The DNA here is from genome assembly GCA_037952925.1 of Lithobates clamitans. Classification (NCBI taxonomy): domain Eukaryota; kingdom Metazoa; phylum Chordata; class Amphibia; order Anura; family Ranidae; genus Lithobates; species Lithobates clamitans. Next base: position 813,521 of record JBBGZY010000901.1, read on the forward strand.
CGCTCGGTCTGGTAAAACTAGCGTTCGTAATGGAGCTAGCACATTCGTCATGCTGTAAATTTTTGGACCTTTTAATGCAGTGCATTCTTTTGTTCTTTATAATGCTAGAAGAATGAAGTTGTTTTGCTGCTGATATTCTCACAAACTTATTTCTTTATTATTGCTCGTGATCTCCTGAATAATATTTTTTGTTCTTAAAACCAGATCTCCATATTAATGTTAAGAATTATTTTTTATAGTCATCTTTTTTTATTTTTAATCAAGATCTCCTGTTTTTTGGATTATTTTTAAATTAGTTTCTAGTGATCTCCATAATTTTATTTTTTTGTGTGTCAAGTTTCCACAACAACATTATTATCTTGTATTTTTATAAAGCTCAAGGAGGTTGGTTGTTGTCCCTTGTTAATTAGACATTGTATTTTGGAAATGTACCTGCCTACTCACAAACAAACTGTCCTATTTGAAGAAAAACACATAGGCAAGTATTTTCATATTAAAAAAAAACATTTATTCTGGCTCATAATAACAAAATAAAGAGGAAGGCAATGCTGGAGAAACTGCTTGAATTTGCAAAGCCTTTGGCCGCCCCCAGGGCACACATCAACTCTTTGTAAATAAAAATTGATAGCCTAGAAGTCCATATAATGGGGAGCACAATCTGGTCCTGGACTCCCCGAGATCACGAACAGCAGCAGATGACATATATGTCCCCAGGCTGTGGTAATACAACAGGCTGCGTCTTCTGTTAGATCAGACTGAACCCAGGGCCATCACTTTCTTATCTTCCTTGCAGCCTTCCCTCCATGCTTCCCTGCAGCCTTCCCTGCAGTCTTCCTTGGAGGCTGTGGCTCTGGAGGTGGACTTGTGGCAGGAGGAGGAGGAGGATGGGCGAGTGCAACTAAGTGCATGTTATCACTCATTTGGCAACTCAACCCCTTATGAATGGCCTCAAAAATTAGGGCCACATTAGCCTCCCTAATGAGGCCCAGTGCTGCCTCCTCCAAATTACTCCGCTTCCTGGCACTTTTTGTTTGAAGGCAGAGGGGAGGCACCTGGGATTGGATGAGGCTCCTACTGGGCCTGGCCTCCTCCTGGCTGACTCTTACCCCAGCCACCTCCTGGGTGACACTTACCCCTGCCTCTTCCTGTGTGCCACATTTCAGAGCCTCGTCCTGGCTGAGGTCTTCCTGTGTATGAAAAAGGGACATAGTTTTAGTTTTTGGTTCATCAATCACACACAATTTTCAGCTCATAACTGTTGCAAATTGCATGTTAATACTTAGAAAAAAACTATCATTCCAGCCCAGCATTTTTCATTCTTGTCCCAATCATTTTTGTCCCCATTTTTGTTAAATCATTCATTTGTTATCAATAAAAACATCTAGTTAACAACAATAATTTTAAGACAATGTTAAAAAATACTATACCTGGCTCCAGCTGGGCTCCTCCACTTCTTACAGGATGGAAGGGCCAGGTTGGTCCTCCGAAGCATCAGCTGGGGTTGAGGGAAGGCTGGATGGAAGTGTAGAAAGTGATTCCCTGACTTCCATCTGGTCTTCCAGAAACCGCATCTTGTTGTAGTACCACAGACTGGGTACGTACACATCCTTTGCTGCTGCTCCTGATCTCATTTAAGCCTGGACCTTATTAAGCTCCTTCCTATACATGCTTCTCAAGCTACCAATTTTCCTCTCCACAAACTCGATGTCTGCGTTGGGGACCTGCGTCTTCAGTTTCTCCAGCGATGACTTCCTAGCTGGTTTTTTTTTGCGATATAACAGGTTTTTAACCTCCCACAAATTACGTAAATCCCTGTATTTGTCAATGAAATGGCCCATGAGATCAGGGTCTTTGAATTGTTTCATATTTGCTGCAAGACAAAATACAAGACAAAAACACTAATATCAGGCTAAACTTTCCTAATCTTATCCCAATATAGGCCTCAATTTCGAATCACTATAGGCCACTGATGTCCCAAGTTAAAATGTTACCTTCGTTATAACGTTTGGAGCTTCCGGTCCTCCTTCCTACGCACACAGAACGTAGGTACGACACGAACGTGTTAGCTTTATATACACTGTGCATGCGTGAAACTCTGCGCGCGTCACCCACCCCTGACGTTCTTTCTAGAATATTCCCCACCCCTTCTCTTTTGGCGCAGTGGGAGATGAACATGGCGGAGACACAGAAGGTGCGTAATAGCAGTAATGAGGAGGAGGAAAGCCCGGAACCCGAAACGTCCCTATCCCGGAGGAGAAGATTTAAGGCATCAAATATGGCCTTTGTAGAAATGGTGGAGATGGTGGACATCTTGAAGAGGGCAGACTATGATGGGAAGTATGGACCTTACCTAAACCCAAATGTGAGAAAGTCCAAGATCATGACTAAAGTTGTGAAGAGTCTGCACAGGAATTTTGGGGTACGACGATCCAAGGAGCAATTGAGGAAACGCTTGTCAGACCTGAAATTGTGGGAGCAGGATCAGTACAGAAGGATAAAGAAAGTGCCTCTAAAAAGTAAGTACTTGTTGTGTGTTCCAATTATTATTATTACTTACATGCTGCGCCATGTGCTTTTCTTTACTGTTGTACGGTTTAAAATGGCTACTTTCAGGCTCGTGGGCACAGTAATCGTTCATAGTAAACATCATTCGTTCACCAACTAAATACGATGTTTTAGGCAGATACAGGGTTAGCAAACTTGATTCAGTGTAATGTAAGGAGAGGACACTCAGCAGCTGTTTACACATCTGGACTCAGGAGCACTAGTGTGGGACACAGGAACAAACTTTTTAGGGTGTCCCACACAGGTACTCCAGTGGATACTTTGGTGTCACCATGTGTGAAACTTGTCCAAAAAAGGTAAGTATTGCAGCTTTGTTAAGGGAATAATTAATGTCTTCAACTTTGCCCAAACAGACAATTGTACCCCACTTCCAAGCAATGTTTCACATTCATATTTCTGGCCACAAATATCTGTTTGCCAAATATACCTTTTGTTTCATTCTCATAGGGGAGAAAAGAATTGGGTCATTGGAGGACAGCAGGAACCCCCCCACCTCCTGAAAAAGGGGAACAGAGGACACAACCTCAGGATGTGGAGGAAGGAGAGGTGGTTGAGATAGTCACCACAACAGGTGAGTATCTGACACCACAGATTCAGGTAATAGATGTATGCCTGCATATTTATAATACATGGTGTGTATTTTCTTTTTTAGGTGATGTGCATGTTGTGGAAGAACAATCTACTGATTTCATGACTGACAGTGCACAAAGGCTAATCAGGACATAATGTGGTGTAGTCGGGATTTAGACCTCATAAAGGAAAAAAACAAGGAGATTGAACAAAGACTGAAGAACATGATTGATGTATTAGGGAGAATCTAAATCCAAAAAAATGACAACTTTTTAATTTTTTTCTAAGAAAATTTAAATAACCTTTTTATACATTTTAAAAGCCAAATTTGGAAGATGCACACGGTGTGTCAACATGTGCTATCTGCCATCAGGGGATATCAATTTATGCATTTTGTGGGTGCAACTCCTTCCTCGCAACTCTATTAGGTGAGAGGAAGGGGTTGCACCCCCAAAACACATCCATTGATCCCCCATTATGATATTAGGCATGGGATCAGGAGGGAGATCCCCATTTTTACTCCCAATTAGGGATGAGCTTCGTGTTCGAGTCGAACCCATGTTCGACTCGAACATCGGCTGTTCGGTCGTTCGCCGAATTGCGAACGATATGGGCCGTTCGCGCCAAATTCGTGTGGCGCGTCACGGCCCATAATTCACTGCGGCATCGCAGTGCATTGCTGGCTGATGATTGGCCAAGCATGCACTATGACCCGCATGCTTGGCCAATCACAGCGCCGTCAGTAGAGAGAGCTGTAATTGGCCAAAGCCAGGGTGGCTTTGGCCAATTATGGCTCAGGGGATTTAGTACACACCCCACACTATATAAGGCCGCCTGCACGGCGGCCCTGTGTAGTGTGTGTTCCGGTGTGCTGAGAGATAGAGAGAGAGAGAGACAGTGTCATTTGATTTGAGTTAGATAGATTAGGCAGAACAGTCAGTCAGTTAGCTGCACTTACAGTGTATTGTGTATATATATGCATCCCAGGTGTTGCATATATATATATACACTGTATTCAGTTTAGCTAGATCCGTTCCTGTTATCTTCTATCTAGACTATTTACATTTAGTGCAGTGTGTCCTGCTCACAGTGTTCAGCTAGATCCGTTCCTGCTATTTACATTCAGTGCAGTGCGTCCTGCTCACAGTGTTCAGCTAGATCCGTTCCTGGTATTTACATTTAGTGCAGTGCGTCCTGCTCACAGTGTTCAGCTAGATCCGTTCCTGCTATTTACATTCAGTGCAGTGCGTCCTGCTCACAGTGTTCAGCTAGATCCGTTCCTGGTATTTACATTTAGTGCAGTGCGTCCTGCTCACAGTGTTCAGCTAGATCCGTTCCTGCTATTTACATTCAGTGCAGTGCGTCCTGCTCACAGTGTTCAGCTAGATCCGTTCCTGCTATTTACATTCAGTGCAGTGCGTCCTGCTCACAGTGTTCAGCTAGATCCGTTCCTGGTATTTACATTTAGTGCAGTGCGTCCTGCTCACAGTGTTCAGCTAGATCCGTTCCTGCTATTTACATTCAGTGCAGTGCCTCCTGCTCACAGTGTTCAGCTAGATCCGTTCCTGGTATTTACATTTAGTGCAGTGCGTCCTGCTCACAGTGTTCAGCTAGATCCGTTCCTGCTATTTACATTCAGTGCAGTGCGTCCTGCTCACAGTGTTCAGCTAGATCCGTTCCTGCTATTTACATTCAGTGCAGTGCGTCCTGCTCACAGTGTTCAGCTAGATCTGTTCCTGGTATTTACATTTAGTGCAGTGCGTCCTGCTCACAGTGTTCAGCTAGATCCGTTCCTGCTATTTACATTCAGTGCAGTGCGTCCTGCTCACAGTGTTCAGCTAGATCCGTTCCTGCTATTTACATTCAGTGCAGTGCGTCCTGCTCACAGTGTTCAGCTAGATCCGTTCCTGGTATTTACATTTAGTGCAGTGCGTCCTGCTCACAGTGTTCAGCTAGATCCGTTCCTGCTATTTACATTCAGTGCAGTGCGTCCTGCTCACAGTGTTCAGCTAGATCCGTTCCTGGTATTTACATTTAGTGCAGTGCGTCCTGCTCACAGTGTTCAGCTAGATCCGTTCCTGCTATTTACATTCAGTGCAGTGCGTCCTGCTCACAGTGTTCAGCTAGATCCGTTCCTGCTATTTACATTCAGTGCAGTGCGTCCTGCTCACAGTGTTCAGCTAGATCCATTCCTGGTATTTACATTTAGTGCAGTGCGTCCTGCTCACAGTGTTCAGCTAGATCCGTTCCTGCTATTTACATTCAGTGCAGTGCGTCCTGCTCACAGTGTTCAGCTAGATCCGTTCCTGGTATTTACATTTAGTGCAGTGCGTTGTGCTCACAGTGTTCAGCTACATCCGTTCCTGCTATTTACATTCAGTGCAGTGCGTCCTGCTCACAGTGTTCAGCTAGATCCGTTCCTGCTATTTACATTCAGTGCAGTGCGTCCTGCTCACAGTGTTCAGCTAGATCCGTTCCTGCTATATACATTTAGTGCAGTGCGTCCTGCTCACAGTGTTCAGCTAGATCCGTTCCTGGTATTTACATTTAGTGCAGTGCATCCTGCTCACAGTGTTCAGCTACATCCGTTCCTGCTATTTACATTCAGTGCAGTGCGTCCTGCTCACAGTGTTCAGCTAGATCCGTTCCTGCTATTTACATTCAGTGCAGTGCGTCCTGCTCACAGTGTTCAGCTAGATCCGTTCCTGCTATTTACATTCAGTGCAGTGCGTCCTGCTCACAGTGTTCAGCTAGATCCGTTCCTGGTATTTACATTTAGTGCAGTGCGTCCTGCTCACAGTGTTCAGCTAGATCCGTTCCTGCTATTTACATTCAGTGCAGTGCGTCCTGCTCACAGTGTTCAGCTAGATCTGTTCCTGCTATATACATTTAGTGCAGTACGTCCTGCTCACAGTGTTCAGCTAGATCCGTTCCTGTTATCTTCCTACTGACAGGCAGGCTTGTCTGGTTACAGTATATAAAGCTACCTTAAGAAAATTACAGGTGTTCTTTTTGATCCTATTAGTACCACGGTCAGGCAGCTAGACTATTTACATTTAGTACAGTGCGTCCTGCTCACAGTGTTCAGCTAGATCCGTTCCTGCTATTTACATTCAGTGCAGTGCGTCCTGCTCACAGTGTTCAGCTAGATCCGTTCCTGCTATTTACATTCAGTGCAGTGCGTCCTGCTCACAGTGTTCAGCTAGATCCGTTCCTGGTATTTACATTTAGTGCAGTGCGTCCTGCTCACAGTGTTCAGCTAGATCCGTTCCTGCTATTTACATTCAGTGCAGTGCGTCCTGCTCACAGTGTTCAGCTAGATCCGTTCCTGCTATATACATTTAGTGCAGTACGTCCTGCTCACAGTGTTCAGCTAGATCCGTTCCTGTTATCTTCCTACTGACAGGCAGGCTTGTCTGGTTACAGTATATAAAGCTACCTTAAGAAAATTACAGGTGTTCTTTTTGATCCTATTAGTACCACGGTCAGGCAGCTAGACTATTTACATTTAGTACAGTGCGTCCTGCTCACAGTGTTCAGCTAGATCCGTTCCTGTTATCTTCCTACTGACAGGCAGGCTTGTCTGGTTACAGTATATAAAGCTACCTGAAGAAAATTACAGGTGTTCTTTTTGATCCTATTAGTACCACGGTCAGGCAGCTAGACTATTTACATTTAGTACAGTGTGTCCTGCTCACAGTGTTCAGCTAGATCCGTTCCTGTTATCTTCCTACTGACAGGCAGGCTTGTCTGGTTACAGTATATAAAGCTACCTTAAGAAAATTACAGGTGTTCTTTTTGATCCTATTAGTACCACGGTCAGGCAGCTAGACTATTTACATTTAGTACAGTGCGTCCTGCTCACAGTGTTCAGCTAGATCCGTTCTTGCTATTTACATTCAGTGCAGTGCGTCCTGCTCACAGTGTTCAGCTAGATCCGTTCCTGGTATTTACATTTAGTGCAGTGCGTCCTGCTCACAGTGTTCAGCTAGATCCGTTCCTGCTATTTACATTCAGTGCAGTGCGTCCTGCTCACAGTGTTCAGCTAGATCCGTTCCTGCTATATACATTTAGTGCAGTACGTCCTGCTCACAGTGTTCAGCTAGATCCGTTCCTGTTATCTTCCTACTGACAGGCAGGCTTGTCTGGTTACAGTATATAAAGCTACCTTAAGAAAATTACAGGTGTTCTTTTTGATCCTATTAGTACCACGGTCAGGCAGCTAGACTATTTACATTTAGTACAGTGCGTCCTGCTCACAGTGTTCAGCTAGATCCGTTCCTGTTATCTTCCTACTGACAGGCAGGCTTGTCTGGTTACAGTATATAAAGCTACCTTAAGAAAATTACAGGTGTTCTATCCCAGCTTAGTGCAGCTACAGGCCATTAGTATGTCTGGAAGGCCAAGAAGGAGAGGCAGACAGTCACAAGCCAATAAGAGAGGGCAAGCAGGCTCTGTGTCTAGTGCTGGTCGTGGAGACGGTGCATCCTCATCAGCACGTGGCCATGGGACACGCTTGGCCTTTTTTTCGGCAGCTGGCCGTGTTGAGCCGCAACATGCGGAAGACTTGGTCGAGTGGATGACCAAGCCGTCCTCATCCTCCTCATCCTCTCTCACCCATGCCCAGGGTGCTTTGTCTGGCAAAGCAGCGGCCTCTTCCCTCAGCTCAATGTCATCAGTGACTCCTTCCCTAGCTCCACCATGTCCTCATGAGGATTCCCTCGAACTGTTTGACCACAGTGTTGGGTACATGCTCCAGGAGGATGCCCAGCGTTTGGAAGGCTCTGATGATGATACTGAGCTCAATGAAAGCAGTAACATGAGCACGGACAGAGGGGGTGCCCAAGAAGGACAGCAATCTGGCAGTCATGCTCCCCCTGCTGCAGCATACTGCCAGGTTTGCTCCAGTGATGAGGAGGGAGGGGATGATGAGGTCACTGACTCAACGTGGGTGCCTGATAGGAGAGAGGAGGAGGAGGAGGAGGAGGAGGAGGTGGCACATCACCAACTAGGCAGGATGCCCTCCAGGGGCCAGCCTAAGGGCAGCACATTGACTGCATCACACCCCAAAGCTCCACATGTGCAGGGCGCTGCAGTCTCTGCGCGTTATTCAAAAAGTTCTTTGGTGTGGGCCTTTTTTGAGACGAGTGCATCAGATCGCACCGCTGCTATTTGCAACATATGTCTCAAGCGTATCTCGCGTGGCCAAAACATCTCCCGCTTGGGTACCACATGCTTGACCAGACATATGTTGACCTGCCATGCAGTTCGTTGGCAAGCGTATCTAAAAGACCCACACCAAAGAACAAAGACGATCTCTCCTTGCTCCTCATCAGCTGAGATTTCCAACCCCACTAGACCTTCAGTCCTCTCTGAGACCTGCAGTGAGAGGAATGAAGGTGTAGAATTAGGTGTGTCACAGCCAAGTACTTGTGGGCAATCTGCTTTTGGTACACCGACGTCAGATTGTACCAGGCAAATTTCCCTGCCCCAGCTGCTGCACCGCCGAAAGAAGTTTGCTCCCAGCCATCCACATGCCCAGCGGTTGAATGCTAGCTTGGCAAAATTGCTAGCACTTCAACTGCTGCCTTTTCAGTTGGTAGACTCTGCCCCCTTCCGTGAGTTTGTGGAATGTGCGGTTCCTCAGTGGCAGGTACCCAAACGCCACTTTTTCTCACGGAAGGCGATTCCGGCTCTCTACCGGCATGTGGAAGGCAATGTCCATGCCTCGCTGGACAGGGCGGTCAGCGGTAAGGTGCATATTACCGCTGACTCATGGTCCAGCAGGCATGGACAGGGACGTTACTTAAGTTTCACGGCGCATTGGGTGACTCTGCTGGCAGCTGGGAAGGATGCAGGACAAGGTGCAGTAGTGTTGGAGGTTGTTCCGCCACCACGCCTCCAAAATGCTGATTGTGACACACCTCTCTCCTCCACCCCCTCCTCTTCTTCTTCCTCCATGGCCTCTTCCTCGGAACCAGCGGTGCTCCGTAGGCGTTCAAGGGGCTACGCAAGTACGCAGGCCAAAAGATGCCATGCGGTGCTTGAGCTGGTGTGCTTGGGGGACAGGAGCCACACTGGGGCAGAGGTTCTGTCAGCTCTGCAGGGGCAGGTTCAGAGGTGGTTGACGCCACGCCAACTTAAGGCAGGAATGGTGGTTTGCGACAATGGCACCAACCTCCTCTCTGCCCTCCGACAGGGACAACTGACCCATGTGCCCTGTTTGGCTCACGTCCTTAACTTGGTGGTGCAGCGGTTCTTGGGCAGGTACCCGGGCTTACAGGATGTCCTGAGGCAGGCCAGGAAAGTCTCTGTGCATTTCCGCCGGTCATATAATGCCAGTGCTCGGCTGACGGACCTCCAAAAGGAGTTTAACCTGCCCAAGAACCGCCTAATCTGTGACATGCCCACCAGGTGGAACTCGACGTTGGCCATGCTGCAGCGGCTGCACACGCAGCAGAGGGCCATCAATGAGTACCTGTGCGACTATGGCACCAGGACAGGGTCAGGGGACCTTGGTTTTTTTTCCCCACGCCAGTGGGCCATGATCAGGGATGCATGCACTGTCCTGTCACCATTCGAGGAGGCCACGAGGATGGTGAGCACTGACAGTGCATGCATCAGTGACACTGTCCCCCTTGTCCACCTGTTGGAGCACACGCTGCGTGGAATAATGGACAGGGCACTTGAGGCAGAACAGAGGCAGGAAGAGGAGGACTTCCTTAGCTCTCAAGGCCCCCTTTATCCAGACAGTGTTCCTGCGTGCCCGCCGATCACACAGGAAGAGGACGAGGAGGAGGAGGAGGAGGAGGAGGAAGATTGTGTCAGTATGGAGGTGGAGCCTGGCACTCAGCATCAGCAGTCTTTAAGGGATCAGTCCCAAGGAACACATGGACTTGTACGTGGCTGGGAGGAGGTGGCTGCGGACGTTGTTGTCCTTAGTGACCCAGAGGACTCCGGACCGAATGCCTCAGCAAACCTACGCTGCATGGCCTCCCTGATCCTGCAAAGCCTGCGTAAGGATCCTCGTATTCGTGGTATCAAGGAGAAGGACCAATACTGGCTGGCAACCCTCCTTGATCCACGTTACAAGGGTAAGGTTGCGGACCTTATCTTGCCATCGCAGAGGGAGCAGAGGATGAAACATCTTCGGGAGGCCTTGCAGAAAGGTCTGTGCAACGCGTTCCCAGAGACTGGGAGGTTACAAACTCCTGTTTCTGGACAACGTGTTGCTGAGGCTTCGGTCAGTCAAAGAAGGAGCGGTGGAGAAGGTGGCCGTCTGACCGATGCGTTCAGACAATTTTTTGGTCCGCAGCCCCAAGGTATGATCGGTTCCAGCAACCATCGCCAGCGTCTGTTTTACATGGTGCAGGAATACCTAGGGGCAAGATCAGACTTGGACACCTTTCCCACCGAAAATCCTCTGGGTTACTGGGTCTTGAGGATGGATCACTGGCCAGAGCTTGCACAGTATGCAATTGAGCTACTGGCCTGTCCTGCATCCAGCGTTCTTTCGGAACGCACATTCAGTGCTGCTGGAGGCGTGGTAACCGATCACAGGGTGCGTCTGTCCACCGACTCGGTCGATCGGCTGACCTTCATAAAAATGAATCAGTCTTGGATCACCACCAGCTACCAAGCACCTGATGCAGATGTAACCGAATAATTTTTTTTGAAATCTCAGATCCCTTCAAAGACTGCCTATGCTGATGCTGAGTGACTATCCCTGAGTAATTATCCTCTTCCTCCTCAATCATCACGCTGATAGCTTGTAAGAACATTTTTGGTTCTGGGCGCCACCACCAGTGCCTAAGGCACAATTTTTCAGCCCCTGTTTAACAGGGGCGTGTAATTACAATTTTTGATGTAATACTTTGCAGCAGGGCTCATTCCTGCATTCCAACTAGAGTGTCTGTGAGGGGTTGCAGTGTTGTGGCACCAGCACCAGTGCCTAAGACCCAATTTTTCAGCCCCTGTCTAACAGGGGCGTGTAATTACAATTTTTGATGCAATACTTTGCAGCAGGGCTTGTTCCTGCGTTTCAACTAGAGTGTCTGTGAGGGGTTGCAGTGTTGTGGCACCAGCACCAGTGCCTAAGACCCAATTTTTCTGCCCCTGTCTAACAGGGGCGTGTAATTACAATTTTTGATGCAATACTTTGCAGCAGGGCTCGTTCCTGCGTTCCAACTAGAGTGTCTGTGAGGGGTTGCAGTGTTGTGGCACCAGCACCAGTGCCTAAGGCCTAATTTTTCAGCTCCTGTTCAACAGGGGCATGTAATTACAATTCTTGATCTAATATTTCACAGCAGGGCCCTGTGAGGGCTTACAGTGTTTTGGCCACAGCAACACCTAAGGCCCAAATTTCTGCTGAGTATATAGGGCAGGACCCTACTTTCAAACATCTAACTTACAAACGACTCCTACTTGCAAACGGAAGGAGACAACAGGAAGTGAGATGAAATCTACCCCTAAGGAAGGGAAATTCTCTCCTGTAAGAGTTAATATGGGAAAACAATTTCTCCTTTCCACTGATGCTTTCCAATCCTTGTTCCACAAAAAAACCCAAATTTTCAAAAAACATTTTTCATTGGGACAAAAAAGTGAGGTGAAATCTTCTGAAGAGGAGGAAAGACGCAAAACAAATGTCACAGGGGTGATAACCCTTCCCTATGTTTTCCAAAAAGCTTAGAAAAGATTTTTTGGCTGGAGCTAAACACATTAAAAATGTTCAAAATTACAAACAGATTCTACTTAACAACAAACCTACAGTCCCTGTCTTGTTTGCACCGCCTGAATACTGCTGTTCAGAGTATATAGGGACCTTTCCTTATTTTAATTTGGGTGCGGGGTTCCCCTTAATATCCATACAAGACCCAAAGGGCCTGGTAATGGACTGGGGGGTACCCATGCCGTTTGTCTCACTGATTTTCATCCATATTGCCATGACCCGACATGACATTAAACCCGCAAGCAGTTTTAAATGAGATTTTTTCCTTTAAAAATGACATTTGGTGCAGGGACTGTTCTAAACATGGGAAACACGCGTCACTTTACAGGCATACTATAGACACCCCCCAGGTACGATATTTAAAGGAATATTTCACTTTTTTTTTTTTACTTTAAGCATCATTAAAATCACTGCTCCCGAAAAAACGGCCGTTTTTAAAAGTTTTTTTTGCATTGATATATGTCCCCTGGGGTAGGACCCGGGTCCCCACACCCTTTTTAGGACAATACCATGCAAATTAGCCTTTAAAATGAGCACTTTTGATTTCGAACGTTCGAGTCCCATAGACGTCAATGGGGTTCTAACGTTCGTGCGAACTTGCGGTCCGTTCGCGGGTTCTGGTGCGAACCGAACCGGGGGGTGTTCGGCTCATCCCTACTCCCAATTTGTGTGCATCATCTAAATTTGGCTTTTACAGGGGGACATCACCCCATCTGATGAAGGGAAGATAAAAATTTATAAAAAAAAAGATGTGATTTTTTTAACAAAAAAGGTTTTACAATGCACATGTGAATGTGCATGGAGTAAATTTTTTTTTTATACTCAACAATGTGTGGCTTCTTCTTTCAATGCTCAATACCATTTTTTGTATTAAGTTGGTGTTTACAGTGACAATGAGTGTTATTTAATAATGGAAAAACCACTTGCCTGTCGAGAACTTGAGGTCCTGTAGACTTCTCCCTGTCGCCAAGTTGCCACAACGTGGCAACTAGCCTCTGCTCCAGAGTGATGGCTTGCCGCATGCAGGTGTCCTGCTTCATAATATAAGGGGACAGCAAAGCCAACAGATGGTGAAAAATGGGGTCCGTCATCCGGAGAAAATTCCTGAAATCATCAGGGTTATTCTCCTGGATCTCACGCAGCAAAGGCATATGAGAGAATTGGTCACGCTGGAGCAACCAGTTTTTGGTCCATGAACTCCTCCCCACCCTGTTCATGGACTGGACTTGGGTCAAAGTAATAACCCCAACACCAAGCACCCACAGAGCACGAACTCTACGACGAGCACGTACCCGCAACATGGCTTCAAAACGGTCAGGTGGTCAGAACGAACTAACAGAACGCACTGAAAAACAGCAAGGCCTGTGAAGAGCGAGCTGAAAATCAGAAACGAGCGGACAAGAACGCACTGGAAAACAGATACGAACTGACTACACACACTGAAAACCAGATACAAACCCACAAGCACAAACTGAAGAGCAGTAACGGACTGAAAAGCACGAAAGCGGAAAAGTGTGAATCGTCTCTCAAACTTCTACTAACACGACATAAACATGAGATTAGCAGAAGGAGCCCAAAGGGTGATGCAGTGGCTATTGAACTTCCCTTTTCTAGTGCCATTGTACATGTTGTACGTCATCGCATTCTTGACAGTCGGAATTTGGCGTGACCGTGTGTATGCAAGACAAGCTTGAGCGGAATCCCGTCGGAAAAGCCATCATACATTTTTCCGACCAAAATCCCGATCGTGTGTACACGGCATCATATTTACTTTTTTCCCCTGCTCCAGCAGGGTCCCTCCAGCTGTGTGGCCAGTCTCCCACAGCCTCCTCTCTAAACTGCTCTCAACTGTAGTCACATACCCCATGAAATACAGGGTTAAGAGGCCTGATTTGCACCTGGCAACATTAAGGGACTGTCCACAGGCCAGAGATTTGGGGAGAGGAGAAAATCACCCAAGTTGCCTGGAGTAGGGAGTAAGGTGAGTAGTTGCTGGCACCAGGATTGTAAGTACACTTTACAAGCTAACTTTTGGCTTTCCCGCAATAGAAATCTTGTGGTTGTCTAGCCGTCAGACCACTTTCTGTGACCTCCAGAATGTCAATCTGAACCTTGCTTCCCAGGCTCTGTTGCCCTACTTGCGGGCCCAGAACCTGCATGGCAGGTGTCACTGGGTAGAGGGGAGGGAGACCAGTGAACATCTATTCGCTGATTCCTCCTAGCTAGAATGAACTGGGAAACAACATGTCCCAGTTCTGGTTTCTAGTGTCAAGGAAGAAGCTACTGGAACACAGACTACATTCCATTAGCTTCCACATAAGAGACATCAGGGGTTTAAAAGACCCCCGATTTCTCAAGAAAGAGAACCTGTCTTAAAAATATTATATCATATAGGGGATTTTTTGTTTCCTATGTGATATAAATAAAGGGTTAGAACAGGTGAACAAAAAATTTTAAAAAATAACATTACACCCAAGCACATAACCTCCCCCCTAAAAAAAAATGTTTAACCCACCGTGCTCTCAAGTACGTACACATGCGAATGTACATGCACCAGTCAGGGGCACCTACTGTATGTATGAAAATGTTGCTTGTGATATACATGTTAAATATCACTCCACATGCTAGAGTGAGAGAAAAAAAATTCTAGGCCAATTACTCAAGGTTAACATTAAACTAATGACCTACTGGGGCTTTTAAAGTGTCATCTATGGAAAATAGAATAAGATAGAGGGTACCTAAGTTTTTTGTTATTTTGCAGGCACATGCAAATTTGAAGCTTGACATTTTTGGTATCTTTTTACTCAACACAACCTCATCTTTTATATTGTATCAGAACGTTTTGTTTGTGTGCCCTAAATTACCTACCACCATTTTATGATCCAGGTTCTCTACTTTCAAAAAATCCATAATGTTAAGGTGTATTAACTAATCTTCAGGCATAAAATATATTTTTTAAATGTGTGCAAAAAAAGCACAAAATATCTCTGGCAGCAGAGGGGTTAATTAATTCACTAAAATAGTGAATTAATTAATTCCAGTCCATAAACAGATTTGCATATTGAGGATGAACCGAACAACCCCCGGTTCAGTTCACAGCAGAACATGCGAACAGGCAAAAATTGTGTTAGAACACGCAAACATCGTTAAAGCCTATGGGACACAAGTGTGAAAAATCAAAAGTGATAATTTAAGGGTTAATATGCAAGTTATTGTCATAAAAAGTGTTTGGAGACCTGGGTCCTGCCCCAGGGGACATGTATCAATGCAAAAAAAGTTTAAAAACTTCCGTTTTTTCGAGAGCAGTGATTTTAATAATGCTTAAAGTGAAACAATAAAAGTGAAATATTCCTTTAAATTTTGTACCTGGGGGTGTCCTTAGTATGCCTGTAAAGTGGCACATTTTTCCCGTGTTTAGAACAGTCCCTGCACAAAATAACATTTCTAAAGCAAAAAAGTAATTTAAAACTACTCGCGGCTATAATGAATTGTCGGGTCCCGGTAATACAGATAAAAGTCATTGAAAAAAATGGCATGGGATCCCCCCAGTCTATTAAAACTACTCGTGGCTATAATGAATTGTCGGGTCCCGGTAATACAGATAAAAGTCATTGAAAAAAATGGCATGGGATCCCCCCAGTCCCCTTAATATAAATATTAAGGGGAACCCTGAAACAAAGTTAAAAAAAAATATTGCTTGGGGATCCCCCCAAATTCCATACCAGGCCCTTCAGGTCTGGTATGGATATTAAGGGGAACCTTGCGCCAATTCTTTTTTTAAATGGCGTAGGGGTCCCCCCAAAAATCCATACCAGACCCTTATCCAAGTGCCCCCCTCCTGAACCATACCAGGCCACATGCCCTCAACATGGGGAGGGTGCTTTGGTGTAGCCACCCAAAGCACCTTGTCCCCATGTTGATGGGGACTAGGGCCTCATCCCCACAACCCTTGCCTGGTGGTTGCAAGGGGCTGCGGGTGGGGGGCTTATCGGAATCTGGAAGCCCCCTTTAACAAGGGGAACCCCAGATCCCACCCCCCCTGTTTGAAATGGTAATGGGTACATTGTACCCATACCATTTCACTAAAAAAGTGTCAAAATGTTAAAAAAAAAAACAAGACACACCTGGGGACAAGTCCTTTAGTAGCCTCCCTGGCGGTATGATTATGTCAGATTTTTGCGTCTCAATTATTTTGCATAGAAATTTGGCGTTTTATATTGTAGAAAACAACAAGGAGGGGAGGGAATTTATGATCCAAGAGACTCAAATTGATTCAATGTGAAAAATAATAACAGATGAGGGAAATGCCCTAACTACATCTGTATATGGATAAAGCTAATTGCATGACACCCGGGGAATCTAATTGGGTTAGTGGGGTGTGTTCCTCTGAATTAAAGGCATATCACAAAAAAGGGGGGACCCAGGGGAAAGGAACGGGACAGGTGCCAGTTCCACCCAGGGAAAAAAGAATTCATCAACAAGGAACCAGCAGATTAGCAAAAATATGAAAAATTTAATATTAAGTAGAATAATTCCACATATACACCAAACACAAAATCAAAAATAATGACAATAAGTGAACCAAGACCTAACACTAAGAAAAATAAAATAGACAACGTTGTCTAGGAACAGAACAACACACAGATGGCCACCACTAAACACACACAACAAAGACGCCCAGCTGGATTAATGAATGAAAAGATACACAGCAAAACATGAAACGTCTCATAAGTATCTCAAAAGGTTGTGAGTCAAGGCTGGGAGATTGGTGTGTGCAGCCGTATGATTGGGGGGGAAGTCCGCCTTGTAGGATGCCAATGCCAGGCCTTAAGTGAGCCTTGGGATGTATTGCATGGACATAGCTGATTGAGACACTAACAGCTGAGTGTCATACAATGATTGGTGAAGTAGATGAGCAGCTATGTGGGAATGGTACATGGATCAAGATGTAGGTGTACCTGCATCGGTTATGATCACTGTGAATAAATTAGACAGTGGGTGGGAGACAATTATGTAACTATGGTGACATCAGTCACGATTGGAATATGAACAGATACAGTCTCACCAGTCCCGGAATACCGAAGTTAAGCAGGTTAGTGGATCATTCCAATCCCACTTGGATCATCTAAGGTGGTACGGAGCGGCTGCATCCAGGTCGGGTCAGCTGGATGGGGCTTCGTAGATCCGTGTGCTCGGTTGGCCAGCAGCGGTGATGAGGAGCGGAGGCGTGTTAAAACTTGCCGTCTGAGTACGGCGTAGGTCAGCGTCCACTTCCTGGTTCCATGCTGTGAGGCTTCACACGAGGGCGGACGGAATACCCAGGGCTGATGGGTGGGTCTGTGTGTGACGCTAGGTGGAGCGTGATGGCGTCATGCTGACGCGTTTCATCCGTCACAGGGATTTCTTCAGAGCATGCGCCGTTGCCAGAGCGGACATCTTATATAGCCCTCCCACTCACATACGTGGATACAATGGCTATCTGTTGGCCTGGCAACGGTACAACACATGGACTGCCATTCAGACCGGAAGACAACAAAGATTATGCAAATAAATGAAACGGGCCGGTCCGTGGGCGCACCACCTCTATACAAAGCAGGGACTACTTAAACAAGAAAGAGAGGGAGAAAAGAAGGGGAGTGGAGTAAAAGGGAGAAACTGAAACTGAAACTAAATAGAAAATAGAAAATAAAAAATAAAAAATAAAATAAAATATAAAAAGTAAAAATTAAATAATGAATAATAAAAATTAAAAATAGAAAAAATAAACTAAAATATGAAAAAAATAAAAGGAATAATTGTTAAATAATGAAAAAATAATAATAAGTAGTAGATGAAAAGTAGAAAATGAAAAATGGAAAATAAAAAGGTGATAAAAATAAATATAAATATAGAAATAAAATAAAAAATAGTTGGGAGGAGCAATCAGGCAGTGAAAGTAAATACGTCACCTATATGGAGAAAGGAGAAAAGAGAAGAAAAAGAAGAAGAGAAAAGGCAATAGATGTGAATATGGACCTAAGGGGTAAGGAACACTGACAGATTGCACTCGTTGTTTAACCCATGAGGGGACATGCTGTCAAGGGTATAAATCCACATTTTTTCTTTCTGACAAAGAATTCTGTCGAAATCACCCCTTCTAAGGGGAAGATTTAACCTGTAGATACCCTTGACAGTAAGCCCAGTGGGGTCCCCCCCATGGAACTTGAGGAAATGTAGAGGAATGGGGCGCTCATCGTCTTTGCTAAGAATGCTTTGGACGTGCTCACCGACTCTGATCTTCAGTTTCCTCTTTGTCTTACCCACATATTTTTTGCCACAGGGGCAAGTGAGCATATACACTACTCGTGTGGTATTGCAGTTGATGAAATTATAAATTTTAAACTGTCTCTTACCGTCAGAGTCGGTGAACACGTCCGTGCACTCGACATACTTGCAGATGGTGCATCTACCACACCTAAACATACCTTTAAGAGGGGGGAGTTGGGTAAGCCAGTTTTTGGTCTGGGATCTTTGGTATTCGGAGTGGATCAAGTGATCCCTCAGATTCCGGGAACGTCGGGCGGTGAGAAGGGGACGTTCTCCCACTATCTCACCAAGAGCAGGGGAACCAGATAGGATATGCCAGTGCTTATTAAGAATGGTCCTAATCTGTTTCCATTGAGCACCGTATTTGGTGATGATTCTGGGGGGTTCATATCTATCTTTAGAGACCGTAGGATTCCTTCTAGTAAGAAGTTGCTGACGGTCCGTCTGGAGGGCTCTTTTTTTGGCTGTTCTAATAGATGAATGGGAATAGCCTCTGTCCCTAAACCTACCGTATAGTTCCCTGGCTTCCTTGTCAAAATCTTGTTCTTTAGAGCAGTTCCTACGAATACGGAGGAACTGGCCTACAGGTATACCTTTAATTAGGGATCTAGGGTGATCACTGGTGGCCAGGAGGAGTGTATTCGCTGCTGTTGGCTTCCTGTGAGTTTTAGTATTGATCTTCCCATTATCGGCAAACAGGGTCAAATCCAGAAAGGAAAGGGTATATTGGTGGGCAGTGTATGTAAGCCTAATGTTACGATCGTTGGTATTAAGTTCTTCCATGAATAACATTAACTCCTGCTCAGTACCCCCCCAGATCATAAGCACGTCATCAATGTACCTCAGCCACAGAAGACTGTGGCTGAGGTACATCGGCGACTGATAGACAGATTCCTCCTCCCACATACCCAGATGTAAGCAGGCATACGAGGGAGCCCAGGGTGCCCCCATCGCGGTGCCTCTAATTTGCTGGTAATAAATCCCCATAAACTGGAAACAATTATGTTCCAACAGAAAGGTAAGTACATCACCTATAAACTCATTTTGATGTCCTAGGAGTGGGAATTTTTTATCAAGAAAGAATTGGACAGCTTTTAAACCCCATTGATGGGGAATTGATGTATATAAAGATTCGACATCTATGCCTACCATAAGGGATCCTTCCGGCAGAGCCAAAGCATTTAGATGGGACAATACATCCCCTGTATCCTGCACATAGGAGGGCAATTCAAGAACCAGCTCCTTAATTAGTGCATCAATGAATTTGCCCGTTTTTTCAAGGGGGCCATTTACCGCAGAGACGATGGGTCTGCCGGGTGGGTTTGTTAAAGATTTATGGAGTTTTGGAATGATATAAAAGGTGGGTATATTAAACTGAGATATACGTAAGAAATTAAATTCCTTTCTGTTAATCAATTTTTCCTCCAGTGCTAGACTCAGCAAAAAATTAAGTTCATTGACAATACCGGGAAATGGATTTGACTGAAGCTTGCGATAAGTGGACTCATCACCCAGAAGTCTACATACTTCTTTTTCATATTGGTCCTCGGTAAGGAGGACTACGTTACCTCCCTTGTCACTACTCTTAATTACAATACCCGGTGTCTCCTCTAGTTCTTTTAGGGCCTTTCTTTCTTCCCTAGTAAGGTTATCTATACCCCTATACTTCCAATTCACCTTAGAGAGGTCTCTCCTGACTTGTGTCAGGAAGAATTCTATAGACTTGTGTTTTGATAACGGGGGCATCTTGACTGATTTTATAGATAGATTGGCCGAGCGGGTATCTGTTGTTTGCTCCGAGGGCGTCTCTGTGTCAAGATCAGAGTCCTCATTTTCTTCTAGAAGAGAAATAAGTGTATCTAAGGCCTCCAACTCTTCTTTATTTTGTATGTTTTGATTGTTTTCAGTGTGTTTAGTTAAATGCCAGTATCTAAAGATCACCTTTCTAAGGTAAAGGGAAATATCCTTATACACTTCAAACTCATTCATCCCTGATTTAGGGGAAAAAGAGAGGCCCCTGCCAAGCAGGGAGAGATGGTGTTGGTTCAAAGGGAATTCAGTAAGGTTAACGACCTTCATGTCCGTAGTAGGACTAAATGAAGATATTACTAATGAATTGTCACTATTTATGTCCTGTGTGTTTTCTTCCTGAGTTGTCGCTGACTTTTGCGAGTTTCCCTTTGTCTTCCCTGATGGCTTGGGGGTGAGTTTGGTGGTGTTTTTCCCTTTCCACTGGGTTTGGTTTTCCCTGTCGTGATTATGGGGTTGTCTGTTGGTGACTGATCCCTCTCTAAAAAAGTCACCGATAGATCACGGCGTTCACCATCACTGTCAGTAGATGAATATTGTTTGCGTGTGGTCTTTGTGTTAGCTACACTGTTACTCCTTCCTCTATGTTTGCGAGATCGACTTCTTCCTTTATAGATTGTAGGATCAAACAGATCACCACGTTCGAGATCTAATAAGTTCTGTTTGAATTTCTCTTGTTTATGAATTTTTAAGTTACGTTGAGTTTTATCTACTTCCTTTTTAAGGAGCTCATTGTGTTTTTCAAACGAGGGATCAGTTTTGAAGGGTTCAAGTAAACCAACACTGATGTCTATCTCCGCTTTTAATTCATCCAGCTGTGCCTGTTCCTCATCAACAATCAACTGCATAATTTCAAGACCTCGTCTGACACAGCTGGCCTTCCAGGCCTCAATGAAACGAGGTGTATGGAGGTGCCCAGCTGGAGTGACCCGTTCTCTCAGACCCCTAGGAATGATCCCATTCTCAATGTGGGATTTTAATGAGGAGATGTCCCATTTCCTATTTAGAAATTTAATAGTTAGTTTCTTATGATTCTTAAATAGAGTATGGAGAGAATCTTCAGATTGGTTCAAAGTTGATTGTTGAGAGGAGAAGGCAGACTGAATTTCTCGGTCAATGTCAGCGTCAAGAAGATAGGCCATATCAGATAAGGGGGCTGGGTGAAAACAGGGAAAAAAAAAAAAAAAAAAAAAAAAAAAAAAGGGGGAAAAGGAGGTAGGGGACACCCACGGACGGGCCCGTTAATAAAAAGTGTATGGTCCAGGTTCAGATTGGTGTAGGTGGTCGTTGAGTCAGGTTCATAAATGAAGGGAAGTATAATCCCGCATAAATAATATGAAAACAACAAGGAGGGGAGGGAATTTATGATCCAAGAGACTCAAATTGATTCAATGTGAAAAATAATAACAGATGAGGGAAATGCCCTAACTACATCTGTATATGGATAAAGCTAATTGCATGACACCCGGGGAATCTAATTGGGTTAGTGGGGTGTGTTCCTCTGAATTAAAGGCATATCACAAAAAAGGGGGGACCCAGGGGAAAGGAACGGGACAGGTGCCAGTTCCACCCAGGGAAAAAAGAATTCATCAACAAGGAACAAGGAACCAATCATTGTATGACACTCAGCTGTTAGTGTCTCAATCAGCTATGTCCATGCAATACATCCCAAGGCTCACTTAAGGCCTGGCATTGGCATCCTACAAGGCGGACTTCCCCCCCAATCATACGGCTGCACACACCAATCTCCCAGCCTTGACTCACAACCTTTTGAGATACTTATGAGACGTTTCATGTTTTGCTGTGTATCTTTTCATTCATTAATCCAGCTGGGCGTCTTTGTTGTGTGTGTTTAGTGGTGGCCATCTGTGTGTTGTTCTGTTCCTAGACAACGTTGTCTATTTTATTTTTCTTAGTGTTAGGTCTTGGTTCACTTATTGTCATTATTTTTGATTTTGTGTTTGGTGTATATGTGGAATTATTCTACTTAATATTAAATTTTTCATATTTTTGCTAATCTGCTGGTTCCTTGTTGATGAATTCTTTTTTCCCTGGGTGGAACTGGCACCTGTCCCGTTCCTTTCCCCTGGGTCCCCCCTTTTTTGTTTTATATTGTAGACCTGTAATTCTTAGCAACAAAACACTTAAATCTGTCCACCAAGAGTCTAGTAGATATCCCGGGTATGATGAAGTTTGAAACACAAAATCATAAATTATAATATAATAAATAAATATAAATAATTAAAAAAAATAATAATATAATAATAATAAAAATAATTTCCCCATGATTCACTATCGCTCAATTCTGCAAGTGTTCTAATTTACTAGCGCTGTTTTCTAGCTGGTCTAAAACCACTTTTGACGTAAAGGGACACTTTTTTGTTGCTATGGACAATCTCAAGTTTCCAGGCAGAAAGAACAGTATATATATAATATAAAACTGCATGCAGGGCATTGGACAAAGCACTGGGGACAAAAGGGAGGTGAAATTATTCCATACAGTAATGTAATCTGTAAGATTACAGTGTACTGTATGTATTATGATTTTTCACTTTTTTGAATTTGAATTAAAAATAATAGAAATGAAAAATACTCTCTGTGTTATGAATCTGAACCACTCACAATAAAGTGCAAAGTGCTAGAAAGTAAATCTGAAATATAAAAAAATAAAAAATTCATGAACAATAAATAACCATGATGATCCCAACGTCAGATATAAATATAAAGTGATGTGCTAAATAGCTAAAGGAGCTAATTTAATAAATAAACAGTATCCCCATGTGAGTCCAAAGAAAAACACTTCAAGCTAATAAATAACAAGAATTAATGTGTAAAAAATAAATTCGAAAAAATTAATGAGTAGTATAAAAATGATGATAAAAAAGTCCAACTAGATATGCATATATATATATGACTATACACTGAAAAAATATAGTCTGTGAGAAATATCCATACATGAACTCAAAAAAAATAATAATGTGATGATTCTTCAGTGCTCCCCGCCTTCATCCGCAACTCCCACTTGTGCCCGCACTCACCAGAGTGCCTAACCCCTGCAGGGGTAACAGGCGTGTTAGCTGAGATCCAGCAGCGGTATCCTCTTGTGGTGGATAGCCCTTCGGATGGGTGCTGTAATCTTCCCCCTCATTACGGAAGTCTTTCTAGGAATCCCCAGCGACAGACATCCACATAGATATAGGAAAGATGAGCCTCATAGCGTGAATCTTCATTAGCAGCACTGATGTCATCACTGTGCTGCACATAGCAGGCTCCACCCACTACAGGCTGCCTGCAGAAAACTACAGGTGGGGGCGGAGACAAGACCAGTCATCCTGTCAGTGGTCATATAGTTATGGCTGATCGGTGT
The DNA here is from genome assembly GCA_037952925.1 of Lithobates clamitans. Lineage (NCBI taxonomy): Eukaryota > Metazoa > Chordata > Amphibia > Anura > Ranidae > Lithobates > Lithobates clamitans. The sequence goes on from JBBGZY010000901.1 coordinate 836,866, forward strand.
ATAATCTTACGGGAGATTGTTGTGTGATGAATTGTCTGGTGCCAGGGTCTCTTTAAATTGTAGTGTCTTTAAAATTGTCCTTTAAAAGTCTTTGTAAATTGTAGTTTTCCAGCCCTTTAAGGGATGAGTTACATTTTACCTTTGTTCTAGCTGATTGCTTATTATAGTTATTTTTATAGTTTTAAATTACTTTTTTTCCTTTAGATATGTCATTTTGTGCAGGGACTATTCTAAACCAGGGGAAATTGTGCCACTTTACAGGCATATATATATATACACCATATACATACATACATATATATAGAAACCCCCAGGTAATGAAATTTAAAGGAATATTTCACTTTTATTGTTTCACTTTAAGCATTATTAAAATCACTGCCCCCGAAAAAACTTCAGTTTTTAAAACTTTTTTTTTCATTGATACATGTCCGCTGGGGCAGGAACCAGGTCCCCAAAAGATTTTATGACAATGCCATACATATAAGCCTTTAAAATTAGCACTTTTGATTTCTCCCATAGACTTTTAAAGGGTGTTCCGTGGCTTTCGAATTTGCCGCGAACACCCCAAATTGTTCGCTATTTGGCGAACAGGTGAACACCTGATGTTCGAGTCGAACTTACGTTCGACTCGAACATCAGGCTCATCCCTAGTGCATATATATTTGTTTTAGTTGACCTGTGTATTTAACTTTAAAAAAATCTATGACATCACAAATAATTGGTATATTTCATCTTCTTATGCACCACATCCCAAGAATGGCATATTATTAAAAAAAGGAGTACAGAGGCTTTTCAAGGTGCTGTAGTATTGCCCCAGGAATATACACATAAAATTGCTAATTATTTTACAGAAACATCTTAATAAAAGGGTAGACAAAGCCCTCAAGAAGATAAAAACAACTTCAAAATGGATGTCGGATAGTACATAATCAGCAAAACCCCATACACTTTCCCCAATAATAGCTTGCATTAATATACATATACAGTATATACCCATATATATCCGTATTACACTTATATCAATATTGTGTAGATGGAAGCAGGATATGGGTAGGTGCGGTGTTCCCACGTGTTTCACAAGTTGAACTTCTTCAGGGGTTCAAGGGGTGCAGAAATATGTCTGTCATCCAAAACATAACTGTTTAGTTGTATGTGTGAAAAAACACACATGGCATGGACACAGGGAGGGGAGCAAAGTAAGCCCAGGCTGGGAGGCCCATCGACGGTCCCAACTTTAGGGCCCAGGGATGATACCAAGGGAGGATGCAATTTCACCACCTATATAGAAATAGTATCTCAAGGTTATAAGGGAAACACAAGATGTCATGAAATTCTGTGACAAGGGGGCTGGGCTGAGTGGCCCTGTCTGTGTCTAAAGCTGCTTTTTATGGTGAGCACCCACTGAAGAGGAAGAGCCAGGAGTGATAGTGGGGGACCCAAGAAGAGAATCGGGTTTGCTCTTTGCAAGAAGAGAATCGGGGTTGCTCTGTGCAAAACCATTGCACAGAGCAGGTAAGTATAACATGTTAATTTTTTTTAATAAATAATAAAAAAATCAGAAACTTTACAATCACTTTAATATAAGGTATATATCTTTATTAAGAAAGAGGGGGGGTTGTTTACGAAAGATAAATCCACTTTGCACTACAAGTGCAAACTACAAGTGCAAAGTGCACTTGAAATTGCAATGAAAGTGCACTTGGAAGTGCAGTCACTGTAAATCTGAGGAGTAGATCTGAAATGAGGGAAAGCTCTGCTGATTTTATTATCCAATCATGTGCAAGCTAAAATGCTGTTTTTTATTTTCCTTGCATGCCCCCCTTGGATCTAGAGTGACTGCACTTCCAAGCGCACTTTTAGTGCAATTTCTTTTTTTATAAAATTATTTATTTGTAACAGGAAACTGGTTCACCGGGACATGTAACAAGGTTCAGTACATACAGCAACAATAATAACAGAAATGCACATACAGGGAACAGCGTGTCATAACATTCGGCCAGGAGAAGTGCATTACTTACTATAGAATTTTGTGTGGCATATGAGTAAATATTGTTGTTAAGAGATTTAATTATAATGTTCTAGAGGCCTTACATATGATCCATTTTTTCCCATGTTTTCTATCTTGAACTATACCTCGTATTAAATCAGGATACTGTATATCTGGGTTTATATACCTTTTGTGAGCGATTCCCTGTGGATTTTATATTTTAATAAGAGAAAACAGATTATCAAGAAAAGAAGGACGGAGTTGAAATAGATATAGAGGTAAGGGAGAGAGAAGTGGAGAAAAAGGGGGGGTAAGGGAGGGAGGGGGGGGGTGTGATCTTGGTGGGGGGTGATCGTGGTGGCAACCACTGCGTTAGGTATTAGCAGTCGGTTATTATACTCTAATGCTAGGTGTTACTTGCCTAGGAGAGTTTTCCCCTCCTCAGAATATTTAAAGATATTCCAGAACTGCCAAGTTTTCGTATATGTCTCCTGTCTATTTTGGCTGGTGAGGATTAGATCCTCCATCTGATTTATTTCCTCAACTTTTTGAAGCCAAAATGCTATAGGTGGTGTGTGAGAGGATTTCCAGAAAGAGGGGATGCATGCCTTCGCCGCATCCAGTAGGTGTCTTACGACTGACTTCTTGTAAATCTGGGTAGGTGTGTGAGTAGTGTGTAAAATAAAATAAGCTGGGTCATCGGGGACAGTGCGGTCAGTGATTTTTTGGATTATCAGGTGTACATATCTCCAGAAATCCTGGATCCGAGAGCAGGTCCAGAAAATATGGATGAGGGTACCTCTTTCTTCCTGACACCTCCAACAGACATCTGTTGTGGAGGGGAAGATTTTTTTAAGTAATGCAGGAGTTCTGTACCAATGTGTGAGGATTTTATAATTAGTCTCCTGGATTTTGGTGCAGATGGATGATTTAAGAGTAAACGTTAAAATTTGTTGTTTTTTATTGGTTGTGAAGATACAGTTTAGTTCTCTTTCCCATTTAGTGAGACTCTGTGTTTGGTACTCTCCCGGTGGTGTAATAAGCAATTTGTAGGTAAGTGAGAGTGAGTGTGGTAGATTCCCTGACTCTGTACAGAGAACTTCCATGGTCGTGGGGGTCTGGTTAGCAACACAGGGTGGTGTCAGACTACGTAAATAATGATGAAGCTGCATAGCTCTTAGGAAGTCCAGTCGGAACTGGCCTTCAAGATCCGTAAGCTCCGAGATCGTCTTCCACCTCCCCATACTGCTAAAGTGAGAGGCCTGGTACAAACCCTCCTCTTTCAACTTCAGAAATCTTCTATCTCTTAAACCTGGTTCAAATTGAGGGTTACCCAATATGGGTCGAAGCGGTGAGTTATGTGAGAAGTGAGGTGAGGTGTGAATCAATTGTGAGCAAATCCGAACTGTGTTACCTAGTAATGGGTGGCGGGAGTTTTCTATTGGGAGGGAGGTGTGGCACCCAGGTGCTCTAGGTAGTGGAATCACACTCTGAGCCTGTTCAATTCGTGTCCACAATTTGGTGTGTGTGTGGCGGCACCAATCGATTAGTCTACTCAAGTGGGTCGCTCTATAATAAGTTCTGAGGTCCGGCATTGCCAAGCCCCCATTAGACTTAGGCAATGAGAGAACTCCCCGGTGTAGACGCGGCCTCTTACCTGCCCATAGGAAATGAATGAATGCTGCTCTTACTTGGTTAAAATAGTTTACTGGAATGCGTATCGGAATGGTCTGCAGGAGATAAAGAAATTTGGGTAGTATCGACATTTTGAGGATACTGCAGCGGCCGAACCAAGAGTGTAGCCCGCTGTTCCATTTGTCCAATAATTGTTTAACTTTCTTTAAAAGGGGCGGAAAGTTTAATTTAAACAACTGGGAAAACGTCGGGGGTATAACGTACCCAAGTATTTCAGGGCTGTAGTGGACCATTTAAAACGAAAGCTCGATTGGAGGCGTGAAAGATGTGTCTGGGGAATCCCGATACCCATCGCCTCGGATTTGCTGAAATTGATTTTCAGGTTAGCGAGTTGGCCATATGTGTGGAATTCTTTCATGAGATTAGGAAGGGAAATGTTAGGTTTTGCAAGGGAGAACATCAAGTCATCCGCATAAGCGGAGACTTTAAATTGTTCCCTGTTGATTTCTACTCCTGAGATATCAGGGTTTAACCTGATACGGCACAGAAAGGGTTCCAGGGATAGCGCGAAGAGCAACGGGGATAGTGGGCATCCCTGACGAGTGCCGTTCGCAATTGGAAAAGCCTCCGAAAATACCCCATTTGCCCGAACTTTAGCTGTTGGGTCCGCATACACTGCAGCTATCCAATTTAGCATTTTGTTCCCTAACCCTATGTGTCTCAGTGTAGCGAACATAAATTTCCAGCTCACTCGGTCGAAAGCCTTTTCGGCATCCGTCCCGAGGAACACACATGGGGTTTTGGTGTTGTTTGCGATATATAGTAGATTAAGGACTTTAGTCGTATTATCCCTGGCTTCCCTTGTCGGGACAAAACCAACCTGGTCTAAATGTATAAGTGAGGGGAGGTGGTGCTGCAGTCTGATGGCGATGATCTTTGTGAAAAGTTTTAGGTCTGTGTTCAATAGGGAGATCGGGCGGTAGGAACTACACTGACCTGGGTCTTTACCCTCCTTTGGTATGACCGTTATTTGTGCTTGTAATGTAGATTTATGGAAGCCCCGCCCCGAGCCCAGGTCATTATAAAGTTTAACCATACGATCACCTAGAGAAGGTAAAAAGGTCTTGTAGTATGTGGTGGTGAGGCCATCTGGGCCTGGGGCTTTCCCCGGTTTGGAACATTTTAATGCTGTTTGTAGTTCGGGCAGAGTAATAGGGTCCTCTAACAGTGATCTAGCTTCCTCCGGGAGGGCCGGCATGAGGGAAGACGTTATGTAATTAGCGGTTGTCTCTGAGGGGATTTGTGGCTCTGTCAGGTTGTATAGGGAGGAATAATAGGAGCTGAATTCCTGAGCTATGTGTTGGGGTAAAGAAACTTTCTGGCCAGTGGAGGATGTGATATGCGGTATATATGATGCAAGTCTTTGTTCCTGTAGGGACTGGGCTAGTAACCTTCCACACTTGTTAGCAGATTCATAGAATTTCCTACGGGAGACCTGTAATGCTGCTTTTGCTTTGTATCGCAGGAGGTCAGTGACCTGCCTGCGGACTGAGTCTAATTCTATTTCTAAATGTCTTGTGGGTGTTTGTTTGTGGTGGGTCTCTAAAGTTTCTAGTGTCTTTAGTAATGTATTTAGTTGGGCAACTATCTGTTGTTTAAGTCTTGAGCCATGTTTAATGAGTATCCCCCTAATAACGGCTTTGTGGGCCTCCCACACCAAGCCAGTTTCACAGTCAGGGGAGTCATTAGAAGCAAAGTAGTGACCTATTTCTTTGGTTACCTCTGCTAGCACCTCTGGGTCTTTCAATAGTCCCTCATTTAGTCTCCATGGTGGTCTCTGAGTCCGTAGGGAGTCAGAGAGAGCATAGCGTAGTGTTATCGGAGCGTGGTCTGACCACGTAATGGATCCTATTGTGGTTTCTTTAATCGCCTGTAAGTGTCTATGAGGGACCAGGAAGTAGTTGATTCTGGAGTAAGTCTGATGCAGTTTAGAGAAAAAGGTGTAGTCCCTCTCTCCTGTGTGGAAGAGGCGCCAGACATCGATCAGTTGTGAAGAGTGCAGAGTCGTGTAGATACGTTTACGTAGGTCTCGTGAGGTTGAAGACGTTCCAGTGGAAGTGTCTTCCGAGGGAGTAAATGGAACGTTCAAGTCCCCACCCACTATCAGTTGTCCGTCTGAGAATTGTAAGAGTTGGTCTAATGTTCGTTTTAGAAATGTGTCTTGGTGTGTATTGGGAGCCTACAAGTTGGGCAAAGTTATTTTAACATCTCTTATGTGGCCCTTTAGGAAGAGGAATCTACCTTCACTGTCTAGTTTTACATCTGTGTGTGTCCATGGGATTTTTGCCGAGATCAGAATCGATACCCCTCTTGATTTAGCTTCCGCGTATTTTGAATGGTATGCTATCGGGTAGAATTTATTCTGTAGCGTCGGCAAGGATCCCTCCCTGAAATTTGCTTCCTGTAAGAGTACAATGTCAGCTCCTCTTTGCCGCATGTCATGTAACAGCATGCGTCTCTTTTCAGGCGTATTTAGGCCTTTCACATTTAAGGAAACTATGTTTAGAGTATCCATATTCGTAAGTTGCCTGGTGAGTATGGGGGTAGGGGGTTTTGGAGCAGGGGGGGGGAAGGAAGGGGGGGTGGGGTCAGAAGAGGGGAAGAAAAGACAAGAAAGTGGAAAAAAGGAAAGGACAGTAAGCAAGAAAGTACAAAGCTTCAGAGAATGAGGAAATTAGAAGGCTGTCACTAAGGTGTGCAGCTCAGAGAGATCACTAAGGTAGCCAAATCGGCTAGTACGCTCCTCAGTCGAAGACCGAGAACGGAGCGCAGTCCTATGTGGGACGGTGAATAGGCAGGGCCGAGATGCGAGCTCCCGAACCTCTCCATTCACCCCCGGCTATTTATTGTTGGTAACAAAAATACAGTATATAACTGAAAATTAAACAGTCAGGTGTTCATATGGTATTAACGAAAATAACCCATCAGAAGCAAGAGATGTTGCAGGTGTAAATAGACACAGAGGCATTATCAAAGAACATATAACTTCAACTTGTGAAACATTGTGATTGACCATCCCATCCCTATCCAGGATTCCAGCTCCCTAAAAAAACTACTACTATTCTCCCTAGTATTGGGTAGAATAGAATAAGCCTGGAGTGCTGCCCCCCCACATGCATCCAACCTGTATTGTTATGGGAGAGACCACAGTAAGGTAAAGTAGGATATAATAAAATAAAATAATATAAAGTGTGGACTGAAAACTAGAGTTCTTATGTGTGGAATCAGGTTGTAAGACTTTGAGCATCATGTCCATCTCTCTGTAACGTTAAAGCTACTTCTATCCATCTTGGAATCTGCTGTATAGGTTGATCAGTTAGGTTGGGTTATCCTCCCCATTCCCCAAAGAAAAAGCCTTGATGGGGCCCGTGCCAACTTTTCATTCCATTACATCGTCATTTACTTATTGACAACTGTTGACGGGGACATCATTTCTCGGTCCAAGTCATGTGAAGCAAAATTCTTCTATCCGTGAAGGGGGAGGGGTTATGATAGATTCCAGGGGCGGGGGGTCAACCTCCAGTAGCTGTGCAGAACGTTAACTCTGTTTCATTCAGGCCATATGAGAGCCCTAAGGAGTGTAATACAAAGTTCCTCTGGTCTGGCTACTCTCCCCAATAAAGCCAATTTACATGGGCAAACATGCTGGTTGGGTTCGGGGCTGGCGTGCCGTGCATAAAGAAAAAAAAAACAATGAGATGGGGGTTAAACTGTACCCGGGGAACTGCCAGTTAACTGAATTCTCCTAAAGGGAATTGGGTGCGATGTTCCGGGTAGTTTGTCTGTCTGCAGGAGCTTAGGGGATACACGCACATCAAGACGGAAATTGCAGCTGGACAGGGATGAACGGCCATAGGCCTACTCACGTGGCTCACCTCCCGAGACCGATCGGTGTCTGCGCCTGTTTCTTTGCTGTCGCGGAGGCAGGGGGTCCCGAGGCCTCAATGGGCCCGATCTTCCAGATGGGCGAGGGAGGAACTGGAGCCAGTCTGGGACCTGGATCGGCTCCACTTCCATAAAACGGAAGAGGGCTGGTAGATCCTCCGCACGTTGAAGAGAGAAGGAGTCTGTGTCTCTCCGGAATATCACCAAGAAAGGATATCCCCATCTATATGTGAGACCCTTCTGCTTCGCAAGATCCAGAGTAGCTCTGGACAAGTCCGGTAAGATCCTGGTTTGTGCGCCTTCAATTTCAACGTCCCCATGTTCCCAAGCGCGCCGGAGGATATTTTCTTTCAGGGTGTAGTCTGCAAACCACGTCGCGTGGTCTGTTCGGATCTTCAGATCTGGGGCCAAGAGCTCTGTGAACTCTATCCAGCTCTATCTCTAGTCCGGGGTCCTCCAAGACTGTACGGAAGATCCAGCGAACCGTCTCCCCTAGATTCTCCTGCGATGCCGCCTCCGGGATCCCCCGAAGCCGCAAGTTGTTCTGGCGGCTTCGGTCCTCCATGTCTTCCAGGTGCAATTGCAGAGCTATGGCAGCATCCCTCTGTTGGTCTCTAGCCTGTTCCAACGCCGACACTCTGTCAGTTAGTGTAGAAATTGAGGTCTCCCCGGCAGACACCCGCTCTGTTAGAGTCGACACTTCTCCTCTGACCTCTTGTATATCACGGCGGTGTGTTTCTTCGAGTTTGAGGATAAGTGCCTCAATGTCAGACCTGGTGGGGAGAGCCTGAAGCAGGCTTCTAATGTCCTGATCCAACAGATGGGGATCAATTGGTTGTGGGGATGCCATCGTGGCTTGTGGAGGGCTTCTACGAATATCCGCAGGTCGTTCTTGTAAGGCCCGGGGCTAGGAGAGGGACAGGCTCCGCTCTGTCTTGGGGCCTTCTGCTTCTCACCTCATGTAGCGCCTCGTGGTGCCTCTACTGAAGTCCCAGGAGAGGCTCCTTGTAACTGAAGGAAATAACGGCGGATCTCTCCTGGACTCTTGCCCACGGGGGTCCCCCGTGTAAATGCTCTTGTCCTGTGTCGTTTGGCCGATTGCATGCCTCTGACAGTCTCGCTAACCGGGTTTTCCTGGACGAGGCCGGGAGCTCAGGAAAAACACATCTTCATTCAGCCATGTCTAGGCCATGCACCCTTTAGTGCAATATCAAGTGCACTTTGCACTTTTAGTGCGAAGTGGATTTGCCTTTCATAAATAACCCCCCTTATGTCAAAAAAGGAGCATGCCACATTTCCTTTTACAGTTGATAATAATAAAAACTAATGTACGCAGTCTCCCCAAAACGAGTACACTATGATAAGGGGGATGTTTAACTTGGTGCTAAATCTGTTTTTAGTGAGCCTACTCCAGTCAAAAATTCAGTTTTTAGGGCTTGCCAACCTACTTATTTTTATTGAAAATGAAAATAAACATTCAACACAGTGGTTGCCCACGCATGGGATTTCTGTTTTACCCAGCAAAAACAGATAACAAAAACACCAAACCACCTGGCTCTCTTTCAGATGCCCCACTGCTCTTTTCACTGGTCTCTCAAACTGTCTAACCCAGCTTCTCCTGGCTCTCTAGGCTTTTCTGGCTCCCTTAGCCTGTAGCCACAGCTCCAATTTGTATGGGGCCACTCCTGGCCTCTCAATAGGTTTTCTACAGAAGCCCTAGACTCTCTCTCACTCCTGTGAGATTTATGGATTCCCTTAGTCCACCAGACTTGCCTAGTTGTCCCAGCTTTCTCAGTCTCCCAGACTCTTCGTCTCCTCAACTCTCTGAGTCCAGTGGACATAGCATCCCTCCAACATGGAGTGCAGTCTCTCAAATAGAGCACCTCTATCTCCTGGCAGGAACACACACCTGTTTCCAAATTAGACCTTGTCTCCTACTGGGAGCCCTGAGCTATGGCCAGATCCCTGCTTATAATGAGTGTGCACATCAGCACACCCATCAAATGTAGATTATCAGTGCTCAGCAATGCAGTTGTAAGGTCCCACACTTACCAGACAGGTGAGTCCACTTGGGCAGAGGGTAGGCTCCCTTACGTATCCGATTCGGGGCCCCTGGTAGAGTAGACAGGAGGCCACGAATGCGGAGTGGTATGAGGGCCTGAAGTAGAGTCCTGGAGCACAATGGTCTGGCAAGCAACCGGTGGATCTTCAGGCTGGATAGAGCAGATGCTGGGCAGAAACTAGTCAGGCTGGTCACACACAGGCAGAGGTTGGCAACGGGCTGGCAGCAGCGGTACAAGAGGGTAAGGCAGAAACGAGGTCAAACAAGCCGGGGTCGGGTTCAGGCAGCAGTCAAGGAAGGTCCAAAGGGTAAGCCAGGTCACAACGGGTAAACACTACGAGGATACAGGAACACAGGATGATCACGGAACAAGGTACAGAGCTGTTTGATCAGGCAGCACTGGGTCAGCATGGAGGCAGGCTTCAAATAGGCCGATTGGCGCCAAAACGCCGCGCACGTGCACGCGCCAATTCGCCAAAGCGCGCCGCGCCCCCGCACGCGCCCGAGCACGCCCCCGACACCGGCGTGCACGCCCACCGAACCGGGTCGCGTCAAAAGCAACGCCCATAGGCGGACGCGCGCTAACGCGAATGCGCGCTAGCGCGAACGCGCGTACGCACGAACGCCCGGACGCCACCCTGCACGCCACGGCCGGCCAGCCCAGACACACCGGCGCTCCCAGGGGCACGCGCCCCAGCACGGACAGGAACGCGAGCGCCAGCACGCCCCGGCGCGCCCCGGCGCCCAACCAGGTAACCTCTCTGACAGTGCCCCCTCCTCAAGGGCAGACTCCAGATGCCCAGCTGGGCCATCTTTGCGGGATGAGAGGTTTTGAAGGATTGTAGAAGTTCGTTAGCATGTAAATTGCTCTCTGGCTCCCACGAATTATCTTCGGGTCCATAGCCCCTCCATTTTACCAGATATTGTACCTGATTGCGCCTTCTTCTGCAATCAAGAATTGCTTCCACTTCAAACTCCTCTTCGCCATCAACCTCAATAGGTTTGGGTGGACCAATGCTACGACCAGGAAAGAAATTAGGAGTGACCGGTTTTAGGAGAGATACGTGGAATACTGGATGTATCCTCAGGGAATTAGGGAGGTCCAATTCAAATGCCACATTGTTGATCTTCCTTTTGATCAAGAAAGGACCCAGGTATTTGGGACCCAGTTTCCTGGATGGACAAGCTAACTTGAGATTAGTGGTGGACAGCCAGACAGAATTGCCAGGTTCTAGCACAAGTTCCCCCCGTCTCTTTCTATCAAAGATCTTCTTGTAATCTTCCTGAGCCTTGGTCATGGTTTCCTGTAGCAATTTGTTGTTGTTGGAGAAAAAATCCAAGGTCTCAGATACTGCAGGAACAGGGCATTCAGGAAATGCTCCAGGCAAGAAGGATGGGTGGAAACCGTAATTGGCATAGAACGGAGACTGATTAGTCGCTGAGTGTAATGAGTTATTATATGAAAACTCTGCGATGGGAAGCAGGGAGGCCCAGTCATCTTGGGAAAAAGCTGAAAAACAGCGGATGTATTGCTCCAAGGTTTGGTTCGTCCTCTCGGTTTGTCCATTGGACTGAGGGTGGTAGGCTGAGGAAAAGGACAACTCGATCTCAAGGGCACCACAAAGGGATCTCCAGAATCTGGAGGTGAACTGGACGCCTCTGTCTGAGACTATATTGGTCGGGACTCCATGTAGTCTGACGATCTCTTTGATGAAGATAGAGGTGGTCTCCATGGCTGAGGGGGTGCCCTTCATGGGAAGGAAATGGGCCATTTTAGACAACCTGTCTACTACGACAAAAATGGACGAAAAACCCTCTGATGGTGGGAGCTCAACGATGAAGTCCATAGAAATCATGGCCCAAGGTCTCTCTGGGACTGGTAATGGCTTCAGTAGGCCCCATGCTCTTGACTGGCTAGTCTTATTTCTGGCACACGTATCACAGGACTCCACATATGCCTTACAATCCTTGGTAAGATGAGGCCACCAGAAGGAGCGTTGGACAAGGTCAATTGTTTTCCGTGTGCCGAAGTGACCAGCAAGTTTGTGGTCATGGCACAAGCTTAGTACTCGTGCTTTCAGCTCCTCAGGGACCACAATCCTATTCTTGAACCAGAGCAGTCCATCCCTGGCACAGGCTTCAGCAGGTGGGGGCATTCTCAAGGAGGCTCGCCTGATTTGAGAAATTAAGTCTTCCTGTAGAATAGGGATGAGCTTCGTGTTCGAGTCGAACCCATGTTCGACTCGAACATCGGCTGTTCGACCGTCCGTCGAATTGCGAATTCGTGTGGCGCGTCACGGCCCATAATTCATTGCGGCATCGCAGTGCATTGCTGGCTGATGATTGGCCAAGCATGCACTATGACCCGCATGCTTGGCCAATCACAGCGCCGTCAGTAGAGAGAGCTGTAATTGGCCAAAGCCAGGGTGGCTTTGGCCAATTATGGCTCAGGGGATTTAGTACACGCCCCACACTATATAAGGCCGCCTGCACGGCGGCCCTGTGTAGTGTGTTCCGGTGTGCTGATAGAGAGAGAGACAGACAGTGTCATTTGATTTGAGTTAGCTAGATTAGGCTAGATCTGTTCCTGCTATTTACATTTAGTGCAGTCAGTGCGTCCTGCTCACAGTGTTCAGCTAGATCCGTTCCTGCTATTTACATTTAGTGCAGTCAGTGCGTCCTGCTCACAGTGTTCAGCTAGATCCGTTCCTGCTATTTACATTTAGTGCAGTGCGTCCTGCTCACAGTGTTCAGCTAGATCTGTTCCTGCTATTTACATTTAGTGCAGTGCGTCCTGCTCACAGTGTTCAGCTAGATCCGTTCCTGCTATTTACATTTAGTGCAGTGCGTCCTGCTCACAGTGTTCAGCTAGATCTGTTCCTGCTATTTACATTTAGTGCAGTGCGTCCTGCTCACAGTGTTCAGCTAGATCCGTTCCTGCTATTTACATTTAGTGCAGTCAGTGCGTCCTGCTCACAGTGTTCAGCTAGATCCGTTCCTGCTATTTACATTTAGTGCAGTCAGTGCGTCCTGCTCACAGTGTTCAGCTAGATCCGTTCCTGCTATTTACATTTAGTGCAGTCAGTGCTTCCTGCTCACAGTGTTCAGCTAGATCCGTTCCTGCTATTTACATTTAGTGCAGTGCGTCCTGCTCACAGTGTTCAGCTAGATCCGTTCCTGCTATTTACATTTAGTGCAGTCAGTGCGTCCTGCTCACAGTGTTCAGCTAGATCCGTTCCTTCTATTTACATTTAGTGCAGTGCGTCCTGCTCACAGTGTTCAGCTAGATCTGTTCCTGCTATTTACATTTAGTGCAGTTTGTCCTGCTCACAGTGTTCAGCTAGATCCGTTCCTGCTATTTACATTTAGTGCAGTGCGTCCTGCTCACAGTGTTCAGCTAGATCTGTTCCTGCTATTTACATTTAGTGCAGTCAGTGCGTCCTGCTCACAGTGTTCAGCTAGATCCGTTCCTGCTATTTACATTTAGTGCAGTGCGTCCTGCTCACAGTGTTCAGCTAGATCTGTTCCTGCTATTTACATTTAGTGCAGTGCGTCCTGCTCACAGTGTTCAGCTAGATCTGTTCCTGCTATTTACATTTAGTGCAGTGCGTCCTGCTCACAGTGTTCAGCTAGATCTGTTCCTGCTATTTACATTTAGTGCAGTGCGTCCTGCTCACAGTGTTCAGCTAGATCCGTTCCTGCTATTTACATTTAGTGCAGTCAGTGCGTCCTGCTCACAGTGTTCAGCTAGATCCGTTCCTGCTATTTACATTTAGTGCAGTCAGTGCGTCCTGCTCACAGTGTTCAGCTAGATCCGTTCCTGCTATTTACATTTAGTGCAGTCAGTGCGTCCTGCTCACAGTGTTTAGCTAGATCTGTTCCTGCTATTTACATTTAGTGCAGTCAGTGCGTCCTGCTCACAGTGTTCAGCTAGATCCGTTCCTGCTATTTACATTTAGTGCAGTGCGTCCTGCTCACAGTGTTCAGCTAGATCTGTTCCTGCTATTTACATTTAGTGCAGTGCGTCCTGCTCACAGTGTTCAGCTAGATCTGTTCCTGCTATTTACATTTAGTGCAGTGCGTCCTGCTCACAGTGTTCAGCTAGATCCGTTCCTGCTATTTACATTTAGTGCAGTGCGTCCTGCTCACAGTGTTCAGCTAGATCTGTTCCTGCTATTTACATTTAGTGCAGTGCGTCCTGCTCACAGTGTTCAGCTAGATCCGTTCCTGCTATTTACATTTAGTGCAGTCAGTGCGTCCTGCTCACAGTGTTCAGCTAGATCCGTTCCTGCTATTTACATTTAGTGCAGTGCGTCCTGCTCACAGTGTTCAGCTAGATCTGTTCCTGCTATTTACATTTAGTGCAGTGCGTCCTGCTCACAGTGTTCAGCTAGATCCGTTCCTGCTATTTACATTTAGTGCAGTCAGTGCGTCCTGCTCACAGTGTTCAGCTAGATCCGTTCCTGCTATTTACATTTAGTGCAGTCAGTGCGTCCTGCTCACAGTGTTCAGCTAGATCTGTTCCTGCTATTTACATTTAGTGCAGTCAGTGCGTCCTGCTCACGGTGTTAAGCTAGATCTGTTCCTGCTATTTACATTTAGTGCAGTCAGTGCGTCCTGCTCACAGTGTTCAGCTAGATCCGTTCCTGCTATTTACATTTAGTGCAGTGCGTCCTGCTCACAGTGTTCAGCTAGATCTGTTCCTGCTATTTACATTTAGTGCAGTGCGTCCTGCTCACAGTGTTCAGCTAGATCTGTTCCTGCTATTTACATTTAGTGCAGTGCGTCCTGCTCACAGTGTTCAGCTAGATCCGTTCCTGCTATTTACATTTAGTGCAGTGCGTCCTGCTCACAGTGTTCAGCTAGATCTGTTCCTGCTATTTACATTTAGTGCAGTGCGTCCTGCTCACAGTGTTCAGCTAGATCCGTTCCTGCTATTTACATTTAGTGCAGTCAGTGCGTCCTGCTCACAGTGTTCAGCTAGATCCGTTCCTGCTATTTACATTTAGTGCAGTCAGTGCGTCCTGCTCACAGTGTTCAGCTAGATCCGTTCCTGCTATTTACATTTAGTGCAGTCAGTGCGTCCTGCTCACAGTGTTCAGCTAGATCCGTTCCTGCTATTTACATTTAGTGCAGTCAGTGCGTCAGTGCGTCCTGCTCACAGTGTTCAGCTAGATCCGTTCCTGCTATTTACATTTAGTGCAGTGCGTCCTGCTCACAGTGTTCAGCTAGATCTGTTCCTGCTATTTACATTTAGTGCAGTGCGTCCTGCTCACAGTGTTCAGCTAGATCTGTTCCTGCTATTTACATTTAGTGCAGTGCGTCCTGCTCACAGTGTTCAGCTAGATCTGTTCCTGCTATTTACATTTAGTGCAGTGCGTCCTGCTCACAGTGTTCAGCTAGATCCGTTCCTGCTATTTACATTTAGTGCAGTCAGTGCGTCCTGCTCACAGTGTTCAGCTAGATCCGTTCCTGCTATTTACATTTAGTGCAGTCAGTGCGTCCTGCTCACAGTGTTCAGCTAGATCCGTTCCTGCTATTTACATTTAGTGCAGTCAGTGCGTCCTGCTCACAGTGTTCAGCTAGATCTGTTCCTGTTATTTACATTTAGTGCAGTCAGTGCGTCCTACTCACAGTGTTCAGCTAGATCCGTTCCTGCTATTTACATTTAGTGCAGTGCGTCCTGCTCACAGTGTTCAGCTAGATCTGTTCCTGCTATTTACATTTAGTGCAGTGCGTCCTGCTCACAGTGTTCAGCTAGATCTGTTCCTGCTATTTACATTTAGTGCAGTGCGTCCTGCTCACAGTGTTCAGCTAGATCCGTTCCTGCTATTTACATTTAGTGCAGTGCGTCCTGCTCACAGTGTTCAGCTAGATCTGTTCCTGCTATTTACATTTAGTGCAGTGCGTCCTGCTCACAGTGTTCAGCTAGATCCGTTCCTGCTATTTACATTTAGTGCAGTCAGTGCGTCCTGCTCACAGTGTTCAGCTAGATCCGTTCCTGCTATTTACATTTAGTGCAGTGCGTCCTGCTCACAGTGTTCAGCTAGATCTGTTCCTGCTATTTACATTTAGTGCAGTGCGTCCTGCTCACAGTGTTCAGCTAGATCCGTTCCTGCTATTTACATTTAGTGCAGTCAGTGCGTCCTGCTCACAGTGTTCAGCTAGATCCGTTCCTGCTATTTACATTTAGTGCAGTCAGTGCGTCCTGCTCACAGTGTTCAGCTAGATCTGTTCCTGCTATTTACATTTAGTGCAGTCAGTGCATCCTGCTCACAGTGTTAAGCTAGATCTGTTCCTGCTATTTACATTTAGTGCAGTCAGTGCGTCCTGCTCACAGTGTTCAGCTAGATCCGTTCCTGCTATTTACATTTAGTGCAGTGCGTCCTGCTCACAGTGTTCAGCTAGATCTGTTCCTGCTATTTACATTTAGTGCAGTGCGTCCTGCTCACAGTGTTCAGCTAGATCTGTTCCTGCTATTTACATTTAGTGCAGTGCGTCCTGCTCACAGTGTTCAGCTAGATCCGTTCCTGCTATTTACATTTAGTGCAGTGCGTCCTGCTCACAGTGTTCAGCTAGATCTGTTCCTGCTATTTACATTTAGTGCAGTGCGTCCTGCTCACAGTGTTCAGCTAGATCCGTTCCTGCTATTTACATTTAGTGCAGTCAGTGCGTCCTGCTCACAGTGTTCAGCTAGATCCGTTCCTGCTATTTACATTTAGTGCAGTCAGTGCGTCCTGCTCACAGTGTTCAGCTAGATCCGTTCCTGCTATTTACATTTAGTGCAGTCAGTGCGTCCTGCTCACAGTGTTCAGCTAGATCCGTTCCTGCTATTTACATTTAGTGCAGTCAGTGCGTCAGTGCGTCCTGCTCACAGTGTTCAGCTAGATCCGTTCCTGCTATTTACATTTAGTGCAGTGCGTCCTGCTCACAGTGTTCAGCTAGATCCGTTCCTGCTATTTACATTTAGTGCAGTCATTGCGTCCTGCTCACAGTGTTCAGCTAGATCCGTTCCTGCTATTTACATTTAGTGCAGTGCGTCCTGCTCACAGTGTTCAGCTAGATCCGTTCCTGTTATCTTCCTACTGACAGGCAGGCTTGTCTGGTTACAGTATATAAAGCTACCTGAAGAAAATTACAGGTGTTCTATCCCAGCTTAGTGCAGCTACAGGCCATTAGTATGTCTGGAAGGCCAAGAAGGAGAGGCAGACAGTCACAAGCCAATAAGAGAGGGCAAGCAGGCTCTGTGTCTAGTGCTGGTCGTGGAGACGGTACATCCTCATCAGCCCGTGGCCATGGGACACGCTTGGCCTTTTTTTCGGCAGCTGGCCGTGTTGAGCCGCAACATGCAGAAAACTTGGTCGAGTGGATGACCAAGCCGTCCTCATCCTCCTCATCCTCTCTCACCCATGCCCAGGGTGCTTTGTCTGGCAAAGCAGCGGCCTCTTCCCTCAGCTCAATGTCATCAGTGACTCCTTCCCTAGCTCCACCATGTCCTCCTGAGGATTCCCTCGAACTGTTTGACCACAGTGTTGGGTACATGCTCCAGGAGGATGCCCAGCGTTTGGAAGGCTCTGATGATGATACTGAGCTCGATGAAGGCAGTAACATGAGCACGGACAGAGGGGGTGCCCAAGAAGGACAGCAATCTGGCAGTCATGCTCCCCCTGCTGCAGCATACTGCCAGGTTTGCTCCAGTGATGAGGAGGGAGGGGATGATGAGGTCACTGACTCAACGTGGGTGCCTGATAGGAGAGAGGAGGAGGAGGAGGAGGAGGAGGCGGCACATCACCAACGAGGCAGGATGCCCTCCAGGGGCCAGCCTAAGGGCAGCACATTGACTGCATCACACCCCAAAGCTCCACATGTGCAGGGCGCTGCAGTCTCTGCGCGTTATTCAAAAAGTTCTTTGGTGTGGGCCTTTTTTGAGACGAGTGCATCAGATCGCACCGCTGCTATTTGCAACATATGTCTCAAGCGTATCTCGCGTGGCCAAAACATCTCCCGCTTGGGTACCACATGCTTGACCAGACATATGTTGACCTGCCATGCAGTTCGTTGGCAAGCATATCTAAAAGACCCACACCAAAGAACAAAGAGGATCTCTCCTTGCTCCTCATCAGCTGAGATTTCCAACCCCACTAGACCTTCAGTCCTCTCTGAGACCTGCAGTGAGAGGAATGAAGGTGTAGAATTAGGTGTGTCAAAGCCAAGTACTTGTGGGCAATCTGCTTTTGGTACACCGACGTCAGATTGTACCAGGCAAATTTCCCTGCCCCAGCTGCTGCACCGCCGAAAGAAGTTTGCTCCCAGCCATCCACATGCCCAGCGCTTGAATGCTAGCTTGGCAAAATTGCTAGCACTTCAACTGCTGCCTTTTCAGTTGGTAGACTCTGCCCCCTTCCGTGAGTTTGTGGAATGTGCGGTTCCTCAGTGGCAGGTACCCAAACGCCACTTTTTCTCACGGAAGGCGATTCCGGCTCTCTACCGGCATGTGGAAGGCAATGTCCATGCCTCGCTGGACAGGGCGGTCAGCGGTAAGGTGCATATTACCGCTGACTCATGGTCCAGCAGGCATGGACAGGGACGTTACTTAAGTTTCACGGCGCATTGGGTGACTCTGCTGGCAGCTGGGAAGGATGCAGGACAAGGTGCAGTAGTGTTGGAGGTTGTTCCGCCACCACGCCTCCAAAATGCTGATTGTGACACACCTCTCTCCTCCACCCCCTCCTCTTCTTCTTCCTCCATGGCCTCTTCCTCGGAACCAGCGGTGCTCCGTAGGCGTTCAAGGGGCTACGCAAGTACGCAGGCCAAAAGATGCCATGCGGTGCTTGAGCTGGTGTGCTTGGGGGACAGGAGCCACACTGGGGCAGAGGTTCTGTCAGCTCTGCAGGGGCAGGTTCAGAGGTGGTTGACGCCACGCCAACTTAAGGCAGGAATGGTGGTTTGCGACAATGGCACCAACCTCCTCTCTGCCCTCCGACAGGGACAAATGACCCATGTGCCCTGTTTGGCTCACGTCCTTAACTTGGTGGTGCAGCGGTTCTTGGGCAGGTACCCGGGCTTACAGGATGTCCTGAGGCAGGCCAGGAAAGTCTGTGTGCATTTCCGCCGGTCATATAATGCCAGTGCTCGGCTGACGGACCTCCAAAAGGAGTTTAACCTGCCCAAGAACCGCCTAATCTGTGACATGCCCACCAGGTGGAACTCGACATTGGCCATGCTGCAGCGGCTGCACACGCAGCAGAGGGCCATCAATGAGTACCTGTGCGACTATGGCACCAGGACAGGGTCAGGGGACCTTGGTTTTTTTTCCCCACGCCAGTGGGCCATGATCAGGGATGCATACACTGTCCTGTCACCATTCGAGGAGGCCACGAGGATGGTGAGCACTGACAGTGCATGCATCAGTGACACTGTCCCCCTTGTCCACCTGTTGGAGCACACGCTGCGTGGAATAATGGACAGGGCACTTGAGGCAGAACAGAGGCAGGAAGAGGAGGACTTCCTTAGCTCCCAAGGCCCCCTTTATCCAGACAGTGTTCCTGCGTGCCCGCCGATCACACAGGAAGAGGAGGAGGAGGAGGAGGAGGAGGAGGAAGATTGTGTCAGTATGGAGGTGAAGCCTGGCACTCAGCATCAGCAGTCTTTAAGGGATCAGTCCCAAGGAACACATGGACTTGTACGTGGCTGGGAGGAGGTGGCTGCGGACCTTGTTGTCCTTAGTGACCCAGAGGACTCCGGACCGAATGCCTCAGCAAACCTACGCTGCATGGCCTCCCTGATCCTGCAAAGCCTGCGTAAGGATCCTCGTATTCGTGGTATCAAGGAGAAGGACCAATACTGGCTGGCAACCCTCCTTGATCCACGTTACAAGGGTAAGGTTGCGGACCTTATCTTGCCATCGCAGAGGGAGCAGAGGATGAAACATCTTCGGGAGGCCTTGCAGAAAGGTCTGTGCAACGCGTTCCCAGAGACTGGGAGGTTACAAACTCCTGTTTCTGGACAACGTGTTGCTGAGGCTTCGGTCAGTCAAAGAAGGAGCGGTGGAGAAGGTGGCCGTCTGACCGATGCGTTCAGACAATTTTTTGGTCCGCAGCCCCAAGGTATGATCGGTTCCAGCAACCATCGCCAGCGTCTGTTTTACATGGTGCAGGAATACCTAGGGGCAAGATCAGACTTGGACACCTTTCCCACCGAAAATCCTCTGGGTTACTAGGTCTTGAGGATGGATCACTGGCCAGAGCTTGCACAGTATGCAATTGAGCTACTGGCCTGTCCTGCATCCAGCGTTCTTTCGGAACGCACATTCAGTGCTGCTGGAGGCGTGGTAACCGATCACAGGGTGCGTCTGTCCACTGACTCGGTCGATCGGCTGACCTTCATAAAAATGAATCAGTCTTGGATCACCACCAGCTACCAAGCACCTGATGCTGATGTAACTGAATAATTTTTTTCAGATCCCTTCAAAGACTGCCTATGCTGATGCTGAGTGACTATCCCTGAGTAATTATCCTCTTCCTCCTCAATCATCACGCTGATAGCTTGTAAGAACATTTTTGGTTCTGGGCGCCACCACCAGTGCCTAAGGCACAATTTTTCAGCCCCTGTTTAACAGGGGAGTGTAATTACAATTTTTGATGTAATACTTTGCAGCAGGGCTCGTTCCTGCATTCCAACTAGAGTGTCTGTGAGGGGTTGCAGTGTTGTGGCACCAGCACCAGTGCCTAAAGCCCAATTTTTCTGCCCCTGTCTAACAGGGGCGTGTAATTACAATTTTTGATGCAATACTTTGCAGCAGGGCTCGTTCCTGCGTTCCAACTAGAGTGTCTGTGAGGGGTTGCAGTGTTGTGGCACCAGCACCAGTGCCTAAGGCCCAATTTTTCTGCCCCTGTCTAACAGGGGCGTGTAATTACAATTTTTGATGCAATAATTTGCAGCAGGGCTCGTTCCTGCGTTCCAACTAGAGTGTCTGTGAGGGGTTGCAGTGTTGTGGCACCAGCACCAGTGCCTAAGGCCCAATTTTTCTGCCCCTGTCTAACAGGGGCGTGTAATTACAATTTTTGATGCAATACTTTGCAGCAGGGCTCGTTCCTGCGTTCCAACTAGAGTGTCTGTGAGGGGTTGCAGTGTTGTGGCACCAGCACCAGTGCCTAAGGCCTAATTTTTCAGCTCCTGTTCAACAGGGGCATGTAATTACAATTCTTGATCTAATATTTCACAGCAGGGCCCTGTGAGGGCTTACAGTGTTTTGGCCACAGCAACACCTAAGGCCCAAATTTCTGCTGAGTATATAGGGCAGGACCCTACTTTCAAACATCTAACTTACAAACGACTCCTACTTGCAAACGGAAGGAGACAACAGGAAGTGAGATGAAATCTACCCCTAGGAAGGGGAATTCTCTCATGTAAGAGTTAATATGGGAAAACAATTTCTCCTTTCCACTGATGCTTTCCAATCCTTGTTCCACAAAAAAACCCAAATTTTCAAAAAACATTTTTCATTGGGACAAAAAAGTGAGGTGAAATCTTCTGAAGAGGAGGAAAGACGCAAAACAAATGTCACAGGGGTGATAACCCTTCCCTATGTTTTCCAAAAAGCTTAGAAAAGATTTTTTGGCTGGAGCTAAACACGTTAAAAATGTTCAAAATTACAAACAGATTCTACTTAACAACAAACCTACAGTCCCTGTCTTGTTTGCACCGCCTGTATACTGCTGTTCAGAGTATATAGGGACCTTTCCTTATTTTAATTTGGGTGCGGGGTTCCCCTTAATATCCATACAAGACCCAAAGGGCCTGGTAATGGACTGGGGGGTACCCATGCCGTTTGTCTCACTGATTTTCATCCATATTGCCATGACCCGACATGACATTAAACCCGCAAGCAGTTTTTTCCTTTAAAAATGACATTTGGTGCAGGGACTGTTCTAAACATGGGAAACACGCGTCACTTTACAGGCATACTATAGACACCCCCCAGGTACGATATTTAAAGGAATATTTCACTTTTTTTTTTTTACTTTAAGCATCATTAAAATCACTGCTCCCGAAAAAACGGCCGTTTTTAAAAGCTTTTTTTGCATTGATACATGTCCCCTGGGGTAGGACCCGGGTCCCCACACCCTTTTTAGGACAATACCATGCAAATTAGCCTTTAAAATGAGCACTTTTGATTTCGAACGTTCGAGTCCCATAGACGTCAATGGGGTTCTAACGTTCGTGCGACCTTGCGGTCCGTTCGCGGGTTCTGGTGCGAACCGAACCGGGGGGTGTTCGGCTCATCCCTACTGTAGAACTAGGAAATTTCCAGAAGGGAGAATGGTGTCTGGGGACAGGGTTCTTTCAGAGTCGAGAAACATTCGGGAAAGGGCGTCGGATTTGACATTCTTGGATCCAGGTCTGTACGTAATATGAAAAATAAATCGGGAAAAAAAAAGTGCCCATCTGGCCTGCCGGGGTTTTAATCTCTTGGCCGTTCTTAGATATTCTAAGTTTTTATGGTCTGTGTAGACCAAGATGGGATGTGCTGCACCTTCCAGGAGATAACGCCATTCCTCCAGAGCTGCCTTAATGGCCAGAAGTTCCCGATCACCCACGTCATAATTTTTCTCGGAAGGAGAGAGCTTACGTGAGAAGAATCCCACTGGGTACAGGAGTGCTTTGGCACCCTGTCTCTGTGACAGTACAGCTCCGACTGCAACTTCGGAAGCATCCACTTCCAGGACGAAAGGTAAGGCAGGATTGGGATGCTTAAGAATGGTGGCTGAGGTGAACAACGCTTTGAGTCTTTCAAAGGCCTCTTGTGCTTTAGGGGTCCAGTTGAACCGGCATCCTTGTTTAATAAGTTCCGTAATGGGAGCTATGAATGAAGAAAATCCCTTGATAAACTTCCTGTAGAAGTTGGCGAAGCCAATAAAACGTTGTACTCCTTTTTTGTCAGTCGGTGCAGGCCACTCCAGAATAGCGGATACTTTCTGAGGATCCATTTTAATGCCATCAGGAGAGATGATCAAAGCCAAGAACTGGATAGATTGGAGCTCAAATTCGCACTTTTCAAGTTTGGCGTAAAGCCCATGCTGTCTCAGCCGGGAGAGTACGGTTCGTACGTGTTTGCGGTGCTCCATCAGGGAAGCGGAGAAGACCAAGATATCATCCAGGTAAACAATGACATATAAATCCAGTAAATCATGAAAGACGTCGTTGACAAAATGCTGGAATGTTGCCGGTGCGTTGCACAGACCAAAAGGCATGACAAGATACTCATAATGACCAAATCGAGTACGAAAAGCTGTCTTCCACTCGTCTCCTTCTCTTATGCGGATCAAGTTATAGGCTCCACGGAGGTCTAGTTTAGTAAAAACGGTAGCAGATCCTAACCTCTGAAATAGCTCAGGAACCAAGGGTAGCGGGTATCTGTTTTTTATAGTAATTTTGTTAAGCTCCCGGTAATCAATGCAGGGACGTAGGGAGTGATCTTTTTTTTTCCACGAAGAAGATGCCTGCCCCAGCTGGAGACGTGGAAGGACGAATGAACCCTTTCTTCAGGTTTTCGTCTATGTAAGTTTTCAAGGTGCCCAGCTCCTGCTCAGTTAGAGGAAAGATCCTACCAAAAGGAACTACGGTACCCGGTAGAAGTTCTATTGGGCAGTCATAGGATCTATGTGCTGGAAGGGTTTCTGCCCCCTTTTTACTGAACACGTCTAGGAAATCCCGGTAGGGTTCAGGAAGGTCTTGGTAGAGCTTAGTTTCAGAGTCCATGCACAGGCATTGGGAGGAGGTTGATGGGATTCCCCGTAGGCAGTTTTGTCTGCAATATTCAGAGGAAAACTGAACTTTGCCCATAGCCCAGTTGATGCTAGGATTGTGGGCCTGTAGCCAAGGTATTCCTAGGATAATTGGGAAGAGAGGAGAGGAGATGACATCTAGGCGTAATAGTTCCTGATGTTCCGGGCCAATGGTGGCCAAAAGAGGAACCGTTTCTTGGGTGACGGGTCCGGAACGGAGGGTGGAACCGTCTGCTAGAAAAACTGCCAGTCCCTGGGCTTTAGTTTGAGTGGGGATGTGATGAGTTTCAACGAAGGTCCGGTCAATGAATCCACTGCATGCCCCCGAATCAATGATGACCGGTACTGGGATGTTCCTTCCTGTAAGACAATGGAGAGTGTTAAATGGCTACCGGCACTAGGTAGGACAGGTGCACACAACGAGGAGGACGGTAGACACTTACGTCTTTTATTGGGGCATGCTCTTGCAAAATGGCCGGGCTCTCCACAGTACAAGCACAGGTTGAGTGTGCGTCTTCGTGTCTTCTCCTCAGGAGTCAGAGAGGGACGGAGCAGTCCCAACTGCATAGGTTCCGAACCCACCTGGGCGGAAGCAGACGAGACCAATGGAGCTTGGTGCGGGGCACTAGGGACCCTGGGCAACATCCAGGTGAGACGTGGATGACCAACGGATCTTTCAGAGCGTCTTTCCCTGAGACGACGGTCAATTTGGATCGACAGATTGATGAGCTCCTCTAGTGTCTGGGGAACCCCCACTCGTGCTAGTTCATCTTTTAGGGAATCTGATAATCCAAGCCGATATTGGTGACGCAAAGCAGCATCATTCCACTCCGTGTCCGAGCTCCAACGCCTAAACTCCACGGCGTAATCTTCAGCCGCTCTGCGACCTTGTTGGAGGGAGTGCAAAGTGGCTTCAGCCGTTGCCGTTAGCTGAGGGTCCTCATACAGTTGGGACATGGCTAGGAAGAGATCACTCACGGAGTCAAGAGATTGAGCCTTTTGCTTCAGTAGATGGTGGGCCCAGGTTTGAGGTTCACCAGTCAGCAAAGATATGACGAACCCCACTTTAGTAGCTTCCAGGGAGAACGTACGGGGTTGCAGGGCAAAATATAGTTCGCACGCGTTGCGGAACGCCTGGAACTTACTGCGATCTCCGGAAAACTTTTCGGGTGTAGGTACCCTGGGCTCTGGTGGAAGCATCACTACAGAGGGTGCCGAGGCCGGGTTGGACGCTGCTCCTGAAGGAGAGGCTGAGAGGGCCTGGACCTGCCCTTCCAATCTGGTGTAGCCTTCCTGAAGACTCTTAACAGCTTGAGTAAGGCCCGCTAGGTGCCTGCACAGTTCATCCATGGGGGAGGCCCCCTGCCCGGACTCAGTCATGGCTGCCTGATACTGTCAGGTCCCACACTTACCAGACAGGTGAGTCCACTTGGGCAGAGGGTAGGCTCCCTTACGTATCCGATTCGGGGCCCCTGGTAGAGTAGACAGGAGGCCACGAATGCGGAGTGGTATGAGGGCCTGAAGTAGAGTCCTGGAGCACAATGGTCTGGCAAGCAACCGGTGGATCTTCAGGCTGGATAGAGCAGATGCTGGGCAGGAACTAGTCAGGCTGGTCACACACAGGCAGAGGTTGGCAACGTGCTGGCAGCAGCGGTACAAGAGGGTAAGGCAGAAACGAGGTCAGACAAGCCGGGGTCGGGTTCAGGCAGCAGTCAAGGAAGGTCCAAAGGGTAAGCCGGGTCACAACGGGTAAACACTACGAGGATACAGGAACACAGGATGATCACGGAACAAGGTACAGAGCTGTTTGATCAGGCAGCACTGGGTCAGCATGGAGGCAGGCTTCAAATAGGCCAATTGGCGCCAAAACGCCGCGCACATGCACGCGCCGATTCGCCAAAGCGCGCCGCGCCCCCGCACGCGCCCGAGCGCGCCCCCGACACCGGCGTGCACGCCCACCGAACCGGGTCGCGTCAAAAGCAACGCCCACAGGCGGACGCGCGCTAACGCGAACGCGCGCTAGCGCGAACGCGCGTATGCACGAACGCCCGGACGCCACCCTGCACGCCACAGCCGGCCAGCCCAGACACACTGGCGCCCCCAGGGGCACGCGCCCCAGCACGGACAGGAACGCGAGCGCCAACATGCCCCGGCGCCCAACCAGGTAACCTCTCTGACAGCAGTCTAACACTGCCCATCAATGCAGCCTCACCAGTGCCCATCAAATGCAGCTTATCAGTGCCCATCAGATGCAGCCTTATCCATGCCCATCAAATGCAGCCTTACCAGTGCCCATCAAATGCAGCCTTACCAGTGCCCATCAAATGCAGCCTTATCAGAGTCCATCTAATGCAGCCTTATCAGTGCCCATCAGTTTAAGCCTCATTAGTGCCCATCAAATGCAGCTTATCAGCGCCCATCAAGTAGACATGTGCATGACAAAAAATATTGTTTTGCTCCGTTTTGTTTAGATTCCTTAATCTAGTTATTTAGTTTTGTTTAATCTGGTAGATTCGTTCAATTCGTATTCGGAATTTGTTTTATGTATTTTTCAAATTTTCTTAGAATTTACCAATTTTTTCGACTGTATAGAAAACGTTATATATATATATATATATATATATATATATATATATATTCGAATAAAAAAAAGAAATATATATATATATATATATATATATATATATATATATATATATATATATATATATATATATTTTTTTTTTTATTCGAATATGGCAAAGTTTACAAACAAAAGAAAAATCTTCATCAAATGATTACAATGAGGGTCATTTACTATAGTGCTGCGGCGCTAATTTGCGATAATTTGCGCAAATTAGCACTAATTAGCACTACTAGCGCTAATTAGCACTAAAACGGTATTCACTGTAGCGCTGGTGAGAAAATACTCCCAAAATCAAATTTACTATAGTTCCCTGAAGCTAAATAGCACCCAAACCCTTACTCTGCTAAAACCTGGAGTAGTGCACATGGAAATAATGTTTAGAGCATGATATAATTGCCTAAATGGTACTTAAATATGCGGTATATTATTTAAAGATAATCTGCTTTTAAACTGTATGAAAAAGTGATTTTTACACTAAAATATCTTTAAAAGTCTGAGAAGTGAAAAATTCCCCGTTTTGGACAACTAGGTGCCAACACAACTGAGCATGCTCAGACCTGCAAATAGCTCTCATTTTAGCTCCAGTGTCTTTTTTACCCGGCGCTATAGTAAATACCAAAATGAGCGCTTGGCTAAAATGCGTTTTTGAGAATGAAAATTGGTGCTATTATAGTCCAATGCAAGTTTCAGCCATTGATTCTAATGGTACAATAAATAAATACTTTTAATGTTAAAATGAAATGTATCTTTCTCTAAAATAAACGTTCCTTGCAACAATGTCTCTGCTTCTATTTTGTTTTTTCTCATCTATTGTTTTTAAGAATACTAGAATGTGGAAAGTTTTGATGTTTTGGTAAATATATTTTTCTCTTGTACACAAGGTTTAGTGTGTCTATGGGAATGTTTGACTATTCTTCCAGAAGTGCATTTGTGAGGCCAGGCATTGATGTTGGATGAGAAGGCCTGGCTCACAGTCTCTACTCTAATTCAGCCAAAAGGTGTTCTATCGGGTTGAGGTCAGGACTCTGTGCAGGCCAGTCAAGTTCCTCCACCTCAAACTCGCTGATCCATGTCTTTATGGACCTTGCTTTGAGCACTGGTGTGCAGTCATGTTGGAACAGGAAGGGGCTTTCCCCAAACTGTTCCCACAAAGGTGGGAGCATGAAATTGTCCAAAATGTCTTGGTATGATGATGCCTTAAGTGTTCACTTCGCTGGAACTAAGGGGCCAAGCCCAACCCTTGAAAAACAACCCCACACCATAATCCCCCCTCCACCAAGTGATTTGGACCAGTGCACAAAGCAAGGTCCATAAAGACATGGATGAGTGAGTTTGGGGTGGAGGAACTTGACTGGCCTGGACAGAATCCTGACCTCAACACAACAGAACACCTTGGGGATGAATTAGAGTGGAGACTGTAAGCCAGGCCTTCTCGTCCAACATTCGTGCCTGACCTCACAAATGCACTTGGAAGAATGGTCAAATATTCCTATAGACACAGTCCTAAACCTTGTGGACAGCCTTCCCAGAAAAATTGAAGCTGTTGTAGCTGCAAAGGGTGGGCCAACTCAATATTGAACCCTACAAACTAAGGCTGGGATGCCATTACAGTTCATGTGCATTTAAAGGCAGGCGTTCCAATACTTAGGCCAATATATTGTATATTGCTTGTGACACTGAGCATGGCTATGGATTTGGGGATGGTTCACACCACAGAGATGCAGAGACCATATGTGAGGCTGCCTGCTGGCTAAGTGGGTAGCAATTCTGTCTAGCAGCACGAGGTTGCCGGTTCAATTCCTCAACATGCTAATGCTTGTGTTGAAGTTTATATGTTGGCACTGTGTGGGTTTCTCACCACAATCCAAAGACATGCTGGCATCTTATTTGGCTCTTGTCAAAATAGTCTCTAATGTAAGAAAGTTAATTTTGGACTTTAGATTGGAAGCTCATTGCAGCCAGGGACCGATGTTAATGGGGGTTATTTACGAAAGGCAAATCCACTTTGCACTACAAGTGCAAACTACAAGTGCAAAGTGCACTTGAAATTGCACTGAAAGTGCACTTGGAAGTGCAATCACTGTAGATCTGAGGGGAAGATCTGAAATGAGGGGAAGCTCTGCTGATTTTATCATCCAATCATGTGCAAGCTAAAATGCTATTTTTTATTTCCCTTACATGTCCCTCTCGGATCTAGAGCGACTGCACTTACAAATGCAATTTCAGTGCATTTTCAAGTGCACTTTGCACTTGTAGTGCAAAGTAGATTTGCCTTTCGTAAATAACCCCCAATGTTTGTCAGCACTAATCATACCCAGGGACTTGGACATTTAAAATTGTAGGGTTTACACTGCACAGGTACATATGCTTAGAAAACTGTTGCTTTGTGGATGCAAATAGACTTCGATCTTTGGCCTATAGTTGGAGATTTGATGCACATAGCCAAGGGCTAACACAGTTGCAAATACTATTCTGTGTTCCTGCTAATCAGGTGCAATCACTTTAGACATACATGAAGAGACAGATTGAAAGATACTGGTGGGCGTGTACTTCTATTGGGCGTGTGTCAGTGTGCTAACAATACAACCTCTCTTATATAAAGGGCTGCAGTAGGGGGGGGGGGGTTTGTGTGGTTTGCGAAGGTCAGGTTTTTGGCTGCAATTTGTGGGGGAGAAGGAATGTTATTGTGCAGATTGACAAAAGGCCAACTAGGGTTGTGTGCTTTTTTTTCCCCATCAAAAGTGCCTTTTTGTGGCCATGCTGTCACTGTTATGTGTGTATTGTTCCTGTCTGACCATGCAAACATGGTTTGGGAGTATGTGCTGACGTTCTCCTCTTTAAGCTTCTTGCTTAATCATGTACACAGAAATGCAGCTTCCAGCAGAACATGGTCACCTATGTATGCATGTGTGGATTGTGGGCTGGTGGTGGGTGTTATGCATTGAGTAAGTGCCTTTTTTAATATTATGTTGGAATGCTTTGTAAGAATAATGACTGTTAAGTATGTTTCTATAATCTTGCAGATAAAAATGATGTGTTGCCCATTATACACTGAAAGTAAAGCTGTGTCCACTCAAAGGTTTAGACAAATTTTAGATTGTAAGCTCCTATGAGCAGGGCCCTTAAAATCCAATTGCTAAAAGTAGCACCACATATCCTGTAGAATTTTTTTTTTTTTGCTAGTAAATGAATGTACATAATTTTGTTTCTGCTGCCAAAATAAAAGTATGTTATTGAGCTCGTTTGTTGTGGTGTTTTTTTTTTTTTTTTTTTTTTCTTTCTTTGAATTAGTTTTGGGGGTGGGGGTTTTGGGGTAGTGCAATCTTTTTATATCTTATAATTTCTATATGTATTTGTGCACCAAAAAAGCTAGTCTCTTCGCCCTGGTTCAGATTGATGCTACTTGAAGTAGCCCGATTTCAAAGTAGCAAGGTCAGCGTTATTTCAGGTGCTACTTGATAGACATCCATGTGGCTTCATATAGATTCCTATTGAAGTCACACCTGAAATCAGCAAAAGTAGTGCAGGAACTACTTTTGCAAATCGGTGTTGCATCGATTGGAACAGTGCCATTGCCGCTAATGGGCTGTGTCTTGTCATGCAATTTGATCTCTCAAATCGCTCCAATGAAAACCTAGGCTTCAGCACACCTGCAAGTAAGTGATAAAGGTGGAATCTTTATATATAACAGCTGTGGAGAATTGCAGGTAATGAATTCAGCTGGTGGATAGGCAGTGTTGCATGTGTCAGCTCTGGTTCACATTGGTGTGATTTGGCATGTCAAATCGGTGGCAATTACACTGTTCTAATTGGTGCGATTTGTATTGATATCGGTGCAGAAACCTGCACCAATGTCTCAGATGTTGCCTCCACAGTCTGGGACGACGGCTCCTTAGTTGAAACATGTCAGGTGGATCCCTCACGATTGCCGCTATATGATGTTTGAAGCTGTTTTTTGATCTTCCAATATGTGAGTTTGTGTGATTGTGTTTTCCAATTTTTAATAAACCAATGTTTTAAACGTTATCACGCTAGGTGAGTTTTTCTACTTCTCGCATGGCATTTGAAATGATCGTTTGACCTATGCCGGAGTGCTTATTGATGTGGAAGTTGTGATGTCACCCTCCCTTCCCATTGTATGCTGACGCCATCTGACAAGCTACATTGTTCGGACCGAGCGGTCAACCAGCCTTTTATGACTTGTGTGACGTATGTCATTTCAGGTCATCAATTTCCGGTAAGCCTCCTGATGCTCCTGGTGATGGTCCTGGCACCGTTTTAGACCTTCTGTTCACCTGTAGTTCCCTCAGTATCGATCTACCTGTCACATCCTGAAAACTAATTTTTTATTCACCTGTGAACCTGGGAGTTACATTTCCATCAGTTGTTACGTTCTACCTCCATAGAACTTTGGTGGTGGTTTTCACGATTTTTTTACACCAATTTATATTATGGCCTGTTGTGTTTCAAGTTTTTCTCTATTATTAAATTAGGTCCTTTTGAAAATCGTCACTGTTTTTATTACCAGTCACTGTTTATTTATTTGATAATTGGGTTTATCATTCATTGTTTCACCTAATCGTTTTTGCAGATCTACACTGCATATTTATATTGTGTAAACCATATTTATGATCACATTTAGTGTGCTTTATACTTTATTCAATGTGTATATGCACCCAGTTTTTGATCTACATGCTTGCTAGTTTATAGCGCTACACTTTTATATATTTTTTATCAGTGAACTTAACTAGAAACCATTGTAACAATTTGTCAATGAAATAGACTTCTGTGTAAGTGAGGAAAGTTTAACCACCTAAACACTAAACCCTTTTCTGACATTTGTTGGTTTCAGGTTAAAATCATTTTTTTTTGCTAGAAAATTACTTAAAACCCCCCAACATTATTTTTTTTTTTTTTTTCAAAGAAGTTTATTGAAAAATTTTATGCATACAGGGCATAGTCAACGTGTAGATTACATATTACATTACAATGTTCAGAAATGAAAACATACATATTAATGAGGCATGGTATCCTGTGCTCTTCAACAAAGGGTGTGTGCGCTACCTTTCTGGGGGAGGATACATTGAAAGGCGCAATTTCAACTAGTATCAGTAAGTAGTTGTCCATGCCAGGCAAACTTAACTCTGTATCCGGTCACCCGTGAGCCATCCACCCCTCGTGAGGGAACTTGCTGTGGATGGGGGGCGACCAGGTACCCTTGAAGTCAGGTCAGGCGTGGGACGATGTGTGGGGATTGTTAAGTCAGTTTTGATGTAGATTAAGGAAAGGGGTGTGCAAACGGCGGGGTGAGGTGAGGAGGGAGAGGGGGGGTGTGATGGGGGAGGGGGGAGATGGGAAGAGGGGGGGGGGGGGATGCGTTACAGGGATTTGGTCAAACCGTGTTCTTACTATGTATCCCTGGGGTGTAGCAGTACGTCTAGTGTTTGAACTGTGGCGGTAGCAGGGGGAATGTGTAGTAATCCTCCCGGGGCTAGCGTGTTTCACTCCGGTGTGGACGACCTGGGATGGCAAATAATTGGTAATTCGGTGAGATGAGGCTATTGGAGGTTAGATCTTACGGACAAGGTGATGAGTTGGGGGGATGTGTATTCTGAGGTGGTGATTGTTTATAGTGGAGCCAGCATGCCCATGTGTTGTGGAATTTGGACGGGTTGTCCTGGGCCTGACTAATAAGGTTTTCCATGTCTGCGATTTTGTCAACGCGATTGATCCAGTCTTGTATTGTAGGAGGGGTGGTGGTCCTCCAAAGGGGTGGGATACAGAGATTGGCAGCGTTGATGAGATGTAGTGTGAGCGATTTTTTGTAGGAACCTAGTGAGATCTTGGTGTGGTGAAGGAGGAATTGTGCGGGGGAAAAATCTGGCGTGTAGGTAGTGATATGTGAGATTAAGTGATGGATCTCCAGCCAAAAAGGTTGGATGATGGGGCAGTCCCACCAAATGTGGAGGAGGTTGCCGCGCGCTGAATTGCATCTCCAACAGGTGGAGGGTATCGTCGGGTGGAAGTGGTGCACTTTGTCTGGGGTCCTATACCATTTAGAAAATAGCTTATATCTGTTTTCTTGTGTCGTGACGTTGATCGATCCTTTGTGCATGAGAGTAAAGATTTGGTTCCATTCAATGGGAGAGAGGTCCATAGAAAGGTCAGACTCCCATTGTCGAATCAGCCTGTCTTCCTTAATTGCGTAGTTCGAGTGTAAGAGAGAGTAGATGGAGGATATTAGATGGCGCTGGGGTTCCGTACTAGAACAGATGAGTTCTAAGGGTGAGAGATCTGTATGCCAGTAAGTAGTTTGTTTGTGGGAGGAGAAAAAATGTCGCAGTTGGAGATATTTGAAGAAAGGGATATCATAGTCTGGGAGGGAGAGTAAGAGTTCGTTGTAAGGTAGGATGGAACCATTGTGAAAGAAGCTTCGTGCTCTGGCGGTGAATTCACGTGCATTAAGAGTGGGATCCTTGAGTGTGAGCCCAGGTGGGAATTCCGGATTGATGTTTAGGGGTGTCATGGGACCAGTGGAAGGGTGGATTGTGAGTGTTTTGCTGGCCATTGTAAATATGGTGAGAGTGGTTCCTATGAGGGGATGTGTTGTGTATTCTTTGGGGATAGATACAGTTCCTATCCATGGTGCGTTCCGAAGTGGTAAGTTGGCAAAGGAGTCTTCTAAAGCAACCCAATCCTTCGAGGGATGGTGAATATGCCAATCTACTGCTCTGGTCAGGTGACAAGCCCAGTAGTATTTTTGAATATTTGGGAGCCCTAGGCCTCCCAAAGGTTTGGGTAAAGTCAGCCTATCCCAACAAAGACGTGGGGGTTTAGAAGCCCAGATGAAGAGTCTGCACATGTGTCGGTATGATTTGAAGAAAGAGGGCGGTAGTTTTATGGGGATGGCCTGAAGGAGGTAGAGGAGTCTGGGGAGGACATTCATTTTAATAATTGCGATTCTACCCATCCAGGAAAAAGATCCCAAATGCCATTTCTGCAGATCACCTTGTATTGATGTGAGTGCAGTTGCGAAGTTGTTCGCGTATAGGTCCTTTAAATGTGCAGGGATCTTAATTCCCAGATAGGATATGGCTTGTTTTTCCCAACTAAAGGGAAAATTGAGTTTGCACTGGGATACCGTAGTGTAGGGCAGTGTAATGTTGAGGGCTTTGGATTTTCCAAAATTAATTTTTAAATTGGAAATAGCCTGAAAGTGTGAGAAGTCGGCCAGCAAGTTGGGGATGGTGGTGATGGGTTCGGTCAGGAATAGTAAAATATCATCGGCGTAGGCGGCCAGTTTGTATTGCTTGTGTTTAATATCTATGCCTTTAATGGAGGGATTCTCCCTGAGTCTACGAAGTAGAGGTTCCATGGTCAGAATAAAAACCAAAGGTGACAGGGGACAGCCCTGTCTGGTTCCATTGGATACAGAGAAGGCGTCCGACAGGGTACCATTAACTCGGATTCTCGCCGTGGGGAGAGAGTACAGGGCCATAATCATCTGCAGCAAGCGGGGTGGAAGGCCTATCGCCCGTAATGTGGCTTCCATGTAATCCCAGGCCACCCTGTCAAACGCCTTCTCTGCATCCAGGGAGAGGAAGAATCCCGGGGTAGAGGTAGTGGAGAGCCAATGATGAATGTTCAGCGCCTTTGTGGTGTTGTCCCGGGCCTCCCTGCCCGGAACAAAACCAGCCTGGTCTAGCGATATGAGGTTTGGGATAAAGGGTAAGATGCGATTCGCTAAGGTTTTGGCGTATAATTTAACATCTACATTGAGTAGTGATATTGGGCGATAGTGTGATACCAACGCTGGATCTTTGCCAGGTTTAGGGATAAGGGTTACATGGGCTTCTAAAATATCCTTATGGGATGGTGAGTCAGGGGTGAGATTGTTGAAGGCTTTGGTGAGGTGGGGGATCAGTAAAGTCGGGAATGTTTTGTAGTAACTGACCGATAGTCCATCAGGGCCAGGGCTCTTGCCCGCTTTCATTTGTTTCAGTGCTAACAGAATTTCCTCCGTAGAAAGAGGTTGGTCTAGGTTTTGGGAGTCGTTTAAGGAGAGGGGAGTGGGACTGTATCGCGCTAGAAAGTCAGAAATGGCGGTCGTACGGTCTATGTGATTCGCAAGAAATTGTGTTTTTGGGAGGTTATAAAGGTTAGAAAAATATTGAACGAATTGGTCCGAGATTGCTTTGTTGGAGACCGCTACATCACCTGCTGGGAGGCGTATTTTATGGATCGTCTGTGACGCTTTCCGGGATTGGAGAGCTCTCGCAAGGAGTTTGCCGGCTTTATTACTAAATTCATAATAAAGCTTTTGCGTTAGTGCAAATTTGCGTTTTAGAGTGCTGTTGAGCGTCTCCAGGAGTTCTCCTCTGGCTTCAGTGAGAGCCGCTAGAGTTGACGTCTCCAGTGATGCCTTGTGAGCCTGTTCTAGTGTGCGAATGCGCGTGGTTAATTCATTGATACGTGCGTTTCTATGCTTGTTCCTTTCTGTAGCCATGGCTATCAATTCACCCCGTACAACGCATTTGTGTGCAGCCCAGATGACTGATGGTGTAGTGGTCTCAGAGGAGTTTTCAGTAAAGTAATTTGAGAGGCAGTCGGTCACTCGTTTTGTGTTGACTGGGTCGGTCAAGAGGGAACTATCTAGTCTCCAGATAGGGTTCTTGGGGCGTGCTGCGGGTACAATGAGAGTCATTGAAATGGGGTTGTGGTCAGAAAGTATGGACGGATCAATAGAGGCTTTGGTTAGATTAGTTAAATCGGTCTGGGATAGAAAAAAATGGTCTAATCTACTGTACTTGCCGTGTGGGGCAGAAAAGAAGGTAAAGTCTTTCGCTGTGGGGTTCAATGTGCGCCACGTGTCGTGAAGTAGTAAATTGTGTAGTTGTAGTTTAATAGCTTTTAGTGCCCTGTAAGTTAAGGAGGAGGTACCGCTGGATGTGTCCATGGAAGGGTTGAAAGCAACATTAAAGTCGCCGCCAACAATCAATGTGCCCGACTGGAAGCTGGTGAGGTGTTGGAGAGTGGAGCGGAAGAAGGATACTTGTTTGGTGTTTGGCGCATATATGTTGGCTATTGTGAAATGTTTACCATATATGGAACCCTTGAGAAAGAGAAATCTGCCCTGAGGATCTCTCTGTACTGCGGTAACAGAGAAAGGGCAATGTTTCGAGATCAGAATGGATACGCCCTTTGATTTGGCGTCATCATTGGAAGAGTGGAATACTGTGGGGAAGTAGTGGTCCGTAAGTTTTGGGATTGCGTCAGTTCGGAAGTGGGTTTCTTGGATCAGTGCTATCTGGGTCTTTGATTGACGTAGGCAGTATAAGAGCTTGGACCTCTTTTCAGGGGTGTTAAGCCCCCTAATGTTGAGCGAGCGGAGTTTGATGGAGTTAGTTGAAGGTTTCACGTTGGAGTCGTGGGGGTTAATGGTGTTCGTGGGCATCGTGGGGTAGGTGGGTTGTAAGGATAGAGGGAAGTTGGGAGAAGGGAAGCGCCGCCGGTCTGAGAAGGAGTTGTGACACGTCAGTCACTGGTAGAGAACCGAAGAGGTGTGGAGAGGGATGTCCACAACCTCAGTGAGGATGGGTATCGGTCGAGTACAATGCACGGCCAGAACGCGGGCACCCTATGAAAGTGCCGCGCCCCGGTCTGCACCTGTTGTGGGGTTGGTCTAACGCAGGACAGTGAGTAGAGTGTGCAATCAATTGCAGACAATACTGAAGCTAAAACTATAAATGAGATAAAAATAAAAGTAAAAGTGGGTATCGTCACCTGCCGCCACAGGATGGTAGTTAGTATTGTAGAAGGTACGACTTAAGCATGTTTGGTGGAGAAATATCGATCAAAACCTAGATACAATAATTATACGGGGAGGGGGTTAGATGTTTGGACAGGTGGGTGCAATCTAATGAGAGCAGCTGTCCCTCCCAGCCTGGGTGTGGTAAAAATTAAGGTAAAACACTGCAGCCTCCCCGGTGAAATCGCGGGTGGTAGGTGCGTCTTGTGGCCAGGCGTGGAGGGGGAGCCGGTCTTGTGGCATGAATAACAGGTAATGCAATAGTACATACATGGGAATGCTAATGTGAGCTAAAGAAGGAGACCCTATAAAAAACCAGAGGTGTGACATCAGTCTACATATGTATAACTGGCGGTGACAAGTGCCATTTAAGTTAAACAAGTTGCCAGACTATGACAGTCCGGCTGTTATGAACATCTTAAGAAGCGTCTTACAACATTAATACTCGCCATGTGAGGCAAAGATGAGGATGTACCCAGAGGGAAGAACGTAGCTTATGCAGGTTGTGGGTGCACCCCACTGCAAGTACCTCGTCCGTCGATCCGTGCAGTAAGGCAGTCTGGGGTACGAGTGGGTCGACCTTGCAGAAATGCTGCCTCTCTTGATTGTAGTCAGATGGCCAGCCGTGGAGTGAGCGGTGTGGTTGTTAGTAACAGTGTTTTTCTTGTGCTGGGTGAGATCCGGCGGAACTGTAGGGTTCGACCATCAGCGTTACAGTGGGAGGTGGCGGATCATACATTTGGTACGGTCCGATACGTTAGATGAGAAGTCTCGCGGTGTCGAGCGGAATCCGGCGTCGGATCAGGAAGAGCTCAGCTTGACGGCATCTCTTCAAGGGGTGTGGTTTTGAGTCCTCTGGAATCCTGGTAAATGTAGTAGAGGGTTGGGTAGCTGTTGCTGAGCAGACTTCGAGGACAGTGTGGGGAGTTTGATCCAATGGGGAGAGCTGCTGATTGAGGATTCACTCTGTGCTGGCTCGGTAGTTCAGGAGCTGTGTGCGAGAGGGTGTGGTCAGTCAGCCTGTGGTTAACTGAGAGACCTCGTAGCAGATTGGTACTCGTGTGGTCCGAAAAGACCACTCAGTGCTGTGCGGGTGCCAGGGCCAATCAACTTGGTGCAAAGCAAGGTGAAAAACAAGAAATAAAAAGTAAAAATACTGGGTAACTGAGTTAAAGAGAACAGCAAATTCAACGACCCAAAACAAAGGGGGTCTCTTGTGGCGTGTCACTCAGAGGGGCCAACGGGGCCAGACGAGAGAGAGAGGGTACGCCAGACGTCCTATTCAGCGGCCCCGGCGGGCTCTCCTGGACTGAGGGGGTTCAGGGGAGATTGGGGCCCTGTTGTGGTGGTAATCTGCCCTGTAGTTGTGGGCAGAAGGAGAGCGTCTCCTGCGAAAGCTGGAAGTCTGAGTCTCCATGGGGGATTCCCGCTCAGTAGTATTGTGGCTGCTCCGAAGGCGGAAAGGAGCGTACCAGTTTGGAACCTGTGTCAGTGGAATGCCAAGTTGATCACAGAAGTGTGGCAGATCCTCGGGCACTTTTAAGAGGGCAGAGCGGCCCTGGGAAGTTGCGGACAGGCAAAATGGAAATTTCCATTTGTAAGGAATGTTCCTCTCCCTCAGGACGTCCAGCAATGGCTTGAGGTCTCGCCTGTGTTGTAGTGTGATGCCTGACAGGTCCTGATAGATTTGAATAGGAGCGCTGCCGTGGAGGATTTGCTGCTGACCCCTTGCTTGCTTTAGAATTTCCTCTTTTATTTTGTAATCCACCAGGCAGCAAATAATGTCGCGTGGGGGGTCATTTTCCCTGCCTTTAGGGCGCAGTGCCCGGTGGATCCTGTCCATTGAAATGGGGGTCTGGGGAGGCCTGTGAAGGAGGTTATTGAAGATGGTGGTGACAGCGGGGGTGATTTGATCGCCTTCTATGGCTTCGGGCATACCGCGGATCCTGAGATTGTGGCGTCTGCCGCGGTTGTCAAGATCCTCGATGTGCCTTTGCATGTCACGCATGTACAACGTATGTGAGTTAATGGAGGAAGCTGTGGAGCGAATGGCTGTGTCATGGCGTTCCGTTACTCTTTCTACTACGTTCACCCTGTCAGACAGGTCCCGCATGTCGAGCCGCAGCTCTGAGATGGCTGCGGCCAGGGTTTCCTTAATTTCGTCCGCAATGGAGCGAAGATCTTGCAGGGAAATCGGTGTGTGTGGCCCAGGTTCAAGGGATATTCCCCCTCCGTGAGAGGGAACAGGAGGAGAGGAGATCTGAGGCGGGATGGGGAGCGGTGATGGTTGTGCCTGTGAGCGGGAGGGCCCGTTCTGTGAAGACGCCATATTGCTCCTGGTGTTCCGGAACATCTCCGGGATATTATGGCTCTGGGACCCCGGGGGAGCCCTGGGGGAGCGGGAACGAGAGGCGGAGGAGGATCGGGAAGCCGTCCCCATAGCGTGGCAAGGTTTTTCGGTGCAAATACCTTCGGTTTTAGTCGGTTTGTTCCCGTGGCGGCAGGAGCTCTGGAATTAAGCGTCTCTCCTCATGTCAGGTCAGGCCACGCCGAACCCCCCAACATTATATATATTTTTTTAGTAGAGACCCTAGAGAATAAAATGGTGGTTGTTACAATATTTTATGTCACACTGTATTTGCGCAGCAGTCTTTCAAATGCAATTTTTTTGGGGAAAAAATTACTTTAATGAATTAAAAAAAAAAAAAAAAGTTAGCCCAATTTTTTGGGGGGGGGATAATGTGAAAGATTTTACGTCACGAGAATCATGATCTTTTTATTCTAAGCAAAAAAATTGTGATTCTCATTTTGGTGCAGCGCTAATACCTATGCAACTTCACCCATGTTGACATAGCTCTGAATTGACATGTCAAATTGCAGGCCAAATCGGCGCCTATTGATGGCAATGGAACTGTCCGAATTGGTGCGATGCCGCAACGATTCCCAAAAGTTGTTCCTGCACTACTTTGGGCGACTTCAGGGGCTGATTTCTTACCTCCCAACTTTTTGAGATGGGTATAAGGGACACCTATTGGCAAAAGTAGGTAGGCATAGCACACCTTCTTAAAGGAGAACAGTTGGGACCTATGTGATTTCACTAGACATCTGTGCAGGAAAGTGCACTGATGTCTCTGAAATCTCTCACAAAGTCGGGCTGAGTCACACTTGTGTGACTTTGGACAGAGTCGCATGACAAGTCATACTCCATGATTTTCAATGTGTACCATTCATATCTGTGCGAATTCAAGTAACACTGACTTCAACATAGTCCCTATACTACTTTGGTCTAACTTTGATGCGAGTTGAGGTCCATAGACCTCAAGTTTACACAGGCATTCCCTGGAATTGCGGCAAAATTACTGATGAAAAATCGTGGGAAAGTTGCGTGCCTTTCCCTGCGACTCCTGCATCCATAGACCTCAAGATTACACAGGCATTGCTTAAAGTCTCATCAAAATCTCACAACTTTCAGGTCGTACAAGTGTGAAAGGGGCCTAAGTCACTGTGCTGAGTACTATTATACCTAGAATATAAAGTAG
Organism: Lithobates clamitans; assembly: GCA_037952925.1. NCBI lineage: Eukaryota > Metazoa > Chordata > Amphibia > Anura > Ranidae > Lithobates > Lithobates clamitans. The sequence continues at coordinate 876,255 of JBBGZY010000901.1, forward strand.
TTCCACCATCAAACACTAGTAAACATATGTTCTCAATATAATTGTGCTCAAATGGCTGAAAATCAGAGGCATATGCTGAAAAGAGGTGAATGCCTATTAGGCAATGCCCCATCAGCATGGTTGTTATTATAATATTAATGCCTGAAAGGCAAAACATTATTGTATAGAATCAAACATTAGTAAATGTAGGTATGTGCTCAGCTATGTAGCATAGCAGTATACCCTGCTGCCCCCAAAGGTTCAAGCCATGAGTTCAAATCCCACTGACAGCATCACCTCCTGGAAGTGTGCATTGTACTCAGAAGCATAATTAGCCAATGCACATCAGCTTGGTTTATTCCATATTTTAACTCTTCAAATGCATGCTTTGGTATGTACTTATTCAATAATATTATGGTATGGAATTACAAAATTCAAGGAAAAAAATGTGGTAGGGTCCCCCCAGTACATACCAGGCCCTTCTGTATGGACTTTAAGGGGAACCCCACACCAAAATGTAAAAATAAATTTGATGTGGGGCCCCCCAAAATCCATACCAGAGCCTTATCTGAGCATGCAGCCTGGAGGTCAGGATAGGGGGGGATGAGTGAGCACCCTCCCCTTCTGAACCTTACCAGGCCACATGCCCCAAAGCACCTTTTCCCCATGTTGATGGGGACAAGGCCCTTCTCCCGAAAACCCTTGTCAGTGGTTGTCGGTCTGCGGGTGGGGGGTTTATCAGAATCTGGAAGCCCCCTTTAACAAGGGGGCTCCCAGATCCTGCCCCCCTATGTGAATAGGTATGGGGTACATTTTACCCCGTGCGTCAGAGGTGACACCCAGTGACCCCGCCCTCCATTATTTAAGAACCGTCAGAAGACAAGAAGCATCACACAGCAGGAGCCTCCCATCATGGATGCGGAGCGGCCCGAGCACGAAGAAGGGAAGAAGACGCCGCAAAGGAAGATGCCAGATGAGAACACCGGAGCAAGAAATCAGAGGATCGGAGGAAGAAGAAGAAGAAGATGGAGGAAGAAACCGAAGGAAGATAGAAGAAAGAAGACAGAAGATAGAAGAAAGAAGAAGCATTTAAATAAAGGAATTGTCAAAAACTGTCCCTTGTCATTTTTGACATTTGTGACACTTTTTTTGTGAAATGGTAGGGGTACTTTTGTACCCCTTACTATTTCACACAGGAGGGGGCTGGGATCTGGGGGTCCCCTTGTTAAAGGGGGCTTCCAGATTCTGATAAGCCCCCCACCCGCAGACCCCCACAACCACCGGGCAAGGGTTGTGGGGATGAGGCCCTTGTCCTCATCAACATGGGGACAAGGTGCTTTGGGGGGACCCCCCAAAGCACCCTCCCAATGTTGAGGGCATGTGGCCTGGTACAGTTCAGGAGGGGGGCGCTCTCTCGTCCCCCCTCTTTTCCTGTGGCCTGCCAGGTTGCGTGCTCGGAAAGGGTCTGGTATGGATTTTTGGGGGGAACCACACGCCATTTTTTTAAAATTTTGGTGCGGGGATCCCCTTAAAATCCATAAAAGACCTGAAGGGTCTGGTATAGATTTTGAGGGGGACCCCCACACCTTTTTTTTTTGGCACGAGGTTCCCGTTAATATCTATAACAGACCTGAAGGGCCTGGTATGGAATTTAGGGGGACCCCCACGCCATTTTTTTTTTTAAATTTTGGTTCGGGGTTCCCCTGTGGGGAAATCCCATGCCGTTTTTATCAATGAACTTTTATGTGTATTGTCGGACCAACAATTCATATAGCCGTGAGTACTTTTAAATGACTTTTTTTCCTTTGAAATGTCATTTTGCTGTCAGACTGTTCTAAACACGGGAAACATGCGCTCCTTTACAGGCATACTATATACACCCCCCAGGTATGAAATTTAAAGGAATATTACACTTTTATTGTTTCACTTTAAGCATTTTTAAAATCACTGCTCCCAAAAAAACGTCCGTTTTTAAAACTTTTTTTTGCATTGATTCATGTCCCCTGGGGCAGGACCCAGGTCCCCAAACACTTTTTATGACAATAACTTGCATATAAGCCTTTAAAATGAGCACATCTGATTATTGATGTTCGAGTCCCATAGACTTGCATGTTCGAATGAATTTTTTTGCCTATTCGCATGTTCTGGTGCGAACCGAACTGGGGGGGTGTTCGGCTCATCCCTGGTGCACATGTGCCAGAACTTCAGAAACAAATGTGTGGGGATGCCAAACAAATTAATGAACCCCACCCACACCAAATCTAACTACCACATCCACCCCACATTGATTAAGCACAAGTACATATCATACCTTTATCCGGAAAATGAGCAGAACCTCCTCTTTGCTAAAGAGGGATCTCGCCATGTCCACCTAGATGGAGATCCTGACCAGCACAGGAACTTCCGGGTGATTACAATGACTTACTTTTGGGTCAGAAGGTGAAACCACACTCTTTTGATCGCTGCTGTGAATATTTGATCGTAACCACACTTAGAATTTTATTATTTTTGTTTATTTGCAGATATGCAAATTTGTATTTCTACTTATGATATTTAAAGGCATTCGATAAGAAATGGTGTCCCTGGGTTAGCAGCAGGTGAATGACAAAAACAATTTGCACTGATATCAATACAAATTGCACCCCAAAGTCGCACAAATTAAAACAGTGCAATTGCCACCACTTTGACATGTCAGATCGCACCAATGTGAACTAAAGCTGACACATACAACACTGCCTATCCACCAGCTGAATTCATTACCTGCAATTCTTCACAGCTGTTATATATAAAGATTCCACCTTTATCATTTACTTGCAGGTGTGCAGAAGCCTAGGTTTACATTGGAGCGATTTGAGAGATCAAATCGCATGACTATTGGCAGCAATGGCACTGTTCCAATCGATGCGACACCGATTTTGTGGCACCGCACCAATTTGCTAAAGTAGTTCCTGCACTACTTTTGCCGATTTCAGGTGCGACTTCAATAGACATTTGTGTATGAAGCCATGCAGATGTCTATCAAGTAGCACCTGAAATCACGCTGACCTTGCTACTTTGAAATTGTGCTACTTCAAGTGAAGTAGCACGATTTCAAAGTAGCATCAATGTGAACCAGGGCAAAGAGATTAGTTTTTTGATGCACAAATACATATTGAAATAAAATATAAGAGATATTGCACTTTCCCAAAACCACCACCTAGAAAAACTAAAGAAAAAGAAAAGTAGAAGAAAAAAAACACCGCAACAAGGCCTAATAATGTACTTTTATTTTACCAGAAGAAAAAAAAATTACATTCATTTACTAGCTTCAAAAAAATTTGGACAGGATATATGGTGCTACATTTAGCAATGGGATTTTAAGGGCCCTGCTCATAGGAGCTTACAATCTAAAATTTGACAAAACCTTAGAGTGGACACAACTTTAATTTCAGTGTATAACGGGCAACACATCACATTTTTATCTGCAAGATTATAGAAACATACTTAACAGTCATTCTTACAAAGCATTTCAACATAATATTACAAAAGACTTATTCAAAACACCCACCACCAGCCCACAATCCACACATACATTCATTGGTGGCCATGTTCTACTGGAAGCTGCATTTCGGTGTACACGATTAAACAAGATGAAAAAGGGTAGAAGGTCAGCAGATGCTTCCAAACGATGTTTGCATGATCAGACAGGAACAATACATACACAACATTGACAGCATGGCCACATAAACCTACTTTTGATTGAAAAAAATGCACAAGAATTTCATCAAATATCCCTAGTTGGGCATTTGTCCATATGCACAATATCATTCCTTCTCCCTCACAAATCACAGCAAAAAACCTGACCTTCTCAGGCCAAATGAACCCCCCTACTGCAGGCCTTTATATAAGAGAGGTTGAATTGTTAGCAGACTGACACACCAAATAGAAGTGCAAGCACCACCAGTATCTTTCAATCTGTCTCTTCATGTATGTCTAAAGTGATTGCACCTGATGGGCAGGAACACATACTGTAATACTATTCTCAACTGTGTTAGCCCTTGGCTATGTGCATCAAATCTCCAACTACAGGCCAAAGATCAAAGTCCATTTGCATCCACATAAACAAAGCAACAGTTTTCTAAGCATATGTACCTGTGCAGTGTAAACCCTAAAATTTTAAATGTCCAAGTCCCTGGGCATGATTAGTGCTAATAAACATTAACATCAGTCCCTGGCTGCAATGAGCTTCCAATATAAAGTTCAAAATTAACTTTCTTACATTAAAACCTATTTCAACAGGAGACAAATAAAATGCCAGCATGTCTTTGGATTGTGGTGAGAAACACACACAATGAGAACATATAAACTTCAACACAAGCATTAGCATGTTGGGGAATTGAACCAACATCCCAGGTGCTGCTAGACAGAACTGCTACCCACTTAGCCACCAGGCAGCCTCACACATGTTCTCTGCATCTCTGTGGTGTGAGCCAGCCCTAAGTCCATAACCATGCTCAGTGTCACAAGCAATATACAGTATATTGGCCTAAGTATTGGGATGCCTGCCTTTAAACCCACATGAACTGTAATGCCATCCCAGAATTAGTATTGGGTTCAAAACTCATTTGGCCCACCCTTTGCAGCTATAACAGCTTCAACTCTTCTGGGAAGGCTGTCCACAAGGTTTAGGAGTGGGTCTATTGGAATGTTTGACCATTCTTCCAAGTGCATTTGTGAGGTCAGGCACTGATGTTGGATGAGAAGGCCTGACCTACAGTCTCCTCTCTAATTCATCCCCAAGGTGTTCTGTTGTGTTGAGGTCAGGACTCTGTCCAGGCCAATCAAGTTCCTCCACCCCAAAATCACTCATCCATGTCTTTATGGACCTTGCTTTGTGCACTGGTCCAAATGATTTGGTGGAGGGGGGATTATGATGTGGGGTTGTTTTTCAGGGGTTGGGCTTGGCCTCTTAGTTCCAGTTAAGGGAACTCTTAAGACATCAGCATACCAAGACATTTTGGACAATTTCATGCTCCCAACTTCGTGGGAACATTTTCCATGTGCACTACTCCAGGTTTTAGCAGAGTAAGGGTTTGTGCACTATTTGGTTTCAGGGAACTATAGTAAATTTGATAGATAAAAGGGGATTTTGCGAGCCACAATGGTATATTGCCTCAAATGTGGAAATCACCTAGCTGCCTGCGCAGAACACGTTTCATATGCCGTGCAATACAATGTATACAAAAGATACGCTGCCCTAAGGTGAAAATATCAATCTGGAGATTATTACTGCATATGAGGTATACTGAAAATATCACATAAGCGGCTTATCCAACCACAGCAAGGCACAAAGGATATATATAAAAAAACAAGTGATTTTAAAGTGCAATGTGTAAATAATATACTAGATGTATACCATTAGAATGAGAGTAGCGATTACTAAACTACTACCTGTATTTATAATGGACAAAAAAATCATTTATATAGTCTGAAATTTACCGTGAAAAAAAATAAAATATATATATATAAATAAATATATCACAGTGATAAGTGCAAAATGCAACAAAGTGCCAAGTGCCACACAATGAGTGTGAATATCAAATCCAAGATGTGGTACGTGATTATTAAAGTCCAATATATGAAAGAAATGCACATAAAGTCCATAAAAACAGTTCATAAAAAACGTGCGTGCATTAATCTTAGTGCTCAGAATTCCATGCTCAAGTGCCATCCAGTGACCCCCTGGGGACAGCCGCTCACCTTAGAGCGTGCGACTCAGCTGTGAGACTGAGTCTAAACACGCTTATGAGCCATCCCACGGCTCAGTGATGGAATCCAGATACACAGTTTTCAGCAGCAACTCCACAGTTAGGAATAAAGGAAAATAAAGGAAAAGAAAAACTAGATAGTGTCATATTGTTTATAAATATTTATTAGAATAAAAGCACCCGGGGCGTGGCTTGGCACGCGGTGAGGATGGCAGCTTAACTCCAGAGCTCCGTCAGACACACAGCCCGAGCACGTCTTTTCTGCACTTAGCACGGAGGATGAACAGACAAAACAAGCACCCTCATCACACCCGATCACGGCGATCCATGGCCACAAGTGCTGGGAGAGATATCCCCGACATATTCAGGAACCAGGCCGCGGCCTTGAGAGACACGGAGGGAGGCAAGATGGCACCAGCCCATGCGGACGATGAATACAGTGAAGACTCTCAGTCAGCAGCAGAGGATAACGGTATGAGAAGCTCCCGAGCCGACCACCCCCTTACTTATGAGGACATGTCAGGCTTTGCATCTGACATCAAGGCCTCGTTTTCTGCTGCCATCACAGACCTTAAAACCAGTCTTCTGGTATTACAAGAAAAGATGGCTACAGCGGAAACAGCAGGAAAGCAGAGGGACACTAGAATCAATAGACTTGATAAAGTTACCTCCTCTCATGCACACCATTTCATAGACATGAATAGGCAATTAAAAGATCTTGACAACAGGGGAAGACACAATAATATAAGAGTCCGCGGTATCCCAGAATCTGTTCTGGCTGATCAAATCCCCTCAGTCCTACAAAGAGTCTTCAACAGCCTCTTAGAAAAACCAGAAGACACAGAAATTGAATTTATTTGGGCACATAGAGCTCTGAGGGCAGAAACTACCAAATAATTTTTAATGGCGAATGCATTAAACTATTTCAAGATTTATCCCATATCACCTTGAAAAATCGCAGGGCCCTGCGACCTTTATTAGACAAACTGAGGGAGAAAGAGATAAGATACACCTGGCGTTTCCCTTTTGCCCTATTGGTCACTTTTGATGGCAGACAACACACGCTCCGCACACCAGAAGACCTTCCAGATTTCTGTGATGCACTTCAACTCGGATAGATTGAACTCCCGGACTGGTACCAGGAATTCATCATACCACCCCAGGAACGGAGTCCATTGCGCTCTCCTCTGAATACACCTGAAAAGCACCACCCTAAAAAACAGAAGCAATCTCGCCATGAGGCTCAGTCAGCAGGCACGCGGCGCAGTCGCTCACACTCAGCCAGAAACATGATGGAGGATCGGGAGTAATAGCAATAGCCTCATCCCTGTCTAGAAATGCTTGCTGAAATTGTGACCTGCTAATGTCTTTGCCAGATGACTTCTCTACAAGCGGTTTGGTTTCTTTTTACAGTTTTATGTTCTCTTTGTTTTTATGTTTAACACTACAAGATTTAAGTTGAGTTGAGATATACTCGTATTTTTTAGATCTTTAAGGATCTTGGGTAAAACTGCCCAAATACAGATTATTTGGCATATTTCAAGACACCAACATGGTCTTCAGGAGTAGATTATTCGTTATCTGATCCACATACACAAGCTGTAACTTGATATTCCGAAAAATCAGCTTCATTTTTGTTTTATTTTTTGACCATTTTGGTTTCATTTTTCATTTAAGAGCTCTTGGTTGTTGCATCTCTCCCTCTTGACATGGGACAGTCAGGGAAACGAAGCATTATTCATATAACACTTCGTATAGACTACATCTCATGCTTCGGTTACATCTGAGAAGAAGGGATGGCCTCATGTTCACCCTACAGCTTCCCAAGAGCAACCAAGAACTCAGCTTCCCAAGAGCAACCAAGAACTCAGCTATAGCTATAACAATTACTTTATAACTATTAATGTTCTCATAAGTAATTAAACTTAATCGATAGATAAGGTAGCAATAAGGTGCTTGTAGACGATTGATCACCACTATATATTGCTCAATTAGTTTTGTTAGTGCAGATTAGATCTTTTAGCACACTAAATGTGAGTTTTAGGCCATAGTCTGGCCAGGCTTGGTTAACCACTGTTGAATAGAACCTTAATTTCAAAGAGTATTTAGACACACAAGTGTATTTATAGACAGGTGTTTATTCTCAAGGGGTTACCCTCACTGAGCATCTTCCCCAACCCCACAGTAGTGTTTACGGTGGGCTACTTTGGTACTCATGAGTACACACTAAATTTGATCTTCCAGGACGCGTTATTCGTTCAAGGAAGAAGTACCTATATCCCCTCCATTCTTACTTCTTTAACTTACCTCTTTAACCTACTTCTTATCTACAACCTTTTTTCTTTTTTTTTTATACATATATCTGTATAAAGTGATAGAATCATCAGATAATATCTGTTAACCGATACCTATATATTTGTCACTTATTTATTTGTTTCTTTTAATTTTATTTTTATTTTTCCACTTATCTTTCAAGTAGTGCATACGGGAGTGTCTGAGCATCTCTCTCTGAATACCTACCATGGCTTACTCAGGTCTGGGACGCAACCCTACTATCATCTCACACAACGTCAGGGGTCTGAATATCCCTGAGAAAAGATCCACTCTTCTCAGAGAATTAAAAAAAGGTAGGCCCAGTTTTGTCTTCCTTCAGGAAACACACTTCAAGACGAATCACATAGCACGACTAACTGACCACTACTTTACAGAGGCACATCATGCTACAAATAATACCTCCAAATCTAAAGGGGTTTCAATTTTGGTCAGTAAAGACGCAAAATTCGAATTAACAGATAAATTAGTAGACCCAGAAGGCAGATTTATCTTCCTGAAAGGGTCATGTCATGGGACTACCATAACTTTGGCTAACGTGTACTTCCCAAATACAGGACAAATTTCATTTTGCCAGAAAATTATCTCAGAATTGACAAGTTTCCATAAGGGTCGCTTGATCTTAGGAGGGGACTACTACTACTACTACCAAAACTAACATCATCATTAAAAGAGTACTTCACACATAATATCACCCCAGGAGCTGATCCCTTAATGGTCTGGCAGGCACACAAATGCTATATCAGAGGGGAATTGATCCAAATGGGAACACGCAAGAAAAAGGAAACAGAGAAAGAAATAGTTAAATTAACCAACAAAATACGTGAATTAGAGACCCTCCATAAGCAATCACTCACAACCCATTCATAATTGCGTTACTATTGGAAACAAGAAAATCCCTTAAAGATATTTTGGAAACTAAATCTAGGAGATTCCTCTTTTTTAAAAAGAAGATCTACTATGAACATGGGGACAAAACGGGGAAAATTTTAGCTCGGGCATTGAGAGGCCAAATATCCCAACACTCAATTTTAGGCATACAAAATAAATCAGGTAAAATTGATAGAGCAACGGACAAAATTGCACACCACTTTCACACATTTTATACCGTGCTATATGACCTCCCACCCCAACATAAGCCAAACAACATATTGAGAGATAGGACTATGGCAATTAAAAACTATTTTCAAGAATCTAAACTCCCACCCTTAGCTACAGACGACATTGCACAGCTAGAAAAACAAATAGAAGCTTCAGAAATTCAAAACGCTATCAAAGACTTGAAAACGGGAAAGAGTCCAGGTCCAGACGGCTTTAGCACCATTTATTATAAAACATTTACGGATATCCTGACTTCCTCTTTAACAAACACATTGAATTCACTATCTAAACAGAGAACCGTTCCACATGATTTCCTGGCAGCACACATAGCAGTACTACCCAAACCAGGCAAGGACCCAACACATTGCACCAGTTATCGGCCGATCTCACTCCTAAATCTAGATGCCAAACTTTTGGCTAAGATCATTGCCAATAGGATGAAACCCCTACTACATGACATAATTTTAACGGACCAGGTGGGCTTTGTCCCCAATAGGGAAGCCAAAGATAATGTCACAAAATCTTTAGAATAGGAAAGAAATCAGTGCGTGTATGACAATAAGCAGCTGAACACCAGGGTCAATCAATCTGCTGAAGAAGTCCCCGCCCACTGGGACGCAACGCGTCCAGAATGAGACGTCGTGACGTCACCCGCGGCCACCGCGCATGCTCTATTCCTTCTGTGTTTACACACCACCGCTTGTTGCTGTTTTACTGGCACTTGAGAAGTGCTAGCTATGTAAGTGTATTTATTAGCATTTTAAATAAATTGTTTTGCAAACGGAGAGCACTATATGTTGTTACTCTTTCATTATATACATCATTGGAACATCTGGAATTTTCCACCCGGAGTGTGATGGAGCTCTTGGTCCCTGATTCTGAATACCATCCACTTATATGACCCGTAAGGGAAGGCTTGCATGACCCTCTGTAATTAAAGGGTCCTGATCGTCAGGTGAGAGGCTATTTCAGATACCGGTGAAGGGCACATCAGTCACCCATATCAGCATGATATCACGATCACTTGGTGGAATTTCTTAAAAGATTTTTACGGACTTTCTGGACTTTTTGATTTTCATCAAAAATGCTTCTATTTTATGTTGTATGAGGATTTACTCTTTCAACTGCATTTAATATCCCTTGATGTTTAGTTCAGTTTACTCCAGCGCTGCACCATTTTTTACACAAAATCTTTAGACCTGATATATGCAGCTCATCAGCGAAAGATCGAGGGCTTTCTTTTGTCCACCGACGCGGAGAAGGCCTTCGATCGAGTAGCCTGGGACTACATGATGAAGACCTGTGAGAACCAGTCTGCTCTCAGAGACCAGAGGAGACAGACAGCTAGAGAGGAAGTCAGCACACCGGCTCCCTTGCTACCGGAGGATCTTTCACTCAACCAGGTGTGGAGTATTACGTGTATGATTTAAAAGTGCAGTGTGAGGCATAAAACACAAATCAGAACCTAATGAAAAGGGTTTAGACTTGGTTGGATACAAAACATTTTGTGAATTTTATAGCTGAAGTAAAGACATATTACGCTATGGATTGTCCTCTTCTCTTTCATTCCTGAGAAACCATCTGCCGCTCACGGGTACCTTATGCTAATGTTGTGGGGAGACCCAATTCCCTGTGCTGTTTATGACTGCCGTAATAGCAGTCACCAGGATCTGGTAAGCGCATCTGATATTCCACCTTGGGTGTGAAGAGACATAGAAGATTTCTCCATCTGCATCTTTATCTTCTTTTTTGGCACTTTTTGGCACTTTCGTTTTTCAATCACGGACTTTTTATTTAGTTTGTGGATTTTAATTTTTGGGATGTTTTCACTTATATATATATATATTTATTCACATCTGGTATTTATTAATTATATATATTTTTTGGGATATTAGTGTATATTCCTACATATATCCCTATGTTTATCTACTTCACATTGGATTTATATATATATTTATTTAGTGTGTTTTTTCAATCATGCTTTAGCGCCGCATCTTTTTTATTATTTTCTATGATGAGATTTGGAGACTAGATCTTGGTGCAGGCTGCTTTGGTTTCACAACTTTTATTATTTGTTTCAACCTTTGAGCGCAGCTTTTAATTTTGTTTTTTCCACACCCACTCATAGGTACTTCCTTGGACATTTTTCACAACCTAGCAAAGCAGACTAAATTTTCCTCACTGCTAAGCCCTCTCACCCCGCTAAAAGATAACCCAGACTTCCCACCGGGAATAGGTAATCACCCACTGACAACAACAGATACCAAATTGTCTCTTCTTGCATGGCACTGCTTTTCCAACAAGACAATAAAAGATCTTTCCCAATTTAGGAGAGATAACAAAATGCCACACATACCCGTGTGGACATACTTTCAGGTACGCAGTTTTGTTAACTGTGCTCTACACAGGAATAACTTTTCGAGAGATCTTACTGAATTTGAACAGGTATGCATGAAGGGTGAACTAGTGGAAAAATCTACTTCTATTTCCTATGCTTGGTTACAGAACTTGAAGAGTGATGACACAGATAGGTTCAGAGAGAGATGGTCAAGGGAACTGGACACACAGTTCACTGATAAACAATGGGAGGCTGCCTGTATTCTGTCCCATAAAGGATCAATCAGTACACGGATGCAGGAAACGGCTTATAAGATTTTGACCCACTGGTACGCCACCCCAGACAAACTACATAAGTGGCACCCTCAGACACCCGATTTATGCTAGAGGTACATTGCTACACATATGGTGGCAATGCGATATGATACAAGCATTCTGGCTTGACGTAAGAAAAGTTATTCAACAGATCATGGAGACCAAACTAAAATTAGATGAGGCTTGCTGCTTGCTGCATATAACAAATTTCTCATTTAAGAAATATAAAGCCTCTCTTTCTAAACATCTCATAAACGCAGCCAACTCACTTATTCCACTTTACTGGAAATCCACGCACACCCCCACACTAAAAGAATGGCTACATAAAGTTGCATACATCTGTGAAATGGAAGATACAGCAGCACAGTGATCTGAGATTATCGAGAGATATCACAAAACTTGGTCTCCCTGGTTTGTATTCAAGCACTCACAGGCCTATAAACAGTTAACGTGCTAGATATAGGGTTTGAATACTTTTCTTCTGATATGCTGATATGCAAGCTCTCTGATAAATCCCTAGGGATTTAGAACAATGTAATATGTTAAATACCGATGATACAACCTCCATATTATGGATCAAACTAACAGGTCCTCTCTAGCAATGTAACATAAAGGTAACCTCTCCTATTATTTTTATATTTTTTCTTACATACCTTACTCTTCTCTAATGTTTTCCTTACTTTTTCTCTTTCCACCCTTTTTATATCCACCATCAATAATAAATGCAGTATTTATTGGCAAGGATAGTAGATCATATTTAATTTAACAATGATTACTATACTGGCAGGACATGTTCAATAATATTACGACAATTTGGAGTACCCTGCCTTAGTCATTACCACATGTCATACAGGTTAACTTGGTTTCATTATATGCTCGTTAATCTCTAATACCATGTACTGTTACTAATTTTACCCCATTATACTTCTCATTTCATTGTACCTTTCATTTCATTTTCAATTTTAATCTATATAGAAATTTATGTATACAAGTTTAAAGCTTAAATAAACTTCTATGTTAAATAGAATAAAAGCACCCTACATTAGGGTACTCACATTTGCAAGGTGCGTGAGTGCACCAATCTGATAACAGTCTCCAAAGTTTGCCTCAAAGTTTGCCTGTCAGGAGGGATAAGCTGTGCATTGCATCTCAGTGGAGTGAAAGGCTCCGTGCTCCGTCCTGGCCCTTCCCTTACGCGTGTTCGACACAGGGTCACGTGTCTTCATCAGGGAGATTTCACAGATTGCCATGCTAACATTCCACTTAACAGTATATGAACTATAATTAGAAGCACATCTTCTACACTTCTCTAGCCTCTTTCTTTCCTGTATATTCTAAGCAGAATCTCTTGGAAACCAACAATGTGGAGTAGAGCAACTTGAACACAGAATGACCACAGGCTCTCAAAATAGCTACAAACACAGACTAGGGGATGTACAGTATTTTCAAAGCAGTGAATGTGACATTCAACAAATTACTGCAGATGAATCTTCCTTTATATGTATAAATGGCAAGTTCCCTGTACTAGCTGCGATTATTTGAAAGCAGCGCAGCCGTGCGAGGCTCAGCTCACACAGCCGCATCATTCAGGACCACAGCTCCGTGAGTCTGAATGAACTACAAGCCCCTACATCCTTAGAGGCTGTCGGCTTGTAGTTCTCAATGAACTACCACAGCGCTGTGGAGAGCTGTAGTAGTTCATTGAGCCTTCCTATTAGGGAGTATGGGCTTACCCATATGTGATGTACTGGTAAGCTGACACACTGACAGTGTGCAGGAGACCTGCATGGCATCAGTGATCTGCTTATCGCTAGTGCAATGCTTTCCAGGCTCCTGCAACAAAAAATAATAAATGCTGATTTTTTTACCTGCAAAAATATCTGCATTTATTCATTTTTTCCTTAAAAGTTACTAGGCTGTCTCTTGCTTCAATAGTCTTTAAATCAGATTAAGATTGGCACTCACTATTGAAGACACAGGATTTATTTGACAGCCAAACAGCCAGTAGACTCCAACATATTTATAGGTTTTTATTTTAAATAAAAGTTTAAAATAAAGACTTTTCCATTTCAGTGACTTAATTCTCTAGGTCTGCTCATTATACAATCTACATTGCACTCCTAAGATATCTAAGCTTCATTTTACTATGCTTTGCTTAATTAGATACAGAGTATCACTTTTGCTGTAAGTTAATTGCCTGACACTTTAAAGCAAAAAAAAGGAGAGAAAAACTACAATCTAGTAGATATGTGCCACTTATATTCAGAAAATTCTAATTAGCTTCCTAAACATTTGGTTTCAGACATTATCTGTATTATCTTTAGCAGGCACAGTGTTATCTTGTCTCAGTAGGTAATTAACTTGATTAAAAGAAAATTATAACAGAAAATGAAATTTTCTTGACTAAAACACCAGCAAAAATAGATTTTTTAACATAATTCAACTATTTTTTTTATAACTTCTTCATTAGACAGGGCGTGTTATTGTCAAGATCATGTGTGCATTTACTTGAAATAGTTGACAAATTATAGCAGACCATTACAAACAAACTGTGCTGCTTTTCATCTTCTCGCCTCTAGTCCCTAAATAAATTTCAACTTTTTTTTAGGGAGCAGTTACTCTTTTTTATGCAGGTACCTGCTCCCACTTTCTCACCCTTCGCCTAGGAAAGGATGAAAGTCAGGTCACATCACAGATCCCAAGAGGCTTCAGGAAAAGTCTCAGAAAGCTGCACAATATTGCACATGCACAATGGGGATACACCCATTAACATTAGAAAGTCACAACCAGCTTCAACATCCAAGATGGCAGCAATGAGGTTCTGAAACCCTGCATGGGCTAGTAACTACCTGTTTGTTAAAAGTCATTAGCTACAGTATGTGTAGCTGCTGACTTTTTATTTTAAGAAATACAAGTGAAGTTCCTTTCTAAATGCTCAATTTACACATATGTACTGGAGCAAAGAGGAAGCCCAGTGTAAGCTCGAAGTCCTGCCTATAGCATTTGCACAGTCAAGCATGAGTATTGTCATATAGGAGGAAGGGGAATTAGTCACATGTTCATCGTACAGAAAAGTATGTGGTATTTATATTCTCTCCAAATTGAGCAACAATGGAGAAAAGTTATGTGTGTTTGTGTGTGTGTGAGCCGTGGATCGGACCAAACCCCCCCTTTATACCAGGAGAGGTGGCAGCGGGTGAACCGGGGTCTGAGAGCAGCGGTAGGAGCGGGCGATCGGGAGCTGGAGTGACTGAGGACAGTGCCAGCGCCACCCAATAGACTACTTTAGAGGTGGCAGGACCGGGAGACCGATGAGACCGTGAGGTGACAGGTCTAACCGGGAGAAGCGACAGGTAAGTGTGCCACGGACCAAAGGGGGAGAGTGACAGGCAGACCAGGGGAGCAACGGGAGCAGTAACAGGCAGGCTGACAAGCCCTGCAAGTGTCAGATTGCAGGGGCGTTTGAGCAGGAGCAGAGTGGTCACAACTAACAAAAAAGACTGACTAACTGTGTGTGGTGTGGACTCTGCATTGTTGAGTGCTGTGAGTAATCTGAGTATTGTGGAGTAACTGAGTATTGTGGGGTAACTGAGTATTGTGGCATTATTGATGAAAGATAGAGCAAAAAAGGTGGGACTTTACATGAGGATATAGGGGCCGTTCGAAACCCCTCCTCCATCCCAATTAGATAGTAAAATAGGGGGAGAGCAGATGTGGGACTTTGTACAAGGCACATGGGAGCAGAGGTATGAGTTGGGTAAAAAATAGAATTTATTAATAAGGAAAAATAGTTTTATAGAAATTCATACAGTGCATAATTAGGCATAGATAGTACATAAATAGTTTTACAGAAATTCATACAGTACATAATTAGGCACATGGCTCTGCATATGTTGGCACTTAGCTCTAAGGTATTAGAAATATAATCAGAAATAATGCATCAATACTAACAGATACAAACAAATGGATAAACACCTAGCGGTAGATTTGAGCTCTACGTCGTTACGTCGTTTCGGGGCTTTATAGCCACTCATCAGGAGCGATACCGTGGTGGTACCTATGAATTAGGGAGATAGTGATGATGAATGGTGTGGATATGCAAAAGGGTAATGGTAAACCATGAATATCTTATTGTTAGTTGTAACTCAAGACTCACAGTAGTGTCTGCGCAGGGGCGACGCGGCCCAAGGTGCCACGCCAACCAGAGATGCCCGGGCCCGAAGCTGAGGGGGCATGATCCGACAGGCGAGACCAACACAACGAACCCCCCAGGCAGGATCAAAGTGTGAGGACAGATGTGTGGATAGAGGGGGTAGTCCCA
Organism: Lithobates clamitans; assembly: GCA_037952925.1. Taxonomy (NCBI): domain Eukaryota; kingdom Metazoa; phylum Chordata; class Amphibia; order Anura; family Ranidae; genus Lithobates; species Lithobates clamitans. The sequence continues at coordinate 892,386 of JBBGZY010000901.1, forward strand.
TGATGTGGGAGGAATTGCACTGGGTGTTTGTGTGAAAAGAAAATATAAATGATGACAAAGTGAAATTAAATAAAGTGAAAAGCTGAAACAAGGTGGGGTGTGGGGTGAGGCAGAAAAAGTGTGGCGGAAGACGGAAAGGGGGGAGGGGGGGAGAAAGGGAAGAGAAAGGGAGGGGGAGGAGGGAAAGAGGAATGTATAGGGAAAGAAAAAGAAGAAAAAGAAAAGGAGGGGTACAGGGGGGGAAACTAAGAGCAGGAACGGAAGGTAGCGGGGACAAGATCTGCTTATCGCTTTCTTTTCATTTTTTTCACAATGTATTTCCTCACTTTCTTTCTGTGTTCTCCCTCTCCTTCACATTGTTCCCTTTTCCTACCTTCCCCATCTTGTCCTCGCTACCTTCCTTTCCTGCTCTTAGTTTCCCCCCCTGTACCCCTCCTTTTCTTTTTCTTCTTTTTCTTTCCCTATACATTCCTCTTTCCCTCCTCCCCCTCCCTTTCTCTTCCCTTTCCCCCCCCCTCCCCCCTTTCCGTCTTCCTCCACACTTTTTCTGTCTCACCCCACACCCCACCTTGTTTCAGCTTTTCACTTTATTTAATTTCACTTTGTCATCATTTATATTTTCTTTTCACACAGACACCCAGTGCAATTCCTCCCACATCATGGGACTACCCCCTCTATCCACACATCTGTCCTCAGACTTTGATCCTGCCTGGGGGGTTCGTTGTGTTGGTCTCGCCTGTCGGATCATGCCCCCTCAGCTTCGGGCCCGGGCATCTCTGGTTGGCGTGGCACCTTGGGCCGCGTCGCCCCTGCGCAGACACTACTGTGAGTCTTGAGTTACAACTAACAATAAGATATTCATGGTTTACCATTACCCTTTTGCATATCCACACCATTCATCATCGCTATCTCCCTAATTCATAGGTACCACCACGGTATCGCTCCTGATGAGTGGCTATAAGGCCCCGAAACGACGTAACGACGTAGAGCTCAAATCTACCGCTAGGTGTACACTATATGAACCTATATGCATAAAACGTTCCTACTTATATTTATCCATTTGTTTGTATCTGTTAGTATTGATGCATTATTTCTGATTATATTTCTAATACCTTAGAGCTAAGTGCCAACATATGCAGAGCCATGTGCCTAATTATGTACTGTATGAATTTCTGTAAGACTATTTATGTACTATCTATGCCTAATTATGTACTGTATGAATTTCTATAAAACTATTTTTCCTTATTAATAAATTCTATTTTTTACCCAACTCATACCTCTGCTCCCATGTGCCTTGTACAAAGTCCCACATCTGCTCTCCCCCTATTTTACTATTGTGGCATTATTGTTGTATATTGTTGGGTAACTGAGTATTGTGGAGTAACTGAGTATTGTGGGGTAACTGAGTATTGTGGCATTATTGTTGTATATTGTTGCGTAACTGAGTATTGTGGGGCAACTGAGTATTGTGGCATTATTGTTGTATATTGTTGGGTAACTGAGTATTGTGGAGTAACTGAGTATTGTGGAGTAACTGAGTATTGTGGGGTAACTGAGTATTGTGGCATTATTGTTGTATATTGTTGCGTAACTGAGTATTGTGGGGCAACTGAGTATTGTGGCATTATTGTTGTATATTGTTGGGTAACTGAGTATTGTGGAGTAACTGTGTATTGAATACTGAGAGTAATCTGAGTATTACAGTATAACTGAGTACTGTTGGGTAACTGTGTATTGCTGAGTACTACTAAGTGACTGAGTATCGTTGAGTACTTGTGTATCGTTGTGAGTACCTGTGTGCTGTGAGTACCCATTGTAGTGATATAATATGTGTAGTAGTATAGTAGTATCGTGGGTATGATAATTAATTAGTAAGTACTCTTCCGCAGCAACCCTATTCTTCCAGAGAGATGCACTTTATTGACTTCCAACACAGAACAAAGTCCAAAGTCCACAGATGACAAAAAACCTGACAGAGTATATAATTCAGAGTCCCATTTTCTCTAGATTTGCGCCTTCATAGTCATACACAGACAAGACTATATAAACTATAGACTGAACTCCATGTTATATTCACTAGACATTGAATGGCTGAGCAATTTGATTGGCCATCTCAATTCAGGCCTTTGATATACTTTAGTCTTTTAGACAGACAACAACCCCCAGCTGTGAACAGCTGCAGTCATAAACCGCCCCAATTTGCACTCCTGCATATCAACATCAACAAGTCCCCTTAGATATGTGTAATTAGATTAGATTAACAGATACCCCCTGAACACCCTTTGAAATGTTCAATTAGGTTAACAGGCCATACCTCACACCTAGGTAGACTTGCATAAGATTAACACATCAAAGGGTCTTCAGCTGTCCCCTTGCTATGTTAAAATTCAGTTGACTTGGGGGCGGAGCTAGCGGCGGACATGTGAACAGCTCTTCACAGGAGCTCCGGCCGGGACACAACATTCTGCCTTAATCCTGAGTGTCAGAGACACGGATCCTGAACGATACCGGCACCCTCTTGCTCACCGGACCCTAAGGAACATTTGGGTATGGTTAAGTACGGGCCGGCATCCATGGAACCGGCTGCGGAACGTCTGTCACGCTATGCCTGGGGAAGCCAAGATGGCGCCGCACACGAGGCGATGGAACAAGGCCCCAGCAGCACAAAACGGAGCGGAGCTGAAAAGACACCATCACAGCCTGGGAAGGTAAGCCCACTTCCACGCAGATCTCCAGGCAGAAAACGGGGTTTCTCCCTAGATAGACTCCCCTGCGATGATATAGTCACAGAACCTATAGCTAATGCGGAAGAACCCTCTTTAAAGCAAATCATGGAGGCCATTTACACATGCCAAACTACTTTAACTGAGCATATTGATGGGATGAGAGCAGAAATGTCCTTCCTAAAGCAGGATGTGCAGACCATTAGAGAGAGGACCTCTGAAGCTGAGCAAAGAATCAGTGACATGGAGGATGTGGTGCGGCCTATGGAGGGGAAAGTACAGTATCTACATAAAGAAATAAACGCGCACACTGATAAGCTGGGAGACATGGAAGACAGACAGAGAAGGAACAATGTCCGTTTTGTAGGATTTCCTGAAAAAGCTGAGGGAACACAGCCAGAAGACTTTCTGGAACTTTGTCTTAAAGATAATATGGCTGACACTACATTTTCCAGACTGTTTGCTATAGAAAGGGCACACAGGATACCCTCCAAACCTCCTCCCCCGGGAGCACATCCGCGCCCTATGATTGCACGCATATTACACTTCAGAGACAGAGAAAGCATACTCAGAGCTGCATGTAATGGAGGTGAATTGCAATACAATGGAAACCGCATATCCATTTATCCTGACTTTTCTGCGGCCACGCAAAAACAGAGAGCTAGCTTCATTCACGTAAAGAAGAGACTCCGAGACCTACAACTTCCCTACAGCATGTTATACCCTGCGAAACTAAGAGTAGTAGATGGGGGGAAGGCCTCGTTCTTTACTAACCCCACGGAGGCCTCAAGATGGCTGGACTCCAGAGGACGCCGCAGCCCAAATAAATAAATAACGGTAACTGAGTAAGAAGAGGATGTGGAATACACATGATGACTATTCTAGGACTTCCTATGCTTGGGTGAAGAAATACCCATGACCAAGATAATCTTTGACACTACAACAATAAAATTACATAAAGTCCCGGCAGATGCAGCATACAATTTATAACAACACTTAAGTAAGCTGCTCTTGATGTCAGAGTGAGAAGAAACAAGAACATTGGAAGGAGAGGAAGAGGAAAGTGGAGGACACAGTGGTTTTGGCTCCTACTTTGAGCAACTATACTTTCTATTGTTAGAGGTTTTTTTTTTTCCGACAGAAGAAGGGTTTTTTCTTCCCTCTCCTTTCCTCTACTCAATTATATCACCTTCCACTGATTTCAGCTACGGAGATACCCCCCTGGTCGAACTGTATCAGGTTTTTCCCCTTTTTCTTTTCCCTTTTTTTTTCCTCCTGTTTTTTGGATGTTGTTTTTCTCTCATTTCTCTTCACCCCCCCCAAAAAAAAAAAGAAAAAAGGATTTTGTTCTGTTTTCATTTTCCTCTCTTGGGAAAGGAGGGAAAGGGGGAGTGGGGGAGAGGAGAAGGGGAAAGAGATAAAATAAGATATAAAATTTTTTCTATTTCTGTTGGTTGAAGATAAGGTGACTTTGTTTTTCTTAGAAAACCGTGACCCCCTGCGGTCACTTTAATTCTTCTGCCTTTTTGTTATGGGAGACAGGCACACAACAAGTTGGGTGTGTGTGCAGGGAGGGGGGAAGGGGCCTATGTTACTGGTTAATCTTAATTCGTGCTGTGTGCTGCTGATGTGTTTTATTCTCTCCTCACAGGGGATCTACTCAATGGGAATGAGACTGGCTAACAATTACTCGTTGTTGCCCTGCAATTGTTCACTTATACATACGTATGGAGGGTAAGATAAAGTTGCTATCTTGGAACGTGCGTGGTATGAATTCCAAGATTAAGAGATCTCTCATCTTTGATTTCATAAAACGATACAAACCCCATATCATAATGCTGCAGGAGACACACCTGCAGGGATCTAAGGTTATGGCACTAAAAAAACCAAATGTGATGAGAGTTTTGCATGCTGAATACTCAACATACTCTAGGGGTGTAGCTATTTTAGTTACCAAAAATGCGGCTGCGCAAATTTTGCAAGTCAAACTAGATCCGAACGGTAGATATGCCATTCTGGTATGCCGAATGTATAATGTATCTCTAACATTGGTATGTGTATACGTTCCGCCACCATTCTCCTTGCCGATACTAGACAAAATAATTAAAGAAGCTATACTAATTGCTCAAGGCCCATTATTACTCTTAGGAGATTTCAATGCAGTGTCGGATGGGGCTCTAGACAGGCATGGGAATGTTTCCGGGTCCAGACATAATTTATCCTCCTGGTTAGAGAGTTACGCACTCACTGACGTGTGGAGAGAACGGAACCCAGGAGTTAGGGAGTTCTCATGTCACTCTGAGACCCATAAGACACTCTCCAGAATAGATTTGGCATTGTCATCTATAGATGGCCTTCCTTACATAACTGCCATCAGATATCTCCCTAGAGCTATATCAGATCATTCCCCGTTGGAGGTCACTCTAGATCTGAGAGCTCCACGTGGAAGGAGACAATGGCGGATGAATACAAAATGGCTCCAAGAGGATTATGTCACCATAAAATGCAAAGAGAATATAGGGCACTATTGGAGGGAGAATGGGAAGGAAACCACACTAGCTACTCAATGGGATGCCTTTAAGGCAACTATGAGAGGGGTATTTACATCGGAAACAAGAAGTTTCACCAGGGCACTTAACTCAGATATGAAAGATGCTGAGATTGGCGCCTTGGAGGCTGAAAAAGAATATATCCTTGACTCATCTCCAGGTAGATACCGACTTTGGCAAGAAAAAACACGACAATATTGCTTACTATTAACTGAACATACTGAAAAAACAAGAATACGGCAGGCAAGATCTTTTTTTGAGTTCGGTGATAAGAGTGGACGCCTATTGTCCTTTTTGGCAAGCCCACTTTATACACCGGTTTCGATAGGTAAGATAAAGCAACTAAATGGTGAGGTAGTTGAGGAGGCCCAAGGGATTCTAAACACTTTTCTAGATTTCTACGAGAATCTTTACCAGACGCAAACCCAACACACTGACCAAGAACTGGAAAGGTATATTGCCAATTTAACACTACCCTCTATAACACAGGAAGATAGAGAACTCCTGGATCAGCAGATATCCACAGAGGAGATTGGTGCTGCAATCTCATCCTTCAGGCCGGGTAAAACTCCTGGCTTGGATGGGTTTCCAGCTGAGTGGTATCAGTTGCATAAAGAACAGATAGTGCCAATACTACAAAAAGTCTTTATAACTGCAGAGAAAGAAGGCATATTACCAGAGTCTATGAGGGAAGCATTAATTGTAGTGTTACCTAAGCCAGGAAAAGATCTACAGGAGTGTGAGTCATACAGGCCAATTTCTTTGATAAATACCGACGTCAAGATACTGGCCAAGATTTTGGCTGGTAGATTACAGTCGGTGATCCTCAAACTAATTAATTCAGACCAAACTGGATTTATACCAGGACGTTCCACCCAAATGAATCTACGTAGACTATATGTTAACCTCCAGACGCCTCATGATAATAAAGGAAAGAGAGTTGTGGCGTCTTTAGACACCAAAAAAGCGTTCGACTCTGTAGAGTGGAACTACCTGTTCTCGCTTTTAGGCAAGCTGGGGTTCGGATCAAAATTTATCTCATGGATTAAACTTTTGTATAATGACCCCAAGGCGAGCATTAGAGTAAATGGCTCTATTTCCGCACCTTTCAAGATTTATAGGGGAACGAGACAGGGTTGCCCCCTGTCTCCTCTTCTATTTGCTCTGGCCATAGAGCCATTGGCGGCTACACTTAGATCTAATGTCAAGATACAGGGCCTCAAGGTGGGAGAACTGGAGGAGCGTGTGTCATTATATGCTGACGACATGCTCCTGTATCTGAAAGACCCGGAACAGTCACTGGCCACGGCGGTCTCGTTGATTCGGGAGTTCGGGAATTTCTCTGGCTTCAGGATCAACTGGACCAAATCAGTCCTCTTCCCGATAGACCCACAACCAGACCTAATACTCCCAGCCCAGTGTCCCCTGACTATTGTGGAGAAATTTAAATACCTGGGAGTAGTGATCAAATTACCTATAGATTCGTTCATCGAGGACAACCTATGGCCTATCATCAGAGCATTTAGGGACAGAATACAGAAATGGAAGGACCTTCCACTTACACTCTATGGCAGGGCTAGCTTATTTAAGATGATCTTCCTTCCGAAATTCTTGTACATCCTCTCTAACGCCCCAATTTATATCCCAAAAAGAATTTTCAAACACATAAATTCCCTATTAACATCCTTCTTATGGGGCAATAAAGCAGCAAGAGTCTCTCTTGAGGTGTTGCAGTTACCTGTTCATAGGGGTGGCCTGGCGATACCTGACCTGAGACTATATTACTTAGCATCCCAATTAGTATTCATCCATTGGAGAATGTTCCCACAACTAAACAACGCTGCGGTTGCAATTGAAGCAGCAACGGTCACGTCATATGAAACATTACTGAACTTCTTTTACAGGGGAGAAGTCCCCACCGTAGGGGGCAAGGAGATACTAAAATCTGCAAAAAAGGTATTGGATATTTGCATGAAACATATAACAGATAACTCCCTGCATTTATCCCCCAATGCGCCACTGTGGTTCAACCCCAACCTGAAAGAATTCTTTAATTTGGAGGACGGATTTAGATGGTCTAAATTTGGGCTCACATACTTACATCAATTATATATCAATGGGGAACTAAAAACCTTTTCGCTATTGCGAAGAGAACTAAATATCCCAGGGACCTGGGAATACCAATTTACTAGACTGAGACACGCTGCGTACGTTCAATTTGGGGCTGGACCGGTTACATTGGAAAACTCTATGATAGAAAGTTTACTGGCTACTCCAGATCATACTAAACGAATTTCTACATACTACCATACACTTCAGGAAAAAAAAGAACCCTAGAGAAAGTAAACTTAAAGAAAAATGGTTAGAGATCATACCAGAAATTACAGAAGGCCAATGGGAAAATGTTCTAGCGTCATACTTGCCCACAGTTATCTCTGCTAGGGACAAATTAATACAGTTAAGGTACTTACATCAGATGTACTATACCCCTTTGAGACTCTATTAATGGGGAAGAAAGAAGACCCCATCTGTCATAAATGCTTAAAAGAAGAGGGATCTTTTATACATATGGTATGGGAATGTGACAGAGTTAGGCCATTATGGTCTCAGGTGACTCAATTTATTGCTGATACTTTAGATATACCGAACATATGCAGCCCTTTGCTGGGTCTTTTAGGGATCATAGAAGATGAAGTTATGAGTAATAATACGAGAACACTACTAAGACTATTGTTTTACTATGCAAGGAAACTGATTGTACTTCATTGGATCAGGAGAGATCATCTTACTTTGAATGCCTGGAAAGGTTTGGTTAACGCCAACATCACCATGTATAAAATGACATATGAGTCTAGAGGATCAAGAAAAATATTTAATAAAGTATGGGGGAGATGGATTAACTCTGAAAACACGCTACAATCCATCCAGTAATTCTGTAGGATATTGGTGAACCATTGGATAGTAATTAATGGATCTAATGGGGAGTTGAATCACAGCAGCACACAGCACAAAAGAGAGAAAGAGGAGATAATATAAAAAAAAGTTTCTGCTTTCTCTCTAGTTCTTTGTTTTTTTTGGTTATTTTATTTTACTTTATTTTTTATGTGGGATAGTTCCCACTAGTTACTTTATCTGAATATTCTACAGCCTTTGTTCTATACAACTGTTTGGGCTAAGATAAGATGGTTCTGAGTTTCAAGAAAACAGCCAATGATTTAACGAGCCATGACAAACGCAATGTAATATATAATTTTTATTTGTATGCAGGACTTGTTTCTGAATGCAATCTGGAATGTAACATGTATTTCCTTGCATATTACCAATTGCGAATAAGATGTATGACTATTTTGGCAAATAAAAAGCTTTGAAAAAAAAAAAAATTCAGTTGACTTGGACAATTCAACTGAATTTCTGGTCAACATGGCACTCCAATACAACATTATACAAAAATAGGCCAACTATATCACCCATGTGTTGTGAGTACCCGTGTGCTGTGAGTGCACGTTTGCTGTGAGTACCCGAGTGCTGTGAGTACCCGAGTGCTGTGAGTACCCGTGTGCTGTGAGTACACGTGTGCTTTGAGTACACGTGTGCTGTGAGTACAGGTGTGCTGTGAGTATCCGTGTGCTAAGAGTACCCAAGCATTGTGAGTACCCAAGCGTTGCGAGTACCCTAGCGTTGTGAGTACCCTAGCGTTGTGAGTACCCGAGTGCTGTGAGTACCCGAGTGCTGTGAGTACCCGAGTGCTGTGAGTACCAGTGCGCTGTTGAGTATTAGTGTCAGGAAGCTTGTTGTTAGTTATTTGGACAGAACATAATTCCCAATCCCCGTTAAGTTAGTGGGTACAATGACAATGACTCAGTGTACATCTTGCGGCATGTATGTGTTCCTTGATCATCCTATTGAGGGCAAATGCTGCTGCGCAAAATGTAAGCACATTGTTTCCCTGGAAGCCTAGGTCCTGAATCTAGGGAAGCAACTGTCAACACTGAGAAGACTCTCCATACTTAAGGAGAGTTGGGATCGTACCTGGCAGGTGCCAGCAGGGGCCAGCACAGAGGTGGGTGGAGACAAAGAGGTGCAAGCACCACAGCAGAGCAGATGGGTGACAGTCAGGAAGAGTAGAGGGGAAAGAGCCAGTGAGGCCGATCCTGGGCTGGAACATCCCAATAAGTATGCCCTGTTGCTTGTAATTGAGGATTATAGTCAGGGACCAGCATTGCTGGAGCAGAGTGACGCCCCTAGCTGCCAGGGGAAAAACTCCTCCCGTGAGGGCGGGGGGTGAAGCCAAGGGAAAGGAAAGACAGATTCTGGTGGTAGGGGACACAATTATTAGAAGGACAGAGAGGGCAATTTGTCACAAAGCATGAAGTGCCGAACTGTATGTTGTTTACTGGGGCACTTGGGTTCGGCACATCACGGATCTGGTGGACAGATTACTGGGAGGGGCTGGGGAAGACCCAGCTATCATGGTGCACGCTGGCACCAATGACAAAGTCAGAGGAAGATGGAGTGTCCTAAAAAATTATTTTGAGGAATAGGACCTCCAAGGTAGTATTAGTATAAATACTACCGGTACCTCGAGCCACACCATAAAGGCAGTGGGAGATAAGGGAAATAAAGAAGTGGCTGAGGCGTTGGTGTAGAAAGGAGGGTTTTGCGTTCCTGGAGAACTGGGCTGACTTCTCAGTCGGTTACGGCTCTTAAGCAGGGACGGACTGCACCTAAATGGGGAAGGTGCAGCTGGGCTGGGAGAGAATATGGCTGAAAAGTTAGAGGGGCTTTTAAACCAGACAATGGGGGGGAGGGTCAAGATGTAGAGATAGTCAGTGTGGAAAAAATTTCAGAGGGTAGTATTGCGGGCATTGGTGGTAAGTTGACTAAAGCACTTAAACCCTAGGTAAGTAAATGAACAAGTCCAAATTGCAACCTCAGAACAACCAAAAAATAGATAGTATGTGACCAGGAAAAACTACATGGCTTGTTCACTAATGCCAGGAGTCTGGTGGACAAGATGGGTGAACTTGAGCTGCTGTTGTATGAGAAGGATTTAGATTTTGTGGGAATTTCAGAGACTTGGTTCAACAGCTCTCATGATTGGCTGGCAACCATTTAAGGGTATTCCCTATGTCGTAGAGATAGGGAGGGTAAAAAAAGGGGAGGGGTATGCCTGTATATCAAGAATGGTGTTGTCAGGAAAGGTCTCCTCCGCTGGTGATATCGATCATTTGGTATGCAGTACTGAGGTCCACCAGCAGGTGTCTCCTGGCAGTTCGGAGCTGTCAGAAGAGCTCTTTCCTGCAAGTATTCTATCACCTTTGGGCCGCAGTACTGACGTACACCAGCGGAGGAATCCTGGCAGTATGGAGCAGGTATTCCCCTCTGCAGACAGGTGTCACCTGACTTTAATCAGCAGAACTGTAGTATAAATACCTGGCAATTGCACACTTATGTTGCCCTGGTATTGTTCCTTGAGCCCTGACCTGTATCCTGTTACTCTGATTCCTGAACCTGAAGCCTGAACTTGAAGCCTGATTCCTGGAACCTGTTGATCCTGTTTCCTGTCTGTTACCTGAACCCTGGACCCTGGACTCTGAGCCTTGTACCTGACCCGTCCCTCCTGTGATCCATCCATCCTCTCTTGTCCTGTTTATCTCCCTTCCCAGTTACTTATTCCCTGTTTATGACCCCGGCCTGGCTTAACTACGATTCTGGTATTCCCTCTTGCTACATATGCTGGTTGGTTTTATATCACTGATTGTTTGGTTGTTCACTCTGTATTGGTGGTGTGTTCACATATGCATTTTCCTTAATAAACTTACTTTCAACTATTTATGTCTGGTTCACTCTGTCGCAGTCACACAGTTCTGGTCACATCTGGTTTATGACAGGTGTACAAGTGAATGTGAGGGACGACAACACAAATGGAGCAAAGGAGGAGATAGGATCCTTATGGGTAGAGCTTCAAAGAGAGGAAACCAAGGGGAACGTAATACTGGGAGTATGTTATAGGCCCCCGTACCAGAGGGAGGAGGGGAGGCAGATCTCCTATTACAGTTTGTTTCAATTCTAATTTTATTGAAAAGAAAATTTTAAATTTAGATAACAAAAAAAGAAAAAGAAAGACAAACATTTCATCCAATAGGTACCAATAAAAAACATACCACATTATAATAATATATAAAACATAAAACATAAACATATACCAACATATACCAACATACTGCAGGGGTCTCTGAAACAAGAGAAAAAATAGAATAAGATAAACAAGGAAAAGAGAACCCATGGTGATACTCCAGACCCATGATGGCGGACCCGGAACCCCAGACGTCCCGGCCTCACCCCCCCACCACCCCCGTACTCTACGAGGTAGTTGCACATCAAGGGAAGTGCCACCCCAAAACATCCGGGGCACCAAGGCCCGCCACCACTGCCCAAGGTCACACATCCTTAAACCCTAATAGGAATATCCCTGCCTTATCTTCCTTCATCCAATTAAATAAAATAAAATATATAATTTCCTGCTCCCTTTCTTCATCTCCCACAGTAATGTTAAATATATTGCACTAAACACACACAACACAAAAAGAGAGGAAAAAAATGAAGAGAAAGAACTGAAAAAAAAAAAAAGGGGGGAAAAAACAATACTCAAAATAAATAAAACTACCCGAAATAGCTACTCAAACCCGACTCGCCTCACTCAAACCGACTCTGCACCAATTTCATATCCTACCTCCAAGCCATATACAGATTCCGTAGTTCAAGGGATTCCCTTAGCACCTTCCACGGGAGTCAAATTTGACAACATTATTCATAGGTGTCCAACCCTTGTGACAGAAGAGTCTCCATCCTCTCAATATGGTTCAGCTCTGAAACCCACTCAATCAACGATGGAGCATGCGCCGACTGCCAGTGGCGCGGTATTACTGCCCTTGCAGCTGTCAACCAGTGTATCAAAAGGCCTTTTTTAATGCTTTTGTATGAGCCAGGTAGGATAGATAGTAAAGTAATTTGTGGCATGTTGAGAATAGTTACCCCAGTTGCATGAGTATGAAGCTGGAGTATCATATCCCAAAAATTCTGTACAGAAGGACATTCCCACCAAATATGTAATAATGAATCTTTGGCAAAATGACAACGCCAACACAGGTCTGAGACATTTGGATATATCCAGTGAAGCAACAGCGGATATTTATACCACTGAGAGAGAAGCTTAAAATTTGTCTTGTGTGCCTTTTTGCTAATGTCATACTATGTGTAAGGATAAACACTTTTTCCCATTCCTCTGGTTTAATTTGGACATTCAAGTCCATATTCCACTTATTTGTAAACTCTGGGAGACATAAATAGGATCAAAGAATAAGAACCCTATACACTACAGACAGAATATGTTTTGGTACAGTTTCTTGTAGCAGAAGAGACTCATAGGTATCTGGCTCTCTATTAAACACTTCTAAAGAATGAAAGGAAGAAAGAAAAGACGTTAATTGCCGATATTCAAGCCAGTGTTTTATTGATTGCTGCTGAATAGGGATCAAATCTGATAGCAATGGGAGATCTCCTTGACAAAAAATGTGGGATATACGATGATTTGACGCCTTACTCCATATCAGAAAATGTCTCAATGCTGTTGCCGGGGAGAACCCTGGGTTACCAAACAGGGGTGTCATTAATCCCACTTTAGGGGAAAGTCCTAACTGGGTTTGTAATTTATCCCAGGTACGCAATAAATGTGCTGTAAGGAAAGACAGAGAGGAAGGTGGACCCCGGACAGAGATATCTAGCCATGGAAGCGCCTGGAGATCCAAATGAGCAATTGACTGTTCTATGTGTACCCATTGTTTAAGATGGGAATGATGGAACCAGTTTACTAATCTAGTTAACACCGCTGCAGCATGGTAGTAATATAAGTCAGGTGCCCCTGCGCCCTCCTTTGCTTTAGGGAGAGCTAAAATTCTCCTTTGCAATCTAGGTCTATTGGATCCACAGATAAACCTTGTAAAGGTAGATTATAGAGTAGTAAAAAAGGAATGGGGGACCACTATAGATATGGTTTGGAAAAGATAGAGAAAGTGCTGTATTATATCCATTTTTAAAATATTAATCCTCCCAAACCATGAATAATGGGCTCGATTGTGCTTCTTAAGGTCCTGTATTGTATGCTGCATAAGAGGGTAATAATTTTCTATATATAGCTTAGTGAGATCTTGTGGAATTTTTATACCCAAGTATTGAAGTGTTAAGGTACAAATCTTAAATGGGAAATTATTCCCAAGAGCTTGAACTTGATGGACAACATTAGAGAAACATTAAGTATTTACTTTAAAATTGCACAGAGCTCCAAAACGCTGAAATTCATATAGAATAGATGGCATGGAGACATGTGGGTTAGTGATGTAAAGTAAAAGATCATCCGCAAAGGCTGCCAACTTCACCTCCTGCCCATCTAATGGTATGCCTGTGATACAAGGGTTTTGTCCAAGAGCAGTTACCAGATGTTCCATTACTAGAACGAACAGGAGGGGAGACAGCAGACATCCCTGACATGTACAATTTTGAATAGGAAAGTTAGGAGAAAGCGATTGGTTGATATGTATTCTTGCTCTTGGCTTAGTATAGAGTACCATAATTTTCCTTAACAGAATTGGTCCTAGTCCTATTTGAATCTGAGTTTATTCCACAAATGGCCAATCAACACGATCAAATGCCTTTTCTGCATCTACAGAGAGAAGGCAAGCTGGTATTTTTACTGACTGGGTATGGTCGATGAGTAAAAGGGATTTAAGCGTGTTATCACGTGCTTCTCTCCCCTGCACAAACCCAACTTGATCTGTATTATTATTATTATACAGGATTTATATAGCGCCAACAGTTTGCGCAGTGCTTTACAACATGGGGCAGACAGTACACTTACAATACACATCAATACAGGAGGGATCACTAGAGCTTACAATCTAGAAGGGAGGGTCAAGTGGAAACAAAAAGGTAATAACTGTGGGGGATGAGCTGATGGAAAAAATGAAAATACAGTTAGGTGTGGGTAGGATAGGTTTCTCTGAAGAGAAGGGTTTTCAGGGATTGTCTGAAAGCTAATAAAGTAGGAGATAAGCGGACAGATTGGGGTAGGGCATTCCATAGTGACGCCCCTAGCTGCCAGGGGAAAAACTCCTCCCGTGAGGGCGGGGGGTGAAGCCAAGGGAAAGGAAAGACAGATTCTGGTGGTAGGGGACACAATTATTAGAAGGACAGAGAGGGCAATTTGTCACAAAGCATGAAGTGCCGAACTGTATGTTGTTTACTGGGGCACTTGGGTTCGGCACATCACGGATCTGGTGGACAGATTACTGGGAGGGGCTGGGGAAGACCCAGCTATCATGGTGCACGCTGGCACCAATGACAAAGTCAGAGGAAGATGGAGTGTCCTAAAAAATTATTTTGAGGAATAGGACCTCCAAGGTAGTATTAGTATAAATACTACCGGTACCTCGAGCCACACCATAAAGGCAGTGGGAGATAAGGGAAATAAAGAAGTGGCTGAGGCGTTGGTGTAGAAAGGAGGGTTTTGCGTTCCTGGAGAACTGGGCTGACTTCTCAGTCGGTTACGGCTCTTAAGCAGGGACGGACTGCACCTAAATGGGGAAGGTGCAGCTGGGCTGGGAGAGAATATGGCTGAAAAGTTAGAGGGGCTTTTAAACCAGACAATGGGGGGGAGGGTCAAGATGTAGAGATAGTCAGTGTGGAAAAAATTTCAGAGGGTAGTATTGCGGGCATTGGTGGTAAGTTGACTAAAGCACTTAAACCCTAGGTAAGTAAATGAACAAGTCCAAATTGCAACCTCAGAACAACCAAAAAATAGATAGTATGTGACCAGGAAAAACTACATGGCTTGTTCACTAATGCCAGGAGTCTGGTGGACAAGATGGGTGAACTTGAGCTGCTGTTGTATGAGAAGGATTTAGATTTTGTGGGAATTTCAGAGACTTGGTTCAACAGCTCTCATGATTGGCTGGCAACCATTTAAGGGTATTCCCTATGTCGTAGAGATAGGGAGGGTAAAAAAAGGGGAGGGGTATGCCTGTATATCAAGAATGGTGTTGTCAGGAAAGGTCTCCTCCGCTGGTGATATCGATCATTTGGTATGCAGTACTGAGGTCCACCAGCAGGTGTCTCCTGGCAGTTCGGAGCTGTCAGAAGAGCTCTTTCCTGCAAGTATTCTATCACCTTTGGGCCGCAGTACTGACGTACACCAGCGGAGGAATCCTGGCAGTATGGAGCAGGTATTCCCCTCTGCAGACAGGTGTCACCTGACTTTAATCAGCAGAACTGTAGTATAAATACCTGGCAATTGCACACTTATGTTGCCCTGGTATTGTTCCTTGAGCCCTGACCTGTATCCTGTTACTCTGATTCCTGAACCTGAAGCCTGAACTTGAAGCCTGATTCCTGGAACCTGTTGATCCTGTTTCCTGTCTGTTACCTGAACCCTGGACCCTGGACTCTGAGCCTTGTACCTGACCCGTCCCTCCTGTGATCCATCCATCCTCTCTTGTCCTGTTTATCTCCCTTCCCAGTTACTTATTCCCTGTTTATGACCCCGGCCTGGCTTAACTACGATTCTGGTATTCCCTCTTGCTACATATGCTGGTTGGTTTTATATCACTGATTGTTTGGTTGTTCACTCTGTATTGGTGGTGTGTTCACATATGCATTTTCCTTAATAAACTTACTTTCAACTATTTATGTCTGGTTCACTCTGTCGCAGTCACACAGTTCTGGTCACATCTGGTTTATGACAGGTGTACAAGTGAATGTGAGGGACGACAACACAAATGGAGCAAAGGAGGAGATAGGATCCTTATGGGTAGAGCTTCAAAGAGAGGAAACCAAGGGGAACGTAATACTGGGAGTATGTTATAGGCCCCCGTACCAGAGGGAGGAGGGGAGGCAGATCTCCTATTACAGTTTGTTTCAATTCTAATTTTATTGAAAAGAAAATTTTAAATTTAGATAACAAAAAAAGAAAAAGAAAGACAAACATTTCATCCAATAGGTACCAATAAAAAACATACCACATTATAATAATATATAAAACATAAAACATAAACATATACCAACATATACCAACATACTGCAGGGGTCTCTGAAACAAGAGAAAAAATAGAATAAGATAAACAAGGAAAAGAGAACCCATGGTGATACTCCAGACCCATGATGGCGGACCCGGAACCCCAGACGTCCCGGCCTCACCCCCCCACCACCCCCGTACTCTACGAGGTAGTTGCACATCAAGGGAAGTGCCACCCCAAAACATCCGGGGCACCAAGGCCCGCCACCACTGCCCAAGGTCACACATCCTTAAACCCTAATAGGAATATCCCTGCCTTATCTTCCTTCATCCAATTAAATAAAATAAAATATATAATTTCCTGCTCCCTTTCTTCATCTCCCACAGTAATGTTAAATATATTGCACTAAACACACACAACACAAAAAGAGAGGAAAAAAATGAAGAGAAAGAACTGAAAAAAAAAAAAAGGGGGGAAAAAACAATACTCAAAATAAATAAAACTACCCGAAATAGCTACTCAAACCCGACTCGCCTCACTCAAACCGACTCTGCACCAATTTCATATCCTACCTCCAAGCCATATACAGATTCCGTAGTTCAAGGGATTCCCTTAGCACCTTCCACGGGAGTCAAATTTGACAACATTATTCATAGGTGTCCAACCCTTGTGACAGAAGAGTCTCCATCCTCTCAATATGGTTCAGCTCTGAAACCCACTCAATCAACGATGGAGCATGCGCCGACTGCCAGTGGCGCGGTATTACTGCCCTTGCAGCTGTCAACCAGTGTATCAAAAGGCCTTTTTTAATGCTTTTGTATGAGCCAGGTAGGATAGATAGTAAAGTAATTTGTGGCATGTTGAGAATAGTTACCCCAGTTGCATGAGTATGAAGCTGGAGTATCATATCCCAAAAATTCTGTACAGAAGGACATTCCCACCAAATATGTAATAATGAATCTTTGGCAAAATGACAACGCCAACACAGGTCTGAGACATTTGGATATATCCAGTGAAGCAACAGCGGATATTTATACCACTGAGAGAGAAGCTTAAAATTTGTCTTGTGTGCCTTTTTGCTAATGTCATACTATGTGTAAGGATAAACACTTTTTCCCATTCCTCTGGTTTAATTTGGACATTCAAGTCCATATTCCACTTATTTGTAAACTCTGGGAGACATAAATAGGATCAAAGAATAAGAACCCTATACACTACAGACAGAATATGTTTTGGTACAGTTTCTTGTAGCAGAAGAGACTCATAGGTATCTGGCTCTCTATTAAACACTTCTAAAGAATGAAAGGAAGAAAGAAAAGACGTTAATTGCCGATATTCAAGCCAGTGTTTTATTGATTGCTGCTGAATAGGGATCAAATCTGATAGCAATGGGAGATCTCCTTGACAAAAAATGTGGGATATACGATGATTTGACGCCTTACTCCATATCAGAAAATGTCTCAATGCTGTTGCCGGGGAGAACCCTGGGTTACCAAACAGGGGTGTCATTAATCCCACTTTAGGGGAAAGTCCTAACTGGGTTTGTAATTTATCCCAGGTACGCAATAAATGTGCTGTAAGGAAAGACAGAGAGGAAGGTGGACCCCGGACAGAGATATCTAGCCATGGAAGCGCCTGGAGATCCAAATGAGCAATTGACTGTTCTATGTGTACCCATTGTTTAAGATGGGAATGATGGAACCAGTTTACTAATCTAGTTAACACCGCTGCAGCATGGTAGTAATATAAGTCAGGTGCCCCTGCGCCCTCCTTTGCTTTAGGGAGAGCTAAAATTCTCCTTTGCAATCTAGGTCTATTGGATCCACAGATAAACCTTGTAAAGGTAGATTATAGAGTAGTAAAAAAGGAATGGGGGACCACTATAGATATGGTTTGGAAAAGATAGAGAAAGCGCTGTATTATATCCATTTTTAAAATATTAATCCTCCCAAACCATGAATAATGGGCTCGATTGTGCTTCTTAAGGTCCTGTATTGTATGCTGCATAAGAGGGTAATAATTTTCTATATATAGCTTAGTGAGATCTTGTGGAATTTTTATACCCAAGTATTGAAGTGTTAAGGTACAAATCTTAAATGGGAAATTATTCCCAAGAGCTTGAACTTGATGGACAACATTAGAGAAACATTAAGTATTTACTTTAAATTGCACAGAGCTCCAAAACGCTGAAATTCATATAGAATAGATGGCATGGAGACATGTGGGTTAGTGATGTAAAGTAAAAGATCATCCGCAAAGGCTGCCAACTTCACCTCCTGCCCATCTAATGGTATGCCTGTGATACAAGGGTTTTGTCCAAGAGCAGTTACCAGATGTTCCATTACTAGAACGAACAGGAGGGGAGACAGCAGACATCCCTGACATGTACAATTTTGAATAGGAAAGTTAGGAGAAAGCGATTGGTTGATATGTATTCTTGCTCTTGGCTTAGTATAGAGTACCATAATTTTCCTTAACAGAATTGGTCCTAGTCCTATTTGAATCTGAGTTTATTCCACAAATGGCCAATCAACACGATCAAATGCCTTTTCTGCATCTACAGAGAGAAGGCAAGCTGGTATTTTTACTGACTGGGTATGGTCGATGAGTAAAAGGGATTTAAGCGTGTTATCACGTGCTTCTCTCCCCTGCACAAACCCAACTTGATCTGTATTATTATTATTATACAGGATTTATATAGCGCCAACAGTTTGCGCAGTGCTTTACAACATGGGGCAGACAGTACACTTACAATACACATCAATACAGGAGGGATCACTAGAGCTTACAATCTAGAAGGGAGGGTCAAGTGGAAACAAAAAGGTAATAACTGTGGGGGATGAGCTGATGGAAAAAATGAAAATACAGTTAGGTGTGGGTAGGATAGGTTTCTCTGAAGAGAAGGGTTTTCAGGGATTGTCTGAAAGCTAATAAAGTAGGAGATAAGCGGACAGATTGGGGTAGGGCATTCCATAGAATTTGGAATATGGGATTGAAGACATGAGGCAATCAGTTTGGCATAAATCTTGATATCTACCCCAATTAACAATATCGGGCGATAGCTAGAACACAAGTTTAAATCCTTATCAGGTTTAGGAAGTAATGTGATGTGCGCCTCTAATGTCTGGGGTGTAAACCCATTAATATCAGATATGCTATTAAACACCCGAAGCATGAACGGTGTAATATAATCCTTATAGAATTTTAATGTAAAACCATCGGGACCAGGACTTTTACCCAATGGTGTATTAGTAATCACTTCCAATAATTCCTCAAGTAGAAAAGGGAAATCCAAAGAATTCCCACTATCTTCATCTAATATTGGGATAGTAGTTTCAGACACATACTCCTGTATACGATGGCCAAGAGAATCTAAGTCGCATGATGGTGGGGGAGGAAGATTGTACAAAGCTGTGAAATAATCACAAAATGCCTTTTGAAGAGGGATTGGATCTGAAGTAATTTCCCCAGATGGTAACGTGATGCTAGGTATAAAAGTCGCTGAGGATCGGGGATGCAAAGACCTTGCAAGTGGTCTCCATACCAATACTTTCCCAGACCATCTAGATTGACTTTTGCAGTGAAAAACCTCTAAAGACTGTAGTAAAGATGACCGTACCAAAGATATATCAAAAGAAAGAGAAAACCTGCGCTATCAAGCAAAAAATTATTATCACTGCAGCTGCAACAAAACCACAAATATCAATGAGGTGAAAAATTACATACAAAGAAAAAATTGTGCGCTTACATTAGATATTTAAATTGATATTACTACATGATTATCATAAATAGATAAACAAATAAATAAAAAACACCATCAAAGTTAATTGTGAGTGAATTAGAAAGTCGCTATGCTACAGAGCAAACAGCGACATGTAAGTCAAATACTAATATTGACCATTGCATACATATAAACCAACAATAAAGTTATAAACTGGTGTGTAAAAAAGGAAAAAACAAACAAACAAAGGTTATTCCACCCAAGTGCAAAGTCATAAGTGAAAAAGTTCAAAATTGCATCCTGAGTCGCAGGAAAAAAACGCATATCCAAAGTTCATGAATTGTATTCCTTAGTGTGTATAAAGGAATAAGGGGATGTGAAGGGACCTCCAACCACCAGTGGATCCGAAGGTTGATAATAGGTGTATCCTTACCAGACACGTTGGACCTCCTTTATAGCAAGGTCTTAGAAGCATGCAGATTTAGCCCTCTGCAGGGACAGTAGATGTCAGCTCACCACACAGCTGGAGATGGTTCCGACACTTCTGCTTTGATGTAAACACTCCCTCGTTTGGACTCGTAAGTAAAGAAGGGGAGAAAGAAAAAACTCCAATGGTATAGTATGTAAAAAAGGGGAACTTTATTGCCTCAGACAACTAGGCATCTTTAAAACATCCAAAACATAAAAGCCGGCAAAATATAAAAACAACAGAGACGCCCGTGCTAGGTTACATGAGGCTCTATGGCGATCTGGCGTACACTGCGTAGCCACGCCCTACATGTTTCGTGATAGGTCACGTCTTCAAAGGGGCACGGGCGACGCAGTGAACCATCGCCATTTATAGTACTTCCTTACATTCAAGCCTCATTTTCATCTGAGTTTCGATTACAATCTGAGCATGTGCAAAGGATACCAAGCCTCGACATGGCTCCCGTTATAATGCTTCCTCTCTATTCAAGCCTCGTTTTCATCCAAAGAACGAATTACGATCTGAGCATGTGCAGAGGACACCAAGCCTCGACGTAGCTTGCATTATGAAACACAAACCAGGAAGCTTGTTCCTGAATGTCATTAGCACACTTTATATGGCCAAAATGTTGTTCTCATCTCAAACTAATATATGTCATCTATTATAGATCTAAGCAATTAGTTATTTTTGGGTCGAATCGTCCCATTTTACATACTGTAGGACACTACTCCTACAGTAATAGACATTAAAAAAAAAAAAAAGGGGGAAAATTTGAAAAAGACGAAAAAAAATAAAAATAAAATAAAAAACAAAAAAAAACAAAAAAAAAAAACAAAAAAACAAAAAAACTGCTTAATCTAAACAATATTGCTTGTTCTTTCCTCAGACCACAACTACTGTATTATTGAAAAAAATCTTTATATTTGGGGGTTACATTACTAAGAATAGTCATACATTAGTCCTATATTTATGTGTATTACTACATTCAAAGGGCAGCCATATCTCGACATGGTATCCCCCTATATTTTTTACAAAACCGACAATAAAACCACCCCTAGAAAAAGAGGGAGAGGGGGGGAGGGGGGAAGGGGGGGAGGTTTACAAATTATTCTCCCAAGTGTCGAAATGAATGCGTCCACACACAACATCGTCTAAGCATTGTCAATAAACGCATTAATCTCGACATCTACATTGAGCCCAAAGGGTTTTAAACATTTCATTTTATATATCCACTCCATTTCGAGCTTGGATATAGCTCGTTTTTTCGGACCACCCCTCCATGGTGTCTTGAGTCTATCTATGGCTATGAATTTTGTACCCCTAGGATCTCGCCCATGTACATCCAAATAATGTTTGGATACTGGGTGGCCTATAAACCCTCTTCGGATATTTCCAATGTGCTCGTTCAATCTGACCTGAAGGGGTCGTACTGTACGGCCCACGTATTGTAATCCGCATGGACAGATTAAGAGGTATACTACGTGGGTGGTGGAACAGGTAATAAAGGATTTAATCGAAAAAATCCTCGAAGTGCTGGTAGAATGGAACTGTTTCACTTTACGATCTTTGATGTCATTAATAGGACAAACAGCACAGTTTTTAAATTTATAATACCCAACCAAGTTCTGAAAGAACATGGGTTTTCTGATGGGAGGGTCACAGACACCAGGAGCTATCACTGATCTGATAGAAGGTACTCCTCTGAAAATTACACGAGGTTTCTCAGGAAGTAGAGGGCCTAATACACTGTCATTTTTTATAATATGCCAGTGCTTATACATCAATTTCCTAACCAAGGAATATTGATGAGAGTAGCCTGTTATAAATGGACAAATGGACTCTTTCCTTTCAGGAATTTCCACCCTACTCTTATCTCTAAGGAGTGACTCTCTATCAACCAACTCCACCTCTCTCATTTTTTCCTCAAGGAAAGGAAATTCATATCCTTTTTCCAAAAACCTCTCAGTAAGTATCTTAGATTGTACTCTAAAGTCATTGATGGTAGAACAATTACGTCTAATACGTAAGTATTGACTTTTAGGGACTGAATCAAGCCACGCTTTATGGTGGCAACTGTCTCTGGGGATAAATGAATTGCGGTCTGTGGTCTTGAAATAAGTAGAGGTATGCAAAGAGTCTCCCCCCCCCTAATTACAAGATCTAGGAAGTTCACAGATTTTAAACTGGCCTCATACTTAAATTCAATCCCCCTGTCGTTCCTATTTAGATTTTCCATAAACTCACAGAGAGATTCATGGGTACCATTCCACAGGAGGAGGACGTCATCTATGTACCTTGCCCACAGGACTAACTCCGATCTCCTCTGGGCATAGATGACGTCCTCCTCCCATTTCCCTATGAATAAATTAGCCAGGCTGGGGGCGAACTTCGCTCCCATGGCAACTCCCTTTGTTTGAAGGAAGTATTGATTCTTATGCCAAAAAAAGTTGTGCGTGGTGGCATATTCAAGAAGTTCCATTATAAACCGCTTTTGTCTCCTTGGGAGTGAGGGGTCCTTGTATAGAAAGTATTTTACTGAGGATATACCCATTTATGGGGGATCGTGGTATACAGGGACGTGACATCGGCAGTTACCAGCCAATGTCCCTCCCTGTATCCACAATCTCTTAAAAGATTAATGGTATGTTTACTGTCCCCAATGTAAGCGGGTAATGATCTAACCAAGGGTTGGAGAAACCCATCGATATACTTGCCAACTCTTGAGGTGATGGAATTTATTCCACTAATAATTGGACGGTCAGGCGGGTGTATAGGGTTCTTGTGGATTTTCGGCAAGTAATATATAATAGGTATCCGTGAGGATACTGGTATCAGAAATTGTTTCTCTTTTTTGTTGATAATACCTGATTGAAACCCGAAATCAACAATTCCCTCTAATTCCTTCCTGTACTTTATACGGGGGTCGGATTTAAGGAGAGTATAAGTAGTGGAATCTCCCACTAACCTGTCCAACTCCTGTAAATAATCACTTTTATTTAGTACTACAATACCCCCTCCCTTGTCAGCTGGCCTAATGACAAGGTCTTTGCGTTTGCAAAGTTGGTCCAACCCCTGTTCAAGGTCCTTGGTCATTCTATTATTTTTGATTTTTAAATGGTCAAGGTCCCTTAAAAGAACATCTCGAAATACCCTAATTGAAGCTGGCAGACCACCTGGGGGATTAAACAATGATGCGTTTGCAAGGACTGAGTGCCTAATATTAGTGAGATATTGGCTTTGGGTACCAATAGGATTAGATAATAGATACCTTTTGATATTTAACTTTCTGGTGTATTTGTGAATATCGATATATGTTTGAAATTTGTTAAGTGGCTTGGGGGGTGCGAATTGTAAACCCTTATCCAAGATGGCAGTTTCCTCTTGGGTCAGGGGGGTATTACTCAAGTTAAAAACATCTTGGCCAGTTAGACCCGTTTTCTTTTTGCTCCTTGTTCTCCTCCCCCCTCTGACTCCTCTCTTTTTTCTAGTGGTCTTTGATAGTATTGATCTCCTCAGGGAAAACCCCAATGTTGAGATTGGGAATACTCTTCCCATTGTGGATAATTAGGAGTGTGCTGATCCGTCCGCATATCTCTTTGGGGTCGAGGGGGGCGATCCCAGTTGGATGTGTCTCTCCTTGGGGTATGATTGCCTAAGTATGGACCTCCATAATCTTCCTCTTCCCTGTATTGATAATGTGCATCTCTTAAAGGTTGGAAGCGATTTTGGGTGCGGATGGGATATTCATCCTCGTATGGCGTACCCCGGGGATCGTGATAACTAGGGTAATGACCCTCACGATAGCTCCCTGTTCGCCCACGAGGGTGATCATCCTCCTTATGTTGGGTATGATTCCTTGGTTTCTGATTCCTAAACTTCTTTTTAAATGGCTTTGGTCTGGCCCTCTGAGTATGAACTGGTGGCCGGGGATAAGGGACAGGATTATGTCTTACCGGTGACCTGTAAGAAACCTGTCTAGGGGGATTGGAATATTGGGCCTGGGTTGCTAGAATTCTATCTGGCGCTCCCGGCTGTCTACCTCTATTCTGACTTGGGGGGGCAGAAGTGTCCATGCTATCAGTGGTTCCCGCCTCCTCGGCCGCAATCTTGATTTGCCATTGAAAGACAGACCTATTTCTATAATCGCCCAGGTCTCTAGCCAACTTTTCCCTTTTCTTATTTTTCTGTTCAGACTCTTCCTTTTCTATTAGTTTTTTGAGATTAAAGGATCGTTCTTTGTATTCCTCACTATTACTAGGAGGGGATAATTTCTCTTTAATAAGTTTAATCTCCGTGTCGAGTCTGATAAGTTTGGCTCTCTTCCTAGGAATCAGAAAATCCAAGAATTTGATTCCGGCCTCATTAAAGTATCGGTACCAATCTTGGAGATCTGATTCGCCCTTTTGGGGGCTGACCTCCCAACACAGGCTTCTTGGGACCATTGATTCGGCCACATAGTGTTCAAGGAAAAATACATCCCATTGGGTGTGTATCTCAGAGATCATGAGGTTTTTTAGCCTCATGAATAAACCTCCCAGATCCCCCTCTGATTCACTAGTAGCATCAAACACACCCTCCTTAGTTATTATACGTTGAGAGCGGTATTCAAAGACATCCATTTTGAACAAAACAATAATCGTAAAAAATACCTAGAATATACTATTAGTGAACTCTAACCACAACAAATTTGAATTTGTGCCTAAAATACTTGAGCAGCAGGTAGTTGATATTAAGCTAACTGGATAAAAAAAGAAAGAGAAAACCTGCGCTATCAAGCAAAAAATTAATATCACTGCAGCTGCAACAAAACCACAAATATCAATGAGGTGAAAAATTACATACAAAGAAAAAATGGTGCGCTTACATTAGATATTTAAATTGATATTACTACATGATTATCATAAGTAGATAAACAAATAAATAAAAAACACCATCAAAGTTAATTGTGAGTGAATTAGAAAGTCGCTATGCTACAGAGCAAACAGCGACATGTAAGTCAAATACTAGTATTGACCATTGCATACATATAAACCAACAATAAAGTTATAAACTGGTGTGCAAAAAAGAAAAAACAAAAGGTTATTCCACCCAAGTGCAAAGTCATAAAGTTCAAAATTGCATCCTGAGTCGCAGGAAAAACGCATATCCAAAGTTCATGAATTGCATTCCTTAGTGTGTATAAATATATATATATATAAATAAAAAACACCATCAAAGTTAATTGTGAGTGAATTAGAAAGTCGCTATGCTACAGAGCAAACAGCGACATGTAAGTCAAATACTAATATTGACCATTGCATACATATAAACCAACAATAAAGTTATAAACTGGTGTGTAAAAAAGGAAAAAACAAACAAACAAAGGTTATTCCACCCAAGTGCAAAGTCATAAGTGAAAAAGTTCAAAATTGCATCCTGAGTCGCAGGAAAAAAACGCATATCCAAAGTTCATGAATTGTATTCCTTAGTGTGTATAAAGGAATAAGGGGACGTGAAGGGACCTCCAACCACCAGTGGATCCGAAGGTTGATAATAGGTGTATCCTTACCAGACACGTTGGACCTCCTTTATAGCAAGGTCTTAGAAGCATGCAGATTTAGCCCTCTGTAGGGACAGTAGATGTCAGCTCACCACACAGCTGGAGATGGTTCCGACACTTCTGCTTTGATGTAAACACTCCCTCGTTTGGACTCGTAAGTAAAGAAGGGGAGAAAGAAAAAACTCCAATGGTATAGTATGTAAAAAAGGGGAACTTTATTGCCTCAGACAACTAGGCATCTTTAAAACATCCAAAACATAAAAGCCGGCAAAATATAAAAACAACAGAGATGCCCGTGCTAGGTTACATGGGGCTCTATGGCGATCTGGCGTACACTGCGTAGCCACGCCCTACATGTTTCGTGATAGGTCACGTCTTCAAAGGGGCACGGGCGATGCAGTGAACCATCGCCATTTATAGTACTTCCTTACATTCAAGCCTCATTTTCATCTGAGTTTCGATTACAATCTGAGCATGTGCAAAGGATACCAAGCCTCGACATGGCTCCCGTTATAATGCTTCCTCTCTATTCAAGCCTCGTTTTCGTCCAAAGAACGAATTACGATCTGAGCATGTGCAAAGGACACCAAGCCTCGACGTAGCTTGCATTATGAAACACAAACCAGGAAGCTTGTTCCTGAATGTCATTAGCACACTTTATATGGCCAAAATTTTGTTCTCATCTCAAACTAATATATGTCATCTATTATAGATCTAAGCAATTAGTTATTTTTGGGTCGAATCGTCCCATTTTACATACTGTAGGACACTACTCCTACAGTAATAGACATTAAAAAAAAAAAAAGGGGGAAAATTTGAAAAAGACGAAAAAAAAACAAAAAAAAACAAAAAAAAACAAAAAAAAAACTGCTAAATCTAAACAATATTGCTTGTTCTTTCCTCAGACCACAACTACTGTATTATTGAAAAAAATCTCTATATTTGGGGGTTACATTACTAAGAATCGTCATACATTAGTCCTATATTTATGTGTATTACTACGATCAAAGGGCAGCCATATCTCCACATGGTATCCCCCTATATTTTTTACAAAACCGACAATAAAACCACCCCTAGAAAAAGAGGGAGAGGGGGGGAGGGGGGAAGGGGGGGGTTTACAAATTATTCTCCCAAGTGTCGAAATGAATGCGTCCACACACAACATCGTCTAAGCATTGTCAATAAACGCATTAATCTCGACATCTACATTGAGCCCAAAGGGTTTTAAACATTTCATTTTATATATCCACTCCATTTCGAGCTTGGATATAGCTCGTTTTTTCGGACCACCCCTCCATGGTGTCTTGAGTCTATCTATGGCTATGAATTTTGTACCCCTAGGATCTCGCCCATGTACATCCAAATAATATTTGGATACTGGGTGGCCTATAAACCCTCTTCGGATATTTCCAATGTGCTCGTTCAATCTGACCTGAAGGGGTCGTACTGTACGGCCCACGTATTGTAATCCGCATGGACAGATTAAGAGGTATACTACGTGGGTGGTGGAACAGGTAATAAAGGATTTAATCGAAAAAATCCTCGAAGTGCTGGTAGAATGGAACTGTTTCACTTTACGATCTTTGATGTCATTAATAGGACAAATAGCACAGTTTTTAAATTTATAATACCCAACCAAGTTCTGAAAGAACATGGGTTTTCTGATGGGAGGGTCACAGACACCAGGAGCTATCACTGATCTGATAGAAGGTACTCCTCTGAAAATTACACGAGGTTTCTCAGGAAATAGAGGGCCTAATACACTGTCATTTTTTATAATATGCCAGTGCTTATACATCAATTTCCTAACCAAGGAATATTGATGAGAGTAGCCTGTTATAAATGGACAAATGGACTCTTTCCTTTCAGGAATTTCCACCCTACTCTTATCTCTAAGGAGTGACTCTCTATCAACCAACTCCACCTCTCTCATTTTTTCCTCAAGGAAAGGAAATTCATATCCTTTTTCCAAAAACCTCTCAGTAAGTATCTTAGATTGTACTCTAAAGTCATTGATGGTAGAACAATTACGTCTAATACGTAAGTATTGACTTTTAGGGACTGAATCAAGCCACGCTTTATGGTGGCAACTGTCTCTGGGGATAAATGAATTGCGGTCTGTGGTCTTGAAATAAGTAGAGGTATGCAAAGAGTCTCCCTCTCCCTTAATTACAAGATCTAGGAAGTTCACAGATTTTAAACTGGCCTCATACTTAAATTCAATCCCCCTGTCGTTCCTATTTAGATTTTCCATAAACTCACAGAGAGATTCATGGGTACCATTCCACAGGAGGAGGACGTCATCTATGTACCTTGCCCACAGGACTAACTCCGATCTCCTCTGGGCATAGATGACGTCCTCCTCCCATTTCCCCATGAATAAATTAGCCAGGCTGGGGGCGACCTTTTTTTTTTTTTTTTTTTTTCGTCTTTTTCAAATTTTCCCCCTTTTTTTTTTTAATGTCTATTACTGTAGGAGTAGTGTCCTACAGTATGTAAAATGGGACGATTCGACCCAAAAATAACTAATTGCTTAGATCTATAATAGATGACATATATTAGTTTGAGATGAGAACAAAATTTTGGCCATATAAAGTGTGCTAATGACATTCAGGAACAAGCTTCCTGGTTTGTGTTTCATAATGCAAGCTACGTCGAGGCTTGGTGTCCTTTGCACATGCTCAGATCGTAATTCGTTCTTTGGACGAAAACGAGGCTTGAATAGAGAGGAAGCATTATAACGGGAGCCATGTCGAGGCTTGGTATCCTTTGCACATGCTCAGATTGTAATCGAAACTCAGATGAAAATGAGGCTTGAATGTAAGGAAGTACTATAAATGGCGATGGTTCACTGCGTCGCCCGTGCCCCTTTGAAGACGTGACCTATCACGAAACATGTAGGGCGTGGCTACGCAGTGTACGCCAGATCGCCATAGAGCCCCATGTAACCTAGCACGGGCGTCTCTGTTGTTTTTATATTTTGCCGGCTTTTATGTTTTGGATGTTTTAAAGATGCCTAGTTGTCTGAGGCAATAAAGTTCCCCTTTTTTACATACTATACCATTGGAGTTTTTTCTTTCTCCCCTTCTTTACTTACGAGTCCAAACGAGGGAGTGTTTACATCAAAGCAGAAGTGTCGGAACCATCTCCAGCTGTGTGGTGAGCTGACATCTACTGTCCCTGCAGAGGGCTAAATCTGCATGCTTCTAAGACCTTGCTATAAAGGAGGTCCAACGTGTCTGGTAAGGATACACCTATTATCAACCTTCGGATCCACTGGTGGTTGGAGGTCCCTTCACGTCCCCTTATTCCTTTATACACACTAAGGAATACAATTCATGAACTTTGGATATGCGTTTTTTTCCTGCGACTCAGGATGCAATTTTGAACTTTTTCACTTATGACTTTGCACTTGGGTGGAATAACCTTTGTTTGTTTGTTTTTTCCTTTTTTACACACCAGTTTATAACTTTATTGTTGGTTTATATGTATGCAATGGTCAATATTAGTATTTGACTTACATGTCGCTGTTTGCTCTGTAGCATAGCGACTTTCTAATTCACTCACAATTAACTTTGATGGTGTTTTTTATTTATATATATATATTTATACACACTAAGGAATGCAATTCATGAACTTTGGATATGCGTTTTTCCTGCGACTCAGGATGCAATTTTGAACTTTATGACTTTGCACTTGGGTGGAATAACCTTTTGTTTTTTCTTTTTTGCACACCAGTTTATAACTTTATTGTTGGTTCAAAGATATATCAGCCAATAGCTCCGGGGTTGGGGTCTTTTTATGTGAGATCTCCAAAGCCCGAAGCCTTGACAAATCCTCCTGTATAGTCGCTGATCTTTCGTTTTTTAAGTGGGCTCCATGTTGAATAAACAGTCCTCTTAATACTGCTTTCAAGTCTTCCCATTGTATAGGTAAAGTGGTCTGGTCGTGTTTATGGTCAGCGATAAAATTCTTAATCGCTGCCAGAATTGCCTGATGACATATTGGGTCTAACATAAGGGTTTCATTTAAACGCCATGACCAATTGGACCGTGGGGTCTGGGGAGGTTGTATTGTCAAAAAAAGAGGTGAGTGATCAGACCAGATAAAAGACCCAATGTCCATAATTGGATTCCATTCCAATAACTGTGATCCCATGAAAAAATAATCTAGCCTACTATAGGATTGGTGATCTGAGGAATAGTATGTATAATCCCGCTTTTTAGGGTTTAAAGTACGCCATGGATCCAGCAATCAGTGTCTAAACAACTCTCTTTTAAGAGCTCTCAACCAACTGTAAGAGATAATTGATCACTGAGAGGAGGTTTCCAATTGGGGTTTTAGTGCCATATTAAAATCTCCTCCTACAAGGATTGTGCCCTCTGCAAATTCTGTCAAGAGGTGAAGATATTGTATAATTGCCGTTATTTGATCATAATTAGGAATAGGGATGAGCCGAACACCCCCCTGTTCGGTTCGCACCAGAACATGCGAACAGGAAAAAAGTTCACTCGAACACGCGAACACCGTTAAAGTCTATGGGACACGAACATGAATAATCAAAAGTGCTAATTTTAAAGGCTTATATGCAAGTTATTGTCATAAAAAGTGTTTGGGGACCTGGGTCCTGCCCCAGGGGACATGGATCAATGCAAAAAAAAGTTTTAAAAACGGCCGTTTTTTCAGGAGCAGTGATTTTAATAATGCTTAAACAATAAAAGTGTAATATCCCTTTAAATTTCGTACCTGGGGGGTGTCTATAGTATGCCTGTAAAGGGGCGCATGTTTCCTGTGTTTAGAAAAGTCTGACAGCAAAATGACATTTGGAAGGAAAAAACTCATTTAAAACTACCCGCGGCTATTGCATTGCCGACAATACACATAGAAGTTCATTGATAAAAACGGCATGGGAATTCCCCACAGGGAAACCCCGAACCAAAATTTTTTAAAAAAATGACGTGGGGGGGTCCCCCTAAATTCCATACCAGGCCCTTCAGGTCTGGTATGGATATTAAGGGGAACCCCGGCCAAAATTAAAAAAAAAAATGACGTGGGGTTCCCCCTAAATTCCATACCAGACCCTTCAGGTCTGGTATGGAAGACCAGTGAGGATGACATGGATTGTTTGGTTGCCATTTGCTGGCTTGCGAAGAAAAGAGAGAGAAGAAAAAAAAAAAACAGACAAAAACAAAAAAAAAAAAAACAGAAAGGAGGGGGAAGGAAAAGACGAAAACAAGATGATGAGAGAGATAACTCTCTCTTTGGATCTGATACTGGTCAGATACCAAATCTTAAGCGAAAAAAAATATATAGTATAGCACACCACAAAAAACAAGGGCGAAAAAAACAAAAAAAAACATATCTCAAACCAATCCCTACCAGAGGGCTGGTATACCTACGAGGGAGAAGTGGATACACACAGGGAAGGCCCCATAGTAGGACCCGAGAGAAAGACCAACTTTTATTACAATCAACAATATATATGAGAATTTAATCAAACTATTTCTGCACCCTAAAAAAAAAAAAAGGAGCCCCAGACAGAAACAAAAAGCACCATATGTTTGGCTACAAGAAACGTGGGTGCTTCCTGGGGGTAGTTAACAGTATCAATACCCAAGGCGGAGGGGGAGCGAGAAAAAAAAAAAACAAGAAAAAAAAATTGGTAAATCTATTTTCCTATAGGGGAGAGTAAAAAAATTTGATACTCATGCATTTTGTATGGTAAGCCTCTCCGCCCTTGGATTCCCAAATCCATATACCTAGGTGGGCACATACAACGCGTATCCTACACCTATACATGCACACCCCATGCATACACATCCTACACCCTCTACATGAACCCAATTACTTATCACCGCCAGCAGGTTCCGCCACTATTTATTTGTCGTATGATGGTGACACGGTCAGGACAACAGGTTTATATATACACAACCAACATCAATTATATACCTAGTACCTATCCCCCCTCCCCCCACCTAACAAATACTCACACTACAGCTGTATATTGTACATCTAAAATCTCTCTCTCCCCCCCCACGCCGGGTACAGCCATACCTCAGAAAGGGAGTCCACACTCATGGGGGGGAGGGAAAAGGAGAGAGGGAAGAAAGGAGAGGAGACGAGGGGAAAAAAAAGAAGGAAACACCCCAGTTCCTATAGGGGAAGGTAAATAGGTTGACACTAATACATTTTATAAGATATGCCTCTCCCCCCCTCTCCTCATGTCCATATGCACATATGTGCTCACGTAGTGCACACCCACATGGTCATGCATACTCTACTGGAATCCCAGAAGACGTCACTACTGATATATTCCACAAATATTTATTCGCCGTGCGCAGGTGACACGGTCAGGGAAACATGTTAGTATATGTACCACCAATGCTACCTATCCACATATTACCTATTCCCTCTTCCCCTCGCACCACAGATAGCCACGCTGCAACATACTTTGAACATCTATTGCAAAAGAAAAAAGTGTTATGTACACAAATCTATCCTAAATTTAGTTGAGCTGATATATCTTTTTAAGATATTCCACATCTAGAGTTTTAATAAAATTCCTTACCCCTCTCTCCCCAGGTGCAGCCACCCCCTCAAAGCAGCGTTCCCCACCAAGGGGGAGGAAGAGAGGAGAGGAAAAGGGAGAGAGAAAGAGAGAAAAAGAAAAAAAAAATACATAAATAAATAACAAAAAAAAAAAAACACACAGGGTGATGGAGGCTGATATTTTCTTCCTCTTAATAATATCAAGAACCTGCATCCCTGGCAAAAATCTTTGACAACTATCATCATCATGATATGCCATATAACATAAATATATATTCCATACATATATGCATATATATGCGCATACGTACATATACATACATCATTATTTCATCAATGACATAATATATAATACAAAGGCATAATTTAATCAGGGATTGATAGAAGAGAGAAAAAAAAAGTCCTCCTCCATGGAAAAAAAAAAAAAAAATCATGGAAAAAAATCTATTAATGTTATTGCTATTGAAGACCCTTGATTAAACTATGGGGGAGAGATTCCTGATCTACCGGGGTACTCCCCCTGTCCAGGGGCCCAACGCCCTACACCCCGAAACAAAGAATATGACTGTGGTCACTCCAAGGGTGAAAGCTCTGATGGACCACGAACACTTAGCCACTTTCCCTCCTTCTGGATCTGTAGCTGGAATGGAAGGATCCAACGGTAAGAAATTTTACGGTCTTGTAACAATGCCAGGAGAGGTTTTAATGCCTTCCTCTTTTCTAGGGTGAAGATGCACAAATCTGACAACAATTGTATCGTAGTCACTTTATACTTGATTAGGCCTTTCGCTTGAGCCTTCCTCATATTGTCCTCTTTTACACAGAAGTAGTGTATTCGGCATATAATATTTCTTGGTTTAGCTGGGTCAGGGTTCCGTGGCCCCAAAGCCCAATGAACCCTATCAAGTTCCAAGTTGACTGGCTCAATTGCCCCCAATATAGAGATAAAAATGCCCTTTACTGTTTCTGGGAGATCCTCAACCCCCGTCGCTTCTGGTAACCATCGAATCCGAATATTATTCCACCAATTGCATTTATCTTGATCCTCTATAAGGGAGTACAGTTTTTGTATTTGAGATTCATGTATATCTAATCGTTGGTCCTGTATATGAACAGCATCAGCCAAAACTGTAACAGAGCCCTCTAACTCTGATGTTTTAATCTCTGTATCCCATTGTCGTCCTCATCGATGAGCTTCGAAATGAGGACGTGCAGCTCCATCTGAACAATATTAAGAAGCTCTCCACAATTGCTTTGGCTGTAGAAAGGACACGCAGTGAGCTTCTGCCACTCCTGGCAGATATGGGAACGCCCGTTGGTGGAGATCCTTAATGCCGCTTCTGGAGAGGTGGAATACAGCTGCACGGATTCGAGGGGACACCTCATGCAAGAGGGGGACAACACCATTGGAACACATCCACTATGCCTGTTACCCCTGTAGGGGTGAGGCGCTCCGGTGAGTGCAAGCACAATAGAGTGATACAGATGAAAGTGGGGATCACTGAAGATTCACCTATTTTTTCACTATTCCTCTTTTGCACGGATCACTTTTCACAGACTGCTTTCTGATAGTGTATAAATATACACATATGTTCATTCATATTTTTGGGACTTATTACTCTGGATTAGCACCTGTCACTTTATCACTTATTTTTTGCGCAGATTAGCACTGTGTTTTTTATATGTTTTTTATACATTTTTGTTTTTTAATTGCTCATTTAAGTCCACATTTATCTATTTATATGTGGATATAATTTCTTGTGTCCATATATATATTTTTTGGCACGTAACACTCATTTTTATTACATGTAATATATATATAAATATTTTTCTCTGATTAGTTTAACACCTATAGTCGTTGTTTTTTAATGTATTTTTCATGTTCACATATTATACTTTTATCCTTTAAGTTATTGTGTTATGTTGCACCTAACACTTATTATTTTTTGATGAAGCTCATTTACATCATATGCCATTTTTAATTTTTTGAATTGACCAATGCTGTGTACACACACATCTTTACCATATATTTTATTTTAATTTATGTTTATTTTTGTTTGTTTGTGTGTAGAGGTTTACATATACCTTTAACACTGTTTCACTTCATACGTCGAGCTGGTAACATTTATAATAGTGGATTGGATTCATACATAGTTTATATTTATTATTTGAACAGAGACATTCCCCTGAATAGAGTTTTTTATTTTCTAGGACTCCACTTAGGTGGTGTTCTTAATTAGGGGGGCTGCAGTTCTCCTTTCCCTAAGCACGGATTTTTTTTGTTTCTATACATTGCTTCATGGCTATTGACCACTTCTCCTGGATAGCTGATTGGAGAGTTGTAGCTCACGGCTTCCCAGCTCCCGGTCCCTGGCAAGCTGACTGAAAGATTTTCGCTCACGGCCTCCCAGCTCCTGGATCCCGGCTCCCGGGAAGCCGCTCAAAGATCCCGGCTGGCTGGTTGGTTGTTACCTTAAAGTCCATGGCTTCACGATTCACAGCTCAGGCTTGGTTCTTAGGCTTAGTTCTTAGGCTCACATCCGACTGTTAAATGATTATTAACTGCTAGATACCGCTGACCACCACACGCTGCTCACGGCTTGCTGATCCCTCTCCCGGGTCTCCACAGGACACAGCACGCTAGCATGCTGCTTCCTCCATGTGCAGCCTACGCCTCTGATTTTGAGGAATAGGACCTCCAAGGTAGTATTAGTATAAATACTACTGGTACCTCGAGCCACACCAGAAAGGCAGCGGGAGATTAGGGAAGTAAAGAAGTGCCTTAGGCGTTGGTGTAGAAAGGAGGGTTTCGTATTCATGGAGAACTGAGCTGACTTCTCAGTCAGTTACCGGCTTTTAAGCAGGGATGAACTGCACCTAAATGGGGAGGGTATAGCTCGGCTGGGAGAGAAGATGGCTGAAAAGTTACAGGGGCTTTTAAACCAGACAGCGGGGGGAGGGTCCAGCTGTAGAGATAGTCAGTGTGGAAAAAATTTCAGAGGGTAGTATTGCGGGCATTGGTGGTATGTTGACTAAAGCACTTAAACGGGACTAAAAAAAGGGAGTTCAGTAGCCAGTGCGCCAGCCTTTGGGCTCCTTCTGCTAATCTCGTGTTAGTAGAAGTTTGGTGAGAGACGATTCACGCTTTTCAGCCTCGTGCTTTTCAGTTCATTACTGCTCTTCAGTTTGTGCTTGTGGGTTCGTATCTGTTTTTTTCAGTGTGTTCTTGTTCATGCTCATTTCTGATTTTCAGCTCGCTCTTCTCAGGCCTTTCTGATTTTCAGTGCGTTCTGTTAGGTCGTTCTGACCAGCCGACCGTTTTAAAGCCATGTTGCGGTTACGTACTCATCATAGAGTTTGTGCTATGCAGG
Source organism: Lithobates clamitans (assembly GCA_037952925.1). NCBI lineage: Eukaryota > Metazoa > Chordata > Amphibia > Anura > Ranidae > Lithobates > Lithobates clamitans. Next base: position 928,373 of record JBBGZY010000901.1, read on the forward strand.
GTCTTGGTGTTGGAGTTCTTACTTTAAACCAAGCCCAGTCCATAAACAGGGGGAGGAGAAGTTCATGGACCAAGAATTGGTTGCTCCAGCATGACCAATTCTCGCACATGCCTTTGTTGCAGGAATTATCTCTGGATGACGGACCCCATTTTTCACCATCTGTTGGCTTTGCTGTCCCCCTATATTACCAAGTAGGGCACCTGCATGCTGCAAGCCATCACTCTGGAACAAAGGCTAGTCTCCACCTTGTGGTACTTGGCAACGGGGAGAAGTCTGCAGTACATCAAGTTCTCAAAAGGCTAAACACCCCCTAAAATGTGTACAAATGTTATTGTTGTCCTTAAATTCAGGCAGAGTGCCATAATCTTTTTTTTGGGGTCCCAAACTCATCTAGAACCCCCCTAAAATTTTTACAATTGGCCATCATAGGGGAGGAGGAATCTGATAAGTGTACCTTATACTTTTGTCTTTAAATACTCCTTAAATACTCCTTAAAATAAATGTTATACTTATGTTGGCCAAGAATATTTGTGTCTAATCTGCTTGCAATGTTTATGTGCAAAAGTACTATTTTTTTTTTCTTGTTTGACTCCACAGTTTCCTTCAACCCCACAGGAATGGCAGACTGTAGCATCCTACTTTGCCTAGCAGTGGGACTTTCCCAACTGTGGAGGGGCAATCAATGGGAAACACGTCCACATTATCCCACCCCCCAACTCGGGGTCATACTATTATAATGACAAGGGGTATAGTGATGTCGGTGGTGGTTTTGGCGACATACGAGTTTTTGTATGTGGACATGGGGAAGAATGGCTGTATGTAAGATGGTGGAGTCATCACCCAGACCAAGTTCTACAGACGGCTCCAGAGTGGTAGCTTGGGATTGCCACCTGCGGAAGACAACGTGGCTGGTCTACTGTTCGTCTTTGTCGCTGATGAAGCATTTGGGCATGGTGAACACTTGATGCAGCCATTCCCCATGAGGACCATCACCCTGGACCAGATGGTTTTTAACTACCGAATGGCCAGAGCCAGAAGAGTGGTGGATAATGCTTTCGGCATAATGGCCAGCTGGTTCTGCCTATTCCTGACGCCAATTCTCATGGCAAAATATAAACTAAACCATATAGTACTTGCATGCTGCATTATGCACAACTTTCTAAGGAGAAATGCTTCAATCTATGTGGCCCCAGTTGGGCCTGAGGCCGGATTTTCAGATCAGTCAACCCTAATGGCACTTGAAGCTGGCCGCCCTGGCTTGTCCCCCCAAAGCGCCCGCAAAGTCCGTTAAAAATATCTGGAATACTTTTCGGGTAGGAGAGCCATTGATATGCCAGCAAATGTTTGAGAAACTTTTTTAAAATAAAATTTTAATTTTAAACTGAAATAATATTTCATTTGATCTACTACTTGTGTTTCTTTTAGCTGTCTCTTAGGTTCTCCAATGGGCTTTTCTTTTTGGCCATTTTCTTAAATAGTGCAAACGTAATTTATTTGATACATGTGGTGACAATCTCTTCTTCAGCTAACTATTCTTTTGTGGGTCTGCTACACACACACACACATTGTTTTTGTAGCTAATGTATGTAATGCATTAATGTTAAAAATAATCATCCTTTTCAGCACCATGAATTAATTGTTTTGAGTGCCTAAAATGGCCTGATTGGGGCCAATTTTAGAGCATTGTGTGGGTTATTTACTAAAAGCAAATCCACTTTGCACTACCTGTGCACTTGAAAGTGCACTGAAACTGAAAGTGCATTTGTAGTGCAAAGTGGATTTGCCTTTAGTAAATAACCCCATTGCCACTGTAAACACCAACTTACTACAAAAACTGGTATTGAGCATTGAAAGAAGAAGCCACGCATTGTTGAGTATAAAACATTTTACTCAAAGTACATTCACATGTGCATTAGAAAAGGGTTTTTGAACAAACCAACATCTTTGTTTTAATGTTTGACATTAGAAATATCAATTTGTTGGTTAAAAAGGCATGTTTCAAACCATACCATACACAACTCATGAATCAACAAAGTTCAACTTTGAAAAAGCGAAGGCAACATCAGACATTAGTATGTCAAAACCGTGTTGATATGGCCTTCATCAAATGGGGTGATGTCACCCCTGTAAAAGCCAAATTTTGAAGATGCACACAAATTGGCAGTCAAAATGTGGATTTCCCTCCTGATCCCATGCCTAATGTCAACATGTGCTAGCTCCCATCATGGGGGATTAATGGACATATTTCGGGGGTGCAACCCCTTTCTTTCATCTACTTTAGTTGCGAGGAAGGGGTTGCACTTCCAAAACGTGTACCTTGATATCCCATGATGGCAGATAGCACATGTTGACACACTGTGTGCATATTTAAAATTGCACTTTTAAAATACTTTAAAACTTGGGTTAAAATAAAAAAGTCCTCGCCAAAACGTTACAATTTTTGTGTGTTTTAGATTCTGTCTAAAACATCAATGATGTTCTTCATTTTTTGTTGAACATCATTGATGTTTTCCTTTATCTTTTCTAAATCATGATTGAACACCATGATCTCCCCGATGAGGACGTGTGCACTTGCACTTGTGAAATGAGTTTCTTTTTCCACAACATCCACATCACCTAAAATAAAAAAAACACACCATGTATTATAAATATGCAGGCATACATCTATTACCTGAAGCAGTGGTCTCAGACACTCACTATTTCAATCACGTCATGAACCTTTCCTGCCTCCACATCCTCAGGTTGTGATGTGGTGACTTCCCCTTCTTTGGGAGGTTGGGGGTCCCTGGTGTCCTCTGATCTTTCGAGTCTTTTCTCCCCTATGTGAATAAAAAAAGGTATACTTAGCACACAGATATTTGAGGCAAGAAATAGGAATATGAAACATTGCTTGAAGTTTTGTACAATTGTCTGGTTTGGCAGAGTTCCAAGCTGAAGACATGCTTTTTTCCCTTTCTTCAAGCTGGAATACTTACCGCTTTTGGTAAAGTTTCCCACATGGAGACACCCCTAGTATCCACTGGAGCACCTGCGTGGGACACCCTAAAAAGGGTGTTCTTGTGTCCCACACTAGTGCTCCTGCGTCCAGATGTGTAAACAGCTGCTGAGTGTCCTCTCCTTACACTGAATCAAGTTTGCATTTCATTCTAGCTACAAACCCATCTAGACAACAAACTTCTTATAATACAAATAGATCTGAACAAATGTAGTTAACCTGCAAAAAACATTGTATTAGTGAGTGAACGAACAGTGTTTACTATGAATGATTACTGTGCCCACGAACCTGAAACTTGTCATTTCAAGCATCATTTTAAACTGTACAACAGTAAAGAAAAGCACATGGAGCAGCACGAAAGTAATAATAATAATAGGAACACACAACAAAATACTTACTTTTTTGCAGCACTCTCTTGATTCTTCTGTACTGATCCTGCTCCCTCAATTTGAGGTCTGACCATCGTTTCCTCAGTTTATCCTTGGATCGCCGTACCCCAAAATTTTTCTGCAGACTTTTCACAACTTTAGTCATGATTTTGGCCTTTCTCACATTTGGGTTGTTGTACGGTCCATATTTCCTGTCATAGTCGGCCCTCTTCAAGATGTCCACCATCTCCACCATCTCATCAAAGAACATATTTGACGCCTTAAATCTCCTGGATCGTGACATTTGTGGCTCCGGGCTTTCATTGTTGCTGCTCTCCTCTGCATGCACCTGCTCTGTCTCCGCCATGTGCTCTCCCACTGCGCCGAAGTAGAAGGGGCGAGGAATATCCTAGAAAGAAGGTCAGGGGCGGGCGGAGTTTCACACATGCACAGGGTATATAAAGCATAACACGCATGCGTCGTACGTACGATCTGTGAGCAGAGGACGGAGTAGCGTAAATGCCGATCGTGCTAATGAAGGGAAAATTTTAACTTGGGGCATCATTGGCCTATACTGCTTATAGATTGAGGCCTATATTGGGATAAATTTAGGAGAGTTTAGCTTGACATTAGGGTTTGTCTTGTGTTGTGTCTTGCAGAGAAAATGGATAAACTCAACGATCATGACTTCCTCCCTAGCTTCATTGATAAATACAGGGAGCTGCCCTGTCTGTGGCAGGTGAAACACCCTTTTTATAATAATAAAATAAAGAGGAAGGCAGCGCTGGTTAAATTGCTGGAATTGGTGAAGCCGGTGATTCCTACAGTAACCATCCCCTATTTGAAGTGCAAAATTGGTGGCCTGAGGAGCACATATAATAGGGAGCACAAGAAGGTCCAGGATTCCATGAGATCAGGAGCAGCAGCAAATAACGTTTATGTCCCCAGGCTGTGGTACTACGACAGACTGTGTTTTTTGTGAGACCAGACTGAAATCAGGCCATCACTCTCAACCCTTCCTTCCACTCTTCCTTCCACCTCAGATGAGGCTTCAGAAGTCCAACCTGGGCCTTCCACCCAGGAAGATGTGGAGGAGCCCAGCTTGAGCCAGGTATAGCATTGTTCAACATATTTCTTGCCAAAAAATAATGATGATAACTAGATTTTATTATTGATCACTAATTTCAGAATTAACAAAGTGGTTTACATATCAATAGACAGTAGTAGCCAAGAATTATTGGGACAAAAATGACAAATGCTGGGGTCAGAAGTATAGTCTTTTCTATTTGTTAACATTCAATTTGCAACAGTCATGAGCTCAAAATTATGTGATTGATGAGCAAAAACCTAAAACTATGTCCCATTTTCATACACAAGAAAGTCTCAGCCAGGAGGAGGGCGTGGAAAATCTCAGCCAGGAGGAGGACGTGGAAAGCGGCAGCCAGGAGGTGGCTGTGGAAAGTGGCCGCCAGGAGGTGGCCGTGCTCAATGGCCTGACCCAAATGTAGGTTCCTCCCCTCTGCCTTCCAACAAAAAGGCCCAGGAAGGGGAGTAACATGGAGGAGTCAGCGCTTTCTTTAATTCGGCAGGCTACTGCGGCCCTCAGAACCACCCCCAATCTTCAAGAGGCCTATGCCTGCATGGCAGCAAACAAATTGCAGGAAATGGAGGCGGGTCAATGCCTCATTTGTGAGGAAGTCATGTATCAGGCCCTAAATAAGGGGGTGATGGGCGAGCTCACAAAACAAAGTCACGTATGTGAGTTAGATCATACTCCTCCTCCATCTCCTGCCACAAATCCAACACCACAGCCACAGCCTGGAAGGAAGCGTGGAAGGAAGACAAGAGAGTGATGGCCTGGATTCAGTCTGGTCTGGCAAAAGACGCAGGCTATTGTAAGACCACAGCCTCAGGACATACATGTCATCTGCTGCTGCTCCCGATCTCTCTGTGTCCTGGACTTTATTTTGCTCCCTATAAAATGGACTCTCAGGCTACCAATTTTGCCTGTCAAATAATTGATGTCTGCCCTGGGGTACAAAGGCTTTGCCAATTTCAACAGTTTATCCAGTGTTGCCTTCTTCTTTATTTTGTTATGACTCCTAATAAATGTCTAGTTTTTTTCACAAATACTTGGCTATGTGTATGTGTTTTAGTTCAAAAAGGACAGTTTGTTTGTGAGTAGGCAGGTACATTTCAAAAATACAATGTCAAATTAACAAGGGACACCAACACCAACCAATCTCCTCGAGGTTAAAAAATATAAGATAATAATGGTGTTGTGGTAACTTGACACACAAAAACAAAAAAAAATATTATGGAGATCACTATAAAAAAAATAAAAAAAAAAAATCAGGAGATCTTAAAAAAAAATAAAAAAAGGAGATCCCTATAAAAAAAAAATAGTAACATTATTCTGGAGATCTGGCGAAAAAATAAATAAAGATTATTCAGGAGATCATGAGAAATAATAAAGGAATCAGTTTGTCAGAACTCTGTGTGAATATCAGCAGCAAAACAGCTTCCGTCTGGTACTTGATTCAGTTGCGTCAGAATTGTCTGCACATGCAATTTACGACAACTAATTTTGTTGTCAGAAAATTTGAGATCCATCTCACATATATCTGTTATCGGAAATTCCGACTGGAAATGTCCGATGGAGCCTACACACGGTCGGAACTTCCGACAACTAGCTCACATCGAACATTTGTTGTCGGAAATTTGTTGTCGAAAAAAAATGTTGCATTAGGAAGCCACCTTAATGACCACAACATACAGGGATATACAATGCAATATTAACATAAAAGCACACACACACACACACAGGTTGGACATGATGGACTTGTGTCTTTTTTTAGCCTTACCAACTATGTAACTATGTAATACAGCCTCATTTTTTAATTCAATTTTTACAACTTGTAAGATGTTTAAGACTCAGCAATGCAAAGCTTTAAAAAATATAAGATAAACTGACATTTGGAGCCTCACATGGTCCCTTTCTTAAGGCAAAATAATGACAATATTTTCACTAGGCTGCCTTGAGGAAGAGGCAGTGCAAGGCCCCAAAACATCAAGTGATCTTATACGTGGTGACTTTTCATAATACATCAGTAAAGAAATAATATTCTTGAAGTCCTGGTCCCTTTCTATATTTGATTGGTTACACAAATGGCACCATCTGTTGTTGTCATTACAATTCCCTAGGACCATCACAGGTAAGGGGCAGTTTGGAGTGCATTTTCTATATGAATTATATGCCAATCCATTCTATTTACATATTATTTACACCACACCACTGAAAAAAGGCCACTCACATTGTTTTCAATTATGCCCTGATGAAATAGAGCATTTTTAGACCCCTGAAATGCATTGTCTACTCTGTGGATTGATCCCCTGACTTTTATAGGAACAAAGTTGTATCTTGACCTTATAGCAGTGGTGTGGCATTTGCGATTCCATTATTGTTACATTACACCACCAGTCAGGGAGTCCTCGTCAATATTTTAAGATAGAAATACCAAAAAGATAACATTATGGGTCTTCCACTATTTTTCCACTTTCCTCAATGATACAAAACTGGGACTTCATGATTCCAAGAAATGGTATAAGTCATTTACTGCACAATGTTTTACCTGGTTTAAATAATGTCCTATATACTTATATTAATGTTTCTCTGAATATATACACAGGGGGAGTAAAGGGGTACTTTAGATCCTTTGTTTCTTTAAAACAGATATATAACTTACCTAATGCATTTTACTTTAAAATATCAACTGCTGCATCATTAAAGGGTGACGCCGCATACACAGGAACAGGCTTTACCGCAGACTTCGTCCAGCGGACTTTGACGGACTTTACAACAAACTTTCCGAATAAACGGACTTGCCTACACGTGATCAACCAAAGTCCGACAGATTCGTACGTGATGATGTGCGACCAGACTAAAACAAGGAAGTTTATAGCCAGTAGCCAATATCTGCCCTAGCGTCGTTTTTTGTCTGTCGGACTAGCATACAGACGAGCTGACTTTTTGACCGGACTCAAGTCCGTCGGAAAGATTTGAAAGATGTTTCATTTCTAGGTCTGTCAAACTTTTGGGGAAAAAAAGTCCATTGGAGCCCACCCACGATCGATCGAAACCATGGGGATTATAAATCTTGGACCGGTAAAGCGGCTATACAATGTGTCAGAGCGGGTGATCGCCGGACTCTAGGTCAGCAGGACCGGGTGCGATGGAAAGGGGGGTCCAGTGTAAGTTCACCATAAAGATTTTCTGTAAAAGTGAACCTACACTTTAACCCAATTAGGCAGAAAAATATAAATGATAGATGCCACTAATGGCAGTGTTAAAAATGTCCAGTGTACATGACACCTTATTGTGGTATTATCAACACTCTCAGGATACTATAGGGTGGTTTACTAAAACTGGTGCACATAGAATCTGGTGCAGCTGTGCATAGTAACCAATCAAGTTCTAGGTTTCATTGTCAAAGCTTAACAAGCTGAAGTTAAAAGCTGATTGGTTACTATGCACAGGTGCACCAGATTCTGTCCGAACCAGTTTTAATAAATTCCTTCCAATGTATCATTACTCCCTAGGCAACATTGTTTATTTTTTCACTTTCATTTGGAAGCTATGTACTTTATGTCTTTTTAATGTATTCCCACTTATTAAAGCGTTACTAAACCCAAATCCCCGCATTCACTATATCTGGCCTCCACAGTACACAGAATATGGAAATGCTATCATTTTAGTAAATATGAACTACTGAATACCTTTTTTCATCAACACTATATAGCAGTATTATGCCTTTTTACACAATGCAGAGGATTAACCACTTAGGTTCCACAGTGGGTATAACAAGCATGCTTTACTGCATATACAGGCTGATTTACTGTTGCGGGTTTAGTAACACTTTAAGGATGTTCTCTAAAGTTACAGTATGTGCCAGTTGTATATTCTGAGGTATTTTTTCAAATATTGATGTGTTAAATGAGCTTTTGGAGAACAAACAGATTTGTTCAGCATGATTTCACATGAACATGGATTCTCTTATATATATATATATATATATATATATATATATATATATATATATATATATATATATATATATATATATACAGAGTTGTGGTCAAAAGTTTGCATTCTCTGGCAGAAATTGTGAAATTTTGGCATTTTTATTGAAAATATGACTGATCGTGCCAAAAAACTTGTGTTTTTTCATGTCATGTCTTTTATTTAAGGATAGTGATCACATTAAGCCATTTATTATCAAATAGTTTTTTGGCTCCATTTAAAATCATAATGATAACAGAAATCACCCAAATGGTCCTGAGCAAAAGTTTACATACCCTGAAATGTTGGGCCTTGGTACAGACACAGAAGGTGGCATACACAGGTTAAAATGGCAATTAAAGGTTAATTTCTCACATTTGTGGCTTTTCAAATCACAATTAGTGTCTGTGAATAAATAGTCAATCAGTTTGTTAGCTTTCACTTGGATGCCCTAAGCAGGCTAGACACTGAGCCATGAGGAGGTAGAAGAGAACAGTCAAGAGACCTGCGTAACAAAGTAATGGAACTTTTTAAAGATGGAGAAGGATATAAAAAGATACCCAAAACCTTGAATATGCCAGTCAGTACTGGTTTTTCCCTTATTAAGAAGTGGAAAATTTGGGACTCTTGATACCAAACCAAGGTCAGGTAGACCAAGAAAGAATGCAGCCACAACTGGCGTAAGAATTGCCCAGGATACAAAGAAAAACCCACAGGTAACCTCAGGAGAAATACAGGCTGCTCTTCAAAAAGACAGTGTGGTTGTTTTTAAGGAGCACAATTCAATGATATGTAAGGCAATAAAGAATAAATTAAATGAATAAAGTTTTTTCAGTATTGAAGCAGTGCTATATGCCCCAAATTATTAGGGTCCACTTCTCAATTAAGTTCTTTGAGTTCAAATGGAACAGGTGGTAAGAGTCCTACCAATGGATATTGCTGTATTCTGTGAGAGTAGTTATTCCTTTCACCAAGTGCTACACCACGTGCTGGGAACCCCAATGTAAACACACTCACCAGAAATCCAACCAATATGAGCCTTGATTAATAATAGTAGGTCTGCACCACTTTCCAAACGACCACCAGATGTCAGTCTTACTCTTGGTAGCTCCAATAAGATATGTGGGAGAAATGGAATGTCCACATAGTGTGATACTGCTAAAACACTTGAGCTGTAGAGAATGAGATGAACGGAACGACCAACAGACTGGCAGCAATCACAGCAAGGGAACATATGGTTGTCATGTTGAAGCCTTGTCCACCAGAGGCAATGAGGAGTCAGTGTTATTCTGCAGATTGATCCCTGGGATCAGTTTATTCCATTACAATACATGAACAGATCTTAATGCCCCACAACCACTCCACAACTGCCTGCCAGAGCATTTGAGAGGCGTTACCATAGACTTGAATGGGGGGCGTTGAAAGGCTTCAAACGCCTCCTGACTCAACATGAGGCTTCTATTTTAACGCAACGCTAGTGCTTAGTGTGAACAGCACTGTGTGCTCTCTATTGTATCTTGTGCACAGGCATTTGAGGGGCCTTTTTAATGCCTCTCAAACTCTTCTCAAACACCTACTCTTAATGTCAGTGTGAACTCAGCCTAAAGGCTTCTTTCTGGCAACTTGAACATGCAGCTCTTTTTTGTTCAAGTATTATCATATTGTGCTCCTTAAAAACAACCGCGCCATCTTTTTCCAGAGCAGCTTGTATTTCTCCTGAGGTCACCTGTGGGTTTTTCTTTGTATCCCAAACAATTCCTGTGACAGTTGTGGCCCAAATCTTTCTTGATCTACCTGACCTTGGCTTGGTATCAAGATATCCCCAAATTTTCCACTTCTTATTAAATGATTGAACAGTACTGACTGGCATATTCAAGGCTTTGGATATCTTTTTATATCCATTTCCATCTTTGTAAAGTTTCATTACCTTGTTATGCAGGTCTTTTGACTGTTCTTTTCTGCTCCCCATGGCTTAATATCTAGCCTCCTTAGAAAAAATCCATGTGAGAGCTAACAAACGCATTGACTATTTATACACAACCACTAATTGCAATTTTAAAAGCCACAAATGTGTGAAATGAACCTTTAATAGCCATTTTAGCCTTCTGTGTCTGTACCATGGCCAAACATTCCAGGGTATGTAAATTTTTGATCAGGGCCATTTGGGTGATTTCTGTTATTATGATTTGAAAAGGAGCCAAAAAACTATGTGATAATAAGTGGCTTAATGTGATCACTATCTTCGAATAAAAGACAGTTTTTAGGCATGATTAGTCATATTTTCAATATAAATGCCAACATTTCACAATTTCTGCCAGGGATGCAAATTTTGAGCAAAACTATATATATATATATATATATATATATATATATATATATATATATATATATATATATACACAGAATATATACATAGTATTATACTATATTTTTATATAGTATTTTTTTTCAAAATGTTCATGTGAAATCAACTATGTATCAGCTAGCAATATACTAGTTATTAAAAGCAGTATTTTTACCTATATGTAAGTGGATTATTTTCATAAAGTGTTACATATTGATAATGCACTAGTGCATTCCCACTGTGTCTCTGTTCATCCCATCTTAAAGGAGTTGTACAGGCATTTTTACATTTTTTCATATTCTATGCATTAAGATAAAAAATCTTTTATGTGTAAAAGGCCCCCCAGCACCCCATAATACTTACTCTTAGCCCCTTCTCTATCCAGCGATGTCTACGATTCCCTCGGCCATCCGGGGCTCTCCTCCTGATTGGCTCGGGCATAGCTGTGGCGCCATTGGCTCCCACTGCTGTCAATCAAAGTCAGTTAGCCAAACAGGAGAGAGAGGGGGCGGAGCCAGATTGGGGCTCTGTTTATGAATGGATACATAAAGCTCTGTCCCCATAGCAAGCTGCTAGTCTATGGGGCACTTGTCAGGAGGGAGGGGCCAGGAGCAGCGAAGATGGACCCGAGAAGAGGAGGATCTGGGCTGCTCTGTACAAATCCACTGCACAGAGCAGGTAAGTATAACATGTTTGTTATTTTATTTTTATTTTTTTTAAAGCGAGATTTTACAATCACTTTAATCCAGGTATACACCATCTATCATCTGAGTACTTTCTCACTGGAATATGTTCATCCAGAATTCCTTTGCCTTATGTTTGTATTCTTTTTTTTTTTTTTTTTTTTTAAATTTGATAATCTTTATTCATGTTTAGACACAGTACAACGCATTACACAATATACACATTTCCAAATAGTGATAAAACCACTTAATACCCGATGCGGTGTATAAATTCACACTATAAAAGATACATTTTTACTCCCCCCCCCCCCCCATTGCACCATTATATATACCTTATACCAAGCTCTTTTCCTTATGTGTAGCAACAGACATATTACTACTACTCCTATCTTAAGGACAACATCCTCCCTATCTTCTTCTTGCTCTGTTTACGTAGGGTGGGCCACCTTCATCAGCCAGGGATTCCAGATTTTTTTATATTCCCTTAGGTTTCCTGCCCTTACAAACACTGTCCTTTCTTTCCCTATTGTTTCCGACATTTCTCTACGCCAATCAACTACCGATGGGGGTTTCTCAGCTTGCCATCTCTTGGTTATTCCCTTTCTTGCTTGGTATAGGCATCTCCGCACTGCTTTTATTTCATCTCTCCCATTACCCAAGTTCCCTCCCACCCCTAGAATACATAGCTTTGGATCAAGTTTAAGACTCACATTAAAAAGCCTATTTATGTCCTCGATCACTTCTGTCCAGTAACGGAATAGTTTAGGACACTTCCATACCATATGTAACAAATCTCCGTTCATTTGGCACCTAGGACATTTGGGATCTACTCTTCTCCCCCATTTAAACAGTTTTTGGGGGGTATAATATGCCCGATGTAATAACATTAGATGCGAAAGTTTCTGAGCTGGCGAGACTGAGACCTGATGGCCCCCCTTCAACACCTCCCTCCACTGGGCATCAGATATTATCCCCAGGTCTCTTTCCCACTTCTCTCTACATCTAAGTTTATTTGGCCCTTCCCTGCTATTTCTGAAGATATGTTTGTATTCTTAATAGAAAAACTGTCTGAAGGACTGCTATTCATTTTGTCATTGTAATGTGTCCTTATTGTGTTTTTTCCCCCTTTACCATTTTACTAGACCCTTGCTCTTAAGACTCTGTAGATTGTGATCTATTTAATTTTTATTATGTACATTTTGGATGATTAGTTGTATTATTTTTTTATGCTTGCTTTGGTTAAATACTGTGCACTGGTTGTGTTTAGGTTACCTTTAGTTTAGTTCTTTTTGCTTTCTGTTTTTTATAGTTTAAAAACCCAACTCCAAGCAGCCAAAAAAATATCCCTTTGCAGTGGGACTGTGCTGCAATGCAAGGGCTAATTGCACAATACAACAATAAAGGAAGATTTAGTTACTCTGTCCTCTGCTCTTCTCTGCTGCTATAACTGTTCTCACACTGTCTCCCAATTGCTTTAGTGCTCTAGCATTGGACATGTTGATGCTGAGTCCATCGCTGGAGCATGGGGAAGCATATTTTGGGGGAGCATAGGATACGGAAAGTATAAGTGTTTTTCCTCTTCCCTAGAAAAAACAAGCAATTAACCCTTGCAATGCGGGCACAGCCCCACTGCAAAATAAAATTGTAAATGTTCCTAGAGTTGGGCTTTAAGGCCCTTCAAATTCATTAATGGTCTGGAGGCCCCTGTTTACAGTAATTAACAATAATTATAAACTAGAATGAAATCTTGCTTTATAAACTACTATGAATTAATGTATAAAGATTTGTTCAATGCCTATATAGGTCCAGAGAAAAAAAAATATAGAGCTGTATGCCATAAAATTCATCAAAAAGCCATAAAATCACTATGGTAAGTTAAAACATGGTAGACAACTGTATGTCTTAAAGTGATATTAAATCCAAAACCAGCTGCAATATAATAAATGTTTGCTAGCCATAGATGGTTTGGAATCTGGCTGGTTTAGCAGGGACTGGCTGAAATTCGATCCATGTGTAGCTGTCCCTGCTGGACAAAAGGAGAATGATTAGTTTAACTTTGATGGAATGGAAACGTTGGAAAACTTTTGTCGTTTAGTGTCTGCAGCCAATTGACTGTAGCATCTAATCAGTGTATTCTGACAGCGAACAGTCCCCAAATATTTTCAAACATGTGAATTATATATTGGAAAGTAACACTTATTCATAGTCCAAGAAATTAAATCCTTCAGCGGATGCTCACAAAATTATAAAGGGAACCTGTTAGCCCATTTGTGAATAGTATGGCAATGGTGGCTTGATGTGAGATATTTTTTATGTCCTGCAGAATTGAATGGAGAGGCTTGGATGCCCTGCATCCTTTCCAACTGCCAGCAGAGTCACCCAGTAGGCAATAAATGAAATATAGCATCTCTGCCAATACTTGCTGGAACACATGTCTGTGGTCATGTGGATGCTGACTGTGTGGTACAGCAAAGTGGAAACATTGCCTACCAAGTTATGGTGAAGGGATGGGGTGACCTTGCAGGTGAAGAAATGGTGACTGGGGACTTGCCATTACAGTACAGCATAGGCTGCAAAAAGAGGTGCAGAGCCCATCAGCTGGAAAGAGTTGATTTGTAAAGCCTGCAATTTTGTGATTCTGGCACGCAGGCTCTGAGGTTGGGTGTTTTGTTTTGTGTTGTTCCAGCAGCTGGGGCAGTGAAACTTGCCTGTTTAATGCTGGCAGAGTGAGGTTGGCAGAAAATTCAGTTGAGGAGGAGACTGAGTCAGGTCTCGTGACTGAGGGAGTGGACTGGAGTAAGTACAGGATTTATTAGAAAAGCAAGCATAGGATTATTATTCTTTATTTCCTACAAAAATACGAATCAACGAAAAAGGCAATCTCACAAAAGTAACAATTACTAAATTACGAGTAGTGTACCAAATAAACAAAAATTATTATCTAACAAAATTATGAATTTTGAATCAAAGAAAATTAACGGAAATACGAATCATTTGGTATCAAAGAAAATATAACTGTTACCAAAATACGAACGAGTCTGAATATGAAACCTCGCGTCTTACAAAATTACAAATCATTAGACTAACGGAATTATGAATCATTTCATATCAATGAAAATATATCTGTTACGAAAACACGAACGTGTCAGAATATAAAAACTTGGGTCTTATGAAATTACGAATCATTACAAATCAACGGAAACGTAAAGAGACTAAACAAAGCAAATTTTTTTGTAGTGCACATGTCTATTGCTGGTTATCTTCTCACATTAAAAGCCTCAGGCTGTGCTCAGATAGTTCACTTTTGTGACACATGGCAGGCCAACGGCAGGGGTAACAGTGGATGAGGAGGCAGAACAGAGTACTTTGCCCCTTTATAGCTGCATGGAAATTCTTCCTCTTTCTGTACGCCTGTTAGGAATAAGTAGAGAGAAGACATTGTTGGAAGTGGCAGCAGAGGAGGAATATCCAGATTGACTGAAGCAATCCAGGTGTAAAGACATTGATCATTACAGGCGCAAGTTCTGGATCCATCTGGTGAGTTTGTGACCATAGGGGAGATTATCCACACGATGCGGTGACGGGATTCTGATTTGGAAACACATCATACATGAATGATCCTAACAGATCTGAATTGGATTGATTTTGAACAATTGAACAGTCACTTTATCTTCTTATCACAGAACTCTTTAAGCGCTGCCACTGTTATAGCTTGTCTGTAGCATATGTTTGAACGTTGGTTTTAATTATAGCGGCCGCTTTTAATGTTTATCTCAAATCACTATTTGTAATCAGTGGTCTATTAGCTCTGGGAGAGGGAGATTATTTGACTATGGATAATTGATCACTTTCATTGGATTTATGACACTGATAATATAGGTCACATTACCTAATTTATTTGCAACTAAAGAGCTCTATGGGATGGAGTGGGGCTTTGGTATATGGTAAACTGTGGTGCTTGGGTGCATCGTAAACTGCGGTGCTTCGTGGATCAAACAGCAGCTCAATGATCTGTGGTGCTCTTCTACAATCAAAGTGACGTCTCAAAAAGGACTGTTGAATATTAGGAAAGGTCAGCGAATGCAGGTGGGCTTACTCTCCCTAGCCAAACAAAACTGCAATTCACTGCAAAGCTTTAGTAGCAAACATACAGCGCTAAATATATAATGGTGTATAGCACTGGGTACTGTGTACCAGAAAGAAGCACTAGCACACTGTACTACACTAACTAACTCTCTCTGCCTAAAAACAGCTGTTCATCTATGAATTCCTGTCACGTACCTTAGAGCGGAGTCTGAAATGACGAGGGTGGCCTCTTGCACGGTCCCGGTTCTAGCACCCCTGGAGGTTGAGACAGGGCTGCTAGGGCGGCGGAAGGGTGCAGGTGCCTGCTGGCAGGATCAGGAACACCGAAGTCTTTGTGAAGGAGGTGGGATCCTGATCACTAGATGGGTTCAGGAAAAGTCCAGCAGTGGTGCTTGCAGGGTCAAGGACAGGCAGGAATTGGCAACGTGCTGGCAGCGAGGTACACAATCGGCAGGCAGATTCGTAGTCAGGGACTGGTGGAGGTTGGCAACAAGCTGGCAGCGAGGTACAGGATCAGAAGACAGAGCCGTAGTCAGAAGTCCAAGCCGGGTTCGGTACAGGAAGCAGAGGCAGACAGAGATGCAGGAATGATCCGAGAGGGTAGTCGAGGAAGGCAGAGGTTCAAGGTCAAGGTTAATCAAACAAGGCAACAGCAAGGGTTCAGGAACGAGCTAAGACAATCCAGCACTGATGCCAGTATGCTGAACATTTAAATAGAGCGCCTCGCACCGTGATTCGTTGGCGTGCGAACGTGCACGCGCTGACGTGCACTCGTTCGTACGGTTATGTTAACGTGCATGCCTAGTCCGGGGCTCGCTCGTTCTTACCGTACGTCTGGCTGGCGCACGGGAACGAGCATTTGTGATGGTTCTCTGACATTGCCCCCTCCTTATGGGCAGCCTCCGGCTGCCCATCTGGGCCCTCCTTTCGGGATGAGAGTGATGAAAAGCTTGTATAAGTCTTGGGGCATGGAGGTTTGCTTCTGGTTCCCAAGAATTTTCTTCTGGACCAAAACCTTTCCATTTATTTAAATATTGATTCTGTCTCTGCCTTCTCCTGCAATCTACAATGGTCTCGATTTCAAACTCCTCTTCTCCATCCACCATTATGGCCTCTGAGGGCCCCATTTCATGACCTGGAAAGGGATTAACCACATCAGGCTTCAACAAGGAGGTATGAAACACAGGGTGGATCTTAAATGAGTCGGGAAGTTCAATCTCATAAGCCACTGGATTAATTCTTCTCTTGACCGGAAATGGTCCTAGATATTTAGGTCCCAATTTCCTGGATGGACAGTTTCAGATTTAATGTTGAAAGCCACACACGATCACCAACCTTCAAATCCAGTTCTCCTCTCCTCTTCCTGTCGAAGAACCTCTTATTAACTTCTTGTGCCTTGGCAATGGTCTCTCTCAGCACCTGGTTATTGGTAGCAAGGAAATTCAATCTGTCCTGAACTGCTGGCAAAGGAGAGTCCGGAATCAATGTTGGCAAAAAGGAGGGATGAAACCCATAGTTTGAGAAGAAGGGAGATTGGTTGGTGGCTGCATGGGCAGAGTTATTAAGTTCAAACTCTGCCAATGGCAGTAGTGAGGCCCAATCTTCTTGGGTAAAGGAGGTGAAGCAGCGCAGGTATTGCTCTAGCATTTGGTTGGTACGCTCAGTCTGTCCGTTGGAATGGGGATGGTAAGCCGAAGAGAAGTTGAGTTTGATGCCCAGCGCTTCGCACAGTGCTTTCCAAAATCTTGAAGTAAACTGCACTCCTCGATCTGAGACAATGTCACTAGGGATTCTTTGATGAAAACTTTAGCAGTTTCAGTTGCTGATGGGGTCCCTTTCATGGGGATAAAATGTGACATCCTGGAGAGGCGATCTACCACTAGAAGGATAGATGAAAACCCTTCTGATGGAGGGAGCTCTACAATAAAATCCATCGCGATTTTATCTCAGGGTCTTTCAGGAATAGGTAGTGGTCTTTATAGTCCCCATGCTTTGCTTTTGCTGTTCTTGTTCCTGAGACAGATTGAACACGAGCCAACATATTTCCTGCAATCCTTTGCTAAGCTAGGCCACCAAAAATGTCTCCAGTAGGGATGAGCCGAACACACCCCTGTACCAGAACATGCGAACAGGAAAAAAATTCGTTCGAACACGCGAACACCGTTAAAGTCTATGGGACACGAACATGAATAATCAAAAGTGCTAATTTTAAAGGCTAATATGCAAGTTATTGTCAATAAAAGTGTTTGGGGACCTGGGTCCTGCCCCAGGGCACATGAATCAATGCAAAAAAAAGTTTTAAAAACGGCCGTTTTTTCAGGAGCAGTGATTTTAATAATGCTTAAAGTCAAACAATAAAAGTGTAATATCCCTTTAAATTTCATACCTGGGGGGTGTCTATAGTATGCCTGTAAAGGGGCGCATGTTTCCCGTGTTTAGAACAGTCTGACAGCAAAATGACATTTTGAAGGAAAAAACACATTTAAAACTACCGCGGCTATTGCATTGCCGACAATACACATAGAAGTTCATTGATAAAAACGGCATGGGAATTCCCCACAGGGCAACCCCGAACCAAAATTAAAAAAAAAAAATGATGTGGGAGTCCCCCTAAATTCCATACAAGGCCCTTCAGGTCTGGTATGGATATTAAGGGGAACCCCAGCCAAAATTTTTTTTAAAAATTGACGTGGGGTTCCCCCTAAATTCCATACCAGACCCTTCAGGTCTGGTATGGATTTTAAGGGGAACCCCGCGCCAAAAAAAAAAAAAAAAACGGCGTGGGGTCCCCCTAAAAATCCATACCAGACCCTTATCCGAGCACGCAACCTGGCAGGCCGCAGGAAAAGAGGGGGGGACGAGAGTGCGCCCCCCCCCTCCTGAACCGTACCAGGCCACATGCCCTCAACATTGGGAGGGTGCTTTGGGGTAGCCCCCCAAAACACCTTGTCCCCATGTTGATGAAGACAAGGGCCTCATCCCCACAACCCTGGCCGGTGGTTGTGGGGGTCTGCGGGCAGGGGGCTTATCGGAATCTGGAAGCCCCCTTTAACAAGGGGACCCCCAGATCCCGGCCCCCCCCCCTGTGTGAAATGGTAAGGGGGTACTTACCCCTACCATTTGACTAAAAAACTGTCAAAAATGTTAAAAATGACAAGAGACAGTTTTTGACAATTCCTTTATTTAAATGCTTCTTCTTTCTTCCTTCATCTTCTTCTTCTTCTGGTTCTTCTGGCTCTTCTGGTTCTTCCTCCGGCGTTCTCGTCCAGCATCTCCTCCGCGGCGTCTTCTATCTTCTTCTCCTCGGGCCGCTCCGCACCCATGGCATGGGGGGAGGCTCCCGCTCTTCTCTTCTCACCTGGTGACCCCGCCCCCCTCTGACGCACGGGACATGACGGGACTTCCCTGTGGCATTCCCCGTGACGTCACAGGGAAGTCCCGTCAAGTCACCGTGCGTCAGAGGGGGTCACCGGATGGCCCCGCCCCCCGTTATTTAAGAACCGCCAGATGAAGAGACGCCGTCACACAGCGGGAGCCTCCCACCATGCCAGCATGGCTGCGGAGCGGCCCGGAGAAGAAATTAAGAAGAGAAGAAGGAAGAAGAGAAGAAGAAGAAGAAGAAGATGAAGAAGAAGATGAAGAAGAGAAGAAGATGAAGAGAAGAGCGGGAGCCTCCCCCCCCATGCCATGGGTGCGGAGCGGCCCGAGGAGAAGAAGATAGAAGACGCCGCAGAGGAGATGCTGGACGAGAACGCCGGAGGAAGAACCAAAAGAGCCAGAAGAACCAGAAGAAGATGAAGGAGAAAGAAGAAGCATTTAAATAAAGGAATTGTCAAAAACTGTCTCTTGTCATTTTTAACATTTTTGACAGTTTTTTAGTGAAATGGTAGGGGTAAGTACCCCCTTAGCATTTCACACAGGGGGGGGCCGGGATCTGGGGGTCCCCTTGTTAAAGGGGGCTTCCAGATTCCGATAAGCCCCCCGCCCGCAGACCCCCACAACCACCGGCCAGGGTTGTGGGGATGAGGCCCTTGTCTTCATCAACATGGGGACAAGGTGTTTTGGGGGGCTACCCCAAAGCACCCTCCCAATGTTGAGGGCATGTGGCCTGGTACGGTTCAGGAGGGGGGGGGCGCACTCTCGTCCCCCCCTCTTTTCCTGCGGCCTGCCAGGTTGCGTGCTCGGATAAGGGTCTGGTATGGATTTTTAGGGGGACCCCACGCCGTTTTTTTTTTTTTTTTTGGCACGGGGTTCCCCTTAAAATCCATACCAGACCTGAAGGGTCTGGTATGGAATTTAGGGGGAACCCCACGTCAATTTTTTTTTTAAATTTTGGCTGGGGTTCCCCTTAATATCCATACCAGACCTGAAGGGCCTTGTATGGAATTTAGGGGGACCCCCACATCATTTTTTTTTTTTATTATTTTGGTTCGGGGTTGCCCTGTGGGGAATTCTCATGCCGTTTTTATCAATGAACTTCTATGTGTATTGTCGGCAATGCAATAGCCGCGGGTAGTTTTAAATGAGTTTTTTCCTTCCAAATGTCATTTTGCTGTCAGACTGTTCTAAACACAGGAAACATGCGCCCCTTTACAGGCATACTATAGACACCCCCCAGGAACGAAATTTAAAGGGATATTACACTTTTATTGTTTGACTTTAAGCATTAATAAAATCACTGTTCCTGAAAAAACGTCCGTTTTTAAAACTTTTTTTTGCATTGATCCATGTCCCCTGGGGCAGGACCCGGGTCCCCAAACACTTTTTTTGACAATAACTTGCATATAAGCCTTTAAAATTAGCACTTTTGATTTCTCCCATAGACTTTTAAAGGGTGTTCCGCGGCATTCGAATTTGCCGCGAACACCCCAAATTGTTCGTTGTTCGGCGAACTTGCGAACAGCCAATGTTCGAGTAGAACATGACTTCGACTCGAACTCGAAGCTCATCCCTAGTCTCCAGATCAAATCCATGGTCTTGTATCCCCCGAAATGGCCGGTCAACGGGTAGTCATGACACACTTGTAGGATGGTAGCACGTAAATTCTGTGGTAAGAAAACTTTATTACCCTGCCAATAGAGCCCATAATTTTCCTGAAGGTCCATATCTGGGGGCAGAGAGATTCCCCTGGATGCTTGACGGATCTGTGACATTAAGTGGGTTTGTGTAAGCAGAAAATTTCCAGCCTGTAAGATGGTATCTGTTTGAGGTGGAACTTCAACTTCCGTGAACATACGCGATAATGCGTCAGGTTTCACATTCTTGGAGCCGGGCCGGTAGGTTATGTGGAAACTAAAGCGTGAAAAAAAAAAGAGCCCACCTTGCTCTGGGCCTGAGGTGTTTGGCGGTCCTGAGATATTGTAGATTTTTGTGATCCGTGAAGATCAGTATAGGGTGTGTTGCTCCCTCCAATAGGTACCGCCACTCCTCCAGAGCCGATTTAATTGCCAACAGTTCTCAGTCCCCCACATCATAGTTCCTTTCTGAAGGCCCTAACTTCTTCAAGAAGAAGGCCACAGGGTACATTAGAGCCTTGGGTCCTTGGCGCTGGGACAAGATGGCCCCTACAGCACTCTCTGAGGCATCCACTTCCAGGATGTATGGAAGAGCGGGGTCAGGGTGCTTTAGTAATGGGGCCGAGGTAAAAAGTCCCTTTAACTTATGAAAAGCAGCTTGGGCTGCCTCCGTCCATTGAAAATGGTTCTGTTTCTTGGTGAGCTGAGTGATGGGCATGATGATACCAGAGAAGTTTTTGATAAATTTCCTGTAGAAATTGGAGAAACCGATGAACCATTGTAACCCTTTCTTATCAATGGGAGGTGGCCAGGACGTTATAGCTGCGATTTTTTGGGGATCCATTGCCATATCTCCTGTAGAGATTACCAGTCCGAGGAAGTGAATGGTCTGCCATTCGAATTCACATTTTTCGGCCGTGGCATAGAGTCCATTTTGTCTTAACCTCAGAAGGACTTGTTTCACATGGACACGACGTAATTCTAGAGAGACCGAAAAAATTAGAATGTCGTCTAGGTAAACGATCATGAATAGGTCTAGGAAGTCTCTGAAGATATTATTTACAAAATGCTAGAAGGTTGCCGGAGCATTGCATAACCCGAAGGGCATAACAAGGTATTCAAAGTGGCCAAAACGAGTCCGGAAGGCCGTTTTCCACTCATCTCCCTTCCCGATTCTGATCAAATTGTAAGCACTTCCCAAATCCAACTTGGTAAATATCCTTGCAGAGTGGAGTCTCTGGAGCAGTTCTGGAATCAGAGGCAGGGGGTAGCAATTTTTAATGGTAATCCGGTTTAAATCTCTGTAATCCACACATGGACGGAGTGAGTGGTCCTTTTTTTCAACAAAAATATCCCTGCCCCGGATGGTGAAGTAGAGTGTCGGATGAACCCCTTCTTGAGGTTCTCATTGACATAATCTTTTAAGACCATGAGTTCAGGCTCCGAAAGGGGGAAGATCCTCCCAAATGGGATTTCTGCCCCTGGTAAAAGTTCAAATCGGGCAATTGTAGGCCGGTGGGGAGGAAGAATGTCTGCGTTTTTGCTTATCGAAAAAATCCAAGAAATCATGGTACACAGATGGAACAAGGTCTTGGGATTCGGATACTGGTTTCAGACAACCAATAACTGGAGCTGTATGGTGAAGGACCTGGAGACAGTTGTGGAGGCAGTAGGAGGACTGAAAAACTACCTTGCCGGTTGTCCAGTCTATCTGTGGGTTGTGTGCTTGCAACCATGGCATTCCTAGAATGATTGGAAAAAGTGGTGAGGATATAACGTCCAGGCACAACAGTTCTTGTTGGTTAGGTGAGATGTCAGCGGGCAAGGGTTGGGTTTCTTGGACGATGGGCCCAGATTTGATGTTGGACCCATCAGCTAATTGTATGGACAGCTTATGTTGCTTAGATTGTAGAGGAATGTTGTATTGCAGGATGAAGGCACGGTCGATGAAGCAGCTGCAGGCACCTGAATAAATTATGGCCTGGACCTGAAACACCCCTTCTGGAAGCTGTAGGGAGACAGGAACAGCAATGTGAGTCATTCTTGCTAGAGTCAATGCATAATGATCAAGAGGAGGAGAGTCACACTTTCGGGTCTTGTTGGGACACATATTGGCGTAATGACCGGCTCCTCCACAGTAGAGGCAGAGATTATTCATATGACGGCGCTGTTTTTCTTCTGGTGTCAAGGGTGCACGAAGCAGGCCTAACTGCATTGGCTCCGGAGTTTCAGTGGTAGGAGCAGATAGTGGGGGTGCAGAGGTAGGTAGGTGGCTAGGTACCCTGGGTAGCATCCACATGGGCCGGTACTGGCTGGTCCTTTCAGATCTTCGCTCCCTCAGCCGGCGATTGATCTGAATGGACAGTTGTATCAGTTCTTCGAGGGAATCGGGGATCCCCACACGGGCTAGTTCGTCTTTAAGTGTCTCCGAAAGTCCTAAACGGAACTGAAAATGGAGAGCGGCGTTGTTCCATTGTGTGTCGGAACTCCACCATTTAAAGTCAGTAACATAGTCCTCCATGGGCCTACGACCCTGCTGGAGGGTGTGGAGGCTGGCCTCAGCTGTGGTGGTGCGTTGAGGATCATCATAAAGTTTAGCCATCTCATCCAAAAAAAGAGTCCATAGTACCCAGCAAGGGACTGGCTTGCTCCAGTAGGTGATGAGCCCAGGTCTGTGGTTCTCCCTGCAGCAATGAAATGATGAACCCCACCTTGGTACTTTCCAAAGAGAAGGTGCGGGGCTGTAGCAAAAAATACAAATGGCAGGCATTCCTGAAAGCACGGAATTTGCTGCGATCTCCCATAAATCTCTCTGGAGCAGGGACTCGTGGTTTTGGGGGTGGCACCACTACTGTGGGTGTAGAAGCTGAAACTGATGATGCAGGTGCTGCAGTCCGATGTGCTGAGGTGCTTGGAGAGAGAGACTCCACTCGTTGTTCGAGTCGCTGGTAGCCATCTTGCAGGCCCTGGACTGCTTGAGTGAGGTTTGCAATCTGTTGACACAGAGCATCCATAGCTGAGGCCCCCCTTTCGGACTCCAAGTGGCTGAATTGTACTGTCACGTACCTTACAGCGGAGTCCGATATGACGCGGGTGGCCTCATGCAGGATCCCGGTCCTAGCACCCCTGGAGGTTGAGACAGGGCTGCTAGGGCGGCGGAAGGGTGCGGGTGCCTGCTGGCAGGATCATGAACACCAAAGTCTTCGTGAAGGAGGTGGGATGCTGATCACTGGATGGGTTCAGGAAAAGTCCAGCAGTGGTACTTGCAGGGTCAAGGATAGGCAGGAGTTGGCAACGTGCTGGCAGCAAGGTACACAATCGGCAGGCAGATCCGTAGTCAGGGACTGGCGGAGGTTGGCAACAAGCTGGCAGCAAGGTACAGGATCAGAAGACAGAGCCGTAGTCAGAAGTCCAAGCCAGGTCCGGTACAGGAAGCAGAGGCAGACAGAGATGCAGGGATGATCCGGGACGGTAGTCGAGGAAGTCAGAAGTTCAAGGTCAAGGTTAATCAAACAAGGCAACAGCAAGGGTTCAGGAACGAGCTGAGACAATCCAGCACTGATGCTAGTATGCTGAACATTTAAATAGGGCACCTCGCGCCGTGATTCGTTGTCGTGTAAACTTGCACGCGCTGACGTGCACTCATTCGTACGGTTGTGTTAATGTGCGTGCCTAGTCCGGGGCTCGTTCGTTCTTACCGTACGTCTGGCTGGCACACGGGAACGAGCATTTGTGATGGTTCTCTGACAATTCCCAACTCACTCAAAAAGGGCTGCTGGAAAACCAGTCTTTTATAGTGTGGGGGTGCAGCTTAGGTCAATGCCACCACGGCCCAAAGTCTTGCACCTGAGCAGGCCTACAGAGTTTGACACCTAAATTAGAAAGAGTTCACCAAAAAGAAACACATTTAATAAGGGGGATGGAGGAACTCAGCTATGAGGATCAATTACAGTTATTCACTCTGGAGAAGAGGTGCTTAAGAGGGGATGTGTTTACAATGTACAATTATATCAAAAGTGACTTCAATAACTGTGATAAACTGTTTACCCTAAGATCCCCTGAAGAGGAAACGTGGCCACAATTTGAGGTTAGAAGAAAGGAGATTTAACCTTAGATTGCAGAAAAGGTTCTTTAATCGTAGAGTAACTAGAAGAAGACCAAGTTAGTACCAAGAAGTGATACTAGCTGTCAGTGTCAATGACTTTAAAAAACTTTTAAAGGTCTTCCTCAGAAATCAGAAAATACACGGCTATGAGAATACAAATCACACAACCATTTACACATAGGTTGAACCGGATGACTATGTGTCTTTTTCCAACTTTGCTAACTATGTAATTATGTATTAATGGCTTTGACAATGTAATGCATGGCTTTGACAATAGAATTTTAGCTGAACATCCAATACATATATTCAGACTTATCACTCAGCTCATTCCTAGTCTTGAGTATAGATTGTGATCCTTTAAGCCTCATTGAATTTTTTATTAAAGTTGTTCTAAAGGCTTATGCCGTGTACACACGATCGGAATTTTCAAACAATCCAAGGTTTTTCCAATGGAATTCCACTCAAGCTTGGCTTGCATACACACGGTCACACAAAAGTTCTGTGAACTTTCGACTGTCAAGAACGCGGTGACATACAACATGTACGACGGCACTAGAAAAGGGAAGTTCCATACGAACCGTGCCACTCTTTGGGCTCCTTATGCTAATCTCATGTTAGTAGAAGTTTGGTAAGAGACGATTCGCGCTTTTCAGCCTCATGCTTTTCATATCGTTACTGCTATTCATTTTGTGCCTATGGGTCTGTAGCTGTTCTTCAGTGCATGTAGTCAGTTCGCATCTGGGTTTCGGTGCGTATTATGATAGTACGTATTTGTTTTTCAGTGCGTTCTTGTCCGCTCGTTTCTGATTTTCAGCTCGCTCTTCTCAAGTCTTTCTGTTTTTCAGTGCTTTCTGTTAGTTTGTTCTGACCAGCCGACCGTTTTGAAGTCATGTTGCGGTTATGTACTCATCGTAGATTTCATGCTGTGTGAGGGCTTGGTGTTGGGGTTCTTGCTTTGACCCAAGCCCAGTCCATGAACAGGGTGGGGAGGAATTCATGGACCAAGAATTGGTTGCTCCAGCATGACCAATTCTGTCATATGCCTTTGTTGCGGGAGATCCAGGAGAAAAACCCTGATGATTTCAGGAATTTACTCCGGATGACGGACCCCATTTTTCACCGTCTGTTGTCTTTGCTGTCCCCTTATATTACGAAGCAGGACATCTGCATGCGGCAAGCCAAGACTCCTGAACAGAGGCTCGTCGCCACGTTGTGGTAATTGGCGATGGGGAGAAGTCTGCAGGACCTCAGGTTCTCAACAGGCATCTCCCCCAGGCTCTGGGGATCATTATTCCAGAGACCTGTTCTGCCATTATACAGGTCCTGCAGAAGGACTATATTAAGGTAAGTTTTTTCCTTTAACATCACATTCTCTGTATTTAATGTTTGCTAATGTATTGTATTTATTTCATCATTCCCTAATTACCATGATTGTAATATTCTGTGAATGTCCCCTTTGTCCTCATGCATGCTGTAAGCTTTTAATGCTCCTTTTTTGTCCTTCATGCATATTTGCCTTCACTAACCTCCCCAGCATGCTATCCTGGGCCCATACACACCTAGCCTAGTCACTTAACAATGTATTTTGTCAGCTTCATAGTAGTGCTTTACCCTAAACACCCCCTAAAATGTGTACAAATGTTATTGTTGTCCTTAAATTCAGGCAGCGTGCCATAATCTTTTTTTGGGGGCCCCAAACTCATCTAGAACCAACCCTAAAATTTTTACAATGGGCCATCAGAGGGGGTGAGGAATCTGATAAGTGTACCTTATCTTTTTGTCTTTAAATACTCCTTTAAATAAATGTTTTACTGATGTTGGCCAAGAATGTTTGCGTCTAATCTGCTTGCAATGTTATGTGCAAAAGTAGTAATTTAATTTTTTCTGGTTTGACTCCACAGTTTCCTTCAACGTCACAGGAATGGCAGACTGTGGTCTCCCAGTTTGCAGAGTGGTAGGACTTTCCCAACTGCAGGGTAACAATCGATGGGAAACATGTCCACATCGTACCACCACCCCATTCTGGGTCATACTATTTTAACTATAAGGTGTTTTATAGTATCGTGTTGTTAGCGGTGGTGTCGGCGACATATGAGTTTTTATATGTGGACGTGGGGAAGAATGGCCGGATGTCGGATGGTGGAGTCTTTGCCCAGATCGAGTTCTACCGACGTCTCCAGAGTGGTGGCTTGGGGTTTTTAATTACCGGCTGGCCAGAGCCAGAAGAGTGGTGGAAAATGCGTTTGGTATAATAGCCAGCCGGTTCCGCCTATTCCTTACGGCAATCAACATGGCGGAGTATAAACTAAATCACATAGTGCTAGTATGCTGTATTCTACATAATTATTTAAGGAGAAATTCTCCAAATTATGTCGCCTCAGTTGGGCCTGAGGCCGCAATTCAGGACATAAATCCAATGATGGCCCTGGAAGCTTGCTGTCCTGCCTTGCCCCCCTAAAGCACCTGTGATGTGCGGCAAAAGTATCTGGACAATTTTACGGGTAGGGGGGCCATTGCTATGCCAGCAAATTTTTGATTCTTTTCTAAAATTTTAAATTATTTTAATCTGAAATCATCTTGAATTTGATTTACTGCTTGTGTTTCTTTTAGCTGTCTCCTCAGTTCTCCTAGTGCACTTGTAGTGCCAAGTGGATTTTGCTTTATTAAATAACCCCCATTGTCACTGTAAACACCAACTTAATACAACTTATTGAGCATTGAAAGCCACACATTGTTGAGTATAAAAACTTTTACTCCGTGCACATTCACATGAGCGTTGTAAAACATTTTTTCACCAAAAATACATCTTTATTTAATTAAGTTTGACATTTTTAGTTTTATATTTTGCATGTTTCAAACCATAACATACACAACTCTGGAACTTACAAATTTCAACGTACAAAAATTGAAGGCAATATCAGACATGAGTATGTCAAAAATGTGTTGATCTCATCAGATGGGGTGATGTCACCCCTGTAAAAGCCAAATTTTAAAGATGCACAAAAATTGGGATTCAAAATGGGGATTTTCCTCCTGATCCCATGCCTAATGTCAACATGTGCTAGCTCCCATCATGGGGGATCAAAGGACGTGTTTTGGGAGTGCAACCCCTTCCTCTCACCTACTTGAGTTGTGAGGATGGGGTTGGACCCACAAAACGCGTACATTGATATCCCATGATGGCAGATAGCACATGTTGACACGCTGGGGGTTATTTACGAAAAGCAAATCCACTTTGCACTACAAGTGCACTGCAAGTGCAGTTGTTGTAGATCTGAGGGGGACATGTAAGGAAAATAAAAAAACAGCATTTTTGCTTGCACATGAGTGGATGATAAAATCAGCAGAGATTCCTCTCATTTTTAGGTTGTGGTGTGCCGCGTTCCCCTTCTTTATAAGGTTGGGGGTTCCTGGTGTCCTCAGAGTCTTTTCTCCCCTATGAGAATTAAACAAAAGGTATACTTAGCACACAGATATTTGAGGCCAGCAAATGAGGCCAGTTTGTTCTGGTGTCCCACACTAGTGGTCCTGAGTCCAGATGTCTAAACAGCTGCTGAGTGTCCTCTCCTTACATTACACTGAATCAAGTTTGCATTTCATTCTAGTTACAAACACATCTAGACAATAATGTACTAAACTTATTTTAACACAAATCGGCATGACCAAATGTAGTTAACCCTGTATCTGCAAAAAACATTGTATTATTAGTGGATGAATGAACAATGTTTACTACGACCGATTACTGTGCCCACGAGCCTGAAAGTTGCCATTTAAAACTGTACAACAGTAAAGAAAAGCACATGGAGTAGCATGCAAGTAATAATAATAATAGGAACACAGGACAACTACTTACTTTTTAGAAGCAGTTCCTTGATTCTTCTGTACTGATCCTGCTCCCTCAATTCCAGGTCTGACCAGCGTTTCCTCAATTGCTCCTTAGATCGCCATACCCCAAAATTCCTGTGCAGACTTCTCACAACTTTAGACATGATCTTGGCCTTTCTCACATTTGGGCTTAGGTAAGGTCCATGCTTCCCATCATAGTCGGCCCTCTTCAAGATGTCCACCATCTCCACCATCTCTACAAAGGACATATTTGAGGCCTAATATCTCCTCCGGGATCGGGACGTTTCTGGCTCCGGGTTTTCCTCGTCGTTACTGGAATTATGCACCTGCTGTGTCTCCGCCATGTCCTCTCCCAATGCACTGAAAGAGAAGGGGCAGGGAATATTCTGGAAAGAGCATCAGGGATGGGCGACGCGGGCAGAGTTTAACACATGTGCAGTGTATATAAAGCGTAATGCGCATGCGTCGGATGTACGACCTGTGAGTGGAGGAAGTGCCAATCGTGAGAACGGAGGTAACATTTTTACTTGGAGCATCAGTGGCCTGTACTGCTTCTAGATTAAGGCCTATATTGTGATAAGATTATGAGAGTTTATGAGCCAGTTTATCGGTAGGTACAGGGAGCTGTCCAGTTTGTGGCAAGTCAAACATAATTTATGTCAAAACAGACCAGCTAGGAAGGCAGCGCTGGGGAAACTGCTGGAATTTTTGAAGATGGAGGTCCCCAATGCAGACAGCAATTTTTTGGACAGGAAAATTGGTAGCTTGAGGAGCACATACAAGAAGGAGTGTAATAAGGTCCTAGCATCCCAGAGGTCAGGAGCAGCAGCAGAGGACATGTATGTACCCAGTCTGTGGTACTACAACAAAATGCGTTTTCTGGAAGACCAGACTGAAGTGAGGTCATCACTTTCCCCACACCCCCCCCAGGCTGAGGCTTTTGAAATCCAACCTGGGCCTTCCATCCAGGAAGAAGTGGAGGAGCCCAGCTTGAGGCAGGTATAGTATTTTTCTACATATTTCTTGTCCTAAAATGAATGATGTTAACTAGATGTTATTATTGATAAGAAATTAATGACTGAAAAAAAAGTGTTTTACATATCAATAGACAGTAGTGTCCAAAAATGATTGGGACAAGAATGAAAAATGCTGGGGTCAGAATGATAGTCTTTTCTATTTATTAACATTCAATTTTCAACAGTCATGAGCTGAAAATTGTGTGTGATTGATGAACTAAAAACTAAAACTATGTCCCTTTTTTATACACAGGAAAGCATCAGCCAGGATGACGGTCTGGAATGTGGCAGCTAGGAGGTGGCAGGGGGAAGTTGCAGTCAGGAGGTGGCCCGGCCCAGTGGACTGACCCAATCCCAGGTCCCTCCCCTCCGCCTTCCACCCTAAAGGCCCAGAAAGGGGAGGAACGTGGAGGAGGCAGCACTTGCCCTCATTTGGGATGCCTATGCGACCCTGAGAGACCCCCCCCCAGCGTTCCAGAGGGCTATGGCTGCATAGTAGCAGCAAAAATGCAGGAAATGGAGGAGGGCCAACGCCTCATCTGTGTGAACATCATTTTACAGACCCTAAATAAGGGGTTGAGTGGCCAACTGACAGAAAATACACATCCTTCTTAGTTCGTCCATTCTCCCCCTCCACCTCCTCCTCCTCAACCTCCTGCCACAACTCAACGAACAAAGCCACAGCGTGCAGGGAAGCGTGCAAGTAAGACAAGAGTGTAATGGCCTGGGTTCAATCTGGTCTGACAGAGGACGCAGGATGTTGTAGTACCACATTGTGGGGACATATATGTGATCTGCTGCTGTTCCTGATCTCTCAGAGTCCAGGACCAGATTGTGCTCCCTATTGTATGGACTCCTCAGGCTACCAATTTTCTTTTTCAAATAGTTGATGTGTGCCCTAGGGTCCAAAGGCTTCGCAAATTTCTGCTGTTTCTCCAGCGTTGTCTTCCCTCTTTCTTTTGTTATGACCCAGAATAAATGGTAATTTTGTTTTCAGCAAATACTTGCCTATGTGTTTTTATTAAAAAAAAGGACAGTTTGTTTGTGAGTAGGCAGGTACATTTCAAAAATACAATGTCAAATTAACAAGGGACACCAACCTCCTTGAGGTTAAAAAATGCAAGATAATAATGTTGTTGTGGTAACTTGACACACACACAAAAAAAAAATTATGGAGATCACTAGAAAATAATTTTAAAATAATCAAAAAAAGGAGATCTTGATTTAAATAAAAAAAGGAAAAAATCACTATAAAAAATAATTCTAAACATTATTATGGAGATCTGGCTTTAAAAAATAAAAATATTATTAAGGAGATCACAAGA
Source organism: Lithobates clamitans (assembly GCA_037952925.1). Lineage (NCBI taxonomy): Eukaryota > Metazoa > Chordata > Amphibia > Anura > Ranidae > Lithobates > Lithobates clamitans. The sequence goes on from JBBGZY010000901.1 coordinate 959,215, forward strand.
AATAATAAAGAAATACGTTTGTCAGAACTCTGTGTGAATATCAGCAGCAAAACAACTTCATTCTTCTAGCATTAGAAAGAACAAAAGAATATGCTGCATTAAAAGATCCAAAAATTTGCAGCGTTTTACCAGACCTAGCGCTTCCGTCTCGTACTTGATTCTGAGCATGAGTGGTTTTTTGCATGTCAGAATTGCATACAGACGAACGGAATTTCCGATAGTAACTTTTTCTGACGGAAAAATAGGGAACCTGCTTTCAATCTTTTGCTGGCGAAAATTCCACGTGGAGCATACACGCGGTCGGAATTTCCGACCAAAAGCTCACATTGGACTTTTGCTGTTTGATGTACGTGGCTCTTACCTTAATGCATTGTCTGCATAAAGGTAAAAAAAGGAAACTTTAATTACTTTGCTACATGACCACTGGGCACTTAAACCCCCTTCCTAACCAGACCAATTTTCAGCTTTCAGTGTTCTCACATTTTGAATGACAATTACTCACACAAATAGAAATTTCTTTTGGTGGTATTTGATCACCTCTTGGTTTTTTTATTTTCTGTGCTATAAATGAAAAAAGACCGAAAATTTTGTAAAAAATGCATTTTTCTTCATTTCTATTATAACATTTTGCAAATAGGTAATTTTTCTTCATACATTAGGGCTAAAATTGATACTGCATATCTCTGGTAAAGATAACCCAAATTAGTGGATATTATTTAGTCTGTGTGAAAATTATAGCGTTCTACAAGCTATGGTGCCAATCACTGAAAATCGATTACATCTGATCACACCTGGTGTACTGAGACGTATCTCATTTCTTGAGACCCTAACAAGCCAGGAAAGTACAAATACCCCCCAAATGACCCCTTTTTGGAAAGTAGACATTCCAAGGTATTTAGTAAGAGGTATGGTTAGTTTTTTGAAGTTGTAATTTTTTCCCACCATTCTTTGCAAAATGAAGATTTTTTTTATTTTTATTTTTTTCACACCAAATTGTCATTATAACAGGTTATTTCTCTCACATGGCATGTACATTCCACAAATGACACCCCAATATATAGTCTGCTACTCCTTTTGAACGTTTTATTTTTTTCCTGGAAGTTTTTGGAAAATGTGGGAATAATATGAAAACGCATTTTTTTTTACACAAAGTTGTCCATTTCTAAGATATTTCCAACACATAGTATGTACATAGCAAAAATGGAGAGCAGTGATTTTAATAAAACTTAAAGTGAAACAATAATAGTGAAATATTCTTTTAAACATTGTGCCTTGGGGGTGACTATAGTATGCCTGTAAAGTGGCGCATTTTTCCCATGTTTAGAACAGTCCCTGCAGCAAAATGACATTTCTAAAGGAAAACAAAGTCACTTAAAACTGCTTGCGGCTGTAATGTATTGTCGGGTCCCGGCAATATAGATGAAAATCATTGAGAAAAACGGCATGGGTCCCCCCCAGCCCATTACCAGGCTCTTTGGGTCTGGTATGGATATTAAGGGGAACCACGAATCCAAATTTAAAAAATTACTCTGAACAGCAGTATACAGGCGGTCCCTGGGTTACAAACAAGATAGGGACTGTAGGTTTGTTCTTAAGTTGAATCGGTTTGTAATTTGGAACAGGTACATTTTTTAAGTGTGGCTCCAGCCAAAAAATCTATTTTTAAGCGTTTTGGATAATATAGGGAAGGGTTATCACCCCTGTAACATTTGTTTTGCTGTGTGGGCCCCTGTTCAGAAGATTTCACCTCACTTTCTGTCCTAATGACAATTGGATTTTGAACATTTTGTACACTGTAAAGCCTCACAGATACTCTTGTTGAGCTCAGGAACTGGCCCTGCTGGGAAATATTAGATCAAAAATTGTAATTATGTGCCCCTGTTAAACAGGAGCAAAAAAATTGGGCCTTAGGCAGTGGTGGTGGTGCCACAACACTGCAACCCCTCACAGATACTCTTGTTGAGTGCAGGAATGAGCCCTGCTGTGAAATATTTGATCAAAAATTGTAATTACATGCCCCTGTTAAACAGAGGCAGCAAAATTGGGCCTTAAGCAGTGGTGGTGGTGCTCTGAACCAAAAATATTCTTATAAGCTATCATCATGAAGATTGAGGAGGAATAGGATAGTCACTCAGCATAATAGGATAGTCACTCAGCATAGGCAGTCTTCAAGGGATCCCACATCCATAGAAAAATCAATCACTTACATCAGCAACAGGTGCTTGGTAGCTGGTGATCCAAGACTGATTTATTATTATGAATGTGAGCCAACCAACAGAGTCTGTGGACAGGCGCATTTTGATCGGTTACAAAGCCTCAAGCAGCACTGAATGTGTGTTCAGAAAGAACACTGGATGCAGGACAGGCCAGTAGCTCAATTGCATATTGAGCAAGCTCTGGCCAGTGGTCCATCCTCAAGACCCAGTAACCCAGTGGATGTTCTGTTGGAAAGGTATCCAAGTCTGATCTTGCCCCTAGATATTCCTGGACCATGTAATTCAGATGCTGGCAATGGTTTCTGGAACCGATCAGACTTTGGCGCTGAGGACTAAAGAATTGTCTGAAAGCATTGGTCAGCCGGCCACCTTCTCCACCGCTCTTTCTGTGACTGAATGAAGCCTCAGCAACACGTTGTCCAGCACCAGGAAATTGTAACCTCCCAGGCTCTGGAAACGCGTTGCACAAACCTTTCTGCAAGGCCTCCTGAAGTTGTTTCATCCTCTGCTCCCTCTGCGAAGGCTGGATAAGTTCTGCAACCCTTGTAACGTGGATCAAGAAGGGTTGCCAGCCAGTAATGATCCCTCTCCTTCATACCATGAATCTTAGGGTCCTTTCACAGGCTTTGCAGGATAAGGGAGGCCATGCAGCGTAAGTTTGCAGAGGCATTCGATTATGAGTCCTCTGGGTCACTAAGGATCACATTATCCAAAACCACCTCCTCTCAGCCACGTACAACTCCATGGGTTTCTGGGGACTTAAAACGATTCCTTGAAGACTGCTGCTGATGCTGAGTGATATCCTCCACCTCCATGCTGACACAATCCTCCTCCTCTTCTTCTTCCTGTGTGATCGGCGGACCTGCAGGAATACTATCTGGATAAAGGGGGCCTTGAGAGGTAAGGAAGTCCTCCTCTTCCTTCCGCTGTTCTGCCTCAAATGCCCTGTCCATTATTCCACGAAGCGTGTGCTCCAACAGGAAGACAAGAGGGACAGTATCACTGATGCATGCACTGTCACTGCTCACTATCCTTGTGGCCTCCTCAAATGGTGACAGGACAGTGCATGCATCCTTGATCATTAGCCACTGGTCCACAGTGTCAGCTCCCCTGACCCTGTCCTGGTGCCATACTCACACAGGTACTCATTGATGGCCCTCTGCTGCGTGTGCAGCCGCTGCAGCATTGCCAATGTTGAGTTCCACCTGGTGGTCATGTCACAAATGAGGCGGTTCTTGTGCAGGTTGCATTCCCTTAGAAGGTCAGCCAGCCAAGACTGACTGTATATATATATTAAATACACTGCAGCTAACTGAATCACCTGCCTGCCTGAAGTATATTAGAAACAGTACACCAGGAACGGACTTCAGTCAGATCTAGCTAAACTAGATACAGTGGATATATATATATACAAGACTGACTGTAAATATATATTAAATACACTGCAGCTAACTGATTAACCTGCCTGCCTGCTCAATCCAAATGGCACTCTCTCTCTTCGTTTACACCGGCAACGACACACTACATGAGGCCGACGTGCAGGCGCACTTATATAGTGTGGGGCATGGACTTAGTCCCCCTGAGCCATGATTGGCAAAAGGCGCCCTGCCTTTGGCCAATTATGGCTCTCTTACCTGAGGTGCAGTGATTGGCCAAAGTATGCAGGTCATGGTGCACTCAAATTTGGCGTGAACAGCCCATAATGTTCGGTTTTCGTCGAACGGCGAACAGCCAATGTTCGAGTCAAACTCATGTTCAACCCAAACAGAAAGCTCATCCCTAATAGCAACTATGGGTGCACTGTATTGTGTACTGTGTACACCACCAGAAAAGTAGTAGCAACTACACTATGGGTGCACTGTACTGTGTACACCGCCTGAAGTGCATTATAAAAAGTACACCAGGAATGGCCTGCAGTCAGATATAGGCTTAGCTATCATGGATGCAGTGTAGCAGTGTATATATATACACACACACACACACACACACACACACGAGACTGACTGTGTATTATATATATATATATATAAATACACTGCAGCTAACTGAATAACCTAGAATGGCCTGCAGAAATGGGACACCAGGAATGGCCTGCAGTTATAGGCTTGGCTACACTGGATGCAGTCTATATATATATTTGTAGTCAGAGTCTTCGAGTGAGAAAGTGATACTCCTAAGTACCAAGGCCTGAGGTGTGCCTTGGCCTGACTGGTCAGTATGCCTGAAAAGAGGGCATACCCTGAATGTAAGAAAAGTAATATGAGTATGTTTGAAGATTGGGGGAAACGGGTGGGTGGGAACCCAAAGACGCCGACGAGCCCTGGCCTGAAGGAGGAGGAGGCTTAAGTAGCCCTCTCAGCCTCCTCCCACAAATACAGGCTAGCCTCCAGCTAGCCTTTACACTTGTAGTCAGAGTCTTCGAGTGAGAAAGTGATACTCCTAAGTACCAAGGCCTGAGGTGTGCCTTGGCCTGACTGGTCAGTATGCCTGAAAAGAGGGCAAAAAGACACAAATTTAGGTGAAGAAGGGAAGGTAACAATCCATCAAGAGTAGTGAAGTGCGGCCGGATGGCAACAGTATGTATCCGAAAAGTGTCCCCTATGACCGGAGAAACATCCCCCCGACTTGGTGATGAGACAGAACCCCCTACAGACCTGTGAAGCTACCAAGAACCCAACGACACATCCCATGAACGATTGGACAGGGCCTGAAGTCCGAGACGACCCAGTAATGAGAATGAACTGCTTGTGAATGAGGATGCGTGGGGGAAGGGGAGCAAAAGCTGCCCCGAGGAGCCCCTGTAACATGAATGGCCGAGAAGATTGAAACTACAAACGGACACCAGTGAATTGCTCAGTGAAACCCCTCCCAAGCCCTGGCCTGGCCATACTGGTATGGGGAAGTGCGAGGGTGAGTGCCAAAGAACAACTGGTAGGAGTTCAAAATGCTAAATACCTGAAGGATGTGATGGAGTAGGTGGATGAGGCCCATGCACTATGGCAATAAGTATTGACAACATGGAGAAACCATGCCAGACACAGAATACTGGTCCCACCTGATGCGATCGGGTCGTGCTTCAGCCTGTGACCTGACAACCGAGCCTAAAACAGAACCGAGGAAGGAGGGCCAGACTCCACCCCAGGGAAATAAGTCCCATGGCATGAAAACAGTCATACCCAAATTGACTGAAACCCTCCTACCTGGAACCGGCTGGGGAACAGAAAAGATGACTGGATAGACGTCCCTGAGCAGTCTTCCAGGCCACATCCTAGACAAGATCCGAGCCGAGAGTGGAATCCAGAATCATGATGACGTTTGCCCAAACCTACCACTTAAGGACCAATAAGGGGATAACGAATGCCAATACAGCCCAACCTGAGAACATGCACAAGAGAAATAAAAGACAAGACAAGAGGACAACAACGCCCCTCTGTGCCTACCTAAGTATGAGAGGAAATGCAAAGACCACTGCGCATGAATAAACCTGATGATGGACCCCCTCCCGAGTGAGTAAAGAGTGAGCCCGAGTAACCTGCCGCGCAGAGACAGGTAATTAACTGAAAACTTAGGGCTGGTGCACCCACAGACCGTGGTGGGTAATCGTACAGGTGTGGTGAATGAACGTGCATCGTATGACGTATGTTATACGGGCGAGAAGATTGTGGTCAACAATCATTAACAAACGAAACCTCAGCCCGTATGGATCTGTAGACGTGACAGATCCTGACATGTGAGCCCTAGCTAACTGACGCAGGTACAACCATGAACAAAAAACGATCAGACATGACAAACAACGAAGATAAAACAGCTACCGGAGTATGTGCCGTGACTGAACAACGATGCCCCTCTGAGAGATGCTGAGGCTGAACACTGAAACAGAAACGTTGGGGCAGAAACATGAGCACAACAACGCTATGACAGAAATGCTGAGCAGAAATGTAATGACCAAAAAAAAAAAAACCTGGGGCAGAAATGTAATGACCGAAAAAACCTGGGGCAGAAATGTGATGACCAAAAAAACCTGGGGCAGAAATGTAATGACCGAAAAAACCTGGGGCAGAAATGTAATGACCGAAACCCTGGGGTAGACATGTAACGACCGAAACCCTGGGGTAGACATGTAACGACAGAAACCCTGGGGTAGACATGTAACGACAGAAACCCAGGGGTAGAAACAGAAACCCTGGGGCAGAAATGTAATGACAGAAACCCTGGGGCAGAAATGTAATGACAGAAACCCTGGGGCAGAAATGTAATGACAGAAACCCTGGGGCAGAAATGTAATGACAGAAACCCTGGGGCAGAAATGTAATGACAGAAACCCTGGGGCAGAAATGTAATGACAGAAACTCTGGGGCAGAAATGCCATGACAGAAAATGCTGAGGTAGAAAACGCTCAGACAGAACGCAGAGGCAGAAACACGATGACAGAAATCCTGGGGCAGAAACACTGAGGCAGAAATGCCATGACCGACATGCAATGACAGAAACGCTGAGACTGAAATACTGATGGCAGAAATGCAAAGACAGAACCCTGGGGCAGAAACGCTATGATGGAAATGCCGAGACAGAAAAATTGAGCCTGAACGCTGAGCCAGAAATGCTGGGGCAGAACACTATGACAGAAAAACACCAGGACCGAATAAAGAAAAAATGCCACGACAGAAATCCTGGGTCAGAGATGCCATGACAGAAATCCTGAGCCAGAAACGCTATACAGAAATCCTACGGCAGAACCACTATGACAGAAATGCCGAGACTGTACGCCGAGACAGAAATGCCGGGGCAGAAAGCTATGACAGAAAAGCTAGGTCAGAACGCTGAGATGGAAATGCTGAACGCTTATGACAGCAAGCTAGGGCAAAACTCTAAGAGAGAAATGCTGAATGCTATGACAGAAATGCTGGGCAGAACGTTAAGCCAGAAATGCTGAACCCCTGCGACAGAAATGCTGAACCCCTGTGACAGAAATGCTACGACAGAAATGCTGAACGCTATGACAGAAATGCTGGGCAGAACATTTGAGACAAAAATGCTGACCGCTACGATAAAAATGCTGAACGCTACGACAAAAATGCTGGGCAGAACGTTATGACAGAAACGCTGAATGCTATGACAGAACTGCTGAACCCCTGCGACAGAAATGCCGAACCCCTGCGACAGAAATGCTGAACCCCTGCGACAGAAATGCTGAACCCCTGCGACAGAAATGCTGGGCAGAACATTTGAGACAAAAATGCTGAACGCTACGACAAAAATGCTGAACGCTACGACAGAAATGCTGGGGCAGAACACCATGACAGAAATAGGGCCGAACACCATGACAGAAATGCTGCGGCAGAAAAATGCTATGACAGAAAAACAAGCTCTGAGACTAAACGCCTAACCCGAAAACCCTATGACAGAAATCCTGGGGCCAAAATGCCACGAAATGAACACTTGTGACTGAAACGGTGGATGCCCAGGAGGCGTGCAGGGAACCCCCCCAGATGATGTCCCACGTGAATGCCGGGAGGTTAGCGGTTGAGTGATTGCCCCCTTCATGAGAACTGGGAGGCGTGCGGGCGTCCCCTCCACGGGATGTATGGACGGACACCCCCCCCCGCATGAGAGCCGGGAGAAGTGGGCGGGCAGCACCCTGGACAGATGGGGCTGTGGGGAAGGTGGGTGGTTGGAGGAAGGATGGACGGATGCCCCTCCCCCCGCGTGAGTGCCAGGAGAAGCGGGCATGCGGCTCCACGGCGCTGCTGAGAACAGAGGGATAGGAAGAATCAGGCGGTGCCCCCCCCGACTATGCAGGATTGCGCCCAGCCACCGAGATGGGCAGGCAGCAGCTGACCAAATGGAGCCGTGAATGATGGATGCCCCCCCCTCCCCCCCACCTGAGCGCCGGGAGAAGCGGGCGGCCCCCACAGCTCTGACAGGCACGCCAGGCTGAAAGGGAGAAGCGAGCGGCAGCTGAGATGATGAACGGATGCCCCCCCCCGCACGAGCGCCGGGAGAAGTGGGCGGGCAGCACTCTGACTAGATGCAGCCAAGCCGAGGGGAAGGAGGGTGGTGGAGGATGGATGGACGGCCCCCCTCCCTCCCCCCTGCATGATCGCCGGGAGAAGCGGGCGGGCGGCCCCCGTGGAGATCAAATATGCTTGTCCATAGTCGAAGGGTCACCCTGCTGAGTGAGAAAGCTGAAAGATTATTTGTAGGATGCCGCCCCCCCCCCCGTTTGAGGAGAGGAGCAGCAGCTGGTTAAACATCCCCCTGTCAACACCCAGAGGAGCGGGCTGGCGGCTCCCTCCGTGGAGCAAGCTGATAAGGGGAGAGAGGAGCTGGCTGGCGAGCTGGATCACATCGGCAGAGAATCGGGCGGCCAATCACACCCCCCCCCGTACAACCAGGGGGAAAGGGACAAAAAGGATGAGGTGAACAGGCGAACTCCCCGGTGAAGCACCGAGAGAGGAGGCATCTCCACCAAGCAGCAGTCGACCGTGGCTAGTCAATGACCCGGAAGTGACGTGCAGGCCCCACCCCCTTCTAACCCAAAGACGCCGACGAGCCCTGGCCTGAAGGAGGAGGAGGCTTAAGTAGCCCTCTCAGCCTCCTCCCACAAATACAGGCTAGCCTCCAGCTAGCCTTTACACATATATGTATGTATCTCTCTCTCTCTCTATATCTATCTATCTATCTATCTATCTATCTATCTATCTATCTATCTATCTATCTATCTATCTATCTATCTATCTATCTATCTATCTATCTATCTATCTATCTATCTATCGGTATATATAGAGAGAGACAGAGAGAGAGAGAGAGAGAGACTGACTGTATATATAAATTACATATACTGCAGCTAACTGAATAACCTGCCTGCCTGCTCAATCTAAATCACACTCTCTCTCCATCCATGCCAACAACACACTACACAGGACTGACATGCAGGCAGCCTTTTATAATGTTGGGTCCCTCTGAGCCATAATTGGCCAAAGGCACCCTGCCTTTGCCCAATTGTGCCTCTCTTAGCTGAGGGCGCTGGGATTGGCCAAAGTATGCAGGTCATAGTGCATGCTTTGGCCAATCATCATACAGCAATGCACTGCAATCTCGCAGTGCATTATGGGGCGTTACCCGATGCTCGAATTTGCCGCGAATGCCCCAAAATGTTTGTTTTTTGACGGTTGAACACCCAATGTTCGGGTCGTACTCGTGTTCGACCCGAACATGAAGCTCATCCCTACTCTCAACCACCTATTACGCTTTTGAAGGCCCTGGTGCACCAGGACAATGGAAACGCCAACAAAGTGACTCCATTTTGGAAAGCAAACACCCCAACGTATAAGCTATGAGGCATAATGAGTCTTGAATGGTTCATTTTTTTCCAGAAGTTTTTTGGAAAATGTGGAAAAAAAATTAAAACACATTTGTTTTACACAAAGTTGTCCATTTCTAAGATATTTCCTACACATAGCATTTACATAGCAAAAATGACACCCCAAAATATATTCTGCTACTCCTCCTGAGTATAGCGATACCACATGTGTGAGACTTTTACACAGCCTGGCCACATACAGAGGCCTAACATTGAAGTAGCACATTCAGGCGTTCTAGGAGCATAAATTACACATCTAATTTCCTTACAATCTATCATATTTTTGAAGGCCCTTCATATTTCAAACACATAGCATGAACATACCAAGGATTACACCCTAAAATACATTCTGCTGAGCAAAGGGTAAAGAAAAGATTACCTGTGGTTTTAGTAGTGCAGTTGTCCACATGAGGAGAGCTATGATCCAGGCAGCAGGCCGGGATGTGGTCAGCGACAGTGAATGGAATTGTCCAGGCAGCAGGCAGGAATATTGTCCATAGTCAGTACAGGCAAGGATACTGTCCATATACAGTCCAGGGTCAGTGCAAGTAGAGACATTTCCAGCAGTGCCAAAATATTGGTCCTGGTAGTACGCAGGAACATGGTCCAAGTAGCAGGCCAGAAAAGAATGGGGACAGGGGTAGAGGCTTCTCCCACCCAAATCTCTTTGAAGCCTCCGAGTCTCCAGACCCTAATCCGGGAATGAGAGAATTAAAAAATTAGTTTTCTTCACCCAGAAAAACATTTATGAAGCCCCTCACATATGTGAGACCCCTGTGTTCCCACTAGTATAGCAGGGTAAATGATCAGTCCAAGAGGCAGGCAAAAAATGTGGTCAAACAGTCCAGGGTCAGTTCCAGAGAAGGCAGAGGTAGGTAAAGTTTAGCGTTAGGCAGACGCTTGGTCGTATAACAGGCCAGGGTCAGTTCCCGAGAAGGCAGAGGTATGGTTTATCGTTAGGCAGAAGCTTGGTCGTATAACAGGCCAGGATCAGTTCCGGAGAAGGCAGAGGTCTGTACAGTTCAGTGCAGTGGCATAAGGGGTGTGGAGGAAAATGACAGGAAATGAGAATTATGTTTACCATACTTCCCTAATATTGTAGAGAAGTTTGGTAAGGGGGGAAACATTCACCTATTATCAGGAACCATGAATCAGACCAAGACAGAAGTATAGTTAAATCACACTTGTTTAATAATAATAAGGTAAACAGAGTAAATGTAGTCAAAACAGGCCAGAGTACAGTAACCGGATCGGGTAGTCAGCTAAGCAAATGTCAGAGAGCCAGAGATAAACGTAGTAGTATAGCAAGCAGGATCAGGAGCCAGAAGGAACGTCAGCCAGGTAATTGTTCAAGAGGAATGCAGGAGAAAGTCTCTGTGATGTTGACAAAAGACAAAGGCAGAGATTAAGTGAGCTGCACGGCTTTAAGTAGGCAGGACTGATGAGCAGAAACAACAACAGCTGGGTAACTGTGGAGAGAGATGGGAGCTGGCAATTACAGTAGCCGACAGCTGAGCGGCCAGCACAGAGAAGGAAGGGCTGAGCCCAGCCCTGACACTACCTCCTCCTCAACGACCCCTCCCCGTCGGAGGACCACCAGACTTGAGGGGAAAATGTCTATGGAAATCATGGAGGAAAACAGGGGCATGTACGTCTGAGGAGGACACCCAAGAGCGTTCCTCCGGACCATATCCCTTCCAATGCACCAAGTACTGTATGTGCTCACGGAACCTACGGGAGTCAACAATGTATTTTACTTCATATTCCTCATGGTTCTCAACCTGCATAGGGTGAGGACGTGGCACCGAGGTGGTAAAGCGGTTGCAGACCAAAAGGTTTTAATAAGGAGACATGAAACACATTTGAGATGTGCATACTAGGAGGAAGGTCCAAGGCATAAGCCATTGGGTTAATCCTGCGAAGGATACGGAAAGGCCCAATAAACTGAGGTGCGAACTTCAAAGAAGGAACACGAAGTCGGAGGTTGTGAGACGACAGCCAGACTCTGTCCCCAAACTGGCAGGAAGGCATAGGCAGGAGCCTGCGGTCAGCATGGAGTCTGTACCTATCGTTAGCATGTTGCAAAGCCTCCTGAACTTGTGCCCAAGTGTAACGAAGACCACAGAGATGTTCCTCTAACACAGGAATACTCTGCGGAACAAACGAGTCAGGCAACCCTGGAAAACCATAATTTGCCATAAACGGGGACAAACGGGAAGTAGAATTCAAGGTACTGTTGTGAGCAAACTCTGCCCACGGTAATAGGTAGGGATGAGCTGAACACCCCCCAGTTCGGTTCTGGTGCGAACGGACCAAAAATTTGCACGAACGTTAGAACCCCATTGACGTCTATGGGACTCGAACGTTCAAAATCTAAAGTGCTCATTTTAAAGGCTAATTTGCATGGTATTGTCCTAAAAAGGGTTTGGGGACCCGGGTCCTGCCCCAGGGGACATGTATCAATGCAAAAAAAACTTTTAAAAACTTCCATTTTTTCAGGAGCAGTGATTTTAATGATGCTTAAAGTAAAAAAAAAAAAGTGAAATATTCCTTTAAATATCGTACCTGGGGGATGTCTAAAGTATGCCTGTAAAGTGGCGCGTGTTTCCCGTGCTTAGAACAGACCCTGCACAAAATGTCATTTTTAAAGGAAAAAAAGTCATTTAAAACTGCTTGCGGGTTTAGTGTAATGTCGGGTCCTGGCAAAATGGATGAAAATCAGTGAGACAAACGGCATGGGTACCCCCCAGTCCATTACCAGGCCCTTTGGGTCTTGTATGGATATTAAGGGGAACCTCGCACCCAAATTAAAAAAGGAAGCAGTATACAGGCTCTGTACTCTGAACAGCAGTATACAGGCGGTGCAAACAAGACAGGGACTGTAGGTTTGTTGTTAAGTAGAATCTGTTTGTAATTTTGAACTGATACATTTTGAACGTGTTTAGCTCCAGCCAAAAAATCTATTTTAAGCTTTTTTGGAAAACATAGGGAAGGGTTATCACCCCTGTGACATTTGTTTTGCTGTCTGTGCTCCTCTTCAAAATATTTCACCTCACTTTCTGTCCCAATGACAAATGTTTTTTTGAAAATTTGGGTTTTTTTGTGCAACAAGGATTGGTGATAAAGCATCAGTGGAAAGGAGAAATGTTTTTCCCATATTAACTCTTACAGGAGAGAATTTCCCTTCCTAGGGGCAGATTTCATCTCACTTCCTGTTGTCTCCTTTTGTTTGCAAGTAGAAGTCGTTTGTAAGTTGGATGTTTGAAAGTAGGGGCCTGCCCCATATACTCAGCAGCAATTTGGACCTTAGGTGTTGTTGTGGCCACAACACTGTAAGCCCTCACAGGGCCCTGCTGTGAAATATTAGATCAAGAATTGTAATTACATGCCCCTGTTGAACAGGGGCGGAAAAATTGGGCCTTTGGTGGTGGTGGTGGTGCTGGTGCCACAACACTGTAAGTCCTCACTCGCTCTTGGTGGGTGCAGAAACGGGCCCTGCTGTGAAATATTAGATCAAGAATTGTAATTACATGCCCCTGTTGAACAGGGGCTGAAAAATTAGGCCTTAGGCACTGGTGCTGGTGCCACAAAACTGCAACCCCTCACAGATACTCTAGTCGGAACGCAAGAACGAGCCCTGCTGCAAAGTAGTGCATCAAAAATTGTAATTACACGCCCCTGTTAGACAGGGGCTGAAAAATTGGGCTTTAGGCACTGGTGGCGGCGCCCAGAAACAAAAATGTTCTTACAAGCTATCAAGCTATCAGCGTGATCATTGAGGAGGAAGAGGATAATTACTCAGGATAGTCACTCAGCATCAGCATAGGCAGTCTTTGAAGGGATCTGAGATTTCAAAAAAAATTATTCGGTTACATCAGCATCAGGTGCTTGGTAGCTGGTGGTGATCCAAGACTGATTCATTTTTATGAAGGTCAGTCGATCGACCGAGTCGGTGGACAGACGCACCCTGTGATCGGTTACAAAGCCTCCAGCAGCACTGAATGTGCGTTCTGAAAGAACGCTGGATGCAGGACAGGCCAGTAGCTCAATTACATACTGTGCAAGCTCTGGCCAGTGATCCATCCTCAAGACCCAGTAACCCAGAGGATTTTCAGTGGGAAAGGTGTCCAAGTCAGATCTTGCCCCTAGGTATTCCTGCACCATGTAAAACAGACGCTGGCGATGGTTGTTGGAACCGATCATGCCTTGGGGCTGTGGACTAAAAAATTGTCTGAACGCATCGGGCAGACGACCACCTTCTCCACCGCTCCTTCTTTGACTGACCGAAGCCTCAGCAACACATTGTCCAGAAACAGGAGTTTGTAACCTCCCAGTCTCTGGGAACGCGTTACACAGACCTTTCTGCAAGGCCTCCCGAAGATGTTTCATCCTCTGCTCCCTCTGCGATGGCAAGAGAAGGTCCGCAAGCTTATCCTTGTAACGTGAATCAAGGAGGGTTGCCAGCCAGTATTGGTCCTTCTCCTTGATACCACGAATACGAGGATCCTTACGCAGGCTTTGCAGGATCAGGGAGGTCATGCAGCAAAGGTTTGCTGAGGCATTCGGTCCAGAGTCCTCTGGGTCACTAAGGACGACATGGTCCGCAGCCACCTCCTCCCAGCCATGTACAAGTCCATGTGTTTCTTGGGACTGATCCCTTATAGACTGCTGCTGATGCTGAGCGCCAGGCTCCAGCTCCATACTGACACAATCCTCCTCCTCTTCCTGTGTGATTGGCGGGCACGCAGGAACACTGTCTGGATAAAGGGGGCCTTGAGAGCTAAGGAAGTCCTCCTCTTCCTGCCTCTGTTCTGCCTCAAGTGCCCTGTCCATTATTCCACGCAGAGTGTGCTCCAACAGGTGGACAAGGGGGACAGTGTCACTGATGCATGCACTGTCACTGCTCACCATCCTCGTGGCCTCCTCAAATGGTGACAGGACAGTGCATGCATCCCTGATCATGGCCCACTGGCGTGAGGAAAAAACCAAGCTCCCCTGACCCTGTCCTGGTGCCATAGTCGCACAGGTACTCATTGATGGCCCTCTGCTGCGTGTGCAGCTGCTGCAGCATGGCCAACGTTGAGTTCCACCTGGTGGGCATATCACAGATTAGGCGGTTCTTGGGCAGGTTAAACTCCTTTTGGAGGTCTGCCAGCCGAGCACTGGCATTATATGACCGGCGGAAATGCACACAGACTTTCCTGGCCTGCCTCAGGACATCCTGTAAGCCTGGGTACCTGCCCAAGAACCGCTTCACCATCAAGTTAAGGACGTGAGCCAAACAGGGCACATGGGTCATTTGTCCCTGTTGGAGGGCAGAGAGGAGGTTGGTGCCATTGTCGCAAACCACCATTCCTGCCACAAGTTGGCGTGGCGTCAACCACCTCAGAACCTGCCCCTGCAGAGCTGACAGAACTTCTGCCCCAGTGTGGCTCCTGTCCCCCAAGCTCAAGCACCGCATGGCATCTTTTGGCATGCATACTTGCGTAGCCCCTTGAATGGCTACGGAGCACCGCTGGTTCCGAGGACAAAGCACAGGAAGAGGCCATGCAGGAAGAAAAAGAGGAGGGGGTGGAGGAGAGAGGTGTGTCACAATCATTAGAAGTGGCATTTTGGAGGCGTGGTGGTGAAACAACCTCCAACACTACTGCACCTTGTCCTGCATCCTTCCCAGCTGCCAGCAGAGTCACCCAATGCGCGGTGAAACTTAGGTAACGTCCCTGTCCATGCCTGCTTTGACCATGAGTCAGCGGTAATATGCACCTTACCGCTGACCGCCCTGTCCAGCGAGGCATGGACATTGCCTTCCACATGCCGGTAGAGAGCCGGAATCGCCTTCCGTGAGAAAAAGTGGCATTTGGGTACCTGCCACTGAGGAATCGCACATTCCACAAACTCACAGGAGGGGGCAGAGTCTACCAACTGAAAAGGCAGCAGTTGAAGTGCTAGCAATTTTACCAAGCTAGCATTCAACCGCTGGGCATGTGGATGGCTGGGAGCGAACTTCTTTTGGCGGTGCAGCAGCTGGGGCAGGGAAATTTGCCTGGTACAATCTGACGTTGGTGTACAGAAAGCAGATTGCCCACAAGTACTTGGCTGTGACACACCTAATTCTACACCTTCATTCCTCTCAGTGCAGGTCTCAGAGAGGACTGAAGGTATAGTGGGGTTGGAGATCTCAGCTGATGAGGAGCAAGGAGTAGTCCTCTTTGTTCTTTGGTGTTGTTCTTTTAGATACGCTTGCCAACGAACTGCATGGCAGGTCAACATATGTCTGGTCAAGCATGTGGTGCCCAAGGGGGAGATGTTTTGGCCACGCGAGATGCGCTTGAGACATATGTTGCAAATAGCAGTGGTGCGATCTGATGCACTCCTCTCAAAAAAGGCCCACACCAAAGAACTTTTGGAATAACGCGCAGCAGCACAGCAGCGCGAGACAGCAGAGCCCTGCACATGCGGAGCTTTGGGGTGTGATGCAGTCAGCATGCTGCCCTTAGGCTGGCCCCTGGAGGGCATCCTGCCTCATTGGTGATGTGCCTCCTCCTCTCTCCTATCAGGCACCCACGTTGAATCAGTGACCTGATCATCCCCTCTCTCCTCATCACTGGAGCAAACCTGGCAGTATGCTGCAACAGGGGGAGCATGACTGCCAGATTGCTGTCCTTCTTAAGCACCCGCTCTGTCCGTGCTCACGTTACTGCCTTCATCTAGCTCAGTATCATCATCAGAGCCTTCTAAACGCTGGGCATCCTCCTGGAGTATGTACCCAACACTGTGGTCAAACAGTTCGAGGGACTCCTCAGGAGGACATGGTGGGGCTAGGGAAGGAGTCACTGATGCCATTGAGCTGAGGGAGGAGGCTGCGTTGGCAGCTGCTTTGCCAGACAAAGTACCCTGAGCATGGGTGAGAGAGGATGAGGACAGCTTGGTCATCCACTCGACCAAGTCCTCTGCATGTTGCGGCTCAACACGGCCAGCTGCCGAAAAAAAGGCCAAGCATGTCCCACGGCCACATGCTGATGATGATGCACCGTCTCCACGACCAGCACTGTTGCCTCTAGACACAGAGCCTGCTTGCCCTCTTTTATTGGCTTGTGATTGTCTGCCTCTCCTTGTTGGCCTTCCAGACATACTAATGGATTTTATTATATATACACTGATACTGCAGCTAGCAAAATCAACTGCCTGCCTGTAGTATGAGAACACCACCAACCTTCTACAGGTAGCTTTAGGTGAACACTGTGCAGAGCTCGCAAAAAAATAACTTGTAGCTTATTTAGCTGCCTGCGGTAGTGATAGGATCAGGAAAACACCACCAACCTTCTACAGGTAGCTTTAGCTGAACACTGTGCAGAGCTCACAAAAAATTAACTTGTAGTTTTAGCTGAACACTGTGAGGAGGACGCACTGCAATAACGTGTAGCTTTAGCTGAACACTGTGAGGACGCACTACCCTAACTTGTAGCTTTAGCTGAACACTGTGCAGAGGTCACACTAAACTAACTTGTAGCTTTAGCTGAACACTGTGCAGAGGTCGCACTACACTAACTTGTAGTTTTAGCTGAACACTGTGAGGAGGACGCACTACACTAACTTGTAGCTTTAGCTGAACACTGTGCAGAGGTCGCACTACACTAACTTGTAGTTTTAGCTGAACACTGTGAGGAGGACGCACTACACTAACTTGTAGCTTTAGCTGAACACTGTGCAGAGGTCACACTACACTAACTTGTAGTTTTAGCTGAACACTGTTCAGAGGACGCACTACACTAACTTGTAGCTTTAGCTGAACACTGTGCAGAGGTCACACTAAACTAACTTGTAGCTTTAGCTGAACACTGTGAGGAGGACGCACTACACTAACTTGTAGTTTTAGCTGAACACTGTGCAGAGGTCACACTAAACTAACTTGTAGCTTTAACTGAACACTGTGAGGAGGACGCACTACACTAACTGTAAATAGTCTAGCTGCCTGACTGTGGTACTAATAGGATCAAAAGAACACCAGCAATTTTCTTCAGGTAGCTGTAAATACTGTAACAAGACAAGCCTGCCTGTCAGTAGGAAGATAACAGGAACGGATCTAGCTAAACTGAATACAGTGTATATATACACACATGGGATGCATATATATGCACAATACACTGTAAGTGCAGCTAACTCACTGACTGTCCTGCCTAATCTATCTAACTCAAATGAAATGACACTGTCTCTCTCTCTCTCTCTCTCTAAACACGCCGGAACACACTACACAGGGCCGCCGTGCAGGCGGCCTTATATAGCGTGGGGCGTGTTCTAAACCCCCTGAGCCATAATTGGCCAAAGCTATCCTGGCTTTGGCCAATTACAGCTCTCTCTACTGACAGCACTGTGATTGGCCAAGCATGCGGGTCATAGTGCATGCTTGGCCAATCATCAGCCAGCAATGCACTGTGATGCCACAGTGAATTATAGGCCATGACGCGCCACACGAATTTGGCGCGAACGGCCCATATCGTTCGCAATTCAGCAAATGATCGAACAGAAGATGTTCGAGTTGAACATGGGTTCGACTCGAACGCGAAGCTCATCCCTAGTAATAGGTCTGACCAGTTGTTATGATGGTCAGAAATATAGCAACATAGGAATTGCTCCAAGGACTGATTGGCTCGTTCTATGGCCCCATTAGACTGCGGGTGATACGCAGAGGAGAAAGTAAAATGAATTCCCAACTGTGCACAAAAGGCTCACCAGAACCGGGAGACAAACCAACTACCCCTGTCCGAGACAATCACCTTGGGTAGTCCATGTAAGCGAAAGATCTCCCGTACAAAAATGGGAGCCAGTTCCTTAGAAGTGGGCAACTTCTTAAGTGGACTACAATGACACATCTTTGAGAACCGGTCAATCACCATAAGGATAACAGTGTTGCCTTGGCAGTTGGGTAACTCTACAATGAAATCCACAGACAGGTGGGTCCAGGGCCTCTCTCCATTGGGTATGGGTTGTAGGAGGCCCACTGGAAAGTGTCGTGGAGTGTTACTCTGAGCACACACAGAACAGGCAGCTACGAAGGCAGTTACATCAGCCCATAGACTAGGCCACCAGAATTGTTGGGAAATGGCCAAAATGAGTTGATTCTTCCCAGGGTGGCCAGCTGTCTTGGGAGAATGGTAAGTCTGGAGCATGGCAGTACGGAGACTCTCTGGGACAAAGCAGCAGTCACAAGGTTTCTCAGGAGGAGCATGAACCTGAGCAGCAAGACTTTTGTCACCCAAAGGAGAAGTAAGACTGATGCGAACCATAGCCAGAATACGATCAGGAGGAATCACAGGAACCGGAACCAACTCCAACTTGGAAGTGGAGGAAAATTATCGTGACAAGGCGTCAGCCCTTACATTTTTAGTACTGGGTAAGAATGAGACAATGTAATTAAAACTCGACAAGAAAAGAGCCCATCACGCCCTTCTGGGAGAGAGGCTCTTAGCCTCAGGCATGAATGTGAGATTCTTATGGTCAGTAATGCCGCGTACACACGGTCAGACTTTTCGTCTACAAAAGTCCGACAGACACCGACGGACCAAATCCGGTGGACAATCCGATCGTGTGTGGGCTTCCCCGGACTTTTGGCAGTCTTTTCCAGCCACAAATCTGACGGACTTTAGATTTGGAACATCTTTCAATTCTTTATGTCATAACTCCGCCGGACCCAGAAATCCGCTCGTCTGTATGCTAGTCCGACGGACAAAAACCCACGCTAGGGCAGCTATTGGCTACTGGCTATCAACTTCCTTATTTTAGTCCGGTGTACGTCATCAGGTACGAATCCGTCCTACTTTTGTGTGATCGTATGTAAGCAAGTCCGTTTGTTAGAAAGTCCACCGCAAGTCCGCCGCAAGTCCGCCAAAAGTCAGTCGGAAGTCTGTCGGACGGGCTGCCGGACTTTTGTAGCCGAAAAGTCTGACCGTGTGTACGCGGCATTAGAAAGAGAGCCAGGACAGTAGTACCTTCAAGGAGATGTCTCCATTCTTTCAGGGCTAAAATGATCTACAACAGCTCTCTGTCACCAATCTCATAATTGCACTCTGCAGGTGACAATTTCTTGGAAAAGTAGCCATACGGATGCATAGTGCTCTAAGAGTTAGGACGTTGAGACAGAAGGGCACCAACTCCAGTCTCAGAAGCATCAACTTCTAGGATAAAAGGCAATGTAGGATCAGGATGTGCCAACACAGGAGCAGAAACAAAGGGAGCCTTGAGACTCTCAAATGCCTTAATGGACTCCGGAGACCAACTCTGTGGGTGACCATCCTTTCTGGTCATATCAGTCAGGGGCTTGACCAGAGACGGGAAGTTTCAAATAAACTTCCGATAATAGTTGGCAAAGCCCAGGAAACACTGCAGAGGAAGTAAACCCACGGGTCGGGGCCACTGTAGGACTGCCAAAAGTTTCTCTTTCTCTGGGTCCATAAAAAAACCAGCAGTGGAAATGACAGGAAGGAGCCCAGGAATTTAACCTGTTCACGATGGAACTCGCACTTCTCCAGTTTACAATAGAGATTGTCTTCTCTTAGTTTCTGAAGCACACAACAGACATCTGTGTGGTGGCTCTCCAAGGATTTGGAAAATATGATATCATCGAGATAAACCACCACACATAACTGCAAGAAATCGCAGAGGACATCATTAATAAATTTCCACTCGACGCCCTCCTTAATCCGCATGAGATTGTATGCCCCTGTCAAATCAAGCTTTGTGAAAAACGTTGCTCCCATTAGGTGGTCAAATAACTCTGTAATCAACGGAATAAGGTAGGCATTCTTAATAGTGAAATGATTGAGACCCCTATAATCAATACAAGGTCTCAGTTCACTGCTCTTCTTCACAAAGAAGCAACCAGCACCAGCAGGAAACAAGGAATTGTGGATGAAACCTTGAGAAAGTGCGTCTGCAACATACTTCTCCAAGACCTTATCCTCCAAGACCGACAAAGGGTAAACCCGGCCACGAGGGGGTATGGCACAAGGTTGAAGGTCAATTGTGTAATCATAAGGCCGGTGTGGAGGCAAACTACTGGCTTGACTTTTGTCAAAGACATCACTAAAATTGCGGTACTCCTCCGGCAGTGAGGAGAGTGAAGAGGTGCACAGGACCTTGGCTACCTTCTGGAAGCATGTCTCACTGCATTGTGATGACCAGGAGAGAACCCCAGCATGGAGCCAATCAAAAGAGGGGTTGTGCCTCTGTAACCAAGGATAACCAATAACCAGCAGAAACCTAGGTGAGGAAATAACTTGGAATTGGATTATCTCATGGTGAAGAGCCCCTACGGCCATGGACAATGGAACTGTCTCATGAGTCACATGGGCAGGCTGTAGAGGTCTCCCATCAATAGCCTCAATGGCAAGTGGAGTGTCACGCAGCTGCAGCGGAATCGAGTGCTGCGATACAAGGGCAGCATCAATGAACAGGCCTGCAGCCCCAGAGTCAATTAGAGCCTGTATCTCGGTGGATGACTCAGCCCAAGAAAGGGTGACCAAAACCAGGGGCTTATCCTTCTGGATAACTGGGGATGAAACAATGCCACCTAAGGTCTGTCTATGACAGGACCTCAAGGTTCGGGCATTCCCTGGACGGGTAGGACAAGACTTCAAAAAGTGACCTGCCTGGCCACAATAAAGGCATAATCTCTCCCTCCTCCTAAAGGCTCTCTCATCTGCAGAGAGATGCATGAAGCCCAAGTGCATGGGTTCATCCTCACTGACCGACTCGGTATTAGGAGGCATGGAAGGTGAGGAAGGCACGGATGGTTCTGCAAAGCTTGGAGGCAAATGAACAGGAGGCTTCCACAAGCGCTCCTTAGAGAGTCTTTCTCTGAGTCTGGAGTCAATGAGTATGGCAAACGTGATCAACCTCTCCAGCTCAGTGGGTATATCTCGGGCTGCTATTTCATCCTTGATGGAATCCGGAGACCATGAGAAGAAGCAGCCACAAGTGCCTCATTGTTCCAAGCAACCTCTTCTGCCTGAGTACGGAATTCAATGGCGTACAGTTCTCGTACTCTGTTTGATGGACATGAGGCATGTGGCAGCAGAAGAGGAGTGTGCGGGAACGTCAAATACCCCTTTAAAGGAGGCCACAAACTCAGGGTAACTCAAGACAACATGTTTTTGCGTCTCCCATAGAGGGTTTGCCCAGGCCAAGGCTCTCTCAGAAAGCAAAGATATCACGAAACCTACTTTGCTTCTGTCCGTGGGAAATGCCTGGGGCAGCATCTCAAAGTAAATCTCAACCTGGTTGAGAAACCCTCTGCATTGAACTGGATCGCCCCGAAAATCGCTGTGGAAGTGGAGTGGAACCAGACAATACTCGAGGTGGATGCCTGCACAGAGACTGGCGCAGCAGCAGGGATGGCCTGCAACTCAGGTTGTACTGGAGCACAGTGGGAGTCTCTAGGTGAGTCGTGCGACTCAGGAGCAGTTTGTAACGCTATGGCAAACTGATCCATGTGGTGATCTTGCTCATCCAATCTGGAAAAAATTACCAACAAGTGGATTGACTGTATCTTCTGAATTCATTGCCTACGCCTACTATCAGGAACCATGAATCAGACCAAGACAGAAGTATAGTTAAATCACACTTGTTTAATAATAATAAGGTAAACAGAGTAAACGTATTCAAAACAAGCCAGAGTACAGTAGCCGGATCGGGTAGTCAGCCAAGCAAATGTCAGAGAGCCAGAGATAAACATAGTAGTATAGCAAGCAGGATCAGGAGCCAGAAGGAACGTCAGCCGAGCAAGTCTTCAACAGGAATGCAGGAGAAAGTCTCTGTGATGTTGACAAAAGACAAAGGCAGAGATCAAGTGAGCTGGACGGCTTTAAGTAGGCAGGGCTGACGAGCAGGATCAACAACTGAGCGGCCAACACAGCGAAGGAAGGGCTGAGCCCAGCCCTGACACCTATACAGAGGCCTGGTTGAGAAGGACATTGGGGCCAATAATACATGGTGTCTCATCTAACTCCTCCTCTGGAGCACACCTGGCATTTCTTCTGACGTCTGTGGCCTATTTCACGGGGGGGGTTTCTTAGGAAAGTGGCGTTCGTGGAGTCTGCTCACGGAATCAGAGCAAATATTTTCTGGTGGGCTTTCAGGGTAAAAAAGGGTGGAGATTACTTGTTCCTGGTAGTGCAGATAGGATATGAGGGTCTCAGTAGATTTTTGGTAAATAACATAAGTGTTATACATGGAGGTGTATCACTGGTGACTGCAGACTTTTTATTTTATTTCGCTTTTAAGTGTTATATATGGCCAAACTGAAAAAATAAATGGACACTTTTTTATACCAATGATGGGATTTTCTTGTGGGATGGTAGGGTTCAACCATCTGGTCATTGAAGTCCACTCCCCCCATAAACAAATTATAGTCATAGATACAAGCTGGTTTCTGGATTGGGCCGTTTCTTCTGGAAACTTCTAAGTAGGTGTCATTATGGATTGTCGTGAGCATGTGGACATTTCGTCTGTCCCTCCACTTGACAGCCAATAGCTCCTGGTTCCACAAAGGTTCCACAAAGATGCGAGTTTTTGTGGGAAGCCCTTTCTATTGGCTCTTACTGTACCACATGCTGGGGTGTCCCTCCGGTGAAGATTGCGGAAGAGGGGCAAGCTTGTATAAAAATTATCCACATAAAGATGGTATCCCTTTCCAAGGAGTGAATAGACAAGCTCCCAGACAAGTTTGATGGCTGACTCCAATATACTCTGGACATTTAGGGGGATGCAGTTGGAAGTCCTTCCCTTCGTGCACCAGGAAGGTGTAAATGCAGGCCCGGATTTGCCACAAGGCCACCGAGGCAAGTGACATCCCCATCTCGGGGCGGCAGTGGTGCAGGGGGCGGCGCCGCTCCTGCGGCGACTTCGCAGCCGCCCCCCTATTCGGGCTGCCCATTAAACTTTATCAATGGCACCGGTGCCCGCAGAAAAGATGGCCGCGAGCCAACCACCCAACTGCGCATGCGCCGTTCTGAAGCCGGCCGGGCTCGGGAAAGCTCGTACGCGCTCGGCCCGGCGGCGCATGCGCAGTAGCGTGATTTCGCAGCCCGGCGCCATTTTTGAAAAAATCAATGTATTGTCAGCGGTGCGGGCGGCAGCGGGGGAGAGAGATGACATCTCTCATTGCCCGCACCGCTGTTCCGCCCTCCTCCTTCTGATAGAAGGCAGCATGGCATCCCCATCTGGTGGCAGGGTCCAGGGAGCATGGCAAGTGACATCCCCATCTGGTGGCAAGTGACACCCCCATCTGGTGACAAGTGACACCCCCATCTGGTGTCAAGTGACACCCCCATCTGGTGGCAAGTGACATCCCCATCTGGTGGCAGGCAGCATGGCAAGTGACATACCCATCTGGTGGCAGGCATGGTGGCAAGTGACATTCCCATCTGGTGGCAGGCAGCGTGGCAAGTGACATTCCCATCTGGTGGCAGGCAGCATGGCAAGTGACATTCCCATCTGGTGGCAGGCAGCGTGGCAAGTGACATCCCCATCTGGTGGCAGGCAGCGTGGCAAGTGACATCCCCATCTGGTGGCAGGCAGCGTGGCAAGTGACATCTCCATCTGGTGGCAGGCATAGTGGCAAGTGACATCCCCATCTGGTGGCAGGCATAGTGGCAAGTGACATCCCCATCTGGTGGCAGGCATGGTGGCAAGTGACATCCCCATCTGGTGGCAGGCATGGCGGCAAGTGACATCCCCATCTGGTGGCAGGCATGGTGGCAAGTGACATCCCCATCTGGTGGCAGGCATGGCGGCAAGTGACATCCCCATCTGGTGGCAGGCAGCGTGGCAAGTGACATCCCCATCTGGTGGCAGGCATGGTGGCAAGTGACATCTGGTGGCAGGCATGGTGGCAAGTGACATCCCCATCTGGTGGCAGGCATAGTGGCAAGTGACATCCCCATCTGGTGGCAGGCAGCGTGGCAAGTGACATCCTCATCTGGTGGCAGGCAGCGTGGCAAGTGACACGCGATGGTGGCAGGTGACACGCTCAGGGCTTCCAATGATTCTGCATTATGGTGAGTTGAACTATTTCATTTTATATTACAATGTAATGAAAGGGAGTAAATCCGGGCCTGTGTAAATGTACCCCGTGGCTCGGTCACAAAGTTTGTACATTTTAACCCCATATTGGGCCCTTTGGCTGGGAATAAACTGTTTGATGCCCAGCCTGCCTAGGAATATTACAAGGGACTCATCCACTATATATTCTCGTCGGGGGTATATAACTGGGGGAATTTTTCAGAGAAATAATTTAGGAGTGGCCGAATTTTAAATAATTTGTCAAAAGCTGGGTCATTTCGGGGAGGGCACTGGGTGTTGTCATTATAGTGGAGGCATGATCTTGGCATAATGGATGAGAAGAGTGGCATGTGGTGGATGGGGTTGGTAGACCAATAGGAGTACAATTTGTTTTTTTTGGTGAGTCCCATAGTAAAAATTAAGCCTAAAAACAATTTGAATTCCTCTACGGTAAGCTCTCTCCACTCAAGGGGATGGTCATAGCTATAGCCAGGGTTGCTTACTATGTACTGCTGTGCATAGAGGTTGCACTGGGCCACAATGGACGATAGTAAGTCTTCGGTGAAAATCAAATAAAAAAAAATCAAGCATGGCAAAATCATCAGTGTTCACCTGGACACTTGGCTGGGCGGTGAAAGGGGGCATTTTTGCAGCTCCGGACTTAGGGGGAAGCCACAGGGGGTTTCGAAGGGCATAGAGAAGGCTGGCATGGCCCCTATCCCTTTGGGGCTGAGATGACACCCTACTGGTGCTTGGCCTTTGTTGTAGTGGCACTGCGCTTGATGTGGACGGCACTGTGCTTGAGGTGAACGACACTGCGCTTTGAAGTGGACGGCACTGCACTGCTGGTAGTATTCTGCTGCTCCATGCCAGAATGCCTTCTGTTCATGGGCACACGTTCCTCTTCCTCTGTAGAAGACCCACTGCTTGTAACGGGTTCATAGGCTGAATCAGATGCTGACTGAGACTCAGACAGCTCCCTGCTGCTCTCGTCGCTTAGGCTGAGAATCTGGTAGGCCTCCTCACTGGTAAAAAATTTTTTTGCCATACTGGTGACTGTGTTGCGATTCTAGACAGGTGTGGCTGCACTGCTGGGTGCTGGTGAGGGTGCACTGCTGGGTGCTGGTGAAGGTGCACTGCTGGGTGCTGGTGCGGCTAAACTGCTGGGTGCTGGTGAGGCTAAACTGCAGAGTACTGATGTGCACTATTGGGCACTGTAGTGGCACTAATGAGTTGCATAGAGGGCATGGTATTGGCACAGATGGGCACAGTAGTGGCACAGATGGGCACAGGTGGCACCGATTGGCACTGTAGTGGCACTGATTGTACTGTAGTAGCACTGATGGTACAGATGAGCACGATGGTGGCACTGATGGGCACAGGTGGCACCGGTGGGCACAGGCAGCACCGATAGGCACAGACTGCACTGATGGGACAGGCGGCACTGATGTGGCACAGGCGGCACTAATGTGCCAGAGATGAGCACTGATTGGCTCTGGTGGGCACTGGTGGCACTGGTGTGGCACAGATGAGCACTGTAGTGACACTGGTGGGGCTCTGGTGGCACTGGTGTGGCTCTGGTGGCACTGGTGTGGCTCTGGTGTGGCACAGAGGTGGCACAGATCGCTCAGATGTGGCACAGTAGGAGCACTGTATAGCACTGCTGGGCACAATTATAATATTCACAACTTACAATATGGCACTCGACCGCTCTCCTCTCCACTCATGCTGTATCGGTGTGAGGAGAGCATTGAACTTCCACTGACCCTGCAGTGTTGACATTTGTGATCGCTCAGTCATTGGACGGAGCAATCACGTGGTAATGGGCCGCTGTCATTGGCTCTTTACCGCGATCTGTGCTGTGCCGGGTCCCATGGACCCGGTGAGCATGGATGTTCCTGCGTGCGTGCCCCAGGGGGCGGGCGGGAGTGCGATTCTGGGAGGACATCAATGTACGCCCTCCCAGAGTTATTGAGCCGCACTGAAGCCGTCATTCGGCTATAGTGCGGTCGGTAACAGGTTAAAGACCAGCCGCCTCAGTTGTACTGTGGCAGGTTGGCTCTCCTGGGCAAATTTCCGTCATTGTACGCCAGCCACTTTAAGACCTTTAGGGGGCGCGTGGTGCGACATCAGAGCCGATGCGCATGGCCAGCAGCCGCGATGTCCGGCGGCCACCTGCGATCGTTCCTGAGAGAGACAGAACGGGGATCTGTCAATGTAAACAGACAGATCCCCATTCTGTCAGAGGAGGAGAGACAGATCTGCTGTTCCTGTTCCTAGTGATCAGGAACAGCGATATGTCTCCACCTCCAGCCACTACATTCCCCCCCAGTTAGAAACACCTCCCTAGCCGATTCCAGACCAGCCGCCGCAGTTTTACTGCGGCAGGTTGGCTCCCCTGTGCAAAACCACATAACTTTAGGTGGGCTCACGGGGTCTGGATAGCAGGCGCGTGCGTGCACCCACTGCATAGTGGGGGTGCCGATGCTCGTGGCAGACGGTTGTGATGACCGCATGGAGACACAGAACAGGGACGAGTGTGTGTAAACATACACTTCCCTGTTGTGTTCTGACAGGAGCGACAGATCGTGTGTTCCTATTAGCTAGGAACCACGATCTGTCACTTTCTGTAGTTAGTCCCTCCCCCTTCAGTTGGAACCACCTCCCAAGGAACACAGTTAACCACCTCCCAAGGAACACAGTTAACCCCCTGATGTTAACCCCTTCACTGCTAGTGACATTTTTACATTAAGCAACACATTTTTAATCGCACTGATCGCTGTATTAATGCCAATGGTTCCAAAAATGTGTCAAAATTGTCCGATGTGTCCGCCATAATGTCACAGTCACAATAAAAATGGCAGATTGCCACTATTACTAGTAAAAAAATAATAATAATAAAAATGCTATAAATCTATCCCCTATTTTGCAGACGCTATAACTTTTGCGCAAACCAATCAATATACGCTTATTGCAATTTTTTTTACCAAAAATATGTAGAATACATATTGGCCTAAACCGAGGAAAAAAAAATGTTTTCTTTTATATATTTTTGGGGATATTTATTATAGCAAAAAGTAAAAAATAATGCGTTTTTTCAAAATTGTCACTCTTTTTTTGTTTATAGCGCAAAAAATAAAAACAGCAGAGGTGATCAAATACCACCAAAAGAAAGCTCTATTTGTGGGAAAAAAAGGACATCAGTTTTGTTTGGGTACAATGTCGCACAACCGCGCAATTGTCAGTTAAAGTGATGCAGTGCCGAATCGCAAAAAGTGCTCTGGTCAGGACGGGGGTAAATTCTTCCGGGGCTATAGTGGCTAGGGAACAATTACCTTACCACACCCCTTGATCGCCCCCTAGTTTTAACCCCTTCCTTGCCAGCGACATTTATACAGTAATCAGTGGCTATTTTTAGCAATGATCGCTGTATAAATGTCACTAGTCCTAAAAAAGTGTCAAAAGCATCCGATCTTTCTGCCACAATGTCGCAAATCGCCGCCATTACTAGTAAAAAAAAAATAATAATAAAAATGCCACAAATCACTCCTCTTTTTTGTAGAAGCTATAACTTTTGTACAAACCAATCAATATACGCTTATTGCGATTTCTGTACCAAAAATATGTAGAAAAATTCATATCAGCCTAAACTGATAATGACATTTGTTTTTTTTACTTTTTTTTTGAAAATTTATTATAGCAAAAAGTAAAAAAAAATGTTAACAAATTTTGATTATAGTGCAACCAAAAAACAAAAAACAAAAACGCAGAGGTGATCAGATACCACCAAAAGAAAGCTCTGTTCATGGGAAAAAAAGGACATACATTTTGTTTGTGTACAGAGTCGCATGATCGCATAATTGTCAGGTTTTTTTTGCCGTATCGCAAAAAATGGCCTGGTCATTAAGGGGCAAATCCTTCCGGTCCTTAAGTGGTTAAAATATGTCCTCAAGACAGAATAGGGAGAAGAAAAATTTTTGGGGGAGTTATTCCAAAAAAAAGGTCACCTTAAATTAAATTCTACTAAGAGGGAGCTGTTGGTACATTTATATATGAGGAACAAAAAAAGACATAAAAGCCTGACTGAGCTCAATTTCAATTGCACACACTGTGTGCTGTATCCATAAATAGGTTTAACAAGACCCAGTGATCTGACACATGTATAGAAATATAGAAATCAGCTTTATTAACCACTTCAGCCCCGGAAGGATTTACCCCCTTCCTGACCAGGCCATTTTTTTCGATACTGCACTGCATCGCTTTAACTGACAATTGCGCGGTTATGCAACATTGTGCACAAACAAAATGTATGTCCTTTTTTCCCCACAAATAAAGCTCTCTTTTTCTTTTGCACTATAAACAAAAAAAGGAGTGACAATTTTGAAAAAAAACACAATATTTTGTACTTTTTGCTATAACAAATATCCCCCCCAAAAAATATAAAAAAAAAACAAATTTCTTCCTTAGTTTAGGTCGATATGTATTCTTCTACATATTTTTGATAAAAAAAATTGCAATAAGCATATGATGATTGATTTGCGCAAAAGTTATAGCGTCTACAAAATAGGGGATAGATTTATGCCATTTTTATTATTTTTTTTTTTTTACTAGTAATGGCAGCGATTTGCGATTTTTATCGGGACTGAGACATTCCGGCGCACTCGGACACTTTTGACACTTTTTTGGGACCATTGACATTTATACAGCTATCAGAGCTAAAAATAGCCACTGATTATTGTATAAATGTCACTGGCAGGGAAAGGGTAAACACTAGGGGCGATCAAGGGGTTAAATGTGTTCCCTCACTGTGTGTTCTGTGGGGGGGTGGGAGTGACTAGAGGAGGAGATATTTTGTTGTTCCTACTTAGTAGGAACACACGATCTGTCTCGTCTCCCCTGACAGAACCGGGATTTGTGTGTTTACATTAGACATGTGCAATTAGTTTCGTACGAATGGGAAATTCGTACAAATTTCTAAAAATTCGTACATTCATAAGGATGTGAAATACGAATTTTTATGCATACCAATTTTGTACGAAATACGAAATTTCATTTACGAACTTCGGATAAATTTATCATAACAAACTTTCGTTATTGTTGCGAAAAGTTAACGAAACTAAAAGTTAAAAACCCAGGAAGTCAGCACAGCACAGGGATGGTGGGAGCCCCTCATAATGATAAATTTATCATAACGAACTTTCGTTATTGTTACGAAAATTTTACGAACCTAACGAAAATTCGTATTTTGTACGAATCCAAATTGAATTTTGGATACGAATTACGAATTAACTTTAATATGAAACGGAACGGAACAAAACAAATTTATTGACGGTGCACATGTCTAGTTTACACACACACACATATCCCCATTCTGGTTCTGTCACAAGCAATCGTGGGTGCCCGGCGGAGATCGCAACCCACTGGGCAATTGCATTGGCTCAGGGGACACACTACGGGCACGCCTGCAATAGCATCTTAAAGAGCCGGCGTACACCTACGGCGATTTGTGCAGCCGTGCCAACCTGCCACTGTATAACTGCGGCGGCTGGTCCGCTAGCAGTTAAACACAAATATCTAAACTGTACAAAACCCACGATCTATCTCATAAAAACATAAATTGACCAATTATTTAAAAATACACAAAACTATGGCAGCTGCAGGGAAGTTGTATGAACAACCTCCTCTCCCAAAAAGGGAAAAAAGAAAAACAAAAATATCAGCACACATTCATGAATATATTTACCCCAGTTTTATTCACTATTGTGAGACTTTTTTAAGATTGTACACTTTTTTAACAGTATTGCACACTTGTCATGTTACACCTATTGTTACTAGCCAAGCACAGTGTTTGCCTAATTACTTACAGATGTGGACAATGACGCCCCCGTGTGGCCAACACTGTTTGGGCTGTGATGTGAGATCTACTCAACTGAGGGTGATACAGTGGGCCACTGCATGTGGTTAATAACCCTTTCATGACTAAGCCTATTTTTGAAATTTGGTGTTTACAAGTTAAAATCCGTATTTTTTGCTAGAAAATTACTTAGAGCTCCCAAACATTATATATATATTTTTTAGCAGAGAATCTAGAGAATAAAATGGCGATTGTTGCAATATTATATATCACACCGTATTTGTGCAGCGGTGTTTTAAATGCAAATTTTTGGGAAAAGGGACATTTTCATGAATTAAAAAAAAAACAAACAGTAAAGTTACCCCAATTTTCTTTTGTATAATGTGAAAGATGAGTAAATAGATACCAAACATGTCACGCTTTATAATTGCACGCACTCGTACCTACTACGGTACCTAAAAATCTCCATAGGCGTCACTTTAAATTTTTTTTATGGATACCAGGTTAGAGTTACAGAGGAGGTCTAGTGCTAGAATTATTGCTCTCACTCTGACGATCGTGGTGATACCTCACATGTGTGATTTGAACACCGTTTACATATGCGGGCGCGACTTCCGTATGCGTTTTCTTTGCTGCGCAAGCTCGCTTGGACGGGGGGCACTTACATTTTTTTTTTCTTATTTATTTTATTTATTTTTGTATTCATAAATCGTGTTTAAAAAAAAAATAGATAACTTTTATTGCTGTCACAAGGAATGTAAACATCCCTAGTGACAGTAATCGGTGGTGACAGGTACTCTTTATGGAGGGATCGGGGGTCTAAAAGACCCCCAATCCCTCCTTTGCACTTCAAAGTATTCAGATCGCCATTTTCGGCGATTCTGAATACTATGTATTTTTTTTAAACCGGCGCAATTGGCAGCCGAGTAAACGGGAAGTGACGTCATGACGTCGCTTCCGTGTTTACGATTAGGAGGCTGGAACGAAGCCACTCACAGGGAAGGGAAGGGGATAACCTGTGAAGTTCATAAGGGTATCCTGTGTGGGACCAGTCCTTATGTATCCAGCTTAAAATTAGAGTGAAATGGTGTCTTATATGGTGAGAATCAAATACAACCTGGAAAACTCCCAGGGAGGGGCACATATAGTGCTCTTGTGGTTAATTAGCAAGGCATCTAGTGAGGTAATCCTCACTTAATTGGCAAATGTGAAAACTTCTCCAACTGTGTAATATGTGGTTTATCATTGCCCAGTGTGGGTTCCATCAGTGTAATTTGAAGAGAAACAAAAAGCCATTTACCACTCAAGTAACTTGATCCTGAAAAGTCCAAGCTGTGTTTGTGGCAATAAAGGTATATTAGTCCATATCCAGGATAATGTCAGTCCCTTAAAGGAATGGAGGAGGTAGGAGAGGAGTTATTCCAAAGGCTGGCTGCATGGGACCAAGTTGGAAGCCTGACCAGTTTTGCCAGATGTGCCGGCTGCTTCAGAGACAACTGTCCTCTTTCCATGTGAGGGATGTCTTTAAATATACCTAAAATGACCACTTTTGGTGCCAAAACTGCAGAAAGCGCAAATAAATGCACCCACAATGCTGTTGCCATGCATGTGCAGTAAGTGTGGCAGCTCCTACAAAATCCAGGGGACACCAGGAGGTAAAATAAACATCATTGTCTTCCAATTCTAGCACAAAACTCATGAAAAAAGAATACAAACTAAAATACAATATATAGAACACTGGCATATTGTATAAAGAGCCATATAATTATTCTAGATACTCAAGTAGTAATAATATATACAGGGTGTCAGATCACTATAAAGGTACCAAAAATAATACATAATATGTATCGGTATGAGTTCACAAGCAGGAGAGAGACATGTCAAGGACCAAGCACCCTAAATTATACACACAAGAGGGAGCTTAGATTAAGAACAGAACAAAAGACAAGCTATCGTTCAAGTCTGGGGGGTGAACCGGCCCCAATTCCCAAATACATTAGGTTTCTCTCTGCAGGATAATTTGATTAAAGTTACCTCCTCTAGGGTTGGGATTGACCACCTCCAACACCCAGCATTTTAATGATGTACTGTCTCTACTATGATTCAGATATACAGTTCCCATCCACAAGATAAGGACGTCATCGATGTACCTGTACCAGGACAGACTTCTGTCCAAGTACACCAATGACTTCCCCTCTCCACTGAAAAGCCAACTTCCTAGGTAATCATTGGCATATGCCGGGGCACATTTGGTGCCCATAGCAATGCCCTGTGCCAGGCTAAAAAACTTTTGATGAAATGTAAACTTGTTATGTGTCACGTACCTCGTATCAGAGCCTGACGGTAGAAGGATACCCTTCTTACAGCCCTGGCTCAGGGACCACTGGAGTTGCAACAGTGGCCAAGAGAGAGCAGTGAGGTAGGAGTGCCTGTGAGATCAGCTGCAGCTGGCACAGATGAGTAGTGATGAATCACCAGAATGGCTGGACTGTAAGTAGCAGCTGGAGGTGGTGGGTGCAGATGTGGGTAAGCGATCCCAGGCACTGGCAGGTACAGGATCAGGAGCAGGCTGGAGCTGGGTGAGACAAGCCGGGTCAACACGGATAATCAGGTATGTAATGCAGCAGGCAGAGAATAGTCGATAGACAGGCAGTGGTTGGCAGCAGGATGTCAGGCAGGTACTGGCTCATTAGGGTCAAGGCAAGTTGGGGTCGAGATAGGAGAAGAGGGAGCCGGGTCAATATAGGTAATAAAGGCAGGTACAGGATCAGAACTCAGGTATAGCTGCAGATCAGACACTGCACTAGTGCTGCTGCTGTCCTTTTAAAGGGCCATTGGTGCCAAACAGATTAACGTGCGTTCCTGTGCACATGCACGCGCTGCTGCCCGGCAGCCACACATAGGAACTTGTGTGTGCATGTGCGAATGTCCGCACATCTGCCTTGCTATAGGGCATCCCTGACATATGTGTTAATAGGAATTCCAAGTGTTCCAACACAAAATTGTGTCTACTTTTGTTCAGTGCTCGTGTATGTAGGACCTTCTGTATCACTCGTAGACTCCTGTCATGGGGTATCAAGGAATAGAGGGCCTCTATATCCAAAGTCAACAACAAAGTCTGTCGTGTAACCACCAGATCATGCAATACTGCGAGTAAATGCAGAATGTCTCTCACATAAGAAGGTTAATTAGTTACAAAGGGCTGTAGAATGCGATCAATGTATTTGTTACCACGTTCTGTGAGGGAACCTTGTCCAGAACTGATAGGACGACCTGGGTGATTCACGGCAGACTTATGGATCTTAGGCAGTACATAAAATACTGTTGTCCTTGGAAATTCCACTTTTAGCTACTCCACTATGTCTTTGTCAATGACCTTGTCACAGTGTGCCCTATGAATGATATTAAACAATGTTTTTTGTCTTGTTCCATATTTAAATGGGAGTGTACCAAGTCCCATTGGACAGAATATGTTCACACATATTCAAATATTTATCTCGGTCCATGAGTACAATGTTTCCCCCCTTGTCGGCAGATTTGATAATCAAGTCAACATTGTTATGTACCGTATTTATCGGCGTATAACACACACTTTTCCCCCTCAAAATCAGGGGAAAATCGTGGGTGCGTGTTATACGACGATCCCCCACTGATTGTGAGAGGAGCGAGCGCGGGCCGCCAAGATACATACATAGCCGAGTGTACTCAGCTAGGCTTGGCTAGTTCCGCTCACAGTCATGCCCAGTCCTGCCCTATGATGGACATAACACAGGGACTGGGCGTGACTGTGAGCAGAGCTAGCCGAGTACACTCGGCTATGTATGCATATCAGCGACGCTCAGCTTTGCTCACAGTCACCATCAGTCCCACTATTGGACTTGTGGTATGTCCATCATAGGGTGGGACTGCGAGAGGAGCTGAAAAGAGTCGAGAAGAGCTGAGATACACAGGACCGGCTCTGGGTATCTCGACGGCTCTATTTCTAAACTGAAGTGACACTGACAAGTCACTGCAGTTTAACTGCAGCCTGGGCAAAGTTGCAAATGATCTGACAAGGCTGCAGATGGACACTGATAAGGCTGCAAATAACATTGACAAGGCTGCAAATGACATTGACAAGGCTGCAAGGCTGCAAATGACACTGACAAGGCTGCAAGGCTGCAAATGACACTGACAAGGCTGCAAGGCTGCAAATGACACTGACAAGGCTGCAAATGACACTGACAAGGCTGTAAGGCTGCAAATGACACTGTCAAGGCTGCAAATGACACTGGACAAGTATGCAAATGACACTGACAAGGCTGCAGATGGACACTGATAAGGCTGCATTGATGGGCATTTAAATGTAAGTTTTTTCCTTAAAAAGTTTTTTCCTTAAAATTCCCTCCTAAACTTGGGGTGCGTGCTATACGTCGGCGCGTGTTATACACTAATAAATACGATAATTCCCAAAGGGCTTCATGTTCTTGTGAGCTTAAGTTATCATGTGTCTGTGGGTGGGGATTCAGAGTTCTAAGTTCCAGTACCACTGCTATTACAAAACATACAATTCTTGGTACTGCCGACAAGGGGGGGAAATATCTAGATCTCTTGTACAACCTGGTATCTCTGAGAAATATGGTGTCCACTGGAGGTATATTATCTCGCAGCGACTCACCACAAATCTCAAGGGCCAGGTTAAGCATAAGTTCAGTAAATTCATCATCGTTAGAAGGAAGGTTGTCTACTTGACTCTCCTCTCACAGGTCAATAAGGTCTCTTAATGTTCTATATTCCGACCTACTTATGCTCCACCAGTAGCTCAGGGGACCCAATGGAGACTGGCCAGCCCCCCTAGCATGTAGAACCTGTAATACCAATTTTCTTGCAAATAGTTATATATCCTTGACTATGTCAAAGACATTACATTCAGAAGAAGGGATGTTTGTGCTTGTGACAAAGATGTACCAGAAAGGTTAAAAACTTTCATGTCCTCCCATCCATCCAGCTGTTTACTACATATTGATCCATCCCATATGATTTGGGTTATAGGGTCATGCTGGTTAGGGTAGATGGACTTATTGGTCTCACTAGGAGATTACATGTTGTGGGACCCCCCGTCCTGTGTCTTGTGGGGTCCATTCTGGATGGACCCCCCTGGTTTGCATGTTGGGGGTGGCCTCCACTTGGTTCTTTTTATCTTATGTCTACTCCCCCTCTTTGGGTGTAAACCCCATTTTTTGACATACCGCCACAGGCCCCATCATCGGATGTAAACATTAATTCCCCTTCATCCCGGGTTAAATCCTTACCATTTTTGTGTCCTAGAGTGGCCACCTCTCCCTCCCCTACTCCCCTACCCCACCCATGTCTTGGGGGGGCGAGGGGGCTGGAGTCATCCAGTATGGGATTCTGACTCAGATTAACTACTCCATTCTTGTGTGGTGTAGCCCATTCTACCCTTTTTCAAGGCTATGTTATTTGACACATTGTGCCATTTATAGGCCCTACCCGCAACATAGGAAAATCTATCCCTCTCCAATTTAGTGTTTTTGTCTTTAATAAGATCATTGTTACGTTTTTCTACTGATACGCAAATCTCTTTTCTTTTTGAAAATAAGAGGGGATTTGTCTTGAGGGCACCAGGGACTCAAGTACTTCATTAAGTTACTATGTAACTAAGTTCTTTGTCAATATTTTTCAGTTGTTCTTCATAGAAATTCATTAGTAAAACAATCATATTTCTGGTACATTGTTGTACATTATCTTCCCATTTTTTACGGAAATCATTTGTAATCTCACAAATGCGTGGGAATATTTGTATCTGTAGCTCTCTTGGGTAAATTTGTTCATTCAAATATCTCCTAAAGAAATCAATATTCCACCACACTCGTTCATACAGATTGTTCATTTTGAATAGGGGCTCAATCATGTGTTTCTTATGCGTGTTGTCTTTAAGTACACTATCACCCTGTTAAATCTATTGTGTCCCAATACTTGGGATCCATCGTGAAAAAAAAAAGAGAGGGGGGAGGGAAAAGGCGAGCAGGAGTGTGTTATTATATTGCTATTATTCTATCTATTCTTGTGTATTGAAAAGTTTATTGTTCCTTTTTAAGTGTATCTATCGTTTTAATCCATCGAGAACACAAAGGCATATCTAACCCACCTATACTGATTGGGAAAAGGGAAATTTAAAAATGTGTCCTCGAGACAGAATAGAGGAGGAGAAAAAATTTTTTTTTGGAATTATTCCAAAAAAGGGGTGAACTTAAATAAAGTTCTACTAAGAGGGAGCTGTCGGTACATTCATATATGAGAAACAAAAAAAAAAAAAAGACATAAAAGCCTGACTGAGCTCAACTTCAATTGTACACATCGTGCGCTGTGTCCATAACTAGAAATATAGAAATCAGCTTTATTAAACACAAATATCTAAACTGTACAAAATCCACTATCTATCTCATAAAAACATAATTGGCCACTTATTTAAAAATACACATTACCAAGGCAGCTGCAAGGAAATTGTATGAACAACCTCCTCTCCCAAAAGGGGAAAAAAATAAAAACAAAAATATCAGCACATATTCATGAATGTATGTGCTCCAGTAGGGAGGTATGATTTGTGTCAACTAAATAAAAAATTGTGTGACATTGCCTCCTCTATATTATAAAGTGATGATAGATAGCTTATGGCTGAATGTTGCTGAAGGTTCCTTGAAGAGGAATCTATGGTGTAATATGTTCAAGAGCAAATTTAAAGTTGAATGTTGTACAGAGTCCATTAAGGGATCTCTCATGGATATGGATAAGAAAAACCAAACTCTGTACAACATTGCATTGCCTACTAGGGATGAGCCCGATGTTCGAGTCGAACATAAGTTTGACTCGAACATCGGGTGTTCGCCTGTTCGCCAAACAGCGAGCAACATGCAGTGTTTGCACCAAATACGAATGCTGCCGGAACACCGTTAAAGTCTATGGGACACTAACATGAAAAATCAAAAGTGCTAATTTTAAAGGCTTATATGCAAGTTATTGTCAGAAAAAAGTGTTTGGGGACCTAGGTCCTGTCCCAGAGGACATGTATCAATTTTTTTTTTTAAATGGCCGTTTTTTTCAGGAGCAGTGATTTTTTTAATGCATAGTGAAACAATAAAAATTAAATATTCCTTTAAGTATCTTGCCTGGGGTGTGTCTATAGTATGCCTGTAAAGAGGCGCATTTTTCCCGTGTTTAGAAGAGTACCACAGCAAAATGACAATTCTAAAGGAAATGAAAAACTGATTGCGGCTGTAATGTATTGTCGGGTCTCGGCAATATAGATACAGATAATTGATAAAAAGAGCATGGGATCCCCCCTATTCATTACCGGACCCTTTGGGGTCTGGTAATGAATAAAAAGGGGAACCCCAAATCAAAATTGAAAAAAAAATTGCGTGGAGGCCCCCCTAAAATCCATACCAGGCCCTTCGGGTCGGATTTGTAAATTAAAGGGAACCCTGTGCCAAATTTTAAAAAAATGGCATAGGGGTCCCCCCAAAATCCATACCAGACCTGGATTTTATGGGGAACCCTGTGCCAAAATAAAAAAAAATGACATAGGTGGTCCCCCCCAAATCCATACCAGGCCCCTATCCGAGCACGCAACCTGGCATGCCACAGGCAAAGAGTAGGAACGAGAGAGCGCCCCCACTCCTGAACCAAACCAGGCCACATGTCCTAAACATGAGTAGGTGGTTGTGGGGGTCTGCAGGGGGCTCATTGGAATCTGGAAGCCCCCTTTAACAAGGGGACCCCCAGATCCTGCCCTTCTCCTGTGTGAATTTGTAACGAGGTACAAATGTACCCCTATCATTTCACAAAAAAGTGTCAAGATGGTAAAAAAGACAAGAGACAGCTTGGGACAAGTCCTTTATTTTTTTTAAAAAAGGGGGCGTGGTCTGGCCAAGCAGGAAGATGGCCACGTAACTGGAGAGCTCCTGCCATTGACAGTCTTTTGACTAAATTACCGGAGGTATTTACACAACAAAACCCGCTCCTTACAATGGGAACAGCTTCCAGACACTCCTCAGCTTCTAGATCCCGCTCCCCTAGAGAGCATACTGGGGGAATCAGTTAGAATATCCCAGGGATGTTCCGGTCACAAAGGGGCAACATGGCATCCTCCTGCCACAGACCACCTCCAACCTCGGAGCCACTACAGCCAGGTTCCCCTCCCCTACCTCAAACCTCCGCTCCGACACTCATGGATGACAGCAGCGCTCCCGCCCTGCCGTACCTCAACATCCATGATCTGAGGACCATAGCCGCCGACATCAAGGATACCCTGTCAGCGGCCATTGCTGAACTGCGCATAGACATACATACGCTGACTGACAGGGTTCATAAAGTGGAACAAGTTACAGAGCAACATGACCATGTACTTTGCAAAGCTACTAGATGGATCGACACACACACCATGCAACTGAGAGAAATCCAGAGTCATGCCGAGGACCTCGATAATAGGGGTTGCCGTCACAACCTCAGGATTAGAGGAATGCCTGAAGCCATAACCGCAGAACATCTCTCTCCGCCTCAAACACAAATCACCATGGAAAGAATACACAGGGCCCTACGCCCCAAAGGCAGGGAAACAGATCCCCCGAGGGATATCATTTGTTGCGTCGTGGATTACAGACTAAAAGAAGAAATCCTCAGGCAAGCTAGAAGCAGGCAGCAATTACAACATGAAGAGACAACCATCCAGATCTTTCAGGACTTATCCAGTATAACGCTGCAGCACTGCAGAGATCTTAAACCGATACTGGATGTCCTGCGCACAAAAGGAATCCAGTACAGGTGGAAGTTCCCCTTCTGCCTCTCGGCTACTCACCAGGGTCGCACCGCCATGCTGAAAGTCCCAGAAGATCTGCGTCCATTCTGTGACACTCTGGGCATCCCCCTAGTGAACGTACCTAACTGATACGCAAAATTCCGCCATTCGACTGTAAGGAAACATACACCACAGGAAGAACCGATGGAGGCTCAAGATGTACGGATCCGCAGATGAAGATCCTCATCTGGCAATAGAAGACACAACCCACACCATGGTACACAACATGGCACTAGCCCCTCTGACTCTCCGCGGTCTCAAAGAGCCAGGCGGGATTACTGAGATGGGCGCTCTACTGATCCCTTCCTTGATTGTTTGTTGCCATGTTGCGGCACAGTTATGTAACCTTTGCTTTCAGTTGTGTTATGTTGAATGTGCGTTTACCCAATCACTCCGTTGTCGTTAAATGGCACTGGCCAAAGGGAACTGAGTTCACTAAAACAACCTTGGACAGCTGAATTGTGACACCGCTGAGAAGGAGGTGCATGCAGCCCGCTCTCCCCTCTCTTCCATCGCCCTGCCACGGACATCCCATCACCTGAATCTCCGATGACTGACGATGAACTAACCTAATTATATGCCACCTCCGATTGTCCTTGCATTGTTCGCCCGGTCCTTACTCATCACCCTCGCCTGACTCCTGCTCCTTCTACTGGGACTATCCTGTACCTACAATGGATGACATCTTCTCCTCCTGAACACTGCTACCCTCCCAATTATCTCTACTTGACTACAGTAATTATAGCTGTGCAAGTATGTTTTGGAGTGGGTAATGTATGACAGGATTTACTGTGAATGAGTCACTGTGTGTTGTCCAGCCTAATTTAAATACTAATGGGTAGTTGTGGCTTTGATACTACAATGGCCTATATTTCCCAGCATACTGTGCAACATCACACTCTAGGTTCCCTGCATATGCTGTCCACTCATAACACTGGGGATTTTACCATTCTTTATTTAGCATTTATTTATTAGCAGCAATTTTCCTCTTCCTTTACTAGCTACCCCTACCGCCCTTATGACACAACGCATGATAGTACAGATCCCAATGCTTCGGCCTTTTGATGGGAGGGTACAGGAGGAATTACAAATGGCTCAAACTCCTTACATGCTCTCAGTGTTCTGAGACGTGATCTCCTGAATTGATTGCAGCCCATTATGGACGTACACCTCCGCAGGATCAGCCTGCAAGGCGTCAATTCCCCATAGATATGGAAAATACCTATGTAAGATAGGAGAATGAGGCACACACGACAGTCAGGTATCTAGGCTAGCTAGAAATCTCCACCTATCCTCATACCATTGGCTACTAACGGGTTTGAACTCCTTATGCTACTAGGTGATGTTGACTCTTTAACTTCCAGGCACTCAGATACACTCTGAGGCTCACAGATCTTGAGACAGGACACTTGCTCATCTAATTCTGCTCCCACTTGTCTATCAGTTAATTGCTCCAGCAGTATATCTACAGCTCTATGGCTGTTCATTACCACACATGTCACTTTGGCACATAGCGGGTGGTGGGGACATCAAGGCTGAGGGACTGTTACCAAGATCAAATGTATAGTTATTCACAGCTTCCTCCAAGACTCTGATAGAGCTGCAGGAACTTTGTGATTGAAGATTCTCATAACTCAGCAATGTTTGTGATACAGTTTAATGTTCATTTCATACTCTTTTCTTGTATTCTTTAACCTTCTTAACTTACTTCAGTATTTTAGGAGCCTGATATACATAGTGACCATAAGAATACTCCCCTACCAGGTTCAACACCTCCCTGTGCACACATACGCACTGAGTGTAATGCTCTTTATTCACATCTGCTGTAGTTGACATGTCAGAGCTTGGTTAATTCCTTATGCACCTGCACTCTTGACACATACCCTTGTGGCTTCCTTAACTATCCCATGCTCTCTCGCTCACTCCTCTCAATGTTCAAACAACTCATAACATACCCCTCATAATTGTTACATTTTCTCCTATCTTTGACAATCACTAGCCTCCACTTGTCTGCCTCTAGGACTGGTAACAGCGGGCTTGCTCGCTTTTGGAAATATCTTCTGTGCTAGGTACTTGCCAACCCCCACACGGTGCAGTGGAACGGTTTGGACCTGAGTTCAGGCCTGATTCCTCTGACGACACACCATACACATTTCCCCTCTACCAGCAGAGGAGGTTACTTAAATACTCCTCCCTCTCCCCCATTTTGCCATAATACGCAGACAAATAACTTACCACTTGCTTTCTCTAACTTCGGTTATTAACCACTTATATATCAACAGCTCCAAATGAGCACCTCCTCCCCTCCGTTGGTGGTGGACACTCCAACCCATGACATAAAGGGTTGCATTAGAACATCGCCCAACTCCCAAGTGAAACTCTGTTCCTTGAACATGCGTGGGCTTAACATACCTGAGAGAAGATCTCAGCTACTACACACCTTAAGGCAAAACAAAACCCAGATAGCATTTATCCAAGAAACCCACTTCCGCTCAGACAACATTCCAAAACTCTACAATCGCCACTACCCTACGGTTTATCATGCCTTCAATAATGAATCTAAAACGAAAGGTGTTGCGATTTTGATAGCAAAGAACTGCCCCTTACAAGTGTCAGAGGTTAAAAGAGATGCTAACGGTAGGTTTCTTTTCCTCAAGGGGACCCTCCATAACAAACCCATAACATTAGCAAACTTGTACGCACCCAATACAAAACAAGTTCTATTCTTCCGTGAAACTCTCCAACTGTTAACTGAATTTTATTCAGGCCTCCTCATTGTTGGTAGAGATTTCAACGTGGCACTCTCCCCTTCACAAGATTCATCCACAGGGGCATCCTCCATGCCATACAGAGCCCTTAGGGCCATCAAAAAACACCTCCGAGAACTGACCTTGCATGATGCTTGGCGAACACTACACCCGAATGAGAGGGACTTCACGTTCTACTCTTCACCCCACAATAAATACACAAGAATTGATCACTTCTTCATATCCCAGTCAGACCTCTCACTCCTTTCGAAGGTTTCCATTGACCCAATGGTTCTATCTGACCATAACCCCGTATCTATTACTCTAGACATACCGGCAATAAGATCCAAAAATATGATCTGGCGCCTAGATAACTCAATCCTAACAGACGCTGACATCACTCAAAAACTTAACACATGACTAATACCATATTTTGCGGAAAACAACTCTGAGGACTCAAAAAAATCCAGCATATGGCCAGCACATAAATGCGTAATACGTGGAGAAATCATCTCTCTGACTGCCAACAGACACAAACTCAAAAGGAATCGCATCGCTGCCCTGTCTGAAAAAATTCATACTTTGGAACGAGCGCATAAACTCTTGCTGGCCACCAAATCCCTTGTTGAGTTGGTAAAAGCTAGGGAGGATCTTCTTGTAGAACTAGGTAAATCCCTGAAACGCAAATACGTTTTAACACAAAAATTGTTCTATGAGTTCGGAATTAAATCAGGAAAATTACTAGCCAGAGCACTACAATCTAGGAAAGCGGCAAATACCATACACACAATCAAAGACCCATCAGGCACTTCTTTTGTCTCATCGGAAGGTAATGCCAACCAATTTGTCCAATATTTTTCCGATCTTTATAATCTACACTCCTCCAAGGAGACGGGTAATACTCCAGAAAGACAAGCTGCAATTAGAGATTTTTTAACACAATACTGCCCATCTTCTATTGCATCAGAAGACGCAGCAAGTCTTGACCTTTCCATTAGTTCAGATGATATTAAAGCAGTGCTAAAACAACTTAAAACGGGTAAAAGCCCAGGCCCAGATGGTCTGACTGAGTTACTATAAGACTTCCCACGACATACTTACCCCCCACCTCGCTACGACATTTAATGCTCTCTCTTCCTTGTCACAAATCAATAAAGACCTACTCGAAGCCCACATTACACTCATACCTAAACCAGGCAAAGATTAGACGTTGGTATCTAACTACAGACCGTTATCTCTCCCTAATGTCGACATGAAAATTTATGCCAAAATTCTCGCCAATCGTATATTCTCTTTCCTCCCCAAACTGATCTCACTCGACCAGGTCGGCTTCATCCCTAGCAGGGAGGCTAGGGATAACACTATAAAAGCTAACAACATTCACCATTGGCTTTCAACATCCTCCAAACAAGGTTTTTTTTCTGTCCCTTGACGCGGAGAAGGCGTTCGACAGGGTGGCATGGGACTACATGGTGGCAGTGCTACAGGCTATGGGGTTTCCGGCACACTTCCTCCAATGAATCCTGGCATTATATGCTTCCCCCACAGCCAGAATAAGGGTCAATGGCCACCTGTCGGACGCCTTCTCCGTC
This sequence comes from Lithobates clamitans, assembly GCA_037952925.1. Lineage (NCBI taxonomy): Eukaryota > Metazoa > Chordata > Amphibia > Anura > Ranidae > Lithobates > Lithobates clamitans. Next base: position 1,002,898 of record JBBGZY010000901.1, read on the forward strand.
TCGAATGGCACTCGACAAGGATGCCCACTATCCCCCCTCTTCTTTGTACTCTCACTGGAACCTCTACTACACAAACTTAGGGCCAACCAAAATATAATGGGAATTGATATCAGACACAAACACTACAAACTAGCGGCATACGCCGACGACATTCTTCTTTTACTCTCCAACCCTTTAATCACTATACCTAACCTACTGCAGGATTTTACCCTCTTCCACAAATTATCCAATTTGAAAATAAACTTTACGAAATCTAAAGCCCTCAACATCTCCCTCCCATCAACGATAGTATCTCAATGCCAAGCTAATTTTCCATTTAGCTGGGAACCACACGCCCTTACGTACTTGGTTATTCAAATACCCACCAAGGTTACTGAACTCTATGACAGAAATTACTCCCCCATACTCCAAAATATAAAAATTATTATATATTTTGTCCCAATCAAACTCCCACCAATGTTTTTTAAAACTTAGTCAAAAGACTTTGCAGAAATTTTATATGGGCCCATAAATCTCCAAGAATCGGCTGGGATAGAATGATTCTCCCCAAAAAGTTAAAGGTGGGCTAGGCATACCGGATATGCATAGATACCACACTGCCTGCCACATCACCAGATTAATTGACTGGCACATACATGCACACTCTAAGGACTGGATCACAATTGAGGATTCATGTGCCCAAACTCCTCTCTCCCACATGCCATGGATTAGCACTAAGGCCACCCCTAAGGAACACTAAACACATCCGCTAACAGGACCTACACTGAATAGCTTCAGAAACACTTGCCACTCTCTCAAATTGACTCCCTCACCGGGGCCAATGACACCTCTGACTGGCAATCCTGACTTCCCCCCTGGCCTCCTAGAAAACAATATGCATTTAGCTAACACAGAATTTACACTGAGAGCACATCACTTCTTTCACAATGGCTCAATCATCCCATTCACTGACCTGCCCTCTCGATTCCCAGATGGTAACATCCAGATTTTCTCTTAATCTCGACTGTATATTCCATACTTTTCAGTGAGACCGACAACAAATCCAACACGGTCAACCAGAGATGGGATAGAGAGCTTAACCTAGACCTTACCAAAGAGGAATGGGAGCATATATATGAGCATATTCATAAAGGCTCTATTAACATTTCAGCACAGGAAAACAATTATAAACTGTACTCAAGGTGGTACCGCACCCCGAACGAATCCATGTATTTCATCCAACTATATCACCATTGTGCTGGAGATGTAACTCTGAAGTGGGCTCTCTTCTTCATGTATGGTGGGACTGTACTCACATAAAACCATTCTGGGAAAAAGTACACAACATGATCACTCACATCACTACTTATACCCTAGACTTTACTCCCGCTCAATATTTGCTACACCACATGTCTCTACCACAATCCACTTACAGGAAGTCTCTAATGCTTCACCTCATCAACGCAGCTAAACAATATATTCCATTACGTTGGAGAAACACTACTTCACCCACATTATCTGATTGGCTGAAACGTGTTGAAAAAATAGCAGAGATGGAGGACTTAATACACCAAGCTAAAGACAACCCAACAAAATATACTTGGGCCTGTTGGATACACTTTTGAGAATCCACATAGTTTAAGACATTACTACTTGACCCACAACCCGGACTCACACTGGCAACTAACTGACACACCCAATAGATGCTTACCCTAGGCTGTGGTTGGAGTGTTTGTCATGTCCATACCCACTCACTTTAGTTTCTACCCCCGCAATGCACATATCATGCTTTCTTACGCTACCTATATATATTTCTATCTATCCTACCTATATTCTCATCCCACAGAAAAGTGCGGATTGTACCCCTGCCCTATCTGACATTAGATCTCCCTTCTAATTTCAGACTAAAACCTACGACATCTCTGGCTTCCCTCCCCCTACTTTAATCCCCTACATTTTTTTACAGACATAAAAATACTGTGTGCCCTACAAGATTTAGAGGGAACACTGTGCCACATAATGGACCATCATTAATAATATCACACATTGGGTAACTACTACCCTCCCAAGCACCCTCGTTAGGGGTGCTTGGGCTGGGAGTGGTCTTGCCTCGATCCACATACCATTACTGGATACACCCTCAAAACACCATCACCAGTGCATATTATCTTTAGACAGCTTCAATTCTACTGGGATAGCTACAGACTATTCAAGGTTATCTGACCTTTCATGTACTTAATAATAAACATTCTTATTGATTTACGAACAAACTTTTACTTCTCCCAATGTTACTCTGTACTCAAATTAGGAATGCCTTAACCCTGAAGCTAATAGATCTCTTTATCGAATTTGTTGTTTAATGATTTACCTCTGTAAAATTTTACTATGTACTGTTATCTCATTTGTACAACTCATGTTATCTTGAATAAAAATTTATGAAACAAAAAAAATTCAAACAAAAAAAAATGTCCCACAAAGTAAGTTTGCGCCGCCCGACAGACCAAAAAAGAAAAAAAAAGCATCAACCGACCTGCCTCCATGGGAGGCTCCACCATCTGACACGTCTTTGCTGAGACAGCTCTTATATAACTGAGGGCGGGGCAACCTGGTGATTTGACCGGGTGACCCCGCCCCCCTCTGATGCACAGGGGCTTCCCCATGGCGTCAGAGGGGAGCAGGGCCACCCAGTGATGTAACCGAGTGACCTTGTCCCCCTCTGACTCCACGGGGAAGCCCCCGTGCATCAGAGGGGGGCAGGGTCACCCAGTTACATCACTGGGTGGCCCCGCCCTCAGTTATATAAGAGCTGTAACAGCAAAGATGTGTCAGATGGCGGAAGCCTCCCATGGAGGCGGTTCGGTTGAGGCTTTTTTTTTCTCTTTTTCGGTCCGTCGGCGGCGACATTTTTATTTTTTTATTTTTAATAAAGGATTTGTCCCAAGCTATCTCTTGTCTTTTTATCATTTTGACACTTTTTTTGTGAAATGGTAGGGGAACATTTGTACCCCGTTACCAATTTACACAGGGGGGAGGCCAGGATCTGGGGGTCCCCTTGTTAAAGGGGGCTTCCAGATTCTGATAAGCCCCCCACCCACAGACCCCCACAACCACCAGGCAAGGGTTGTGGGGGTGAGGCCCTTGTTCCCATCAACATGGGGACAAGGTGCTTTGGGGGCTACCCCAAAGCACCCTCCCCATGTTGAGGGAATGTGGCCTTGTACGGTTCAGGAGGGGGGCGCTCTCTCATCCCCCCTCTTTTCCTGTGGCCTGCCAGGTTGCATGCTCAGATAAAGGTCTGGTATGGAATTTGGGGGGACTCCTACGCATTTTTTTTTTTAGATTTGGCGCAGGGTTCCCCTTAATTTACATATCAGACCCGAAGGGCCTGGTATGGATTTTAGGGGGACCCCCATGCAATTTTGTTTTAACATTTTGATTCGGGGTTCCCCTTATTATTCATACCAGACCCAAAGGGCCTGGTAATGGATGGGGGGATCCCATGCTCTTTTTTTCAATTATCTGTATCTATATTGCCAAGACCCGATAATACATTACAGCCTCGATCAGTTTTAAATGACAATTTTTCCTTTAGAAATGTCATTTTTCTGTGGTACTGTTCTAAACACGGGAAACAAGTGCTTTACAGGCATACTATAGACACCCCCCAGGCAAGATATTTAAAGGAATATTTAATTTTTATTGTTTCAGTTTAAGCATTAAAAAAGTCACTGCTCCCGAAAAAATGGCCATTTTTCAAAAAAAATTTTTGCATTGATACATGTTCCCTGGGGCAGGACCCAGGTCCCCAAACACTTCTAATGACAATAACTTGCATATAAGCCTTTAAAATTAGCATTTTTGATTATTCATGTTCATGTCCCATAGACTGGTGTTCATGTGTTCTGCCAAATTTTTTGCCTGTTTGCATGTTCTGCTGCAAACTGAACAGGAGGCTGTTCAGCTCATCCCTAATGCCTACCCCATGCCCAGGGTTGATGAGTTGAGGAATAAGCTGGCAGCTGCATGACCCTGAGACATCTTCATCCAGACAAGGTTGTGTGCGACAACAGCACTAACCTGCTTGCTACCCTTTGCCTTGGAAAAAAACACATTTACCCTGCCTGCCACATGCCCTCAATCAGGAGTTGCAGCAGCTTATTACGAAGTACCCTAGCTTTCTGGACATCCTTTTGTTAAGCCTTAAGGGTCTTTGGTAACCTTCAAATGGCCATACCTGGCCATGGCTCACCTGGCAGAAAACCGTCACTAACACCAGTCACCTGACATGCTCCTCATTTATGATTAAATCACACTATGGAACTTAACATTGGCCATGTTGCCAAAGCTGCAACAACATCAGCATGACATTAAGGAGTGCCTATGCAATTATCCTCACAGACAATTATGTGCAACTAAGAGAACAAACTCTGGGGATCTGGGGTACCACATCAATAGCTCATCATTTAGGACATTTTGCAGCATTTTGGCATATTTTGAATAAGTGGCCAAAATGGTGAGCTCTGATGCGGTAATGATTAGAAATACAATCCCTTTCATGTGCCCAAAGGCTGACGGAGTTGACATAGTTTGCCTGGGATGATCCAGATTTCCTTGATGACCCTCCCACCTTGAGTCAACAACTCCAAACAGACCGATGGCTCTCACCATCCATTGTGAACTTTGATCCACATTGTGTTATTCCTCTTATTCAGCTGGGGCCCAGATGACCTAGGCACCTCAGTTTTGTGCCTTTCCAATTGCTAATTGCACCCACTGGATCTGGTTACCCCCCACTATCCCCTCCCCATTTTATGTTACTTTACCCCTGAAGGCCTTTCACCTTGGGCTGCCCCAACTGAGAGATAGCAGCACCGGATTATGGAAAACTGGAACTTTAAGTATGTTATTAGGCCTCCTGAGTATTATGCCATCTGCCCCCCCCTTTTTTTTATTGTGTATGCTTCCCAAATGCTACTGTCGGTGAGAGCATCCTGATGCTCTAAGAGGGGAGGTCCCTCCCAAAATGATCTGGATATCCCCATTTGGTTTTTGAGGATGCCTTGCTCATTGTGGATTGCAGGTTGCGACCCTTTACATTTAAGTTGAGGTCTGGCAGATCCGGGCTTCAGAGTTTGATAATGCTTTTGACTCATAGTGATCCTCTGTATGTTATGATTACCTTTATCTGTTTTGGTTACCAATGAAGGTTTATTGGCTGGTTTCCTGCCTTTGGTCACCCCATTTGTGTGTGGGTGTCCCTGGGTGCCGATAACCAGCTGCAGTAGCAAAGTTACATTAATATGGTTATGAGGTTGTTCCTTTCTCTTTGCGGTTGAGCATTTTAAATGTTCTTTTAATATGCTATGTGCCAAATGTTTTTTAATCATTCATGACAATTCTACTATAGAAAGTTGCAGAGTGGTTCAGATGGGCCACTGCTCCCCCAGACCAACCCTTGACCCCTAGTGGGCCTACTATTCGCAACTATGTTGTAGGGATCTTTTTTGCTCCGAGTATTACTCAATCTTTTTACGTTTTTATACGTGATCCTTTTTTCTTGTCACACGCTTGACTCTTTTTTCCTTTCACCCTTTTTCCCTTTCTCTGAGTCCGTGGGGTTTGTGCTCGGAGGAGCCAAGTTATGCTTTTTCTCATATTTACTATGACACTAAATTAGTTGTCCCTGAATGTTCAGGGCATGATATCTCCTCAAAAAAGTGTGAAAGTTGTTAAATACCTCAAGAGGCAGCAGATAGATATAGCTTATTTGCAGGAAACCTTTTTTAAACTGCCTTTTGAGCTAAATATATTGATGTTCAATATACCCAGTTTTTTTTTTGCCAATGCTCCGACCAAGTAAAAAGTGGTGCTCATTGCCTTCCACAAATCGGTTCCTTTCAGGTGCACTAAACAGATCCAGACAGTAGGTATCTGTTACTACAAGGTACCATTCAGGATACAGGGATTACTATCATGACCTATTATGCTCCTAATTCACCCCGGGACCTTTTTTGACCCATGTCTGTTGCTTACTGGCATCCCACCAAAAGGGTGCTCTCCTTCTTGCGGGAGATTCCAATCTGGCTTTGAACCCTTCTTTGGACAAATATACCTCGGAACGCGCTGTCCCCTCCCCTGAAGCTAAGAAATTTGTTTGCGTTTTACAAATTATGATCTGGTCGATCTCTGGAGGGAGTTTCATCCCCTGGATAAAGATTGAATGTTTTATGCACACCCCCATCATTCTCACTCTAGAATAGATCATATGTTTATGTTAAGGAAGCATCTCCCCTTAGTGGTATCTACTTCTATTCTTGTCGCCCCATGGCCAGATCATAGTTACATAGTATAGAAAGAGAGAATAGGGCTTGGACTTTTTGGGCACAACCAGTTATACAAAAATATATTTTATTAGAAACATAAAATTTCCATAATCTCTAAAAAAAACACATTAATAGATCAACACCTAGTCTACAATACCGCTACTGTATATACATAGTAGGTTACATAGTAGGTGAGGTTAAAAAAAGACACAAGTCCATCAAGTCCAACCTGTGTGTGTGATTATAAGTCAGGATTACCTTGTATAATCCTGTATGTTTTGGTCTTTCATGTGCTTATCTAATAGTTTTTTTAAACTATTGATGCCCCCCGCTGAGACCACTGCCTGTGGAAGGGAATTCCACATCCTGGCCGCTCTTACAGTAAAGAACCCTCTACGTAGTTTATGGTTAAACCTCTTTTCTTCCAATTTTAATGAGTGGCCACGTGTCTTGTTACCCTTCTGCAAAAAAGTTCTATCTCTATTGTGGGGTCACCAGTAGGGATGGGCCAACGGTTTGGCACAAGCATAAGTTTGGGCCGAACTTTCGCTGTTCAGTCGTTTGGCAAACAGCCGAACAAATGGGTCATTTGACCATTTGTTTGGCTCCCCAAACCGACCACAATGCGTTGCAGCGCTGAACAGTGCATTGCAAGCCCTGATTGGCTAAAGCTTTCACTGCTTCAGTCAAACAGGGCACAGAGCACTGTCAGAGTATTGATTGGACACTGTCATCATGACTTTATCCAATCATGGCTCATTCCCGCCCCACAGCATAAAAGTATTCTTTCAATGGCAGCCATTTTCAGTGTGATTTCGGCGTGGAGAGAGATAGAACAGGGCTCTGTTCAGTGCTATTAGTTAGTTAGTGTGCTATACTGTGCTATTTTGCTTCAATTGTCAGTGTAGAATACTAGTTTAGTGTCAGTCTAGGGATAGTGTGAGTGTAGTGAGAAGGACCATCATTCAGGTTTGCATAGTGTGCAGCTAGAGTAGATACAGCTCGGATAGTTTCACTGTAGTGTAGTGAGACCGTGTCATTCATACATCCATTAGTGTAGAGTAGGGACATTTCATATAGTTTCAGTGTAGTGAGACCGTGTCAGTAATATTTGCATTAGTGTATAGCTAGAGTAGGGACAGTTCAGATAGCATCAGTGTAGTGACGGTTGAACACTGTCTATTTGATTGTGTTACTGCCAGTTTAATGCCATTTACTTCTGTGTGCATTACTGCCAGTTAAACGCCATTAAGTTTTGTGCGTTACTGCCAGTTTAATTCCATTTACTTCTATGTTCGTTACTGCCAGTTTAACACCATATAGTTTTGTGTGTTACTGCAAGTTTAACGCCATTTACTTCTGTGTGTGTTACTGCCAGTTTAACGCCATTTACTTCTGTGTGCGTTACTGCAAGTTTAACACCATATAGTTTTGTGCGTTACTGCAAGTTTAACGCCATTTACTCCTGTGTGCGTTACTGCCATTTTAAGGCCATTTACTTCTGTGTGCATTACTGCAAGTTTAACGCCATATATTTCTGTGTGTTACTGCCAGTTTAACGCCATATAATTTTGTAGGTTACTGCCAGTTTAACGCCCCGTTACTTCTGTGTGCGTTACTGCCAGTTTAATGCCATATAGTTTTGCGTGCATTACTGCCAGTTTAACGCCATGTCGTTCTGTGTGTGTTACTGCCAGTTTAACGCCATTTACTTCAGTGTGTGTTACTGCAAGTTTAACGCCATATCGTTTTGTGTGCGTTACTGCCAGTTTAACGCCATATAGTTCTGTGTGTATTACTGCAAGTTTAACGCCATTTACTTCTGTGCGCATTACTGCAAGTTTAACGCCATATAGTTTTGTGTGCGTTAGTTCCAGTTTAACGCCATGTAGTTTTGTGTGTGTTACTGCCAGTTTAACACCATTTACATCTGTGTGCGTTACTGCAAGTTTAATGCCATATAGTTTTGCGTGTGTTACTGCCAGTTTAACACCATAATGGTTTTGTGTGCGTTACTGCCAGTTTAACGCCATATAGTTTTATGCGCTACTGCCAGTTTAACGCTATTTACTTCTGTGTGCGTCACTGCCAGTTTAACGCCACATAGTTTTGTGTGCGTTACTTCCAGTTTAGCTTGCATCCGGGGGTACTTAGGGAACTCAGTCAAGTGATTGCCAGACCGTTGTTCCTAATTTTTACTGGCAGTCTACTGACTGGAATGGTACCAGCTGATTGGAGAAAAGCCAATATAGCACCAATATTTAAAAAGGGCCCAAAATACATCCCTGGGAATTACAGACCAGTTAGCCTAACATCAATAGTATGTAAACTCTTGGAGGGGATGATAAGGGACTATATACAAGATTTTAGTAATGAGAACGGTATCATTAGCAGTAATCAGCATGGATTCATGAAGAATCGTTCTTGCCAAACCAATCTACTAACCTTCTATGAGGAGGTGAGTTGCCATCTAGATAAAGGAAGGCCCGTAGACGTGGTGTATCTGGATTTTGCAAAAGCATGTGACACAGTTCCCCATAAACGTTTACTGTACAAAATAAGGTCCGTTGGCATGGACCATAGGGTGAGTACATGAATTGAAAACTGGCTACAAGGGCGAGTTCAGAGGATGGTGATAAATGGGGACTACTCAGAATGGTCAGGGGTGGGTAGTGGGGTCCCCCAGGGTTCTGTACTGGGACCAATCCTATTTAATTTGTTCATAAACGACCTGGAGGATGGGGTAAACAGTTCAATCTCTGTATTTGCAGAGGGGCGTGGTTTGGAGCCGCTCTAAGATGGACACGCTGTGCTGAAGCTCCCGTCCATGAGGTCCCGCTACACTAGCGTTTCACTTTCAAACGACCATCTGCTATGGTAAGAAAAGCCCGCAGCACCTCAGCATCCCGATCCAGATCCCCTCGGAACCAAAACCCCCCGCGGGGAGAGCAAATTCCCGAGATCTTCCGCTCCCGGCCTAGAGCCGCCATGCAGGCCGCACAACCAGCGGCCTCGAGTAAACCGCAGCCCCAGAGCGCCAGCACCCCAGGCTCAGGCACTCAGAGCAGAGCGGGCACGGGAGCAGAACAGAGACACCTCCTGTAAACCTCCAGTAAACCTGGATGATCTCCACTCTGTCGCCGCAGACATAAAAAACACTTTAATGGCGGCCATCTCAGACATGCGTTCTGACATACAGGCAATCTCTCTCAGAGTAGAAGAGGTGGAAACTACCCAGACTCGACATGAAGCTTCCCTGTGCCATGTCCAGCAGATCACAGAGTCCCATGCCATACACTTAAGAGACATAAATCGCCACATGGAGGATCTCGACAATCGCGGGAGACGCCGCAATCTCCGATTTAGAGGAATACCGGAATCGATTGATCCACAACAGTTATCCCAAGCAGTCACTACCATTGTGAATGAGCTCCTGGACAGGCCCCGAGATGCCCTGATGGGTTTTGAACGCATACATAGGGCGCTACGCCCAAGAGGGAGAGATACAGACCCCCCCAGAGACATTGTTTGCTGTCTCATAGATTTCTCACTGAAAGAAGATATTTTAAGGGCCTCCAGGAATCGCAATCAGATAATTTACCAAGGCTCAAACGTCAAAATTTATCAGGATCTCTCCAACATTACCCTGCAGAGGAGACGTGAATTGAGGCCCCTACTCGACATCTTGCGAACCAGGTCTATCGCATACCGATGGAAATTCCCCTTTGGTCTCTCCGCCTCACATCAGGGACGTACGGCCCTCCTCAGAGTCCCTGAGGACTTGGAACACTTCTGTTCTACACTGGATATCCCCATTGTTGCCCTGCCGGACTGGTACAGTGATTTTCGCCTCCCCCAACTACGCAGAGCCACTTCGATGGACGGCATAGCAGAAGCAGGAAACTTCCACCTTGGACGCCGTCGACACCATCAAAGGCCAAACTTCTCCCCACAACGAGACCCTGACCTGCCAAGGAACGGCAGCCCTACAGCCTCCCCTGCACATCGCAGAGCCAGGATCACCTAACGGCCTGGTAATGTCTGGATCTCAGAAGACACCCGAACAGAAGAACAAGAGATGCTGTTCTGTCACAAAATGATGGACACCTGCAGTAAATATAACTGTCCTTCTATTCTCTTCCTTTTCCCCCTATACCCCTAATTCTCTCACTCCATTTTATTATGTTTTGTAACTCAGGGCCTCCTCTCACAATCTCTCACTTTTAAGATAATCAGCTCAGAGCATCACCCCATAGCTTACTTTCATGTGCAAATACTCCTTGCATAACAAAAAACAGGTTACTGATCATACATGCATATTAGTACTAATGGTTGATACACGGTCAGAGCTATTGTCATACAACCCCGCCCCTCCCCAGTTTTTCTTCTGCTCTCCATTACAGTATATAACCTTAATATGCTTAAACCTTAGGCAACTGTGTTTACAGATCGACAGGGGCGGGCTCTGGTAAGTGATCTACACCAAAAATTATCTACCCATTTATGCTGAACATTCTTACTTCGATTTAACCCTCCCCCACAGAAGTTATTACTCTGTTCATTCAAACACCAACAGGGGGTAACTCCCAAATTCTCAAAATTCTCACTTGGAGCTTGTGGCAGAGCGTGCCCCTCTCGATACCAGGGAGATCCTATTGCTGATCCACCTTCTGTAAAGGTATGTTTGTTTCTGTTAACCTTCTATCTCGTTTGGTTAGATAAGTTTATACTGGTGAAAGTTTGCCAGTTACTCTGAAAGTTACCAGGCCTACAGGTACCGTACACCTTCCTATTACCCGAGGCCTATACAGTTTTACTCAACACAAGTTTAACCGTTGACAGTTCTTTTGGCAATGTAGGCAGTAAGTCAATACCACCTCTTCATTAATAAACAATTATCACACGATAATGAACCTGTCCACTATATGGATTACATCTCTCAAATCCAAACACCCCTAAATCTCCCGTGTTATATACACACTATCATAACTCATAGAGCTCTTATGATAGGGATGCATTCTCACCCCCAACATACCATAGTCAGAAAGCTTCTAGGTTACCATTTGGGCCCACGGTGGAATCCCCTTGACACCCACCGTGTAACCCCAACCCGCATATTAAGCGAACATTCATTTCGCCCGTCATGACCTCATTGGGACTCAGGACGACCTCCTTTCTCTGAGCGTCACCTTCCACTCCCGCACACAGCTGAACCCAGTGGTTCTAGCTGACTCATACCGGTCCCCCCGTTTTAACTAGTGGGCACGCCGGCCGACCCACTCAACCGGTTCCTTTGCTCACTTCCCCTGAAACCTCTCCTCCACATACCCTCCCACCACTCCCTTACCCACACCCCCAACCTTATCACCACACTATAATCCCCCTGCCCTAAACCCAAACACACCCACAACCTAATCTCTGACTCCTCCTACACACCCTCATAATCCTAGGCTTCCAAGCATCTTAAGTGAGACAATGGCACCCCATCAGTCGCAACCACTCTCCCATCCATTGAAAGTCATATCTATCAACGCAAAGGGCCTAAATATCCCTGAGAAGCGCTCACAGCTACTTGCTCAAATGCGTAGCTCTAAGGCAGATGTAATATTTGTACAGGAGACTCACTTTTCTAGCACTAACATCCCTAATCTGGCAAACCACTTCTTCCCCCACTGTTACCATGCCACTTCACCTTCGTCAAAGACAAAGGGAGTTTCAATCCTTCTTTCCAAGAATACACACCTGCAAATCTCAGATACTTTAACGGACGCACAAGGTAGATTCATCTTCATCAAAGGCACATTCAACAATAGACCAATCACCCTGGCAAATCTATAGCCCTAACACCTCTCAGGTCCCGTTCTTTCGCACAATAACGAGTGAATTATCATCCTTTCAGGAAGGCCTCCTGATTCTGGGGGGGGATTTTAATATCCCCTTGGACCCCATTGTAGACTCCTCAACAGGCAAATCTCATCTTCCATACAGGGCCCTAAAACAAGTCAAAAAATGTTTACAAGACCTAGCTTTACACGACTCATGGAGAACCCTACATCCATCAGACAAGGACTACACATTTTTCTCAGCCCCACATAATAAATATTCACGTATCGACTACTTATTCCTATCACAACCAGACCTTCCCGCCCTCTCCAAAGCGACCATAGACCCGATGTCATTCTCCGACCACCACCCCATCTCGATGTCACTCAATCTCTCGGATACTCCCCAACGTCCCTACTTATGGAAATTAGATCACACACTCCTGACAGACGAAATACAGGTAGCGGAAATTCGCTCATGTCTGAAAGATTACTTTATAGAGAACAATACCCCAGATACATCCACCTTGACGCAATGGGAAGCGCACAAATGCGTAATAAGGGGGAAACTAATTTCTATCACAGCTTCCATCAGAAAAGCCAAAAAAGCCACCCTACACAACCTTTTTCAGAGACTCAAAAAGCTAGAAGCATCCCATAAACGAACACTAGCACAAGACACCCAAGCAGAACTAACAGAGATCCGTACTCTTATCAAAGACGAAATTTTCTCTAACCTTAAAAGAAAGTTCATCCTCTCACACAAAATATTTTATGAGTTCGGTAACAAAAGCGGCAGACTGTTAGCCAGAGCTCTACGCAAACAAAAATCGGACAACACCATACACAAATTACAGTCCTCTTCAGGACAATCCCTCACACAAAATGAAGAGATAGCAAGGGAATTTGCGAATTACTATTCCTCCCTTTATGACCTACAGACATCTGAACCAACATCTACTCCTACTCCAATAAAATCCCGAAACATCAAAACATTCCTGGATAAATATGCCCCTGAGAAACTATCCCCAGAGATATCAGCATCCCTTGATTTACCAATTACCTCTATAGAATGGTCCCAGGCCATCAAACAACTTAAACCCGGTAAAAGCCCGGGCCCGGATGGCCTCCCGGCCGCCTACTACAAAACATTTTCAGACATTCTCCAAGCCCCATTCCTACGGACCTTCAACTCTCTCTCCCCCACTAACCCCCTTACTAAGGGGATGCTAGAAGCCCATATAGTAGTGATCCCAAAAGATGGCAAGGATCCCTCCCACACTAAAAATTATAGGCCGATTTCCTTATTAAATTTAGACATCAAAATCTTTTCCAAAATTTTAGCCAATAGACTTTTAACACTTCTCCCCTCCATTATATCTCACGATCAAGTCGGCTTTATCTCGGGCAGAGAAGCCAGGGATAACACCTGCAAAGCAATTAACCTTCATCATCTGATCACATGTACTAAACAAAAAGGATTTTTCTTGTCATTGGACGCGGAGAAGGCATTCGACAGAGTATCCTGGGATTACATGCTAGCGGTTTTGCAAGCCATAGGACTAGGTCCTCAGCTGATTGGCCTTATCATGTCACTATATAGTTCTCCAACAGCGAAAGTAAGGATCAATGGTACTCTGTCGGACGCCTTCCCGATCCATAACGGAACGAGGCAGGGGTGCCCTTTATCACCCCTCCTCTTCGTATTAACCCTAGAACCCTTTCTAAGGAAAATTACACTTAACCCGGACATAAAAGGAATTCTTTCACCAGTAAAAGAATATAAGTATGCTGCTTACGCGGACGATATTCTACTATTCCTCTCACAACCTTTAACAACATTACCAATATTATTATCGGAATTTAAATTATTTCAGTCCCTATCTAATCTGAAGATCAACTTCTCCAAATCTTTCGCCCTTAACATATCCCTAACCCAACATACAGTGGACCAATGCAAACACAACTTCCCATTCCAATGGAAACAGGACGCGTTAACGTATTTAGGGATACAAATCACACCATCACTCGCTGACCTATACAGGAAAAACTTTCTCCCCCTCTTAAACAAATTAACCTCGGACTTTGACACCTGGAATAAATCGACATTTTCGTGGTTTGGCAGAGCGGCCATACTGAAAATGAACGCTCTCCCCAGGATTTTATATTTATTACAGGCGATACCGATACAAATTCCCCCCCCTATTTTTTAAGTCATACAGGCAGATCAGCTCCAAGTTCTTATGGGGTAAACACAAACACAGAATAAGCCATCGCTTGCTCTCCCGCCCGAAAAATCTAGGTGGAATAGGTCTCCCTGACATCTCCAACTACCACATAGCCACTCATCTCACCAGGATAGTAGACTGGAATGTCCACACTCAACAAAAAGACTGGGTTTCCCTTGAAGCCTCCTTCACGAAATTAGAATGTAAATCACTCCCGTGGATCTCTCCTCACCATATCCCACAAGAGATCCAAAACCACCCGACGATAGGCCCCACCCTGCGCTACTTCCACTCAACTTGCAAAAAGGTTCCGCTCTCCTCTACTCCCAGCCCACTGACACCAATAAAACTGAACCCAGACTTCCCCCCGGGAATGCACCACCAGTTTCTAGATGACCACCTACCTCAAGGACAAACCAGTGCCTCCCACTTCCTCCAACAGGGCAAAATTATCCCTGCAATACAACTAGCATCATGCTCCGAAAAAGCACTTATCCCACAGTGGACATACCTAATGATAACATATTACCTCCAAACACTCGATAAGGCAGGTCAATGCTCCAGACAACTCACACCCTTTGAATCTCTATGTACCAAATCATCACCACAAACGCACCTCATTTCTCAGATACATAATATGCTTTTTGCCGACCTCAAAGCCAATGACAGTCCGTTTTGCAAAAAATGGGAGAAAGATCTCTCAATACAAATACCGGAAGAGAGCTGGGAGCGAATATTCTCGCACATACATAAAGGCTCAATAAATGTTTCCACCCAAGAGAATGGATTTAAAATACTATCAAGGTGGTACCATACCCCAGCATTATTGCACAAATTTAATTCCAACATTCCCGAAACATGCTGGAGGTGCCATCAAGCTAAAGATACTCTACTCCATATGTGGTGGTCTTGCACCCCTCTCCAAACCTTTTGGTCAGAGGTTCACAAACTGATCGAACGGATCACCACCTACAACATAGAGTTCGCCCCAGCTCAATTCCTCCTCCACCTCTCTTCCCATTCACATGGCACATACCATAAATCACTTATGATGTATTTGATAAATGCAGCAAAACAATGCATACCCATACACTGGAAATCACATAAAATACCTACCCTAGCTGAATGGTTTGCCAGAATTAACAAAATAGAAGAAATGGAAAAACTTATCCATATCGCTCAAGACACCCCAACGAAATTCAACCATAAGTGGGCGTGCTGGACCCACTTTAAGACCCTGCCGGAATATAAATCCATTCTGGACTCCCCTGCATACAGTAACTAGGTCTTTTAACATGACCACCCAGACTATACCTACACACGTTCTAGATATATTCATCCTCTGCCCACACCTTGGTGGGGTCCCACCCCCGCTTTGTCCTCCTATACATACACTTTGGGTGCTTTTAATCACCCTCTCCCTCACCTGGAGGAGTCAGAGATTTCCCAGCCCCCCTATTTCACCCCTCCCCCCCCCACTTGTACACCCCATCTACTCCTCATACCCCCCCCCTTCTCCCCTGACCTCATTTTCTCCCATGCCTGGCCCCCCTTATCTCACATTAGCCCCCAAACCTCCCACGTTGCACTCCAATCAGATACCCAATTGGATAACTGCAAGGCTGAGTGCTAGGAGAGGACTAGGTATATGTATGCAAGTAAGACGTCGCACCATAATCATACAACAACTAACAAAGATATTGTCTTACAACGTTTAATGACATTCTTATTTGATCCGTTCTCTGGTTTGGTTATTCATTTCAATGCCACAGCTTTCTGATTACGGTTTATTTCATGTTGTACTGTACTTATAATGTATACATACAAACCGTGCTATCTTTGTGACATTTCATTACTGCTCTGAAATATCCTTGTTATACTGAAATCTCCAATAAACATTTTGAAACAAAAAAAATGAAAGATGTCGGGGGTGGAGGAGTCCCGCCACAGTGAGTACCCAATTGGGGTGGCGGGCCTCTCCCTCCCAATATCGCATACAAACTAATCTAAATCAGATTTATAGCTCTCCTATGTTCACCTTGCTCATAGTACATGACTGTTTTTGTTCATTTTATACTACACTGTTCTGTATACCAAAGCCTCATTAAGTTGTACATAATGCGACCATGATGGTCATCTGTATTTTACTGTCTCAAAAGTTTTTGCAATGACATGTAATGTTTTCCATACGTCCCCTTTCCCTTCTCTTTTGAAAATAAAAAAACATTGAAACAATCTCTGTATTTGCAGATGATACTAAGCTAAGCAGGGCAATAACTTCTCCGCAGGATGTGGAAACCTTGCAAAAAGATCTGAACAAATTAATGGGGTTGGAAACTACATGGCAAATGAGGTTCAATGTAGAAAAATGTAAAATAATGCATTTGGGTGGCAAAAATATGAATGCAATCTATACACTGGGCGGAGAACCTCTGGGGGAATCTAGGATGGAAAAGGACCTGGGGGTCCTAGTAGATGATAGGCTCAGCAATGGCATGCAATGCCAAGCTGCTGCTAACAAGGCAAACAGAATATTGGCATGCATTAAAAAGGGGATCAACTCCAGAGATAAAACTGTAATTCTCCCACTCTACAATACTCTGGTCCGGCCGCACCTGGAGTATGCTGTCCAGTTCTGGGCACCAGTACTCAGGAGGGATGTACTGGAAATGGAGCGAGTACAAAGAAGGGCAACAAACCTAATAAAGGGTCTGGAGGATCTTAGTTATGAGGAAAGGTTGTGAGCACTGAACCTTTTCTCTCTGGAGAAGAGACGCTTGAGAGTGGATATGATTTCAATATACAAATACCGTACTGGTGACCCCACAATAGAAATAAAACTTTTTCGCAGAAGAGAGTCTAACAAGACTCGTGGCCACTCATTAAAATTGGAGGTAAAGAGGTTTAACCTTAAACTAGGTAGGGGGTTCTTTACTGTAAGAGCGGCAAGGATGTGGAATTTCCTTCCACAGGCGGTGGTCTCAGCAGGGAGCATCGATAGCTTCAAGAAACTATTAGATAAGCACCTGAATGACCGCAACATACAGGGATATACAATGTAATACTGACACATAATCACACATAGGTTGGACTTGATGGACTTGTGTCTTTTTTCAACCGTACCTACTATGTAACTATGTAACGCCATTTACTTCTGTGCGTGTTACTGCCTGTTTAACGCCATATAGTTTTGTGCATTACTGCCAGTTTAATGCCATTTACTTCTGTGTGCGTTACTGCCAGTTTAACGTCACTTACTTATGTGTGTGTTACTGCAAGTTTAACACCATTTACTTCTGTGTGCATTACTGCAAGTTAAGCACCATATAGTTCTGTGTGCGTTATTTCCAGTTTAACACCATGTAGTTCTGTGTGTGTTACTGCCAGTTTAATACCATTTACTTCTGTGTGCGTTACTGCAAGTTTAACACCATATAGTTTTGCGTGCGTTACTGCCAGTTTAACGTCATATCGGTTTGTGTGCGTTATTGCCAGCTTAACGCTATATAGGTTTTGTGCATTACTGCCAGTTTAACACTGTTTACCACTGTGTCGTTACTGCCAGTTTAACGCCATATAGTTTTGTGCATTACTGCCAGTTTAACGCCATTTAATTCTGTGTGCATTACTGCAAGGTTAACGCCATATAGTTTTGCATGCGTTACTGCCAGTTTAACGTCATATCGGTTTGTGTGCGTTACTGCCAGCTTAACGCTATATAGGTTTTGTGCGTTACTGCCAGTTTAACACTGTTTACCACTGTGTCGTTACTGCCAGTTTAACGCCATATAGTTTTGTGCATTACTGCCAGTTTAACGCCATTTACTTATGTGTGCGTTACTGCCAGTTTAACACCATTTACTTCTGTGTGCATTAGTGCAAGTTTAACATCATATAGTTTTGCGTGCTTAACTGCCAGTTTAACGCCATGTAGTTCTGTGTATGTTGCTGCCAGTTTAACACCATTTACTTCTGTGTGCATTACTGCAAGTTTAACATCATATAGCCTTGTGTGCGTTACTGCCAGTTTAACGCCATATCGTTTTGTGCATTACTGCCAGTTTAATGCCATTTACTTCTGTATGCGTTACTGCCAGTTTAACACCATATTGTTTTGTGTGCATCACTGCCAGTTTAACGCCATATAGTTCTGTGTGCGTTTCTGCCAGTTTAACGCCATATAGTTCTGTGCATCACTGTACATTTGGCGCATTATATTGCAGTATATTATAGTGTATCCCTGGAGTGTGTGTGTAGTGTGAGTACACAAAATAAAGTGCACCAAACACCTCTTTACTGTACATTGATTAAAGTGCATCCACATACAGATTTCAATGTCTTCATTACATTTGCTTATAAGCACCACCCCCTCTCTCCCAATAATGTCTGGGAGGACAAGGAGAGGCAGACGTTCCCATTTGCCAGAGTGAATAAACCTGCCTCCTTGTCCACATCTATTCCTGCCATAGCCCCATCAGCCATTGAGGAGTCAGCTGAGTTATTTGACCACAGCATCAGCCACTTGCTCCTTGATGACGCCCAGCCATTACTGGATTCAGATGTTGGTTCTGAGGTTGAGGATGACAGGAACATGAGCCTAGAGAGAGGGAGGAACACTGGTAGACAAATTGGCATTTATGTTCCCCAAGCCACAGCGTATTGCCAAGTTGTCTCCAGTGGTAATGATGAAGATGGAGGAGATGGAGATGATGATGATGTCACTGATGCGACTTGGGTGCCAGATAGAGCAGAGGAGGAAACTGAAGGTGAGGCGGCACAACCCCAAGGAGGCATACATCAAGAAAGAGTAGAGAGCAGCCACCCTATTCCATCACATTCTGCAGCTGTTATCTCCTGTCCCACTCCCCAAAGCTCAGCTCTCTGGGCCTTTTTCAGATCATCTGCAGCAGATTGCACTGTTGCTATCTGCAAACTGTGTCACAGGAACATCAAAACCAACCAACCATTTGGGTACTACATGCTTAACAAGGCATTTAAAGTCCAACCACTCAGCCCGTTGGCAAGAGCACATAAAAGCCACACAAAAGGGGCTCAAATCTGTCCCTCCTCCTCCTTACCCACTTCAGTCCTACCTTGCGATACCCAGTCATTACCTCTCAGCAGCCTCCACTGACAGGGATGATGGTATAGCACAGGGTGTCCCAGGTCCTAGCGGCACATCTGCCAGCAGCACACCACCAGCTGTAGACTGTAGCCGGAAAATTTCTCTGCCCCATCTGCTGTAGTGGGAAAAAAAATACAGTCCCTGCCACCCACATGCCCAGCATCTGAAAGCAAGCTTGTCAAAGCTGTTGGTTCTCCAACTTCTGCCTTTTAGCCTGGTGGATTCTGCTCCCTTCCGTGAATTCGCACAATGTTCTGTACCACAATGGCAGGTTCCTAGTTGCTACTACATTTTAAGGCTGTTCCATCTCTCTACCATCATCACGTGGAAGGAAATGTTCTGGCTAGGGATGAGTGAACACCCCCCTGTTCGGTGCGCACCAGAACATGCGAACAGGCAAAAAATTTGTTCGAACACGCGAACACTGTTAAAGTCTATGGGACACTAACATGAATAATCAAAAGTACTAATTTTAAAGGCTTATATGCAAGTTATTGTCATAAAAAGTGTTTGGGGACCTGGGTCCTGCCCCAGGGGACATGGATCAATGCAAAAAAAGTTTTAAAAACGGACGTTTTTTCGGGAGCAGTGATTTTAATAATGCTTAAAGTGAAACAATAAAAGTGTAATATCCCTGGGGGGTGTCTATAGTATGCCTGTAAAGGGGCGCATGTTTCCCGTGTTTAGAACAGTCTGACAGCAAAATGACATTTCAAAAGGAAAAAAAGTCATTTAAAACTGCTCGTGGCTATTAATGCATTGCCGGTCCGACAATACACATAGAAGTTCATTGATAAAAATGGCATGGGAATTCCCCACAGGGGAACCCCGAACCAAAATTTAAAAAAAAAATGACGTGGGGGGTCCCCCTAAATTCCATACCAGGCCCTTCAGGTCTGGTATGGATTTTAAGGGGAACCCTGCACCAAATTTTTTTTTAAAAATGGCGTGGGGTCCCCCTAAAAATCCATACCAGACACTTATCCGAGCACACAACCTGGCAGGCTGCAGGAAAAGAGGGGGGCGAGAGAGCAGCCCTCCCTCCTGATCTGTACCAGGCCACATGCCTTCAACATTGGGAGGGTGCTTTGGGGTAGCCCCCCAAAACACCTTGTCCCCATGTTGATGAGGACAAATGCCTCATCCCCACAACCCTAGCCAGTGGTTGTGGGGGTCTGCGGGCGGGGGGCTTATCAGAATCTGGAAGCCCCCTTTAACAAGGGAACCCCCAGATCCCGGCCCTCCACCCTGTGTGAAATGGTAACGGGGTAAAAAAGTACCCCTACCATTTCACTAAAAAACTGTCAAAAATGTTAAAAATGACAAGAGACAGTTTTTGACAATTCCTTTATTTAAATGCTTCTTCTTTCTTTCTTCTATCTTCTATCTTCCTTCAGTTTCTTCCTCCATCTTCTTCTTCTTCTGGTTCTTCTGGTTCTTCTGGTTCTTCCTCCAGTGTTCTCGTCCGGCATCTTCCTCCGTGGCGTCGGAGTCTTCTTACCTTCTTCTCCTCGGGCTGCTCCGCATCCATGATGGCATGGAGGGAGGCTCCGCTCTTGTCTTCATCTTCTTGTCTTCATCTTCTTTTCGGGCCACTCCGCATCCATGATGGCATGGAGGGAGGCTCCCGCTGTGTAACGCTTCTCCTCTTCTGACGGTTCTTAAAGAAGGGGGGCGGGGCCACCCGGTGACCCTGCCCCCCTCTGACGCACGGTGACTTGATGGGACTTCCCTCTGGTGTCATTTGGCATTTAAATAAAGGAATTGTCAAAAACTGTCTCGTCATTTTTAACATTTTTGACAGTTTTTTAGTGAAATAGTAGGGGTACTTTTGTACCCCTTTACCATTTCACACAGGGGGGAGGGCCGGGATCTGGGGGTCCCCTCGTTAAAGGGGGCTTCCAGATTCTGATAAGCCCCCTGCCCGCAGACCTCCACAACCACTGTGGTTGTGGGGATGAGGCCCTTGTCCTCATCAACATGGGGACAAGGTGTTTTGGAGGGCTACCCCAAAGCACCCTCCCAATCTTGAAGGCATGTGGCCTGGTACGGTTCAGGAGGGGGGGGCGCTCTCTCATCCCCCCTCTTTTCCTGTGGCCTGCCAGGTTGCGTGCTTGGATAAGGGTCTGGTATGGATTTTTGGGAGATCCCACGCCGTTTTTTTTTTAATTTTGTCTGGGGTTCCCCTTAATATCCATACCAGACCTGAAGGGCCTGGTATGGAATTTAGGGGGACCCCCATGTCATTTTTTTAAAAATTTTGGTTCTGGGTTCCCCTATGGGGAATTCCCATGCCGTTTTTATCAATTAACTTTTATGTGTATTGTCGGACTGGCAATTCAATAATAGCCGCGAGTAGTTTTAAATGTCTTTTTTTCCTTTGAAATGTCATTTTGCTGTCAGACTGTTCTAAACACGGGAAACATGTGCCCCTTTACAGGCATACTATAGACACCCCCCAGGTACAAAATTTAAAGGGATATTACACTTTTATTGTTTTACTTTAAGCATTAATAAAATCACTGCTCCTGAAAAAACGACCGTATTTAAAACTTTTTTGTTGCATTGATCCATATCCCCTGCGGCAGGACCCAGGTCCCCAAACACTTTTTATGACAATACCATGAATATAAGCCTTTAAAATTATCACTTTTGATTTCTCCCATAGACTTTTAAAGGGTGTTCCGCGGCATTCAAATTTGCCGTGAACACCCCAAATTGTTCGCTGTTCGGCGAATTTGCGAACAGCCGATGTTCGAGTTGAACATGAGTTTGACTCAAACTCGAAGCTCATTCCTAGTTCTGGCATAGTTGGGCAAGGCAGTCAGCAGTAAAATCCATCTTACTGCTGACACGTGGTCCAGCAAGCATGGGCATGGACGATATATTTTGTTCACAGCACACTGGGTAACGCTGCTTGCAACTCTAAAGGATACAGGACAGGGCTTGGTGCTGCAACTTGTTCCCCCCACGTCTCCAAACACCTGGTGGTGATAATGCCAGACCTGTGAGCTCTACCCACTCCTCCTCCTCCTCCGCCACCTCCATGCCCTCCTCTGCAGAATTGTCCTATGAACATCAGGTACCCACTAAGCGTTTAAAGGGCTATTCCCAGAGTCAGGCTAAAAGGTGCCATTCAGTAGACATGTGCATTCATTTTCGTCCGAATGCATTTTCGTCCAAATTTCAGGGATTTTCGCATTCGTTTTAACAAACGTTAACAAACGCGCAGAATCCGAAATCCGAAAGATCCGACATAAATAATGCTTTATTTTTGTTTTGTTGCGACAACAGTTCGATATAGATCGAGGATTTAACATGACAATGACAATAGCGATCTGTGTCTATCGAACCATGTGGTCGAATGTGCCTAACCTAACTCTATTAGTTCAAGATTATTCGACATAGAGAGAGAAAAGATTTGACGTTATAGAGACATGAAGATTCGACGAAACAGCTAAAAACATACGATCGCCACGAGCGGACATTTATAGTCAAATGCTCCGCCCATAGGCTATAGAAGAATTCTAATGTTGGTTGACTAGTAATAAAAATTAATAAATATAATTATTACTAGTCATACAACATTAGAATTCTACTATAGCTTGTGGGCGGAGCATTCGACCGGAAATGGTGATTGCGGCGTCGTACTGTTAGCTGCTTCGTCGAATCTTCTTAGAACATTCGACAGACACCACAAGCCTTCAATTGACAGATTCAACCTTAATTCGGATTTTCAGATGAATACATTTTTTAACTAAACTAAATAAATAAAAACGAATTGCGGGAGTAACTAAATAAATGTATTTTTCTGACGAAAACGAAATTCCGAAACAAAATATTTCAGTGTGCAAATGTCAACCATGAAGTGCTTCAGCTGGTGTGTTTAGGGGGCAGGAACCACACCGGAGCAGAGATTCTTGCAGCTCTGCAGGGACAGGCCCAGAGGTGGTTCATACCATGCCAGCTGGAGCCAGGAATGGTGGTGTCAGATAATGGCTCAAACCTCCTGTCCGCCCTTAGACAGGGAAAGTTGACACATGTGCCATGCCTGGCACATGTCCTCAATTTGGTGGTGCAGAGTTTCCCAAGTACGTACCCAGGGTTGCAAGATGTACTAAAGCAAACCAAAAGAGTCTGTAGCCATTTCAGGTGGTCATACGCAGCCAGTGCTCGGTTGGCTGAAATTCAGCGAGAATTCCACCTGCCCATAAACCGCCTAATTTGTGATATGCCCATCAGGTGGAACTCAACTTTGGCAATGCTGCAGCGGCTATACATGCAGCAGAGGGCCATCAAGGAGTACCTGTGCCAGTAAGGCACGACAACAGGCACAGGCCACCTTGGCTTTTTTAACCCACGCCAATGGCTGATCATTAAGGATGCATGCACTGTATTGTCACCATTTGAGGAGGCCACAAAGATGGTGAGCAGTGACAGTGCATGCATAAGTGACACAATCCTTGTTGTGTTCCTGCTGGAGCAGGCTCTGTGTGGCATTATGAACAGTAGACATGTGCACAGCCAAAAAATTCGTTAATTTTCGTTTTCGTTTCATTAGTTTATTATTTTTTTCGTTTTTCGGGTCATTCGTTATGATCGCGATTCGTAAATTCGTTCATTCGTAAATGCGTTCATTCGTACATTCGTTCATTGGTACATTCAAACATTTTTACATTTGTACATTCGTAAAATCGTACATTTGTAAATTAGAGAATTCGGAAATTTGTAAATTCGAAGTTTGAAAATCCAAAAACCCAAAAATTCAAAAATCTGAAATAGTAACTATTAAATTATAGGTATTGTCATTTCCTTTCAAATTTGACTGTCAGCGAACGTAACAAATACGAATTTATCCGAAGTTACGAATTATCCAAAATGAATGCTGCATCTAAACAAATGGAACGGAACAAATTAATAATAAATAATAATAATAAAATGTTGTTATTATTATTATTGTTATTTATTATTATTAATTCATTGCGTTCCATTCCGTTTTTTTCGGATCATCCATAACTTTAGATAAATTTGTATGTGTTACGTTCACTAACAGCCAAATTTGAAAGGAAATTACATAACCTATAATTTAAAAGTTACTAGTAATTGCTAATAGTTAAGTTATTATTAGTTAACTATTACTTCAGATTTCCGAATTTTCGAATTGACAAATTTACGAATTCACTATTTTACTAATGTACGAATGTACATTCGTAAATTGCGAATGTACGAATGTACGAATGCCCAATTTTATCAAATTTACGAATATTCGAAAAAAAATTGTTAAACGGGTTTTCGTTCATTCGGATATTCCCGAATTAACAAATTTGTCGAAATTCGTTAAAAAAATGAATTTGGAACTAAACTAATTGCACATGCCTAATGGAAAGGGCACTGGAGGCAGAGCAGCAGGAGGAAGAGGAATACTTCCTTTCCTCTCAAGGCCCACTTTATCCAGACACCATCATTTCTTATGTCACAGAACACACAGGAGGAGATAGGGGAGGAGGATGAGGAGGAAAATTCTGGCACTTCCGTAGGCTTCGAAGAAAAAGAAGACATGCGTCAATCTGTAAAAGATGGCTTTCCAACCCCAGGACCCTTGGGAGTAGTACGTGGCTGGGAGGAGGAAGTTCCAGATGCTGTCATCCCGAGTGACCCCGAGGAGTCTGTTTCTCAAGCCTCGGCAAATTTGAGGTGCATGGGCAAACTCATGCTTCAAAGCCTGTGAAAAGACTCAAGAATACGTGGAATAAAGGAGAAGGATGATTATTGGTTGGCAACCCTGCTTGACCACCGTTATAAGGGGAAGGTCTCAGAACTCATCCAGTCCCCACAGGGAGTGCAGAAGATAAAATCTCTTGAGGACACGTTAAAGAGGATTTTATTGAAGGTTTTTCCTGATTTCAGTAGGTTACAGTGTTGTGGAAAACGTAGTTTTGAGTCTTTTGTTGGTCAAGAGAGGAGCGTTGGAGAAGGCGTTCGGCTAGGTGAGGCATTTCGGAATTTTTTTAGTCCTCGGCTGTCAGCTTCCACATCCCAACGGCAGCATCTGCATCTCATGGTGGACGATTACCTCGGGGCCAAAACAGAGATGGAGAGCTTTCCAGCTGACGATCCACTGACTTACTGGGTCATGAGAATAGACCACTGGCCAGAACTTGCCCAGTATACCACCGACCCCCAAAGACCAATTTTTCTGCACCTGTTTGAGAGGTGCATATTATTGCAATTTTTTTACAGCAAGACCAATTCTAGCTTTCATCAAGAGTACCTCTATAGGGTTACGATGGGAAGGCTCCCCGACACCCAAAGAGTAATTTTGCTGCACCTGTTTGACAGGTGCAAATCATTGCAATTTTTTACAGCGAAACCAATTCTTGCTTTCATCAAGAGTACCTCTATAGGGTTATGGTGGGAGGGTGCCAAGGACACCCAAAGACCAATTTTACGCACCCGTTACTTCTATCCAAATTCAAAGTGACACCAGAATCTCTAATCTTGATCCCAGTGCACTACATTGTGGCCTCATCATGCACACTGGCTCCCCAGCTGTTTCTGAGCAAAATAAAGGCAGCTTGCAGTTAAAATGTCTTTTTTTGGCTTTATAAATGCAATTATTGCTTCAGCAGATTCGAGACATGGTACAAATCTGCTACTTTATTGGTAGACTTATGCCCCATACACACGATCGGAAATGCCACCAGCAAAACTCAGATGAGAGCTTTTGCTCGGAAAATGCGACCATGTGTATGCTCCATCGGACTTTTGCTTGCGGAATTCCAGCTAGCAAAAGATTGAGAGCAGGTTCTCTATTTTTCGGTCGGAAAAAGTTCCTATTCGAAAATGTGTTCGTCTATATGCAATTCGGACGTGCAAAAAAACATGCATGCTCGGAAACAATTCAACGCATGCTCAGAAGCATTAAACTTCATTTTCTCAGCTCGTTGTAGTGTTGTATGTCACCACGTTCTTGGCGGTCGAAAGTTCAGAGAACTTTTGTGTGACTGTGTGTATGCAAGGCAAGCTTGAGCGGAATTCCATCGGAAAAACCATCCAAGTTTTTTCTGACAGAATTTCTGATCGCCTGTACGTGGCATAAGGGGACCCCCCAGGCACTATATTGGAAGGAATTTTTCATTTTTATGCTTTCATAAGTTCAGTGCTCGCAACCTTTCTTCATAACTAATATCCTCCAGACCCTTTATTAGATTTGTTGCCCTTCTTTGTATTTGCTCCATTTCCAGTACATCCTTCCTGCATTCCATTGCTGAGCCTATCATCTACTAGGACCCCCAGGTCCTTTTCCATCCTAGATTCCCCCAGAGGTTCTCCCCTAGTGTATAGATTGCCTTCATATTGTTGCCACCCAAATGCATTTTTTTAATTTTTTTTCTCCATTAAACCTCATTTGCCATGTAGTTGCCCACCCCATTAAATTATTCAAATCTTTTTGCAAGGTTTCCTCATCGTGCAGAGAAGTTATTGCCCTGCTTAACTTAGTATCGACAGCAAATACAGAGATTGAACTGTTTACCCCATCCTCCAGGTTGTTTATGAACAAATTAAACAGGAATGGTCCCAGCACAGAACCCTGGGGGACCCCACTACCCACCCCTCACCATTCACAGTGCTCCCCATTTATCACCTCCCTCTGAACTCGCCCTTGAAGACAGTTTTCAATCCATGTACTCACCCTATGGCCCATGCCAACTGACCTTATTTTGTACAGTAAACGCTTATGGGGAACTGTGTCAAATGCTTTTGCAAAATCCAGATACACTATGTCTATGGGCCTTCCTTTATCTAGATGGCAAGTCACCTCCTCATAGAAGGTTAATAGATTGGTTTGGCAAAAATGATTCTTCATGAATCCATGCTGATTACTGCTAATGATACCGTTCTCATTACTAAAATCTTGTATATAGTCCCTTATCATCCCCTCCAAGAGTTTACATACTATTGATGTTAGGCTTGGTACTACATTGGCTTTTCTTCAATCAGCTGGTACCATTCCAGTAAGTAGACTATCAGTAAAAATTAGGAACAATGATCTGGCAATTACTTGACTGAGTTCCCTCGGGTGCAAGCCATCTGGTCCCAGTGATTTATTAATGTTAAGTTTCCCGAGACTTTGTTATTAATTCTAAGCCTAGCACTGGGTCCATGGTACAACATCTTAATCCACCCAATAAAGGAAAGGCCAAATCCAAATTTCCCCAAAACCCTCCAGATGTATCCAGACTCCAAGCTATCAAAAGCTTTTGTCATATCAAGTGACAGCACGACTCTTGAACCTACATTCTCCATTGGAGTCTATATATTCAAGAATGTCCTTCTGATATTTATGCTTGTAGATCTATTAGCTATAAAACCTGCCTGATCTGGGTGGATCAGTTTTGAAATGAATCTGTTCAACCTAGTTGCCAGAACCTTGGCTAGGATTTTAGCATCTGAGCATAAAAAAGAAATTGGTCTATATGCTGCTACATCCAGGGGGTCTTTCCCTTCTTTTTGTATAAATACAGTGGTTGCTTCTAGCATTGAAACGGGAAGTCTTCCCTCCCTGGACACTCCCCCCCAATGCTTTTAGGAGCTCTGGGAGTAATATTTCTTCATAATATTTATATGCCTCAGTCGGAAGACCATCTGGACCAGGGGATTTCTGATTAGCCATACTCGTTACTGCCTGTTGAAGTTCTATTAAAGTTATTGGGGATTCCAACTCTTCTCTTTCCTCTTGGATAATGGTTGGGATTTCCAAGTTGCCTAGGAAGTCTTCCATTACGCCCTCTACCCCCACCTTTTGGGCTGAATAAAGATTTTTATAATAATCCCTAAATATCTGCAATATTTTTGCAGTGTCAGATAATATCTCTCCTCCTGGGGACCTGATAGAAGAGATAGAGGAAGGTGGGGAGTTGGACTTCACCAACTGCACCAACATCTTTCCCACACTTTCACCCTCTGCGAAGGAAGACTGCCAAAGGAAGAGTCGTCTGGTCTCAACCTTCCGCATAATCGTAATCTTTTAGTGTTGTTGTTTATCCAACCATATTTTTTCCTTTTCAGATGATGGATCCGTTACATAGTTGTTCTCTGCCTCTATTACCTCTCTTCTAATGTTTTCTTCCCATATCTTAGCCTCCTTATTAAATTTAGCTACCTGCTGAATCAGAACCCCTCTAAGATATGCCTTCAGAGTATCCCACAGAATCCCGGCCATTGCTGTACCTTCATTACATACAGTAGGTGACCCCGATAATGTGTAAATTTGACACCTGCGAGCCCCGTCGCGGGAGCCAGCGCCGAGATGGCTCACTCATCGGGTAAGGAAAACTGTCTGGTATGAATCCTGAGGGGAAACGCCGCGCCAAATTTTAAATGAAAAAAAATGTTGTGGGTTCCCCCCAGGGGCGTACCAGGCCCTTTGGTCTGGTATGGATTGTAAGGGGAACCCCCTACGGTGAAAAAAATCGGCGTGGGGGTCTCCCCAAAAACCATACCAGACCCTTATCCGAGCACGCAGCCCGGCCGGCCAGGAAAGGGGGTGGGGACGAGCAAGCGCCCCCCTGAGCCGTACCAGGCCACATGCCCTCAACATGGGGGGGTGGGTGCCTTGGGGGAGGTGGCGCCCTGCGGGCCCCCCCACCCCAAAGCACCTTGTCCCCATGTTGATGAGGACAAGGGCCTCTTCCCGACAACCCTGGTCGTTGGTTGTCGGGGTCTGCGGGCGAGGGGCTTATCGGAATCCCGGAATCCCCAGATCCCGGCCCCCCACCCTATGTGAATGAGTATGGGGTACATTGTACCCCTACCCATTCACCTGGGAAAAAAAGTGTCAATAAAAAAAAACACACTACACAGGTTTTAAGAGTAATTTATTAGACAGCTCCGGGGTCTTCTTCCGAATTCGGGGGGGTCTTCTTCCAACTTCTCCCAGTGTTCCGCCTCTTCTCCCGGGCCCCTCCGCTATCTTCTTCCAGTTCTTTTGCCAGCAGGGACCAAGTCTGCTGCCGCTGTCTTGCCGCTGCTGTCTTGTCGCTTCTTCTCTTCTTCCGATGTTGACATGACGCTCTCTCCGACTGGAATGCTGTGTGTGAGCTGCGGAGCCATTTATATAGGTGGTGACCCCGCCCCCTTGTGACGTCATGGTCCCAGCATGCGCAGGGAATCTGGCATCATAAGGGGGCATGACCCCAGAGTCCTTGTGCATGCTGGGACCGTGACGTTACAAGGGGGCGGGGTCACCACCTATATAAATGGCTCCGCAGCTCGCACACAGCATTCCAGTCAGAGAGAGCGTCGCGTCAACATCGGAAGAAGAGAAGAAGAGAAGAAGCGACGACAGTGGCAACGAGACAGCGGCGACAAGAGGCCCTTGTCCTCATCAACATGGGGACAAGGTGCTTTAGGGTGGGGGGGCCCACAGGGCGCCTTCTCCCCCAAGGCACCCACCCCCCCATGTTGAGGGCATGCAGCCTGGTACGGCTCAGCAGGGGGGGCGCTCGCTCGTCCCCACCCCCTTTCCTGGCTGGCCGGGCTGCGTGCTCAGATAAGGGTCTGGTATGGATTTTGGGGGGACCCCCACGCTGATTTTTTTGGCATAGGGGGTTCCCCTTACAATCCATACCAGACCTAAGGGCCTGGTATGCCCCTGGGGGGAACCCATGCCAGTTTTTTAATTTAAAATTTTAAGTGGAGGGGAATGGGAGGGGAGGAGGAAAAATTTTTATATGGACTACTCCAATCGAGTCCAACCTCACCACCCAAAGCTATTTGGACTATTCTAGTACCTCATACAAGCGTACAATTATAAATAAAAAATTCAGTTTATTCAAAAAACATCACTTTAAAACATCTATATAAACAAAATATAGATATCACAAAAAACTGTTATAATACAAACTTTACAGTAACATTTAAAAGTGTCTGCAAGAGTAGTTGAAGGTTGTTGTTTAGAGTACTTGAGAACGTGACCTCAACAGTTTCACGGATTGACGGCTTCTTCAGGAGGCGTCCCAGTAAGTTCTCTAAGGATCAAATAACTACAATTACACATACAGTGAATAATAGCAAATACATTAACAATAACATAACATTGGAGTGGTAATGGGTTTCAGATGAACATATATGAACTCACCAACCAATGCCCTGATACGGGATTAGATGGCACTGTGAGACGCCCGTGTGAAGTACCGGAATAGTCCAAATAGCTTTGGGTGGTGAGGTGGGACTCGATTGGAGTAGTCCATATGAAAAAAAAATTTCCTCCTCCCCTCCCATTCCCCTCCACTTAAAATGATTGAAGGATGAAGGTACCCACTAAAGTTTACTAATCTCTATTCGCGTGGCAATTACTTCATTAAATTCATTTAAAATTTGGCGAGGCGAGGTGTTCTCATGATTCATACCAGACAGCTGTCAGCACTGCCTGTCGCTCATCGCGAAAGGAAAAAAAAGTTTTCCTTTCCCGATGAGTGAGCCAGCGCGACATGCACAGTACCCTGTCGCCGAGAACCAGTGCGTAGGGATCGCGCTGGAAACACAATCTCGCGGTCAGGTACATTACTATAAATTCTCTCAATTGAGGAAGATTTCCGTCCATTTTTTAAATTAGTTCAAACCAATATGGGTTTATTTTCCACTCCCTCTGAGCCTTTTCCCCCCCTAATTTCAATGTAAGAACTGTTGGAGTGTGATCTGATGTTCCTCTTGCCATATATACTACCTTCTCTGTAATCTGGAGTGCTCTATCATTACCCAGTGCCATAGCTATCCTGGAAAGCGTGGAATATGAAGTTGGCCTGAGAGGGGGACGAGACAGGGGTGCCCCTTGTCGCCCCTGCTCTTTGCCCTGGCAATGGAACCTCTTGCCATTTCTATAAGATCAATCGCTGAAATAACTGGGTTTCAGAGAAAGATGGGAGATGAAAAAAATTGCGCTATACATAGACAATATCCTTCTTTATCTGGGAGATATGGGGCAATCATTGACAAAAGCGATAAACTTAGTCGAGAAATTTGGAAGCTTCCTAGGGTTAGAGATACTGGGAGAAAACTGAACTCCTACCACTAGATTCCACTACAGAGTTAATAATACCAGGAATACCTCAGTTGGTAGTAGTGGATACATTGAAATATTTGGGGACAGTTTTGACGAAAAACCCTAATTAATTTATTTGTAAAAACCTTATACCACTGCTGGCCAAATTCAAACAAAAAATAGGCATCTGGAAACGATTTCCATTATCAGTGGCAGGCAGATGCAACCTTATTAAGATGATCTGGATGCCCCAATTATTGTATCTGATGCATAACTCCCCAGTCTGGATTTGTAAGAAATAGTTCAACAAAATTGAGTCCATTTTTAGGGAACTAATATGGAAGGGGGGGTAAGCCAGGATCCGACTTTGAACGCTACAACTACCAGTGGGGGAAGGAGGTGTGGCATTACCTCACCCTGAGCGTTACTATCTGTCGTCACAGCTGCAGCAACTAAAGGGATGTGACGTTCCAGGTGGAGGTACCCCCAATGGGAGAATCGTGCTGACTAAAGCTTCACATAATACAATTATTGAAGCACTAGAGGCGGATTCCTTTGGCTATAGGTCTCCAACATTAAAAATGATAACTAAAATATGGAAAACTGTTAAAAAATAGATGGGATATAATGGGCTAACTGAATACACTCCCCTTTGGAATAACTACAATCTGCGGGAAACCCTCTCGATAGGAAAAGTAAGAGAATGGGGAATACATGGCATCAAAAGACAGACAACTGTACCTGGGAAATACTTAAAAAAAATTCTCAGATTTGAGACGAAAGTTCAATATATTGCAACGCTCATTTTATTCCTACGTACAGTTGAGGCATGCCCTTGAAGCCCAATTTAGGAAACAGCCACCAGTATGGAACGAAATGCCCCTCTTTCAGAGTATACTCCAATTAGGCTCCACTAAGGGACTTACATCTGAACTCTATGGACAGATAAGCAAAGAAGTTAATGCTGAGGGGAAACTCTGCAAAGAGAAAAAAAGACAGGAAGAGGATATAGGGAGAATAACACAGGAACAGTGGAAAAAGAATCCTAGAAATGGGCTTGAGGGTATCGGTCTCACCCCCTCAGAAGATATCCCACCTGATGTTGTTAAATAGGGCTTATTATACTCCTAAGAGGCTGTTCAAGTTTGGCAGAAGATCAGACAATAAATGCCCCAGATGTCAGGGAACCGGCGATCTTATACACATGGTATGAAGGTGCCCCAAACTATCGGTACTGGGAGGAAGAGCTTAAAATCATAAGTGATATATTTAAAATAACAATAAAAATGTATATTGGGGTACAGGAAGGAGCAGGGGGGATGAATAGTACCATAATTGCAATAGTGACGTGTTTGTTCCAAGCCAGAAAAATTATCACAACCAGATGGCAATCTAGAACAACCCCTACTGTGAGAGATTGGATTCGGGAAGTGAATGAGACTATATGTAAAGAAAGAGCAGTGTATACAAAGAGAGGCAAAGGGAGGCAACCTTAAGGAATTTTATGAGATGTGGAGGAGATGGTTGGAAAAAATGGGTTCCCCCCTATAGAGTGATAAATGAATGGGAGGGGTAGGAAAGAGGGGAGGGATTAAGGGGCAATGCTTTGTTTGTAACACTAAGAAAATAGGTGTAGTGAGTGGTATGGAGGAGGTCTTTTGATCACTTTGGTTTCTACTACTCTTCTTAAAAAAAATAAATAAATCAAAAAACAAAAAACAAAAATGTTAAGTTTCCCAAGTCTAATTTTAATTCTGTCCTCTGTTAACCATGGAGGTGCTTCCTGTGATGTGTCATGAGGATAAACGCTGCAGTTTTGGTTACTGAAGCCCCCCGATTCCCTTGTGAAGACTGAGGAGAAGAATAAATTCAATACCTTCACCATCTCCCCATCCTTTGTAACCAGATGTCCTTACTCATTCTTTATGGAGCCAATATGGTCTGTTCTCCTTTTTTACTGTTTACATACCTAAAGAATTTCTTGGGTTTTTTTTTTTGCTCTCCTCCGCTATGTGTCTTTCATGTTCTATCTTAGCATTCCTTATTGCACCCTTACATTTCTTGTTGCATTCTTTATAAAGTCTGAATGCTGACGATGATCCCTCAACCTTGTATTTTTTGAAGGCCTTCTCCTTTGCTTTTATATGCATTCTTATGACATATGCATGCCTGGATAATTAAAATCCCCCATTATGATGACACTTCCCATCCTTGCTGCTAATCCAAATTGTGATATGAGGTCCAACTCTGCCTCCTCCCTCAGGTTAGGGGGCCTATAGCATACTCCCAGTATTATTTTCCCCTTAGCTTCATCCCTTTGTAAGCTCTACCCATAAGGATTCCACCTCCTCCCTTGCTCCCTTAGTGATGTTATCTATCACATTCACTTGTATATTATTCTTGATATATAGACATAACCCTCCCCCTTTTTTACCCTCTCTATCCCTGCGATAAGGGGAATACCCTTGAATGGTTGTCAGCCAATCATGCGAGCTGTTGAACCAAGTCTCTGAAATTCCCACAAAATCCAAATCCCTCTCGTACAACAGTATCTCTAGTTCACCCATCTTGTCCGCCAGGCTCCTGGCATTGGAGATCATGCCACCTAGTTTAGACCGGTCGCATACTATCCTTTTATTGGGTGTTCTGAGATTGCAACTAGGACTTGTTACTATACTTACCTTGGGTTTATGTGCTTTAGCCAACCTACCACTAATGCCCCCAATACTACCCTCTGGAATATGTTCCGCGTGACTATCTCTGCCTCTGGACCCTCCATGTTGCCTAGTTTAAAAACCCCTCTAACTTTTTGGCCGTCTTTACTCCCAGCAGATCTGCATTCCCCTCATTTAGGTGCAGTCCGTCCCTTCTATAGTACTGGTTACCGACTGAGAAATCGACCCAGCCCTAAGGAAAGCAAACCCCTCCTTACTACACCAGCTCCTCAGCCACTTGTTTACTTCCTTAATCTCCCTCTGCCTTTCTGGTGTGGCTCGAGGTACCGGCAGTATTCCTGAGAATACTACCTTGGAGGTCATTTTCCTCAATTTAGCTCCCAAGTCCCTAAAATCGTTCTTTAGGACACTCCAACTGCCTCTGACTTTGTCATTGGTGCCAATGTCTACCATAAAACCTAAAGCCTTATCCTCAGCTCCAGTAGTGCTGGTCCCTGACTGGTTTTATCAATGTCACTCAGGAGGAGTGTACTTATTGGAATGCTCCAGCCCTGGATCGGCCTCCCTGGCACTTCCCCCTCTATCCTTCCTGACGGTCACCCACCTGCTCTTTTCTGGTGCCTGCACCTCTTTGTCTCCACCTGCCTCTGTGCTGGCCCCTGCCAGCACCTGCCAGGTACGTTCCCGGCTCTCCTTTAGTATGGAGGGTCTTCTCAGCGCTGACAGTTGCTTCCCTAGAATCCGAACCTGGGCTTATGCATTTGGAGGTGGCTCCTGTAATAGACTAACTCAGATACTATAAGGCATACTGTCTCTGCCTGATTGGGAATCCATCAGAATCTGACACACCTGTAATATACCTCTGTGACTACATCAGGGATTGAGATCCTTGAGGAACCTGCTGTGGGCCCAAAAAACACTATTTAAAGGTCTACTCACCGCAGCCCAGATGCATTAATCCATCTGCGAGCTAGAGATAATACGTTGCAGTTTGAAATATATATGTTCCGGTGGCTGTGTTTTGGATATGATACCACACTATTAACAAGCTCAGGTTTTGGCTTATTGGCTATGATCCGGAGGACAGTTTCCTAATCAGGCTCTCCCTGATCCTCTGTAGTGGGGGATCATGGGTCTCTGGTAAGCTGCCAATCTACATCCTTTGGTGGTGGATCGAGCACTATTTTCTACATTATCAAGGATGCACAGTTTTTGATGGACTTTTCACTTTAATTTTTTTATTAATCACATGGGTGATACAGGCATTTTATGCTTTTGGACTCACTTTTACATTTTCAATTGTCTATAATATAAATTATATAACAATTTTTGGTGTCACAACACTTTTTATAATTTGTTCACATTTCACGTGTTATTTATTCACAAATTTATTGCTGAGTTACTAAGTACACGTATGTATATCAATGTTTATTTAGCGCAATTTTATTCTTTTTTCATGTGTATTATACTGTGTTTATGTTGCGCAGAAGAATTGCTGCTTTAAAGTCCACACAATTATTCAGGTTCACTTTTTAGGATTTTGATATTTATTTTTCACCAGAGCGCAGTTTTTTTCCCCTTTTTTCACTTCACTTCACTTACCCGCCACCTCTCCCTGTCAGCCTTCCACCTCCCGGTCCCACTGGATGTCCTGCCACCTCCTCTGTCTGTATCTGTGGTGTGATACTGTCCTCAGTACACCCACTCCCGCACCATGATGTCCTGCTCTGCCGCCGCTGTGGGTCTGGTCATGGGTGGTCTGGTCCAGTCGGGGGGTCTGGTGCGCTGTGCTGCCACTCTTGGGGGGTGGGGTCCGTTCCAGTCCTCTGCACGCGGCTTCCTCTCACTCAACACTTGTTCTCAGCACTGATTTCCATGACAAAGTAAAACTCTGCAACAGCGCCACCCCGTGGAGCAGCATGGAGAACTATTTTTGTTGATCCTGTTCTGTTACTGTAGTTTGCTGCTCTATTCTTGATAAACTTCAGCATTCCCCCAGGTAATGAATGACTCGCTTTTATCCCTCAAAGAGGTTCAGGCTGATATTCTGAAAGCCTCTGCAGGATATTTCCACATTAATGTAGGCTCGGTCTTATTTCCTGTAACTCTCTGGGAGGCAAACAAGGCAGTTCTCAGGGGCCACATTATACAGTTGGTTTTGAAGCGTAAACAGGAACGATGATTAAGACAACGAGATATAGATGCCATCTGGAGGTACTCTCTACTGCATTTAAACAATCCCTCCACTCCTGCTAATCAAGCCCGCTCTTGGACCAAGCCCGCTCAGAATTGGATCTCTGTCTCACGGATGGAACTGAGCGCCTCTTACGTTGGTCCCGCCAGAAGTGGTACGCTAAAGCGAATAGGCCAAATCAGATGTTGGCCAACTGGCTTCGTACTTTATAACGTAACCACTGGTAACCCAGTGCGGGTTTTGGAGGAGTTCCATTACCGCCTGATTAAACTGTATTCTGCCCCTGATCAGTTGGGTAGTCAGGACACTGATAGTTTCCTCAGCAGTCTCTCGATCCCCACACTGACTGCGGCTCATATGGCCCTTATGGGCTGGTACATTCACTTTTCGGAAGTTCTCCAATGTATTAAAGACTTGAAAATGGGTAAACAACCTGGTCCGGACGGCTATAAGGAACTTTATTATAGAAATCTACCTGACGTTATAGCTCCACAGCAATGTATAATTCCGTTAAAGATGGCCAGACTTTTACATTGTATCTTTTGACCGCTAATATTGTGATGTTACCTAAACCTGACCGTGATAATTCCTCTTGGACTAATTTCAGGCCCTTTTCTCTTAATATAGACATGAAAATCCTGACCAAAAATTTGGCTAACCGTTTAAACTCTTTATGCCTGCTTAATTAAGAAAGATCAAGTAGGTTTTGTACTGCGGAAGCAGGCAGGGGATGCTATCCGGCAAGTACTGCAGTTACAACATATAGTCCATAGCCGCTTGTTAGAATCAATGCTTTTATTGCTTGATGTGAATAAGGCCTATGATACTTTGTCATGGCCTTATCTTATGTCTGTACTTCTGTCATTATGGATTCGGTGCCTCATTCTTGCAATAGATGACAGTTCTATATGATTCCCCTCAGGCTAAAGTTAAATACTATGGATATGAGTCAACTCTCCTCGATATTGGGAGGGGTACTCGTCAAAGGTGCCCACTCTCGCCACCTTTTTGTTCTGGCTCTAGAGCCATTGGCAGAGGGTTCCATCCTATCTAAATGGTATTGATGTAGTGGGCTCTCCCCCTAGAATTATCCTTATTCACCGACGATATCTTGTTAACTCTATCCTCCCCCAGAATCTCTTTACCAAACTTACTATCTCTTCTAGACACTTTTGCCTCTCTTTCAGGGGTTCGTGTCAACCCTTCCAAATCGGAAGCTATTTTCGGTCAACCTTTCTCATCCAGTATTAATGGATTTGAAAGCTGCCTTTCCCTTTCAGTGGTACTCCGCTTTGCCCTATCTGGGAATCCACCTTACTTATGCGGGGTTGTATCAGGCCAGTTTCTCACCATTGTTCAAAAGATTGTCTGATATTCTGTCCTCCAGGACCCATTTACCATTGTCTTGGTTCGGTAGGATAACTGCTATCCGTAGGTCTTATCTCCCAAATTTGCTGTACTTTTTCGGGTCTTGCCTGTTCCAATTCCTTCAAATATTTTACGTATACATCAACTTAAGCTTTTGCAGTTTATATGGGGATCTACCCGTCCTCAAATAAGCAGGTTTTGTATGCATGATGGATCAATGGTGGCCTTTCGGTCCCTATTTTACAGGCTTATTATATTGCAGCAAGCATAGCTCAACTTTCCCATCTTCATGAAATGTATCAGCTGCCATTATGGGCCACAATTGATCCTGTTGATTCAGATCCCATACCTGTCTTGTCTCTACCCTGGCTTCCTCCTATGCATTGCCCGACTACAATAGGGCCATGTTTAGCCCAATCTCTACAATTGTGGGACTCCATAGGTTTGATTTCCCCTCACTTTCCACTTTTACGATTTCTTAATTGTCCATTATTCCCTCCAGGTTGCGAAAATCCAGCCCAAATTTTTTGGTGGACCATGAAAGGGTTCACACACATCCATTTCCTGTTTACCCCTACTAAGATACTAACATTTGATGCCTTACGCTCTTCTCATGATATCCCCTTGCGAGAACACTATAGCTACCTACAACTTAGGCATTTTCTTCAATAACTCATTAAATCCCACTCTAACCCATACACTCTGACTTCTTTTGAGATCCTATGTAAAGCCATACCCCACTCTCTGGGCCTGATATCGTTGATATATTCATCCATAATTTCTGCAAAAAAGCCTCCATTAAACCCCTATCATCTTCAATGGAACAAAGAACTGGGGAGGCAGTTAGATCAAGAGGACTGCCAGATTATGACCATAGCCCTTTCCAAGTGTATGCTGTGGCCATAGAACCCGTTTAAATTTGACATCATGAATATCAATAATCGTCATCATGACTCATTATCCATCATTCATCATCCATCATGATTCGTTATCATCATAATAA
This sequence comes from Lithobates clamitans, assembly GCA_037952925.1. Taxonomy (NCBI): domain Eukaryota; kingdom Metazoa; phylum Chordata; class Amphibia; order Anura; family Ranidae; genus Lithobates; species Lithobates clamitans. Next base: position 1,041,658 of record JBBGZY010000901.1, read on the forward strand.
TTCATTATCATCAATTATCATCATTAATCATCATCATCGTGATTTATCATCAATCATCATCATGCATCATTTATCATGATTCATCATCCATCCTTATTCATTATCAGCAGCATTAAAATACCTGATCCAGAGTTGTCTGTGCAATGGAATAATTTTTAATTTGTTGTTGTGCCTTCATACTGGTTAAAAGCTGAAACAATTCATTTAAACATCCATGTTCAATTGATATATGGCATTCCAAAATATTTAGATGGTGATCCTAAAATTAATTTCAGATAGATATCAAAATTCCAAGGAAAGTAGTTATGTATTCATAAAGAAAAAAATTGTATTAATAAATTTAGTGTAAATGGTGAATGGTAGAGGAAGGGGCAGCACTGGGGTTCTCTGTATACACATGTACGAACAAGGAAAATGTGGGCATTAGGAGAGAGCAGAGATGATTTAACCAGTCACAGGCTGGGGACAAGGATGTGACCTAGCCATCTTGTCTAAATACAGTACCAAAAAATGAGGTCACCAACCTAACTTTGCTGACTGGAAGACGGTGTATACATCTGTGCAAGATGAACAGAAATAAAAAAACTGTAAAATATATGTAGTAGTGGTATATTTAGCTGTTTGCCTGGAGATCAGTCTTAAATATAATTGCTTCTGTTTATCAATTTGCACCAATGTGTGACAATATTTTACTGCTTTCATCACATAAAGCACACCCATACTTTTTTTCTTCAAGGTTCTGGAGGAATGCATTTGCATAGTATTTTATGTATCATCTGATAAGCAAACTATTGTGATATGTGATACAGCCTGTACATTATACTCATGTAAAAGCAGTACATTTTAAATTGCAATCTGATAAATTGCAAATGTCATCTTTCAAGATCGCTATCTATCCCAGCAAGAGAACAAAAAATGAAGTAAAAACAGGATACAGAAGTAAACCTTTAATAGTATTTACTATTGTGTCAAGATGCCTACCTTTAGGTGTACTCCTGGGAAATGACGTTTAAAACAGGTAATGACAGAATTTGCACAGTCATAATCTCCATTGAGCCACAGAGTCACTGAATAGCATTGTCCAAATCTAGACACAAAATAGGGGATTACACATTTTTCTTATATTATACAATGAGGTTAACATTGCTGCTGTTATGTTTTTAAACAAAACATATTTGGGTTTTTAACTCACCTGTTACTAAAGTAATCAAATAATTTTTTTCATTTCAATTAGCATGACCCTGTTAACACAGGGTCAATTTTATGTACAACACACCTGCCATAAGAACACTGCATGTACTTATCTTTATAGTGTTCAGTTTCTTGAAAAGTCTCAGAGTTACTACACACAATCCTTTACAAATGCTTGACTTGTTGAATTGGTCAAACACCTGTTTCCCACTCTGCTCAGTGTGGTTTTTTCAGCTGACTAGTAGTCCTGTAGTGACACCACAGTGAGCAGATGGGGAATTAGGTATTCACGCACCCAAAGTTTTTGATTAATTGTGGTTTATGGGAGAACAGTGAAGCAGCAGCTTTCAAGAAATTATCCAACAAGAAAAAAATTAAGTACAAGTGACCATGTATGGGGCACAAAGTGTAAAACATTAGTTAATCCGAATGCAGGTCACACATGCATCAAAACAGAAGTCAAAAGTGAGTTAAAATCCCTATCCAAAATGAATACACTTTAACATGACAATATTCCTGGTCATAAAGCACACTGAGGAATGCATGGATTCAAATTTGGTTATTTTTATGCAACAGCTTTATCACATTTTGTTTCATTTAAATGGTGCAGGTATGCTGATCTGAAACACAAGTGTTAGTATGATGGCGGAACAACTGGTATTTTGTAGAAGGAAGGTCTGCAATCGGAGTGTCCTTCATTTTTCTCTCTCAAATTGTTTAAACATATTACATAATTGAGAGAGCATGCGCGGGGCTCGGAAGATGGCAGCTTGAGCCGAGAGCTCCGCTCCAGACTGCAGCAGCGGCGCCCATAGCACCCAGCACAGTGATCCAGGAGGCTTCTAAGTCACGGAGGAGTGACCCCCACACACCGGAGCACGGCCCTGTATGATCAGATCCACTGTGAAATGAGACCTTAGGCCGCAATTAGAGAAGGCAGGAGCGGCAGAAAAATTCAAGATGGCCACTGCAGCATTACCTCAGATACATGAACCCTGCATGGAGGGACAAGCGGACTACAGGTCAGAGCCAACTCTCATCTCCCAACACCTCACCCCAGGGAAACAGATGGAATTCCTGATGGCCAACACACCATCCCCTGCATCCACTGAATCCCTGATCGAACGATCAATGACAGATTTCTCCCTCTCACCTCTGGGGCCTAATGCAGTGATGCAACAAGGCTATCATTACCACCATACCCAGACCAAGGACCCTGCTCACCAAATGGAGGATCTCTTCCACAGATTCTCAGAACTTTTGGACAGGGGCCTTGCTCAAATGGCCGCAAAAATCACCAGGGACTTAAAGGCAGATTTTCACAATCTGGATAATAGGATAAACACGATCAAAAACAAAATGGAGGAAAAAATATCCGTGATAAACCAAAACTCCAAGCACATACACACAGTGCAGGAACAACTGGATCTGGCCATGTCACATATTGATGACCTGGAGAACAGGTCCAGGAGGTACAATATCAGAATCAGGGGACTCCCGGAGACCATAATGGATGTACCGGAGTCAGTGCAGGACCTAATTAAAAACCTGATCCCCAATATCCCTCCCCACTTCCTCAAACAAGACAGAGCCCACAGGGCCCTAGGATCCCCCCAGAAAAGATGGCACCCCAAGGGAGATCATCGCAAAGCCTTATCACTACTCCGTAAAAAGAGGAAGTGATGAAACAAGCAAGATCTGCACTAGCTGTGTTATGCCAGGGCCACCAGGTACAGATCTTTGCAGATCTTTGACCTTCTATGATTTAAAGGAGGAGAGCACTGAAACCACTGCTACATGCATTAACCCAGAAAGAAATAAAATACAGATGGGCCTTCCCCTTTGCTGTCCAGTTCACTGAAAAAGGGAGATACTACGCTTTTCCCACCCTGCAAGAAGGAGAAAAACTGCTCCTACACCTGAAGCTCATTTCTTAAGAGGCTGCAATGGACACCTCCAACACCGGCTCTGGCTCAAACAAAAGACTGATACCTACTAGCCCACAGTCCCCCCTCTGGACCAAAGGCAAAGCAAAGAAGGCCAAGGACAATGGACCCCCCTGAAGCAAGTACCCTCATGGACTGATCCTTTCTTTTTCTGGACCTAGAGTCCAGTCCAGGGGCATTGTGACCATGCTGTTTTGGGCTCTTCTCAGCCCAAGTCATAAGACTCCTATTGAACTTTCGCCTTCAATTAGTTGAAATTACAGTTTGTTGTTTCCTGTTCAAGTTTTCAGAGCAGCCCAGGGAAAATTCCGGGACTTCCATAACTGACCGGGTTAAACCAGATCTCTTCATATAGCTCTCTCCACACCCCATGAAGGGATAACACCTACAAGCTAAGGAAGGAACTTCTCCTTGTTCCTAAAAGGACACCCTGCAAGGGGAGACTGGAGGATTGGGAAGATTTACACTAAGCCAGCACCCCAGGTCATTGTATGCCGATGGGCGCTGGGGTTCCCCCCCGCTCTCTTCAAGATGGGGGTTCCTCGGGGCAACAGATAAGTAATGATGTCCCTCGCTAGCTAAATCCACAAAGAGCTGTGCATCACTCTACCTTTAACTTTATTCAATTAAGGCGCCCTGTTCCGGGATGGAACACTTGTGTCTCCACCCAACCCTTGGACACCCGATGGTCTTTGTACTCAGGGGCGGAACTACCACCATAGCGACCCATGCGGGTGCTATGGGGCCCGCAGCCAAGTGGGGCCTGGTGAGGATGAGAGCACTGCCGTCTCCCAGCCAGGGGAAGAGAGAGGAGAGGAAGAGGCAAGCTGTCCGTATCAGCAGAGAGCTGAATTGCCTGATGTAATAGCTTTCATTACAACTTCCAGTGTTTCCGGGGCTCACGTCACATAGCTCCACCTCTTGGCCCGGCGGCTTCGATAGACAGAACGCCAATACAATGCGGGACATGTGACGTCATCAAAGGCGTCAGGCAAAGAGGTGGGGCTATGTGACGATGAGCCCCGGGAAGATGGGAAATTCAAATGAAAGCTTTTACAGCGAGCAATCCCGCTCTCTGCTGATCCGGGTGGCTTGCCTCTTCCTCTGCAAAGGTGAGGCTGTATGGGGCACAGGCAGACCAGGCTGTATTGGGCACAGGCAACGCTGTATTGGGCACAGGTCATGCTGCATTGGGCACAGGTCACGCTGTATGGGGCACAGGACACGCTGTATGGGGCACAGGACACGCTGTATGGGGCACAGGACACGCTGTATGGGGCACAGGTCACGCTGTATGGGGCACAGGTCACGCTGTATGGGGCACAGGTCACGCTGCATTGGGCACAGGTCACGCTGCATTGGGCACAGGTCACGCTGCATTGGCCACAGGTCACGCTGCATTGGGCACAGGTCACGCTGCATTGGCCAAAGGTCACGCTGCATTGGGCACAGGTCACGCTGTATGGGGCACAGGTCACGCTGTATGGGGCACAGGTCACGCTGTATGGGGCACAGGTCACGCTGTATGGGGCACAGGTCACGCTGCAATGGGCACGGGTCACGCTGCAATGGGCACAGGTCACGCTGTATGGGGCACAGGTCACGCTGTATGGGGCACAGGTCACGCTGTATGGGGCACAGGTCATGCTGCATTGGGTACAGGTCATGCTGCATTGTGCACAGGTCACGCTGCATTGACACTAGGGCAGCTGTGGGGGGGGGCTGTTTGCAGGGGGGCCCCATACAACATTTTGCTATGGGGCCCTGCTATTTCTAGTTATGAGCCTGTTTGTACTACATAAGGCTCCCCCCTGAAATATGTTTTTTACCTCCTTTTGTCTATTCTTCTCTTTCTCCCCACTTCTACCCCCTCTCCACCTTTTCCCTGAAAAAGTGCCTAATACCATTATCTTTTCCAGACCACCAACTCGACTGCCAGGATCTGGGTTCTAAGGCCTCCCTCAAACATGTTGGAGACACCTCCGAAACCATTTCAGCCTCAAGACTTCTAGGGGTAAGTGAGGGTGGATCATAACTATGTTTCTCCCTTTTGCTCCATGCCTGAAGGTCCAGGTGCTAAAATCTGCATAGCCTCCTACAATGTCCAAGGCCTCAACTCCCCAATTAAGAGGAGAAAGGTACTAGATTACCATAAATCACTCAAGCTAGACATTCTTATGTTACATGAAATACATTTCCCTGCCCGATATAGCCCCAAGTTTCTTCATTTACACTACCCGCAATTCTATCTAGCCAGTGCAGATAACAAAATGGGGGGTGACGATCTTATTATCAAAATCCTGCAAATTTGTGAAAATCTCTGACTATATTGACCCGGAAGGGAGATTCATCCAAGTGAAAGGCACACTAGAGGACCACCTTTACTCTCTAGTATCATACTGCACACCCAACAGAGGACAATCCAAATTTTTCAGCACCCTATTGACCACTCTCTCCTCAAAACTTCAGGGAACAATCATCTTTGGGGGAGACACGAATCTTGCATTCGATCAGGGCTTAGACAAGTCCAATCCTCCTAAGTTCCAACTGATTCGCCCTACAAAAGAGAGCCTCACAATAGTGAAGATTCTACATGCATACGGTTTGACTGATACATGGAGAGAACTCAACCCCTCCAAGAGGGATTTCACCCACTACTCTAGCCCTCACAACACATACTCATGGATAGACCATATCCTCACACCTTCCACCCTTCTCCCAGCAGTCCTCAAAGCCCATTTTAGGGACACAGCACTCATTAGTGATCATTTCTATCCTTTCAGGGGCCCCAGGAGGGTCACGAAGACAATGGAGATTGAATGAGTCCTTGCTCTCTGACCCTGTTAGAGTAATAGAACTAAGAAAAGCCCTGAAAGAGTACTTTACACTTAACAGCACTGAGGATACCTCAGCATAAATGCTCTGGGCTGCACACAAAGCCTTCATTAGGGGCAAGCTCATTCAGATCTCTACCCAAGTTAAAAGGGAAAGGAGGGCTGATATAGAGCGCCTGGAACGGATTATGCTTCACTAAAAGCATCACACAAAAAGGACCCATCCAAGTTTCTCATAAACTAAATTGATAAAGCTAGATTAGACCTAAACCTCGCCCTTATGGCAAAGGCCGAAAAATCGATCAGATAGAATGAACACAAATTCTATGCCCAAGCTGACAAAATGGGTCCTCTATTGGCAACTAAACTCTCCCCTTGCCTTAGAATCCACAATATGCCCAAAATCAGGATAGCTGGACAACCCCCCACAACCAATCCAGCCAGGATACTTGAAGCCTTCCAGGGATTCTACTCAAAATTATACAGTACCACCACTCAGACCCATGCAGACTCAATCTCACGGTTCTTGGAGGGCCTGCCCATCCCCTCCCTGAAAGATGCTCACAAAGACAAGCTGGATTCCAACATCACAGAGGAGGAGGTGTTGGAGGTCATCAAAGACCTCAAAAAGGGATCATCCCCTGGTCCAGATGGCCTATTCATACTTTACTAAAACTTTCTCAGACACCCTGAAGCCTCACCTGACCAAATTTTTCAACTTTAAAACCAAAGGAGACCCCCTAGATATCCACCTCAATATGGCATTCATCACAATCATACCCAAACCAGACAAAAACCCTGAAAATGTCAGCAATTATCGCCCAATCTCCCTCATAAATAAGGACTTAAAAAAACTCACCAAAATATTAGCGAACAGAATAGCTTCTTTCATCAGCCAATACATACAGACTTGATCTCGATTTTGTAAACTAACTGGGTGGGGAGGACTAAACAACAAGGATTCAAAAGGCCTTTGACACAGTATCCTGGCCCTGCATTTTCTCCCTATTAGAGTGATGGGGCTTCGGGGTCCGATTTATGGGTCTTTTACAGGTTCTTTATTCACGACCAAAGGCCCTCATAAGGCTACAGGGGCACTGCTCCAAACCAATAGATATCATAAGAGGTACTAGACAAGGGTGTCCACTATCCCCACTGATTTTTGCAATAGCGATAGAGACCCTGGCGGTCGCGATTCATCAGAACCCCGAAATTAAAGGGGTCATCTGTGGAGATCAGACCCACAAATGCGGTCTATTCACAGGTGACATCCCACTGTTCCTAACCTCCCCCCTCACTTCTCTCCCCAACCTCTGCCATACACTTGAAGACTTCGCTAGAATCTTGGGACTTAGAGTCAACTATTCTAAATAACATGCCCTCAACATCTCCCTAACTCCCCAGACAGTCTCTCCTTCATGAAACAGTCATTTAAATTTGAATGGAATGACACTTTCATTCGATACTTAGGAATCTCGCTGACGGACAAAACAGAAACCCTATACAACCACAACTACCCCCCACTCTACAAGAAACTGGAGGCAGATCTTAAACTTTGGTCCAAATACGGACTCATATGGTTAGGTAGGATCTACTCAATTAAAATGACCTTACTCCCGAGAATCCTCTACTTCTTCAGCTCCCTCCCCATCCTAATCAGGACAGACCACTTACGATCTCTACAGAGTAGAATATTGAAATACACCTGGGGAAACTCGGGACATAGGGGAGGATTTTCCCATTGATACAATGGATAGGCATGCATTATCTCTCATTATTACATAAAAATGATATGTATACTTACAAATTAAGAATTCTCAGATAGGTTGTAATAAAATAGGTTGTGATATATAAATTATTACATAGAAGAAATTGTCTTTCAAAATATTTTATTGAATTTCCAAAAATATAAAACAATAAAAGATAAAGTAAAGCAAAATATTACATTACAGTCCCCCTTGGGGGGTGCAAAATATGCCAAAAACATAAAGTATGTATCAGGCAAATTTTACGGCTGAACTCCTGGTATAGGAGAAATGCCCATATACTGGGCCCAAGGTTCTCAGGTAGCTTCAAATTGCGTTTTAGTGTTGTGGAGAATGCTGGAGAGTTTCTCTTGGGACATGATATTTTACGTGTAGCAGCCTTGAAGGAAACCTTGGGTTGTTTCCAAGCTTTGGCAATGGTGAGCTTGGCACCAAGGAGGAAGAAGTGTATTCATTTGCGCGTCTGTTTTGAGTAAATTTGCATTAGGGAGGGCTATGGCTGGGGTTTTCGGGATCTGAACTTTTGTAACTTTTTGAATCAGGGAGAAAATCTTGCTCCAGTAGGGCCTTAATATTGGACATTCCCACCATATGTGGGTTATGGAGCCTGAGAGTTGAAACCCTCGGAAGCACTGGGGGTCTGCTGAAGGGAACATTTTGGCCAGTCTGTCCAGGGTAAGGTACCATCTAGTAATTACCTTGAGGCTGGACTCAATTAAGGAGACATTCTTAATGCCCTTGTAGGATCTATTAAAGGAGACCCTCCATCTCTCTATGTCCCAGTTAAGGGATAGGTCGCTCTCCCAAGCGAGCATATATGGGGTCTTTAAGGATTGCTGAGACAATGACTGATGGATGATGGAGATTCCGCCCCTCTGTTCTGTGGACTGCCCGCACCATAATTTGTACGGTGTGAATCTGGGAGGCGAGGTTTTCCCCACCCAGATGTGTTGAAGGAAGTGGCTTATTTGGTAAAATCTATAACGTTCTGAATTCGGGATCTCTAGTTGATTCACACCAAATTCCAGGAAGATAGGGCCATCGGAAGTGAAGAAGTGTCCAATTCGATATAACCCCTTGTCCAACCACCATTTAAAGGCTTTAATGTCTAGGCCCGGAGTAAAGTCAGAGTTATTGAAATTGTGTGCTAGGGGGCGGCAACTCGAAGTTAATGCAGGGTTGTTTCTCAAATTATCCCAGATTTTCAATGATTGCGAGAGAGTAGGGGCTAGGATTGGGGGACGATTTCTTGGGGGAACCCAGAGTAGGAAGTCTAGGGTGTAGGATGAAGAAGCCTGTCTTTCTATTTGAATCCAGTCTGGTTTCTCAGCCCTGGAGTAGACTGAGGAGAGCTGGGCCAACCTGGCAGCTTGAAAATACCAGAATAGCTGGGGGAGTCCCAGACCCCCTTGTGGTCTGGGTAGGAACAGGGATCTTTGCTGGATTCTATGTCCTCTACCCCCCCCCCAAAATGAATTTGTTGACTTTTCTTTGGAATGAAGTCAAGTGATCCTTAATAATGTTTATTGGAAGGGCCCTGAAGAGGTAGAGGAGTCTTGGTAGTAATGTTATTTTTATAGCATGGATTCTTCCAAGCCAGGATACCTCTCTCTTTGTCCAGTTTCCCAAGTCAGCTTCAATTTTGTGTAATTTTCAACTTCCTCATTGTTTTGTTGGGTTTGGGGATTACTGAGATGAACGCAGTGTTCAAGTGTGCATCTAGGGGGGAGCCTAAGCTTTTAGAATTAAAGAATTTGTGGGGGGGGCAAAATTTCCCCGAATGTCTTGTAGTAGGGGACTGATAGACCGTCAGGGCCTGGAGCTGAGCCAGTCTTAAGGCCTTTGATAACCTCCCTTATCACCTCCGCGGAGAAGGCTTCTTCCATTAAGTCTTTGTGTTCCAGGGAAATGGAGGGCAACTGGAGGTTTTGAAGAAAGGAATTGATCAATCGGCCTCTCTCTGTTTGGGTAGAATTGTAAAGATTGGAGAAGAATTCATGGAAGGCAGTCATGATTTTGTTTGGATTGGCTGTTGGAGGCTGTCCTGCTATACGAAGTTTGGGGAAAGTATGAGAGTGGTAATTAGGAGTAAGCTTGGCGGCTAACATCGGACCTATTTTGTCTTTTTGGAAGTAATATTTGGCATCGCTCCAGCGGATGTGTTTCTCCGCTTTGGCTGTTAAGGCTAGATTGAGCTCCAGCCTAATTGCGTCTAGACGGTCTGGTAAAACCTTAGATGGCTGTTTTTTGTGTTCGGCTTTTAAGGCTACAAAGGATTTTTCCAACTTTTGGATGTCAATCAGATGCTCCTTCTTGACCTGGGTCGCTATCCGGATGAGCACACCTCAGATGGAAGACTTGTGGGCAGCCCAAAGGGTCTTGGGGGAGATGTTGTCTACATCATTAAAACTAAAGTATTCTTTAATGGCGTCTGCTATCATCTTGGTGTGGATTGGGTCGCTAAGGAGCGATTCATTCAGACACCAGTATGAATCCCGTTTCCCAGTAAGTGTATTTCTCAGGGAGAGGAGGACCAAAGAGTGGTCCGACCATGTTGTATCCAATATAGAAGCCTTGTTAGCCAGTGGAATGAGATTTGTAGGAATAAGTATGTGGTCAATCCTGTCGTAGGATAGGTGGGGGGAGGAGTAATATGTAAAGTCTCTGCTCTTGTGGTTCAGTTCCCTCCAAATGTCTACCAGGCCACAGGTGTGTAGGATTCTAGCTATTCTGCTGCTTAGTTTCGTAGGGCGCGTAAGTTGGTCCTTAGGGAGTTTCGTTTTATCTAGGCCCTGGTCAAAAGCCACATTGGAGTCTCCCCCAAAAATGACCTTGCCCTCCAGGAGGGGGTTTAGAGTTGTAAAGAGGTTCTGGAAGAAAGTGGCTTGACCCTTATTAGGGGCATAGTAAGAAATTATAGAATACAGTATTCCCTCCAAAGTGCCCTTTACAAGAATAAACCTTCCCTCTGGATCTCTAAAATCAGAGATGTGGGAAAATTTGCTGTTTTTTGAGAAAAGAATGGCGACCCCTTTCGTCTTGTTTGGTGCGTTTGCCAGGTAAAAGGATGGATAATGTGAGTGGAGGAACTTGGGGTTGTATTGAATCGGAAAGTGCGTCTCCTGAAGTAGCACTACGTCCAGTTTAAGGGATCTGTAGTGTTAAAATGCTACTCTCCTTTTCCTAGGGGAATGCAGGCCCTGAACGTTATGAGATGCCACCCTGAGATCTACTCCCTTCGATATCTTGTCAGCCATGGGAACAGAGGGGGGGAAGACCATCTAACTGGCAGTCACTTACCTTTTGACGACATCTACCTTCAAGGAGGGGATGTTGGTATTGAGAAAACCGTTGTCGGTTTGGAAACTGAATGGAGTCGTCTCCCGTTGATAGGCTTGAAAAGAAAAGAAGAATGAATGGGGGAAAAGAAGGGGGAAAAATAAAACAAATACGAGAACAAAGACAGAGCCATGGGCCTTCTAACAAGACCCGTGGAGAGTGGCAGAGGGGATATCCTCCAAACTCCAATTCTTAATAGTCGGTCGACCTCCAAGGGCGACCGAAAACCCATGCCAAGAAAGCACGCTCGGTTTTCCAGGAAGGAGTGTAGGCGCAAGGGGGCCACCCCGGATCCTTGCAATAACAGGTGTATGATACAAAAACTTTGCACATCTAATATATGCTCAACTAAAGTGTGATCAACCAATTGCACAAAACAGAGAGAACAAGTAAAAATAATAACTAGTAGTAGCTGTAGAACAAGCCACCCTCTCCTGATGCCCCCCTGTCCCATTCAACCCCCCCGCCTAGCAGGGGAGGGAGGTCGGAGAGGCCAGGGGTGACGAGGGGAAAAAGGGACCAGGCCCTAACAATATGAGGTGGGAGTAAGGGTTCTTTGATAAAATGAAGGAAATAAGCCCCTTAGAGATTTGGACTTATTTGGTCCAATCGCCACAGAACAGTCCTAGAGAGGGAAGAACCCTTGTCTCCCAAGTGTAACAATTCCCTTCGGATTCAAAACCTCGACTAGAAGGGAGAGGGTACCAAAATCATGCTTCTGAAATGTCTGGAGTGTAGTTGGGCAGGAAGTCAGTGATGTCTCTCCTCTTTAGAAAGTGGGAACTTGTGGTAGAGGGACCATTAGAAACAAAGTATGACATGAAACTGGGGACCGAACCGGTCCAAAATTTGGGGTTGGAGCTCCAGCTCCATCAACAGAAGGGACAACTGTCCCAAAAGGAGGTACCCGTGAGAGGTGGTCTTCCGTCCTTGCACTTCTTAGAGGGACCCTTGTTCCAAAGGGGGGAGACAGGACTGGCAGGAGGGGACGTTTGGACGACCCCGATGATGACATGGAGAAGTCCATGGGTGCCTCCTGAGAGATTAATTTCAGGGACAAGAACAGTCTTTCACCATCAGGAAGGTTGAAAAAGGAGTGAGTTTCCCCTTGAATTGTTAACTTCACAGCAAAGGGGATGGTCCAGCGGTACTTAATGTCCCGTTGTGCTAGGACCGTAAGGAGTGGTTCGAGAGATCTTCTTCTGTGGATGGTGGATGGAGCCAAATCTGCGAAAATCTGCATCTGGTGCCCCTGGTGCTGTAGTTTAGGCTTCAGGCATGATTGACGCATGACCTCCTCCTTGACAGCAAAAAAGTGCGGTTTTACTATAATATCTCTGGGAGTTCCATCTTTTCTGGGGGGTCCTAGAGCCCTGTGCGCTCTGTCTAGTTCTAGACAGTGCGGTGGGATATTTGGGATGAGCTCTGACATAATGTCCCGTACCGTGAGGGGGATATCGGTGAAGGATTCCGGAAGACCTCTAATCATAGACCCTCAAACTCATGGGAATGTAGGTCGCAACCATCCCTCCCCGAATGCCAACAGTATTCATTTCTAATAAATAAAAGACACTCAATGTCGAAGCTTGGTATATAATTGGCTGTGGCACATTTATTGGTGTAATATTTAAATACATTAAAATCCATTTAAACATTTTTTATTAATACTTACATTTCTTAACTTGTAAATAAGTACAAAACAGCTCAGTCTTCAGGACTTGAGCAATACCACATATCAATAAACCCATGTCCTCCCTTTAAATCTAAAGGGTGACATAATGTGACTGCAACAAGGGGTTGGTGGGGTGGGGAGCTTGTTGCTGACTTCTCCCAACAGTGGACTATTCCTGCGGGAGGTCACCTTATATAGAGAGCCTCCTTTCTAGAACACTCCAGCTGATCATATGACCCTCTGGGAATTTCCCTGGATGTCATGTGACATTCCGGGAAATTTCCCAATGTTACATGATCTGTTTTTCCTGCCTAAGAATCAAATACATTTTTCTGTGACTCCTTCATATCTTTATTGCCCTATTTTAAAGAAGGATAAATAGATAATTTTTGTCTAAATGATTAGTCATACTGGTGCCAGCCTAATCCACCAAAGCTTTTGTAAGCTTCCAGCACATGCTCAAGGTGTTGGAAAAGGCCGCTACAGTATTCCGGATGTTTTTCTCCTAGAACGCTAGCATAAATGGTAAATGCCTGTAACCAATTATAAAACGACCTTGCTACAGGCCTACGCCTTTTATCCTCAGGCATATCTTCTTATCTTTTTGTCAGATCTGTTGATGAATTCTTTTGCAGGTGGTAGTAAAGACAGAATGTCAATAAATTGCCCTTTCCATATCTTTGGCCTGAGCAGAAAGAGGATACCCTAATGGCAAGATCTCACATGGTAATATTTCTTTTAAACATGACTCTGGTACTGATGAATTTGTAATGTTAAGTTAAGCTGCCAATGTATTACTAGCATTTAAATTACCTGCTGAAAAGGAAGGAGTACTGCTAGCATTGGACACATTTTCAATCCTATTCCTGGTTTCATTAGACTATACATTATCATAATTGCTATTATCATTTGCAGGAGTATTAATGCTGTCAGCTAACCTATTAATAGATTCCATTATATGTAAGGTACCTGTGGTAGGTAGTGTCTGAAGTGGAGCTTGTATGCTGAGGATTCAGACGAAAACGTAGTCACTCAGATCAAGTCGGCAACAGATCAGGCAAAGCGGTACAAAATCAAAATCCAAAGAATGGTCAGACAGGCGGAGGTCATACATGGGCTGGCGGTGAAGTACCAAATCAGCAGGCTGGAGAATGGTCAAGAATACAGGCAGAGATTCAATACACAGTAGTCCAAATCACAGAGTTATCAATACACCCAGGGAGCTAGTCCAAACAAATGGCACAAAATAACAGGAAGTGCTGCTATTTATGAGCTGCTTGATTGTACATTGTCCGCAGCTGGCAGCAGGTGGGGCTAGTAAGTCCAAGGCAATGCATCCCGCTGGGAGAACATAGACTGCAGCTGTTGGAGCAGGAACATCCCGGTTCGAAGACACCCAGGTACACGAGAGGGCCCCCTCACCAGTGGACCCCTCTGGGGGCCCAGTAGGGTCTCAAATAAGAGCAGGGGCATGCAAATCTTTGGCTGAGAACTAGAAATGGTCTGCGATGGGATATCCCTTCCCATGAACCAGATACCATAGGCCACAACCCTGCCTTCTAGAATCAAGAATCTTACAGACTTCAAACTCATTTTGTCCATCAACAAAAACAGGAGGAAGTAGCTGTTGTGTTCTTGAGTAACAATTGAAAAATGCCTTTTTGAGGAGGGAAATATGGATGACGAGATGTGAGAGAGAAGGGCAATTTCCACCAATAGGAGACTGGCCTGACTCGAGCAATAATTCTGTAAGGACCGAAGAATCGAGGGCCCAATTTGGTAGAAGGTTGTTTCAGTCTCACATATTTAGTTGATAGCCAAACTCTGTCCCCCAGCACATATGGAGGTATATGGCGTCTTAGTTTGTTGGAGAAAAGCTCATACTTGCCTGCTGACTTCTGTAGTAATAAGCAAATCTTTTTCCAGTGTAGCAGAATATTTTTCACCCACTGATCTTCTGCTCGTACACCAGAAGGCGGCTGAAGTAGGGGAAAAGTCTGAGGGTTATAGCCTAGAGCTCAGTAGAACGATGTGGTATGAAGAGTACTGTTCAAATGGGAGTTAATGGCAAATTCAGACAAAGGCAAATACTCAGACCAGTTGGAGTGTAACGCATTGACATAATGTCGAAGATAGGTTTCAAGGGTCTGGTTCATGCGTTTGGTTTGACAATCTGTTTGAGGGTGATGTGAGGTAGAGAGTGAGAGCGTTATTCCCAGTTTCTTGCAGAACGCTCTCCAGAAGTGGGAAACAAACTGGGATCCGCGGTCTGAGATGGCATTGCTAGGTATGCCATGATGTTTTACAATATGGCAAAGGAAGGGGGTAGACAGTGCTTCCGTTGTAGGTGATCCAGGGAGCAGTACAAAATGAAACATTTTGGAAAACCGATCCACTATGACCCATATAGCAGTCATGCCCTCGGACTCTGGCAAGTCTGTAATGAAGAATGAAGTCCATTGTCAAATGGGTCCAAGGCTGGTGAGGTGTAGAAAGTGGATGCAACAGTCCAGTAGGCCATGTGTGGGGTACTTTATTAGCAGCACAAGTTGGACAGGCAGCCACATAGTCAGTAACATCTTTTTTCATATGAGGCCACCAGACATGATGCTGCAAGGTCTTAAGAGTGATGGTGACACCAGGATGACCGGATAACACACCATCATGTACCAAGAGGAGTACAGGTTTTCTGAGGCTAGGGGCTACGAACAGGCAACCTGGTGGTATCTTCAAGCCTTGGGGAACATGATTCTGGGTTTCTTGTAACTGTTGGGAATAAGCCATAGAGATCTGTGCGCCAATTTTGTGAGGTGGGATTATATACTGCTCGGTAGGTCGATCTCCTTCAGAAGTAGCGAACTGTCTGGAAAGAGCATCGGCTTTCTTCTTTTAATGCCCAGGGACATAAGAAAGAACAAAATTAAAACCCAAGAAAAACAGAGCCCAACGAGCCTGCTGTGAATTCAAGCGATTAGCAGTCTGAAGATACACCAGGTTTTTATGGTCAGTCAAGATAGAAAAAGGCTTGGGAGTCCCTTCCAGAAGATGTCGCCATTCAGACAATGCCAATTTGATAGCCAGTGGTTCTCGAATCCCAACATCATAATTCATCTCTGCTGGAGAAAACTTTCTAGAAAAAAACGCCACTGGATGGATTCTACCCGACTTAGGCTGTCTCTGGGACAGCATGGCACCTGCTCCTACCTCGGAGGCATCAACCTCAATAATGTACTGGAGATCGGGATTTGGATTCTGAAGAACTGGAGCCTTGTTAAATATGTATTTTAATTGCCGGAAAGCTTATTCCGCTTCAAGGCCACACCTTGCAATTTGTACCTTTCTTTGTAATAGCAGTAAGGGGGGCAGCAGTGGAGGCAAAACCTTTGATGAAGACTCTGTAGTAATTTGCGAACTCTAGAAAGCTTTGGAGCCCTCTTATAGTTGTTGGTTGGGGCCATTGCAAGACAGCAGAAAATTTTTGAGGGTCCATGTGGAAACTGACAGCACTTATAATGTATCCAAGAAAAGGTATATGGCTTTGATGGAAACCGTATTTCTCAATCTTCGCGTAAAGGTGGTTTTCTCTCAGTCGTTGTAATACCTGCTTTACATGTGAGATTTGCTCTAGATGAGTCTTGGAAAAGATTAAAATGTTGTCCAAGCAGATGATGACAAAACTGTTGCTGAAATCGTGAAAAATGTCATTCATGAAACGTCAGAAGACAGCAGGGGCGTTACACAGTCCAAATGGCATAACCAGATACTCAAAAAGGGCCATTGCAGGTGTTGAATGCTGTCTTCCACTCGTCCCCCTCTCTAATTCGAATCAAATTATAAGCCCCTCTGAGGTCCAGCTTAGAGAAGATAACGGCTCTCTTAAGTACATCAAACAGTTCTAGAATGAGAGGCAAAGGGTAGGAGTCTTTTATGGTGACTTGATTTAACCCTCGATAGTCTATGTATGGTCGAAGACCCCCATCTTTTTTTTAACAAATAAAAAACTTGCCCCTACTGGAGAAGAAGAGGGTTTGGATAAAACCTCTTTCCATGTGGTCTTTTACGTATTCCTCCATGGATTATTGTTCAGTAGGGATGAGCCGAACACCCCCCGGTTCGGTTCGCACCAGAACCCGCGAACGGACCGCAAGTTCGCACGAACGTTAGAACCCCATTGACGTCTATGGGACTCGAACGTTCGAAATCAAAAGTGCTCATTTTAAAGGCTAATTTGCATGGTATTGTCCTAAAAAGGGTTTGGGGACCCGGGTCCTACCCCAGGGGACATGTATCAATGCAAAAAAAACTTTTAAAAACGGCCGTTTTTTCGGGAGCAGTGATTTTAATGATGCTTAAAGTAAAAAAAAAAAAGTGAAATATTCCTTTAAATATCGTACCTGGGGGGTGTCTATAGTATGCCTGTAAAGTGACGCGTGTTTCCCATGTTTAGAACAGTCCCTGCACCAAATGTCATTTTTAAAGGAAAAAATCTCATTTAAAACTGCTTGCGGGTTTAATGTCATGTCGGGTCATGGCAATATGGATGAAAATCAGTGAGACAAACGGCATGGGTACCCCCCAGTCCATTACCAGGCCCTTTGGGTCTTGTATGGATATTAAGGGGAACCCCGCACCCAAATTAAAATAAGGAAAGGTCCCTATATACTCTGAACAGCAGTATTCAGGCGGTGCAAACAAGACAGGGACTGTAGGTTTGTTGTTAAGTAGAATCTGTTTGTAATTTTGAACATTTTTAATGTGTTTAGCTCCAGCCAAAAAATCTTTTCTAAGCTTTTTGGAAAACATAGGGAAGGGTTATCACCCCTGTGACATTTGTTTTGCGTCTTTCCTCCTCTTCAGAAGATTTCACCTCACTTTTTTGTCCCAATGAAAAATGTTTTTGGAAAATTTGGGTTTTTTTGTGGAACAAGGATTGGAAAGCATCAGTGGAAAGGAGAAATTGTTTTCCCATATTAACTCTTACAGGAGAGAATTTCCCTTCCTTAGGGGTAGATTTCATCTCACTTCCTGTTGTCTCCTTCCGTTTGCAAGTAGGAGTCGTTTGTAAGTTAGATGTTTGAAAGTAGGGTCCTGCCCTATATACTCAGCAGAAATTTGGGCCTTAGGTGTTGCTGTGGCCAAAACACTGTAAGCCCTCACAGGGCCCTGCTGTGAAATATTAGATCAAGAATTGTAATTACATGCCCCTGTTGAACAGGAGCTGAAAAATTAGGCCTTAGGCACTGGTGCTGGTGCCACAACACTGCAACCCCTCACAGACACTCTAGTTGGAACGCAGGAACGAGCCCTGCTGCAAAGTATTGCATCAAAAATTGTAATTACACGCCCCTGTTAGACAGGGGCAGAAAAATTGGGTCTTAGGCACTGGTGCTGGTGCCACAACACTGCAACCCCTCACAGACACTCTAGTTGAAACGCAGGAACAAGCCCTGCTGCAAAGTATTGCATCAAAAATTGTAATTACACGCCCCTGTTAGACAGGGGCTGAAAAATTGGGTCTTAGGCACTGGTGCTGGTGCCACAACACTGCAACCCCTCACAGACACTCTAGTTGGAATGCAGGAACGAGCCCTGCTGCAAAGTATTACATCAAAAATTGTAATTACACGCCCCTGTTAAACAGGGGCTGAAAAATTGTGCCTTAGGCACTGGTGGTGGCGCCCAGAACCAAAAATGTTCTTACAAGCTATCAGCGTGATGATTGAGGAGGAAGAGGATAATTACTCAGGGATAGTCACTCAGCATCAGCATAGGCAGTCTTTGAAGGGATCTGAGATTTCAAAAAAAATTATTCGGTTACATCTGCATCAGGTGCTTGGTAGCTGGTGGTGATCCAAGACTGATTCATTTTTATGAAGGTCAGCCGATCGACCGAGTCGGTGGACAGACGCACCCTGTGATCGGTTACCACGCCTCCAGCAGCACTGAATGTGCGTTCCGAAAGAACGCTGGATGCAGGACAGGCCAGTAGCTCAATTGCATACTGTGCAAGCTCTGGCCAGTGATCCATCCTCAAGACCCAGTAACCCAGAGGATTTTCGGTGGGAAAGGTGTCCAAGTCTGATCTTGCCCCTAGGTATTCCTGCACCATGTAAAACAGACGCTGGCGATGGTTGCTGGAACCGATCATACCTTGGGGCTGCGGACCAAAAAATTGTCTGAACGCATCGGTCAGACGGCCACCTTCTCCACCGCTCCTTCTTTGACTGACCGAAGCCTCAGCAACACGTTGTCCAGAAACAGGAGTTTGTAACCTCCCAGTCTCTGGGAACGCGTTGCACAGACCTTTCTGCAAGGCCTCCCGAAGATGTTTCATCCTCTGCTCCCTCTGCGATGGCAAGATAAGGTCCGCAACCTTACCCTTGTAACGTGGATCAAGGAGGGTTGCCAGCCAGTATTGGTCCTTCTCCTTGATACCACGAATACGAGGATCCTTACGCAGGCTTTGCAGGATCAGGGAGGCCATGCAGCGTAGGTTTGCTGAGGCATTCGGTCCGGAGTCCTCTGGGTCACTAAGGACAACAACGTCCGCAGCCACCTCCTCCCAGCCACGTACAAGTCCATGTGTTCCTTGGGACTGATCCCTTAAAGACTGCTGATGCTGAGTGCCAGGCTCCACCTCCATACTGACACAATCTTCCTCCTCCTCCTCCTCCTCCTCCTCGTCCTCTTCCTGTGTGATCGGCGGGCACGCAGGAACACTGTCTGGATAAAGGGGGCCTTGAGAGCTAAGGAAGTCCTCCTCTTCCTGCCTCTGTTCTGCCTCAAGTGCCCTGTCCATTATTCCACGCAGCGTGTGCTCCAACAGGTGGACAAGGGGGACAGTGTCACTGATGCATGCACTGTCAGTGCTCACCATCCTCGTGGCCTCCTCGAATGGTGACAGGACAGTGCATGCATCCCTGATCATGGCCCACTGGCGTGGGGAAAAAAAACCAAGGTCCCCTGACCCTGTCCTGGTGCCATAGTCGCACAGGTACTCATTGATGGCCCTCTGCTGCGTGTGCAGCCGCTGCAGCATGGCCAACGTCGAGTTCCACCTGGTGGGCATGTCACAGATTAGGCGGTTCTTGGGCAGGTTAAACTCCTTTTGGAGGTCCGTCAGCCGAGCACTGGCATTATATGACCGGCGGAAATGCACACAGACTTTCCTGGCCTGCCTCAGGACATCCTGTAAGCCCGGGTACCTGCCCAAGAACCGCTGCACCACCAAGTTAAGGACGTGAGCCAAACAGGGCACATGGGTCAGTTGTCCCTGTCGGAGGGCAGAGAGGAGGTTGGTGCCATTGTCGCAAACCACCATTCCTGCCTTAAGTTGGCGTGGCGTCAACCACCTCTGAACCTGCCCCTGCAGAGCTGACAGAACCTCTGCCCCAGTGTGGCTCCTGTCCCCCAAGCACACCAGCTCAAGCACCGCATGGCATCTTTTGGCCTGCGTACTTGCGTAGCCCCTTGAACGCCTACGGAGCACCGCTGGTTCCGAGGAAGAGGCCATGGAGGAAGAAGAAGAGGAGGGGGTGGAGGAGAGAGGTGTGTCACAATCAGCATTTTGGAGGCGTGGTGGCGGAACAACCTCCAACACTACTGCACCTTGTCCTGCATCCTTCCCAGCTGCCAGCAGAGTCACCCAATGCGCCGTGAAACTTAAGTAACGTCCCTGTCCATGCCTGCTGGACCATGAGTCAGCGGTAATATGCACCTTACCGCTGACCGCCCTGTCCAGCGAGGCATGGACATTGCCTTCCACATGCCGGTAGAGAGCCGGAATCGCCTTCCGTGAGAAAAAGTGGCGTTTGGGTACCTGCCACTGAGGAACCGCACATTCCACAAACTCACGGAAGGGGGCAGAGTCTACCAACTGAAAAGGCAGCAGTTGAAGTGCTAGCAATTTTGCCAAGCTAGCATTCAACCGCTGGGCATGTGGATGGCTGGGAGCAAACTTCTTTCGGCGGTGCAGCAGCTGGGGCAGGGAAATTTGCCTGGTACAATCTGACGTCGGTGTACCAAAAGCAGATTGCCCATAAGTACTTGGCTGTGACACACCTAATTCTACACCTTCATTCCTCTCACTGCAGGTCGCAGAGAGGACTGAAGGTCTAGTGGGGTTGGAAATCTCAGCTGATGAGGAGCAAGGAGAGATCGTCTTTGTTCTTTGGTGTGGGTCTTTTAGATACGCTTGCCAACGAACTGCATGGCAGGTCAACATATGTCTGGTCAAGCATGTGGTACCCAAGCGGGAGATGTTTTGGCCACGCGAGATACGCTTAAGACATATGTTGCAAATAGCAGCGGTGCGATCTGATGCACTCGTCTCAAAAAAGGCCCACACCAAAGAACTTTTTGAATAACGCGCAGAGACTGCAGCGCCCTGCACATGTGGAGCTTTGGGGTGTGATGCAGTCAATGTGCTGCCCTTAGGCTGGCCCCTGGAGGGCATCCTGCCTAGTTGGTGATGTGCCACCTCCTCCTCCTCCTCCTCCTCCTCCTCCTCTCTCCTATCAGGCACCCACGTTGAGTCAGTGACCTCATCATCCCCTCCCTCCTCATCACTGGAGCAAACCTGGCAGTATGCTGCAGCAGGGGGAGCATGACTGCCAGATTGCTGTCCTTCTTGGGCACCCCCTCTGTCCGTGCTCATGTTACTGCCTTCATTGAGCTCAGTATCATCATCAGAGCCTTCCAAACGCTGGGCATCCTCCTGGAGCATGTACCCAACACTGTGGTCAAACAGTTCGAGGGAATCCTCATGAGGACATGGTGGAGCTAGGGAAGGAGTCACTGATGACATTGAGCTGAGGGAAGAGGCCGCTGCTTTGCCAGACAAAGCACCCTGGGCATGGGTGAGAGAGGATGAGGAGGATGAGGACGGCTTGGTCATCCACTCGACCAAGTCTTCCGCATGTTGCGGCTCAACACGGCCAGCTGCCGAAAAAAAGGCCAAGCGTGTCCCATGGCCACGTGCTGATGAGGATGCACCGTCTCCACGACCAGCACTAGACACAGAGCCTGCTTGCCCTCTCTTATTGGCTTGTGACTGTCTGCCTCTCCTTCTTGGCCTTCCAGACATACTAATGGCCTGTAGCTGCACTAAGCTGGGATAGAACACCTGTAATTTTCTTCAGGTAGCTTTATATACTGTAACCAGACAAGCCTGCCTGTCAGTAGGAAGATAACAGGAACGGATCTAGCTGAACACTGTGAGCAGGACGTACTGCACTAAATGTATATAGCAGGAACGGATCTAGCTGAACACTGTGAGCAGGACGCACTGCACTGAATGTAAATACCAGGAACGGATCTAGCTGAACACTGTGAGCAGGACGCACTGCACTGAATGTAAATAGCAAGAACGGATCTAGCTGAACACTGTGAGCAGGACGCACTGCACTGAATGTAAATAGCAAGAACGGATCTAGCTGAACACTGTGAGCAGGACGCACTGCACTGAATGTAAATAGTCTAGCTGCCTGACCGTGGTACTAATAGGATCAAAAAGAACACCTGTAATTTTCTTAAGGTAGCTTTATATACTGTAACCAGACAAGCCTGCCTGTCAGTAGGAAGATAACAGGAACGGATCTAGCTGAACACTGTGAGCAGGACACACTGTACTAAATGTAAATAGTCTAGCTGCCTGACCGTGGTACTAATAGGATCAAAAAGAACACCTGTAATTTTCTTCAGGTAGCTTTATATACTGTAACCAGACAAGCCTGCCTGTCAGTAGGAAGATAACAGGAACGGATCTAGCTGAACACTGTGAGCAGGACGTACTGCACTAAATGTATATAGCAGGAACGGATCTAGCTGAACACTGTGAGCAGGACGCACTGCACTGAATGTAAATAGCAGGAACGGATCTAGCTGAACACTGTGAGCAGGACGCACTGCACTAAATGTAAATAGCAGGAACGGATCTAGCTGAACACTGTGAGCAGGACGCACTGCACTGAATGTAAATAGCAGGAACGGATCTAGCTGAACACTGTGAGCAGGACGCACTGCACTGAATGTAAATAGCAGGAACGGATCTAGCTGAACACTGTGAGCAGGACGCACTGCACTGAATGTAAACAGCAGGAACGGATGTAGCTGAACACTGTGAGCAGGACGCACTGCACTGAATGTAAATAGCAGGAACGGATCTAGCTGAACACTGTGAGCAGGACGCACTGCACTGAATGTAAATAGCAGGAACGGATCTAGCTGAACACTGTGAGCAGGACGCACTGCACTAAATGTAAATACCAGGAACGGATCTAGCTGAACACTGTGAGCAGGACGCACTGCACTGAATGTAAATAGCAGGAACGGATCTAGCTGAACACTGTGAGCAGGACGCACTGCACTAAATGTAAATACCAGGAACGGATCTAGCTGAACACTGTGAGCAGGACGCACTGCACTGAATGTAAATAGCAGGAACGGATCTAGCTGAACACTGTGAGCAGGACGCACTGCACTAAATGTAAATACCAGGAACGGATCTAGCTGAACACTGTGAGCAGGACGCACTGCACTGAATGTAAATACCAGGAACGGATCTAGCTGAACACTGTGAGCAGGACGCACTGCACTGAATGTAAATAGTCTAGCTGCCTGACCGTGGTACTAATAGGATCAAAAAGAACACCTGTAATTTTCTTAAGGTAGCTTTATATACTGTAACCAGACAAGCCTGCCTGTCAGTAGGAAGATAACAGGAACGGATCTAGCTGAACACTGTGAGCAGGACACACTGTACTAAATGTAAATAGTCTAGCTGCCTGACCGTGGTACTAATAGGATCAAAAAGAACACCTGTAATTTTCTTCAGGTAGCTTTATATACTGTAACCAGACAAGCCTGCCTGTCAGTAGGAAGATAACAGGAACGGATCTAGCTGAACACTGTGAGCAGGACACACTGTACTAAATGTAAATAGTCTAGCTGCCTGACCGTGGTACTAATAGGATCAAAAAGAACACCTGTAATTTTCTTCAGGTAGCTTTATATACTGTAACCAGACAAGCCTGCCTGTCAGTAGGAAGATAACAGGAACGGATCTAGCTGAACACTGTGAGCAGGACACACTGTACTAAATGTAAATAGTCTAGCTGCCTGACCGTGGTACTAATAGGATCAAAAAGAACACCTGTAATTTTCTTCAGGTAGCTTTATATACTGTAACCAGACAAGCCTGCCTGTCAGTAGGAAGATAACAGGAACGGATCTAGCTGAACACTGTGAGCAGGACGTACTGCACTAAATGTATATAGCAGGAACGGATCTAGCTGAACACTGTGAGCAGGACGCACTGCACTGAATGTAAATAGCAGGAACGGATCTAGCTGAACACTGTGAGCAGGACGCACTGCACTGAATGTAAATAGCAGGAACGGATCTAGCTGAACACTGTGAGCAGGACGCACTGCACTGAATGTAAATAGCAGGAACGGATCTAGCTGAACACTGTGAGCAGGACGCACTGCACTGAATGTAAATAGCAGGAACGGATCTAGCTGAACACTGTGAGCAGGACGCACTGCACTGAATGTAAATAGCAGGAACGGATCTAGCTGAACACTGTGAGCAGGACGCACTGCACTGAATGTAAATAGCAGGAACGGATGTAGCTGAACACTGTGAGCAGGACGCACTGCACTAAATGTAAATACCAGGAACGGATCTAGCTGAACACTGTGAGCAGGACGCACTGCACTGAATGTAAATAGCAGGAACGGATCTAGCTGAACACTGTGAGCAGGACGCACTGCACTAAATGTAAATACCAGGAACGGATCTAGCTGAACACTGTGAGCAGGACGCACTGCACTGAATGTAAATAGCAGGAACGGATCTAGCTGAACACTGTGAGCAGGACGCACTGCACTGAATGTAAATAGCAGGAACGGATCTAGCTGAACACTGTGAGCAGGACGCACTGCACTGAATGTAAATAGCAGGAACGGATCTAGCTGAACACTGTGAGCAGGACGCACTGCACTGAATGTAAATAGCAGGAACGGATCTAGCTGAACACTGTGAGCAGGACGCACTGCACTGAATGTAAATAGCAGGAACGGATCTAGCTGAACACTGTGAGCAGGACGCACTGCACTGAATGTAAATAGCAGGAACGGATCTAGCTGAACACTGTGAGCAGGACACACTGCACTAAATGTAAATAGTCTAGATAGAAGATAACAGGAACGGATCTAGCTAAACTGAATACAGTGTATATATATATATGCAACACCTGGGATGCATATATATACACAATACACTGTAAGTGCAGCTAACTGACTGACTGTTCTGCCTAATCTATCTAACTCAAATCAAATGACACTGTCTCTCTCTCTCTCTATCTCTCAGCACACCGGAACACACACTACACAGGGCCGCCGTGCAGGCGGCCTTATATAGTGTGGGGTGTGTACTAAATCCCCTGAGCCATAATTGGCCAAAGCCACCCTGGCTTTGGCCAATTACAGCTCTCTCTACTGACGGCGCTGTGATTGGCCAAGCATGCGGGTCATAGTGCATGCTTGGCCAATCATCAGCCAGCAATGCACTGCGATGCCGCAGTGAATTATGGGCCGTGACGCGCCACACGAATTTGGCGCGAACGGCCCATATCGTTCGCAATTCGACGGACGGTCGAACAGCCGATGTTCGAGTCGAACATGGGTTCGACTCGAACACGAAGCTCATCCCTATTGTTCAGGCAATGGGATAGGTCCGTCCTTTGGGAAGAGGTGCTCCAGGAATTAAATGAATTGCACAGTCAAAAGAACTATGTGGAGGTAAAACCTCTGCCCTTTGCTTGCAAAATACATCTGCAAACTCAAGGTATTCATGAGGCAAGGTAGATGGGATGGCTATGAAAGACAAGAGACAAACAGAAAGCCTTTTGGGTTGAGACAAACAGTAGACATGTGTGAATTTCCGGAAATTCGTATGAATCCGAAATACGAATTTTTATGCATACGAATTCCGTATGAAATACGAAATTTCATTTACGAATTTCGGATCCAAATTCATAACGAACATTCGTAATGGTTATGAAAAGTTAACGAACATAAAAGTTAAAAACCCAGGAAGTCAGCACAGGGATGGTGGGAGCCCCTCATAATGATAAATTCATCATAACGAAAAGTAGTAATTGTTACGAAAAGTTAACAAACCTAAAAGTTAAAACCCCAGGAAGTCAGCACAGCACAGGGATGGTGGGAACCCCTCCTAATGAGCACAGCAGGTGTACACTCAGACCCGGGAACTCAGCACAGGGATGGTGGGAACCCCTCATAATGGACACAGCAGGTGTACAGACCTGGGAACTCAGCACAACCCTATGGGAATTCCTATACTAACGAATTTTATACGAAATATGAAATTTCGTTAACGAATTTCGGAATTTCGGATCCAAATTTCGTTACAACAGAAACGTGACTGGTGTTTTGTTCACCAATCAGAGGAAGTCAGCACAGCACAGGGATGGTGGGAACCCCTCATAATGATAAATTCATCATAACGAACATTCGTTATTTTTACGAAAAGTTATTGAACCTAAAGGATAAAAACCCAGGAAGTCAGCACAGCACAGGGATGGTGGGAGCTCCTCATAATGATAAATTCATCATAACGAACTTTCGTTATTTTGCAAAAAGTTTACGAATCCAATGAAAATTCGTATTTCGTATGAATCCGAATTGAATTTCGGATACGAATTACGAAATACAAATTAATTTTCGTAAGAAACAAAACAAGTTTATTGACAGCGCACATGTCTAACAAATAGCTTAGATAACAGGACGGTCCCCAAGGATAACTGAACAGAAGTGGAGAATCAAAAGACAAGACGATTTCCTCTTTGTGGAGTGCACCTACCTGAAGGGTGATTGTCATCACCTGTCTCAAACTTTACATGCCATCTCCCATTGGTTGTCCATTCAGGGTGGTGATGCTCAGGGGTCAAAAACTTAGGAACAAATGGGATGTTATTTACCTAGCAAAAGTGTAGTCCAGGAATATTTCAACGGCTCCAGAATCCACAAAAGCCTCAGAGGAGACAAGTTTAGAGGCTAAATGGATAATT
Source organism: Lithobates clamitans (assembly GCA_037952925.1). NCBI lineage: Eukaryota > Metazoa > Chordata > Amphibia > Anura > Ranidae > Lithobates > Lithobates clamitans. The sequence goes on from JBBGZY010000901.1 coordinate 1,068,501, forward strand.
GTGGGAACGGTAATCTTGGTCTTGGAGGATATATCTGTAAGGTCTAAACCAGCTCCTCCAACATTGGTTAGACCCTGCCTTTTACTGGATGGGAAGGGCAGACAGATAACAAATGTCCTTTAAGTCCACAGTACAGGCATAGGCCCAATGCACGCCTCCTTTGTTTCTCTGATTCTGTAAGGTGGAGACGGCTGACTTCCATGGGTTCCACAGGTGCCTGGGGTTCAACTGAGATTTCAGGTTCTGGCTGAAGCGGTGCTTGGAAGTTAGGGGCCAAAACGGTAAACTGGCCTAGGAAGCTTGCGAGTTCTAAGTCTCTTTTGGCACATTTCATGATACCAGACATCCAGACGAACACACAGCTCTATGAATGTTTCAAGGTCTTCTGGGGAATCCTTTTAAACTAATTCTTCCTTGATGCGATCTGTAAGGCCTTTTTGGAAGGCTGCACGTAATGCCCTTAAGTCCCAATTACTCTCAGAAGCCAGGGTACGGAATTCAGTAGCATACTATGACACAGACCTGGTACCTTGCTGTATGTCCAAAAGTGAGTACTCTGCAGAAGCTCTATCTGGCTTGCCAAATACAGTCTGGAGAGAAGCCAGAAATTTGTCAGCGTCTTGCAGCACAGGATCATTGCGTTCCAGGTAAGGAGAGACCCAGGCCAGGGCCTTCCCCTTTAACAAGGAAATTACAAAAGTCACTATGGCAGACAAAGTGCTAAAATTCCCAGGGATGTTGCAGTAAAGCAAATAACAAACATCTAAAAAAACCTCTGCAGTCCTCAGTATCACCACCAAATTTTTCAGGAAAGGGAAGTTTGGGTGGTACAGAAGAGGCAGGTTGGATTGGAGCAGGAGTAGGAGCTGGAGTCTGGACTGGTGCAGAGTAGGGATGAGCTTCGAGTTCGAGTCGAACCCATGTTTGACTCGAACATCGCGCGTTCGACCGTTCGTCGAATTTCAAACGTTATGGACCGTTCGCACCAAATTCGAGTTGCGCATCACGGCTCAAAATTCACTGCAGCATCGCAGTGCATTGCTGGCTGATGATTGGCCAAGCATGCACTATGACCCGCAGGCTTTGGCCAATCACAGAGCGGTAAGAACGGAGAGCCATAATTGGCCAAAGCCATGGTGGCTTTGGCCAATTATGGCTCAGGGGGTTTAGTACACGCCCCACGCTATATAAGGCCGCCTGCATAGGGGCCTTGTGTAGTGTGTTGTGGCGGCAGAGAGATAGACAGAGAGACAGAATCATTTGATTTAGGTTGGATAGAGTAGGCAGGCGAGTCAGTTAGCTGCACTTACAGTGTATTGTATATATATGCATCCTAGGTGCTGTGTGTGTATATATATATATATATATATATATATATATATAAATACATACATACATACATACATACATACATACACACACACATACACTATATTCAGTTTAGCTAGATCCGTTCCTGTTATTCTCTTTCTACTGACAGGCAGGCAGGTGTTTTTACAGTATTTATAGCTACCAGAAGAAAATTGCTGGTGTTCTTCCAATCCTATTAGTGCTATTAGCTACAGTATTTACAGTTAGTGTAGTGCATCCTCTGCACAGTGTGCACCTAAAGCTACCTGAAGAAATTTGGTGGTGTTCTTCTGATCCTATTAGTACCGCAGGCAGCTGCAGTATTTACAAGTTAGTGTAGTGCGTCCTCTGCACAGGGTGCACCTAAAGCTACCTGAAGAAAATTGGTGATGTTCTTCTGATCCTATTAGTTCCGCAGGCAGCTGCAGTATTTACAAGTTAGTGTAGTGCCTCCTCTGCACAGTGTGCAACTAAAGCTACCTGAAGAAAATTGGTGGTGTTCTTCTGATCCTATTAGTACCACAGGCAGCTGCAGTATTTACAAGTTAGTGTAGTGCGTCCTCTGCACAGTGTGCACCTAAAGCTACCTGAAGAAATTGGTGGTGTTCTGATACTATTAGTACCACAGGCAGGCAGCTGCAGTATTTACAAGTTAGTGTAGTGCGTCCTCTGCACAGTGTGCACCTAAAGCTACCTGAAGACAATTGCTGTTGTTCTGCTCCTATTAATACCACAGGCAGGCAGCTACAGTATTTACAGTTAGTGTACTGTGTTCTCTGCACAGTGTGCACCTAAAGCTACCTGAAGACAATTGCTGGTGTTCTCATACTAATAATACTACAGGCAGGCAGTTGATTCTGCTAGCTGCAGTATCAGTATATATATACATCCCAGCTTTGTGCAGCTACATCTCACTGCAGGCCATTAGTATGTCTGGAAGGCCAACAAGGAGAGGCAAACAGTCACAAGCAAATAAAAGAGGGCAAGCGGGCTCTGTGTCTAGAGGCAACAGTGCTGGTCATAGAGACGGTGCATCCTCATCAGCACATGGCCATGGGACACGCTTGTCCTTTTTTTCGGCAGCTGGTCGTGTTGAGCCGCAACATGCCGAAGACTTGGTAGGGTGGATGACCAAGCTGTCCTCATCCTCCTCATCCTCTCTCACCCAGGCTCAGGGTACATTATCTGGCAAAGCAGCTGCCAACACGGCCTCTTCCCTCGGCTCAATGGCATCAGTCACTCCTTCCCTAGCCTCACCATATCCTCCTAAGGAGTACCCTGAACTGTTTGACCACAGTGTTGAGTACATGCTCCAGGAGGATGCCCAACATAGAGTAGGAAGGCAAGTCAGTTAGCTGCACTTACAGTGTATTGTGTATATATATATATATATATATATATACACACACACACACACATACACACACACACATCCTAGGTGTTATTTATTTTTATATTATATATATATACACACACTGTATTCAATTTAGCTAGATCCGTTCCCGTTATACTCTTCCTACTACTGACAGGCAGGCAGGTGTTTTTACAGTATTTACAGCTACCTGAAGAAAATTGCTGGTGTTCTTCTGATCCTATTAGTCCTATTAGCTACAGTATTTACAGTTAGTGTAGTGTGTCCGCTGCACAGTGTGCACCTAAAGCTACCTGAAGAAAATTAGTGGTGTTCTTCTGATCCTATTAGTACAGTACCGCAGGCAGCTGCAGTATTTACAAGTTAGTGTAGTGCGTCCTCTGCACAGTGTGCACCTAAAGCTACCTGAAGAAAATTAGCGGTGTTCTTCTGATCCTATTAGTACGGTACCGCAGGCAGCTGCAGTATTTACAAGTTAGTGTAGTGCATCCTCTGCACAGTGTGCACCTAAAGCTACCTGAAGAAAATTAGTGGTGTTCTTCTGATCCTATTAGTACAGTACCGCAGGCAGCTGCAGTATTTACAAGTTAGTGTAGTGCGTCCTCTGCACAGTGTGCACCTTAAGCTACCTGAAGAAAATTAGCGGTGTTCTTCTGATCCTATTAGTACGGTACCGCAGGCAGCTGCAGTATTTACAAGTTAGTGTAGTGCGTCCTCTGCACAGTGTGCACCTAAAGCTACCTGAAGAAAATTAGTGATGTTCTTCTGATCTTATTAGTACAGTACCGCAGTTAGCTGTAGTATTTACAAGTTAGTGTAGTGCGTCCTTTGCACAGTGTGCACCTAAAGCTACCTGAAGAAAATTAGTGGTGTTCTTCTGATCCTATTAGTACAGTACCGCAGGCAGCTGCACTATTTACAAGTTAGTGTAGTGCATCCTCTGCACAGTGTGCACCTAAAGCTACCTGAAGAAAATTAGGGGTGTTCTTCTGATCCTATTAGTACAGTACCGCAGGCAGCTGCAGTATTTACAAGTTAGTGTAGTGCGTCCTCTGGACAGTGTGCACCTAAAGCTACCTGAAGAAAGTTCTTTGGTGTGGGCCTTTTTTGAGACGAGTGCATCAGATCCCACCGCTGCTATTTGCAACATATGTCTCAAGCGTATCTCGCGTGGCCAAAACATCTCCCGCTTGGGCACCACATGCTTGACCAGACATATATTGACCTGCCATGCAGTTCGTTGGCAAGCGTACCTAAAATACCCACACCAAAGAACAAAGAGGACCTCTCCTTGCTCCCCATCAGCTGAGATCTCTAACCTGACTATACCTTCAGCCCTCTCTGAGACCTGCACTGAGAGGAATGAAGGGGTAGAATTAGGTGTGTCACAGCCAAGTACTTGGGGGCAATCTGCACCGATACACCGATGTCAGATTGTGCCAGGCAAATTTCCCTGCCCCAGCTGCTGCACCGCCGAAAGAAGTTCGCTCCCAGCCATCCACATGCCCAGCGGTTGAATGCTAGCTTGGCTAAATTGCTAGCACTTCAACTGCTGCCTTTTCAGTTGGTAGACTCTGCCCCCTTCCGTGAGTTTGTGGAATGTGCGGTTCCTCAGTGGCAGGTTCCCAAATGCCACTTTTTCTTACGGAAGGCAATTCTGGCTTTCTACCGGCATGTGGAAGGAAATGTCTTAGCCTTGCTGGACAGGGCGGTCATTGGTAAGGTGCATATTACCGCTGACTCATGGTCCAGCAGGCATGGACAGGGATGTTACCTATCTTTCACCACGCACTGGGTGACTCTTCTGGCAGCTGGGAAGGATGCAGGACAGGGTTCACTAGTGTTTGTTGTTTGTTCCACCACCACGCCTCCAAAATACTACTAGTGGTGATTTTGCCACACCTCTCTCCTCCACCCCCTCCTCTTCTTCTTCCTCCATGGCCTCTTCCTGTGCTGATTTGACTTCAGAACCAGCGGTGCTCTGTAGGCATTCAAGGGGCTACGCAAGTACGCAGGCCAAAAGATGCCATGCGGTGCTTGAGCTGGTGTGCTTGGGGAACAGGAGCCACACTGGGGCAGAGATTCTGTCAGCTCTGCAGGGGCAGGTTCAGAGGTGGTTAATGCCACGCCAGCTTAACGGAGGTATGGTGGTTTGCGACAATGGCACCAACCTCCTCTCCGCCCTCCGACAGGGACAACTGACCCATGTGCCATATTTGGCTCACGTCCTTAACTCGGTGGTGCAGCGGTTCTTGGGCAGGTACCCGGGCTTACAGGATGTTCTGAGGCAGGCCAAGAAAGTCTGTGTGCATTTCCGCAGGTCGTATAATGCCAGTGCTAGGCTGGCTGACCTCCAAAAGGAATTTAACCTGCCCAAGAACCTTCTAATCTGTGACATGCCCACCAGGTGGAACTTAACGTTGGCAATGCTGAGGTGACTGCACACGCAGCAGAGGGCCATCAATGAGTACCTATGTGAATATGGCACAAGGACAGGGTCAGGGGAGCTTGTTTGACAACCCTTCCCTATGTTTTCCAAAAAGCTTAAAAAAAAGCTTAAAAATAGATTTTTTGGCTGGAGCTAAACAAGTTAAAGTCCCCATGCGTTAAAGTCGGGGAAGTCCCCATGCGTCAGAGGGAGACGAGAAGCGTCACACAGAGGGAGCCTCCCATCATGGATGTGGAGCGGGAAGAAGAAGAAAAAGAAGAAAAAGAAGAAAAAGAAGAAAAAGAAGAAGAAGAAGAAGTTAAATAAAGGAATTGTCAAAAACTGTGTCTTGTCATTTTTAACATTTTTGACACTTTTTTTGTGAAATGGTAGGGGTACCCTTACCATTTCACACGGGGGGGCCGGAATCTGGGGTTTCCCTTGTTAAAGGGGGCTTCCAGATTCCGATAAGCCCCCCGCCCGCAGACTCCCATCAACATGGGGACAAGGTGCTTTGGGGGGACCCCAAAGCACCCTCCCAATGTTGAGGGCATGTGGCCTGGTATGGTTCACGAGGGGGGGGTGCTCTCTCACCCCCCTCTTTTCCTGCGGCCTGCCAGGTTGCATGCTCGGATAAGGGTCTGGTATGGATTTTTGGGGGGACCCTACGCCATTTTTTAAAAAATTTTGGCACGGGGTTCCCCTTAATATCCATACCAGACCTGAAGGGCCTGGTATGGAATTTAGGGGGATCCCCACACCATTTTTTTTAAAATTTTGGTTCAGGGTTCCCCTGTGGGGAAATCCCATGCCATTTTTATGAATAAACTTTTATGTGTATTGTCAGACTGACAATTCATATAGGCGCGAGTACTTTTAAATGACTTTTTCCTTTGAAATGTCATTTTGCTGTCAGACTGTTCTAAACACGGGAAACATGCGCCCCTTTACAGGCATACTATAGACACCCCCCAGGGACAAAATTTAAAGGAATATTACACTTTTATTGTTTCACTTTAAGCATTATTAAAATCACTGCTCCCGAAAAAATGGCCGTTTTTAAAACTTTTTTTGCATTGATCCATGTCCCCTGGGGCAGGACCCAGGTCCCCAAACACTTTTTATAACAATACCATGCATATAAGCCTTTAAAATTAGCACTTTTGATTTCTCCTATAGACTTTTAAAGGGTGTTCCGCGGCTTTCGAATTTGCTGCGAACACCCCAAATTGTTCGCTCTTCGGCAAACTTGTGAACAGCCGATGTGTTTGACTCGAACTCGAAGCTCATCCCTAGCTGCATGTAATGTAAACATCTCCTAAACTGTGCACATTTAGGAGATATTTACAGTACCTAAAGGTAAGCCTTATTATAGGCTTACCTATAGGCAGGGATTTTTTTCAGCTGGAACTAGTGGAACTCAGTTCCACCACCTCTGGGTCAGGCCCTCTGTTCCCTGCTCACCACTATTACTTGTATACATTGAAGTCCTGCTTCTTTGTTTACAAGGGACAGCTTGTCTCTCAATGGCTCCCACAGATCTGATCTCCTGAATGGACAAGGAAGATGCAGGTGCAGAGCAGATCCCAACTCCCCCACTGGATCATCTCCCTACAAGTGAGAGAGGAGCCACCTATAGTGTGTGGGGAGGTACTAGAGCCAACAGGGTGCTTCAGTTTAATACAACAACACAAGTAAGACATGTGGAAAATGGTGCAGCTTTTAAGGAGGGAGGGAGAAGATGGGGGCAGTGGAAGGGGGGTTGCATGCAGAGGTCAGAGCTGAAGAGGGGTGAAAGTGAGATGTCGATGTGGGATGCAGAGGTAAGCAACTGCAGAAGTAGGCTGAACTCTGCACTCTGTGTGTAGTGCACCCATGAAGTTTGCACTGTGTGTAGTGCACCCCTAAACTCTACACACTGTATGCAGTACACTCCTGAACTATGCACTGTGTACATAGCACAATTTCAAACTGTGCACTTAGCACACCCTGGAACTCTGCACTCTGCGTGTAGTGCACCTCTGAACTTCACTGTGCGTAGTGCACCCCTGGAACTCTGCACTCTGTGTGTAACATCCCCCACCCCTGGAACTCTGCACTCTGTGTGTAACACCCCCCCCCAGAAATCTGCACTCTGTAATTAATGCACTCTGGGTATTTAATGCATTTTTAAGATCCTTGCACTGTTAGTGAAATTTGACCACACACACTATTTGTTTGGAGGGTGTGTGAGGGGGGAAGGTTGGTTTTGGGGGATCGTGGTTGAGTTCCTGCACCTATTTTCTGAGAAAAAAAGCCCTGCCTATAGGTAAAAGTCAGAGATGGGAGTTTACTTCCACTTTAAAAACAGTTGTTTAGTCTGTATAAAGTAGGTAAGGGTCTAAACCTCTATTATTTATATGCTTGGAAGATTTAGGTTCATTTGAATGAGGCTGGTTCATATATGTGCGTTGCATTCGCACTGCGCATCGCACAAAAAACTTGTGCGCTTTTGGGCATTGCGGTGCGAATTACAAGCCCATTATCTCCTATGGGAACGCATCTGATTCACAGATGCATTGCGTTCTGAACAAGGATGTTCTCCTTCTCCTCACTACACCTCCCCCTCTCCCCCCTCCCCCCTCCCTGCTCACTGATCCACAGCTAGAACGCAGAGAAGCCTTTGAACAACTGATTTTTATCTTCCCAGTGAAACCTGAGCTTCAATTCACACCGCACATGTGTGAACCAGGGCTTAATCAGTAGTGGATATCACTGGACAAAAAAAGGTAATACAGAAAGGAAAAAAAATGTATAGGAGGTTCACATTTTAACTCTTTCTAACAAGACAGTCAAAACAAATGTTCGGCTTTGTGTTTTTGGATACCCGTCAAACCAAAAATGTACTTGCTTCAGTAATTCTCCATTAGCACATGAAAGGAATATTCAAATCCTAAATAATGCACTTGCCCTTATATGATCTTAACCCAAATGTTTTCACTGGAAGGGGATTAGTCATGAAAATAGAATTACAAATTACAAACATCTTGGAAGGAAAAGTGGTGCAAAAGATATCATCGTAGTATACAGGGTAGCTGCAGGACACCATATCCCTTGCTTAGAGGCTAAGAAAAATACTCCAGAGGGGTTTTTTGTTTTTAATTTTTCCTAGAAAGCTAGCACCAGCATTCTTGCAGGTGTCACAATAGATATTCTCTCTTCTACCCTACAGAGAGTTGTACTTTGCGTGCATGGCATAATGGCAATAGCGTTAAACTTAAAACATAATGTATACAGTATGATCAGATTGATCATATACTGTATAAACATGTATCTCATATAATACATTACCACTTGCTGTATGGTATTACTTTTTCTAAAACCCTGCCACTACACATACCTAATTTTTAAAGTTGGCAAATAATAACATATATAATCACAATATATCATTTGCAATCCAGCAATAAGTGATGGCAAAGCCTGTAGCAAAACAGGCGCTGTCACTTAGTTCTTGTTATTTTCCGAAACAGCGATTAAACTTACGTTGACAGTTTTTACTGACATAGCAGTAAGCCAGCTGTTAAGCAGGTCCCCGGTTATGAATCAAGTTGTTCAGCACATTTAATAATCAAAACCATAGCAAAAGCATGAATGTGATCTTTCCAACTTTCCCAGGACAGTTTTTTAGTCTTGCATCTAATGCCCTGTACACACGACCGGTTTTCCCGTCGGAATAAACTCTGAAGGTTTTTCTGACGGAGTTCCGACGGAATTCCGCTCAAGCTATCTTGCATACACACGGTCACACCAAATTCCGACCATCCATAACGCGGTGATGTACAACACGTATGACGGGACTAGAAATGGAAGTTCAATATCCAGTAGCCAATAGCTTCCGTCTCCTACTTGCTTCAGAGCACGAGTCGTTTTTGGTACGTTGGAACAGCATACAAACGATTGGTTTTCCCGATAGGAATTGGTTCCGTCGGAAAAATTTAGAACATGTTCTCTTTTTAGGTCCGTCAGGATTTTCAACGTAAAAAGTCAGATGGGGCATACACACTATTGGAATATACGATGAAAAGCTCCTGTCTGACTTTTTCTGTCGGACATTCCGCTCGTGTGTACACGGCATAAAAGTATCATCTCTGAGTGATCTTGCATTTGTCATTTAATTTACTAGTTATGCACAAAGTATTTTTTTCCTTAGGCTACTTTGACGCTGAGGCGCTTTACAGGCGATACAGCGCTAAAAATAGTGCCTGTATAGTGCCTGAAAAGAGCCTCTCCTATGTCTCCAGTGTGAAAGCCCTCGGGCTTTCACATTAGAGCGGTGCGCTTGCAGGACGGGAAAAAAAGTTCTGCAAGCCGCATCTTTGCAGCGCTATAGGAGCGGTGTATTCACCGCTCCTAAAACGCCTCTTCCAATTGAAATCAATGGGGCAGTGCTGCCGGCAGAGCACCGCTGCAGTTAAAACCGCCAGCGGCCGAATAGCGCCACTTAAATGACGGTGAAGTGGCACTAAATATAGCGCCGTTTTACGCCCACAACACCCCAGTCTGAAAGTAGCCTTAAAGTATTTGTAAACCCTAATATTGAACTTTTCATATATACTCCTTTTGTCTTTTAATATATCACTGGATTTATTTTTTATGTTCTCTCAAGCAGTAACAGAAAACAAAACTAGTGCGCAAAACAGTGGACTCACATAACTCGGATAAATAAAATATTATAAAATATGTGGCGCTACCTCAGCCTAAGTGCAACAACTGATCAAAGAGCAATCCGCAAAAAATATAAATAGTGCAATGATATAATATGATGCAATAATAAATGGTCAATAAATGACATAAGCAATGATCAACAAAATAAAAATAAGTATGAAACCACTGACAGTGATACAGTGCTATAAGCAATAAGATAAGCCCATTCACGAAAGTGCAATGTGCATAAAAGTGAAAAATCAAAGTGCAAAAAAAGAGGGCTAGTGACACATGATAACAAGTAATAAATGTCCAAACAGGATAATGATAATAAGTAAAAAGTAAAAAGTGCAGTCCATAAGAAGCATGCAATGCGACTCCCAATACCAGCACAATTCAATATTCTGAGGGTAATAAAAAAGTGCAAGTGCAGTGATCAATCACTGTGGCAACAAGTGTCTGATGAATAAAGTGAGTGGTGATTGCGCTGTGATAAAAAGGGGAAGGGGGGGGAGAGGAAGGGGAAGGGGCTAACTCAAATGTATATGGAGGTGAGTGAAAAAATGAAAACATTTTTTACAAAAGGTATAATGGAGCATGAGGGCTAGTATCATACTAGCACATGAAAAATATTGTAGATACTGAAACAAAAGAAAAGAAAATTCTGAGTGCAAAAGGGCTAGTATCATACTAGCACATATGTGGTAACTCAGCAAATACTTATTAAAAGAAAAATCTCAGTTCAAAAGGGCTAGTATCATACTAGCACATATGTGGTAACTCAGCAAATACTTATTGATGACTCCAAGTAAATAAATAAATGGTGAACAATCCCACCACCTTGTAGTACAAAGTGCTCAAACAATGAGTCATCAGTTCCAGAAAGGCAAAATGAAAAAAATTATACAAAATATAACAGTATACTAAAATGTAATAAGTGCGGTCTCATGGGCACTAAATCCGAATAGACTGAGGAAACAAAATTGCCTAAAATGTATAAAAAGCTATAAATGAGTGACAAATACAGTGTGGGTACAAAAAAAATGAAACAAATAAAAATATATAAATCAAGAAAAGTCCATTTGCATGAAGGCTAGTATCATAGTAGCATATAAAAAATATTGTAAATACTGAAACAGAAAAAAAAAATCTCAGTGCAAAAGGGCTAGTATCATACCAGCACATATGTGGTAACTCAGCAAATTCTTATTAGTGACTCCAAGTAAATAAATAAATGGTGAATAATACAAAGTGTACTTGTAATACAAAGTGCTCAAACAATGAGTCATCAGTTCCAAAAAAGGCAAGTCCACAAGCCACAGGAAAGGGAAAAAAGTCTTCAGTGGGGACACCTCTGTGCTCGCAAGCAGCTCACCTTACTGCTGCAAGACAACAGCTTGTAATCGAATAACAAATCACCAGCAGGCAAGGGTCCCATCCAGTAGTTCAGGCGATTCGGGTGGTGGGTGTGCAGGATGGTATATAAAAAACATAAGCAGACAGTATAACTCCGTGGCGGCCAGAGTGGAAAAAGGGGACAGGACACAGGAGGGGGATGCACTCACTTTTGTAAAATGAGTGTGGGCGTCAATCCAACGAACTCCGAGTTCGTATACCTCAAAAGGGTGTCTTCAAGCCGTCCCCATTTCCTCAATGCTCGTCACAATGGGATGCATATATGTGGAGTGTTGGAAGAGAGTGCACATAGCGTGATCCCGTATATAAATCAGTTTATTAGGTTAAAAACAACATGGTACATTTACATTTAGCAGAAGGCTATAGTAAAAAACATCCACGAGCACCGAGTTCGTATCCTATCGTCAGTCTGTGACAGTTCCCGTGCTCTAATCCTGACGCGTATCGTCACGTCACGTGACTTCATCATTCATGTTCCGGAGTGCGACAACTGTTTCCCCCAGCCTCTCACCTGTAGTAACGGCCCCCAATGGGCCGAATCGAGCGTGAACCAACAAGTGGTAAAACTGTATGCAAGGGATCAGCTTCCGGTAGTGGTATCAGCTCCCAGGGGACACACGTCATCGAGCCAAAGATGGCACTCTCCCACACTCAACAGATGTCCTCCTCTGCTGCAGTTCCAGCAACGTCTCCTCTCTACTTCGTCCCGCCTCACCTCACACCCGGAACTTCCTGTCTGCATGGGACATCACTTCCTGTCTTTACCTGACATCACTCCTGTCTGTCTCTCAAGCAGTACTATCAGTCCTTCTCTTCTGGATTTGTATAGCAACAGTCTCTGATTGGAGGAAAATGATCTTCCAGTCAGAATTCAGTGTGGTGTCGCAAAGGAAAAAACAAAAACTTCTTGCCTGTAGAGAAAAGGATCCAAGCCCACTATGTGAGAAAGGGCAATGGTGTTTTTATTGTTCTGGGGGAACATGGCACTGTTGACTGTATTTCTCAGAGACAGCTCAGATTTTGCAGCGACAAAGAGGGAGAGAGGATATAACAGCTGCAGCTGCCAAAATGACAATACATTGCAGTATGTACTTGTTGCTAAAGAGAAGTGATATGAAACCGAATCCTCCAGCCAACCACCATAATGTCCTAACCATACTGTACAGTTAGGATAAAACATATGTATATAAAGAGCGCAGCGCTGGATTTGAATATACAGTGAAAGATATACAGTGAAAAATATTTTAACAGTGAAAAATATTGAAAAATATTTTGTTAGTGAAATGATGTCATCAGGTGCCCCTGATGACGTCATTTCTGACGAAACGGCCGTAGGGTAGACACGCATGCACGGACTGCGCATGCGCGGACTTTCATTTTTTACTGGAGTTGTTCTATCATTCCTTGCAAGGATTTTTGTATTGCTGTACGCCTTCTTGGCATTTTAATAAAGGAACCAATAATTTACCACACCATCGGAGCATTTCTCCCTTTCTTTTTGGATATCTACACCACCGGGATCGGCTCTCCTCCATGGCTAACTGATTTGAGATCAACCATCTAGTGCTTCACAGCAGGATCCATCTATGAGAGGGACAGCATCCATAGCGGTGATTGATTCATGCCTTTTTTAAAAGGCGGTCCGGTAAGCCTTCAATCTTTCTGGTGACGGCAGGGCCGGATTAACATAGGGGCTGATGGAGCTGCAGCTCCAGGCCCCTGCCTTAAAATCGGCCCTCCCAGTCAGCAGTAAAAGGCCGATTTTCTCGTGTCCATAAACTTCTATGGGACAGGAGAAGCTGTGTGTAAATGTAGGGGTGTCTGGCTGCATCTGTGTTTGCTCACTGTGTTTATTACATTGTCACAGTGCACAGTTCCCCCCTACACAAATGGGAGAGGCTGAGTCGGCTCTGCCCCTCCCCTCCCCTCTCTCACTCTGTGAAGTCTGTGGCTGTGTAGTGAAGAAGGAGCCGTGTGGGTGGGAAATTATGAACAGAACAGCGGCAGATATCTGAGTGATGAGCCTCCAGGGACCATCCAAATGTGAGCTCAGTGACTCTTATCTCCCTTCCCCTCCTTTTTATCTTATTCCTCCAGCAGTAGCTCTTATAACTGCAGCCAAAGTGTTAAGAATTGTGTCCTCAGCCTGTGGTAGTACTCGGTCCCTTGTGCTTTTAGGAAGGGTTCACAATGGTTTGCTATGTTTTGGCCCATTGCTGGTGTATCCACAGTTTTCCTGCGTTTTACTCACAGTCCTATTGATTTCTATTAGGTTGTGTGTTTTTTTCTGAAAGCGCACCAAAATTCCTGCATGCTGCATCTTATCTTTGGCGCACTGTCAGAAAATGCAGCAAAACCTGCAACCTGATATATATCAATAGGACTGCAGCTAAAACTGCAGATACACAAGCAGTGCGCCCGACTGCAGCACACCAGTGTGAGCCCAAAGGCTGTACACACAACCCCCTGTAGAACTTGGTCTAATCAATACTCCTGGCATACACACACACGGCCATACCATCCCAGCTCAGGAGGGGTAGGGGCTCCAGGGATTTGATTGACTATACAGGCCCTGTCCCTCCTATCTGTCTGGGCAGAGTTCTGGAGGCAGTGGCAGGCTGCTGGTGGCAAGTGGCACACTCTATCTGGTTGCATGCTGCTGGTGGCAAGTGGCACACTGTGTCTGGTGGCAGGCTGCTGACTGTATCTGGTGGCAGGTGGCACACTGTATCTGGTGGCAGGCTTCTGTTGGCAAGTGGCACACCATATCTGATGGCAGGCTGCTGGTGGCAAGTGGCACACTGTATCTGGTGGCAAGTGGCACACTGTATCTGGTGGCATGCTGCTGGTGGCAAGTGGCACACTGTATCTGGTGGCAGGCTGCTGGTGGCAAGTGGCACACTATCTGGTGGCAAGTGGCACACCATATCTGGTGGAATGCTGCTGGTGGCAAGTGGCACACTGTATCTGGTGGCATGCTGCTGGTGGCAAGTGGCACACTGTATCTGGTGGCAGGCTGCTGGTGGCAAGTGGCACACTTTGTCGGGTAGCAGGCTGTGGGTGGCAAGTAGCACACCATATCTGGGGCAGGCTGCTGGTGGCAAGTGGCACACTGTATCCGGTGGCATGCTGCTTGTGGCAAGTGGCACACTGTATCTGGTCGCAGGCTGCTGTTGGCAAGTGGAACACCATATCTGGTGGCAGATTGCTGGTGGCAAGTGGCACAGTGTATCTGGTGACAGACTGTTGGTGGCAAGTGGCACACTGTATCTGGTGACAGGCTGCTTGTGGCAAGTGGCACACTGTATCTGGTGGCAAGTGGCACACTGTATCTGGTGGCAGGCTGCTGGTGGCAAGTGGCACACTGTATCTGGTGGCAGGCTGCTGGTGGCAAGTGGCACACTGTGTCTGGTAGCAGGCTGTGGGTGGCAAGTAGCACACCATATCTGGGGCAGGCTGCTGGTGGCAAGTGGCACACTGTATCCGGTGGCATGCTGCTTGTGGCAAGTGGCACACTGTATTTGGTCGCAGGCTGCTGTTGGCAAGTGGAACACCATATCTGGTGGCAGATTGCTGGTGGCAAGTGGCACAGTGTATCTGGTGACAGAATGTTGGTGGCAAGTGGCACACTGTATCTGGTGACAGGCTGCTTGTGGCAAGTGGCACACTGTATCTGGTGGCAAGTGGCACACTGTATCTGGTGGCAGGCTGCTGGTGGCAAGTGGCACACTATCTGGTGGCAAGTGGCACACCATATCTGATGGCATGCTGCTGGTGGCAAGTGGCACACTGTATCTGGTGGCAGGCTGCTGGTGGCAAGTGGCACACTGTGTCTGGTAGCAGGCTGTGGGTGGCAAGTAGCACACCATATCTGGTGGCAGACTGCTTGTGGCAAGTGGCACACTGTATCTGGTCGCAGGCTGCTGTTGGCAAGTGGAACACCATATCTAGTGGCAGGCTGCTGGTGGCAAGTGGCACAGTGTATCTGGTGGCAAGTGGCACACCGTATCTGGTGGCATGCTGCTGGTGGAAAGTGACACACTGTATCTGGTGGCAGGCTGCTGGTGGCAAGTGGCACACTGTATCTGGTGGTAAGTGGCACACTGTATCTGGTGGCATGCTGCTTGTGGCAAGTGGCACACTGTATCTGGTGGCAGGCTGCTGTTGGCAAGTGGCACACCATATCTGGTGGCAGGCTGCTGGTGGCAAGTGGCACACCGTATCTGGTGGCATGCTGCTGGTGGAAAGTGACACACTGTATCTGGTGGCAGGCTGCTGGTGGCAAGTGGCACACTGTATCTGGTGGCAGGCTGCTGGTGGCAAGTGGCACACTGTATCTGGTGGTAAGTGGCACACTGTATCTGGTGGCAGGCTGCTGGTGGCAAGTGGCACACCGTCACTGGTGGCAGGCTGCTGGTGGCAAGTGGCACACTGTATCTGGTGGCAGGTTGCCGGTGGCAAGTGGCACACTGTATCTGGTGGCAGGTTGCCGGTGGCAAGTGGCACACTGTTTCTGGTGGCAGGTTGCAGGGGTTAAGTGGCACACTGCATCTGATAGCAGGCTATGGGTGGCATCTGGCGGCAGGCGATGGTGGCAAGTGACAAGCTCAGGTTCCCACTGATTCTGCATCATGATGAGTTGAACTATTTCACTATATATTACAATGTAGTAATAGAAATAATGGAATTTGATCATCCTGACGCCATATCAAGCATAGTGTCAGGATGATTTTAAGTGCTAACACCAGCCATTTGCCCGAAAAATCACCCCCGCCACCTATTTCCCCATCAAACCCAAGACTACATCCCCCCTCATCTTTTTTTTGGGAAGGGGGGGATGTCCCTGAATGGCAGTTTGGAAATGTGGTCGCCCTATGTTGCTGTTAGTGAGAGACTGCATAGCAGGTGGTATTGGTGGTGTTGCTGCTGCTCAGAGGCTGCACGGCTGATATTACTGGTGAGAGTAGATTTAATTTGTTTTAGCAAAAAATGTTTGCACTTTCATATTGTTTCCATAAAAAGGCCCACCAAAATCCTCAGCACCAGGCCCATGATGCTCTTAATCTGGCCCTGGGTGACGGGTCTCACAGCGGTGGAAGTCAGATATCCAGAGTGGTGTTTCACGTATCCCATGGACGTTTAATCATATTTTGGTTTTGTTTAATTCATGGACATTATTTTAGTGATTAATGTGCACAGGTTTATTTGCACATAACAAAATATTTTTCACTAACAAAATATTTTTCAATATTTTTCACTGTTAAAATATTTTTCACTGTATATCTTTCACTGTATATTCAAATCCAGCGATGCGCTCTTTATATACATTTTTAGTGGTGCCCCCTATCAGGGTTATAGCGTATAGCTGCAGGATATTTCTTCATAGGTTTATATTTTATATTTGTACACATGAGCACAATATATATTTTTTCATAGATTTATATCTTCATTTACAACAATTTACACCTAGCGCAAATTTTTTCTTTTAGAATAAGGATAAAACATATATTCTATATATCCCTTAACATGTCAACCACTGAAACTGGCAACATACTCCTCACCTGACATGGCAATGGATTCTGCTCTTTCCAAGTGGGCTTCTCTGTATGGTCTAAGACATGGGTGCTCAACCCGTGGCCTGCCAGCTGATGCAGAACTACAAATCCCATTGGCATTGTAAGGCTGACAGTTACAAGCATGACTTCCAAAGGCAGAGGCATGATGGGACTTTTAGTTCTGCAACAGCTGGAGGGCCACAGGTTGAGCACCCATGGTATAAGAGATGACTGGCAGTGGAAACATCCTTCTGAGAGAGGGTTTACTTGGTTTTCTTTTATGTCCAACACCATGGGGGTCATTTACTAAGATGAATGCACTGCGCTGGTTCAGACCTTAATTGGTGCACTGGATAGATCCTTAATCCAACGTGTGAACCAGCTCACACACAGTAGTACCTGCACGTGAGAATGTTTCCAGCTCGATGGGATCGCACTGGTTCTCGGCAAGGTACATTTCGTGCTTGCTGCAATAGGAAAAATACATCTTCCTATTAAAGCAGCGCAAGAAAAACCAGCATGGGTTCACCCTGCGGGTGCATGTCAGCCCCTTCGGTCTGGTATGGATATTAAGGGGAACCCCCTACACCGAAAAAACACCGAAATCCATACCAGACCCTTATCCGAGCACACAGCACGGCCGGTCAGGAATGGGGGTGGGGACGAGCGAGCGCCCCCCCCCCCTCCTGAACCGTACCAGGCCGCATGCCCTCATAATGGGGGATGGGTGCTTTGGGGAAGGGGGGCGCGCTGCGCTGTAAAAGGCGCCTAGAGCCCCTTTCACACTGGGGCATTTTTCAGGCGCTATAGCGCTTACAATAGCGCTTGAAAAAAGGAAGTGGCTCTATTCACTCCAGTGTGAATCGGGCTTTCACACTGGAGTGGTGCACTAGCAGGACAGTAAGGCTCGATTCACATTTATGCATGTTGCTTTTGAGTGTTTCTGAAGTGCTTTTTGCGGTGCTTGCCGCGTTTTTGGACCGGCATTTTTACCGAGATTTTTCTGCAATTTGCGTTTTTTTTTTCTTTTTTTACACTGTATATAGCCAGTTGCTAAGGAGGGGGCCGGGAAGCCGCCTGCCATGTCCTTAACAACCGATGAGTCATCAGCTGACTTCCCGCTCAATGTAAAAAAAAAAATTGCCGACTAAAAAAAATAGAAATCGAGAAAAAAAACAGCGTGGGATCCCCCCAGGTCCATCCCAGGCCCTTGGGTCTAGTATGGATTCGGAGGGGATCCCATGCCAAAATGTAAAAAAAAATTGCGTGGGGGTCCCCCCAAAATCCATACCAGACCCTTATCTGAGCACGCAGCCCGGCAGGTCAGGAAAGGGAGGGGATGAGCAAGTGCCCCCCCTCCTCCTGAACCATACCAGGCTGCATGCCCTCAACATGGGGGGATGGGTGCTTTGGTGCAAAGGGGCTCTGCGCCCCCCACCCCAAAGCACCTTGCCCCCATGTGGATGGAGACAAGGGCCTCTTCCCGACAACCCTTGCCCGGTGGTTGTCGGGGTCTGCGGATGGGGGGCTTATCGGGGCTTATCTGGAAGATCCCGGCCCCCCACCCTATGTGAATGAGTATGGGGTACATGATATGCCTACCCATTCACCTGGGTAAAAAAAGTAGTGTAGTGTTAAAAAATACAGTAGATAGTTTTTGACAAGCCTTTTATTATGCAGCTCCGGGGGGTCTCTTCCGACTTCTCTTCCGACTTCTCCATTCTCTTCTCCGTGCTCTCCGGTTCTTCTCCCATTGTCCTGTGCCTTCTACCAGGTTCTTCTGCTCTTTTGCCCACTCTTTTGCTAGCTCTTGCCCGGTCTTCGTCATCTTCTCCCCTCTTCTCTTCTTCCGATGTTGACTTGTCGCTGTCTCCCACTGTAATGCTGTGTGTGCCATGCCTAATGACTTACTGTGTATAGGCATGTGGCGGGGTCACTGGGTGATGTCCTCCGGTGACCCCACCCTCTTATGACGTTACAGCCCGGGGTATGATGGGTCTGTGACATCACAAGGGAGGGTGGCATTCTGATGACGTAATCCGATTGCCACGGCCCCATAGTTAATTTAAGACATGCAGGACATCAGCGCCGACAGATCAGCGGGGCGCAGCATCGGAGGAAGGTCGTCGGCCGGAGCGGAAAAAGAAGAATACCGGACAAAGAAGACAGAAGAGTGAAAGAAGAAGCAGGGGGAGAAGGAGAAGAGCAGAGGATGAGGATGCGGGAGAAGATGGAGGAAGAAGCGGAGAAGAAGATTTGTAATAAAAGACTTGTCAAAAACTGTCTACTGTATTTTTTAACACTACACTACTTTTTTTACAGGTGAATGGGTAGGGGTACAATGTACCCCATACTCATTCACATGGGGGGGTGGGATCTGGGGGCCCCCTTGTTAAACGGGGCTTCCAGATTCTGATAAGCCCCCCGCCCGCAGACCCTGACAACTACCGGGCAAGGGTTGTCGGGAAGAGGCCCTTGTCCCCATCAACATGGGGGCAAGGTGCTTTGGGGTGGGGGGCGCAGACCCCCCCCTGCCCGCAAGCACCCATCCCCCCATATTGAGGGCATGCGGCCTGGTATGGTTCAGGGGGGGGTGCTCGCTCGTCCCCTCCCTTTCCTGACCTGCCGGGCTGAGTGCTCGGATAAGGGTCTGGTATGGATTTTGGGGGGACCTCCACGCCATTTATTTTTAAAAAATTTGGCATGGGGGTCCCCTCCGAATCCATACTAGACCCAAGGGACTGGTATGGACTTGGGGGGGACCCCACGCTGTATTTTTTCACAAATTTTTTTTTAGCCGGCATTTTTTTTAGCTGACCCGAAGTCAGCTGACAGCTGATGACTCATAGGTTGTTATGGACGCGGCGGCTGGTTTCCCGGCCCCCTTCTTAGCAACCAGCTATATACAGTGTAAAAAAAAGAAAGAAAAAAAATGCAAATCGCTGTAAAAATGCGGTACTTGCGTTTTGGATGCAGGTCCATTGAAATCTATTACAAGTAAAATGCTGCATTTTACGGGGAAAAAAGTCCCTGACCCTTTCCAAAAACGCAGAGGCACAAAAATGCATTGATGTGAACATGTTCCATAGGAACCCATGTTAAAAAATTCCCATGCATTTCTGCAAAATGCATCAAAAACGCATTAGTGTGAATAGAGCCTAAGGCCCTTTTCACACTGGGGCGGGGAGGCGTCTGCAGTAAAGCGTCAATATTTTTAGCACCGCTTTACTGTCATTTTAGTGACGTTATTCGGCTGCTAGCTTGGCGGTTTTAACCCCTCTGCTAGCGGCCGAAAAGGGGTTAAATCCACCCACAAAACGCAGCTGGATCGGCATTTTTCCAGCGGTATCACAGCTCTGCCCCATTGATTTTAATGGGGAGGAACAGGGAGTTCACCGCTCCAAAGAAGCTGCTGGCAGGACTTTTTGTGACGCCCTGCCAGCGCACGCTCTAGTGTGAAAGCCCTCACTGGAGTGAATGGAGCCGCTTCTTTAGGGTGTTTTTCAGGTGCTATTTTTAGTGCCGTAGCGCCTAAAAATGACCCAGTGTGAAAGGGGCCTAAACAAGTCCTGCTAGCAGCATCTTTGGAGCGGTGAACTCCCTGTTCCTCCCCATTAAAATCAATGGGACAGCGCGGCTATACCGCCCGCAAAACACAGCTGCGGTGGCATTTTGCGGGTGGATTTAACCCCTTTTCGGCTGCTAGCGGGGGTTATAACCGCTAGCGGTCGAATACCGCCGGTAAAGCAGCGCAAAAAATAGCGCAGTTTTACCGCTGTCGCCCGCACCGCCCCAGTGTGAAAGGGGCCTAATGCTCCCCTCACACGGATGGACCTTTCAGGTCTGCCTCGGACCTGAACGGACACTCCATAGACCTCTATGGAGAGTCAGATGTCAGTGGTGACATGTCCACTGACATCCGACCCACTCCAATCCTAAAAAGTGTAACGGAGGAAAAACCTATTTTTCCATCCATCTGCGGATCGGATCGGGTGACGACGGACTCTACGGTCCGTCATCATCCGATCCCCCATAGAGGATAGCGGCACTCTGACAGGTCTGTCCCTGCACAGTGTGCAGAGACAGACCTGTCACCTGCCTGCCCAGCGGGGATCGACGGAGTGATCCCCCTCTGAGCAGAGTGGGCTCCGTACACGGGGTACAAAATCCTATTGTGTGTATCAGGCTTAAACACCAGAAATTCAAGTTTTCATATCTTTAAAGGTCACCATACACTGGCCAATCAGTTAGATCTTCCATAAATTAGATTCATTGCAAGAGCCTGTTTGATTTTCTACATTTAGAAGTAATTCTTACAGTGCATCTTCCTATTGCCGCTTTAGCCTAATGCTCTCTTTCCACTATTTCAACCCCAAAGTTGCGTGATTTACAATGTGCTTTTTCGGCTTGTTTTCCACTATTGCAACTTGTCATGCCACTAGGGACTGAAAAGTTGCATCACAAGTTCTACCCCATGATTTACAATGAGTACCATTCATATGTGTGCAACTTCAAGTCGCAGCAACTTCAAAGTAGTCTCTGCACTACTTTGGTCCCACTTTGATGCAACTTGAGGTCCATAGACCTCAAAAATACACAGGCATTGCTTCAAGTTTTGGCAAAAAGTTGCGGGAAACTCGCAGTAAAAAACATGCAACTTTGGGCTTGCAATAGTGGAAACCGAGCCTTAATGCGACTAGTTCAAAACATCTGAGAAAAAGTCGCACTGAATTTGGAACAAATTAGTGCAAAAACTTTTTTTGGAGTTGCACCAATTAGAACAGGGGAACATTGAAATACATGTGTTTTGACTTGTCCTGTGACTTCACATGTGTCAAGTGGCACAACAACTCGCAGTAGTGGAAAGAGAGTCTAAGGCCACTTGGGACTGAAAAGTTGCATCACAAGTTGTACCCCATGATTTACAATGAGTACCGTTCATATGTGTGCGACTTGCTTATGCACATGCCGTATACACAGCGGGCACACATCTTTATTACAGAAATACATATTTGGCATGGAAATTAACCACTTGCTTACTGGGCACTTAAACCTCCCTGCTGTCCTGACCAATTTTCAGCGCTGATCCATTTTGAATGACATTTGTGCGGTCATACTTAGCCAAATATTTTTGTTTTTTTTTAAGTTCCCACAAATAGAGCATTCTTTTGGTGATATTTGATCACCTGTATGTTTTTTTTCTTTGTTCAAACAAAAGAAAAGACAGATTTTTATAAATAATTTTGTATATTTTTGGATATTTTGATATTAAATTTTGCAAACAGGAAATTTTTCTCCTTCATTGATGTACGCTGATGAGGCGGCACTGATTGGTTACACTGATAGGCAGCACTGCTTGGGATCACTGGTGGGCATTGATAGGTGGCACTGGAAGGTGGTACTGGTGGGCACAGATGAGGCAGAATTGCCTCTTCGGGACCAATGTCCCTTGCACCTAAGCCGGTGATCAGCTTTTATTCTTATCCTCATGCTGTCAGCGTGAGGAGAAAAAATAAACAGATCGGTCCTTACTTCGATCTGTGATCACTTACTTTGATCTCAGTGACACAGTGCGCACGCAGCAGGGAGTATACGGGGAGCCCGTCCTATGACAGCCTCTCAGAAATTCAGGTCCACGCTGTGGCCGTCGTTTGGCTATAGCACAGACACCAAGTGGTTAATAGAAAAACAGATGCAGATTTGTAGGACTGGCCAAAAATAATGTTTAGATTCAAACGCAATTGATGACTTTCTATTAAAGGTCTAAATGGGCCATTAACATGCATCACAATTGAACTTAGGAATGTGTCTTTGCAAAGTTAAACTCATTAAAATCCTTTCTTATTTTTGCTTGGGGATAGACTGCAGAGGGATTATAAGTTTTGGGGGATGTCTACACTCCTGATAGGGTGAAGACACCTCCCAAATTTTGCCAATTTCTCATTCAAAATTATTCACTTCCTGTCACATAGCCAAACAGGAAGTGAGGGTAAAACCCTACCAATGTATGTCCTTGGGGACACACAGGTCAATCTAAATAGTTTCCCCATTTGGGAAATTGCACTCTAGCATTTTGCCATGTACATCCCAAATTATTATGTATCTTGGGGTTTATTTACTAAAAGGTAAATCCACTTTGCACTACAAGTGCACTTAGAAGTGCAGTTGCTCGAGATCCGAGGGGGACATGCAAGGAAAAGAAAAAAACAGCATCTTTGCCTCTACATGATTGGATGATAAAATCACCAGTGCTTCCCCTCTGGTTTTCATCAACTACACTTGTATTGCAGAAAGGATTTGCCTTTAATACACACACATACACGTGGGTACACCTGTTAAGTATGTCCTTAAATTACTAACCCAAAAAACACACTTTGAGCATGCCCAGAAACATCCAAGTGCTGTTCACACACAAAAAGCACCACCAAAAAAAAAACAAAGTCCCTGAGCATGCCCAGAACAACCCAAATGCAGCTAGTTCAAAATAAGCCACCCCACTGTCCAAAATTAAGCACATCATCTGGCATGCACCAAAATTACAGATGGGACAAAACACCCCCCAGTCCAGGGGGGCAAATAAAGAGCCTAGTAGCACATAGAGAAACTGCGCTTAGGATGGGCCTATATGGTAAGAGAACAGGTTGCTGCCTCCCCTACACAGAGCACTCACAGAGGGTGCTCTGCTACCGTGAATAAACTGAAAAAAGATGGGGTGATTGGCGCTACCTAGGAAACCTAAATGCTATTGCATATTAGGGAAAACCACAGTAGGTAATTTTATAATTATACAGTTATAGAATTACACACCAATGCTCATATCATCACAGTCAGTAGGTAAGAGGAATACCCCAGTGACTGGTATGGAATGGGTAAGAAAATCCTAGGATCCCTAAACAAAATATGGTTGAGTATTTAATACTGTATGTAAAGAGAAAAAATAATAAAAAATGAATAATAAAATAATGAAAAGAATGGTGTATATATGGACTGCCTATGTGGGCACAGTCTATTGACAGAGACGTCCCACTATGTATGTGTTAATATACACTGTGCCAACTATATAGAAAAAATCACAGGTCAAATGCAAGCAGTCAACCAATTGGGTACACTGTAAATCATATCAGCCAAGTGGGTGCAATATAAGTCATACAGTAAGACTGGAACCCAGCATATGCTACAGTAAATAGATCAGAGTGATGTATAATAGTCCCATAGGCTTATATCTGCATCAAACACATCCACATGTTTACGTAAATCAAACATAAAGTGTAGGCCATATGGGTACACTACAACTCATATAGTGAAGCCTAGACCCAGCATATGCTGCAGTAATTAAGTCAGAATCGTGTACAATAGTCCTCCTAGGGGTGACTTTAGTGCTTAAGATGTTTCCAGGTGACTTCTGTGCTCCCCCTTCTGATTTCCTACTCACCGACTCCTGGTACCCCTGCAGGGGTAATGGGCATGTAATGCTTTAAATGGAGGTCGTTGCTCCCTGTTGTTTGCGGTGGATGCCTCGGGTGTATCCTGGCTGATGGAAGGTGCTGCAGTGCCCTCATACACCAAAACATAAAAAAAGAGCTTCCATAGTGTAATAAGGTAAAAAAAGGGTCCGTTTGTTTAATAAAAGCATATATGCAGAACAAACATCCCCAAAAAACTGTATATTGCTACCCAGTTATACACTGGGACAGGATAACATCGATTCCCGACAGAAAAAACAAATTAAAACCAATAAAAACAGAGCATGTATCGAGATGGGGGATGCGCTCCACCTGCGTTCCACCCACTCGTAAACACAGAAGTGACGTAGTGTGCGTGGTTCCGTCGTACGCGTTTCATCATTTGACGTCCTCAGCGACGGTACCATGCTACTGCACACTGTGTGTTTATATGGGGAGAGCGTCCATGTCTGTCCCACCCCTTTGGATACAGGCAGCCAATTGAGTCAATTCCATATAGATTCCCTAAAAGGTCGAATGGTCATGTATTCCGTCAAAGGGGATATTGCAACAAGAACGAAATTGGATATTTATATGGCGATTTAAATAATGGAAAAAATTGTTATAGTGGACGTCATGGTGGCGCTCTCCCCTATGTTCATATCATAGTGGTATACAGATAGATAATTTATAAAAATAGGAAACTCCCCCTACTGGTAGGTAAATGGTATAACATACACCAAGATAGAGCAATATTCTCAGTTATCATCATATAAAATAAAAATAAAGAATAAAATAAAAAATATAAAAAATATAAAATAAATAAAAATAAAAAATAGAAAATATAAGGAATACAAATTAAAATTAAAAAACAATAAAAAATAAAAAATAATAAAGTGGGGGTGTTTAAAATGTGCCATTAGCCATACACTTATATAGACTTACCAAAGATATAATAAATAACTGGCAAGAACAGGAAGAAATGATGTTGCATGTTTCAGAAAAATAGTTGTGTGTAGAAAGGGGGTGTGTTCTTACACCTGCATAACATTTGCCCATATAACATAAGGCAACTAGAACTTTATTAGCCTTAAATATTACCACCACTAAGAGATGTTAGAGAAAATGGAAATATTAGACAGATGGTGGTGTATGTTGTATAAGGAGACCACCGTGCTCAGAAACCTGAACCTATAATATAAACCATATACAGAGATGAATACTTTGTATATGTCTCTGGATACAGAATCAAAAATAGGAATGTATCCCCCTTGATAATAAGCTGTGTTGTGAAAAAAGTGCTTATTGTGAAACAAGTGCTTATTATGAAATAAGTACTTATTGTGAAAAAGTACTTATTGTGAAAAAAGTACTTATTGTGAAAAAAGGGGGGGCACCTATAGTGACCACATAGTTTCTATTCCTATGTGGGTCAAGTGTGTACTTAAGTATAGTGTGAGTGTAATATATATTACTCACACTCTTATATTGCCCCATATGGGGTGTTATTTTTTTTTTTTTTTTTTTTTTTTTTTTTACACCACGTCAGTGCCTTCACTTTAGAGACTTTTTCAGCTTATATTTCAAAACTTGTCCCTTCATAGATTCACATCATCGTGGTTTCTCTTTTATTTTGTCATATAGAAATACCTAAGAGTTAAAAGCCCTGCGGGTTCCTTCTTTAATACTTAGCATATATAAAACCCCAAAAAAAAAAAAAAAAAATTCCCTTATATCCCTTCTACCTCACCCATCTAAATACCCACCCTAACTCTACCCCCCCTCCCTCCCTGCCTTACTCTGAGTGTTTCACCTTTAGTCTCTGGTATTCCCCTTTTTTTATTAGTTAGTGTCTTCTAATTTCTTCTGCCAGTACTTTTCCGAGGTCTTGAATTTTTCCCATCTGGCCCAAATAGATTTACATTTTTCCAATTGTTCATTGTCTTTGCAACAAAGAAGTTCCATTTTATGTTGATATTCCACTTGTTTTATCCAATCCTTTAGAACTGGGCCTTCGCTCTTCAGCCATTTTTTTGGGATAGCGCCCTTTGCTGCATTTATTAGTCTTGACATTATTTTATCCATGTATTTCTTATTAGAAGAGTTTGTATCGTGGAACAGGCAGATCATTTTGTTGTCTTCTATCGTCTCGTCCGTTATTTCCTTAATACTTATATTGATTTCTTGCCAATAGGATCTGATTTTCGGGCAGTCCCACCATATGTGTAGCATTGTGGCTTTCTGTCCGCAATTTCTCCAACATAGTGATGTTTCGGCTTGATTCATTTTATATAATCTCTCAGGGGTCATATACCACCTAACTAGAAATTTATAATTCATCTCTATAGTTTTTATATCCCAAGCTTGATTGTATCCTCCTGCGATCATATTCTTAGTTTGTTGATCCTCTAATTTTGTGCCCAGTTCTTTTTCCCACTTTTCAATGAAGGATGGCCTGTCTTTTCCCTCTAGATCTGTCAGGAATTCATATACCTTCGAAATGCCTCCCTTCAGTGGCGTAGATGCTATACAGAGCTTTTCCAATCTATTTAATTTTTCGCCATCTCTGAACGGATATGGTGATGTATTTATTAAATGATTTAATTGTAGGTACTCCCAGTTTCTTAGTTTCCCCCCAAATTTAGTTTCCAGTTCTCATGCCGATTCCAACTTCCCTCTCCTTGTGATGTCTTTAATTAGTGGGTTTTTTATTTTGAGTCTACGAAAAATATCTTCGCCTGGTGAAAAAAATTTAGTTCCCATAAGGGGTGTCAATGGTGAATTATGTGCCCATCTGTGTTTGCGGTGTAGTGCGTCCCATATTCTAAATACATTTTTGGTCACCTCGTGTGTGTTGGGGCCTAGTACTCTATATTTATTTAATATCCAAATATTTTTGTGGAGCGTAGTTTTACTTAAAGTGTTTTCCATTTCAATCCATTTTTTTTCCTCGTTTTCTTTTGCCCATTCCACCATCCGTGCTATGATGACAGCTTTGTAGTATCTTGAAATATCTGGTGCTGTTAATCCCCCGTGTTGTCTCTTCCTAGAGATTAGTGCCATTGTTAGTCTTGGTTTTTTGTTTTGCCAAATAATTTTTGTTATTATTTTTTGTATAGTTTTGAAAAAATTCTGTGGGACCGTTACTGGTAACATTTGGAGTTTGTATAAGATCTTTGGTAGTATTGCCATTTTGATCATATTGACTCTACCGATCCACGAGAGTGCTTGTATGTTGATCTTCTTTGCTTCTGTCTTTATTTCGTTTAAGAGTGGGATATAATTTGTAGAATAGATTTTCTTATATGATGCTGTTAATTTAATTCCTAGGTAGGAGAGCTCCCCCTTTACCCAAGTAAATGGGAATTCTTTTTGAAGGGCCAGGATCTCTTTTTTTCCTATTTTCAAGTTCAGTATTTCTGTTTTTACCGGATTAATTTTGAAATTTGATAGTTCTCCATATTTGTCAATTTCTTCCAGGAGATTTGAGAGAGTCTCTTTGGGCTTATTAACATATACGAGGATGTCATCTGCGTATGCCGCAATTTTATGTTCTTTTTCACCTAGTCTGGTCCCTTCTATCCCTCGGTTGTTTCGCAGGGTGCAAAGAAAAGGTTCCAGAGATAATACATATAGAAGGGGCGATAGTGGGCATCCCTGCCGTGTTCCGTTAAACATTTCGAACACCGGTGACATTTTGCCGTTTACTTTTACGCTCGCTGTGGGTCCTTTGTACAGATTCATAATCCACTTCATTATTTTAGGTCCCAGACCAAGATGTTGTAAAGTAGTCATCATGAATCCCCAGTCTACCCTGTCGAATGCTTTCTCTGCATCTATAGACAGGAGTAGATCTGGGGAGATATTGGAGTTATTCCTTCTTAACATCAGGATTGTTTTTATACTATTGTCCCTTCCTTCTCTTCCAGGGACAAATCCTGTCTGGTCCGGGTTTATCCATAGTGGCATCAGTCTTTTTAGTCTAGTGGCGACTATTTTAGCATATAACTATGGGGTGTTATAACTCACTTATATTAAAGAAAAAATAACATCAGTGATAATAAAAATATGTAGTGATAAGAGTATGAATATAAAATATAAAATAGAAAGGCCTATAAAGGCCCATAAAGTGGTCTATAAAATGTACAATGTGTACAGTGGGCCTATAAAGTGTACAATGTGTATAGTGTAAATGGTGAAATAGAAAAGGCCTATCGTGATCATAGGATTACTAGTCATATATAGTGCCTAGGTGTGATAAGGGGAAGGGCAGAGTGATCCATATCGCAAAAGTAATGCACTATACTATGGACCGGCCCAACCCAGGCAATGCCTAGAAGGTGCCTAAAATTGCACCAAATTACGTAAAATAGTAGAATTGTTGCAGTATAAAACAACCCGCCCAAGGCAATATTGGTTCTAAAAAGAAGTGATATTTCTAAGAAGAAGGAGAAAGAGAGTGGGGGGCTAAAGGTCAGAATTGTCAAGAGGGGGATACCTCTATGGACACATCCACAGAGGAACCAACTTATAATACTCCACAACCTATGACTAGGACCAATTCTAGGCCTATGCATTACCCACCATATAGAACACCCAATAGGTTCCCAGACAGACCAGAAAACAGGAGATCAAATCACCAGCAAACCACTCAATATGGGACTCCACGTACACCAAGATATAATATATCTACTTACAATAGATATTCAACACTAAGGGAACAAAGCCATTCCAACCGTGGGAGAGAATATGGCGAGTTTGAAGGCCCTCAAAATAGACGGAATTATGTAGATGAAAGGGTTTTTCCCAGGGGAGGCCCACGAGACAAACCACCAGGAAGATGGAAGGCCCGGGTTCCCTACAGGAATCCGACATGGAGAGGAAGGAATGCAAACAGGGAAGGATACGGACGTACAATGGAAGACCAATATCAGCTAGAACATCAAGAAAAGGCAACATATGGACACCCCAGAAGAGATTTGGACAACCAGCACGGAATGAATATGGGACCAACTCAAAGACCTACAGAAAGAGGAAACAGACCAGAGGAACTAGAGGGGGGAAGAAGAAAAAGAAGAAGGGAGTATTAGGAAAGTAGGGATGAGCCGAACACCCCCCCTGTTCGGTTTGCACCAGAACATGCAAACAGGAAAAAAGTTGGTTCTAACACGCGAATACCCTTAAAGTCTATGGGACACGAACATGAATAATCAAAAGTGCTAATTTTAAAGGCTTATATGCAAGTTATTGTCATAAAAAGTGTTTGGGGACCCGGGTCCTGCCCCAGGGGACATGGATCAATGCAAAAAAAAGTTTTAAAAACGGCCATTTTTTCAGGAGCAGTGATTTTAATAATGCTTAAAGTCAAACAATAAAAGTGTAATATCCCTTTAAATTTTGTAGCTCGGGGGTGTCTATAGTATGCCTGTAAAGGGGCGCATGTTTCCCGTGTTTAGAACAGTCTGAAAGCAAAATTACATTTCGAAGGAAAAAACCCATTTAAAACTACCCGCGGCTATTGCATTGCTGACAATACACAAAGAAGTTCATTGATAAAAACGGCATTGGAATTCCCCACAGGGGAACCCCGAACCAAAATTTTTTAAAAAAATGACGTGGGAGTCCCCCTAAATTCCATACCAGGTTCTTCAGGTCTGGTATGGATATTAAGGGGAACCCCGGCCAAAATTTAAAAAAAAAATGACGTGGGGTTCCCCCTAAATTCCATACCAGACCCTTCAGCAAAATTACATTTTGAAGGAAAAAAACCATTTAAAACTACCCGCGGCTATTGCATTGCTGACAATACACATAGAAGTTCATTGATAAAAACGGCATTGGAATTCCCCACAGGGGAACCCCGAACGAAAATTTTAAAAAAAAATTACGTGGGAGTCCCCCTAAATTCCATACCAGGCCCTTCAGGTCTGGTATGGATTTTAAGGGGAACCCCGCGCCAAAAAAAAAAAAAACCGGCGTAAAAAAAAAAACATACCAGGCCACATGCCCTCAACATTGGGAGGGTGCTTTGGGGTAGCCCCC
This sequence comes from Lithobates clamitans, assembly GCA_037952925.1. Classification (NCBI taxonomy): domain Eukaryota; kingdom Metazoa; phylum Chordata; class Amphibia; order Anura; family Ranidae; genus Lithobates; species Lithobates clamitans. The sequence goes on from JBBGZY010000901.1 coordinate 1,098,789, forward strand.
AAAACACCTTGTCCCCATGTTGATGAGGACAAGGGCCTCATCCCCACAACCCTGGGCGGTGGTTGTGGGGGTCTGCGGGCGGGGGGCTTATCGGAATCTGGAAGCCCCCTTTAACAAGGGGACCCCCAGATCCCGGCCCCCCCCTGTGTGAAATGGTAAGGGGGTACTTACCCCTACCATTTCACTAAAAAACTGTCAAAAATGTTAAAAATGACAAGAGACAGTTTTTGACAATTCCTTTATTTAAATGCTTCTTCTTTCTTCTATCTTCCTTCATCTTCTTCTTCTGGTTCTTCTGGCTCTTCTGGTTCTTCCTCCGGCGTTCTCGTCCAGTATCTCCTCCGCGGCGTCTTCTATCTTCTTCTCCTCGGGCCGCTCCGCACCCATGGCATGGGGGGAGGCTCCCGCTCTTCTCTTAAACTTCTTCATCTTCTTCTCTTCTTCTCTTCTTCATTGTCTTCTACAGGCCGCTTCGCACCCATGCTGGCATGGAGGGAGGCTCCTCGTCTGACGGTTCTTAAATAACGGGGGCGGGGCCACCCGGTGACCCCACCCCCCTCTGACGCATGGTGACTTGACGGGACTTCCCTGTGAGGTCACGGGGAATGCCACAGGGAAGTCCCGTCATGTCCCGTGCGTCAGAGGGGGGGCGGGGTCACTGGGTGGCCCCGCCCCCGTTATTTAAGAACCGTCAGACGAGGAGATGCCGTCACACAGCGGGTGCCTCCCTCCATGCCAGCATGGGTGCGGAGCGGCCCGGAGAAGAAAATGAAGAAGAGAAGAAGAGAAGAAGAGAAGAAGGAAGAATAGAAGAAGATGAAGAGAAGAGCGGAAGCCTCCCCCCATGCCATGGGTGCGGAGCGGCCCGAGGAGAAGAAGATAGAAGATGCCACGGAGGAGATACTGGACGAGAACGCCAGAGGAAGAACCAGAAGAACCAGAAGAAGAAGAAGATGAAGGAAGATAGAAGAAAGAAGAAGCATTTAAATAAAGGAATTGTCAAAAACTGTCTCTTGTCATTTTTAACATTTTTGACAGTTTTTTAGTGAAATGGTAGGGGTAAGTACCCTTTAACCATTTCACACAGGGGGGGGCCGGGATCTGGGGGTCCCCTTGTTAAAGGGGGCTTCCAGATTCCGATAAGCTCCCCGCCCGCAGACCCCCACAACCACTGGCCAGGGTTGTGGGGATGAGGCCTTTGTCCTCATCAACATGGGGACAAGGTGTTTTGGGGGGCAACCCCAAAGCACCCTCCCAATGTTGAGGGCATGTGGCCTGGTACGGTTCAGGAGGGGGGGCGCACTCTCGTCCCCCCTCTTTTCCTGCGGCCTGCCAGGTTGCGTGCTCGGATAAGGGTCTGGTATGGATCTTTGGGGGGACCCCACGCCGTTTTTTTTTTTTTTTTGGCCGGGGTTCCCCTTAATACCCATACCAGACCTGAAGGGCCACGTCATTTTTTTTTTACATTTTGGTTCGGGGTTCTCCTGTGGGGAATTCTCATGCCGTTTTTCTCAATGAACTTCTATGTGTATTGTAGGCAATGCAATAGCCGCGGGTAGTTTTAAATGTGTTTTTTCCTTCGAAATGTCATTTTGCTGTCAGACTGTTCTAAACACGGGAAACATGCGCCCCTTTACAGGCATACTATAGACACCCCCCAGCTACGAAATTTAAAGGGATATTACACTTTTATTGTTTGACTTTAAGCATTATTAAAATCACTGCTCCTGAAAAAAGGCCGTTTTTAAAACTTTTTTTTGCATTGATCCATGTCCCCTGGGGCAGGACCCGGGTCCCCAAACACTTTTTATGACAATAACTTGCATATAAGCCTTTAAAATTAGCACTTTTGATTTCTCCCATAGACTTTTAAAGGGTGTTCTGCGGCATTCGAATTTGCCGCGAACACCCCAAATTGTTCGCTGTTCGGCGAACTTGCGAACAGCCAATGTTCGAGTCGAACTTGAGTTCGACTCGAATTCGAAGCTCATCCCTATAGGAAAGGGAATCTACAACCTCAGCAATGTCCAATTTACCGATGAAGAAATGAAGATCTTAGATCTTGGGCTGAAGTATGCTCCAGAGAAGCCTCTGGACAAATTTGAAACTTATATAGATCTACAAAAATGTATGAGAAAGCTTAATCTTAAGAAGCATTTTGCTTCATTCGACCAGCAGATAAGGGGGGAGGACTGGTAATTCTCAACAAAAAAGATTATGAGGAAGAAATGGAAAACCTGTTAAAAGTGGAGCATACGTATAAGAAGTTAAAAGGGCACCCAAAAAGGATGTATGAGAGAAGACTGAAGGCCTTTGTACAAAAAGGTAAAAACAGTGGAATACTTGATACCCAAGAGGCGGAATATCTGGTCTCTAACTCTACAAAAACCCCAGTAATCTATTATACCCCTAAAATTCATAAGAGGCTGGACAAACCTCCTGGGAGACCCATTGTTAGTGGGATAAATTCAGTTTTTTCAAGGTTGGGTGAATACTTGGACAAGTTTTTAAAACCATTGGTATGTAAAGGAAAATCTTACCTACGCGACAGCTCGCAGATCCTACAAGATATACGGGAAATAAGTGGAGTTCAGAACTACATATTTGCTACAATTGATGTCAATTCCCTCTACATTAGTATCGTGCAAAAAGACGAGCTATTAGGTGTAGAGAAAGCCCTACATGAACACACTAGGATGAGACAATCACAGATTAATTACATATTGGAAGGCCTAGAGCTTGCTTTGGGATGCAACTATTTTTGGCACAATCATAGCTATTATGTCCAACAAAAAGGAGTTGCAATGGGGGCACGCTATGCACTGAGTGTAGCGAACTTGCTTATGAATATGTGGGAGGAGGAGTATTTATATGCAAAAAATACCCCCACCCTCAAATTCTACCGTAGATATATCGACAACCTCATCATAATTTGGGAAGGTACACCTGAGGAGTTTGAACAATTTCTAAAAAACCTGAATACCAACAAATATGGCCCTACTTTCACGGGTAAATGGAGCCACCAAAAGACCGACTACCTGGATCTAGAGATCTTTAAAATTGGAGATAGGTTACACACAATAACTTTCTTCAAGGCAACAGATAAAAATGGGTACATACCTGTAACTAGCTGCCATCATCCTCAATGGAAAGGAAACATTCCAAAAGGACAACTAATAAGATTACGTAGAAATTGTGACACCTTGGCAGACTTCCTAATGCAAGCAGACACTTTGATTGAGCAATTCTATGAGAAAGGCTACAATATGGAGAAGTTGGCAAAAGTAAAAGCGGAAGTAGCAAGTATGGATAGAAATAATTTGTTAAAAAAAAAACGCAAAAAAAGATAAACCACTGGATATGGCATTTATAACAGGATTCAACACTCAATATAAAGACCTTGAGCATATTCTTAAGAAATACTGGCCCATCCTTAAGAAAGACAGAGTGTTGGCTAAGATACTGCCTAATAAACCAAATTTCATCTATAGGAAGGCCCCTAACCTCCGCTATCACCTGGTCCACAATGTCATCAATCCCCCTAAGCAGATAGAGAAAATGCCTACCCTGCAGGGTTAGTAAAAAACAGCCCAGCAAAAGAGAAACGTTTAGTTCTAAGACTGATCACAAGGAGTATAAGATCAGGAACTTGATCACTTGCCACACCCCCTGTATGTACGGATACGTGAGCACATCAAGAACATAAGAAAGGGAATCCCTAAACACAACCTCTCACGCCATTTTCATCAGGCACACAACAGAGACCCGTCTGGCCTAATCTTTTATGGCATTGATTCCATTAAAGATCACTGGAGGGGAGGTAACAAAACTACTCTCATCTCGCAAAATGAGACAGCTTGGATATATAGGTTGGGATCCCTGGCTCCCAGGGGCCTCAACCTAGCCATAGATCTCAACTGCTTTATAACCAACCCATGAGGGGAACCTGCATACCCCTAACCTTTTATGAGGGTGTGTACTGTCCCATCATGAGGTTTAGAGACCTCACACTCTTGATAATTATGCACCATCTGACCTTTAGCCCCCCACTCTCGTTCTCCTTCTTCTTAGAAATATCACTTCTTTTTAGAACCAATATTGCCTTGGGCGGGTTGTTTTATACTGCAACAATTCTACTATTTTACATAATTTGGTGCAATTTTAGGCACCTTCTAGGCATTGTCTGAGTTGGGCTGGTCCATAGTATAGTGCATTACTTTTGCGATATGGATCACTCTGCCCTTCCCCTTATCACACCTAGGCACTATATATGACTAGTGATCCTATGATCACGATAGGCCTTTTCTATTTCACCATTTACACTATACACATTGTACACTTTATAGGCCCACTGTACACATTGTACATTTTATAGACTACTTTATGGGCCTTTATAGGCCTTTCTATTTTATATTTTATATTCATACTCTTATCACTACATATTCTTATTATCACTGATGTTATTTTTTCTTTAATATAAGTGAGTTATAACACCCCATATGGGGCAATATAAGAGTGTGAGTGATATATATTACACTCACACTATACTTAAGTACACACTTGATCCACATAGGAATAGAAACTATGTGGTCACTATAGGTGCCCCCCCTTTTTTCACAATAAGTACTTTTTTCAAAATAAGTACTTGTTTCACAATAAGCACTTTTTTCACAACACAGCTTATTATCAAGGGGGATACATTCCTATTTTTGATTCTGTATCCAGAGACATATACAAAGTATTCATCTCCGTATATGGTTTATATTATAGGTTCAGGTTTCTGAGCACGGTGGTCTCCTTATACAACATACACCAACCATCTGTCTAATATTTCCATTTTCTCTAACATCTCTTAGTGGTGGTAATATTTAAGGCTAATAAAGTTCTAGTTGCCTTATGTTATATGGGCAAATGTTATGCAGGTGTAAGAACACACCCCCTTTCTACACACAACTATTTTTCTGAAACATGCAACATAATTTCTTCCTGTTCTTGCCAGTTATTTATTATATCTTTGGTAAGTCTATATAAGTGTGTGGCTAATGGCACATTTTAAACACCCTCGCTTTATTATTTATTATTTTTTATTTTATTTTAATTTGTATTCCTTATATTTTCTATTTTTTATTTTTATTTATTTTATATTTTTTATATTTTTTATTTTTTATTTTATTTTTTATTTTTATTTTATATGATGATACCTGAGAATATTGCTCTATCTTGGTGTATGTTATACCATTTACCTACCAGTAGGGGTAGTTTCCTATTTTTTATAAATTATCTATCTGTATACCACTATGATATGAACATAGGGGAGAGCGCCACCATGACGTCCACTGTAACAATTTTTTCCATTATTTAAATCGCCATATAGATATAAAATTTCGTTCTTGTTGCAATATCCCCTTTGACGGAATACATGACCATTCGACCTTTTAGGGAATCTATATGGAATTGACTCAATTGGCTGCCTGTATCCAAAGGGGCGGGACAGACATGGACGCTGTCCTCATATAAACACACAGTGTGCAGTAGCGTGGTACCGTCGCTGAGGACGTCAAATGATGAAACGCGTACGACGGAACCACGCACACTACGTCATCTCCGTGTTTACGAGTGGGTGGAACGCAGGTGGAGCGCACAGCTGCCGGCATCCCCCATCTCAATACATCCTCTGTTTTTATTGGTTTTAATTAGTTTTTTTCTGTCGGGAATCGATGTTAACCTGTCCCAGTGTATAACTGGGTAGGAATATACAGTTTTTTTGGGATGTTTGTTCTGCTTTTATTAAATAAACTGACCCTTTTTTTACCTTATTACACTATGGAAGCTCTTTTTTTATGTTTTGGTGTATGAGGGCACTGCAGCACCTTCCATCAGCCAGGATACACCTGAGGCATCCACCGCAAACAACAGGGAGCAACGACCTCCATTTAAAGCATTACATGCCCATTACCCCTGCAGGGGTACCAGGGGTCGGTGAGTAGGAAATCAAAAGGGGGAGCACAGAAGTCACCTGGAAACATCTTAAGCACAAAAGTCACCCCTAGGAGGTCCTGACCTGATGCAGATATAAGCTTATGGGACTATTGTACACCATTCTGACTTAATTACTGCAGCATATGCTGGGTCTAGGCTTCACTATATGAGTTGTAGTGTACCCATATGGCCTACACTTTATGTTTGATTTACGTAAACATGTGGATGTGTTTGATGCAGATATAAGCCTATGGGACTATTATACATCACTCTGATCTATTTACTGTAGCATATGTTGGGTTCCAGTCTTACTGTATGACTTATATTGCACCCGCTTGGCTGATATGATTTACAGTGTACCCAATTGGTTGACTGCTTGCATTTGACCTGTGATTTTTTCTATATAGTTGGCACAGTGTATATTAACACATACATAGTGGGACATCTCTGTCAATAGACTGTGCCCACATAGGCAGTCCATATATACACCATTCTTTTCATTATTTTATTATTCATTTTTTATTATGTTTTCTCTTTACATACAGTATTAAATACTCAACCATATTTTGTTTAGAGATCCTAGGATTCCTCTTACCCATTCCATACCAGTCACTGGGGTATTCCTCTTACCTACTGACTGTGATGATATGAACATTGGTATGTAATTCTATAACTGTATCATTATAAAATTACCTTCTGTGGTTTTCCCTAATATGCAATAGCATTTAGGTTTCCTAGGTAGCGCCAATCACCCAATCTTTTTTCAGTTTATTAACTAAAGAGCCTAACATGTGCATAAGTTATACAACAAATACCATTGCAGTCTAAGGAAACTGAATTGGCAATTTTACTAGTCCCCACTTGCCTGGCTTATCTTCTAGTTATTGGCCTTAAAATGAGTATGGGGCCCAGGTCCCACCCTAAGGGACATATATCAATGTCACCAATTGGACAACCCCAAAAAACAAACAAGGAGAAATGCCTTTAAATATGCCAAATTGCTTCATGCATCAAAAATGCATGGAAATTCGGTTATATGGTTTGCAATGGCATAGTTCACACCAGTGCTTGCCGTTCCAGTGCCTTCCAGTTCCAGAAAAAAAAGTAGAACATGGTGCATTTTTTCTGCACTGGACTGTACTGGAAAGCTGTAAAACACATCAAAAACGCACTGGAATGCACTTGTCCTTATTTAAGGTTAAGAAAAAAGAGGGGGGAAAAAAAAGCACTGGACTGCATCAAAAACACACCAAAAAGGCACTGGAACGCGCCAAAAATGCGCATGCAGAAAAGCACCTGGAACGCACCCAGACTGCGTTTCTATGGTGTGAACTGGCCCTAAGGGCCCTAAGAGCCAGATCACACCATAGAAACACAGTCCCGATGCGTTCCAGGTGCTTTTCTGCATGCGCGTTTTTTATGTGTTCCAGGGCGTTTTGGTGCATTTTTGATGCAGTCCAGTGCCCCCCCCTCTTTTTTCTTAACCTTAAATAAGGACAAGTGTGTTGCAGTGAATTTTTGGTGCATTTAGGTGCGTTCCAGTGCATTTTTGATGCATTTTACAGCATTCCAGTACATGGTACAGTACATTCCAGTGCATAAAAAATGCAGCATGTTCTACTTTTTTTTTTTGGGAACTGGAAAAGCACTGCAACTGCAAGCACTGGTGTGAACTATGCCATTGAAAACCCTATAACCTACTTTCCGTGCATTTTTGATGCAGAAAAAAACGCACTGGACTGCATGTGGTGTGAGCTGGCCCTTAAGGAATAAAAGTTATTTAAAACTACTCGCGGCTATAATGAAATGTCGGTCCGGCAATACACATAAAAGTTCATTGATAAAAACAGCATTAAGAAAAAAAACAATGTGTGGGTTCCCCCAAATTCCATACCAGGCCCTTCAGGCCTGGTATGGATATTAAGGGGAATCCCGCACCAAAATAAAAAAAAAATGGCATGGGGTCCCCCTCAAAATCCATACCAGGCCCTTCAGGTCTGGCATGGATTTTAAGAGGAACCCCGTGCCAAAATTAAAAAAAAAAATGGTGTGGGGTCCCCCTAAAAATCCATACCAGACCCTTATCTGAGCATGAAACCTGGCAGGCCGCAGGAAAAGAGGGGGGATGAGAGCACCCCCCTTCCTGAACCGTGCCAGGCCACATGCCCTCAACATTGGGAGGGTGCTTTGGGGTCCCCCGCAAAGCACCTTGTCCCCATGTTGATGGGGACAAGGGCCTCATCCCCACAACCCTTGGCCGGTGGTTGTGGGGGTCTGCGGGCGGGGGGCTTATCGGAATCTGGAAGCCCCCTTTAACAAGGGGACCCCCAGATTCTGCCCCCCCGTGTGTGAAATGGTAAGGGGGTACAAAGGTACCCCTACCATTTCACAAAAAAAGTGTCGAAAATGTTAAAAATGACAAGAGACAGTTTTTGACAATTCCTTTATTTAAAGTCTTCTTCTTTCTTCTATCTTCTTTCTTCTATCTTCTATCTTCTTTCTTCTATCTTCTATCTTCTATCTTCTTCCTTCATCTTCTTCTTCTGGTTCTTCTGGTTCTTGCTCCGGTGTTCTCATCTGGGGGTCCCCTTGTTAAAGGGGCTTCCATATTCTGATAAGCCCCCGCCCGCAGACCCCCACAACCCCAGCCAAGGGTGGTGGGGATGAGGCCCTTGTCCTCATCAACATGGGGACAAGGTGTTTTGGGGGGCTACCCCAAAGCACCCTCCCAATGTTGAGGGCATGTGACCTGGTACGGTTCAGGAGGGGGGGCGCTCTCTCGTCCCCCCCTCTTTTCTTGTGGCCTGCCAGGTTGCGTGCTCGGATAAGGGTCTGGTATGGATTTTTAGGGGAACCCCACACCATTTTTTTTTTTTTGGCATGGGGTTCCCCTTAATATCCATACCAGACCTGAAGGGCCTGGTATGAATTTTTAGGGGGACCCCACGCCATTTTGTTTTTTTTTTGGCATGGGGTTTCCCTTAATATCCATACCAGACCTGAAGGGCCTGGTATTGAATTTCGGGGGAACCCCATACATTTTTTTCCTGAATTTTGTTTGTTTTCTTAATGCTGTTTTTATCAATTAACCTTTATGTGTTTTGCCGGACCGACATTTCATTAGAGCCGCACGAAGTGAACCAGTGTTAAAAAAAAAAAGTCTAGAGGTGCGCCAGTTCAACCTATGCAAATGCTTTTACGTTGCCTGACATTTACTAATATTTTGCCTGCACAGTGAACCAAAGTATTTGAACAAGCGCAAATGCCGTTTGAGCATGCGCAGTGTATAAATTCACCTCCCGCAGATTAAATGTCACTTTCTCATTCTATTTTGCCCATATTTGTGACTTGGGCAGTTAGTACTACACTTCCCCACATCACCCCCATATTATTGGCACTTCCAGCTTGTTTAAATTTGAAGTTAAAGATGCCGTGCACCAGGTCTATAGTGGCGTACAGATCACCTCTTCCCATGCGCCAGGAAGAGAATAGTAAATGGGGGATCGTGCTGTGTTACCGGCGCACATGCTTTGTAAATACAAAAATGTAATTTGCGCATCTGTGTGCACCGCAAGTCATGGCGCAAATGCTTCGTAAATCAGCCCTCATGTCTCATATTGACCTTATATATGTGTCTGCTGGGCTTCTGGCTAAGGTACAAGAGGTCTCCATTCTTCCCAGAGGCATATAAGACCATTCTCCCATGTTATTGACACTGCATACTTGATGTGCCCCCTCTGATAGACTGTGGAGACTATTCTGCTTCTGGATTTCAGAGGATAAGATTAAACCTTAAAGGTGTTTGTTAGAGGGAAATACTAAATAATTAACAAGGTTTGTAGGGGCTCTAAATCCACCTTGGAGTCATTTGAGGTTAGAACTTAGACCCTTAAACAACAATTCCCTGCCATCTGTAACCCAATAACTTGACAGTTTTTGACAATTCCTTTATTTAAATGCTTCTTCTTTCTTCTTTCTTCTATCTTCTTTCATCTTTCTTCTATCTTCCTTCGGTTTCTTCCTCCATCTTCTTCTTCCTCCGATCGTCTGCTTCTTTCTCCGGTGTTCTCATCCAGCATCTCCCTCCTTGGCATCTTCTTCTCTTCATCTTCTTTTCGGGCCGCTCTGCATCCATGATTGGATAGGAGGCTACCGCTGTGTGAAGCTTCTCTCTTCATCTTTTTCTCTTCATCTTCTTGTCTTCATCTTCTTGTCTCCCGCTGTGTGATGCTTCTGGTCTTCTGACTGTTCTTAAATAACGGAGGGTGGGGCCACCCGGTGACCCCGCCCCCCTCTGATGCACGGAGACTTGACGGGGACTTCCCTGTGGCATTGCCCATGATGTCAGAGGGGCAGGGACTTTAATTTTTTTTTTCACACAGTATTTGCGCAGCGATTTTTCAAACGCATTTTTTTGGGAAAAAAAAATTACTGCAGCATATGCTGGGTCTAGGCTTCACTATATGAGTTGTAGTGTACCCATATGGCCTACACTTTATGTTTGATTTACGTAAACATGTGGATGTGTTTGATGCAGATATAAGCCTATGGGACTATTATACATCACTCTGATCTATTTACTGTAGCATATGTTGGGTTCCAGTCTTACTGTATGACTTATATTGCACCCGCTTGGCTGATATGATTTACAGTGTACCCAATTGGTTGACTGCTTGCATTTGACCTGTGATTTTTTCTATATAGTTGGCACAGTGTATATTAACACATACATAGTGGAACATCTCTGTCAATAGACTGTGCCCACATAGGCAGTCCATATATACACCATTCTTTTCATTATTTTATTATTCATTTTTTATTATGTTTTCTCTTTACATACAGTATTAAATACTCAACCATATTTTGTTTAGAGATCCTAGGATTCCTCTTACCCATTCCATACCAGTCACTGGGGTATTCCTCTTACCTACTGACTGTGATGATATGAACATTGGTATGTAATTCTATAACTGTATCATTATAAAATTACCTTCTGTGGTTTTCCCTAATATGCAATAGCATTTAGGTTTCCTAGGTAGCGCCAATCACCCAATCTTTTTTCAGTTTATTAACTAAAGAGCCTAACATGTGCATAAGTTATACAACAAATACCATTGCAGTCTAAGGAAACTGAATTGGCAATTTTACTAGTCCCCACTTGCCTGGCTTATCTTCTAGTTATTGGCCTTAAAATGAGTATGGGGCCCAGGTCCCACCCTAAGGGACATATATCAATGTCACCAATTGGACAACCCCAAAAAACAAACAAGGAGAAATGCCTTTAAATATGCCAAATTGCTTCATGCATCAAAAATGCATGGAAATTCGGTTATATGGTTTGCAATGGCATAGTTCACACCAGTGCTTGCCGTTCCAGTGCCTTCCAGTTCCAGAAAAAAAAGTAGAACATGGTGCATTTTTTCTGCACTGGACTGTACTGGAAAGCTGTAAAACACATCAAAAACGCACTGGAATGCACTTGTCCTTATTTAAGGTTAAGAAAAAAGAGGGGGGAAAAAAAAGCACTGGACTGCATCAAAAACACACCAAAAAGGCACTGGAACGCACCAAAAATGCGCATGCAGAAAAGCACCTGGAACGCACCCAGACTGCGTTTCTATGGTGTGAACTGGCCCTAAGGGCCCTAAGAGCCAGATCACACCATAGAAACACAGTCCCGATGCGTTCCAGGTGCTTTTCTGCATGCGCGTTTTTTATGTGTTCCAGTGCGTTTTGGTGCATTTTTGATGCAGTCCAGTGCCCCCCCCTCTTTTTTCTTAACCTTAAATAAGGACAAGTGTGTTGCAGTGAATTTTTGGTGCATTTAGGTGCGTTCCAGTGCATTTTTGATGCATTTTACAGCATTCCAGTACATGGTACAGTACATTCCAGTGCATAAAAAATGCAGCATGTTCTACTTTTTTTTTTTGGGAACTGGAAAAGCACTGCAACTGCAAGCACTGGTGTGAACTATGCCATTGAAAACCCTATAACCTACTTTCCGTGCATTTTTGATGCAGAAAAAAACGCACTGGACTGCATGTGGTGTGAGCTGGCCCTTAAGGAATAAAAGTTATTTAAAACTACTCGCGGCTATAATGAAATGTCGGTCCGGCAATACACATAACAGTTCATTGATAAAAACAGCATTAAGAAAAAAAACAATGTGTGGGTTCCCCCAAATTCCATACCAGGCCCTTCAGGCCTGGTATGGATATTAAGGGGAATCCCGCACCAAAATAAAAAAAAATGGCATGGGGTCCCCCTCAAAATCCATACCAGGCCCTTCAGGTCTGGCATGGATTTTAATAGGAACCCCGTGCCAAAATTTAAAAAAAAAATGGTGTGGGGTCCCCCTAAAAATCCATACCAGACCCTTATCTGAGCATGAAACCTGGCAGGCCGCAGGAAAAGAGGGGGGATGAGAGCACCCCCCTTCCTGAACCGTGCCAGGCCACATGCCCTCAACATTGGGAGGGTGCTTTGGGGTCCCCCGCAAAGCACCTTGTCCCCATGTTGATGGGGACAAGGGCCTCATCCCCACAACCCTTGGCCGGTGGTTGTGGGGGTCTGCGGGCGGGGGGCTTATCGGAATCTGGAAGCCCCCTTTAACAAGGGGACCCCAGATTCTGCCCCCCCGTGTGTGAAATGGTAAGGGGGTACAAAGGTACCCCTACCATTTCACAAAAAAAGTGTCGAAAATGTTAAAAATGACAAGAGACAGTTTTTGACAATTCCTTTATTTAAAGTCTTCTTCTTTCTTCTATCTTCTTTCTTCTATCTTCTATCTTCTTTCTTCTATCTTCTATCTTCTATCTTCTTCCTTCATCTTCTTCTTCTGGTTCTTCTGGTTCTTGCTCCGGTGTTCTCATCCGGCATCTTCCTCTGTGGCGCCGGCGTCTTCTTCCCTTCGTCTTCTGGGCCGCTCCGCATGCAGCATGATGGGATGGAAGGCTCCCGCTGTGTGATGCTTCTTGTCTTCTGATGGTTCTTAAATAATGGAGGGCGGGGCCACCGGGTGACCCCGCCCACCTCTGACGCACGGGGACTTCCCCGAAGCTTTCCCCGTGACGTCAGAGGGGGTGGACAGAGAAGTCCCCATGCGTCAGAGGGGGCGGTGGCCCCACCCTCTGTTATTTAAGAACCGTCAGAAGAGGAGAAGCATCACACAGCGGGAGCCTCCCACCATGCCATCATGGATGCCGAGCGGCCTGAGGAGAAGAAGGGAAGAAGACACCGCAGAGGAAGATGCTGGACGAGAACACCAGAGGAAGAACCAGAAGAACCAGAAGAAGAAGAAGATGAAGATGAAGGACCAAAGGAATACCAAAGGAATACCAAAAAAAAAAATACCAAAGGAAGATAGAAGAAAGAAGATGGAAGAAAGAAGATGGAAGAAAGAAGACTTTAAATAAAGGAATTGTCAAAAACTGTCTTTTGTCATTTTTAACATTTTTGACACTTTTTTTGTTGAATGGTAGGGGTACTCTTGTACCCCCTTACCATTTCACGCAGGGGGGAGGGCCGGGATCTGGGGGTCCCCTTGTTAAAGGGGCTTCCATATTCTGATAAGCCCCCGCCCGCAGACCCCCACAACCCCAGCCAAGGGTGGTGGGGATGAGGCCCTTGTCCTCATCAACATGGGGACAAGGTGTTTTGGGGGGCTACCCCAAAGCACCCTCCCAATGTTGAGGGCATGTGACCTGGTACGGTTCAGGAGGGGGGGCGCTCTCTCGTCCCCCCCTCTTTTCTTGTGGCCTGCCAGGTTGCGTACTCGGATAAGGGTCTGGTATGGATTTTTAGGGGAACCCCACACCATTTTTTTTTTTTTGGCATGGGGTTCCCCTTAATATCCATACCAGACCTGAAGGGCCTGGTATGAATTTTTAGGGGGGCCCCACGCCATTTTGTTTTTTTTTGGCATGGGGTTTCCCTTAATATCCATACCAGACCTGAAGGGCCTGGTATTGAATTTCGGGGGAACCCCATACATTTTTTTCCTGAATTTTGTTTGTTTTCTTAATGCTGTTTTTATCAATTAACTTTTATGTGTTTTGCCGGACCGACATTTCATTAGAGCCGCACGAAGTGAACCAGTGTTAAAAAAAAAAAGTCTAGAGGTGCGCCAGTTCAACCTATGCAAATGCTTTTACGTTGCCTGACATTTACTAATATTTTGCCTGCACAGTGAACCAAAGTATTTGAACAAGCGCAAATGCCGTTTGAGCATGCGCAGTGTATAAATTCACCTCCCGCAGATTAAATGTCACTTTCTCATTCTATTTTGCCCATATTTGTGACTTGGGCAGTTAGTACTACACTTCCCCACATCACCCCAATATTATTAGCACTTCCAGCTTGTTTAAATTTGAAGTTAAAGATGCCGTGCACCAGGTCTATAGTGGCGTACAGATCACCTCTTCCCATGCGCCAGGAAGAGAATAGTAAATGGGGGATCGTGCTGTGTTACCGGCGCACATGCTTTGTAAATACAAAAATGTAATTTGCGCATCTGTGTGCACCGCAAGTCATGGCGCAAATGCTTCGTAAATCAGCCCTCATGTCTCATATTGACCTTATATATGTGTCTGCTGGGCTTCTGGCTAAGGTACAAGAGGTCTCCATTCTTCCCAGAGGCATATAAGACCATGCTCCCATGTTATTGACACTGCATACTTGATGTGCCCCCTCTGATAGACTGTGGAGACTATTCTGCTTCTGGATTTCAGAGGATAAGATTAAACCTTAAAGGTGTTTGTTAGAGGGAAATACTAAATAATTAACAAGGTTTGTAGGGGCTCTAAATCCACCTTGGAGTCGTTTGAGGTTAGAACTTAGACCCTTAAACAACAATTCCCTGCCATCTGTAACCCAATAACTTGACAGTTTTTGACAATTCCTTTATTTAAATGCTTCTTCTTTCTTCTTTCTTCTATCTTCTTTCATCTTTCTTCTATCTTCCTTCGGTTTCTTCCTCCATCTTCTTCTTCCTCCGATCGTCTGCTTCTTTCTCCGGTGTTCTCATCCAGCATCTCCCTCCTTGGCATCTTCTTCTCTTCATCTTCTTTTCGGGCCGCTCTGCATCCATGATTGGATAGGAGGCTCCCGCTGTGTGAAGCTTCTCTCTTCATCTTTTTCTCTTCATCTTCTTGTCTTCATCTTCTTGTCTCCCGCTGTGTGATGCTTCTGGTCTTCTGACTGTTCTTAAATAACGGAGGGTGGGGCCACCCGGTGACCCCGCCCCCCTCTGATGCACGGAGACTTGACGGGGACTTCCCTGTGGCATTGCCCATGATGTCAGAGGGGCAGGGACTTTAATTTTTTTTTTCACACAGTATTTGCGCAGCGATTTTTCAAACGCATTTTTTTGGGAAAAAACACTTTTTTAAATTTTAATGCACTAAAACACACTATAATGCCCAAATGTTTGATGAAATAAAAAAGATGATCTTAGGCCGAGTACATGGATACCAAACATGACATGCTTTAATATTGCGCACAAACGTGCAGTGGCGACAAACTAAATACATTTTTAAAAGCCTTTAAAAGCCTTTACAGGTTACCACTTTAGATTTACAGAGGAGGTCTACTGCTAAAATTACTCCCCCTGATCTGACCTTCGTGGTGATACCTCACATGCATGGTGCAATTGCTGTTTACATTTGACGCCAGACCAACGCTTGCGTTTGCCTTTGCGCGAGAGTAGGTGGGGACAGAGGTGCTTTTTTTTTTTCTTTATTATTTTTTTGCTTTTTTATCTTATTTTTAAACAGTTACTTTCATTTTTTTTTTTTATCATTTTTATTGTTATCTCAGGGAATGTAAATATCACCTATGATAGCAATAGGTAGTGACAGGTACTCTTTTTTGAAAAAATTGGTGTCTATTAGACCCTAGATCTCTCTTCTGCCCTCAAAGCATCTGACCACACCAAGATCAATGTGATAAAATGCTTTCCCAATTTCCCAATGGCTCTGTTTACATCCGGCGAAATCTAAGTCATGAAATGCTCGTAGCTTCCTGTTGCTTAGGCCATAGAGATGTTTGGAGCCACTCTGGTCTCTGATCAGCTCTATGGTCAGCTGGATGAATCACTGGCTGCATTCTCAGGTTTCCTGTTGGGACAGGAGAGCCATAGAAAAACATGGAAGACGGTGGGGGGCATTCCCTCCCACTGCTTGTAAAAGCAGTCTAGAGGCTAATTAGCGGCTAGGATTGCATTTATATGAAAGCTGACCGCTGGCTGAAAAGAATGATACCAAGATGATACCTAAACCTGCAGGCATCATTCTGGTATAACCACTCAGAGTCCAGCAACATACCAGTACGTTGCTGGTCCTTGTTGGGCATATATTTTAAAAAATGTTTTCATGCAGCCTGTGGGCTGAACGAAAAAAAGAGATAGATCGGTGGGTATGCCCACCATTAGAATACCTCCCTTCATCCACCCACTTCTAATGATGGGCATACATGCACCGTTTATATATGCTGAAGCATGGGGGCATCCTCCCGCAAAAGGTAGGAGCAAATCGCTCTTCCGCCCCTGCTGCCCCCGTGCTTCGGCATATATCACCTCCGACAGCGCTGGAGTCACAGCTTTATATATCAGCAGCAAACACTGTTGCTGTCAAGATGAATAAATCTGCGCTGCAGCTAAATAGCGTACCTGAAGACAAAAAAAATGGTTAACAATAAAACACAGTAAACAGTAAAGTATAAAAAAGTGCATACCTGAAAAACAAACATGATAAAACATAATAACAATAAAATATTTCAGAATAGAATACAGTAAAAAAAGAGCAGAACAATAAATAGAGAGAGAATAGAGAGAGAGAGAACAATAAAACGACAACTGTTTTTTTTATTCTATGTATTTTTTTGTGTTTTTTTTTTTTACACTTTTTATGTAACTGTAACTTTTGTAACTGTAACCGGTTACAGGTTCGAGTCTCTCAAAATGCGATGGCATCTTGGGAGACCCTGTGAAAGTGCGCCTAGTCTCTGCAATGCTGTACGCTAATACTCAACTAGTGTATGGTAGCATTCAAATCATCCACCAATGCAAAGACCAGGATTGTCAGGACAGGAGGGACAATAATAGCGGGTTTCACACCTATATCCGCGCTTGCTGCAGACACGACATCTTTTTTGGGGGGTTCGTTGGGTAGGGGTACTCGGGAGGACATAAAGAAAATGCCTCTCATGCAGCCGACTGCATTTGGTTGGGGATAATGGGGGAATAATGTGAATGGGGGAAGTACAGGTGCTGCAGAAGTTGTGGGTTCCCAATTAGGACTGGCGAATGCAGCAGGAAGGGCATTATGGGCACGACGGGCCTGTGTTTGTCTTCTTCTTGGTGGCAGCGGGACACTACTTGTGCTTGCCACCTCACCAGCTTGAACTGCACTTATGGGACTCGCCACATCCCCAAGTGTTACTGCAGTGCTGGTTTGACTACGACCGGGGTGTACTAGGCCGCTGGTGCTTGCCAGTTCACCAAAACGCTACCAAAAAAACTGTTAGCGATCGCAGGGATCAGGCCTAAATCTGCGAACGCTGCAGTTATGCGTTTTGTGTTTTGTAAGTGACAGTGATCGATCGATATTGCACTTAGGTGGGCTGGGCTGGGCGGAGGGGCAAAACGCAGGTGCTAGCAGGTATCTGGGCTGATCCCGCTAACACTGCGTTTTTGGTAACCCTAAACTGTTGGGGACGCTAGTATAGATCTGATCGAGATATTGATCCGTTCAGATACTATACCACTAAGGGAGGTGTATGCTGCGTGCGTGGGTGTTAGCACTATTGCCACTAACCTGACGCTGCCTGGGGCGACGCAGACCCTATCTGACCCTAAAACCTAACTTATATCACCGCTGGGCTATCAGGGGGCTAAGCCTTTATTCGGTAATAAGCGGTGGATGCCCTGACACTATAAAAAAATAAACTAACTAACCAGCGTCACTCGTAACAGTTATACGGTGATCACTGGTAAAAGGGTTAACTATGGGGCAATCAAGGGGTTAAAACCTTTATTAGGTAGTATATGGGGGTCCCTGATGCAATAAAACGCTGACGGCGAACCTATATATTTACCTCCCTAACTAGCGTCACCAGTGACACTAATACAGCGATCAGAAAAACGATCGCTTAGTGACACTGGCGACAGAGGGGTGATCAAGGGGTTAAAACTTTATTAGGGGGGGGTTAGGGGGGTATCCTAGACCTAAAGGGGGCTAACACTAACTGCCCTACCACACTAACTGTCTGATGGGGGGTGATTAGGGGTTGATCAGGGGGTGATCGGGGGGTGATGGGGGGGTGTACAGTATGCCTGGCATGTACTACTGCGTGTGTGTGTTGTGCACTCACATCGATGTCTTCTCTCCTCGGCGCCGGAACGTAAAATACCGAGCCGAGGAGCGATGACATCACTTCCTCCACTTCTGTTTACATTACAGAAGCCGAGGAAGCATTTCATTCGCCAGAAGCGATCGCGAGGGGGGGCACGAATGAGTGGCCTCCCCCTCACCTTTGATCATCCCTGACGAGAATCCGACCTCCGCAGGCACCGGGAGGGGGTCAGATTGGACCCCCCGCCCACGGGCAGTCAAGGACGTACAGGTAAGTCCTTATGTCTGCCCGTGCCATTGTGCCGACGTACATCGTCGTGCGGCAGTCGGCAAGTGGTTAATATCCATACCAGACCTGAAGGGCCTGGTATGGAATTTAGGGGGACCCCCACGCCAGTTTTTTTTTTATTTTGGTTCGGGGTTCCCCTGTGGGGAAATCCCATGCAGTTTTTATCAATGAACTTTTATGTGTATTGTCAGACCGGCAATTAATTAATAGCCGCGAGTAGTTTTAAATGACTTTTTTTCCTTTGAAATGTAATTTTGCTGTCAGACGGTTCTAAACACGGGAAACATGCGCCCCTTTACAGGCATACTATAGACACCCCCCAGGTATGAAATTTAAAGGAATATTACACTTTTATTGTTTGACTTTAAGCATTATTAAAATCACTGCTCCAGAAAAAACAGTCATTTTTAAAACTTTTTTTGCATTGATACATATGCCTTGGTGCAGGACCCAGGTCCCCAAACCCTTTTTAGGACAATACCATGCAAATTAGCCTTTAAAATGAGCACTTTTGATTTTGAACGTTCGAGTCCCATAGACTTCAATGGGGTTCTAAGGTTTGTGCGAAGTTTTGGTCTGTTCGCAAGTTCTGGTGCGAACCGAACCGGGGGGTGTTCGGCTCATCCCTAGTCTGTGGTATGGAGCTGACTGAGGGGAAGATGGCCCCTGCTCAGCTCCATACCATTGCAGGGCAGAAGTGACATCAAAACATCACTTCCCCCATAGCTCTTGAAGGGACTTTTAAAAAAAAAAAAACACTTTTTGACCCCAGGTCTCATATTTAAGAGGTCCTGTCATGCTTTTTTTCTATTACAAGGGATGTTTACATCCCTTGTAATAGGAATAAAAGTAACACCATTTTTTTTTGTTAAAAGAACAGTGTAAAAAAAAAAAAAAGGAAAATAAATAATAAGAAAAATAAAAAAGATTTTTAACGCGCCCCCCCTCCCGCCGAGCTTGCGCGCAGAAGTGAACGCATATGAAGGCAGAGCCCGCATATGAAAACGGTGTTCAAACCACACATGTGAGGTATCATTGAGATGCCCTCCTATATGTCGCTCCCACCGCTGGGATACGCATTGGTGATATGTTGTCCCCTGAATTTAGATTGTATTGTGGCATGTGGCAGGGTTGCTCACTGTCTCCAGGCTCGTTTGCACTGGCTATAGAACCCTTGGCTATACTTATGAGTGCCTCAACTGTGCTTCAGGGTGTTAGTGTGGGTCCCCTGGAGGAGTGGATTTCGCTTTACGCAGATGACACTCTTCTCTATCTGAAAGTTGCTTTCTCCTTGCTCTCTGCTGCCTTAGAGCTGATTTATGGGTTTGGCTGGCTTTCAGGGGCCAAGATGAGCTGGGACAAATCTATATTTTTCCCTCTGGGTCCTGTGGATACCTCATTGACCCTTGGGGCTCCTCTTCACTGGGTTACTACCTTTAAATACCTTGGGATTGTTGTCCAGAAAGAGCTGTCACCCTACCCGCACCTCAACCTACATATAGTTTTTTTCCTAGTTGACTAAAAGATGCTCTGCGTGGAAATCTTGGCCCCTGATACCTGTGGGTAGAGTCAACCTCATTAAAATGACCTTCCTCCCTAAATTTTTGCATGTGTTTCACCAAACACCAGTTCCAATTCCTAAAATATTTTTTACTGAGCTGGATTATACTGTGACTTCATTTGGGCAGATGCAACTCAAGGATAGCCAAAATCTGTACTAAAAGTTTCCCTACTAGGCTCCTTCTCTGAATTGAGTAACTTGGGGGGCCTCTACCTAGCTCTATTTATTATCTGCACCTCCCTTCAATTGTGGAGACAAGTAGGTGTCTATTTAAAAGCCACTAAACACTGGTCCCGTTACACTCCACTCTGGGGGAACCCTAAGCTTCCTCATTTTTGGTCCATACCTGACCCATCCATATGGGCTCACTATAATATAAAATTGTTGAGAGATATTGTCTTCCAGGGTCAGCTGCTCTCCCTTGACAGGCTTAAGGTCATGTATAACCGGCCTAAGAAAATGGTCTTCTGCTATTTACAACTTAGGCATGCTGCCCGATCCCAGTTCCTGTTTCCAGTTGACATGGAGTCTCACGTGGTTGAACGCCTCTTGATAACTGAAAGGCTGAATAATCCTCTCTCTACCTGTGTTTGGCTCATGTAGACATCTCTAAGTTGCCTCAGCTGTACCAAATCTTGCAACAAGATGTCCCTGCATTGACAGGTGAAGACTGAGAGGAAGATGTCCAACAATATATTCAGTTCATGATTTCAGCTAGGGATGGATGGGTGAAACTAAAATTCCTACATAGAGCATATTATTCCCCTCGCAGTTTTTTTACCCCCTGGTAGACACAACCTGCCCTAAATTTTGAACTTAAGTGGGTACATTTATCCACAGGGTTTGGTCTTGTCCTCTGATTAATGCTTTTTGGGGGGAAGTGGTGGCTAAGATTGGTGTGGTGGGGGGTCTGACACTTTCAGACCCACTGCTATTGCTACTGGGTAGGGATGAGCCGAACACCCCCCGGTTCGGTTCGCACCAGAACCTGCGAACGGACCGAAAGTTCGCACGAACGTTAGAACCCCATTGACGTCTATGGGACTCGAACGTTCGAAATCAAAAGTGCTCATTTTAAAGGCTAATTTGCATGGTATTGTCCTAAAAAGGGTTTGGGGACCCGGGTCCTACCCCAGGGGACATGTATCAATGCAAAAAAAACTTTTAAAAATGGCCGTTTTTTCGGGAGCAGTGATTTTAATGATGCTTAAAGTAAAAAAAAAAAAGTGAAATATTCCTTTAAATATCGTACCTGGGGGGTGTCTATAGTATGCCTGTAAAGTGACGCGTGTTTCCCGTGTTTAGAACAGTCCCTGCACCAAATGTCATTTTTAAAGGAAAAAATCTCATTTAAAAATGTAATGTCGGGTCATGGCAATTTGGATGAAAATCAGTGAGACAAACGGCATGGGTACCCCCCAGTCCATTACCAGGCCCTTTGGGTCTTGTATGGATATTAAGGGGAACCCCGCACCCAAATTAAAATAAGGAAAGGTGTGGGGCCACCAGGCCCTATATACTCTGAACAGCAGTATACAGGCGGTGCAAACAAGACAGGGACTGTAGGTTTGTTGTTAAGTAGAATCTCTTTGTAATTTTGAACGGGTACATTTTTAACCTGTTTAGCTCCAGCCAAAAAATCTTTTTTAAGCTTTTTGGAAAACATAGGGAAGGGTTATCACCCCTGTGACATTTGTTTTGCTGTCTTTCCTCCTCTTCAGAAGATTTCACCTCACTTTTTGTCCCAATGAAAAATGTTTTTTGAAAATGTGGGTTTTTTTGTGGAACAAGGATTGGAAAGCATCAGTGGAAAGGAGAATTTTTTTTCCCATATCAACTCTTACAGGAGAGAATTTCCCTTCCTAGGGGTAGATTTCATCTCACTTCCTGTTGTCTCCTTCCGTTTGCAAGTAGGAGTCGTTTGTAAGTTAGATGTTTGAAAGTAGGGTCCTGCCCTATATACTCAGCAGAAATTTGGGCCTTAGGTGTTGCTGTGGCCACAACACTGTAAGCGCTCACAGGGCCCTGCTGTGAAATATTAGATCAAGAATTGTAATTACATGCCCCTGTTGAACAGGAGCTGAAAAATTAGGCCTTAGGCACTGGTGCTGGTGCCACAACACTGCAACCCCTTACAGACACTCTAGTTGGAACGCAGGAACGAGCCCTGCTGCAAAGTATTGCATCAAAAATTGTAATTACACGCCCCTGTTAGACAGGAGCAGAAAAATTGGGCCTTGGGCACTGGTGCTGGTGCCACAACACTGCAACCCCTCACAGACACTCTAGTTGGAATGCAGGAACGAGCCCTGCTGCAAAGTATTGCATCAAAAATTGTAATTACACGCCCCTGTTAGACAGGGGCAGAAAAATTGGGCCTTGGGCACTGGTGCTGGTGCCACAACACTGCAACCCCTCACAGACACTCTAGTTGGAACGCAGGAACGAGCCCTGCTGCAAAGTATTGCATCAAAAATTGTAATTACATGCCCCTGTTAGACAGGAGAAGAAAAATTGGGCCTTGGGCACTGGTGCTGGTGCCACAACACTGCAACCCCTCACAGACACTCTAGTTGGAATGCAGGAACGAGCCCTGCTGCAAAGTATTACATCAAAAATTGTAATTACACGCCCCTGTTAAACAGGGGCTGAAAATTGTGCCTTAGGCACTGGTGGTGGCGCCCAGAACCAAAAATGTTCTTACAAGCTATCAGCGTGATGATTGTGGAGGAAGAGGATAATTACTCAGGGATAGTCACTCAGCATCAGCATAGGCAGTCTTTGAAGGGATCTGAGATTTCAAAAAAAATTATTCGGTTACATCAGCATCAGGTGCTTGGTAGCTGGTGGTGATCCAAGACTGATTCATTTTTATGAAGGTCAGTCGATCGACCGAGTCGGTGGACAGACGCACCCTGTGATCGGTTACCACGCGTCCAGCAGCACTGAATGTGCGTTCCGAAAGAACGCTGGATGCAGGACAGGCCAGTAGCTCAATTGCATACTGTGCAAGCTCTGGCCAGTGATCCATCCTCAAGACCCAGTAACCCAGAGGATTTTCGGTGGGAAAGGTGTCCAAGTCTGATCTTGCCCCTAGGTATTCCTGCACCATGTAAAACAGACGCTGGCGATGGTTGCTGGAACCGATCAGACCTTGGGGCTGCGGACCAAAAAATTGTCTGAACGCATCGGTCAGACGGCCACCTTCTCCACCGCTCCTTCTTTGACTGACCGAAGCCTCAGCAACACGTTGTCCAGAAACAGGAGTTTGTAACCTCCCAGTCTCTGGGAACGCGTTGCACAGACCTTTCTGCAAGGCCTCCCGAAGATGTTTCATCCTCTGCTCCCTCTGCGATGGCAAGATAAGGTCCGCAACCTTACCCTTGTAACGTGGATCAAGGAGGGTTGCCAGCCAGTATTGGTCCTTCTCCTTGATACCACGAATACGAGGATCCTTACGCAGGCTTTGCAGGATCAGGGAGGCCATGCAGCGTAGGTTTGCTGAGGCATTCGGTCCGGAGTCCTCCGGGTCACTAAGGACGACATGGTCCGCAGCCACCTCCTCCCAGCCACTTACAAGTCCATGTGTTTCTTGGGACTGATCCCTTAAAGACTGCTGCTGATGCTGAGTGCCAGGCTCCACCTCCATACTGACACAATCTTCCTCCTCCTCCTCCTCCTCCTCCTCGTCCTCTTCCTGTGTGATCGGCGGGCACGCAGGAACACTGTCTGGATAAAGGGGGCCTTGAGAGCTAAGGAAGTCCTCCTCTTCCTGCCTCTGTTCTGCCTCAAGTGCCCTGTCCATTATTCCACGCAGCGTGTGCTCCAACAGGTGGACAAGGGGGACAGTGTCACTGATGCATGCACTGTCACTGCTCACCATCCTCGTGGCCTCCTCAAATGGTGACAGGACAGTGCATGCATCCCTGATCATGGCCCACTGGCGTGGGAAAAAAAAAACAAGCTCCCCTGACCCTGTCCTGGTGCCATAGTCGCACAGGTACTCATTGATGGCCCTCTGCTGCGTGTGCAGCCGCTGCAGCATGGCCAACGTTGAGTTCCACCTGGTGGGCATGTCACAGATTAGGCGGTTCTTGGGCAGGTTAAACTCCTTTTGGAGGTCCGTCAGCCGAGCACTGGCATTCTATGACCGGCGGAAATGCACACAGACTTTCCTGGCCTGCCTCAGGACATCCTGTAAGCCCGGGTACCTGCCCAAGAACCGCTGCACCACCAAGTTAAGGATGTGAGCCAAACAGGGCACATAGGTCATTTGTCCCTGTCGGAGGGCAGAGAGGAGGTTGGTGCCATTGTCGCAAACCACCATTCCTGCCTTAAGTTGGCGTGGCGTCAACCACCTCTGAACCTGCCCCTGCAGAGCTGACAGAACCTCTGCCCCAGTGTGGCTCCTGTCCCCCAAGCACACCAGCTCAAGCACCGCATGGCATCTTTTGGCCTGCGTACTTGCGTAGCCCCTTGAACAACTATGGAGCACCGCTGGTTCCGAGGAAGAGGCCATGGAGGAAGAAGAAGAGGAGGGGGTGGAGGAGAGAGGTGTGTCACAATCATTAGCATTTTGGAGGCGTGGTGGCGGAACAACCTCCAACACTACTGCACCTTGTCCTGCATCCTTCCCAGCTGCCAGCAGAGTCACCCAATGCGCCGTGAAACTTAGGTAACGTCCCTGTCCATGCCTGCTGGACCATGAGTCAGCGGTAATATGCACCTTACCGCTGACCGCCCTGTCCAGCGAGGCATGGACATTGCCTTCCACATGCCGGTAGAGAGCCGGAATCGCCTTCCGTGAGAAAAAGTGGCGTTTGGGTACCTGCCCCTGAGGAACCGCACATTCCAAAAACTCACGGAAGGGGGCAGAGTCTACAAACTGAAAAGGCAGCAGTTGAAGTGCCAGCAATTTAGCCAAGCTAGCATTCAACCGCTGGGCATGTGGATGGCTGGGAGCAAACTTCTTTCGGCGGTGCAGCAGCTGGGGCAGGGAAATTTGCCTGGTACAATCTGACGTCGGTGTACCAAAAGCAGATTGCCCACAAGTACTTGGCTGTGACACACCTAATTCTACACCTTCATTCCTCTCAGTGCAGGTCTCAGAGAGGACTGAAGGTCTAGTGGGGTTGGAAATCTCAGCTGATGAGGAGCAAGGAGAGGTCCTCTTTGTTCTTTGGTGTGGGTCTTTTAGATGCGCTTGCCAACGAACTGCATGGCAGGTCAACATATGTCTGGTCAAGCATGTGGTATCCAAGCGGGAGATGTTTTGGCCACGTGAGATACGCTTGAGACATATGTTGCAAATAGCAGCGGTGCGATCTGATGCACTCATCTCAAAAAAGGCCCACACCAAAGAACTTTTTGAATAACGCGCAGAGACTGCAGCGCCCTGCACATGTGATGCAGTCAATGTGCTGCCCTTAGGCTGGCCCCTGGAGGGCATCCTGCCTCGTTGGTGATGTGCCGCCTCCTCCTCCTCCTCTCTCCTATCAGGCACCCACATTGAGTCAGTGACCTCATCATCCCCTCCCTCCTCATCACTGGAGCAAACCTGGCAGTATGCTGCAGCAGGGGGAGCATGACTGCCAGATTGCTGTCCTTCTTGGGCACCCCCTCTGTCCGTGCTCATGTTACTGCCTTCATCGAGCTCAGTATCATCATCAGAGCCTTCCAAACGCTGGGCATCCTCCTGGAGCATGTACCCAACACTGTGGTCAAACAGTTCGAGGGACTCCTCAGGAGGACATGGTGGAGCTAGGGAAGGAGTCACTGATGACATTGAGCCGAGGGAAGAGGCCGCTGCTTTGCCAGACAAAGCCCCCTGGGCATGGGTGAGAGAGGATGAGGAGGATGAGGACGGCTTGGTCATCCACTCGACCAAGTCTTCCGCATGTTGCGTCTCAACACGGCCAGCTGGCGAAAAAAAGGCCAAGTGTGTCCCATGGCCACGTGCTGATGAGGATGCACCGTCTCCATGACCAGCACTAGACACAGAGCCTGCTTGCCCTCTCTTATTGGCTTGTGACTGTCTGCCTCTCCTTCTTGGCCTTCCAGACATACTAATGGCCTGTAGCTGCACTAAGCTGGGATATATATATATATATATATATATATATATATATATATATATATATATATATATATACTGCAGCTAGCAAAATCAACTGCCTGCCTGTAGTATGAGAACACCACCAACCTTCTACAGGTAGCTTTAGCTGAACACTGTGAGGTGGACGCACCCCACTAATTTGTAGGTTTAGCTGAACACTGTGAGCAGGACGCACTGCACTAAATGTAAATAGTCTAGCTGTCTGACCGTGGTACTAATAGGATCAAAAGAACACCAGTAATTTTCTTCAGGTAGCTTTATATACTGTAACAAGACAAGCCTGCCTGTCAGTAGGAAGATAACAGGAACGGATCTAGCTGAACACTGTGAGCAGGACGCACTGCACTAACTGTAAATAGTCTAGCTGCCTGACCGTGGTACTAATAGGATCAAAAGAACACCAGTAATTTTCTTCAGGTAGCTTTATATACTGTAACAAGACAAGCCTGCCTGTCAGTAGGAAGATAACAGGAACGGATCTAGCTGAACACTGTGAGCAGGACGCACTGCACTAAATGTAAATAGTCTAGCTGCCTGACCGTGGTACTAATAGGATCAAAAGAACACCAGTAATTTTCTTCAGGTAGCTTTATATACTGTAACAAGACAAGCCTGCCTGTCAGTAGGAAGATAACAGGAACAGATCTAGCTGAACACTGTGAGCAGGACACACTGCACTAAATGTAAATAGTCTAACTGCCTGACCGTGGCACTAATAGGATCAAAAGAACACCAGTAATTTTTTTTCAGGTAGCTTTATATACTGTAACAAGACAAGCCTGCCTGTCAGTAGGAAGATAACAGGAACAGATCTAGCTGAACACTGTGAGCAGGACACACTGCACTAAATGTAAATAGTCTAACTGCCTGACCGTGGCACTAATAGGATCAAAAGAACACCAGTAATTTTTTTTCAGGTAGCTTTATATACTGTAACAAGACAAGCCTGAAGATAACAGGAACGGATCTAGCTGAACACTGTGAGCAGGACGCACTGCACTAACTGTAAATAGTCTAGCTGCCTGACCGTGGTACTAATAGGATCAAAAGAACACCAGTAATTTTCTTCAGGTAGCTTTATATACTGTAACAAGACAAGCCTGCCTGTCAGTGGGAAGATGACAGGAACGGATCTAGCTGAACACTGTGAGCAGGACGCACTGCACTAACTGTAAATAGTCTAGCTGCCTGACCGTGGTACTAATAGGATCAAAAGAACACCAGTAATTTTCTTCAGGTAGCTTTATATACTGTAACAAGACAAGCCTGCCTGTCAGTAGGAAGATAACAGGAACGGATCTAGCTGAACACTGTGAGCAGGACGCACTGCACTAACTGTAAATAGTCTAGCTGCCTGACCGTGGTACTAATAGGATCAAAAGAACACCAGTAATTTTCTTCAGGTAGCTTTATATACTGTAACAAGACAAGCCTGCCTGTCAGTAGGAAGATAACAGGAACGGATCTAGCTGAACACTGTGAGCAGGACGCACTTTACTAAATGTAAATAGCCTAGCTGCCTGACCGTGGTACTAATAGGATCAAAAGAACACCAGTAATTTTCTTTAGGTAGCTGTTAATACTGTAACAAGACAAGCCTGCCTGTCAGTAGGAAGATAACAGGAACGGATCTAGCTGAACACTATGAGCAGGACGCACTGCACTAAATGTAAATAGTCTAGAAGATAACAGGAACGGATCTAGCTGAACACTGTGAGCAGGACGCACTTTACTAAATGTAAATAGTCTAGCTGCCTGACCGTGGTACTAATAGGATCAAAAGAACACCAGTAATTTTCTTTAGGTAGCTGTTAATACTGTAACAAGACAAGCCTGCCTGTCAGTAGGAAGATAACAGGAATGGATCTAGCTGAACACTGTGAGCAGGACGCACTGCACTAAATGTAAATAGTCTAGAAGATAACAGGAATGGATCTAGTTGAACACTGTGAGCAGGACGCACTGCACTAAATGTAAATAGTCTAGAAGATAACAGGAATGGATCTAGCTGAACACTGTGAGCAGGACGCACTGCACTAAATGTAAATAGTCTAGAATTTAACAGGAACGGATCTAGCTAAACACTGTGAGCAGGACGCACTGCACTAAATGTAAATAGTCTAGAAGATAACAGGAACGGATCTAGCTGAACACTGTGAGCAGGACGCACTGCACTAAATGTAAATAGTCTAGAAGATAACAGGAACGGATCTAGCTAAACTGAATACAGTGTATATATATATATGCAACACCTGGGATGCATATATATACACAATACACTGTAAGTGCAGCTAACTGACTGACTGTTCTGCCTAATCTATCTAACTCAAATCAAATGACACTGTCTCTCTGTCTATCTCTTTCAACGCCGGAACACACACTACACAGGGCCGCCGTGCAGGCGGCCTTATATAGTGTGGGGCGTGTACTAAATCCCCTGAGCCATAATTGGCCAAAGCCTCCTTGGCTTTGGCCAATTACGGCTCTCTGTTCAGGCGGCGCTGTGATTGGCCAAGCATGCGGGTCATAGTGCATGCTCTCCAATCATCAGCAAGCAATGCACTGCGATGCCGCAGTGAATTATGGGCCGTGACGCGCCACACGAATTTGGCGCGAATGGCCCATATTGTTCGCAATTCGGCGAACGACCGAACAGCTGATGTTCGAGTCGAACATGGGTTCGACTCGAACACGAAGCTCATCCCTACTACTGGGCATCTGCAAAACTTTGACTACCAATCATTATAAGCAAATCTTTCTGTTCTCCACAGTATATTAGGCCAGAAAATTATTCTAGTGTAGTGGAAGCTTTTAGATCCCTCCATGATAGGACAATGGGGGTCTATGATCAATAAGGTATTGCTACTTTACAAGCTTACATACCTAGGCCATAACTGCCCCAAGATTTTGAACAATATTTGGGAGGCATTTGTTAAGGCTAGGGATTTAACGTTGTGAAACCATATTTTCTGTTGCCTCTGCCTAACCACCCCTTGCTATTTATCTTCCCTTGGCACCCATTGGTGCCCTTCATGCCCCCTCCTCCATTTCCACCCTCCTGTCCTTTCTTTTCCTTCTCATCTCCCTATCCCCTTCTTTCCCTTTTCTCCGCATACACCCCCCTTTCTCCTGCTATATTTCCACCCTTTCTCTTTTTTTGTTTTTTGTGACCCTCGGCCTTACTCCTGGTCCTCCCCCTATATCTTTTATCACACGTTTATTGATCTGCTTTATGGGTTGGTTATGATAAGTGGGTGTGATGATTGGGATTAAGGGCACCATGGCTGACCTGGATGGCTAGCACCGGTATACATTCTATTGTATTTTTCATGCTTTCTTTTTACTCTGATGTATCATTCCAGTTTTTTGTGTGACCTGTATATCATGTGAAGATTCTTTCACATTTTGCGCAAATGTGTGTCGCTACTGTTTAATGTTACTATTATTGTATTTTCTTCTGTTGAAATTCAATTAACTTTACTGTTAAAGAAAATTAACCACAAGCCATTAGCCGCAATGGCTGACAGTATTTGTAGTTCCCCCATCCACAGAACTCTGTAAAAGAATAACGTGGCCGGGTGGGTGGAGCCCGGCACAGACGCATTTTTAAAAAATTGTGACAGCAGTTACAGGGACAAGTTCCCTGGCCCGTTGTCACAACGGGGACTGAGGGGGTGTGGGGCTGCTGCATCAGTAACATGTTACACCCTGAATATGGGTGTAACATGTAACATGTTAGGAAAAGTGAACTTATCCTTTAATAACTGAAAATGTAAGAATATGAAACCAAACAACATTGTGAAAATGAAAGCACCTAGCAGTGTTTTCTAAGACATGCAATTTTAAGTGAAAGTACTAGGTGGGAGATTGTTTAAAATGTATGATTTATTTTAAATTTTGCTCTATTGAATGGTCTAACAACATTTAATACAACCAGCCAGGAATAGATATTAATAAAAATCTGAATTTCCACTCTTACAGCAACCTCTGTTAGGTTGAAAAAAAAATAAATGTTCCTGCAAGAAAAGAGCCACTACACTCACCTATTAATTGAAACAAAAGCTGTGTTTAGAGGTCACTGCACCTCCGTCAGAGCTGGCCTTAAATGCGACCGCAACAACTGACCTAAGCATAAGCTCTCCTTTGGCATTCACCCACAGTGTCTTGCCTTCGCACAGTTACCCGAAGAG
Organism: Lithobates clamitans; assembly: GCA_037952925.1. Taxonomy (NCBI): domain Eukaryota; kingdom Metazoa; phylum Chordata; class Amphibia; order Anura; family Ranidae; genus Lithobates; species Lithobates clamitans. The sequence goes on from JBBGZY010000901.1 coordinate 1,129,273, forward strand.
GTGACCAGAAAAAAACACTGTACAGTGTAAAAAAATCTCTTTTGTAGACCAAACATTAATTCTTTGAGTTTTCCAACAAATTTAATTGCATGCTAGTAAACAAATTGAGAGCTAGACCGATATTGTCCACCCCTGATTATATATGTATGGCGGATGGTACTCCCACATACTATCTGCATGTAATAGCTGAAGTTTTTGAGAAAATACTATCAGCAACTGTATAATTGTCTCTCACAGATTCTCATCTCCTTTCCAAACTACTAAATTTGAAGAGTTTATTTTCAATCTTTGGGGGTCATTTACTAAGAAGAAGGCACTGAACCAGTTCATACATGAATTGGTGCATGGGAAAAATCATTAATTGAACCTGAGAACCGGCGCAAACAATAATGATAATAAATACCTGCATATGTAAACTGCTACTGTCGCTAAGGTAACTGCGGTCTTCTCATTGATAATAGCGCACGCCCAATACAATTGGTTAATTTCATCTCATCGGATGTGTCTTGTTAGGCAATTAGTAGGTGTTCTCAGGCAATTAACCCTTTTGATGCTAATCTCATTCCTATCAATTCTAATATATCTTTGAAATGTGTTTTTTTCTTTTTTTACCCAAATTATTCAATACATTACAAAGAACAGGGAAGTGTTACTAAACCCAATAAATTAATTTTTTCCGATCTTGATCTTTAAAGTTGACCATACACTGCAATCAGTTAGATCTTAAATAAATTAGATTTATTGTAAGAGCCTGTTTGATTTCCTATAATTTGAATTAATTGTTCAAGTGTGTCTTCCTATTACCTATTTTTGCCTAAATACCGAGTTATACAGAGATTGGCCAATCAGATTGCATAGTGCATGACCATCTTAAGTGCCAAACTTGGAATGTAGTTGTGCCATAATCCACTTGTATTTTCCACACGATATTTCTTGGGCATTATACAAGGCACATGAAAACCACCTTTTATCAAGACATGCTAGAGTGAGCAGCATAGGTGTGCGCAGCCTATTGCATTAGGGTGAGCACCCCAAAGCTCAAACACACACTACTTACTACTACTCACATCACTCACCACGTTCATTCAGAAAGGGAAGGGGCTGATAAATACATATTTACCGGCCCCTTCCCTCACTCATCCTAACACATCTCCGCAGCAACAGCTGGCAGGAGAGGAGGGAAGCCAGAAGTGCTGCAGAGGTTAGGAGTGGGGAGCCAGGGCAGTAGGGGGAATCTGTGCTGCACAGGGTAATTAGGGTGTGCCTGGGCACACCCGGCACACCCTGTGCGCATGCCTATGGTGAGCAGGAATCTTCAAATTATGGCTCTCCAGCTGTTGCGGAACTACACATCCCATTGTGTAGGCATTGTAAAACTCTGACATTCACAGACATGACTAGGCATGATGGGAATTGTAGTTCCTGACCCACACAAACACCACCCCATGTAAAAATAAATGAAAAATGATCTTAATTTGCAAATAAGGATCATCTCTTCCTCAGAGAGAACAGTGAGCGGGGCATGGTGGTGGGAAGAAATTAGCAGCAGTACAAGCAACTTCCTGGAGGGGCGTGATGTCATTCCTGTTTGCTGGCCACTGCTTCCGGGAACCAGATATGTGCCACTGGTTCATACCTCCTTGCACACAGCAGTTGCACATCTCACATACACAGCGGTCGCGCATCTAGATGCAATTGGGGCATCTAGCTGCAGGAACCCAATTTATATGGAAATTAATAGTAAAGCAGATGCAGATTTCTAGGACGGGACTAACAAATTTATAGTGAAAGGCAACTGGTGTTTTCTATTAAACAAGGTCTAAATGGGCCATTGACATGCATCACAGTTGAACTTAGGAATGTGTCTTTGCAAAGTTAAGCTAAAAGAAATCCTTTCTTATTTTTGCTTGGGGATAGAGTGCAGAGGAATTAGAAGTCTTGTCAGTTTTTGGGGATGTCTGCATAAAAACACTTCCCAAACTTTGCTAGTTTCTCCTTCAAACTTATTCACTTCCTGTCACATAGCCAAACAAGAAGTGAGGGTAAAACCCTACCAATGTCTTTCCTTGGGGACACACAAGTCAATCAAAATGGTTTCCCCATTAGGTAACTTGCACTCTAGAATTTTGCTCTGTACACCCCAAATTATTAGTATCTTGGACTTTGGGGTTTATTTACTAAAGACAAATCCACTTTGCACTAGAAGTGCACTTGGAACTGCAGTTGCTATAGATCCGAAGGGGACATGCAAGGAAAATAAAAAATAGCATCTTTGCTTCTACATGATTGGATGATAAAATCACCAGTGCTTCCCCTCAGATTTACAGCGAGTACACTTGTATTGCAGAGTGGATTTGTCTTTAATAAAATCCCAAATACCTAATAATTTGGGGTGTACACAACAAAGTGGTAGAGTGCAATTTTCCCAATAGGGACGCTAGTTAGACCTGTGTGTCCCAAGGAAAGACATTGGTAGGGTTTTACCCTCACTTCCTGTTTGGCTATGTGGCAGCCAATTTTCAGAAAAGGGACACAAAGCCCAACCTAAAAAAGACAAGCAGGGGTTCTAACACTTCTAACACTCACTTGGTTTCCTTCTAATGCCCACAATTAAAATAGGATTGTATTGAGCTAGATTTTAGCTCAGTGCTCTAAATCAGTGGTTCTCAACCCTGTCCTCATGTACCCACAACAGGTCATGTTTGCCTTCATCTTGCACAGGTGCCTTAAATCACAGTCAATGGCTTGGTATTTTGGACAGCTATTTTAGCTAAGAGAAATTCCTAAAACATGTCCTGTAGGGGGTACTTGAGGACTTAGGCTTAGAACCACTGTGCTAAAATGGAAAACTGAATAATAACCTCTCTGTAATTTTCCTTTCCTGGTGCTTATCCATGGCAATCCATGCATATGCTACCATGAAGGCACCAGAAAAGTAGCTTTCATGCCGCGTACACACGAGCGGACTTTTCGACCGGACTGGTCCGACAGACTATCCGACGGACTTCCAATGGACTTTCCAAATGAACGGACTTGCCTACACACAAGCACACCAAAGTCCGATGGATTCGTACGTGATGACGTACGACCGGACTAAAGTAAGGAAGTTGATAGCCAGTAGCCAATAGCTGCCCTAGCGTTGGTTTTTGTCCATCGGACTAGCATACAGACGAGCGGACTGTTCGATAGGAACTGGGTCCGGCGGAGTTCTGACGTAAAGATTTGAAACATGTTCCAAATCTAAAGTCTGTCAGATTTTCGACCGAAAAAGTCAGCTGCAGCTCCAATGAAGCCCACACATGGTCGATTTGTCCACCGGACCAGTCCGGTCGAAAAGTCCGCTCGTGTGTACGCGGCATTAGACAAATCACACCTTTTTTTGTTTTGCCATGCCAATCAGCCTAGTTAAGCTGCAGCTGGGAAATCTGTTGCATGAAAATTGTTTAGCAGGGAAGTGTAAAATGCATTACTTGGATTGAGCATGCATCTGCAAAACAAATTATTAAAACACATAAAACATAAAAATTTGCTACAAATTTTATTGGTCAACAAAACAGGACTCGAAAAAGAGCAAGAAAAACTAAAAACACATGTATGTTAATTTGAGACACTAATGCCCCGTACACACGGTCGGATTTTCCGACGGAATATTTGTGTGATAGGGCCTTGTTGTCGGAAATTCCGACCGTGTGTAGGCTCCATCACACATTTTCCATCGGATTTTCCGACACACAAAGTTTGAGAGCAGGATATAAAATTTTCCGACAACAAAATCTGTTGTCGGAAATTCCGATCGTGTGTACACAAATCCGACGCACAAAGTGCCACGCATGCTCAGAATAAATAAAGAGATGAAAGCTATTGGCCACTGCCCCATTAATAGTCCCAACGTACATGTTTTACGTCACCGCGTTCAGAACGATCGGATTTTCCGACATCTTTGTGTGACCGTGTGTATGCAAGACAAGTTTGAGCCAACATCCGTCGGAAGAAATCCTAGGATTTTGTTGTTGGAATGTCTGAACAAAGTCCGACCGTGTGTACGGGCATAACAGAAACTGTTTTTAAAGTCTGACCACTTTGCAGAGGAAAAAAACAGGAGAAAAATATCCCCCCGCCAAAAAAAAAAAAATGATCAAAAGTAAAAAATATTTGCTCTAAAACACATCTGTTTTGCAAAGACATAACAAACAAGATACAAAGAGAAAATACATGTATTACAAACTCTATAAGGACACCCAAATGTACACTCTTTTTTTTTTTCACTTTAGAAAACTCTATCAAGAGACTATTTACCTTGACGCTCATTCACTGTCTCCAACAAGGTCTTGTGGGAGAGACTTAATTTTAATCAACATCCTCCATTTTTTAAACTTCCAGACAGGTGCGGACTGACCATTCGGGCACTCGGGCACTGCCCGAGGGCCCCATGCCACTAAGGGGCCCCATCAGGGTTGCCAGCCTCAATAAAACCAGGGACAGTATGTAAAAATCTGTGTTTTTTCAAAAATCCCAAGATTATAGCTGCCCCGCCTCTCCAGTACCTTTTCAGTGTGCGTATGTGTAGTCTGTGTGTGTATACTGTGTGTGTATATTGTGTGTGTATACTGTATGTGTGTGTGTGTGTATACTGTGTGGCCCCATAATCTATTGCCCGGGGGCCCCATAATCTCCAATTGCCCGGGTGCCCCATAATCTTCTCCTATTGCCCGGGGGCCCCATAATCTCCTATTGCCCGGGGGCCCCACGAGTTGTCAGTCCGCCCCTGCTTCCAGATGCCTTTGGCATCCAAGCCCTTCTTTTTATCCAACACGAAAAAGAAGTATAGCTTGCTTAGCCATAATCCTACACGTTGTTTACTGTCTAATGAAACCTTTTAACTACTGTGATGATCTGGGGTGATTAAGCTCTAGTGGTGCATACGAATTGAAGAAATCGCGTCAGTCCCAACTGCATTTTCAAGGGTATAGCAGCCCATGTTTATTTAAAAGAAACAGAAAGTTCAAAAATAAACAGCAGATTCCTTCACAGGGGTACTCAGCATTACAGTCCTGCTTCAAAACAAACAGCATTCAGCCTTCCTGGCTAAAAACGCAGCACTCCTGCTCAGGCCTTACATCTTAGCCCTTGGTCTGTCTTCTCTAGACCTGACGCTCAGCACCTCTGTGCTTGCAGCTTCGTGCTGCACTGGCTCCCTCCTGACTCCTAGGCCAGACCTCCTGTCTGCCGGGAGGAGCTGTCTCTAAGGATGAGCACTGACCTCTATTCCTGGGATAATTATGAAGCCAGCGCACAAATGTGCAATTAGCAAGCCTAAACCAAAATCAGGCATACACTGCTCATATGCACCTGTGACATGGGGTCATATTTCCACAATACATACAAGTTGCGTGGCATCCCACAACACTTCTTTTAATACACAAAACACTAACCACGATACTCTCTGTTTATCTTTTTCCAGTTTCCCCAAGCCATACATCATCATTTTCCACTCACTCACCTTCACTCCTTTTATTTCTTTCACCAGATCTTGACTCTTATTGATCACGTCTTTTGCTACACCACACCCCCAGAACACATTCATTCTTGGACAAATATCAGACACACACAAATACCTCCTTTTCATAAATAGCCCTGAAGCTAGACATTCATGCAAACTCATCCATACTATCTGTCTCTGCACATTTTCACCCCATACACAGTAATTTTCTACCATACTTCCCCAGCCACTGGCGCTGTCATGAAGATCCTGCCAGTAACCGGCGATCCAGGCGTCCGGGAACACGGTCACGGGTTCCACTGCGCATGCGCGCGCGTTCACGGGTGCGGTCACGCACGGGCACGCGCGCACGCACTCCCGCTATCAGGTGGGCTATTTAAACCGGTCTATCACACACCATCTCCGCTGTCTGCTCTACAGCGTTGTGTGTGTGTAACCCGATCTGATCTGAGTATCCTGCTATCTGACCCGGCTTTCCCATTGACCATCCTGCTATCTGCCTGCACCAGACCCTCTTGGCTTGCCTGACCATCCGCTGTCTTATCCCTGGTACCTCTGCTGCCCGACCGTTACCGACTACCGGCTTGTTGACCCTTCTACCCGCTGTCTATGCCAGTCCAGCGTTCCAGTCTATTACCTGCTGTCTGTTCCAGTCCAGCATTCCAGGCTCCTACCTGCTGTCTGTTCCAGTCCAGCGTTCCAGGCTCCTACCTGCTGTCTGTTCCAGTCCAGCGTTCCAGGCTCCTACCTGCTGTCTGTTCCAGTCCAGCGTTCCAGGCTCCTACCTGCCGTCTGTTCCAGTCCAGCGTTCCAGGCTCTTACCTGCTGTCTGTTCCAGTCCAGCATTCCAGGCTCCTACCTGCTGTCTGTTCCAGTCCAGCGTTCCAGGCTCCTACCTGCTGTCTGTTCCAGTCCAGCGTTCCAGGCTCCTACCTGCTGTCTGTTCCAGTCCAGCATTCCAGGCTCTTACCTGCTGGGTTCATGGTCCACCCTGCAGTCCAGTCTTTGCCTTCAGTCTTCTCTTGGCTTCAGATTCCAGAGGGTGCCACCACTACTGAACTCCACAACTGTTGATCCTGCCAGGCACCATACCACTCCTCACTCCTGGCCCCCTGGCCCCATTCCAGGGGAGCAGGAGTGGGAGGTGTAGGGGAGGTCTCTCTCTGCACTTCCAGTCCAGCATTCCAGGCTCCTACCTGCTGTCTGTTCCAGTCCAGCGTTCCAGGCTCCTACCTGCTGTCTGTTCCAGTCCAGCGTTCCAGGCTCCTACCTGCTGTCTGTTCCAGTCCAGCGTTCCAGGCTCCTACCTGCCGTCTGCTCCAGTCCAGTGTTCCAGGCTCCTACCTGCTGTCTGTTCCAGTCCAGCGTTCCAGGCTCCTACCTGCCATCTGTTCCAGTCCAGCGTTCCAGGCTCTTACCTGCTGTCTGTTCCAGTCCAGCATTCCAGGCTCCTACCTGCTGTCTGTTCCAGTCCAGCGTTCCAGGCTCCTACCTGCTGTCTGTTCCAGTCCAGCGTTCCAGGCTCCTACCTGCTGTCTGTTCCAGTCCAGCATTCCAGGCTCTTACCTGCTGGGTTCATGGTCCACCCTGCAGTCCAGTCTTTGCCTTCAGTCTTCTCTTGGCTTCAGATTCCAGAGGGTGCCACCACTACTGAACTCCACAACTGTTGATCCTGCCAGGCACCATACCACTCCTCACTCCTGGCCCCCTGGCCCCATTCCAGGGGAGCAGGAGTGGGAGGTGTAGGGGAGGTCTCTCTCTGCACTTCAGGCTCAAAACCTACCAGGTACGCGACAGTAGCAGACAGCCATGTCAGAGCCTGAGCAGGGAACCTCTCCTATGGAGGAACTTTGTGCACACCTGGCAGGATTGACTGAAGCAGTCAAGAACCTTCAGCAAGGATATACCAGGTTGGAGGAACGAGTATTAACTTTGTCCAGCCCCATGGGGGCTCCTTCTGCTCTTGCTCCTGCAGTTGGGCCTTCCTCAACGGTGGTGATGCTTCCCCCAGAACCAAAGGTTCCTACACCCGAACGTTTCTCCGGAGATCGCCATAAGTTCAGGGCCTTCCGTAACTCCTGTGAATTATTCTTCGCTCTTCAGCCACGTACCTTTTCCCTGGAGGCTACCAAGGTGGGCTATGTAATTTCTCTGCTTTCTGGGGACCACCAAACCTGGGCCCATCGCCTCTTGGAGCAAAAGGATATATCCTTAAACAACCTCTCTACTTTCTTTGACGCACTGGGTCATTTGTATGATGACCCCCAGCTGTCCGTAACTGCGGAGACAGTCCTGCATACCCTTCAACAGGGTCGCCGGGCGGCAGAGGACTATGTGGCTGAATTCAGAAAGTGGAGTGCGGACACTAATTGGAACGATGCGGCTCTCCGCTATCAATTTCGGATGGGACTATCTGACTCACTGAAGGATGAATTGGCCAGGGTAGGTACACCACTGACTCTAAATGCCTTAATTGATCTGGCCATTCAGATCGATCGACGTCTACGAGAGCGTAGGTCTGAGAGAGCGATGGGGTCTTCCCGTCCAACTTGGGTTACCCCTAAGGTTCCCCATCATTCAGCACCAGCACCACCTGTCTCCATGTTTAATCGACCTGAGCCAATGCAAGTAGGAGTCCTACCGCCTTCTCTCACCCAGGAGGAACGACAACGTCGTCGAACAAATAATCTGTGCCTGTATTGCGGGGAACCTGGGCACTATGTCAGGAACTGTCCCATCAAACTCCGTAAGTGTTTATCTTTGCCCACAGACTATGTTGCAACTCTGGCTAGAAGTACCACTCACCTTGCTCTTCCTCTTCTGCTACAGCTTCCAGGAGGGACTCTGCAAATAACCGCTATTATTGATTCCGGAGCCTGCAGTTGTTTCATGGACTCTCTTTTTGCCACCCAACATCAGATACCTCTGTTACCCAAAGCCCACGGGTTCTCCATCCACTTAGCTGATGGAACCGCTATCAAATCTGGACCTGTCACCCAGGAGACCATCCCAATACCCGTCTCCATTTCTAACGTACATCAAGAACAGCTACGCCTGGATATTATCACTTCACCTCTGTTTCCCATAATCCTCGGTATGCCCTGGTTACAGGCACATAATCTGGACATTAATTGGATCACGGGTGAGGTTACCTTTTCTTCTTCCTATTGTCAGCAGTTCTGCAGAACCCAGAATGCCCAGGAAGACTCTACTCTGCTCTACCTGGATACAGACCCTGGTTTACATCTGTCCATCCCTGCTGCATATCATGACTTTCTGGACGTATTTAGCAAGCAGAGGGCCGAGGTGTTACCTCCTCACCGGGCCTATGACTGTCCAATCGAATTACTCCCCGGTGCTGAAATTCCGTTTGGAAGAATATTTCCTCTAACTGAAGTGGAACAAGGGGCCTTGAAAGAATACATTGATGAGAACCTTAAAAGAGGCTTCATTCGTCCATCCACGTCCCCCGCAGGTGCCGGCATCTTCTTTGTGCAGAAAAAGGATAAGACCCTCAGACCTTGTGTGGATTACCGTGAACTAAACAAGATTACTGTGAAAAATCGGTACCCTCTCCCTCTGGTGCCAGAGTTGTTCCAAAGGTTAGGGTCGGCCACTATATTCACCAAACTTGATCTCCGCGGGGCCTACAATTTAGTTCGTATTAGGGACGGAGACGAATGGAAGACCGCTTTTCGTACCCGCTATGGACATTTTGAATACCTCGTGATGCCGTTCGGCCTGTGCAATGCCCCTGCCACATTTCAGTACTTTATCAATGATGTGTTACGTGACTTTCTTGATCTGTTTGTTATCGTCTATTTAGACGACATATTCATTTTCTCTTGTTCCCTTGAATCCCATCGCAGGCACGTCAGAAGTGTGTTGAGCCGGCTTCGACAACATGGTCTATATGCAAAGGCTGAAAAATGTGAATTCGAACAGGAAAGTATTCCATTTCTGGGGTTAGTCATTTCTAGTAAGGGCATCAAGATGGATCCTCAAAAGGTCACTGCAGTTCTAGATTGGCCAGTCCTGACAGACAAAAAAGGAATCCAGCGGTTTGTTGGGTTCGCTAACTTTTACTGTAAATTTATTAAGGGGTTTTCAGCTATCATTACACCTATCACCCAACTAACAAAACAAGGTACACGCTTCCATTGGTCAGTTGAAGCCCAAAAAGCTTTTGAGACTCTCAAGGGTCTTTTTACCTCCGCCTCTGTACTCAAACATCCAGATTCCTCTCTGCCATTCATATTAGAGGTGGACGCATCTGAAATCGCCACAGGGGCAGTGCTATCCCAAAGACAGGGAACTAAGGCCCTGCTGCACCCTGTGGCCTTCTTTTCTCATAAATTGTCCACAGCAGAGAGGAATTATGATGTAGGTGACAGAAAGTTGTTGGCAATCAAGTCAGCATTAGAGGAGTGGCGCTATCTGTTGGAGGGCGCCGCCACCCAGTTCTAATCTTTACGGATCACAAGAACCTGGAGTATTTGAGATCTGCAAAGAGGTTTAAGCCACGTCAGGCCAGGTGGGCTCTCTTTTTCTCCAGGTTCTCCTTCCATGTCACTTATCGCCCTGGTTCCAAAAATACCAAACCTGACGCCCTATCCAGGATGTTTCATAAACCCCAAGAGATTTCTCCTCCAGACACCATTCTGGCTCCGGAGAACTTCCTTTTGCTTCAGGGAAACCTGCTTTCCCAAATTAAGCAGGCTTCCGCAGGATTAGAATCTTCCATTAGAGTGGAACTCCAAGTTAAGGATGGGTTACTGTGGCATGAGAATAGGATCTTTATACCTGAGACACTACGAGTTGCAGTATTAGAACTCTGCCATGATCATGCATTGGCTGGACACTTTGGCGCGGCTAAGACCACGGATTTGGTATAGCGTACCTTTTGGTGGCCTCAGCTACATGAGGATTGTAAAAGGTTTGTAGAGTCCTGTACCACCTGTATCAGAAACAAAGGGCACAGAACAAAGGCATGGGGACTCCTAAAGTCCTTGCCTGTCCCAGATAGACCCTGGAAAATGCTCTCTATAGACTTTATTGTAGAATTACCCCCGGCTGAGGGCTTCACTTCAATCTTTGTCATAGTGGACCGGTTGTCGAAGATGGCTCACTTTGTCCCAATGAAGGACACCCAGTCAGCCACAGAGATGGCACAAGCTTTCATCAAAGAAGTCATCAGGCTTCATGGGGTACCAGTCAATATAGTTTCAGATCGGGGGGTACAGTTTACCTCCCGATTCTGGAGGTCTCTATGTAAAACTTTAAACATTGAACTTTCATTTTAATCAGCTTATCATCCTCAGACGAATGGGCAAACAGAAAGAACAAATCAGACCCTTGAACAATATTTGCAATGTTTTTCTTCTTTTGCCCAGGATGATTGGATTTCTGTTCTTCCATTGGCCGAATTCGCCTATAACAACTCTATTCACTCTGCTATCAAACAGACTCCGTTTTTTGCAAATTACGGTTTCCACCCTTCATTTTTGCCTAACTCTCTTCCAGAATGTACAGTACCCGCAGTTCAGGAGAAATTGGATTTCTTTTCTTCCAACAACCAAGTTTTACAGGAGACCATGACCAGGACCCAGGAATATAACAAAGCAACCTTCGACAAAAAGAGGCGAGGTGAGCTATTACTTGCACCTGGGGATCAGGTATGGTTGTCCACAGTAAACCTCAGGTTAGCTTGCCTGTCCAAAAAATTGGGCCCCAAGTTCCTTGGGCCGTTTTCCGTTAAACGGAGAATTAATGAAGTTGCATATGAACTTGAACTTCCGGACTCACTAAAAGTACATCCAGTTTTTCACGTGTCCCTACTCAAACCCTCTGTCTCCAACCCATTCCCGGGCCGAAGTACGGATCCTCCTGATCCAATCTTGGTAGATGGGGAGGAGGAATTCGAGGTGGGGGCTATCATGGACTATAGGAAAAGAGCTAACCAGAATCAATTTTTGATAAAGTGGAGGGGGTTTGGCCCAGAAGAGAATTCTTGGGAACCAGAAGATAATATTCATGCTGAAGATCTGTTACAATCTTTTAAAAGATCCCATCCAGAGAAATTTTCTCAAAGGGGCATCCGGAGGCTGCCCCTTGGGGGGGGCAATGTCATGTCATGAAGATCCTGCCAGTAACCGGCGATCCAGGCGTCCGGGAACACGGTCACGGGTTCCACTGCGCATGCGCGCGCGTTCACGGGTGCAGTCACGCACGGGCACGCGCGTGCGCACTCCCGCTATCAGACGGGCTATTTAAACCGGTCTATCACACACCATCTCCGCTGTCTGCTCTACAGCGTTGTGTGTGTGTAACCCGATCTGATCTGAGTATCCTGCTATCTGACCCGGCTTTCCCATTGACCATCCTGCTATCTGCCTGCACCAGACCCTCTTGGCTTGCCTGACCATCCGCTGTCTTATCCCTGGTACCTCTGCTGCCCCACCATTACCGACTACCGGCTTGTTGACCCTTCTACCCGCTGTCTATGCCAGTCCAGCGTTCCAGTCTATTACCTGCTGTCTGTTCCAGTCCAGCGTTCCAGGCTCCTACCTGCTGTCTGTTCCAGTCCAGCGTTCCAGGCTCCTATCTGCTGTCTGTTCCAGTCCAGCGTTCCAGGCTCCTACCTGCTGTCTGTTCCAGTCCAGCGTTCCAGGCTCCTACCTGCTGTCTGTTCCAGTCCAGCATTCCAGGCTCCTACCTGCTGTCTGTTCCAGTCCAGCGTTCCAGGCTCCTACCTGCTGTCTGTTCCAGTCCAGCGTTCCAGGCTCCTACCTGCTGTCTGTTCCAGTCCAGCGTTCCAGGCTCCTACCTGCTGTCTGTTCCAGTCCAGCGTTCCAGGCTCCTACCTGCTGTCTGTTCCAGTCCAGCGTTCCAGGCTCTTACCTGCTGGGTACCTGGTCCACCCTGCAGTCCAGTCTTTGCCTTCAGTCTTCTCTTGGCTTCAGATTCCAGAGGGTGCCACCACTACTGAACTCCACGACTGTTGATCCTGCCAGGCACCCATACCACTCCTCACTCCTGGCCCCCTGTCCCCATTCCAGGGAAGCAGGAGTGGGAGGTGTAGGGGAGGTCTCTCTCTGCACTTCAGGCTCAAAACCTACCAGGTACGTGACAGGCGCATTAACTCCCTTAAGGTTAAACACATACTCCTTCTCTATCAACCACTTTCTCACCTTCACTTTATCCCTCTCCCCTTCTTCTAAATTTGACAACGTAAACTCTACCCTAAACTTTTCTAATACCCAGTAGTCGCATGCCACCATGTAGGCCACCAGTATCCTTGAATCCCTTCCCAACCATCCCCATATCCTAAACAACCACCCACCCGAAAAAAACATCATCCTAGCATACACTCCACATTCCTCTAAACTTTCACCATGCAAAACCAATAATGCATTACCAAAAACACTCTCACATTCAGAAAACCCAACCCACCATTACATTCACGTCTACACACATATTTTCTCTTGACTCTTTCCATTTTTGACCCCCATAAAAAAAGTAAACAGTAACTTATTAATTTTCCTCAATCTTTTCTCCTCAGCAGGGAAGATATTGCTTGTATACAAAATTAAAGGTAAGATTACTGCCTTGACTACTAAAACTTTCCCATAAATCAACAATTTTCTTAGACACCAAAACCTCAATTTCTTGGCTATCTTTTCTCCCACTACATTCCAGCATGCTTCCCCTTTCATTCCATGGTCAAACACAATACCCAAAATCCTCACACTATCCTCAACCTTCCCAATCTGATCATCCACACATTCCACTTGTCTCCCATACACACCCAAACTACACGTATTCCAATTCACACTCAATTCCGCACGTACACAAAAAATAGACAAAAGTAACTTCATCCTTTTTACGCCCACCACCGACTAACACACTGCCACCACGTCATCCATATAACTTAAACATTTTACAATTTTCCCCCCACTCCCAGGCACCAATAAGCCCCTCTCTACCTTATCCCTCTGTATCATCCTTAACAGTGGATTAATAAAAGAAATAAAGAAAATAGGGGACACCCCTGTAACACCCCAGATTTAACTAAAAAAGCCCGCCCCAAACTCCCATTAACCAGAACCCGACTACTGATCCCCCAATACAACCCTTTTATTATATTAATGAGCTGCTGTGGTATACCTATCCGCTTCAAAACCTCCCACAAAAACCCATGATTTGCTTTATCATATGCCTTCTCTAGGTCAAATGATGTCAGGATAATCAAACTATTCCGATCTTTACAAAAATTAATTATATCCCTAACTAAAATTAAATTCTCTGAGATCATTCAACCCGGCACTGCACAGGTCTGCGTCTCGCTAAACATCCTTCTAATGACCTTAGATAATCTCCTCGCCACCATTTTTTGCAAAGACCTTGTAGTCTGAATTTAACAAGGAGATAGGCCTCCAATTTTGAAAATTCTTCCTATCCCCTTCTTATAAATTAATACCACTACCCCCACTATCATAGATTCGGATATAATACCTTCCCTCATCCTCATCATGTAACTAAATACCTCAACCACTTCCCCCTTAATTGTATCCCAAAACAATTTAAAAAAACTCACTTGGTAAGCCATCCCCTCCCGGAGTTTTATTAGCCTCCATGTTTGTCAAAGCTTCCCACACCTCTTCCTCGTTCACCGCTTTCTGCAAAAAAACCTTATCATACTCATTTAAATTATCCTCTACCATATCAATCATTCTAGCAGTGGCGGAATTATAGGGGTCGCAACAGTCGCAAGTGTGACTAGGCCCTGTAGTTCTCCGCCACTTCAGGGGGCCCAGCAGCCGCCCGCCTGCTGTGTGAGGGGCCCACCTGACTGTCCGGAGGTGTGTGTCCATCATGTTTCACTGTGTCAGGAGGGGGGCATTCACCCGCTACGCCTGCTGCACTTAGGGGAGAGAGAAGCGCTGAGCTGAGGGACTTGTGGGCTCCGCCCCTGCCTATCCAGAAGGAGAGACTGGAAGGGAGGCGGAGCGGACACTGAAGCACACCAATTCAATGAAGGCAGGGGAGGAGCTCTGCCCTCTGCTTCTGTGCAGTGTGCAGTACCTACGGCGGCGTGTGACCTGAGGCAAGCAAGGCATCCTGGACTGGAGGAGGCACGCCGATTCCGAAGGATTGTTTCTGACTTCTTAGGAGGGGGAATCGATCGATTGATTGGCGGTGAGTCCCCATTTTGCACTCCAATCGATCGATCCCAACCTCCACCACCTCTGCGGCTCTGCCTCTTACTGATCCCATCCCCCCACCACCACCACTGATCTCATCCCTATCCCCACACCCCCCATCACTTCTACAACAGAGGAGATGGGGGGTGGGGGGATAGGGATGATATCAGTGGTGGTGGGGGGATGGGATCAGTAACAGGTCCCCCTTCAGTACCACCACCTCCCCCCTCCAGTACCGCCACCACCCCCCTCCAGTACCACCACCACCCCCTCCAGTACCACCACCACCCCCCTCCAGTACCACCACCACCCCCCTCCAGTACCACCACCACCCCCTCCAGTACCCCCACCACCCCTTCCAGTACCACCACAACCCCCCTCCAGTACCACCACCACCCCCTCCAGGCTGCACCGGTGACACAGGCTGCACTGGGGACATAGGTGGTACTGGTGGACACGGGCAGGCTGCATTGATGACACCGGCTGCATTGGTGACACCGGCTGCACTGGGGACACCGGCTGCATTGGGGACACCGGCTGCACTGGGGACACCGGCTGCACTGGGGACACCGGCTGCATTGGTGACACCGGCTGCACTGGGGACACAGGCTGCACTGGGGACACAGGTGGCACTGGTGGACACGGGCAGGCTGCATTGGTGACATTGGCTGCATTGGTGACACTGGCTGCACTGGGGACACTGGCTGCATTGGTGACACCGGCTGCACTGGGGACACTGGCTGCACTGGGGACACAGGCGGCACTGGGGACACAGGTGGCACTGGTGGACATGGGCAGGCTGCATTGGTGACACTGGGTGACACAGGCTGCTTTGGTGACACAGGCTGCACTGGGGACACAGGTTGCACTGGTGACACCGGCTGCACTGGGGACACTGGCTGCATTGGGGACACCGGCTGCACTGGAGACATCGGCTGCACTGGGGACACAGGTGGCACTGGTGGACACGGGCAGGCTGCATTGGGGACACCGGCTGCATTGGGGACACCAGCTGCATTGGTGACACCGGCTGGACTGGGGACACAGGCTGCACTGGGGACACAGGTGGCACTGGTGGACACGGGCAGGCTGCATTGGGGACACAGGTTGCACTGGGGACACCAGCTGAACTGGGGACACTGGCTGCATTGGTGACACTGGCTGCACTGGGGACACAGGTGGCACTGGTGGACACGGGCAGGCTGCATTGGGGACACCGGCTGCACTGGGAACACCGGTTGTTGGCCCTGTTTTGGACCCTTTTTTGAAGATTTTCTTCTACCTTTGTGCACATTTTTAGTAAGTTTGTGTGTCTATACATGTACAATGTTTTTATATTTTCCAAATTAATCTCATTCAAAATGTTATATTTTATGTATTTAAATATATCATTTAAATGTGGACATGGGCAGGCTGCATTGGTGACACCGGGTGACACAGGCTGCTTTGGTGACACAGGCTGCACTGGGGACACAGGCTGCACTGGGGACACAGGTTGCACTGGTGACACCGGCTGCACTGGGGACACTGGCTGCATTGGGGACACCGGCTGCACTGGAGACATCGGCTGCACTGGGGACACAGGTGGCACTGGTGGACACGGGCAGGCTGCATTGGGGACACCGGCTGCACTGGGGACACCAGCTGAACTGGGGACACTGGCTGCATAGGTGACACTGGCTGCACTGGGGACACAGGTGGCACTGGTGGACACGGGCAGGCTGCATTAGGGACACCGGCTGCACTGGGAACACCGGTTGTTGGCCCTGTTTTGGACCCTTTTTTGAAGATTTTCTTCTACCTTTGTGCACATTTTTAGTAAGTTTGTGTGTCTATACATGTACAATGTTTTTATATTTTCCAAATTAATCTCATTCAAAATGTTATATTTTATGTATTTAAATATATCATTTAAATGTGGATCTTTGACTATAACTTTTTCTAATGGATGTATATATCGCCTTGATTTATGGTTGTTCTTCATGATATTTTGCAGGTACATTCTCATCATTCTGACCTGTTATGTGACCATGTCCTATCCTGAAGCTTCCTCTTAACAGTTACGGTAAGTTGAAATCAGAAACAGAAATGTTTTACTTTGTTGTACAGTGGAAAAAAATATAGTATCAAAATCATGCTTTTCGGGGGGGGAGGCCTTCATGATTTCTTGCACCGGGGCCCTGAGGTTTCTAGTTACGCCTCTGCATTCTAGTATCTGACTCATCAACACACACTCCCTCATACAACCTTTCATAAAATTTAGTCATGCATTCCAGCACATTTTCTCCCTTACATTCCCTCCCTTCTTCATCATACACACCACACCCTCAAACACTGCTTTTTCCTTACAAACCATCTTGAAAAAAAATCTAGAGTATTTTTCATCCTGCTCCAGGTGTTTTACCTCTTTAATCCTTTTCCTAACATGGTCTATTTCATTGGCCCATATTCCTAAATTAATATAACGTAGCCAACCTGACTTACAACCTAGAATATCTCCTTTTCTCACTGCTACTTTTATCCCTACTCTTTTTTTGGAAAAATAATTACATTTTCCTTTTGACCTAATCCCACCACCCCAAAATATTACTGAAATCTTTTTTCCTATTAACTCATCTACTATATACATTACTAAAATGGGCTTTGACATGCTCGTCCTGCAAAAATAATTTAACCTCCATACCCCTAAACCAAACTTAATACTATCCCCCATACCTAAATCAACATACACTGCCACATGGTCTGAAAAAATTACTGGCCTGTGCTTAACATTAGCACATTTGAACGCATCAGAAAACAAACATAAATCAATTTGGTATTTGGCGTGCCCACTCTCCAAAAGGGAGTTGATATACAGATCCATCAAACCCAGAACAATATGAGCATCATTGAGATGCAAGTCCTGAATTACCCCATTCAGCATGGTGCTACCTACATCTAACTTAGTCTCCGCTATTCCTATTCGATCTTTCACAAAACGGATTGTATTAAAATCACCCATGATCACATTAGTTCTCCTTCCCACTGCATGTAACTTCAAAACACTCAAGACCTCCCTGTCTATTCACAGGAGCATATATATTAAAAAGCCTAAACTTCTGGTTGAACAAAATGAAATCTGCCATAATTAATCTTCCTGGCACTAACACAACATGTGACATAATGCAAATATTTCTATTTTTAATGATAATGCCTACCTCAGCATTCCTATTGTCCCCAGCTGCTGACCATGTGTAATCTACCACCCACTCCGGAGGCTTGGGCAGTCAATTAAAAAAACATTCCTGTAGACAGGTGATGTCTCCTCCACCGACCCTCAAGTCCTCAAAAACAGCACTCTGTCTTGCAGGAGACCCAAAACCCCTCATAATGAGGGACACCAGCTTGAGGATCATTCACATGAAGATGTGCATCATTCACCCCCAATTCTATCACTTAAGCCAGAAAACTGACATACATTCCTCAGGGACACAACACTTTCATCATCCAGAAACTCCTGACATTGTGGCCAGATGAAACATTTCTGGAGTCCCTGGACTTAGTGCTGGTGATTCTACCTCCGCTCTGACATCCCCCAGGACCTCAAAGGGGTTACTTGTTTCAATTCCAGCTTACTCTGCTTTCAAATTCTTAGCCCTTCCCTTTATAGGGCTCTCCAAAGTGTCCACCTTGGTCTTAGCACCCAGTGTTTCCTACTGCTCCACCTCCTCTTCTTGGGCTTCCTGCACCTCCCGCTCCCACTGTAAGGCTGCTGCCAACTCCTCCATTTCCCTCTCCACCTCTGCTCCACTCTCCGCTGTTAATGTCTCTACACTGATGGGTGGCACTTCTACTCTCTCCTCCACTCTCTCCTCCACACCCTGGTGTCCACTTTCTTCCTCTTCCACCTCCCCCTCCTCTTCCTGTCTTTCACCTTCAGTTTGACAAAAAAACTTCAATTTGCCATTTAAGATCCCCAGGCGATTAGTCAGCCTGAAGCCTCCCTTCACTGAAGAGCAGTATCTCTTCAAAAAGGCCACTACTAAGGCAATGTCCATGAAGGGGTTAAACAGGTGAACAACCTATGGTTTCTCCTCCATAGCATACAAGGGTTCCACTATGAAAGGCCTTATAGACTCATGGTTAGCTTTTTTCAATTCCTTACACTTCTCAATAACTCCCGTGCAAAAATTGCTATGCACAAAAGAAACATCACAGTACCTTGGTGCTGCATGGTCCTGGATACAATAGACGTGTCGTTGTTCCACTCCAACCTATTTCTCCAGCAAATTCTGCACAAGGAACTCCAAACTCACTTTATGCAAATGACCAGGCATAACCAGAAACCGCCATCAAGCAATCTTGCCTCTTTTCAGGGCAAGGTAAAGATTGCTATCTGCAAGCTTTATATAAAATAGCTTAGGATGCTAATGAGGCTATTGAAAACACATGCACAGTCCATGAAACACACAAAATGCACCCAGTGTGGAGACAGAACTTCAAAGTGGGTACACCTGTTAAGGATGTCCTTAAATTACTAACCCAAAAACACACTTTCTGAGCATGCCCAGAAAAATCCAAGTGCTGCTCACACAAAAAAAAGTCCCCGAGCATGCCCAGACCAACCCAAAAGCATTTCACACACCAAAAGCCACAGCAAAAAATCTAAGTCCCTCAGCATGCCCAGAACAACCCAAATGCAGCAAGCACAAAATAAGCCACCCCCCATCCAAAATTAAGCACATCATCTAGCATGCTACAAAATTACAGATGGGACAAACACCCCCCGGTCCAGGGGGGCAAACAAAGAGCCTAACATGCGCAAAAGCTATACAACAAATACCATTGCAGTCTATGGGAACTGACTTGTTAATTTTGCTAGTCCCCATTGGCTGGCTTATATTCTAGCTATTGGCCTTAAAATGGGTATGGGGGCCCAGGTCCCACCCTGAGGGTCATATATCAATGTCACCAATTTGGACAACCCCAAACACGAAACAAGGAGAAGTGCCTTTAAAAATGCAAAATTGCTTAAAAGCTAGTAACTTGGGGGGGAGCTTACTCGGCCTGTAAAGTGGTGCATCTGTAGCATGTATCCAAAATCCTGCTTCAAAGATTTATGGCTTTAGAGAAAACTTAAAAATCTGCAAGATTTTAACCCAAAACAAAAAATAGCCTGCCCCCCAATACATACAAGGCCATTTGGGTCTGTTGAGGCTTAAAATGAGAACCCCCATGTGAAAAATAACACCCCAAGCTAAAAAAATATTGTGCCCTCCCACACACTAACAAACCCCTAGCCCAACACACAACAAGCAAGCCCATGAAAGGGGGGTGGATGCTTGGGGGCAGGAGGGGCTTGGGCACTCCAAAAGCCAACCACCTTGTTCCCATATTCAAGGGGACAAGGGCCTCTGCCACACAACCCTAGGCTGGGGTTGTGGGGGGCTGCAGTCAGGGGGCTTTATGGAATGTGGAAAGCCCCTTCAAACTAGTGGGTCCACTCCATGGGGCTGGCTGCTGCTGAGCCCAACATGCCCCAAAGGCAGCCAGCTATGTTGAGTGCATGTGGACTTGTGGGGTTCAGGAGGGGGTTGGGCGATCGCTCTTCTCGCCCCTTTCCTAGCTGGCCCTGTTGTATGCTCTGAAAAAGGATGTGGTTTGGATTGATGAAGGCAGCTCACAGCCTTTTGAGAATGGAATGGAGTGTGGAGTTCCCCTTTAAAAGCAAAAGTTAGTCCATGGAAATCCAAGAGATTAGAGGGGGTAGACAAGAGCATTGAAGAATAGAGTGTGGAGTTCCCCTTTCAAAGCAAAAGCTAGCCCAAGGAAATCATATGCATTAGAGGGGGCAGGTTAAATGCCCTTTTAGGAGGAGCTAGAGGAGCGAGATTCTTTTTACATAATTTAAACAAGGTGCATGTCACATGCTGGCAACGTAATGTGCTAACATGACCTGTGTGCAAATCTCCTTAAAAAATACATACAGGTGAGCCAGCGTAAAAAAAAAAATAGTCAAGTCTAGAGGTGCGCCCGTTAAACCCATGCAAATGCATGTACGTTGCTTAATATTTGCTAAGATTTTGGCCGCGCAGTAAACAAATGCATGTGAATGAGCGCAGTAGCCGCTTGAGCATGGGCACTGCTTACATTGATCTCACGCAGTTCTAACTGTACTTACAGGCACAGCAGGCTTTCTCTGAAAAAGTTACTTTCTCATTGTATTTTGGGCATATTTGTTACTTGGGCAGTTGTTACTAAACTTCCTCACATCACCCAATAATATTGGCACCCCCCTCCTCTGTCAATATTAATTTGGAGGTGCCGTGCGCCATGTCCATAGTGGCGCACAAATTGCAGTCTCCTGTGCGCCGAGATCGCTATAGTAAATGGGGGATTTGCGCTCTGTTACCAGAGCACAATTTCTTACATATGGAAATGTGCGTTACACCTCACCATGCGCCTCTACTGTTGACACATGGCTTTCGTAAATCACCCCCTTAGACTACCTAAAATCACCTCCGGTAACCTAAAATTCCTCAATGCAGCCATAACCATGAAACAGCTGACTGAGGTCCTTAAACACCTCCCACATCATAAATCTCCTGGCCCAGTTTTGCCTCCCTTACTCTTATTATAAGCTATTTACCAGCATTTTAGCTCCCCATATGCTCAACCTCTTTAACTCTTTACTTAAAGGTGAGGTCCCGCATTCTCAATTTTTACATTCTTATCTAACATTTATACCTGAACATGGGAAAAATCCTGCAGATCTGGCTAGCTATTGGCCTATAGCACTACTAAATTCTGACTATAAAATTATCATTATCATTTTAGCTAAACGACTATCCCATTCTTCCCAGGCTTATCAATCAAGACCAAGTGGGCCTTGTAATGACTCGACAAGCTGGTGATAACACTATCAGACTATAGATTGATAGATGTGACAAATAAGCTCACCACACCCACACCCAGAAAGCCTTTGACAGGCTTAGCTGGCCCTGCATGTTTGCAGTCTTAGGGCATTGGGGCCTGAAAAGCCATTTTCTTAAAGTATTACAAGTATTACAAGCCCACCTGCTCCTCATCTATCCATTTAATGCATGTGCTTCCATTGTGGAGACGCTTATAAATTCAGTAGTGTTAGGACTGCAAGCATACACAGGTTGCCCTGAAGAGGCCTTGCAGCTTATACTGTGAAGGCCAGTTATAGGTGGGGGCAGGGGTCATTTGTTTATTACTGGTGTATATTGGTCCGGGGACACACTGTACACCTTTGCTGCCATTGTGCTCTTGCTGGGTGTCCTGTGTGCTCCTGTTCCTTTAAGTAGGATTGGGCTGCCTCCAGGCCCACCTGCCCCTCATGTATCCATTTAATGCATGTGCTTCCATTGTGGAGACGCTTAAAAAATTCAGTAGTGTTAGGACTGCAAGCATACACAGGGTGCCGTGAGGAGGCCTTGCACCTTATGCATGCGTTTGCAAATGTGTGCTAACTAAACCCCTGTTTTTAACGCAGACTGTTGGACAGGTTAATTTGGTCAGTTGGCAGACTGGTTGGTGAGTTGAACTATGGAATGTTCTGTTTTTGTCTTTCATGTGATAGCCCTTCCATGTGCTCCTTGCTGTGAAGGCCAGTTATAGGTGGGGGCAGGGGCCATTTATTTATTACTGGTGTATATTGGTCCGGGGACACACTGTACACCTTTGCTGCCATTGTGCTCTTGCTGGGTGTCCAGTGTGCTCCTGTTCCTTTAAGGGGGATTGGGCTGCCTCCACGGCCACCTGCCCCTCATCTATCCATTTAATGCATGTGCTTCCATTGTGGAGATGCTTATAAATTCAGTAGTCTTAGGACTGCAAGCATACACAGGGTGCCATGAAGAGGCCTTGCAGCTCATGCATGTGTTTACAAATGCGTGCTAACTAAACCCCTGTTATTAACGCAGACTGTTGAACAGGTTAATTTGGTCAGTTGGCAGACTAGTTGGTGAGTTGAGCTATGGAATGTTCTGTTTTAGGCCCTCTATACCTCCCTAATTGCTCAAGTCAAGCTCATTTACAATATGTCTTCCTTGTTTACCATGTATAATGGTACTAGACAGTGTTGCCCTTTGTCCCCACCCACCCATATGTATTTATTCAATGTTTAGAACCATTGATTGAGGCTATTAGGTCCAACGCAAATATTCAAAGAATCCTCATTAGGCCTACTGTTACTAGCCCTTACAATTCTCTGCCAGTATTGCATAAGCTTTTTAAGGATTCTTACTATCTGTACTTGTATATGTGTATATGTGTGTATATATATATATATATATATATAGTGCTGGTGTGGTACCTCACCAGTGTTTGGACGCAGGATTCTCAACCAGGCAGGTTGTTGAGGGCCTCCAGTTTATTTGCTTATTTGGGAGGAAACTGGCTTTTCAGTTTCCTCATTGTTTACTAAAGTTCACTTTGGGACCTGGAGCCCGGGGTAGCGATCCAGGTGGGATGAAATCCCCAGTCCTGGGTCCGGGTTTTGAGATCCACCAGCATACCAACTGGTCAGGTGTGTGCTGGGCTATTTGTAGACACCTGACCATGGTTCTGGGCTCCACCCTCCCGAGGAGTCCATGCAAGCAAGGGAGAAGTGTGCATGTCTGCACAGGTCTGTCTGTCAGAGCAGACAGAGGGTCCAAGTCTGTGGGCTGGAACAGCAAGGAAGCTGAAAAAGAGTGCTGAGGTACAGGAACTCTGTTATAGAGCCGAGAGGGCTGAAGCATAAGTCTGAGCAGCAGTGCTGCTAAAGAGAGCCAGGTGGCTTGGCATTTTTTGTTTATCTTACATTGTTGCTGTGGTGGGCTAAAACCCCTATGTGGGCAACTCTTCTGTTATCAGACTTGTTTTCTTTTTCCTTTAATAAACGTGGCCAACAAGCTCTTAAATGGCACATCTGGTGTGGACTCAGCTCACTGGTAGGCTCTACACTAAGCTAAACAACCCCCAATGTTACAAGTGGTGTAGAATGCGGGCATAACTGAAGATCCTCGCATATACCAGTGAGCTATTGCCAGAGACTGCCTGTGCTCTGCAGCAGATGGTGTACCTGGAAGGGAGAGGCCCCTTAAAGAGACAGTGCTCCTGTTGTGGCTCTGTGCAGTGGAGTGACTGCGAATATGGAGAGTCCACCAGTGTTTGAATCTGTAGTGGACTGGTGCATCGAACTATCCCAAAACACTGCTGGTGCTGAGGACAAGGTACACATTTTTTTTGGCAATGTCCCTTAATACAACCATTCTGGCAACAAGTACTTCAAGTGGTTCAACAAGTGTTAGATGCACCTTTAGCTTTATTCCCTATACATTATCTACTTGGTCTGCTTTTTCCATAAATGCCTAAAGATGCAAAAAAAATAAATGGTCACTGATATTTTGATGGTGACTAATCGACTGATTCCACTTTACTGGAGATCTACTGCAGCCCCACCCTTGAATCAACTTCTCTGTGGCATTGCAGAATTACTGTACATCATCTGAAGTATCTCACATACGATCAAGATACCAACTAAATTTACTTGATCGTATTTGGAACTACAGGAATAACTCACCATATGGCCTTCCAGACATAAGTCCCTCCCTTTTAAGGATGAGCTCTAGCGTGTTCGCACACTCCACGTGCAGAGCCTGCCAGGAAGTCGGCACTGCGCTGCACTAATCACAGGCAGTAAGACATTTCCCGATCTCTGCAGCCGCACATCGTGACAATGTCTCACTGCCTGTGATTAGCGCAGCGCAGTGCCGACTTCCTGCACATGGAGTGTGCGAACACGCCGGAGTTCATCCTTACTCCCTTTCTGATGAATCCCCTGGTTCACATTAAATTGAATTACTAGCTTAATCCCCTAAAAGTTGTGTAGTTCTTCATAACTTTCTGTTACTTATGTTAAATTTTTGTTTTTCTTGTATTTTTCCCTTTGTACTGTACCACCAAATCCCTATACTCCAACTGCAGGTCCTGAACTTCTGTTCAATATTGGTACTAAGTATTGCATTATTGTCCTATTCCACGTATACCCTTTTTAAAATATTTTTACCTACAGGTAAGCCTATAATAAGGCTTACCTGTAGGTAAGATTAATATCTCCTAAACCTGCTTGGCTTAGGAGGTATTCACTTCACATGAAACCGCTGACGTTAGCGACGCATGTGATGTGAAGGTCCGGCTGAAGGTCCGGCGGACACTGCCGGACCTTGCCGTAAAGAAATCTCCCAAGCAAATGCGCGGGAGTGACGACATCGCAGCTCCAGCCACTCACAGCGCTGCAGCTGCAAACCCAGAGGACACGCCAAGGGGGAAATGTCAGCTCCCTTGGCGGTGACCAGAATGAGCTGCCGACGCCTCGTTCTAAGGTAAGCATTTCATAATGAGCTAGTATGCGGTGCATACTAGCTAATTATGCCTTTGCCTTACAGGTTTTTTTTTTTTATTTACTTTTTGTGCGGGTATACAACCGCTTTAATGAGAACTGACAAAGGTGATATGCTCTGTATTTGTAAACATGCTTATTGACCTACAATGTTGGCTAACCTGGTCTTTAAGTCA
The DNA here is from genome assembly GCA_037952925.1 of Lithobates clamitans. Taxonomy (NCBI): domain Eukaryota; kingdom Metazoa; phylum Chordata; class Amphibia; order Anura; family Ranidae; genus Lithobates; species Lithobates clamitans. The sequence goes on from JBBGZY010000901.1 coordinate 1,154,542, forward strand.
TTGAGTACACTTTTTGTTCTAACTTTTGGTATTCTATATGATTTGCCATGTGTCTTTTTTCTCTTTCACTAAAATCCAATAAAAAAAACAATTACAAAAAAACCCCACAACCCTCAGGATTGCCTGGATGATGACAGCTGCCAATTCAAAGAGGACCAGAGAAGAGTAGCAAATTGTAGTGTGGAGACAAGGTTGAGGCAGCCTGGAGGCCAGGACTGGAAGCAGACAAATTTAGTGAACAAACAAGAAGAACATCTGGGCAGGCAGCAAGTGAAAGAAAGAAAAAAAATACTCAAAAGACAGCTAGAACAACTACCTAAGGATAAGCCAAAAGTAGGCAGAGACACATGCCAAAAGAACAAGTCAAGTCATAATACATCATATCTGAGCACACAAAAGTAGCATAGTGTGTCAATATGCAAACACCTTTAATCAGGCACACAGAGTGTTCTGATCTTAGCTTAAGCTCTTAATTGAGGCTAGGTGTTCATCTGCAGCATGATTAAAGTATATCTCAGTGCTGCATATTGTCTACAAAGTGGTGAAAGTAAGAACATAGGACAGCAAGTCTAAGGCCCGCCATAGAGAGTTCGAATCACAGCCAAGATTCAAACTATGTATGGACAGGCTGAATGTACCAAGTTGATTGATCGATCAACTTGGGTACAACCAGCCTGGCAGATTTCACATGTGATTATCACTAGCGGCTGCCAGGAGAATACAATGGCTCAGCAGGAGGGATGAGGGAATTGAGGTTGCAGGAAAGAATGTCACTCCTTGTATGGCCTGTCTTAGCATTCCAGAAGGAGGACCTAATGCAGGAGAGGTAAGGTAACAGACTTGTGACCGGAAAGCAATGTGCAGCTGTTGGTGGATCATTACAAAACCATTGTGCTTCATTAATAATTTTTTATGTGGCGTCTGATGACTCAATAATGTCTAAGGCCAGCCATAGATGTTTTGAATCTCAGCCAGTTCAGTAAGAACTGGCCGAGATTCGAACCATGTATTGCCAGGCTGAATGTATCGATCAATGAACTTGGGTACAACCAACCTGCTGGATTTACTTGTAATTATTACTAGAGGTTGCTATGTCTGCTAGCAATAGACACTGTCTTTTCCCAGAGGGGATGGCTCCCTTTACTAAGACAATACAATGCTTACTTGAGAAAAGGTAGACAGGCACAGGCAGAATGAGAATGCATTCAAGGTACAATGTAGTATGCAGATAACCACATCAAGAAAGGTGGCGTAATTCAATGATTTTCTTGACTGGCTTAACTAGGCTGAATTTTCTCTGCCAATAACATTCAACTGCACTAAGTAAGGAAATGTACAGGAGAAAGGAGAAAGCCAAGCTCATCCAATGATTTCCCAAGTTAGGTAGCCTCAATATGTATTTTCTGTGTATCATGTAACCATTGATATTAGTTTACAAATAAGTAAATACATGTACCTGTTTTTTATGTGTTGTAGTGGTCCAATACATTTAAAACTTCCATTTACCATTATGGCAAGCCTTGTACATAAAGCTTCACATTCTTCCATGCTAGCAAGACACAATACAAGAAAGGAATGTTTTATGCAAATAGATAAATCATACTCATTATAATTAGTGATGGAGACAGAAGCATATTTAAAAGAATTAATAAACCAAAGAACAAAACTGTGATACATTGCATCCTATCAGTTCACAGATGTGGTGTCTGCTTTAGCTTTATTTTTTTATTTTTTTTAGACTAAGAACATTTTTAGCAAGAAGAGACTTTTTTGTCAGAAATGCAGTGTCCTTGAAACTTTCTGTGAGATAAACTAGGTGTAAAAACAATTTTATCTTTGGTGTATAAACTACTAATCCCCCCCCCCATGTCATGGAGGTAAACAAAGGTAGACATGTTTGAAATCCAGTCTGTGTGGCAACCATGCCTCTATTAATAATTACAGTGGAGTGAGCATCCTCATACCGAAACAGGAAAAGTGGAATGCATGGGCTTACCACTAGGGATGAGCCGAACACCCCCCTGTTCAGTTCGCACCAGAACTTGCGAACAGGCAAAAAATTTGTTCGAACATGCGAACACCGTTAAAGTCTATGGGACACGAACATGAATAATCAAAAGTGCTAATTTTCAAGGCTTATATGCAAGTTATTGTCATAAAAAGTGTTTGGGGACCTGGGTCCTGCCCCAGGGTACATGGATCAATGCAAAAAAAAGTTTTAAAAACTGACGTTTTTTCGGGAACAGTGATTTTAATAATGCTTAAAGTGAAATAAAAGTGTAATATCCCTTTAAATTTCATACCTGGGGGGTGTCTATAGTATGCCTGTAAAGGGGCGCATGTTTCCCGTGTTTAGAACAGTCTGACAGCAAAATGACATTTCAAAGGAAAAAAAGTCATTTAAAACTACTCGCGGCTATTAATGAATTGCCGGTCCGACAATACACATAAAAGTTCATTGATAAAAACGGCATGGGAATTCCGAACAAGGGAACCCCGAACCAAAATAAAAAAATAAAAAATAAGGGGGTCCCCCTAAATTCCATACCAGGTCCTTCAGGTCTGGTATGGATATTAAGGGGAACCCTGGCCAAAATTTAAAAAAATGGCATGGGGTCCCCCTCAAAATCCAAACCAGACCCTTCAGGTCTGGTATGGATTTTAAGGGGAACCCCGCACCAAAATTAAAAAAAAAAATGGCGTGGCTCACCGTAAAAATCCATACCAGACCCTTATCCGAGCACGCAACCTGGCAGGCCACAGGAAAAGAGGGGGGATGAGAGACCCCCCCCCTCCTGAACCATACCAGGCCACATGCCCTCAACATTGGGAGGGTGCTTTGGGGTAGCCCCCCAAAACACCTTGTCCCCATGTTGATGAGGACAAGGGCCTCATCCCCACAACCCTGGCCGGTGGTTGTGGGGGTCTGCGGGCAGGGGGCTTATCGGAATCTGGAAGCCCCCTTTAACAAGGGGACCCCCAGATACCGGCCCTCTCCCCTGTGTGAAATGGTAAGGGGGTACTTGTACCCCTACCATTTCACTAAAAAAGTGTCAAAAATGTTAAAAATGACAAGAGACAGTTTTTGACAATTCCTTTATTTAAATGCTTCTTCTTTCTTCTATCTTCTATCTTCCTTCGGTTTCTTCCTCCATCTTCTTCTTCTTCTGGTTCTTCTGGTTCTTCCTCCGGTGTTCTCGTCCGGCATCTTTCTAGCGGCGTCGGTGTCTTCTTCCCTTCTTCTCTGCGGGCCACTCCCCATTAATGATGGCATGGAGGGAGGCTCCTGCTCTTCTCTTCATCTTCTTCTCTTCATCTTCTTCTCTTCATCTTCTTTTCGGGCCGCTCCGCATCCATGATGGCATGGAGGGAGGCTCCCACTGTGTGACGCTTCTCCTCTTCTGATGGTTCTTAAATAATGGGGGGCGGGGCCACCCGGTGACCCTGCCCCCTTTGACGCACGGTGACTTGATGGGACTTCCCTGTGGCGTCACGGGGAATGCCACAGGGAAGTCTCGTCAAGTCCCCGTGCGTCAGAGGGGGCGGGGTCACCGGGTGGCCCCCCTGTTATATAAGAACCGTCAAAAGAGGAGAAGCGTCACACAGCGGGAGCCTCCCTCCATGCCATCATGGATGCGGAGCGGCCTGAAAAGAAGATGAAGAGAAGAAGATGAAGAGAAGAAGATAAAGAGAGGAGCGGGAGCCTCCCTCCATGCCATCATGGATGCGGAGCGGCCCGAGGAGAAGAAGGGAAGAAGACGCCAACGCCACAGAGGAAGATGCCGGACGAGAACACCGGAGGAAGAACCAGAAGAACCAGAAGAAGAAGAAGATGGAGGAAGAAACCGAAGGAAGATAGAAGATAGAAGAAAGAAGAAAGAAGAAGCATTTAAATAAAGGAATTGTCAAAAACTGTCTCTTGTCATTTTTAACATTTTTGAAACTTTTTTAGTGAAATGGTAGGGGTACAAGTACCCCCTTACCATTTCACACAGGGGGGAGGGCCGGGATCTGGGGGTCCCCTTGTTAAAGGGGGCTTCCAGATTCTGATAAGCCCCCCACCTGCAGACCCCCACAACCACCGGCCAGGGTTGTGGGGATGAGGCCCTTGTCCGCATTAACATGGGGACAAGGTGTTTTGGGGGGGTACCCAAAAGCACCCTCCCAATGTTGAGGGCATGTGGCCTGGTATGGTTCAGGACGGGGGGCGCTCTCTCGCCCCCCCTCTTTTCCTGCGGCCTGCCAGGTTGCATGCTCGGATAAGGGTCTGGTAAGAAAAAGTGTCAAAAAAAGTTACACCCAAGCAGGGCCAGGACAAGGGGTGGGCAGAGGAGACAACTGCCTTGGGTGCAATCTTCTGAGGTGAAAGGGGGGAGCAGCAGATTGTGAGCTGCTTTTTACATGAGGAGAAACTCTCCACCATATTGTCTGTCTGTCACACCACCCCGTGCCCTGAACTCTAGTATCACACTCTATAGCTAGTGTTTGGTAATACTTTCTAGTTATCAGTATTCAGCAAGTCTTATAGGACCACAGACCAGCACAGCTACATTACTTTCCAGGATCAGTAGAAATCTTTATTGGACATTGGGATTTTTGCTTTGCTTGCAAAAAATGATGAGGATCTGTTGGAATGAAATGTCCATGCCACATATTCTTTAATTTGAGTTACAGATGTCTGAAAATTTCTCTGCAGTGACTCACAGTATAAATCACCTTGGAATATCTGTATGTAGATGCTAATATATTACAAGAAATTTGGCATTTAGGCTGAGTATGGCCTCTTTTGCATGAAGAGTCCAATCAGGTCCCCCTGTCAGGCAGGCCTGATCAGACGGTCCATTCACCCCTATGGACTGGCAATTGTAAATGATCTTGTGTTCATATACACCTGCCTACCCCCAATCTGATCCAGTCTGCTAGAAAAAAAACAGAAGTGGATCCCTCCTCAGTCTAGGCCAGGGGTCTCCAAACTACAGCCGTCCAGCTGTTGAGTATGATAGGAATTGTAGTTCCTGAACAACTGGAGGGCCATAGTTTGGAGACCCCTGGTCTAAGCGGATCAGATCAGAGGGCAGTCGAGCATAAACAGACAGTCTGTTTACACCCGCCATTCCATAGAGCAGAGTGGGGTCCACAGTGTCCACTCTGCATAAACTGAAGGGACCCAGACCTGTCATCTGTTTGCTCTGCTCTGATCAGCAGTGGATCTGTGGACAGATCCCTGCTGATTTAATCACAGTCTGTCCCATGTGAAAGGGGCCTAAAGACACAAAATTTAGCCCCAGAGCTCTCCTCTCCCCCTGATAGTCACCCTCCCTCCCCCTGTTTAAAAATCAGCTGGTTCAGCAGAGACCTGCTGAATTCCAATCTGTTTGTAGTCCTACAAATTTGACAGAAGTCAACTGTTAAACAGTCCTTCTGTCAAACAGTCCTGTTTAAAAACCTCCTTCAATCAGTGGCTTGCAGCCAATCAACCGCAACCACTGATCAGTGTATTCTGACAGAATACAATAAAACATTCCCCTCACTTTTGTGGATATGGGAATCTATTAGTTTTTTCCTTCAACCCACTGGTTGAAGAAAGAGCCTAGCTTTAGTTAAATGCATTCCACAGAGCCCCCACCCCCCTTCATACCACAACATCAGTCCTCCAAAAGGTGGGTACAAACTGATTGAAATTCAGCCAGTTCTGTAGGGACCAGCGAAATTTCAATCTGTGTGTGGCTCTTACAGAAATCAAACAGTCGATTGATTTCTGTAAAACGGCCATGCTTGAAAACTTTGATTTGGTCAGTGGCTGCTGCAATGATCAGTATATGCTGACAGCAGGTGAACCTTGCTCTCAGAATACAAGGGCACAGTGGGGGGGGGGGGTTCCTCTATCCCCCTTGCTTGTGTAGATGAGTGAATTTGTCTTTTTTCCTTCTGCCCACCAGCTGAACAAAAAAAAAAAAAACTAACCATGTATACTCGGCTTTAGACTGACACCAGCAATGTGGAGACATTTATTTTCCTTCCAATGATACAATCAGTCCGGGGACATGTTTTCCTTTTAGTGACCCCAACCATGCACGGGATTTTTTTCCTCTCATGGATGCTTTGGCATTTTTTTCTACACTGTTAGCCCCATATTTTACTGCAGGATAGAACATGTACCACTTTTAAATTCATATGTTACATATATGTTGTGGAGGTGTGCTACACACATCCCTATAAACCCCAAATCCCTACACCACCTGGGGTAGGGGTAGGGGGCACAGTTTGGCATCTTCGCCCTGGGCACCAAATGACCATGTCCCGGTACTGCATCCAAGCACTTAAAAACCCCCCCTAAATAATTGTGAGCCTGCCCCAACCCCACATTTATGCACACATGAACATAAACAGACCTGTTGGGGGCACCTACATACAAAAACTATGCTTGTCACACCACTGGAGTGTGAGCAATAATTCTATGGCTAATTTAAGGTTAACTCTAAAGTGATGACCTGTAGGGGCTTCTAAAGCATTGTCCATGGAAGATGTAGGGTACTGAATTTCATTGCCATCTTGCATGCAAGCCCAATTTCAAACTTGACATGTCTGGTATCTATTTAATCGGTGCATTTTTAACTTTTATGTTTTACTAAAAGTTCAGGTAATATTTTGTTTGTGTGCCCTAAAATTTACTTTAGTGTATTTTTTACTAAAAGTGGCTCTGGTGGAGAAAGGGTTTAGTATGCACTTTTTTTAAGTTTTGAAAATTGTTATAACTTCACCACTTTTAAAGTACTGTACCTGTGAGTGGTAAAGACTACTGCACAACCATCATGAGCTTCTTTTTTGATAGCTTCCCAAAGGTGACGTTTGGACCATGGATCCATTCCAGAACTGGGCTCATCCTAAAGAATATTTTCACATATAAGGATACCTCACAAATCCAGCTATCTGTCTAAAACCAATATTGTTTACATATAAAACTCTTTTTAGTTAAATGTATGCTTTTGTTGATATACATAATTTCCTGTGCTGAAACAGGTCACACATTTTCTAAGACAGGTGCCAATTTAATGGTTACAACCCTCTTACTAAGTTCAGAATTACATTACATCTATAGCTGAAAGTAATTCAGAAAAAAAAAAACCTTTCATGTATCTTTTTTATTGTGTCCTCTAAAGGACGGCTAGTCAAAAAAATAACTCCCATTTTTTTTTTTTGCAGCAACTTAAAATGCCATACCAGAAACTACCATTTAAAGTGAATCTTTACCTATTTCTAAAACATCCTCCCTCCTGCCTCCTCAGCCACCAAATGGGTGCGCACAGGGTGTGCCGGATGTGCACAGGCACACCCTAATCACCCTGTGCAGCACAGATTCCCCCTACTGCCCTGGCTCCCCACTCCTTCCCTCTGCAGCACTTCTGGCTTCCCTCCTCTCCTGCCGGCTGTTGCTGCGGAGATGTTTTAGGATGAGTGAGGGAAGGGGTCGGTAAATATGTATTTATCAGCCCCTTGCCTTTCTGAATGAACATGGTGAGTGATGTGAGTAGTAGTGGTGAGTAGTGCGTGTTTGAGCTTTGGGGTGCACACCCTAATGCAATAGGCTGCGCACACCTATGACATCCACCCTCCCCCCATAAGCAATTGAAGAAAATGTTATTATTTCATACTGTAAACTACAACCTTTTCTTTTTTTACAGCTATACCTCCTTAACTGGACAAAAATGAATTACCTGGCCTCCGCTGCCTCTCTGGATGTCTATATCACACATCCAAGGAGGTAGTGTTTCAGATTCCATGGACGCACAGACATACTGTGGGTCTCTGCCAGGTCCCAGGAATGGGCCAATGTTTTCTCTCGTAACATCCCTTGTTTTTTAACAATTCCAGATCCTACATCCACTTTAACCAATGTATTGACAGAGCATGTTTAAAAGACATACGACAATAATTTCTAAACTTTGGCACCAAATTTAAATTTGCATGCTGTTTTTTCCATAAATACTGTATGTGGAGAAAATACATAAAATTGCATGACAAATGAACTACCTGTTCCAAGGCTGTTGGGAATCAGAATATTAATCTAGCTTACCATACTTCCCTATTCATCATTGTGAAAATATCCCACTCTGGAAACAATAGTCTTTCTTGTTTTCTTATCGGGTCAGACACAAATTGCTCCACACTGACCATTTGAGATTTGGGAATAAGTCTTTTTAAGGATGTACCAACAATAAAAAAGCAATGAATTCACTGCTTTAAAAATATACACACTTATTACTAACAGGAAATTCTAATCCTTTGGTTTCACAATCTATAAAATATGTAAACAAACATTTATTTTTTTTGGTACATTACTATATACAAAAATTTCTTATCGTCACGTGTGTACACCATTGACTGAACAGCTAGGATAAAGATTGCATTCTATTTTTTTTTTATTGTCTCCTCCTAGATAAATTCAGTCCTAATGCTCAGCAAGCACATACTTGCATGCTAGCACTAGCACCTTTAAAAGAGTAACCACATTTACGTACATCATTTTTCCTCCCCCAACAGACATATACTGCACCCCTGGCTATAAATCCCTGCTGTAAACTGATAATTTTACCAGAAGCAATATCTGTGGCTTCCCAATCAGTGCTATAGCCATCGACAGTTTTCTTTTAGTGCCTCTGCTGTAGGTACCAACCAATTTATCTATGTGGTCACCAAAATCTAAACGGTGAGCTAAAGCACTCGATACCTGCAAAACAAAAAGCACAGGAATATGCTTAGAATACAAATACGTATATATATATATATATATATATATATATATATATATATATATATATATATACACACACACACACACACACCTACAGTATAGTGTTAACCCCTTTGTAATAGTATTGAACACATATTTACAGTCATTGTTAAGCCTTTCCCGAAGCACTTCAAATAGTAAAATCAGATAGTTTCAGAGCTGCATCTGATTTTACTAGGAAGCTTAAAGATTACTGTTACAATGTGATCCAAAACCATGCTACCAAAAATGTCAACACATTTCTCATCCTTGTGAGAAGTGCTGTAATATAATCATGGTCAAGTCACACAGGTTAGACAAACACACACTCATTAGCTGGTTCAGTACTAATGATGAGCAAAACTGCCCAGGTTAGATTCCCTGGAAATTTTGACAAACCCATCAAAAAAATATCAGCAAATTGCAAATTTTAATGCAAACACTACTTAAAATCAGTTCAGTCCAAGTCCGAGGTTAATAGTTAAGGGCTTTACAAACAAAGGGAATAGAAAGCTGAACACTGCTTGGGGGATTGGGGGGGGGGGGGCGCTGGCTCAGCCTCTTAGTGCACTCCAGTGAGAGCTGAAGGGGCAGAGCAGAGATGTGATTGTGGAGTATGGAGTCTGATCTCACCTAGCACAACATGTGAAATAAATGACATTGGGAAAGCAGCAATTCTTGAAATTATATGCTTCAGAGATACCTTTAAGCTCTATGGTGGTTACAGAACAGTACAATTTTCTGGGACAGCATCAATTACATCACATTCTACCATCACATGTATGTTTAATACATTTTTATAATTCTTTATAAATCCTTGGATTACATAAGGCAGCAGAAAAGCCACGGTCAAATTAACTAAAACTTGATAAACAACATTTTTTTTAGGTAGTTAAATAGTAGGCCAGAATTTTAGCAATTACCAAACAGTGGCAAAACAAGTTTTATAGCATTTTAGTGCAGCACCACATTGTATTGTCTTTAGAGTTGAATATTAACACACACAGAGTGCATAAAAATACCTAAAAACAACAGCCCCACATTCCAGAGATGTGGCGATTTTTAGGAAGAAATAGAAATTACAGAACCATATTTTAGAGACAATAATCAGAAATACAGTATAACAACATGGCTGAAGAGTAAAGTATTTAAGCATTTGATTGGATAATATTAAGAAATGTATAGCTATTAGGGATGAGCCAAACACTTCCCGGTTCGTTTTGCAGCAGAACATGCGAACAGGCAAAAAATGTGTGCGCACATGCGAACACCGTTAAAGAACAGCAGTATATATACTATACGACCTGCCTTATATACTCTGCAGAAAAAATTGGGCCTTTGGTGGTGGTGGTGCCACAACACTGTAACTCCTCACAGTTACTCTTGTTGGACGCAGGAATGGGCCCTGCTGTTAAATATATCAAAAATTGTAATTACATGGCCCTTATAAAAAGGGGCAGAAAAATTGGGCCTTGGGTGGTGCCCTAAATCAAAAATATTGAGGAATAGGATAGTCAGCATAGGCATTCTTCAAGGGATCCCACATCTATAGAAAATTCAATCAGTTACATTAGCATCAGGTGCTTGATAGCTGCTGATCCAAGACTGATTCATTTTCATGAATGTGAGCCTATCAATGGAGTCTGTGGACAGGCGTACACTTTGATCCGTTACAAACCCTCCAGCAGCACTGAATGTGCATTCAGAAAGCATGCTGGATGCAGGACAGGCCAGTAGCTCACTTGCATATTGAGCAAGTTCTGGCTAGTGATCCATCCTCAAGACCCAGTAACCCAATGGATGCTCTGTTGGAAAGGTCTCCAAGTCTACTCTTGCCCCTAGATATTCCTGCACCATATAATGCAGACGCTTTCGATGGTTGATTGAACCGATCAGACCTTGGTGCTGAGGTCTGAAAAATTGTGTAAAGGCATCGGTCAGCTGGCTACCTTCTCAACCGCTCTTCCATTGACTGAAACAAGCCTCAGCAACATGTTGTCCAACACCAGGAAATGGTAACCTCCTAGGGTCTGGAAATGCCTTACACAAACCTTTCTTCAAGGCCTCCGAAGATGTTTCATACTCTGCTCCCTCATGCGAAGGCAGAATGAGTTCTGCAATTTTACCCTTGTGACGTGGATCAAGAAGGGTTGCCAGCCAGGATCCCACTACTTGATACCACAAATCCTAGGGTCCTTTTGCAGGCTTTGCTGAATCAGGGAGGCCATGCAGCAAAAGTTTGCAGAAGCATTCGATTCTGAGTCCTCAGGGTCACTAAGGATCACATTATCCATAACTACCTCCTCCCAGCCACATACAACTCCTTGGGTTTCTGGGGATTGAAAACCATCCCATGAAGACTGCTGCTCAGTGTCATCCTCTACATCCATGCTGACACAATCCTCCTCCTTCTCCTCCTCTTCTTCCTGTGTGTTTGGTGGGCCTGCAGGAATGCTATCTGGATAAAGGGGGCCTTGAGAGGAAAGGAAGTCCTCTTCTTCCTCCTGCTGTTCTGCCTCAAGTGCCCTGTCCATGATTCCATGAAGCGTGTGCTCCAGCAGGAAGAATAGAAGGACAGTGTCACTGATGCATGCATTGTCGCTGCTCATCATCCTTGTGGCCTCCTCAAATGGTGACAGGATAGTGCATGCATGCTTGATCAGTAGTCACCGGTGTGGTGAAAAGAAGCCAAGCTCCCCTCACCCTGTCCCGGTGCCATACTCGCACAGGTACTCAATGATGGCCCTCTGCTGTGTGTGCAGACACTGCAGCATTGTCAACGTTGAGTTCCACCTGGTGGGCATGTCACAAATGGTGGTTGGTGAGCAGGTTGCATTCCCTTTAAATGTCAGCCAGCCGAGCACTAGAATTGTATGACCAGTGGAAATGACCACAGACTTTTCTGGCCTGCCTCAGGAGATCTTGTAAGCCTGGGTACCTGGTCAAGAACTGCTGCACCACCAAATTTAGGACATGTGCCAAACATGGAACATGGGTCAAGTGTCCCTGTTGGAGGGCAAAGAGAAGGTTAGTGCCATTGTCACATACATCCTATTCCTGGCTTAAGCTGGCGTGGCGTCAGCCACCTCTGAACCTGCCCCTGCAGAGCTGACAGAATCTCTGCCCCAGTGTGGCTCCTGTCCCCTAGGCAGACCAACTCAAGCACCGCATGGCATCTTTTAGCCTGACTGCTTGCGTAGCCCATTGATTGATTACGGAGCACTGCTGGTTCAGAGGACAAATCTGCAGAAGAGGCCATAGAAGAGAAAGAAACGGAGGGGTGGAGGTGAGAGCTGCGGCAGAAACACCACTATCATTTTGGAGGCGTGGTGGCGGAACAAGCTCCAACAACACTGAACCCTGTCCTGCATCTTACCCAGCTGCCAACAGAGTTATCCAGTGTGCCATAAAGGAAAGGTACCGTCCCTGCCCATGCCTGCTGGACCATGAGTCAGTGATAATATGAACCTTACTGCTGACTGCCCTGTCCTGTGAGGCCAAAACATTGCCTTCCACATGCCGGTAGAGAGCCAGAATGGCCTTCCGTGAAAAGAAACAGCGTTTTGGAACCTGCCACTGAGGTACAGCACAATCCACAAATTCACAAAAGGGGCAGAGTCTACCAGCTGAAAAGGCAGCAGTTGCAGTGCTAGTAATTTGGACAAACTGGCATTTAGATGCTGAGCATGTGGATGGCTAAGACCGAATTTCTTTTAATGGTTCAGCAACTGGGGTAGGAAATGTGCCTGCTAAAATCAATTGGTGGTGTACTGCTAGCAGATTGGCTGCAAGTACTTGGGACACCTATTGCTATACCTTCATTCCTCTCAGTGCAGGTTTTTGAGAGTACTGGAGGTAGAGTAGGGTTGGAGATCCCAGATGAGAAGCAAGGAGAAGTCTGCCTTTTTCTATGATGTGAGTCTTTCAAGTGCTGTTGCCAACGGACTGCATGGCAGGTCATTATATGTCTGGACAAGCATGTGGTGCCCAAGTGGCTGCTGTTCTGGCCACGCTTGATCTGCTTCAGACATAGGTTGCAAACAGCAATGGTGCAATCTGCAGCACACATGTCAAAAAAGGCCCACACCAAGGAACTTTTAAAGGTCAGCAGGGATTCAGTAGCGCCCTGCACCTGCGGAGCTCTGCGGTGTGATGCAATAGGGTGGCTGCCCTTAAGCTGCCCCTTAGAGGACATCCTGCCTCGTTGGAGTTGTGCCTCCTCCTCCTCTCAGGCACCCAAGTACAGTCAGTGACCTCATCATCCCCTCCCTCCTCGTCACTGGAGCAAACTTGGCAGTATAAAGTAATCCAAAATAGGACTAAATCATTGCACTAGACAGCGCTAGTGTTGAGCAATTGAAATATGTGGCCAACAACACATGCAAAGGAAAATCAAATGACAGAAAAGTCCCTTAATAGAAAGTCCCTTATAAAGGGTAGTGATGTAAAGTTCAGGGTGTAGTCCAAAACATAAAAATCAGGTGATCATGAAAACAATCCTCCGCATGCACCTTCCACCGATCACTACGAACTCCACCCGGTGCAAAACACTCTCCCCCTAGGGGGTTAAACTCACCAGAAAGGCATTCAGAATAATCACTCTTTATCAGCAGTTGTTAACATCACTCCATGCAGGGTCACAGATTTGCAGGGCTCATATTGAATCAAGAAACAGAGAAAAAAGTGCACATAGCGTAATCCCGTTTATTGACAGAAACCCCTTCCACATAAAAAGCAACCCCCCTTCAATAAAAATACGTACATCAAATAAGAAAAAAAAAAGCAATCAATCAGACAGGCAGGTAGTGTAAGTGTGTAAACTTCACCAAGAGACGCCAGCGCCGCTACACAGGAGATGATAGATACTTCCTGGTTGTGCAGTTGGCTCAGGTGTAGCGGCGCTGGCGTCTCTTGGTGAAGTTTATACACTTACACTACCTGCCTGTCTGATTGATTGCTTTCTTTTTTCTTATTTGATGTACGTACTTTTATTGAAGGGGGGTTGCTGTCTTTTTATGTGGAAGGGGTTTCTGTCAATAAACGGGATTACGCTATGTGCACTTTTTTCTCCATTTCAATATGAGCCCTGCAAATCTGTGACCCTGCATGGAGTGATGTTAACAACTGCTGATAAAGAGTGATTATTCTGAATGCCTTATTACTCCCCATTTCTGGTGAGTTTAACCCCCTAGGGGGAGAGTGTTTTGCACCGGGTGGAGTTCGTAGTGATTGGTGGAAGGTGCATGTGGAGGATTGTTTTCATGATCACCTGATTTTTATGTTTTGGACTACACCCTGAACTTTACATCACTACCCTTTATAAGGGACTTTCTATTAAGGGACTTTTCTGTCATTTGATTTTCCTTTGCATGTGTTGTTGGCCACATATTTCAATTGCTCAACACTAGCGCTGTCTAGTGCGATGATTTAGTCCTATTTTGGATTACTTTATAACACAGTTTTCACTTTGATGTATTTGATTTGAGACAGCTGCTTTGCACTTTCTTTTTAGGTCTCCTCTCTGCTTGATAGGCAAAGTGGAGGTCTATTTCATTTATGTATATATGATTTTATAGTCGCATATTGATGCCTATCCACATGTATGCATTTTTTAATATTTAATAAGATTTTTTTATATTTTGTATTTTTATCTACATTTTGGATCAGTATAGTGACCTGGCGCTGAGTAGTGTTTCTGCAGGTCTGGTGAAACACTTTTTATTTTATAAACTTGGCAGTATGCTGCAGCTGGGGGAACATGACTGCCAGTTTCTTGTTCTTCTGTGGCAACCCCTCTTTAGGCACATGTTACTCCCTTCCTCAACCTGAGAACCAACATCGGAGCCTTAAAATTGCTGCGCATCCTCCAGCAGCATATAACCAACACTGTGGTCGAATAATTCTGGGGACTCCTCCATGCATGATGGTGGGGCTACGGAAGGAGTGACTGTGGCCAAGGAGCCGGTGGAATAGGCCACTTTGGCAGCTGCGTTGGAAGGCAAACTACTCTGAGCCTGGGTGACAGAGGATGAGGAGGATGAGGGCGGTTTCGTTATCCACTCCACCAACTCTTCTGCATGTTTTCTTTCCCAATAACACGGCCAGCGGCAGAAAAAAAGGACAAGCGTGCCCCATGGCCACCTGCAGAGGAGGCACCATGTCCACGAACACCACTGTTGACTGTAGACGCAGAGGCTGCTTGCCCTCTTTTAATGGCCTGTGAGCATCTGCCTCTCCTTTGTGGCCTTCCGGACATGATGTATTTTTTGTTTTGCAACACCACACTACACTGTATTATATACTGTGTACACCGCCTGAAGTGTATTAGACACTATACACCACCAAATGCACTGTAGATATAGACTACACTGGATGTTACACTGGATGCAGAGTGAGTATATATTTTATATATATATATATATATATATATAAATATATATATATATATATATATAAAAATATATATACACATACATATACACTAGACTGCTTTATGATTTCTTGGCCATTTTTCAGAGAATATGAATGATAACACAAAAACTTTTCTTTCACTCATGGTTAGTGTTTGGCTGAAGCCATTTATTATCAATCAACTGTGTTTAATCTTTTTAAATCATAATGACAACAGAAACTACCTGTAACGGACCCCCTCTTCACACTCCGCTTGAGTGCTTCCGTTAGTACACTGCTTCCTCCGATCTGGACCTTCAGATATCAGATTTTTACAGTCCATATATTGTAATCAAGATCCAGATGAGACTAGCTCAGTTACACAGCTTTAACATGGACTGTTTATTTTGAGATCTCATACAAATATATACACCAGAATGACAATACAAACTGTAACCAGAAACCTAATTAACATAAGCTAGTTTACTAATCAATTACCCAGACTTGGTGACTCAGAGATATGACCTTTTAGGGCAGTTTTGCCGTCTCCTAACTCACAAAACTCTCCTAACTGAAAAATGGCCCAAAAAATCATAAATTCTTCCAGGGTATGTAAACTTATGAGCACAACTGTGCATATTAACCACTTGACCACTGGGCACTTAAACTCCCTTAATAACCAGACCAATTTTCAGCTTTTGGTGCTCTCACACTTTGAATGACAATTACTCAGTTATGCAATACTGTACCCAAATGAAATTTTTGTCCTTTTTTTCACACAAATAGAGCTTTCTTTTGGTGGTATTTAATCACTGCTGGGTTCTTTATTTTTTGCGCTATAAAAGAAAAAAGACCGAAAATTCTGTAAAAAAATTCATTTTTCTTCGTTTCTGTTATAAAATTTTGCAAATTAGTAATTTTTTTTTTCATATATTTTGGCCAAAATTTATACCGCTACATATCTTTGGTAAAAATAACCCAAATCGGTGTATATTATTTGGTCTTTGCGAAAGTTATAGAGTCCACAAGCTATGGTGCCAATCTCTGAAAATTGATCACACCTGAAGTACTGATGGCCTATCTAACTTCTTGAGACCCTAACATGCCAGAAAAGTACAAATACCCCCTAAATGACCCCTTTTTGGAAAGAATACATTCCAAGGTATTTAGAAAGATGCATAATGAGTTTTTTGAAGTTGTTATTTTTTCCCACAATTCTTTGCAAAATCAAGATTTTTTTTTTCTTTTTTCTTTTCCACAAAATTGTCATATTAGCAGGTTATTTCTCACACACAGCATATGCATACCACAAATTACACCCCAAAACACATTCTGATATTACTCCCGAGTACGGTGATACCACATGTGTGAGACTTTTACACAGCATGGCCACATACAGAGGCCCAACATGCACGGAACACCTTCAGGCGTTCTGGAGCACCCAGACCAATTCTGACATTTCTCTCCTACATGTAAAAATCATAACTTATTTGCTAGACAATTACATTACATAGAACCCCAAAACATTATATATGTTTTTTTAGCAAAGACCCTAGAGAATACAATGGCGGTCATTGCAACTTTTTATCTCGCACGGTATTTGCGCAGCAATTTTTCGGAGGCGTATTTAAAAAAAAAAAAAAAACAGTAAAGTTAGCCCAATGTTTTTGCATAATGTGAAAGATGAAGTTATGCCGAGTAAATAGATACCTAACATGTCACCCTTCAAAATTGCACACGCTCGTGGAATGGCGCCAAACTTCGCTTCTTAAAAAGCCCCATAGGAGACGCTTTAAAAAATTTTACTGGTTACATGTTGTGAGTTACAGAGGAGGTCTAGGGCCAAAATTATTGCTCTTGCTCTACCGATCACAGCAATACCTCACATGTGTGGTTTGAACACCATTTTCATATGTGGGCGGGACTTACATACTGTATGCGTTCGCTTCTGCATCATGCGAGCACACGGGGACACGGGGGGAAATATTTTTTTTTTATTTTTTTTTTTATTGTTCATTTTACTTTATTTATTTTGGTTTTAAGCTTTTTTCCAAAAAATACATTTTTTGATCACTTTTATTCCTATTACAAGGAATGTAAACATCCCTTGTAATCGGAATATGGCATGACAGGTCCTCTTCACAGTAATATATGGGGTCAATAAGACCCCACATCTCACCTCTAGGATGGGAATCCTAAAATAAAAAAATAAAAAAAAAGATCCTGGCTTCAATCGTAGCGGTGAGTCAGTAGAAGCACCTGAGGGTGGCGTGAGGGGGGACGTCCCCTCTCGCCTCCCGTAAGAATGATCAAGCAGCAGAACAGCCGCTATGATCATTCTCATGGTGTAGGGAATCGCTGGCTGAAAAAGCTGATATCTGAATGATGCCTGTAGCTGCACCCATCATTCAGATATCCCTGCACAAATTCAAGGACGTCATGTGACGGCTGGGGGGCGGGAAGTGGTTAAAACACATTTTTTTTTAACACAAAGTTGTCCATTTATACAATATTTCTAACACATAGCATGTACATACCAAAAATGACACCCTAAAATAGATTTACCTACTCCTCCTGAGTACGGCGATATCACATGTGTGAGACTTCCACAGCCTGGCCACATATAGAGGCCGAGTACATCCGAGCATGGCAGAGTATGGCTGAGTATAGCCGAGCATGGCTGGGTATGGCTGAGCATGGCAAAGTATGGCTGGGTATCACCGAGTATTGCAGAGTATTGCGGGGTATGGCAGAGTATTGGGGGGTATGGCAGAGTATGGCGGGGTATGACAGAGTATGGCAGGGTATTGCAGAGTATGGCAGGGTATTGCAGGGTATTGCAAGGTATTGCAGGGCATTGCAGAGTATTTCAGAGTATTGCGGGGTATTGCGGGGTATTGCAGAGTATTGCGGGATATTGTGGGGTATTGCAGGGCATTGCAGAGTATTGCAGAGTATTGCGGGGAATTGCAGAGTATTGCAGGGCATTGCAGAGTATTGCAGGGCATTGCAGAGTATTGCAGAGTATTGAGGGGTATTGCAGAGTATTGAGGGGTATTGCAGAGTATTGCGGGGTATTGCAGAGTATTGCGGGGTATTGCAGAGTATTGCGGGGTATTGCAGAGTATTGCCGGGCATTGCAGAGTATTGTGGGGCATTGCAGAGTATTTCAGAGTATTGCGGGGTATTGCAGAGTATTGCGGGGTATTGCAGAGTATTGCGGGGTATTGCAGAGTATTGCGGGATATTGTGGGGTATTGCAGGGCATTGCAGAGTATTGCAGAGTATTGCGGGGCATTGCAGAGTATTGCAGGGCATTGCAGAGTATTGCAGAGTATTGAGGGGTATTGCAGAGTATTGAGGGGTATTGCAGAGTATTGCGGGGTATTGCAGAGTATTGCGGGGTATTGCAGAGTATTGCGGGGTATTGCAGAGTATTGCGGGGCATTGCAGAGTATTGTGGGGCATTGCAGATTATTGCAGGGTATTGTGGGGCATTGCAGAGCATTGCAGGGTATTGTGGGGCATTGCAGAGTATTGCATAGGGAATTGCAGAGTATTGCAGAGTATTACACAGGGAATTGCAGATTATTGCAGAGTATTGCACAGGGAATTGCAGAGTATTGCAGAGTAGTACTGGGTATTTCTGAATGGGGGGATGGCTGAGCATGGAGGGATGGATGGATGTGACTGCACATGTCACTGAGCAGCACTGTGGACACTACACATCCAGCCCACAGCGCTGCTCCCATCCGATCCCTCCCCCTCTGTATCGATCGGTACAGAGAGGGGAGAGAGGAACCGGCGTCATGAAATGACGCCGGTTTGTTTACATGTGTTCGCTCCGTCATTTGACGGAGTGATCACATGGTAAACGGCCGCGATCAGTGGCCGTTTACTGTGATCCAGAGGACCCGGCGGTCACAGATGTTCCCGTGTGCAGTTTTCATGTACTATGATGTGATCCCAGAGTTATCCATCATTTGGCTATGGGCATGTGGTATTGCATCCCATTGAAGTCAATGTGGACCAAATTATTTTCGTTTCCATTGACTTCAATGGGAAAACTTGCTTTGATATGCTAGTACATTGAATTACGAGCATACTCCAGGAACGGATTGCTAAAATGAAGAGTATATATATATATATATATATATATATATATATATATATTAGACTGACTGTATATGTTCAGGTATATCAAATACACTGTCACTAACTGAATACAGAATAACCTGCCTGCTTAATCAAACTCAAGCTATCTCTCTGTCCACGCCAATAACACTACACACAGCCGCTATTTAAGCAGTCTTATATAGTGTGGGGCGTGGACATAGTTCCCCTGAGCCATGATTGAACAAAGGCACCCTACCTTTGGCCAATTATGGCTCTCTCAGCAAAGCGTGCTGTGATTGGCCAAAGCATGTAGGTCATATGCATGCTTTGGCCAATCATCATACAGCAATGCACTGCAGTCTCGCAGTGCATTATGGGGCGTTCTGTGGCGCTCAAATTTCCTGTGAACGCCCATATGTTTGGTTCATTTTACAACCAATGAACACCCAATGTTCGAGTTGAACTCACGCTCGACTCAAACTGCTGGCTCATACCTAATAGCTAACTTAAAAAAAAAAAGGATTATTTTTTTCTTTGATAATAGAAATAGAAATCAGGAGATATCCATACACATTTACAATTAAATGGAAGCCTAATTTGCCCTGAAAAAATTCATCTGGATACACTAAGTAGTTTCAATATGTGCAGTTTTACTAACACATGTTAAAGTTGCAAAATTGTGATTCATTTTACCCTCCATCATGAAGGGGTTGAAGGACATTACCCAGCCTCTTTGTTTACAAACAGAACATAGCCGGCTGAGGAAAGTAATTTAGCACCAATATATTTTGAAGTGTAATTTTTGAAGTAGTGCACCCTACCTGATGCACCATTTATCCTGCGAGTTTAATGGCAACCAAGTGTGTCAATTAAAGTGAACAAGAAGGTTTTTTACCTTACTGGCAAAACAATCTTCTACATGTAGCTTCCCCTGTAGCCCCCCCCCCAAATACATACCTGAGCCCAATCTCGATCCTGCAATGGGCTTTGGCTTGGAGGCTTTCTCAGCTCTCTCACTCCTCATTAGCTCAGATACAGCAACAGGAGCAAATGGCCAGTGATGAGGAAGCAAGGGGTATGGCCTAGTCTCACTCTGTGTATCTTTTGGACATACAGACCAGGACTAGGGAGCAAGTATTTGTATATGGGGGCACTTGGTGGGGGGAGGAGCCAGGAGGACTGATGGGGGACCCCAGAAGAGGAGGATCAGGGCTGCTCTGTGCAGGACCAGTGCACCAAGCAGGTAAGTATAACAATTTTGGTATTTTAAATCAAATATAAAAGAACCTTTAATGTCACTTTAAATGAATTGTGTACCTTTTAAAAGACCTGTTTCCCACCAAATGGCATTTCTTTAAAAAAATGTTTTTTTGTATGAATACACTAGTTCACCATGGCAATGTTCATGTACCATACCTTTTTTTTCCAACTATAGCTTTCAAACTGCCTAGAAAAATGAACAAGGTTTGGCTCGCATAGTCTTTAAAAATATACTTGAGAAATGATTCGTCTGATTCTGTTAAACCATTATTTAACCACTTCAATAAAAGGCACTTATGCACCTTCCCGCCCAGACTAATTTTCAGCTTTCAGCGCTCTCACACTTTGAATGACAATTACTCAGTCATGCTACACTGTATCCAAACCACATTTTTATAATTTTCTTCTCAAAAATAGAGCTTTCTTTTGGTGGTATTTAATCACCACTGGGTTTTTTATTTTTTTGCGATATAAGCAAAAAAACAGCAAAAATTTAAAAAAAAACACACTTTGTAAAAGTTTGCAAATAAGTAATTTTTCTTCATAAATTTGTGGCAAAATTTATACTGCTACATATCTTTGGTAAAAATAACCCAAATAAATGTATATTATTTGGTCTTTATGAAAGTTATAGTCTACAAACTGTGGTGCCAATCACTGAAAAATGATCACATCTGATCACACCTGATGTACTGAAGGCTTATCTCATTTCTTGAGACACTAACAAGCCAGGAAAGTACAAATACCCCCCAAATGACCCCTTTTTGCAAAGTAGGCAGTCCAAGGTATTTACTAAGAGGCATGGTGAGTTTTTTGAGCTTGTAATTTTTTCCCACAATTCTTGGGAAAAGTAGCACTTTCCGGCATTCTACAAACATAAATTGCACATATCCTTTCTCAACCACCTATTACACTTTTGAAGGCCCTGAAGCACAAGGACAATGGAATTGTCCACAAAATGACCTCATTTTGGAAACAAACACCCCAACGTATAATCTATGAGGCATGATGAGTCTTTTGAAAGGTTAATTTTTTTCCAGAAGTTTTTGGAAAATGTGGGAAAAAAATGAAAATGCATTTTTTTTACACAAAGCTGTCATACATAGTATGTACATAGCAAAAATGACACCCCAAAATACATTCTGCTACTACTCCTGAGTATGGCAATACCACACGTTTGAAGACGTTTACACAGCCTAGCATCCAAGTAGCACCTCCAGGGATTCTAGCAGAATTGTTTACACATATCATTTTCTGACTACCGATCACATTTGTGAAGGCCCTTTATATTTCTAACACATAGCAGGTACATACCAAATAACAAAAGATTACCTGTGGTTTCAGAAGTGCAGCGGTCCACAAAGGAGAGCATTGGTCCAGGCAGCAGGCAGGAATTAGGTCAGCGACAGCAAAAGCAATCATCCAGGCAGCAGGCAGGAATACTGTCCATAGTTCATACAAGCAGAGATACTGTCAGCACAGCCATAGCACAGCCATAGCACAGCCAAAGCACAGGTCCAGGTAGCAGGCAGAGGTGTCCTAGCAGAAATACTGTCCAAAGTCAGTAGAGGCAGCAGGCAGATATATGGTCAACACAGCCAAAGTATTGGTCCAAGCAGCAGGAAGAAACATGGTCCATAATGTCATGGGTCATTACAGGCAGCAATATGGTCAGCACAGCCAAAGTATTGGTCCAGGCAGCAGGAAGGACCATCAAGCTTAGGGCCAGGGGGACAGGGGTAGAGGCTTCTCCCACCCAAATCGCTTTGAAGCCTCCGGGCAACCAGACCCTGTCCTGGGAGCACAGAAAATGAAAAACTGGTATTCTCTTCTCGGAATGCTATTCTAAAGCCCCTCACATATGTGAGACCCCTGTGTACTGAAGTAGATGGGGAAAAACAAAGAGAAAGAATTCTCTAAAGAGGGTCAACAAAGAACACTAATGTAAATACAAACCAGCTTTATTAATTACCTAAATTAGAAACCAAATTGAAATACAAAAAGTGAAAAAGAGCAATATGGACAGACGGTTACAACAAACCAATTAAATGTTGGACAACGTTGTCACAGGGGGTGATTAAAAACATATGGGAGCCGCGGTTACACACCCACTCATACACATCATTCACACATCTATTATATATGATGGGGTATAATGATAATTAAAGAAGTCCAGCCCAGTTGGAATATCAATTATAGGTAACAAATTATCCTAAGATGAAGTATCCAGTATAGCAAGGGCAGTTCTTATACCAATAGTATGTTTTGGATGTAAGTGGGTGAACAATCTGGCTGTAGGTTAAATGTAATGTTGTTATACACAGATGGATCGATCTCATGAAAGATTGCTTCACAAGGAAGTTGTATAAACACCAGCTATTAACCACTTGAGCCCCGGACCATTATGCTGCCTAAGGACCAGAGGTCTTTTTCCAATTTGGCACTGCGTCGCTTTAACTGCTAATTGTGCGGTCATGCAATGCTGTACCCAAACAAAATTTGCGTCCTTTTCTTCCCACAAATAGAGCTTTCTTTTGATGGTATTTGATCACCTCTGCGCTATAAACGGAAAAAGACCGAAAATTTCGAAAAAAAATGATATTTTCTACTTTTTGTTAGAAAAAAAATCCAATAAACTAAATTTTAGTCATACATTTAGGCCAAAATGTATTCGGCCACATGTCTTTGGTAAAAAAATGTCAATAAGCGTATATTTATTGGTTTGCGCAAAAGTTATATCGTCTACAAACTAGGGTACATTTTCTGTAATTTACACAGCTTTTAGTTTATGACTGCCTATGTCATTTCTTGAGGTGCTAAAATGGCGGGGCAGTACAAAACCCCCCCAAATGACCCCATTTTAGAAAGTAGACACCCCAAGGAAATTGCTGAGAGGCATGTTGAACCCATTGAATATTTATTTTTTTTGTCCCAAGTGATTGAATAATGACAAAAAAAAAAAATATTTACAAAAAGTTGTCACTGAATGATATATTGCTCACACAGGCCATGGGCCTATGTGGAATTGCACCCCAAAATACATTCAGCTGCTTCTCCTGAGTATGGGGATACCACATGTGTGGGACTTTTTGGGAGCCTAGCCGTGTACGGGGCCCCAAAAACCAATCACCGCCTTCAGGATTTCTAAGGGTGTAAATTTTTGATTTCACTCTTCACTGCCTATCACAGTTTCGGAGGCCATGGAATGCCCAGGTGGCACAAACCCCCCCAAAATGACCCCATTTTGGAAAGTAGACACCCCAAGCTATTTGCTGAGAGGCATATTGAGTCCATGGAATATTTTATATTTTGACACAAGTTGCGGGAATGTGACACTTTTTTTTTTTTTTTGCAAAAAGTTGTCACTAAATGATATATTGCTCACACAGGCCATGGGCATATGTGGAATTGCACCCCAAAATACATTTAGCTGCTTCTCCTGAGTATGGGGATACCACATGTGTGGGACTTTTTGGGAGCCTAGCCGCGTACGGGGCCCCGAAATCCAATCACCGCCTTCAGGATTTCTAAGGGTGAAAATTTTTGATTTCACTCTTCACTGCCTATCACAGTTTCGGAGGCCATGGAATGCCCAGGTGGCACAAAACCCCCCCCAAATGACCCCAATTTGGAAAGTAGACACCCAAAGCTATTTGGTGAGAGGCATGGTGAGTATTTTGCAGCTCTCATTTGTTTTTGAAAATGAAGAAAGACAAGAAAAAACATTTTTTTTTTCTTTTTTCAATTTTCAAAACTTTGTGACAAAAAGTGAGGTCTGCAAAATACTCACTATACCTCTCAGCAAATAGCTTTTGATGTCTACTTTCCAAAATGGGGTCATTTGGGGGGGTTTTGTGCCACCTGGGCATTCCATGGCCTCCAAAACTGTGATAGGCAGTGAAGAGTGAAATCAAAAATTCACGCCCTTAGAAAGCCTGAAGGCGGTGCTTGGTTTTCGGGGTCCCGTACGCGGCTAGGCTCCCAAAAAGTCTCACACATGTGGTATCCCCGTACTCAGGAGAAGCAGCAGAATGTATTTTGGGGTGTAATTTCACATATTTCCATGGCATGTTTGAGCAATATATCATTTAGTGACAACTTTGTGCAAAAAAAAAAAAAAAAATTTGTCTCTTTCCCGCAACTTGTGTCGCAATATAAAATATTCCATGGACTCGACATGCCTCTCAGCAAATAGCTTGGGGTGTCTACTTTCCAAAATGGGGTCATTTGGGGGGGGTTTGAACTGTCCTGGCATTTTATGCACAACATTTAGAAGCTTATGTCACACATCACCCACTCTTCTAACCACTTGAAGACAAAGCCCTTTCTGACACTTATTGTTTACATGAAAAAGTTTTTTTTTTTTGCAAAAAAATTACTTTGAACCCCCAAACATTATATATTTTTTTAAAGCAAATGCCCTACAGATTAAAATGGTGGGTGTTTCATTTTTTTTTTTCACACAGTATTTGCGCAGCGATTTTTAAAACGCATTTTTGGGGAAAAAACACACTTTTTTACATTTTAATGCACTAAAACACACTATATTGCCCAAATGTTTGATGAAATAAAAAAGATGATCTTAGGCCGAGTACATGGATACCAAACATGACATGCTTTAAAATTGCGCACAAACGTGCAAAATAAATACATTTTTAAAAGCCTTTAAAAGCCTTTACAGGTTACCACTTTAGATTTACAGAGGAGGTCTACTGCAAAAATTACTGCCCTTGATCTGACCTTCGCGGTGATACCTCACATGCATGGTGCAATTGCTGTTTACGTTTGACGACAGACCGCCGCTTGCGTTCGCCTTAGCGCGAGAGCAGGGGGCGACAGGGGTGCTTTTTTTTTTTTTTTTTTTCTTTATTATTTTTTTGCTTTTTTTATCTTATTTTTAAACTGTTCCTTTCATTTTTTTTTTTTTTTAATCATTTTTATTGTTATCTCGGGGAATGTAAATATCCCCTATGAAAGCAATAGGTAGTGACAGGTACTCTTTTTTGAAAAAATTGGGGTCTATTAGACCCTAGATCTCTCCTCTGCCCTCAAAGCATCTGACCACACCAAGGTCGGTGTGATAAAATGCTTCCCCAATTTCCCAATGGCGCTATTTACATCCGGCGAAATCTAAGTCATAAAATGCTCGTAGCTTCCGGTTTCTTAGGCCATAGAGATGTTTGGAGCCACTCTGGTCTCTGATCAGCTCTATGGTCAGCTGGCTGAATCACCGGCTGCATTCTCAGGTTCCCTGTTGAGACTGGAGAGCCAGAGAAAATCACGAAAGACAGTAGGGGAGGGGGGGCATTCCCTCCCACTGCTTGTAAAAGCAGTCTAGAGGCTAATTAGCCACTAGGATTGCTTTTACATGAAAGCCGACCGCTGGCTGAAAAGAATGATACCAAGATGATACCTAAACCTGCAGGCATCATTCTGGTATAACCACTCAAAGTCGTGAATGGCGTACCTGAAGACAAAAAAATGGTTAACAATAAAGCACAGTAAACGGTAAAGTATAAAAAATTGCATACTTGAAAAGCAAACATGATAAAACATAACAACAATAAAACATTGCAGAATAGAATACAGTAAAAAAGAGCAGAACAATAGAGAGAGAATAGAGAGAGAGAGAACAATAAAACAACAACTATTTTTTTTTTATTTTATATATTTTTTTTTTTTGACACTTTTTTTGTAACTAACTTTTGTAACTGTAACCGGTTCCAGGTTCGGGTCTCTCAAAATGCGATGGCATCTTGGGAGACCCTGTGAAAGTGTGCCTAGTCTGTGCAATGCTGTACCCTACGCTAATACTCAACTAGTGAATGGTAGCGTTCAAAACATTCACCAATGCAAAGACCAGGATTGTCAGGACAGGAGGGTCAATAATAGCGGGTGTCACGCCTATATACGCGATTGCTGCAGACACAACATCTTTTTTGGGGGGGTTCGTTGGGTAGGGGTTCTCGGGAGGACATAAAAATGCCTCTCATGCAGCTGACTGCATTTGGTTGGGGATGTGAATGGGGGAAGTACGGACGCTGCAGAAGCGGTGGGTTCCCAATTAGGATTGGCGAATGCAGCAGGAAGGGCATTATGGGCACGACGGGCCTGTGTTTGTCTTTTTGGTGGCAGCGGGACACTACTTGTGCTTGCCACCTCACCAGCTTGAACTGCACTTATGGGACTCGCCACGTCACCAAGTGTTACTGCAGTGTTGGTTTGACTACGACCGGGGTGTACTACGCCGCTGGTGCTTGCCAGTTCAAAAAAAAGCTACCAAAATCAGGTAGCTGACTCTGCGAACGCTGCAGTTATGCGTTTAGTGTTTTGTAAGTGACAGTGATCGATCGATACTGCACTTGGGTGGGCTGGGCGGAGGGGCAAAACGCAGGTGCTAGCGGGTATCTGGGCTGATCCCACTAACACTGCATTTTTGGGAACCCTAAACTGCTGGGGACGCTAGTATAGATCTGATCGGATCAGATATTGATCCGATCAGATACTATACCACTAAGGGAGGCACATGCTGCGTGCATGGGTGTTAGCGGTACTGACGCTAATCTGACACTGCCTGGGGCGACGCATATCACCACCGGGCAATTAGGGGGCTAAACCTTTATTCGGTAATAAACGGCGGGTGCCCTGACACTATAAAAAATAAACGAACTAACCAGCGTCACCCGTAACACTTATGCGGTGATCAGTGGTGAAAGGGTTAACTAGGGGGCAATCAAGGGGTTAAAACATTTATTAGATAGTATATGGGGGTCCCTGACGCTATAAAACGCTGACGGTAAACCTAAATATTTACGTCCCTAACTAGCGTCACCAGCGACACTAATACAGCGATCAGAAAAATGATCGCTTAGTGACACTGGTGACGGGGGGTGATCAAGGGGTTAAAACTTTATTAGGGGGGGTTAGGGGGGTACCCTAGACCTACAGGGGGGTAACAGTAACTGTGCTAACACTGTAACTGTCACAAACTGACACCTAGCAGTAATCAGAAAAAAAAAAAAAAAACTGCTTGGTGTCAGTTTGTGACGGGGGGGTGATTGGGGGGGGATCGGGGGGCGGTCTGGGGGGGATCGGGGTGTTTTGTATGCCTGGCATGTTCTACTGTGTGTGTGTAGTGTTGTGCACTCACATTGATGTCTTCTCCCCTCGGCGCTGGAACGGAAACTACCGAGCCGAGGAGAGATGACATCATTTCCTTTGCTGCTGTTTAGCATACAGCAGCAAAGGAATGTTCCCATTGGCCGGCAGCGATCGCGAGGGGGGGGCCACGAACGGATGGCCTCCCCCTCCACTCCAAGCGCCGGGGAACAAAACTGGACCGCCTCGGGCACCGGGGGGGTCCGATCGCACCCCCACCTGCGGGAGGCAAATCACGTACATGTACGTGATTTTGCCTGCCCGTGCCGCCTTGCCGACGTACATCGGCGTGAGACGGTCCTTAAGTGGTTAAGCAGATTGCAAATCAAACCATGTCCAGATTCCAGCAAGGAAGGATGTAGATTAATCTACAGAGGCAGCAGAATATATGTCCATGGAGACAGCAATAGGGGAATGCAAAGAAAACTGACATACGTTTTGGAGGTGCTGAATGGAGTAGGAGGATCTCGCCAACCGCACTATTACCGTCGTCAGATTGCAATAGGCCTTTAGTTCCTGGGTCTCTACATGGACAGGTGCCGCTATTGTGCTTCAGATGGAATCCAAGATAAGGAGCTCTGAGCAGTTTCGCCTGATCCTTAAAAATTGTCCTGTAGGTATTCCTTTAATCAGGGACTTCGGATGATGGCTCTGTGCCAAGAAGAGGGTATTAACTGCTGTTTCCTTTCGGAAAGTACTAGGTACTATCCGATTTCCGCATCTGGTGATTTGTAAGTCAAGGAAAGAGAAGGCTTCAGTAGAATAGGAATAAGTTAAATGAATATTCCTTTCGTTAGTATTTAGTTGGGACAAAAATTCCAGAAGTTGTTCTGCTGTGCCCTCCCATACCATGAGTACGTCGTCGATGTACCTTAACCACAGCGCAGTACTTTCCGAAAGGAAACAGCAGCTAATACCCTCCTCTTGGCACAGAGCCATCATCTGAAGTCCTTGATTAAAGGGATACCTACAGGACAATTTTTAAGGATCAGGCGAAACTGCTCAGAGGAGGATCAATTTCTATCTGAAGCACATGAGATGTATAAAAGGTTCAGGAAAAGAGGTTATTCACACAATTCCCTCAAAAAAGCCAAAAATAATGCATTAGAAAAGAAACGTGAAGATCTCGTAACTACACAGGAAAACACCCAAAAACCTGATAAACTAGCATGTGATTTCCCTAGAATCATCCCTAGGTTTGGTTCACAATGGACAAAAGTCCAGGAGATCCTCAACTGACACTGGCATATTCTTAAATCGGCACTAACTTAATTAGCCCCAGACCATTACTTACAGCTAAAAGGGCACGGAATTTGGGCGATGTTTTGGTCCATTCAGAATACATTAGAACCACCAATAAAAATTGTCTCACCGACAGAAGACCCCCTCCAGGTATGCATGCATGTGGACACTGTAACATATGCAAATATGTGCATCACACTGATGTGTTCGCCAACCCGACAGGAGGCAGGGATTATCAAATCAAACAATTTATTAATTGTTCAACGACACGAGTTATATATATATATACTCACATGTCCTTGCAATAAAAATTACATAGGAAAAACCAAACGCCAACTCCGAATTAGGATTGGTGAGCACATCAGTGGTATTAGGAATAAGAAAAAAAATAAAGATGATGACCGACCTATTCCAGTACATTTTGCCAAATTCCATGATAGTAACCCAAAGGGTCTCACAGTTAAAGGGATTTATGTGCTGAATTTGCCCCCTAGAAGAGGGGATTTTGACACTATCCTCCTTCAAAAGGAGAAAATGTGGACGTATTACTTAGATTCTTTAGCCCCTAAGGGGTTGAACACTGAATGTAGTTTACAACCCTTTCTAGAGAAATGACTGGTTTTCCTAATTTTGGGTGAACTCCCAATACAGTCATTATCTTGAATAACTAAGATCTTCACTCTTTCCACGTTATTTTCTATTAATCATTGTTCTTTCCTTCCCTGTTTTTCCCTCCCCCCCTCCCCCTTTCCTTTTCCTTCTTTTCCTTCTTCTCCCCCTCTTCCCCCTTTTTCTGTCCCCCCTTTTTTCACCTCGTGATCGCCATCATTACTAGTTCATTTATGTGCTTAGTGTGTACACTTTTCTTTGCTGAATGTCTTACACATGAGGGGTTTGGATGACATCTAGTGGATACAGGCAGTAATTGCATCCTTTAGTACCTATTTAAGCTTCTCACAATAGACCCCTCCTTGCTCTGAAGAAACCAGCGTCCATTGGCTGGTGAAACGCGTCAGCGGTGTAACGTCAGCACGTCATCGGGAGCCGCGCACAATTCGATCTGACTTGTCTTTACACAGATTCAACAGCTGATGCCAGTCTCCCCTTTCAACCACGCACCATACTGAGACATCTGTCCTACAGCGGCTCCACAGCGAGAGACGGCTCCTTATCTTAGATTCCATCTGAACCACAATAGCGGCACCTGTCCATGTAGAGATCCAGGAACTAAAGGCCTATTGCAATCTGACGACGGTGATAGTGCAGTTGGTGAGATCCTCCTACTCCATTCAGCACCTCCAAAACGTATGTCAGTTTTCTTTGCATTCCCCTATTGCTGTCTCCATGGACATATATTCTGCTGCCTCTGTAGATTAATCTACATCCTTCCTTGCTGGAATCTGGACATGGTTTAATTTGCAATCTGCTTAATAGCTGGTGTTTATGCAACTTCCTTGTGAAGCAATCTTTCATGAGATCAATCCATCTGTGTATAACAACATTACATTTAACCTACAGCCAGATCGTTCACCCACTTACATCCAAAACATACTATTGGTATAAGAACTGCCCTTGCTATACTGGATACTTCATCTTAGGATAATTTGTTACCTATAATTGATATTCCAACTAGGCTGGACTTCTTTAATTATCATTATACCCCATCATATATAATAGATGTGTGAATGATGTGTATGAGTGGGTGTGTAACCACGGCTCCCATATGTTTTTAATCACCCCCTGTGACAACGTTGTCCAACTTTTAATTGGTTTGTGGTAACCGTCTGTCCATATTGCTCTTTTTCACTTTTTGTATTTCAATTTGGTTTCTAATTTAGGTAATTAATAAAGCTGGTTTGTATTTACATTAGTGTTCTTTGTTGACCCTCTTTAGAGAATTCTTTCTCTTTGTTTTTCCCTATATGTAACTTAGGGCAACTTGAACTGCATGCAGGCTTATGCCTGCATGATTGATTTATACTCACCTGCTAAAGTGGCCATTTACTGATTTAATTAATTGGTTGAACCAGGCAATACCTCTGTTTTTTTGTTACTGAAGTAGATGGCCAAAAGATCAGTCCAAGGCAAAAACATGGTGGATTAACAGGCCAAGGTCGGTGCATGTGGAAGTCAGAAACATGGTTTAAATCGGCAGGCAGAGGCGTCGTCGGTAAACAGGCTGAGGTTGGTGCACGTGGAAGTCAGAAACGTGGTTTAAATCGGCAAGCAAAGACATCGTTGGTAAACAGGCCAGGGTCAGTTAATTAACACGGTAGCAGGCAAATGGGGAAGTGGCAGTCTGTTAATAATAAGGGGAACTAATATTGGATGGATGTATGATAATTTTTGAAGCAATCTCCGATGCACAGGCCAGGTTGGGAGGGACATTGGGGACAATAATAGCTGGTATCTCATCTTACTCCTCCTCTGCTGCATACACGGCATTTCTTTTGGCGTCTTCTTCCAGATTCTGTGGGGGGGATGTAATAGGGAAAGTTTTGCTCGTGAAGTCAACTCACGCTATCAGAGCGAATGCTTCCTGGGGTGGGACCTTGTTGGTAAATGAGGGCAGTGACGATATCTTCAATATACTTGAGGTAGGTGATTTGTTGGTTTTGAGTTGCTTTTTGGTAGCAAACAAACAAATTAAAAAGGGCTATGTGAAACAGGTGAAATGCAACTTACTTGTACCAAAAACGGGACTTTCTGGTTGATAAATAGGGCTGTAGCATCTGATCGTTTACATCCACCCCCCATGTACATATTGTAATCGTGGACACATTCGGGCTTTACAATAAGGCCGTGTCTTCTTTGGATCTCCACCTCGGTATTATTGTGGATGGTAGAGAGGATGTGGACATCTTTCTTGTCCCTCCACTTCATGGCCAACACCTCCTCGTTCCTCATGAATGCCGATTCTCCGTTTTGCAATTTTTGTCAACAGATTTTGTGGGAATCCCTTCCGGTTTTTTTTTTAAAGTACCGCAGGCCGGGGTTTTTTTTACTATAAAAGGTGACCAAAAAGGGGCAGGCTGATATAATAGTTGTCGACATATAAATGGTATCCTTTGTCGAACAGGGGGTATGCCAGCTCCCAGACAATTTTCCCACTGGTTCCAATATATGTGGGGCAATCATGGGGCTGCAGCTGGGAGTCTTTGCCTTCGTAGATCCGGAATGTGAAGACATATCCAGTGGCTTGATCACATAATTTATTTAATTTCAGCCCATACCTGGCTCTCTTGCTTGGTATGTACTGCTTGAAGTGCAGTCGGCCAGTGAAATGTATGAGGGACTCGTCCACACAAATTTTTTGATCTGGGATAAACACGTCTCTAAATCGCTGGGAAAAGGAATTGATTAGGGGGCGTATCTTGTACAATTTGTCGTGGTTGGGATGATCTTGGGGAGGGCACTGTAAATTGTCCTTGAAGTGGAGAAAACGCATAATCATGTCGTATCTTGTCCTGGACATGACAGAGGAATATATGGGCACGTGGTGGATGGGGTTGGTGGACTAATATGCATGTAGAACACAAAAAACTACCGCGCTACTGTGAAAAGTATGCTACTAATGGTTAGTAGGATATTGCAAGCTGCAGTCCTAAAGTGAGACATGCACACATGTATACAAAAGAAAATCAGAAAAAGACTGCGCTAAAACTAAAACCCATATTTAACAACATGTATGATTATGTGAATATTCGGAAATTCAATCAATCTGGTAATCAAACCAGATAATATGAGTATAAACAATACAGTGAAAATAAATTGATAATACAGTGAACCAAATATGACCTAAAATTGCAATAATTGAAAACAAATATGTCAAATGACAAAATAATGTCCAAAGAAAATAGTGGAAATGTTCAAGGTAAATAAGTCCTTGGAGACAAAGCAGATAAATTAGGTGATCCTACGGTAAGCACTCAGCACCCAGTGAGAAATCCTCCACCATAATAGATGTACGATTACTGGAGGTAAGCTAGATAACAGCTTATCAATGGATATCCACACGAGGGACACAACTCCTAGGATCTCCTCACAAGGAAGGGATAAGCAGGGACTTTCTTACAGCGAACCACAAACAGCATGCCAGGGGAACCCAGAAGAATAAAAAATTTCCTCCATAGTGTGAATCCGCAAGATTATTTACTTAAAATATGAGTAAATACACTTACATAAAAACTTTGGTTAAAAATCAAAGGAACAGCCGGCTGGCTTGCATACACCCGTTCAACGAGATTAGGATGGAAACGATGACGTCAGCGCGTCGACCTTCCGGTGACCTTTTCCCGTAATGCAGAGGTGCTGGTCAGGGTGGGCAGACAGCTGCCTTGGTGATGGGGATGAGGAGGGTGGCTGGCTTCATGCTCCACGGCATCAGCACTCGTGTGGTTCTTATCCCCCTAGCTGTGCAGAGGGGGAAGGTTTTTTGTAAGCCCCATATTAAACATAAGGCCCAAAAACAATTTAAATATGTCCAGTGTTAGACGTTACCACTGGAACATGCAGGCATAGAAAGAATTGGGGTTGGCAGCAATAGATTGGGATGCATACAGGTTAGTTTGATCCAACATATTCTGCAGCAAATCTTGTGGGAAAAATAAACAAAAATAATCAAATTGAGAAAAATTTGTTGTGTTAGGCTGCACACCTGGCTGTGCAGTGAAAGGGGGATGATAGCGGATCCTGAGTTGGCAGGCAACCATAAGAGGTTTGCCAGGGCATCGGGAAGGTAGGACTGGGGCTGGGTTCTTTGGGTTGGGCGTGTGATTCCAGTACTTGTACTGGGCTCCTCTTCCTGGGGTTTGGCGCTGCTGGTGGTGAGCAGATCCCCTGATCTTGGTCCTGATCTCGGTCCTGACTAATTCTTTTGGGAGGGACGGTTTCCTCCGAGGACTCGGACTCTGATCCACTATCCTCCACTGGCTCGTATTCCGAACCAGAATTGGATGAGGGGAGTTCCCTGCTGCTCTCATCATCCGACATGGTAAGAAGGGCATATGCCTCTTCAGATGTGTAAACCCTTTGCGACATTATGGTAGTGCTTTTTGGCAAGCCTATGTAATGGTACTGCTGGTGGTAGTGGTGGTACCGATGTGGTATTAGTGGCGGGCCTGTGTGACGGTACCGATGTCGGTACAGGTGGCGGTACGGGTGGTGGTGGTACCGATGGCGGTACAGGTGGTGGTACGGGTGGTGGTGGTGGTACCGATGGTGGTACAGGTGGTGGTGGTGGCGGTACGGTACAGGTGGCGGTACTGGTGGCGATACTGGTAGCAGGCCTGTGTGGCAGGCCTGTGTGGTGGTATAGCTTGTGGGCCTGATGGCAGTACTGATGGCGGGCCTGATGGCGGAACTGGTGGTGGTACCGATGGCAGTACTGGTAGCCTGTGCGGCGGTACCAATGACGGTACTGATGGCGGTGGGTCTGATGGCGGTACCGATGGTGGACCTGATGGCGGAACTGGGGGTGGTACCGATGGCAGTACTGGTAGCCTGTGTGGTGGTACCAATGGCGGTACTGATGGCAGTGGGCCTGTGACAGATGATTGACAGATGGGCTGATTGATTGACAGATGTACAGACAATACACTGTTATAGACAATCTCACTTACTGATCCCTGCTCTCTCCTCACACAATCGGTGTGTGAGGAGAGAGCAGAGATCAGATGGTAACTGCTCCTCTGTGTTTACATTTGTGACCGGCTGTGATTGGACACAGCCGGTCACGTGGTAAACAGCCAATGTCATTGGCTGTTTACCCTGATCGGGGAAGCACGGTGTCCAAGGGACACCCGCCTTCCTCGATCCCTGCCCTGCACTCCTCCGGTGGTGTGCAAGGAGCGCACCGCTGAGTTTGGTATGACATGTGATCGGCTGTGACTTTGACACAGCTGATCACGTGGTAAACATCCAAATTCACTGGCTGTTTACCGTGATCGGGGAAGCGATGTGTCCGAGGGACACACGCCGTCCCCAATCGCCGTGCTGTGCGCTCCCGTGGGCACGTGCTAGGGGGTTATCTTGCTGGACGTCATATGACTCCCAGTCCAACCACCGCCCGGCCGTCAATCTGCTATAGGGAAGTGGTTAACAATAAACCCATGTAAGTACTAATGGGTCTATTTATCAATGTTTTCACCCAAGATTAACACAACTTGCACCCAACTCATTCATTTTTCAGATCAAATCATGTATGTGAAATTATTGATAAATAGTCCCTTAAAGTGTTAGTAAACCCACAACAGTAAAATCAGGCTGTATATGCAGTAAAGCATGCTTGTTTTACTCACTGTGGAACCTAAGGGGTTAATCCTGCACATTGTGTAAAAAGGCTGTTTGATCCTGTCTTCTCTGATCTTCCCCTTCTTCCACAGTCCCAAATCCATCTGCTGATAGTACAGAGCCTTGGGGGCACTCTGCACATGCTCAGTTTGCTGTGTATTGCTAGAAAGTTTGTTTTTCTTTCTTGGGAGGGTGCATGTGATCAGCACAGGGCCAATCAGCACTGTTCAGACAGAGGGTCAGGAGTCATGCAGCCTCATAGGACAGTCAGAGGAGAGAGAAAACTCCTCCTACAAGCTTTAACCAGTGCTTGGCTGGACGCTGATAGAATTTACAGAACTGCTATATACTGCTGATAAAAAAAGGCGTTTAGCAGTTTATATTTACTAAAACTATTGCATTTCCATGTTCTTTGTACTGTGGGAGACCAGATACAGTGAATGCAGGGTCCTGGGTAGGGATGAGCCGAACATCCCCCCGGTTCGGTTCGCATCAGAACCTGCGAACGGACCAAAAATTCACACGAACGTTAGAACCCCATTGACGTCTATGGGACTCGAACGTTCAAAATCAAAAGTGCTCATTTTAAAGGTTAATTTGCATTGCATTGTTCTAAAAAAGGTTTGGGGACCCGTGTCCTGCCCCAGGGGACATGTATCAATGCAAAAAAAAGTTTTAAAAACCGCAGTTTTTTCGGGAGCAGTGATTTTAATGATGCTTAAAGTAGAAAAAAAAAAAAGTGAAATATTCCTTTAAATATAGTACCTGGGGGTGTCTATAGTATGCCTGTAAAGTGGCATGTGTTTCCCGTGCTTAGAACAGTCCATGCACAAAATGACATTTTTAAGGGAATAAAAGTCACTTAAAACTGCTTGTGGCTTTAATGTAATGTCGGGTCCTGGCAATATGGATGAAAATCAGTGAGAGAAACAGCATGGGTACCCCCCAGTCCATTAGCAGGCCCTTTGGGTCTTGTATGGATATTAAGGGGAGCCCCGCACCCAAATTAAAAAAGGAAAGGTGTGGGCCCCCAGGCCCTATATACTCTGAACAGCAGTATACAGGCGGTGCAAACAAGACAGGGACTGTAGGTTTGTTGTCACTTTCTGTCTCAATGACAAATGTTTTTTGAAAATTTGGGGTTTTAGTGAAACAAGGATTGGTGATAAAGCATCATTGTAAAGGAGAAATGTTTTTCCCATATTAACTCTTACAGGAGAGAATTTTGCTTCCTATGGGTAGATTTTATCTCACTTCCTGTTGTCTCCTTCCGTTTGCAAGTAGGAGTCATTTGTAAGTTGGATGTTTGAAAGTAGGGGCCTGCCCTATATACTCAGCAGAAATTTGGGCCTTAGGTGTTGTTGTGGCCACAACACTGTAAGCCCTCACAGGGTCCTGCTGTGAAATATTAGATCAAGAATTGTAATTACATGCCCCTGTTGAACAGGGGCAGAAAAATTGGGCCTTTGGTGGTGGTGGTGCTGGTGCTGGTGCCACAACACTGTAAGTCCTCACAGTTACTCTTGGTGGGTGCAGAAACGGGCCCTGCTGTGAAATATTAGATCAAGAATTCTAATTACATGTCCCTGTTGAACAGGGGCTGAAAAATTGGGCCTTAGGCACTGGTGCTGGTGCCACAACACTGCAACCCCTCACAGATACTCTAGTAGGAGCGCAGGAACTAGCCCTGCTGCAAAGAATTGCATCAAAAAATGTAATTACATGCCCCTGTTAAACAGGGGCTGAAAATTTGGGCCTTAGGCACTGGTGCTGGTGCCACAACACTGCAACCCCTCACAGATACTCTAGTTGGAGTGCAGGAACTAGCCCTGCTGCAAAGAACTGCATCAAAAATTTTAATTACACGCCCTTGTTAAACAGGGGCTGAAAAATTGGGCCTTATGCACTGGTGGCGGCGCCCAGAACCAAAAATGTTCTTACAAGCTATCAGCATGATCATTGAGGAGGAAGAGGATAATTACTCAGCATAACAGGATAGTCACTCAGCATCAGCATAGGCAGTCTTTGAAGGGATCTGACATTTCAAAAAAAATTATTCGGTTACATCAGCATCAGGTGCTTGATAGCTGGTGGTGATCCAAGACTGACTCATTTTTATGAAGGTCAGTCAATCGACCGAGTCAGTGGACAGACGCACCCTGTGATCAGTTACAAAGCCTCCAGCAGCACTGAATGTGCCCATCTGAAAGAACTCTGGATGCAGGACAGGCCAGTAGCTCAATTGCATACTGTGCAAGCTCTGGCCAGTGATCCATCCTCAAGACCCAGTAACCAAGAGGATTTTCGGTGGGAAAGGTGTCCAAGTCAGATCTTGCACCTAGGTATTCCTGCACCATGTAAAACGATGGCTGCTGGAACCGATCATACCTTGGGGCTGCGGACTAAAAAATTGTCTGAACGCATCGGTCAGACGGCCACCTTCTCCACCGCTCCTTCTTTGACTGACCGAAGCCTCAGCAACACGTTATCCAGAAACAGGAGTTTATAACCTCCCAGTTTCTGGGAACGCGTTGCACAGACCTTTCTGCAAGGCCTCCCGAAGATGTTTCATCCTCTGCTCCCTCTGCGACGGCAAGATAAGGTCCACAACGTTACCCTTGTAACGTGGATCAAGGAGGGTTGCCAGCCAGTAT
The DNA here is from genome assembly GCA_037952925.1 of Lithobates clamitans. Lineage (NCBI taxonomy): Eukaryota > Metazoa > Chordata > Amphibia > Anura > Ranidae > Lithobates > Lithobates clamitans. The sequence goes on from JBBGZY010000901.1 coordinate 1,192,423, forward strand.
TGTTCCTTCTCCTTGATACCATGAATACGAGCATCCTTCCACAGGCTTTGCAGGATCAGGGAGGCCATGCCATGCAGCGTAGGTTTGCTGAGGCATTTGGTCTGGAGTCTTCTGGGTCACTAAGGATGACATGATCTGCAGACACCTCCTCCCAGTCACGTACAAGTCTATGTGTTTCTTGGGACTGTAAATGATCCCTTAAAGACTGCTGCTGATGCTGAGTGCCAGGCTCCACCTCCATACTGACACAATCCTCCTCCTCCTCTTCCTGTGTGATTGGCGGGTACGCAGGAACACTGTCTGGATAAAGGGGGCCTTGGGAGCTAAGGAAGTCCTCCTCTTCCTGCCTCTGTTCTGCCTCAAGTGCCCTGTCCATTATTCCATGCAGCGTGTGCTCCAACAGGTGGACAAGGGGGACAGTGTCACTGATGCATGCACTGTCACTGCTCACAATCCTCATGGCCTCCTCAAATAGTCACAGGACAGTGCATGCATCCCCGCATGGCATCTTTTGGCCTGCATACTTGCGTAGCCCCTTGAACGTCTATGGAGCACCGCTGGTTCCGAGGACAAAGCACAGGAAGAGGCCATGGAGGAAGACCATGGAGGAAGAACAAGAGGAGGGGGTGGAGGAGAGAGGTGTGTCAGAATCACTAGTAGTGGCATTTTGGAGGTGTGGTAGTGGAACAACCTCCAACACTACTGCACCTTGTCCTGCATCCTTCCCAGCTGCCAGAAGAGTCAACCAATGCGCAGTGAAACTTAGGTAACGTCCCTGTCCATGCCTGATGGACAATGAGTCAGCGGTAATATGCACCTTACCGCTGACCGCCCTGTTCAGCGAGGCCAGCGAGGCCAAGACATTGCCTTCCACATGCTGGTAGAGAGCCGGAATCGCCTTCTGTGAGAAAAAGTGGCGTTTGGGAACCTGCCACTGAGGAACCGCACATTCCACAAACTCACGGAAGGGGGCAGAGTCTACCAACTGAAAAGGTAGCAGTTGAAGTGCTAGCAATTTTGCCAAACTAGCATTCAACCGCTGGGCATGTGGATGGCTGGGAGCGAACTTCTTTTTGCAGTGCAGCAGCTGGGGCAGGGAAATTTGCGTGGTACAATCTGATGTCGGTGTACTGATAGCAGATTGCCCACAAGTACTTGGCTGTGACACACCTAATTCTACACCTTCATTCCTCTCAGTGCAGATCTCAGAGAGGACTGAAGGTGTAGTGGAGTTGGAGATCCCTGCTGATGAGGAGTAAGGAGAGGTCCTCTTTGTTTTTTGGTGTGGGTCTTTTAGGTACGCTTGCCAACGAACTGCATGGCAGGTCAACATATGCCTGGTCAAGCATGTGGTGCCCAAGCGGGAGATGTTTTGGCCACGCGAGATACGCTTGAGACATATGTTGCAAATAGCAGCACTGCCATCTGATGCACTTGTCTCAAAAAAGGCCCACACCAAAGAACTTAACGCGCAAAGACAGCAGCACCCTGCACATGCGGAGCTCTGAGGTGTGATGCAGTCAGTGTGCTGCCCTTAGGCTGGCCCCTGGAGGGCATCCTGCCTCGTTGGTGATGTGCCTCCTCCTCCTCCTCCTCCTCTCTCCTATCAGGAATCCATGTTGAGTCAGTGACCTCATCATCCCCTCCCTCATCACTGGAGCAAACCTGGCAGTATGCTGCAGCAGGGAGAGCATTACTGCCAGATTGCTGTCCTTCTTGGGCACCCCCTCTGTCCGTGCTCATGTTACTGGCTTCATCTAGCTCAGTATCATCATCAGATCCTTCTAAACGCTGGGCATCCTCCTGGAGCATGTACCCAACACTGTGGTCAAACAGTTCGAGGGACTCCTCAGGAGGACATGGTGGGGCTAGGGAAGAAGTCACTGATGCCATTGAGCTGAGGGAAGAGGCAGCGTTGGCAGCTGCTTTGCCAGACAAAGTACCCTGAGCATGGGTGAGGGAGGATGAGGACGGCTTGGTCATCCACTCGACCAAGCCTTCCGCATGTTGCGGCTCAACACAGCCAGCTGCCGAAAAAAAAGGCCAAGCGTGTCCCACAGCCACGTGCTAATGAGGATGCACCGTGTCCACGACCAGCACTGTTGCCTCTAGAAACAGAGCCTGCTTGCCCTCTTTTATTGGCTTGTGACTGTCTGCCTCTCCTTGTTGGCCTTCCAGACATACTAATGGCCTGCAGTGAGATGTAGCTGCACTAAGCTGGGATATATATATATATATATATATATATATATATATATATATATATATATATATATATATATATATATACTGATACTGCAGCTAGCAAAATCAACTGCCTGCCTGTATTATTATTAGTATGAGAACACCACCAATCTTCTACAGGTAGCTTTAGCTGAACACTGTGCAGAGGTCGCACTACACTAACTTGTAGCTTTAGCTGAACACTGTGCAGAGGTCGCACTACACTAACTTGTAAATAATGTAGCTGCCTGCGGTAGTGATAGGATCAGGAAAACAACATCAACCTTCTACAGGTAGCTTTAGCTGAACACTGTGCAGAGGTCGCACTACACTAACGTGTAAATAATGTAGCTGCCTGTAGTAGTGATAGATCAGGAAAACAACACCAACCTTCTACAGGTAGCTTTAGCTAAACACTGTGCAGAGGTCGCACTACAGTAACTTGTAGCTTTAGCTGAACACTGTGCAGAGGTCGCACTACACTAACTTGTAGCTTTAGCTGAACACTGCAGAGGTCGCACTACACTAACTTGTAGCTTTAGCTGAACACTGCGCAGAGGTCGCACTACACTAACTCGTAGCTTTAGCTGAACATTGTGCAGAGGACGTACTACACTAACATTTAAAAAATGTAGCTGCCTGCGGTAGTGATAGGATCAGGAAAACAACACCAACCTTCTACAGGTAGCTTTAGCTGAACACTGCGCAGAGGTCGCACTACACTAACTTGTAGCTTTAGCTGAACACTGTGCAGAGGACGTACTACACTAACATTTAAATAATGTAGCTGCCTGCGGTAGTGATAGGATCAGGAAAACACCACCAACCTTCTACAGGTAGCTTTAGCTGAACACTGTGCAGAGGTCGCACTACACTAACGTATAAATAATGTAGCTGCCTGAAGTAGTGATAGATCAGGAAAACAACACCAACCTTCTACAGGTAGCTTTAGCTAAACACTGTGCAGAGGTCGCACTACAGTAACTTGTAGCTTTAGCTGAACACTGTGCAGAGGTCGCACTACACTAACTTGTAGCTTTAGCTGAACACTGTGCAGAGGTCGCACTACACTAACTTGTAGCTTTAGCTGAACACTGCGCAGAGGTCGCACTACACTAACTCGTAGCTTTAGCTGAACATTGTGCAGAGGACGTACTACACTAACATTTAAATAATGTAGCTGCCTGCGGTAGTGATAGGATCAGGAAAACACCACCAACCTTCTACAGGTAGCTTTAGCTGAACAGTGTGCAGAAGTCGCACTACACTAACATGTAAATAATGTAGCTGCCTGTGGTAGTGATAGGATCAGGAAAACAACACCAACCTTCTACAGGTAGCTTTAGCTGAACACTGTGCAGAGGTTGCACTACAGTAACTTGTAGCTTTAGCTGAACACTATGCAGAGGTCGCACTTCACTAACTTGTAGCTTTAGCTGAACACTGTGCAGAGGTCGCACTACACTAACTTGTAGCTTTAGCTGAACACTGTGCAGAGGTCTCACTACACTAACGTGTAAATAATGTAGCTGCCTGTGGTAGTGATAGGATCAGGAAAACAACACCAACCTTCTACAGGTAGCTTTAGCTAAACACTGTGCAGAGGTCGCACTACAGTAACTTGTAGCTTTAGCTGAACACTGTGCAGAGATCGCACTACACTAACTTGTAGCTTTAGCTGAACACTGTGCAGAGGTCACACTACACTAACTTGTAGCTTTAGCTGAACACTGTGCAGAGGACACACTACACTAACATTTAAATAATGTAGCTGCCTGCGGTAGTGATAGGATCAGGAAAACACCACCAACCTTCTACAGGTAGCTTTAGCTGAACACTGTGCAGAGGTCGCACTACACTAACTTGTAGCTTTAGCTGAACACTGTGCAGAGGTCGCACTACACTAACTTGTAGCTTTAGCTGAACACTGTGCAAAGGTCACACTACACTAATTTGTAGCTTTAGCTGAACACTGTGCAGAGGTCGCACTACACTAACTCGTAGCTTTAGCTGAACACTGTGCAGAGGACGCACTACACTAACATTTAAATAATGTAGCTGCCTGCGGTAGCGATAGGATCAGGAAAACACCACCAACCTTCTACAGGTAGCTTTAGCTGAACACTGTGCAGAGGACACACTACACTAACATTTAAATAATGTAGCTGCCTGCGGTAGTGATAGGATCAGGAAAACACCAACAACCTTCTACAGGTAGCTTTAGCTGAACACTGTGCAGAGGTCGCACTACACTAACTTGTAGCTTTAGCTGAACACTGTGCAGAGGTCGCACTACACTAACTTGTAGCTTTAGCTGAACACTGTGCAGAGGTCGCACTACACTAACGTGTAAATAATGTAGCTGCCTGCGGTAGTGATAGGATCAGGAAAACACCACCAACCTTCTACAGATAGCTTTAGCTGAACACTATGCAGAGGTCGCACTACACTAACGTGTAAATAATGTAGCTGCCTGCGGTAGTGAGAGGATCAGAAAAACACCACCAATCTTCTACAGGTAGCTTTAGCTGAACACTGTGCAGAGGTCGCACTACACTAACTGTAAATACTGTAGCTAATAGGACTAATAGGATCAGAAGAACACCAGCCTGTCAGTAGTAAGATAATAACAGGAACGGATCTAGCTAAACTGAATACAGTGTATATATATATATATATATATATATATATATATATATATATATATATATACACAACACCTGGCAACCCTGGCTTTGGCCAATTACAGCTCTCTGTACAGACAGCATTGTGATTGGCCAAGCATGCGGGTCATAGTGCATGTTTGGCCAATCATCAGCCAGCAATGCACTGCGATGCCGCAGTGAATTATAGGGCGTGATGGGCCACTCAAATTGAGTGGCGCGAACGGCCCATATGGTTCACAATTTGGCAAACGGTTGAACAGACGATGTTCGAGTTGAACATGGGTTCGACTCGAACACGAAGCTCATCCCTAGTCCTGGGTTTAGTAACACTTTAAGTTTGATAAAATATGTGCTATTAAGCTTCATTTAGAGGGACATCTAAACACATTACATACATTTAACTTATTGCTCAGTATTCTCACACATGATGTATGATGTCACTAGCCCTCTCCAAAATAAAATGAACTGTCATTAACCGCTTCCTGACCAACTGCCACAGTTATACTGCGGCAGGTTGGCTCCCCTGTGCGAGCCGTCGTAGCTGTACGTCGGCTCGTGGGGTCGGGATAGCACAGTCTGCACAGCGGGGGTGCCGATGCTCGTGGCCGACGGTCGCGATGACCGCTGGCCATGAGCGATCATGACTAGGAGACACAGAACAGGGATGAGTGTGTGTAAACACATACTTCCCTGTTCTGTTCTGAGTGGAGTGACAAATCGTGTGTTCCTATTAGCTAGGAACCACGATCCGTTACTTCCTCTAGTCAGTCCCCTCCCCCTTAAGTTAGAATCACCTCCCAGGGAACACTGTTAACCCCTAGATCGCCCCCTAGTGTTAACCCCTTCACTGCCAGTGACATTTTTACAGTAATCAATGCATTTTTATAGCATTGATCGCTGTATTAATGCCAATGGTCCTAAAAATTAGTCAACATTGTCCGATGTGTCCGCCATAATGTCGCAGTCATGATAAAAATTGCAGATTGCCGCCATTACTAGTAAAAAAAAAATAAAAATGTTATAAATCTATTCCCTATTTTGTAGACGCTATAACTTTTGCGCAAACCAATCAGTATACGCCTATTGCAATTTTTTTACCAAAAATATGTAAAAGAATACATATCGGTCTAAACTGAGAAAAAATTAGCTTTTTTTTAAAAAAATGGGGATATTTATTATAGCAAAAAGTACAAAATGATGCGTTTTTTCAAAATTGACGCATTTTTTTGTTTATAGCGCAAAAAATAAAAACCGCAGAGGTGATCAAATACCACCAAAAGAAAGCTCTATTTGTGGGAAAAAAAGGACATCAATTTTGTTTGGGTACAACGTCGCATGACCACGCAATTGTCAGTTAAAACAACGCAGTGGCGAATCGCAAAAAGTGCTCTGGTCAGGAAGGGGGTAAATTCTTCCGGGGCTGAAGTGGTTAAAAGACAAGAGTTAGAAAAAAATCAAACTTTGAGGTGTATTTTTTTTTTTTTTTGCATTATTGCTTAAATGCATTCTTTTGCAACACCAGCTTGTAATGTGTTTGTATCATAGCTCTGTTTACCACGGGGATAATCACAGGCTGTCATAAATGATCTTACATATAACAGGGAACTGAGGAAAAAGCTGTGTCTCTCTGATGTACTTAGGTAAATGCTTAATATAATAGGTGTTCCTAAGCTGTTATGTATTCGCAGATTATGCTACTCAGGGCTAATGCTTTAAAATAAACAAGAACTTTGGGGTGGTATATTAACTGTTAAATAGAAACACTAGCAATTTTAGAACATGGTCTTTGCTAATCGTTTTTATTAACGGTTTCCGTATATTTACCTCATACTTTTTTACAATGTCACCTAGAATTTATGTAAACTACTAAATGTGTATATGTTTGTTATTGCCTGTATTTTTTTTTAAGTTATGTAAAAATGATGATGCTTTTTTTTTTGTAATTGTTCATTCTACGAAGAAATGTTTTTGTTAGCAAATAGGTAAACTTGTTTCAGGAAAGTCAAGTCTTTTTTGTAGCCTATAGAAGTCAGACAAATTGTTCCTTTCTTTTTACCAGCTGCCCTATCAACATTAATAGGAGAAACAAGAAGATTTTTTAGATAACAGACGTTTTTAAGATCAGGGATATAGTTTCCAATGCCATTTAAATTAACCTAAAATTTCAAATATTACTTTACCAATGTCAAATAAAGTATTTATAACTAAATTATATGTAAATAAAATATATATTAAAATATTACATTAAAACATATATACAAAACACACATTAAACAAACGCATAAAACAGAAAATATGCTATTGTCGTTTCTAACCTGCTTCTGAAAATGAAAGTTATCTGGCTTTTATGCTGACCTATAGAATTTGAAGGTCTCCCAACTTTGAACAAGTATAAAGATTGAGAAAGCCAGTGTAAAGACAGATGTCTTCTGTATACTTGTTCTAGCTCAATGACTCATAGTATGGTAACAGGAGGCTCATCAAAATAGCCAGGCAATTTTAACATTCACAATCAATGGTCAATATTTGCAGCCTTCATGTTTATGTCTTCTATTAACTTAAACAGGTTAATTAAACAAGTGCAAATACCTTATGCACACTATCCCAATGGCTGTAATAAATGGAATTGGTAGTGATAGTTTTTCCTGTAGCAACTAGTCAGGTGATTGGTTGCCAATATGTGAACAGTTTTGGCAAAAAAACAGCATACAGGCACATTTTGACAAACTTACCGCCCACTTTGCTCTGTTCCATTGATGAGAGCCCCATGCTCTCCCCTTGAGCTCCATTGCCACCTTTGCAGAAGCTTCTTGCAAAGGCATAGTTTTTCTTCTTCTGGCCATTAAAAATGTAAATCCCATGTAAGCACAATGAAGTTGGCAGCATGTGGCTCTGCTCTTTGGCATCTTACTTTTTTTATATATTTTTATTATAAATGTGGTTTTTGTTTCCTATTTTTATATATATTATATGACAAATTTCATTCAATAATGGTTTTATTATAAATTTATATTCTTCAATATCATTTTACCATTATTTCTTTATTGTCATATTGTATCCATATCCCTAATTTGGATATTGGGCATTGATTTTTTTCATATATAATTGTTTTTGATTTTTTGAACAGTGTTTTTGCACTTTTTTTTTCATTTGTTGTCTGGTCTGTTGTGTTTGTTAGGTCTCAGCTATGGAACGATAATTTAAGATTTATTTCATGTTATTTATTGTTTATATTTTAAAGAAAAATAATAAGACAAATAGCTGTGATTTTTATCATCTACACCTGGGTTTAACAGAGGGGGGATGCCCTATTTAAGGATTGTCAGTGGAACATGTCAGAGTAATGAGTAAGCACAGATTTACTGTGTGAAACGCGTCCACCTGCATCTGTATTTGCTACCATCCTGTGGTCTCATCTCGTGTTTCATTAATTTAAGAATAAAGGGACTTTCCAGTACCTTGGTGTGCAGCCATCCATTTTCCATTGGCATCTTATGTGACAGCATGTCTGTCAAATTAGTATGCGTGGCTATATCTGTACAGCCCCTTCATCCTCATTCAGTTACATATACTACCTGTATGCAGCTCCAGGTGGCACCAGCCACATAATCAAACTGCTCATTCATACTGTATAGCCCTCAGCAGCCGTGTGAATAAAGCTAAAAGGGCAAAACGTTTTTTTAAAGAAGACACACAAATTACATACATTTCTAAAACAGTGAGTGTGATATTCATCAAACATTCACTGCAGGTGAAATTTCCTGGTGTATGCGCTTTGAAATACAGAGATCGCTCCACCTACAGTAAATGTTTTCTAAATGTCACATTCACGGTTTTATAAATATGCCTCAAAGTCACTCTCCTTAAAATTCTAGCAATTTTTATGACTTCATTTCAGCTTTAATCCCATTTCATAGGTGTGTTAAATCACACCCTCTTCCAGCACTGTTCAATCTCATGAATTTTAGTTGACTTAGATCATATTTGGGCATGTATTTTTTTTTAACAAGGAGAGAGTTCAGTTATACAATTTTACTTGGTGCAGACAAAATTTGGCCACATTTGTTCAAACACAAGCCAGTTTCAGATAACTGCCCAAAAGTGGTAAGGTTGCAACAGATACAGGGCAAATGCTTAATAGTGTACACAGCACTATCAAAATGAATCTTTTAAATAAATGCCTTTGGCTGAAAATTATTCATACATTTCTCAGACCCATTAGTGTATCCAGTGCACTTCTACGATTTTGACACGTTTAACTGATTTTAAAAAAATATTATAAATCATAGGCAAGTAACAAATAATTACTTTTTGTTGTAGTAACCAATTACAAATTGATTGGGCTAATAAAGTAATATGCTATTAAACTTCCAAAGGAAAATGAAATTCATCAAATTATATTTGAAGATTGGGCTTCTTCTCACTCCTTAATCAAATATAATGAGCTAGACTGACAGAATTGCATGTTCCTAATAGCAATGACTGAATACAAACAGTGTTATCTAGACAAATGTGCTGCAGGATAGTCTTGCTGCTGCTGTGATATGCTCCATTTGTGAATTACTCTATTATTTGTTTCCAAAGTATTTAGTTGTTTATTTAATGTATTTTATAAAAAAAAACTTTACAATGTTCCATTGGTGATCTTTATTGTTTATAGCTTTATTGTCCTTACCTTACCTTTTTTTATAGGCTATCGAGATTGAAGACCCTTTATACTGTATAATGTTTTTATGAAGTTCCTATACTATCAAAACTGTTGTGCATGTATAGCAGTATATCAAAATTTTAGGGGTTACATAGTTACATAGTTAGTAAGGTTGAATAAAGACACCCGTCCATCCAGTTCAACCTGAGTGAGTGTGGGTGTGTGTCTAAAGTTCTCCCTATCCCTGTACATTGTGTCTCATTCAGATGTCATCTATTATATTATTATTTATTAAGGTACCCATATAGCGCCGTCAATTTACGCAGCGCTCCACACATACATCGCACACTCACATTGGTCCCTACCCTCAAGGAGCCCACAATCCAAGGTCCCCAACCCACATTCATAAACTCGGGCCAACTTTGGACAGAAGCCAATTTACCTACCAGCATGTCTATGGAGTTTGGGAGGAAACCAGAGTACCCGGAGGAAACCCACGCAGGCACAGGGAGAACATGCAAACTCCAGGCAGGTAGTGTCGTGGTTGGGATTTGAACCAGTGACCCTTCTTACTGCTAGGTGAGAGTGCTACCCACTACACCACTGTGTTTGATTTACTAAAATTGGAGAGGGAAACGTCCGGTGCAGTTCTGCATAGAAACTAATCAACTTCCATTTTTTTTTTGTCAAAGTTTAACTGAACAAGCTAAAGTTAAAAGCCGATTGGCTACCATGCACAGCTGCAACATTTTGTACTCTCTAGTTTTAGAAAAGCAATCCCATAGTAATCTCCATATGCTCTCTATAGAGGCATTAATATATATTTTTCTACACAATTTTAATGGCATTTTAACCCTGCAATTAAAAACAGAACTCTAGCTTTTGATACACTTCATATAGTTCATTTGGGCCAAGCTTGCCCAAACGAACTATGTCCCTCAATAACATGTGAGACAGCTGGATGTGCCGTATAAACTGTATGTAGCCAAGGCTGCATAGAGTATACAGCAGTGTGTTCCAGGTTCGAGCCGAGACCTTCCTGTCTCATACCCAGAACACACTAGAGCAGGGGTCTCAAACTGGCCGCCCTCCAGCTGTTGCAGAACTACAAGTCCCATGAGGCATTGCAAGGCTGAAATTTACAAGCTTGACTCCCACAGACAGAGAAATTATGGGACTCGTAGTTCTGCAACAGCTGGAGGGCCACCAGTTTGAGACCCCTGCACAAGAATCTGATCAGCGCTCAGCCATTCAGAGAAAGCGATGTATTCTAGCAATTGATATAAGGCTTCCTCTGATTAGCTGAGTCAGAGGTTGTGACATCATCAGCCTGCCTCTCTGACTCAGCCAATCAGTGGAAGCTTTGTATTAATTTCTGGGTATGAGACAGGAAGGTCTCGGTTCGAACCCAGAACATAGTGAGGTATGCTGTATGTAGCCTCAGTTTATACAGCACATCCAGCAGTCTCACATGTTGGTAAAGTGTATTAAAATCTGGAGTTCAGCTTTAAATCATGCACTTCATCTTCTCATCATCTCTTCACTTCTCCTTGACAGGTAAGTGGCTGCTGCTATTAAACATCTAGCCTAACCATTTCCCTACATTATATGAATGAAAACTGACACATTGCTAGCACTTTCATTATGGTAAACTTCTGCTGTTTTTAAACATCCATCTTAGGACTCTTAGATGTAACTAGTGTAAAATCACTGTTGCTCCCCTGTGCACAAGGAGCTGCAGGTGCTGTGTACACCCGTCCATACAAGTGAATTGCTGTATGCAGCCATACTCGTTTAAACATAAATTTGTGAAATCTCTGGCACTTATTTTTTCAGGGAGCCATAGGTGCCTCATACAGCTGCCAATGCAAGTGTTAGAAATGTACCTCCAGAAAGTAAAGGCAGTGGCCTGGAAAATAGACACAATTTTTAGTGGAAGAGAAATCAAGTAGTCCAGATTACAAGGCACAGGGTCATCATCGAGGTCACAAACCGGGGTCAATTCAGGTAGCAGAGAATCAGCATCAGGGTCACAAGTCAAAGTCAGTAACAAATAGCAATAGCGGAGTCAGAGCACAACAGGCAGGATTATGTGTGGTGCACAATAATCTTTCAAGGAAACGGGACACAAAAAAATCATAAATAGCTCGCCAATCACCCTGATTGGCCACATGACCAGATACAGGTGAGAGTCACATCAAATGCAATGCAGTTATGCAGAACTAGGATAATTACAATGGTTAAAACAAAGACTGGAATGGCAGAACATATACAGTGCCTTGAAAAAGTATTCATACCCCTTGACATTTTCCACATTTTTTCATGTTTTAACCAAAAACATAAATGTATTTTATTGGGATTTTATGTGATAGACCCACACAAAGTGGCACATAATTGTGAAGTGGAAAGAAAATTATATATTCATTTGCAAAACATTTTGAAAAACATTTATGAAAAGTATGGCATGCATTTGTATTCATCCTTCCTGAGTCAATACTTTGTAGAACCACCTTTCACTGCAATTACAGCTGCAAGTCTTTTTGGGCATGTCTCTACCAGCTTTGCACATCTAGAAAGTGACATGTTTGCCCATTCTTCTTTGCAAAAATAGGATTTTTAAAACAGTTTACCTGTAAAATCCTTTTCTTGGAGTACATCAAAGGACACAGAGCCTCAAGTAATTACTTGGTGGGTTACGGGCCTACCTTCAGGTGTTGACACTGGTATAACCAATACAGGAAGTTGACTCCCCTATATAACCCCTCCTCCTTCCAGGAGTCCTCAGTTTTTGTAGCCAAGCGATATAAGCAATATACTCTCACCCCATAAAACAGAGGGGCGGGAGCTCTGTGTCCTATGATGTACTCCAAGAGAAGGATTTTACAGGTAAGCTGTTTTAAAAATCCTATTTTCTTTATCGTACATCATAGGACACAGGGCCTCAAGTAATTACTTGGTGGGATGTCCCATAGCAATGCTACTTGAGGGGAGGGAGACACAAAACCGTAAGGCACCCCCAGACCTTGAGGAATTTTACTGCTGCTTGCAGCACACTGCGCCCGAAGGAGATATCCTCATTCCATTTTACATCTACTTGATAAAATTCTGTAAATGTATGCACTGAAGACCAAGTCGGGACCTTGCAGATCTGAGACATGGAGGCCTGGTGACGCACTGCCCAAGAAGCACCAACCACTCTGGTAGAGTGCGCCTGAACTTGAAAAGGGGGAATTTTTCCGTTTAAATCATAAGTTCTGGTAGGCACAGGAGCGAACATGAGGACCCAACATTAAGCAGGTGGATGCAGCAGAGGAGGAGGAGCCGGATGTGGGCGGGGTCAGGTCGGGGCTGAGCCTGGGTTGCTGGGTGTCCCTTAAGCCGTGATGTCTGCCAAAACAGGCTCGCGGACCATGCACTAGTCTCCGCCCGCCCCCCCCCCCCCGCCTGGAACGACGCCATCGGCCAAAGCGATCACCGCTCCCTGTATCTCGGCCTCTGGCCCCGGCTGTGGAAGGTGGAGGCGGTGGGAACGGTGCCCCGAATCCGCAGCGGCCATTACGGACGGGAGCTCGGACGGGTTCACCGGGCCTCAGCAAAACGTGTGCCGGTGCCTGCTAGGAGGAGAGAGGAGAGGAGAGGAGACAAGCAAAGTGCAGTATGCAGTAGAGCCTGAGAAGACAGCTCGCTGGGACCGAATGACAGGGGAGAGATAGAGAGCGGCAGAGAGTGACAGCCTATGACAGAAGCTTGACGGTAATCCAAAGAAATCATATGGAACAGGTGCGAGCCCCAGGAGTGAAGAAAGTGGGTAAGACTCTGGTTCATTTTCTCGCCTGAAGATGGGTAAGTGACGTACTGGATCGCTTTTAATTCTGCTAAGTTGCAGGGAAACTTTGCTCATACGGGACTGCTATACCGCCTCACCTGCATATGTGACTATACTATAATAAGGTAGCATCAAATATAATATTTCATAATAATAAACTGGTTTGTTGTGGCACTGGAAGATGGGTAAGTGAGGCATTGGATTGCTCCTAATACTGCTAGTCTGCTAAGCTGCATGGAAACATTGCATCATATGTGACTGCTATACCGTCTCACCTGCATATATGACTATACTATAATAAGGTATCACCACTATATAATATCATATTGTAATAACAAGCTGGTTTATCTTTACGCTGGGAGATGGGTAAGTGATGCATAGGATTACTTCCAATATTGCTAAGCTGCATGGAAACTGTGCACCATATGTGATTGTTATACCGTTTCACTTGCATATGTGACTTTACTACAATAAGGGATCACCACCACTATATAATATCATACCATAATAACAAGCTGACTTATTTTCGAGTTGGAAGATGGGCAAGTGATGCATCGGATTACTTCCAATATTGTTAAGCTGCATGGAAACTTTGCATCATAGGTGACTGTTATACTGTCTCACATATATATGTGACTGTATTATAACAACGTACCGTTGCAATATAATATTACACCAGAGTAATAATCACGGTGCAATGAAATAAATATCTTGGGGGATTAAGGCAACACTTAGTAACAGGGGAAAAAGTCAGAAAACAGCAGCACACAAAGTAGATTGGGAGCCTTTAATTCGGTGCAGGTGGAAAATGAGAGGAAAATCAACAAAAGGGCCCGCGAACCCACCCAGAACAAGTGCAAGCCCGGGAACCATCAGAAAATATATGGTGAATGAAAGTAGCAAAGAAAGCAATTCAACAGGCGCAAAAAATAAAACTCCAGACCGACTGGCTAAAATTGGAACAAGAAGACAAATGGCTGATATGGACACAAGACCCTCCAGCAGCGAGGTAGAAGTAGATATGCCAGTAGAGACCCAACAGGCAAATCAGCTTCCTACCAAGGGAGAAATCGCTGAAATGTTTGCGAAACTGGAGGCCTCAATCAAAGGAGAGATCAGTGCTGTGCACGAGAACATGAGCCACCTATTAACTAGAGTGGAGGAAGTAGAAACAACAGTGGACAAGCAAGGAGAAGAAATAAAAAATTTGAAACATCAGATAGAAGTTCTGCAGAAGGAACAGAGGAATATAAGGTACAAAATGGAAGACCAAGAGAATCGCAGCAGAAGAAAAAACCTCCGGATTAGAGGCCTTCCGGAAACGCAAGGTGAAAAAGAGAATTTACAGGAAAAAATGGAGGAAATTTTCAAAGACCTGAAGAACTCTAGCAACATCAGCGGTAACTTAAACCTAGATAAAGTCCATCGAATTAGGAAGCCAGCTGAAATCAGGGGAGATGTTCCGCGTGATGTCATTGTGCGGTTTCATAACTATCAGGACAAAGAGCAGATTAGCATGAATTTAAGGAGAAACCCACAAGTGAAGTACGGCAAAACAAGTTTACACATCTTCCAGGATCTAGGCGCAGAAACCCTAAGCAGGAGAAGAATATTGAAACCACTACTAGCTTCCTTAAAGGCGAACGAGGTCCAATACTCCTGGGGCTTCCCCGCCAGTCTAACCGGACGCAAGGACGGCCGTAAGGCGGTGTTGAGATTCCCGGAGGAGACACAGAATTTCTGCGATTGACTTGGAATCCCAGTAATGGAGATCCCGGGGTGGTGGGAGAGAAGCGGAAATCAGAAACATATAGGGGACTCAATCACATGGAAACCAATACTAATGGCAAAAGAACACAGGGACTAAAAGAGGCCCCGAACCTAAAATGATTGAAAATGGATTTATCTGTCTGTTCTTTCTCTTCTCTCTCTGTCTCTCTCCCTACACGATCTAAAATCGGTGGGGGTTGGGGGTGGGGTGGGCGGAGGGTGTGCGGGAGGGATGGCTGGGATTACACCCAGAGGGAAGCTTTCGGCTTAGACTTGACCCTCCTTCGAGCTCAACCTCTGGGGAGTAAACCGTGTGGCCAGGTGGAGTTGGTAGGCCAAGTTTTTTGTTTAGGGAGCTCATGTGGCACCCCAATACTCCCCCCAACTCGTTGGGAAAGGGGAAAGGGCGAGGGGGTGGGTGGGCGACAGGAGGGGGGAGGGGGGTTGAGGGAGAGGAGGAATCAGGGGAGGGGAGGAAGGGGGGGTTGGGGGAGGGGCGTGTCAGGTTTAAGGGTAGGACGATACCAGACCATATAGTCCTGAGGGGCTACGTAAAGGTGTAAATGGGGTAAAAACAACAGGATGGCTAGGATAAATATAGTTACATATAATGTGAGAGGCATCAACTCTCCCATAAAATATGCAAACATAATGGGAGAATTGAGATCCCTGAAAGCAGAGGTGGTCTTCTTGCAGGAGACCCACCTATACCTTGGTAAAAACAAGAGAATAGCTACAAGTGATTTCCCGTACTGGATCTATGGAGACTCCCCGATAAGAGGGGCAAAAGGAGTTGCGATTGGTTTTGCAAAGGGAGTTGGGTTCACAATAGAGGAGAGAGTAATCGACCCGGAGGGTCGCTTCCTGTTCATAAGAGGTAATCTGAATGGGACGGAATGTTCATTGGCGAATGTTTACTGCCCAAACACCAACCAAGGAAGGTTCCTATTGGGAATCCTGGCAAAGTTTGAAGTTTTCAAGAAAGGAAGGGCCATTATTAAAGAAGAATTAGAATTTTACTTTAAAATTAATACCGCTGAGGAAACATCAGAAACAATGGTTTGGGAGGCCCATAAAGCCTACATCAGAGGGATCATAATAAAGGCGGGAGTAGAGAAAAAGAGAAGCCAGGGAGAGACCTTTCGCGTGCTACAGGAGGAAATCATTAAATTAGAGCAACATCATAAGATATCGAGGGATGGAGAAACATTGGTAAAACTATATAGGAGTAGGGAGGCTATACGGCAGTTAATCAAACAAGAAAATCAGAAGAAGTATAATCTTGTAAAACAAGAAAGATATGTAGGCAGTAATAGACCTGGTAGACTCCTGGTGAAGATATTAAGTAAAAAGAAAAATAACAAATATATCGACAAGATAAGGTCCAGAGCAAATGAGATCAACTACAAGGATTCAGATATTGCAAGGACGTTCCAAGAATTTTACGGGGAGTTATACTCCATGAATAGAAATGTAACAACTAAGGAGAGGGAACAAAAACAAGTGAAAATTAAAAATTATCTAAGCGAGGTGGGAATGGCCAAAATAACGGAAAATGAGCGAACCACACGGGAGACCCCTATTACAGAGACCGAAGTGAGAAAGGCAATTAGGGAGACACAAGTAGGTAAGAGCCCAGGCCCGGATGGGCTGACAGTGCTTTATTATAAAAAATATCAAGACTACCTGGTTCCTAAACCAGGGGGAAATGAGCAGAGAAGCACTGGCAGCCAATATTACGGCTATTCAAAAAGAGGACAAGAATGCTACAGTATGCTCAAGCTACAGGCCTATCTCCCTGCTAAATGTGGATACTAAACTATTCGCAAAAGTGATTGCTGATAGAATGAAGCAGGTAATAAAGAAGATCATCCACCCGGACCAGGTTGGGTTTATTTCAGGTAGGCAGGGACGGGATAACAGCATCAAAACCCTCCTATTAGCCCAGGAAATCAAAAAGAGTGGAGTCCCAGGTCTACTGCTATCTATAGATGCTGAAAAAGCGTTTGATAGAGTAGACTGGGACTTCATGATGAGCACACTCGAGGAAGTAGGCTGTGGGGAGAGGATGTGTAAATGTATTAGGGCCTTGTACTCAAGGCTGTCGGCGAAAGTGAAAATAAATGGGACCCTCTCTGAGCCAATTGACATGTACAATGGTACAAGACAGGGGTGCCCAATTTTTCCTATGCTTTTTCTGCTGACATTAGAACCCCTCCTTTCAAAGATAAGACAGAATAGGGATATCAGTGGGGTCGTAATAGGGAACACGGAATATAAACTTACCGCCTTTGCAGACGACATCCTGTTGTACATAACCCATCCAAGGATTTCCCTCCCGAATATTATGGCTACCCTATCAGAATACGGAAAGTTATCGAACTTCAAAGTAAACCCAACTAAGTCTGAAGCATTAGAAATAAACCATGCCAAGGAAAGCGACCACTCTTATCAAAAATATTTCCCCTTTGTGTGGGGGAAAAAAGAACTGAATTACCTGGGGGTAAAAATTACTACATCAACGGAAACACTATACCAAGCGAACTTTATCGCGCTGTTAAATGAGGTAAAAGCTGAATTGAATAGAATACTTCTGGGTCAATTATCCTGGGCGGGAAGAATCAATGTATATAAAATGGTTCTATTACCAAAAATAACCTATAAAATGCAATTGCTACCAATAACACTGCCACACACATATCTCAGAAGGCTACATTCAATGTTTACAAAATTTATTTGGAGGAGAAAGACACCAAGATTAAAATTCACACAATTGATTAACACTAAAGGTAAAGGGGGGTGGGGAGCACCAGACATAAGGAAATATTACGAAGCTATCGCTCTAGCCAGAGTTATCGACTGGGTTAAAAATAAAGAAAAACACTGGGTAATAATAGAAAATAAAATTAGTGACACTGAATTGGATAAGATTATATGGATTTCACCCCAACAGAGAAATCACTAAGCATGCACTTAAGATATGAGACACCCTGCACAGAAAGGAACACTGGGAATAAAACTCACCCTTAATGCCACTCAAAGATTTAGAACAGTTTGCACCAAGGAAAGAGGAATGGTTTGGCAAATGGTTACTAGAAGAAAATATACAATTAAAAGACGTAATGCACAGGGGTAGAATATGCTCATTCCAAGAGCTGCAGGATAAATAGTCAATTAAAACATTATATAGATTCATTACCTCAACCAATTAGATCGGTGGATAATTTACTACCACTTGAAAAAATCTGCGCGGATAAAGAGGAGAGGGGGGGTTTCTCCCGGATATATAAAGTTCTAGTCGAACTAGGAAGGATAGATACCCCGGACTGTATAGGGAAATGGGAGAAGGAGTTAGAGAGAACTCTTACAGATACAGAAGTTTCTCTGATTTTGAAAAGAGTTTCAGCTACATCGGTCAATAGTAAACTATTAGAACTAAACTTTAAATGCCTGACTAGAATGTACCTGACCCCTGATCGGGGCCATAAAATACAAAGGGATAAGTCGCAACTTAGCTGGAGGGGCTGTTCAGAACTAGGGACAATGGCCCACATTTGGTGGCTGTGTCCGGAAATGAGAATGTTCTGGGGCGAAGTAAGAAAATATATTAAAGAAATCACTAATTTAAATGTCCCTAATGACCCTTGGACATGCTTATTCCACATGAGTGATATGCCTACTAAAACATATCTCAGAACACTGTTGCCACATCCTTTTGACGCAGCTAAGAACTTAATACCTAAGTATTGGCAAAAGAAAGAGACCAAAGATGAGGGAATGGTTTAATAGAATTATTGAGATACAGTGTCTGGAGTATTTAAGGTTTAGTGAAGGGATAAAAATGGGGGCCTATGAAACAAAATGGAAAGAGTGGGAAAAATTTAAAGAATCCCCAAAAGCGGTTGAGATGTGGTCCACATAGGGAGGCCAGAGGAGAGGAACGCAGAGGGACGGATGGGGTACGGTCTTGGGGGAGGGGGAGGGGGTGAGGGGGGGTATTGGCAGGAGGGAAATGTTAGTAAACTCTGGGATGAATATTTATTTGTTTTGTTTTGTAATATACTGATTGGGATCACTAAGCATACATAAAGCCACGATGATGTGATGATAAGATGGGAAAGAAATTTGAATTTTAAATAATTGAAAAATCATTTCCCGGGAGAAACTTTCAAACTGAAGTGGCAAAAAAAAAAAAAAAAAAAAAAAAAATCATAAGTTCGAATTATAATTTGCCAAATCCACTTAGCCACAGTGGATTTTTACGCTGCCTGTCCTTTTTCAGGACCCTCTGGTAGAATAAATAAGACGTCAGTCTTATGAATCTGAGCAGTTTTCTTTAAATAGATCTTCACTGCTCTCACCACATCAAGACAATGTAGTGACTTTTCTTCCTTGGAACATGGTTTTGGAAAAAACGATGGCAGGACAATATCTTCATTCAGATGAAAGCCTGAAACCACTTTTGGCAAAAAGCCTGGACGAGGGAGTAACACCACTCTGTCCTCATGAATAATCAAATATGGCTCTTTCAGGAAAGAGAAGCCAATTCTGAAACTCTCCTTGCTGAGGATATAGCAACCAAAAATATCAGCTTCCTAGTCAGAAGGACTAAGGGAATATGCTGTAATGGTTCGAAAGGCGGTTTTTGTAACACTGACAAAACTAAATTCAAGTCCCAAGGGCTTAAGGGTGATTTAACTTGCAGATTAATCCGCATCACTCCTTGCATGAAAACCCGGACTAAAGAATGCGTAGCAAGTGGTCTTTGAAATAAAATTGATAAGGCTGAGACGTGGCCCTTAATAGTACTCAGGGCCAACTTCATCTCTACGCCTACTTGTAGAAAGGCAAGAATTCTACCTATAATATATCTCCGAGGGTGCCAACCCTTGGATTCACACCAGGAAACATAAGCTTTCCAGACTCTATAATATATAGTTCTAGAAGCTGGCTTCCTAGCAATAATTAAAGTAGAAATAACTGCCCTGGAAACCAACGTCTTTTCAGAATGTGGGTCTCAATAGCCAGGCCGTTAAATTTAGCATTCGTAAAGTTGGATGGAATATCGGCCCCTGTGAGAGCAGGTCTGACCTTAGTGGAAGGGACCACAGATCCTCCACTGCCATCTTTACGACCTCGATGACCTTCTGGGCATTCTGGTGCTGCCAGAATTACCGGTTTTCTTTCCAGCTTGATCCTGAAAAGAAGTCGAGGCAGCAACTGAATAGGGGGAAATGCATAGATCAGTAAAAGCTGATCCCACAGTATCATCAACACATCTGTTCTGCATGCGAATGGATCCTTTGTTGTGGACACAAAAGTTGACTAACTTTATGTTCCACTGGATGCTAGAAGATCTACATCCAGAGTCCCCCATCCTTGACAAACAGCCCGAAACATGTCAGGGTGAATAGACCATTCCCCTGGGAATAATTTGCTGGCGGCACATGTAGTGCGCGTGCCAATTCTCTATGTCGGAATTAAGACTGCCGATGGGCACGGAATTTTTCTCTTTCTGCCCAAGTTAGAATATGGTCTTTCTGCACTGAGAGATTCTTGGTGCCCCTTTTGGTGATTGATATAGGCCACAGCCGTGGCATTGACGGATTGGATCCTTTACCTGGAAGTCCAGGCTTTTATAGCCATACGCACTGCCCGAATCTCTAGGATGTTGATGGGCACGGCTCTTTCCGTTCTTGAACACTGTCCTTGGACAGTTGTCTTCTCTGTCATTACCAGTTTCCAGATAAGTGGTCTGAAGGATTTACCCTTTAGGACATTCTTTAGTAACCACCAATTGAGGCTTTGGGACACCCTTGGGGACAGCTGCATTGGCAAGTCCAAAGCTTGGATCGTTTTGTTCCAAGCAAATAGAATACTGTTTTGCTACAGTCTCAAATAGAACTGGGCAAAGGGAACTGCTTCGAATTAAGCCACCATCCTTTCTAACAACCTCATGCAAAGGCGAATGGAGGGACCTCCTTCTGACCTGACCATCCGCACCAACTCTTTTATAGAGTGGTGTTTTTTTTTTCCTGAGTAAGAAGACCCTTTTTCTGGGCTGTATCTATGATCAGACCCAAAAACTGCAGCCCTTTTTTAGTGATTTTAATGGAGACTTTACTAGGTTGAGAACGCAACCCAGACCTTTCCAGGTAACTAGTTGTAATGCGTACACCTTACTCCGAACAGCGATTGGTCTATTAGCAATAGATCGTCTAGGTATGCCAAGACTGTTTAAGCCCTGTGCTCTTGACCTGGCTATAGGTGGGGCTAGCACCTTTGTGAACACTCGAGGTGCTGTAGCTAGCCCAAAGAGCAAGGCTATAAACTGAAATTCCATAGAAAGGAGCGGATCTTCAGGCAATGATTTAGATTCTTTTAGATCTAGAATGGATCTGTTGACTTTCTGCGTGGCTCTGTACATGTACAGGAAACGCATGAAAAAGGCAGTGAAGGTTCCAAGGAACCTAAGAAAAAACAGAACTATCAGCTGACTCTACTAGAGGTAGCTTGAAAGAGGCACAAATTATCTCTGTAAGAGGTTTGCACCAGCAATTTCTCAGATTGCGAAGCTGAAAAAAGTTCAACTCTAGTTGTCTCCTCTGCAGAGGAGTACTCGGTTTGCCTTTCTTCCCGATTACCAGAGGTTAATTCTTCATCCTCTACCCACTGTTCCCTTGATAAGGGATCTCAGGTGGGGGAGGGGGATCTAACACGCTTCTCATCCTTGGATAGCGGATGCGATTAAAATCGCTAATTTTCCTTCTAGGCCCTGCAGGGCTGAGGAAAAACGCATCTTCAATCATGTATACAGGGGCTGAATATTTTCTCCTCTTACGCTCAGTTTCCACTATTGCAACCCCAAAGTTGCGTGATTTTACTGTGATTCTTTGCCGCCACGAATACGTTGGGGCGCAATTTTGATGCGACAGGAAACAATGCCTGTGTATTCTAGAGGTTTATGGACCTCAAGTCGCATCAAAGTGGTACCAAAGTAGTGCAGGGACTACCTTGAAGTCGCACAGATCTGAACAGTATTTCTTGGAAATCATGCCCTAGAGTCTGACAGTGGAGGCCATCACCGCTGCCTAGAGGCAGCTGCCCCTGCGTAGGGGAAGGAATCTGTTTAAGTGACTTGTCCAAGGTAACAAGGAGCCAACGTGAGGACAAGGTCCCACATCTTTCAGGAAGCCTCCCATGGCTACGCTGGCCATCAGAGTAGTTAACCTGTGAGGAGTGGATCCTTCACTAATGAACGCCGACATGTGGATCTAAACCCATGTCTGTCAGGATGTCTCCCATGGCTGCACTGGCCGTCAGAGTACTGAACCTGTGAGCTGTTGTGGCTTCACTTTAAATAAAAGGACATTTATACCTTCTACTGGACAAAAGAGCTTTATTGCTAGAAATCATTTGGATGTATTTCACCAAACCTTCGCAATGAAAAGGGAAACCAGTCAGAAACCCTTTTTTGCAAATAATTACGCAAAGATCTTGTGAGCCACAGATGGATTAATGCCTCTAGAATGGGTACCAATTTACAGATAAACCGCAAACATTAACCACGTTTCATATCGTGTGTATAACAAAGATAAATAAATAATTGTGTCTGCGCTAAGAAAAAATATAATAATAAAAAAACAATACATGATAAATCAAAAACATCAATATTATAAAATCTATAAGCAATCAAAAAATAATCAATCTTAGATGCTAAAAGCAATAATAAGTGCCATTCGCCTGTGAGGGAAATGAATAAATAAATGCATAACTAAATGAATAAATAAATAGGCAAATAAACAAACATGCAACATGCACAAAGTAGAAAGTCCAAGTGCTGGTTGTATAATAATGAAGTGTTCAAAAACTCAGTTCAAACCGGTTCATAAGAAGCAAAAATAAAGTGCAAAAATATAGTGTCCATAAAGATTGGAATTCCTCATGCTCTTCCTATATGGTGTACATATTAAAGCATGCTTTAGTGCTCTCCTGTGACTCCCCAATCGTGTATGCGCTCACCTCTGAGCGTGTGACACAGTAATTAAACAGTGTCTAAACACGCATTGGAGCCACTCCAGGGCTCAAATAAGGTATGCTTGTATTGATCTCCACCTCGCTCAGATAACATCAATGGTAACATGTATAGGAAAAAAGAAACTGCATAGCATAATATCGCCAGGATTTATTGAAAAATCGTAAACAGTTCCCTTCAGGGGGGTACTCACAATATGTGGGTGCGCGAGTGCACCATCCTATCTAGAATGTAATATACAGGTGAATAACTCATATGGCGTGCGGTGTGGTGTATAATCCTCTGCTTCTCTGTGCTGACAGCTCCGTCCTGCCCCTCCCCTACGCGTCTTCGGCACAGGGATCACCTGCCTTCATCTGGGGGATCTAAGGTTCATCAACTGTTGTTTCCTCCGCAGAGGGAAATTTGGCTTGTTTTTCCCCGTGATCACCTGAGGATAACACCTCATCCTGTGCCCACTGTTCCCTTGGAAAAAGGGGTTTGAGATGAGGGAGGGGGATCTAGCATGCTTCCTATCCTCTTGGATGGAGAATGCTATTAAAGCCGCTAATCTTCCTTCTAAGCCCAACAGGGCAGAGGAGAATGCATCTTCAGGCACATACAGAGGGGCTGAAGTGTGAGAAGCAGTTGCACCACCAATTGCTTCCAATGATTCGCCCTGGCTTGCCATGTCAGGTATCTCCGGAGAGGATGACAGTGTGGAGGCATGACTGGAGTTCCCAGTGGAATCCTTGGTACCTTTGTGGTACACTGGAAATCAAATGTGCTAAGCACAACAGCAGAGGCACTTTAACAAATTATGGTATTTGCTGAACAATAGTTTTAGCAAAAGAAAACAATGTCACCATAAGGATCAGCCTTTGATGCTGAGTACCATAATATTTCCTGTGCTGGAAATGCCTGTTTACACACCTTTACATGCCCAGCGCTCCTGTGTCTTAGTGTGACAGACTTCTGTCTTCAGCATTTGAACTGAGAGTGTCTGTGTTAAGCCTCAGGTGAGAACCTGATTACACATAAGTGTCAGCTGTTACCGCACCTCTCCAGGAGGAGAGGGACATTTTTATCAGCAGTGTTTGTTAAGCTCCTAGTTTTAAAGGAAGACTTTATACAAAAAAATGCAAATGGCTGGTTTTGTATGTTCATAAACTACTGCTGTAACCCCTTTAGATCCCACAGAAGAGGAACACCATCTGTTCAATTAAGAACTTCCCTCTGGCTGCAGGGACCACACCCGCTGCTATAGCCAGACACAAAGCTGCTGAAAAAGCATCGTACTAGGTAAATGTAATATACTCCCTCTAGAGGAGACATTTTAAGGCATACAGTTATACATTTTAAAGGCATAGGAGGACTTTTTACAGTTCCTAGGCTTCTCCGCTTACCTTATCCTCGCTGCAGGATACTGCTGATTTAACAGACAGATCCAACTTTCACCCATCACGGCGGGCAGTGTAGTTAAACCTTCAAAGACTGGGGCCCTTTTTAATAGGGGTTCTGCTCCTTTGGACCTGTATAGCATCCCTCAGGAACAACTTTAGGTAATATGAAATACCAAATAGAGTCCTGGTTCCTAGGGTCCAGCTCTCAAAGAGAAGCTGGATCCGGTTGTAGAGGTTTTTTAAATCCAGCATGGATCCCTCCCTGGAGCTCCTCAGAGCACATCTTCACTCGTGACCAACACCTTAGACACTGGCAAAAAAACTGAGGACTCCTGGAAAGAGGAGGGGTTATATAGGGGAGTCAACTTCCTGTATTGGTTATACCAGTGTCAACACCTGAAGGTAGGCCCATAACCCACCAAGTAATTACTTGAGGCTCTCTGTCCTATGATGTATGATAAAGAAATAGCCCAAGCTCTACCAGAGAAGCATCCGTAAACAGCAATTTTCAAGTTTTGCCACAGATTCTCAATTGGATTTAGGTCTGGACTTTGACTGGACCATTCTAACACATGAATATGCTTTGATCTAAACCATTCCATTGTAGCTCTGGCTGTATGTTTAGGGTCGTTGTTCTGCTGGAAGGTGAATGTCCACCCCAGTCTCAAGTCTTTTGCAGACACTAACAGGTTTTCTTCTAAAATCGCCCTGTATTTGGCTCCATCCATCAAGACAATGTAGTGACTTTTCTTCCTTGGAACATGGTTTTGGAAAAAACGATGGCAGGACAATATCTTCATTCAGATGAAAGCCTGAAACCACTTTTGGCAAAAAGCCTGGACGAGGGAGTAACACCACTCTGTCCTCATGAATAATCAAATATGGCTCTTTCAGGAAAGAGCAGCCAATTCTGAAACTCTCCTTGCTGAGGATATAGCAACCAAAAATATCAGCTTCCTAGTCAGAAGGACTAAGGGAATATGCTGTAATGGTTCGAATGGCGGTTTTTTCCAGCTTGATCCTGAAAAGAAGTCGAGGCAGCAACTGAATAGGGGGAAATGCATAGATCAGTAAAAGCTGATCCCACAGTATCATCAACACATCTGTTCTGCATGCGAATGGATCCTTTGTTGTGGACACAAAAGTTGACTAACTTTATGTTCCACTGGATGCTAGAAGATCTACATCCGGAGTCCCCCATCCTTAACAAACAGCCCGAAACATGTCAGGGTGAATAGACCATTCCCCTGGGAATAATTTGCTGGCGGCACATGTAGTGCGCGTGCCAATTCTCTATGTCGGAATTAAGACTGCCGATGGGCACGGAATTTTTCTCTTTCTGCCCAAGTTAGAATATGGTCTTTCTGCACTGAGAGATTCTTGGTGCCCCTTTTGGTGATTGATATAGGCCACAGCCGTGGCATTGACGGATTGGATCCTTTACCTGGAAGTCCAGGCTTTTATAGCCATACGCACTGCCCGAATCTCTAGGATGTTGATGGGCACGGCTCTTTCCGTTCTTGAACACTGTCCTTGGACAGTTGTCTTCTCTGTCATTACCAGTTTCCAGATAAGTGGTCTGAAGGATTTACCCTTTAGGACATTCTTTAGTAACCACCAATTGAGGCTTTTGGACACCCTTGGGGACAGCTGCATTGGCAAGTCCAAAGCTTGGATCGTTTTGTTCCAAGCAAATAGAATACTGTTTTGCTACAGTCTCAAATAGAACTGGGCAAAGGGAACTGCTTCGAATTAAGCCACCATCCTTTCTAACAACCTCATGCAAAGGCGAATGGAGGGACCTCCTTCTGACCTGACCATCCGCACCAACTCTTTTATAGAGTGGTGGTTTTTTTTTCCTGAGTAAGAAGACCCTTTTTCTGGGCTGTATCTATGATCAGACCCAAAAACTGCAGCCCTTTTTTAGTGATTTTAATGGAGACTTTACTAGGTTGAGA
Source organism: Lithobates clamitans (assembly GCA_037952925.1). Lineage (NCBI taxonomy): Eukaryota > Metazoa > Chordata > Amphibia > Anura > Ranidae > Lithobates > Lithobates clamitans. The sequence goes on from JBBGZY010000901.1 coordinate 1,218,931, forward strand.
ACGCAACCCAGACCTTTCCAGGTAACTAGTTGTAATGCGTACACCTTACTCCGAACAGCGATTGGTCTATTAGCAATAGATCGTCTAGGTATGCCAAGACTGTTTAAGCCCTGTGCCCTTGACCTGGCTATAGGTGGGGCTAGCACCTTTGTGAACACTCGAGGTGCTGTAGGTAGCCCAAAGAGCAAGGCTATAAACTGAAATTCCATAGAAAGGAGCGGATCTTCAGGCAAAGATTTAGATTCTTTTAGATCTAGAATGGATCTGTTGACTTTCTGCGTGGCTCTGTACATGTACAGGAAACGCATGAAAAAGGCAGTGAAGGTTCCAAGGAACCTAAGAAAAAACAGAACTATCAGCTGACTCTACTAGAGGTAGCTTGAAAGAGGCACAAATTATCTCTGTAAGAGGTTTGTACCAGCAATTTCTCAGATTGCGAAGCTGAAAAAAGTTCAACTCTAGTTGTCTCCTCTGCAGAGGAGTACTCGGTTTGCCTTTCTTCCCGATTACCAGAGGTTAATTCTTCATCCTCTACCCACTGTTCCCTTGATAAGGGATCTCAGGTGGGGGAGGGGGATCTAACACGCTTCTCATCCTTGGATAGCGGATGCGATTAAAATCGCTAATTTTCCTTCTAGGCCCTGCAGGGCTGAGGAAAAACGCATCTTCAATCATGTATACAGGGGCTGAATATTTTCTCCTCTTACGCTCAGTTTCCACTATTGCAACCCCAAAGTTGCGTGATTTTACTGTGATTCTTTGCCGCCGCGAATACGTTGGGGCGCAATTTTGATGCGACAGGAAACAGTGCCTGTGTATTCTAGAGGTTTATGGACCTCAAGTCGCATCAAAGTGGTACCAAAGTAGTGCAGGGACTACCTTGAAGTCGCACAGATCTGAACAGTATTTCTTGGAAATCATGCCCTAGAGTCTGACAGTGGAGGCCATCACCGCTGCCTAGAGGCAGCTGCCCCTGCGTAGGGGAAGGAATCTGTTTAAGTGACTTGTCCAAGGTAACAAGGAGCCAACGTGAGGACAAGGTCCCACATCTTTCAGGAAGCCTCCCATGGCTACGCTGGCCATCAGAGTAGTTAACCTGTGAGGAGTGGATCCTTCACTAATGAACGCCGACATGTGGATCTAAACCCATGTCTGTCAGGATGTCTCCCATGGCTGCACTGGCCGTCAGAGTACTTAACCTGTGAGCTGTTGTGGCTTCACTTTAAATAAAAGGACATTTATACCTTCTACTGGACAAAAGAGCTTTATTGCTAGAAATCATTTGGATGTATTTCACCAAACCTTCGCAATGAAAAGGGAAACCAGTCAGAAACCCTTTTTTGCAAATAATTACGCAAAGATCTTGTGAGCCACAGATGGATTAATGCCTCTAGAATGGGTACCAATTTACAGATAAACCGCAAACATTAACCACGTTTCATATCGTGTGTATAACAAAGATAAATAAATAATTGTGTCTGCGCTAAGAAAAAATATAATAATAAAAAAACAATACATGATAAATCAAAAACATCAATATTATAAAATCTATAAGCAATCAAAAAATAATCAATCTTAGATGCTAAAAGCAATAATAAGTGCCATTCGCCTGTGAGGGAAATGAATAAATAAATGCATAACTAAATGAATAAATAAATAGGCAAATAAACAAACATGCAACATGCACAAAGTAGAAAGTCCAAGTGCTGGTTGTATAATAATGAAGTGTTCAAAAACTCAGTTCAAACCGGTTCATAAGAAGCAAAAATAAAGTGCAAAAATATAGTGTCCATAAAGATTGGAATTCCTCATGCTCTTCCTATATGGTGTACATATTAAAGCATGCTTTAGTGCTCTCCTGTGACTCCCCAATCGTGTATGCGCTCACCTCTGAGCGTGTGACACAGTAATTAAACAGTGTCTAAACACGCATTGGAGCCACTCCAGGGCTCAAATAAGGTATGCTTGTATTGATCTCCACCTCGCTCAGATAACATCAATGGTAACATGTATAGGAAAAAAGAAACTGCATAGCATAATATCGCCAGGATTTATTGAAAAATCGTAAACAGTTCCCTTCAGGGGGGTACTCACAATGTGTGGGTGCGCGAGTGCACCATCCTATCCAGAATGTAATATACAGGTGAATAACTCATATGGCGTGCGGTGTGGTGTATGATCCTCTGCTTCTCTGTGCTGACAGCTCCGTCCTGCCCCTCCCCTACGCGTCTTCGGCACAGGGATCACCTGCCTTCATCTGGGGGATCTAAGGTTCATCAACTGTTGTTTCCTCCGCAGAGGGAAATTTGGCTTGTTTTTCCCCGTGATCACCTGAGGATAACACCTCATCCTGTGCCCACTGTTCCCTTGGAAAAAGGGGTTTGAGATGAGGGAGGGGGATCTAGCATGCTTCCTATCCTCTTGGATGGAGAATGCTATTAAAGCCGCTAATCTTCCTTCTAAGCCCAACAGGGCAGAGGAGAATGCATCTTCAGGCACATACAGAGGGGCTGAAGTGTGAGAAGCAGTTGCACCACCAATTGCTTCCAATGATTCGCCCTGGCTTGCCATGTCAGGTATCTCCGGAGAGGATGACAGTGTGGAGGCATGACTGGAGTTCCCAGTGGAATCCTTGGTACCTTTGTGGTACACTGGAAATCAAATGTGCTAAGCACAACAGCAGAGGCACTTTAACAAATTATGGTATTTGCTGAACAATAGTTTTAGCAAAAGAAAACAATGTCACCATAAGGATCAGCCTTTGATGCTGAGTACCATAATATTTCCTGTGCTGGAAATGCCTGTTTACACACCTTTACATGCCCAGCGCTCCTGTGTCTTAGTGTGACAGACTTCTGTCTTCAGCATTTGAACTGAGAGTGTCTGTGTTAAGCCTCAGGTGAGAACCTGATTACACATAAGTGTCAGCTGTTACCGCACCTCTCCAGGAGGAGAGGGACATTTTTATCAGCAGTGTTTGTTAAGCTCCTAGTTTTAAAGGAAGACTTTATACAAAAAAATGCAAATGGCTGGTTTTGTATGTTCATAAACTACTGCTGTAACCCCTTTAGATCCCACAGAAGAGGAACACCATCTGTTCAATTAAGAACTCCCCTCTGGCTGCAGGGAACACACCCGCTGCTATAGCCAGACACAAAGCTGCTGAAAAAGCATCGTACTAGGTAAATGTAATATACTCCCTCTAGAGGAGACATTTTAAGGCATACAGTTATACATTTTAAAGGCATAGGAGGACTTTTTACAGTTCCTAGGCTTCTCCGCTTACCTTATCCTCGCTGCAGGATACTGCTGATTTAACAGACAGATCCAACTTTCACCCATCACGGCGGGCAGTGTAGTTAAACCTTCAAAGACTGGGGCCCTTTTTAATAGGGGTTCTGCTCCTTTGGACCTGTATAGCATCCCTCAGGAACAACTTTAGGTAATATGAAATACCAAATAGAGTCCTGGTTCCTAGGGTCCAGCTCTCAAAGAGAAGCTGGATCCGGTTGTAGAGGTTTTTTAAATCCAGCATGGATCCCTCCCTGGAGCTCCTCAGAGCACATCTTCACTCGTGACCAACACCTTAGACACTGGCAAAAAAACTGAGGACTCCTGGAAAGAGGAGGGGTTATATAGGGGAGTCAACTTCCTGTATTGGTTATACCAGTGTCAACACCTGAAGGTAGGCCCATAACCCACCAAGTAATTACTTGAGGCTCTGTGTCCTATGATGTATGATAAAGAAATAGCCCAAGCTCTACCAGAGAAGCATCCGTAAACAGCAATTTTCAAGTTTTGCCACAGATTCTCAATTGGATATAGGTCTGGACTTTGACTGGACCATTCTAACACATGAATATGCTTTGATCTAAACCATTCCATTGTAGCTCTGGCTGTATGTTTAGGGTCGTTGTTCTGCTGGAAGGTGAATGTCCACCCCAGTCTCAAGTCTTTTGCAGACACTAACAGGTTTTCTTCTAAAATCGCCCTGTATTTGGCTCCATCCATCTTCCCATCAACTCTAACCAGCTTCCCTGTCCCTGCTGAAGAAAAGCATCAACTTAACATGATACTGCTACCACCATGTTTCACAGTGGAGATAGTTCGTGGTTATGTGCATTATTTGTTTTCCACCACACATAGCATTTTGCTTTTTAGGCCAAAAAGTTAAATTTTGGCCTCATCTGACCAGAGCACCTTCTTCCACATGTTTGCTGTGTCCACCATGTGGCTTCTTGCCACTCTTCCATAAAGGCCTAATTTGTGGAGAGCACCAATAATAGTTGTCCTGTGGACAGATTCTGCCACCTGAGCTGTGGATCTCTGCAGCTCCTCCAGAGTTACCATGGGCCTCTTGGCTGCTTCTCTGATTAATGCTCTCCTTGCTTGGCCTGTCCATTTAGGTGGATGGTCATGTCTTGGTAGGTTTGCAGTTGTTCCATACTCTTTCCATTTTCAGATGATGGATTGAACAGTGCTCCGTGAGATGTCCAAAATTTGGGATTTTATTTTTATAACCTAACTCTGCTTTGAACTTCTCCACAACTTTATCCCTGACCTGTCTGGTGTGTTCCTTGGCCTTTGTGATGCTGTTTGTTCACTAAGGTTCTCTAACACATCTCTGAGGGAATCACAGAACAGTTGTATTTATACTGAGATTAAATTACACACAGGAGGACTATTTACTAATTAGGTGACTTCTGAAGGAAATCAGTTCAACTAGATTTTTGTTAGGGGCATCAGAGTAAAGGGGCTGAATACAAATGCACACCATACTTTTCAGATATTTATTTGTAAAAAATGTTGAAAACAATTTATCATTTTCCTTCCACTACACAATTATGTTGGAATCCCTCTATCACTTTTCAAGTTCTTTCTACACCTCTCATTCTATCCCTTTATTGTTTTGAAGCTCATTGCATTCATTTTTTTGTTTCTCCAGTTTTTCTCAAGATTGCTGCAATTTATGGACTGGGTTACCTTTCTATCTGACTACTCTAGCCAGTCATGATGAAAGCTTCACTGTATAGATATCTCCCCCACTTAACATACATTGTCTACCACCTGAAATAGCCATCATCATTCTTGGTGACTTTAAGATCCTTGTAATGTAATCCTTGTAATGCTAACACCATAGCCGCCTCTGAAATTGTCAACCTAACTTCATCCTTTAATCTAACACAATGGAAAACATTCACACTCATTCTGACAGCAACAGCATTGACCTTGCATTCACCTCTGCACTCATTGTAACCTCTCCAACATTCAGTTTCCTCTATTTGATCACAACCTTATCAAATTCATGCTCTCCCTGTCTTCAAACTTCTATCCCTGCAACTAGAAAACAGTTACTCATAAAAACCTTCACCACTTAAAGGATAAGTTCATCTTTGTACAATAAATAATAAATGCACATCTTTTTGCAGGTAAAAAAAAAAAAAGTGCATTTATTATTTTTTTTGTATTAGAAACCTGTGAAGCATTACAGGTCTCCTGCACACTGTCAGTGTATCTATTTACTAATACATCCCGTATGGGTAAGCTGATACTCGCTGACAGAAGGACTTAATGAGCTACCATAGCACTCCACAGCGCCGTGGCAGTTCATTGAAAACTACAAGCCAACATCTGCTAAGGCTGTCAGGACTTGTAGTTCATTCATACACCGAGCTCTGTGTATGAATGACACAGCCATATGGGCAGAGCCCCGCACGGCCGTGCTACTTTCAAAAATTGACAGCTAGTACAGGGAACTTCTTCCCGTACAGCTGACATGGGGGGGGGGGGTCTGGTAGTGGGCAGTGGCTGCAGCACTGGGAACATATTACATGTTCACCCTAAAATCGGGTGGAACATGTAACATGTTCCCAAAGGTGAACTTATCCTTTAAGCATTTCTCTTCTCTGTTCTGCTACAGACTACCTTTATGACAAAATTTCAGCCCTGTTTCGCCCTGACCTGACCACTTCTTTCTACAAAAGCTCACTTTCTTCCTCCTTGAACACACTTGTTCCCCTAACTACACACAAAAGATGTCAACAAAAGACACAAAAGACATAGCCATGCTCTTGAGCAAGTATGGCAAAAAATGAAATCCCTGCAAAACTTTGCCCTGTGTAAATCTGCCCACCGGTAATAAACTTACTCCCTCCACAGACCCAATATATCATTTTCATTAACACCCTCTAATCCAGTCTTTGTCTTCACTGTCCAGACATTGTCCTCACTTAACATACCATTTCTACCACTGCATATTCATCTTTTTCTGTTAGAGAGGAGGTTGCCACATATTTCTCTGCTGCCCACTTAACCATCTGCCCCCTGGACCCTATTTCCTCAACTACTCCAGTTACCCTCCCACTTTATTCAATGCACCCTTATCAGCATATTCAATCTCTCCCTTTCTGTTGGCATTTTCCGTTTTCATGTGAAACGTGCACCAGTGACCCCATACTTAAAAAAAGCCCCCATTGAATCCCACCAGTCTAAACAATTTAGTACCAATCCCTGCTCCCATTTACCCCCAAATATCTTGAAGGTCTAATATATAACTGTCTTAGCTACTACTTGAATGAGAAAAAATGTTTTGACCCCTTACAGTCTGGATGCCACAGGAGACACTCCACTGAAATCGCTTTTCAAAAACCAGCGACTAACTGCAAAGACATATGACCACTATTACATGCTCATATTATTAGACCATTCTGCTGCCTTTGATACAGTTTACCACCAACTCCTACTCAGTAAACTTGACTCCCTTGGTCTCCAAGACTCTCCTCTTCCCTGGCTCTCCTCCTACCTATGTAAGTGGTCCTTCAGTGTCACCTACATCTCCATTTCCTCTTCTTTTCATCCTTTAATTTAGAGCTACTCAAAGGCTCTGTTCTTGGACCCCTTCTTGTCTCTATCTATACCTCCTCCCTTGGTCAGTTGATAGTTTCCCTTGGCTTTATGCTGAGGAAACCCAGAACTCTCTCTCTACTTCAGTCTGCTCATTCATCACTAATTTACTAAATTACATATCAGTGTGGATGTTACACCTCTTTCTATCATTCTTTCCAAAAAAAAGCTCAAACTGTTGGATGTGTGTAAATTCTGTATAATGTTCATAACAATTATCATAATACAGGTTACATTCAGAATGTATAATACAAGGACCCAGATTCCATACACCTATCCATAAAATAGGAAGACTGTATTCAGAACCATCTGCCTCAAAATAAATATAAACATGATATTCCTGCTGTTCCCTTCCACCTTAAACTGAATACAGACTGACTGCTCCCAAATGTCTCTTTGGTAAACCTTGCATTTATGTTACTGCTGTTTCACATCCATCTGTAGCCCTGTTCAAATTATTTTGATGTCTATTTTATTTTGTGACAACCATGAATTTAATTTTTGATGATTTGAATTGCAGCACAACTGCTGAAACTGTTTTACTGAACTTGCGTCAAGGGAGACGTCCAGTTGGTGAATACGCTGCCGTATTTTATCGATGGGTAACTGATACCACTTGGAATGACAGTGCAAAGTGTTTTTACTTTAGAAAAGGACTTTCTGAGAATATAAATGATGAACTATCCAGAATAGATATGCCCAATGGTCTTAATAACTTTATTAAATTGAGCATTAAGATAGATAGACGATTTATGGAGAGAAGATTTGAGAAACAAAGAGCTGTTGACTTTAATTCTTCGTTCAATCCTCAACCAATGGCTAAATCATTTGCCAGCTATGAACATGAACCTGAACCTATGCAGATTGGAGCTCTCAGCTTTGCTAAAAAGAGACGCAAACATGAACTGAATCTTTGCCTCTATTGTGGTCAGTCAGATCACTAGGCCTGCAGGTGTCCAAATAAATCAAGATGAACAAGACAAACCATTGCAGCGGCCAGTCAAAGAGAATTGTCCACATCTAGGGAGCAAGTGGGATCTATTACACAACACTTGTGTTCCGTAACACCAGGAGAGAAGGAGATGGTCTATCATCATCCGCATTTTATTTTAAGCATCACACTTAAAAAGAAAGACTAGTTACTCTCCACCTCAGCAATGATGGATTCAGGGGCTGGTGGTAACTTTATGAACTAAAAGGCTGCGGAAGAAAATGGCATCACCCAAACACCCAAACCTTCCCCAGTACATATGGAGACAGTGAACGGTTCTCCACTCGCTTCTGGAGTAATCACTTATGAGACTGTTCCGTTCCTCTACAGTAAGTATGGAGCCCGATTTATTCTACTCGTTTTCCTGTTATCTTAGGAATTCAATGGCTATCAATTCACAACTCCGCTATTGACTGGCAGGCCAGAAACCTTCTAGTCAAAGAGAAGAAAATCTGGCACCAAGATGTCTCAAAGATAAAACATATATTGTGGTGGTGCCAAAAACTTTATGGAGAAAGACACTCTGCCCACATCCCTAAGATACACAATAGAGACTTTTTCCCTCTGTGGGACTTTGGGAGGCAGAAAGTCTTGGAACAGTAGCGTTATATCAAAAAATATATTTATTGGAATAAGTTAAAATACAATAAGAATAAAAAATCGGATGCATATGTAACAGAAATTAGGTAACAGAAAATATTGCAACGATACAGTAAACACCACACAACTCTGTCCTGACAGACTAGGACAAGAAAAGCCTAACGCATTTCAAGGTTGAAAATGATGAAACCTCTTCTTCAAGGACTAGTGGTGGAGTGGATGGTTATCTAGAAGTTTTAACAAAAACAACAGCAATGAACAGTCAAAATACATTATATACAAATAGTTTGCAAATAAGTACAATTAAAGGTGATTACAAAGTGTAATAGTCACAATACTTCAAAACTAAAAAGCAATCTAACCGTATAGTTCCTGAACAATCACCAAGTAGCATCCAATTTGAGAAAAATGGGGATATATAGTTCGCTGCCAGGAATTAGATTGATGGAAAGCACCCCCACAAAAAGAGCAATGGGGAATCAGGATCAGGGCCGGACACAGAGGGCACCCAGCGACCAAAATGGAGAACCGCAGACTCAACAAACCCTTTGCTTGCCTAACATCTAAAAGATAAGGGGAGTAGTGGGTGTTTTAGTAGACAAAGACAGAGAGAAAACAAAAGGAAAATTAACCTTAGTGTTTTAGTGGGACAGAAAGTATACTGAGCATACATAATATTAGTATGAACAATTGTGGATTGTATATTGATCGGTCTACACATACCTTGTCAGTAGGGATGAGCCGAACACCCCCCCCCCGGTTCGGTTCGCACCAGAACCTGCGAACGGACCGAAAGTTTGCGCAAACTTTAGAACCCCATTAAAGTCTATGGGACTCGAACATTCGAAATCAAAAGTGCTAATTTTAAAGGCTAATATGCATTGTATTGTCCTAAAAAGGGTTTGGGGACCCGGGTCCTGCCCCAGGGAACATGTATCAATGCAAAAAAAAGTTTTAAAAAACAGCCGTTTTTTCGGGAGCACTGATTACCAACCGGCCACTGTATATATATGTCATTACTTTGAAGGTGGATATCTCGGTAATTGCAGCAGCTGCTGCCACATCCGAGGTATCCATCTTTAGGGCCGGCAGGTCTGTTTATGATAATGGTGGTCTCTGTGGAGGATTCACTGCGAGATCACAGTTATCGGTGGTGGGAGAGGTGCCACCCCCCTCCCGCCGCTCTCCCACGCCCTAAGCCGCTTACCGGAGCCGACGGTAGCGGCTGAGGCGATCGGGACCTGTCATGTCCATGGTATAGAAATGAGTGAGGGGAAGATGGCCCCCACCTGTTTCCATACCATAGGAGGCCGAAAGTGACGTCATAATGTCAGCTCCACCCATACGTCTTAAAGACATATTTTTTTGTTGTCATTTTTTCAAATGTCAATTTTTTTTTTCACATTTAAGCCCAAATATGAGATCTGAGGACTTTTTGACCCCAGATCTCATATTTAAGAGGACCTGTCATGCTTTTCTCTATTACAAGGGATGTTTACATTCTTTGTAATAGGAATAAAAGTGATCAATTTTTTTTTTTTTTAAAACAGTGAGAAAATAAATGAAATAAAGTAAAATAAATAAGAAAACAAAAAAAAAATTTTTTAAAGCGCCCGTCTCGACGAGCTCGCGCGCAGAAGCAAACACATACGTGAGTAGCGCCCACATGTGAAAACGGTGGTCAAACCACACATGTGAGGTATTACCACGACCGGTAGAGCGAGAGAAATAATTCTAGCCCTAGGCCTCCTCTGTAACTTAAAACATGCAACCTCTAGAATTTTTTAAACGTCGCCTATGGAGATTTTTAAGGGTAAAAGTTTGACCCCATTCCACGAGCAGGCGCAATTTTGAAGCGTGACATGTTGGGTATAAATTTACTTGGCGTAACATTATATTTCACAATATTAAAAAAATTGGGCTAACTTTACTGTTGTCTTATTTTTTTATTCAAAAAAGTAATTTTTTTTCAAAAAAAGTGCGCCTTTAAGACCGCTGCGCAAATGCGGTGCGAAAAAAACTATTGCATTGACGACCATTTTATTCTCTAGGGTGTTAAAAAAAAAAATATATAATGTTTGGGGGTTCTAAATAATTTTCTAGCAAACAAAAATGTTTTAAACATGCAAACACCTAAAACCCAAAACGAGTCTAGTCCTTAAGTGGTTAATGATGCTTAAAGTGAAAAAATAAAAGTGAAATATTCCTTTAAATATCATACCTGGAGGTCTCTATAGTATGCCTGTAAAGTGGCACGTGTTTCCCGTGTTTAGAACAGTCCCTGCACAAAATGACATTTTTAAAGGAATAAAAGTCATTTAAAACTGCATGCGGCTTTAATGTAATGTCGGGTCCCGGCAATATGGATGAAAATCAGTGAGACAAACGGCATGGGTACCCCCACAGGCCATTACCAGGCCCTTTGGGTCTTGTATGGATATTAAGGGGAACCCCGCACCCAAATTAAAAAAAGGTAAGGCGTGGGGCCCCCAGGCCCTATATACTCTGAACACCAGTATACAGGCAGCGCAAACAAGACAGGGACTGTAGGTTTGTTGTTAAGTAGAATTTGTTTTTAATTTTGAACTGGTACATTTTTAAAGTGTAGCTCCTGCCAAAAAATCTATTTTTAAGCTTTTTGGAAAACATAGGGAAGTGTTATCACCCCTGTAACATTTGTTTTGCTGTCTGTGCACCTCTTCAGAGAATTTTTACCTCACTTTCTGTCCCAATGACAAATTTTTTTTGAAAATTTGGAGTTTTTAGTGAAACAAGGATTGGTAATAAAGCGTCAGTGAAGAGGAGACACGTTTTTCCCATATTAACTCTTACAGGAGAGAATTTCCTCTTGTGTCCTTCCGTTTGCAATTAGGAGTCGTTTGTAAGTTGGATGTTTGAAAGTAGGGGCCTGCCCTATATACTCTGCAGAAATTGGGGCCTTAGGTGTTGGTGTTGCCACAACACTGTAAGCCCTCACAGTTACTCTTGGTGGACACAGGAATGGGGCCTGCTGTGAAATATTAGATCAAAAATTGTAATTATAGGCCCCTGTTAAACAGGGGGTGAAAAACTGGGCCTTTGAAACTGGTGCTGGTGCCACAACACTGCAACCCCTCACAGATACTATAGTTGGAGCGCAGGAATGAGCCCTGCTGGAAAGTATTGCATCACAAATTGTAATTACACGCCCCTATTAAACAGGGGCAGAAAAATTGGGACTTGGCCACTGGTGGTGGTGCCCAGAACCAAAAATGTTCTTACAAGCTATCAGCATGAAAATTGAGGAGGAAGAGGATTGTGACTCAGCATAACAGGATAGTCACTCAGCATCAGCATAGACAGTCTTGAAGGGATCTCACATTAAAAAAAATCAATCAGTTACATCAGCATCAGGTGCTTGGTAGTTGGTTATCCAAGACTGATTAATTTTTATGAAGGTCAGTAGATTGACCAATTCGGTGGACAGGCGCACCCTGTGATCCGTTACAAAGCCTCCAGTAGCTCAATTGCATACTGTGCAAGCTCTGGCCAGTGATCCATCCTCAAGACCCAGTAACCCAGAGGATTTTCGGTGGGAAAGGTGTCCAAGTCTGATCTTGTCCCTAGGTAATCCTGCACCATGTGAATCAGACGCTGGCAATGGTAGCTGGAACTGATCAGACCTTATGGCTGCGGGCTAAAAAATTGTCTGAACGCATCGGTCTGTGACTGACTGAAGCCTTTAGCAACACGTTGTCCAGGAGGACCAGCAAATTGTAACCTTCTAGGCTCTGGAACCGCATTGCACAAACCTTTCTGCAAGGCCTCCCGAAGATGTTTTATCCTCTGCTCCCTCTGGGATGGCAACTTTACCCTTGTAACGTGGATTAAGGAGGGTTGCCAGCCAGTAATCATCCCTCCCCTTGATACCACAAATACGAGGATCCTTCCGCAGGCTTTGCAGAATCAGGGAGGCCATGCAGCGTAGGTTTGCTGAGGCATGCGGTCCAGAGTCTTCTGGGTCACTAAGGACGACATGATCCGCAGCCACCTCCTCCCAGCCACGTACAAGTCCATGGGTTTCTTCGGACTGTAAATGATCCCTTGAAGACTGCTGCTGATGCTGAGTGCCAGGCTCCACCTCCATGCTGACACAATCCTAATCCTCCTCCACCTCGTCCTCTTCCTGTGTGATCATTGGGCATGCAGGAACACTGTCTGGATAAAGGGGGCCTTGAGAGGTAAGGAAGTCCTCCTCTTCCTCCCTCTGTTCTGCCTCAAGTGCCTTGTCAATTATTCCACGCAGCGAGTGCTCCAACAGGTGGACAAGAGGGACAGCGTCACTGATGCATGCACTGTCACTGCTCACCATCCTCGTGGCCTCCTCAAATGGTGACAGGACAGGGCATGCATCCCTGATCATAACCCACTGGCGTGGGGAAAAAAAACAAGCTCCCCTGACCCTGTCCTGGTGCCATAGTTGCATAGGTACTCATTGATGGCCCTCTGCTGTGTGTGCAGCTGCTGCAGAATGGCCAATGTTGATTTCCACCTGGTGGGCATGTCACAGATTAGGCGGTTCTTGGGCAGGTTAAATTCCTTTTGGAGGTCAGCCAGCTGAGCACTGGCATTATATGACCTGCGGAAATGCACACTGACTTTCCTGGCCTGCCTCAGGACATCCTGTAAGCCCGGGTACCTGCCCAAGAACCGCTGCACCACCAAGTTAAGAACGTGAGCCAATTAGGGCACATGGGACAGTTGTCCCTGTCGGAGGGCAGAGAGGAGATTGGTGCCATTGTTGCAAACCACCATACCTGGCTTAAGCTGGTGTGGCGTCAACCACCTCTGAACCTGCCCCTGCAGAGCTGACAGAATCTTTGCCCCGGTGTGGCTCCTGTCCCCCAAGCACACCAGCTCAAGCACCGCATGGCATCTTTTTGGCTACGTGCTTGCGTAGCCCCTTGAACACCTACGGAGCACCGCTGGTTCCAAGGACAAATCAACACAGGAAGAGGCCATGGAGGAAAAAGAAAAGGAAGGGATGGAGGAGAGAGGTGTGGCAGAATCACCACTAGTAGAATTTCGGAGGCGTGGTGGCGGAACAACCTCCAACACTACTGCACCCTGTCCTGCATCCTTCCCAGCTGCCAGAAGGGTCACCCAGTGCGTAGTGAAAGATAGGTAACGTTCCTGTCCATGCCTGCTGGACCATGAGTCAGCTGTAATATGCACCTTACCGCCCTGTCCAGCGAGGCCAAGACATTGTCTTCCACATGCCGGTAGAGAGCCAGAATCACCTTCCGTGAGAAAAAGTGGCGTTTGGGAGCCTGCCACTGAGGAACCGCACATTCCACAAACTCACGGAAGGGGGCAGAGTCCACCAACTGAAAAGGCAGCAGTTGAAGTGCTAGCAATTTAGCCAAGCTAACATTCAACCGCTGGGCATGTGGATGGCTGGGAGCGAACTTCTTTCGGCAGTGCAGTAGCTGGGGCAGGGAAATTTGCCTGGTACAATCTGACATTGGTGTACCGATAGCAGATTGCCCGCAAGAACTTGGCTGTGACACACCTAATTCTACACCTACATTCCTCACAGTGCAGGTTTCAGAGAGGACTGAAAGTATAGTGGGGTTGGACATCCCAGCTGATGAGGAGCAAGGAGAGGTCCGCTTTGTTCTTTGGTGTGGGTCTTTTAGGTACGCTTGCCAACGTGAAGAGCCTGCAGAGTGAAGACAGAGTGGAGTCATGACAGAGATAGCCACCTGATCTGCCTTGTGTGCAGCAGCAGCTCACCCGTTACATTGCTGCATTGCAGAGGTATCTGCCGGTAACTATTGTGGATAACCAGAGGAGCCGTGCTATGTCCATCCAGTTTGTATGGAACCCATGCTCGTATGACCTCCTGTAATTTAAGAGGTCCACCCTATCTGGTAAGCATTCTACATGTGTGTGAGTGGAGAGGATCGCTGTTTCACATAGAAGGATTGGCTTTACCACAAGGGATTTTTTCTTTCAGTTATGGACTTTATTCATTCATCATCATTTGCGCTGCACTTAAATTTGTTTTTTAGTAGGAAGAGAATAACAGGAACGGAGCTAGCTAAACCTAATACAGTTTATATATATATATATATATATATATATATATATATATATATATATATATATATATATATATATATATACACACACACACACAACACCTAGAATGCATATATATATACACAATACACTGTAAGTGCAGCTAACTAACTTGCCTGCCTACTCTATCTAACTTAAATCAAATGACACTGTCTCTCTGTCTATTTCTCCACCGCTGCCGCAACACACTACACAAGGCCGCCACTCAGGCGGCATTATATAGTGTGGGGCATGTACTAAACCCCTGAGCCATAATTGGCCAAAGCCACCCTGGCTTTGGCCAATTACGGCTTTCTGTACAGACGGCGCTGTAATTGGCCAAGCATGCAGGTAATAGTGCATGCTTGGCCAATCATCAGCCAGCAATGCACTGCGATGGCGCAGTGATTTATGGGCCATGACGCGCCACTGGAATTTGGCGCGACCAGCCCATAACGTTCGCAATTCGACGAACGGTCGAACATGCAATGTTCGAGTCGAACATGGGTTCGACTCGAACTTGAAGCTCATCCCTACTTGTCAGTAGGCAAAAAAGGAAATCTTGCAGATGGATGTGCATGAACAGAGTGGAGAGTGCTCATAAGGTTATCTAGAACCAGCGAGTAGAAGTCCCAAATAATCTGAGAAAAGAAAGATGAGGAAATAATATATGATTGATTACAATCATATATAGGCCTGCAGTACCTTCAGAGTGGTATAGGATTGAAATGAAAATCCAACACATCACAGAGTCAGAAAAAAAAATAGACCCACCCATGTCGTTGTGGACTGATATAGATTATCAGGGTATTGTATTATATAGTAATCTCATAAGGACACGCAGGAAGAAATTAGGTTTACCTTTAGGAGTATAGATACCCACGATCCACTCAATGCTGAGATTAGCATAGGACTGGACACAAAACGTCCGTCTTATGTTGTGCAGCTAATCAGCAAGAAAAGCCTACAGCTATACCCTGATAATCTATCATGGAGAGTCTATGACAGTCCACAACGACATGGGTGGGTCTGTTTTTTTCTGACTCTGATGTGTTGGATTTGCATTTCAATCCTTTACCACTCTGTAGGTACTGCAGGCCTATATATGATTGTAATCAATCATATATTATTTCCTCCTTTTTCTTTTCCCAGATTATTTTGGACCTCTACTCGCTGGTTCTAGATAGCCTTCTTAGCACTCTCTACTCTGTTCATGCATGTTCATCTGCAAGATTTCCTTTTTTGCCTACTGACAAGGTATGTGTAGACAGATCAATATACAATCCACTGTTGTTCATACTAATATTATGTATGTTCAGTATACTTTCTGTCCCGCTATAACACTAAGGTTCATTTTCCTTTTATTTTCTCTCTTTGCCTTTGTCTGCTAAAACACCCACTATCCCCTCCCCCTTACGTTTTAGATGTTAGGCAAGCAAAGGGTTTGTTGAGTCTGCGGTTCTCCATTTTGGCCACAGGGTGCCCTCTGTGTCTGGCCCTGATCCTGATTCCACATTGCTCTTTTTGTGGGGGTCCTTTCCATCGATCTAATCCCTGGCAGCGAACTATCTATCCCCATTTTTCTCAAATTGGATGCTACTTGGTGAGCGTTCAGGAACTATACGGTTAGAATGCTTTTTACTTTTGAAGTATTGTGACTATTACTCTTTGCAATCACCTTTAATTGCACTTATTTGCAAACTATTTGCATATAATATATTTTGACTGTTCATTGCTGTTGTTTTTGTTAAAACTTCTAGATAACCATACACTCCACCACTATCCCCTGAAGAACAGGTTTCATCATTTTCAACCTTGAAACACGTCGGGATTGTCTTGTCCTAGTCTAACGTCAGGACAGAGTTGTGTGGTGTTTACTGTATCTTTGCAATATTTCCTTTTTCTGTCACCTAATTTCTGTTACATATGCATCCGATTTTTTATTCTTATCATGTTTTAACTTATTCCAATAAATATATTTTTTTATATAACACTACTGTTCCAAGACTCTCTGCCTCCCAAAGTCCCACAGAGGAAAAAATTCTCTATTGTGCAAAGATAAAACATATGCGATTTTATTAGATCCATCCATAAAAAGGAATCAATACCTGTAATTATTACAGGTATTGATTCCTTTTAATGGATGGATCTAATAAAATCACATATGTTTTATCTTTGCGACATCATGATGCCAGATTTTTTTCTCCTTAATTGGATGATTGAATGCCTGAGTACTGGGGCTATCCGAGCACGAGCCTCCATCTCATCCTGTTCATTATTAAAGGTTATTTTAAGGTAGCAGCAAGATTTCTAGAGATGTAAGGCCAGAAACCTTGCCTTTCCCTCTGAACATTGTGAGTTACATTTTCAAAAAAGAGACATCTCACCTACTATTATTGGCGTGACATTGACTAACCTGGAAAAATTGCCCCCTCAGTACCAAGACTTTAAAGACATTTGTGATAAAAAAAAATGCCGACCAATTACCACCCCACCAGGCATATGATTGCCCAATAGAGCTTTTACCAGAAGCCCCAGTTCCCTTTGGTTGCCTCTACAATCTTTCTGAACCAGAACTTAAGGCTTTAAGGGACTTTCTACAAGAGAATCAGGCAAAGTGGTTTATCCATTCCTCAACCTCTCTCACTGGAGCCCCTCTATTCTTTGTTGAAAAGAAAGATGGAACCCTGCGCCCATGCATCGATTACAGTGAATTACATAAAATGACAGTTAAGAATCGTTACCTACTTCCCTTAATTCCAGAACTATTTGAGAGACTAAGAACAGCAAAGATCTTTACCAAGCTTGATGTGCGGGGGGGGGGGGCATATAATCTTGTTCGCATTCTACCTGGAGAGGAATGTAAGACAGCCTTTCAGACAAGATATGGGCATTATGAATCCCTAGTAATGCCTTTTGGACTCTGTAATGCACCAGCTATCTTTCAACATTTCATAAATGATGTTTTCAGAGACTTGTTAGACCAATTTGCGGTGGCTTAACTGGATGATATAGTTATCTTTTCAGCCAATTTACAGGAACACCGGGATCAAGTCCGTACTGTCTTAGAACGACTACAACAAAATAAATTATATATTAAATTGGAAAAATTTGATTTCGAACAGACCCGTATACAGTTCTTGGGCTACATCATCTCTCCTAAAGGGCTGAACATGGATTCCAGCTAAATCCAGCCATCCTAGACTGGCCTACCCCCAAGAACAAAGGATGTGCAACGGTTCTTTGGGTTCGCAAACCTTTAGATTTATTAAAACATTTTAAAAAATTGTGGCCCCCCCTTACTCATGTGACACAGAAGGAGGCATGCTTCCAGTGGCCCACAGAGGCAGAAATGGCTTTCTCACATCTGAAAACCTTATTCACCACTGCACCTGTACTGATACATCCTAACCCAGAACTTCCCTTTATAGTAGAAGTAGATGCCTCCAATACAGCCATTGGAGCAGTTCTTTCTCAGAGAATTGGTGAAAAAATATTATTACACCCATGTGCATTTTATTTCCCCCAAATGATAACAGCAGAACAGAACTATGATATCAGTAATAAGGCACTTTTATCAATAAAGGAAACCTTCACTAAATGGAGACACCTTCTGGAGGGCACCACACATCCCGCAACTGTCCTGACTGACCACAAAAATATTGCATTTTTTTAAATCCACAAAGAGGCTCAATGCAAGGCAGGCAAGATGGACTCTTTTTTTCATGATTCAATTTTGTTATTTCTTGCAGACCAGGATGTAAAAATATAAAAGCAGATGCTTTGTCGAGAAAGTCTGGTGACACTTCTACCGAATTAGAACCAGTAAGTACCATCTTACAAGACAGACACTTTTTGGGAGTAATATACCCTGCAGAGCTTCTTTCAAAAATTTAGGAAACTTATGATAGGGACCCACTCTTAAACAATCCACCAGGAAATTTGTACATGGACTTTTATGAGGGCCGCTGGACCTTCGAAAAAAGAATGTATATCCCGGAATAGGCATGACGAGGTCCTTTAGCTGGTGCATGATTCAAAATCTGATGGTCACCCTGGAGTTAGGAAAACGGTAAGCCTCCTTGCTCGTACTTTTTGGTGGCCTTCCCATTGGAAAGATGCAAAGGAGTATGTTCTCTCATGTGAAACCTGTGCCCGACACAAAGTACCATGCTTTGCTTTGTAGGCCTGCTACAGCCTCTCATTGTGCCATCACGACAATGGGGATCCATTTCCATGGATTTTATTGTGGACCTACCCCCTTCCAAGGGATTCACAATGGTCATAATGATGGTGGACTGATTAAATAAGATGGATCATTTTGTGCCCATCACTAGCATTCCTACAGCTGAAGACACTGCTGAAATATTAATACGAGAAATTTACAGACAGCAGGGGCTCCCACATGAAACAATATCAGATCGAGGAGTTCAATTCACATCACGACTATGGAAAACATTCTGTTCGACTCTGGGAATTGAAATTAACCTATCGACTGCCTTTCATCCACAATCAAATGGGCAGAATTAGAGAACGAATCAAACTTTAGAGCAGGGGTCTTCAAACTATGGCCCTCCAGGTATTTATGAACCACAATTCCCATCATGCCTAGTCATGTCTGTGAATGTCAGAGTTTTACAATGCCTCATGGGATGTGTAGTTCCACAACAGCTGGAGGGCCGTAGTTTTAGGAACCTTGCTTTAGAGCAATATCTTCATTGTTTCATCTGCCATCTTCAGGGTGACTGGATTGAATAGCTACCATTAGCAGAATCTTCTTACAATAACTCCTGCCATAGTTCCATCTCTCAAAGTCCATTCTTTGCCAATTATGGATGTCAGCCATCTTTTATCCCTAGAATTCCCGTAGAGTCATCTTTACCGACTGTAAATGCAAGGGTGTCTGCTTTACAAAATATATAAACAAAAAATTGTGCGCTAGCATAAGTGTATCATATATTGTGAAATTAAATCTGCAATTAAGAAGCTTCTTGGAAAGGTACCAGAAGCTATAGTATATATTTAGGATAAACCACAATGCAGCAAGATAACAAATTACAAATTGTAACACATCTCCGTGAAGGAAAAATATATATAATATATAGACACGGATGTCTGTGTCTGGTAGGGAGCTCCTCCAGGACGTCACATTGCTGGAGCCAAGAGATAATATCTTTGAGTGGGCGGTGCTTGTGAGCAGGACCAGGACATCGATATCCATCTGTCCCTGCAGAGGGTTATATCTGCAAGCTCGTATGACCTCGCTATATAGGGGGTCCAACAAGTTTGGTAAGGGTACACCCATTACTACTCTTCCGGAACTATCAGTGGCTTGGAAGTGTCCCTACATCTTTCACCTTTCCACCTTGATGTGATACACCCAAGGAACGGCTTATCTTTCTCACATATCTTTCCTTGCAATTCCGTTTTTCATGAACTGAATGTGGCATTTCTCATGCGATTTTGGATTTTAATTGTATCAAACTTTTCACCCTTTTTTATATATTTTTCCTTCACGGAATCCAAAATCGCATGAGAAACGCCACATTCAGTTCATGAAAAACGGAATTGCAAGGAAAGATATGTGAGAAAGATAAGCCGTTCCTTGGGTGTATCACATCAAGGTGGAAAGGTGAAAGATGTAGGGACACTTCCAAGCCACCGATAGTTCCGGAAGAGTAGTAATGGGTGTACCCTTACCAAACTTGTTGGACCCCCTATATAGCGAGGTCATACGAGTAGGGATGAGCTTCGAGTTCGAGTCGAACTCATGTTCTACTCGAACATTGGCTGTTCGCAAGTTCGCCGAACAGCGAACAATTTGGGGTGTACCAGGCCACATGCCCTCAACATTGGGAGGGTGCTTTGGGGTAGCCCCCAAAAACACCTTGTCCCCATGTTGATGAAGACAAGGGCCTCATCCCCACAACCCTGGCCGGTGGTTGTGGGGGTCTGCGGGCGGGGGGCTTATCGGAATCTGGAAGCCCCCTTTAACAAGGGGAACCCCAGATCCCGGCCCCCCCCTGTGTGAAATGGTAAGGGGGTACTTACCCCTACCATTTCACTAAAAAACTGTCAAAAATGTTAAAAATGACAAGAGACAGTTTTTGACAATTCCTTTATTTAAATGCTTCTTCTTTCTCTTTCATCTTCTTCTGGTTCTTCTGGCTCTTTTGGTTCTTCCTCCGGCGTTCTCGTCCAGCATCTCCTCCGCGGCGTCTTCTATCTTCTTCTCCTCGGGCCGCTCCGCACCCATGGCATGGGGGGGAGGCTCCCGCTCTTCTCTTCATCTTCTTCTCTTCTTCATCTTCTTCTTCATCTTCTTCTTCTTCTTCTTCTCTTCTTCCTTCTTCTCTTCTTCATTTCTTCTCCGGGCCGCTCCGCAGCCATGCTGGCATGGTGGGAGGCTCCCGCTGTGTGACGGCGTCTCTTCGTCTGACGGTTCTTAAATAACGGGGGGCGGGGCCATCCGGTGACCCCGCCCCCCTCTGACGCACGGTGACTTGACGGGACTTCCCTGTGACGTCACGGGGAATGCCACAGGGAAGTCCCGTCATGTCCCGTGCGTCAGAGGGGGGCGGGGTCACCGGGTGGCCCCGCCCCCCGTTATTTAAGAACCGTCAGACGAAGAGACGCCGTCACACAGCGGGAGCCTCCCACCATGCCAGCATGGCTGCGGAGCGGCCCGGAGAAGAAATGAAGAAGAGAAGAAGGAAGAAGAGAAGAAGAAGAAGAAGATGAAGAAGAAGATGAAGAAGAGAAGAAGATGAAGAGAAGAGCGGGAGCCTCCCCTCATGCCATGGGTGCGGAGCGGCCCGAAGAGAAGAAGATAGAAGACGCCGCGGAGGAGATGCTGGACGAGAACGCCGGAGGAAGAACCAGAAGAGCCAGAAGAACCAGAAGAAGAAGAAGATGAAGGAAGAAAGAAGAAGCATTTAAATAAAGGAATTGTCAAAAACTGTCTCTTGTCATTTTTAACATTTTTGACAGTTTTTTAGTGAAATGGTAGGGGTAAGTACCCCCTTACCATCTCACACAGGGGGGGGGGCCGGGATCTGGGGGTCCCCTAGTTAAAGGGGGCTTCCAGATTCCGATAAGCCCCCCGCCCGCAGACCCCCACAACCACCGGCCAGGGTTGTGGGGATGAGGCCCTTGACATCATCAACATGGGGACAAGGTGTTTTGGGGGGCTACCCCAAAGCACCCTCCCAATGTTGAGGGCATGTGGCCTGGTACGGTTCAGGAGGGGGGGGGGGCCGCACTCTCGTCCCCCCCTCTTTTCCTGCGGCCTGCCAGGTTGCATGCTCGGATAAGGGTCTGGTATGGATTTTTGGGGGGACCCCACGCCGTTTTTTTTTTTTTTTTTGGCGCGGGGTTCCCCTTAAAATCCATACCAGACCTGAAGGGTCTGGTATGGAATTTAGGGGGAACCCCACGTCAATTTTTTTTTTTAATTTTGGCTGGGGTTCCCCTTAATATCCATACCAGACCTGAAGGGCCTTGTATGGAATTTAGGGGGACTCCCACATCATTTTTTTTTTTTTTAATTTTGGTTCGGGGTTGCCCTGTGGGGAATTCCCATGCCGTTTTTATCAATGAACTTCTATGTGTATTGTCGGCAATGCAATAGCCGCGGTAGTTTTAAATGTGTTTTTTCCTTCAAAATGTCATTTTGCTGTCAGACTGTTCTAAACACGGGAAACATGCGCCCCTTTACAGGCATACTATAGACACCCCCCAGGTATGAAATTTAAAGGGATATTACACTTTTATTGTTTGACTTTAAGCATTATTAAAATCACTGCTCCTGAAAAAACGGCCGTTTTTAAAACTTTTTTTTGCATTGATTCATGTCCCCTGGGGCAGGACCCAGGTCCCCAAACACTTTTATTGACAATAACTTGCATATTAGCCTTTAAAATTAGCACTTTTGATTATTCATGTTCGTGTCCCATAGACTTTAACGGTGTTCGCGTGTTCGAACGAATTTTTTTCCTGTTCGCATGTTCTGGTGCGAACCGAACAGGGGGGTGTTCGGCTCATCCCTACATACGAGCTTGCAGATATAACCCTCTGCAGGGACAGATGGATATCGATGTCCTGGTCCTGCTCACAAGCACCGCCCACTCAAAGATATTAACTCTTGGCTCCAGCAATGTGACGTCCTGGAGGAGCTCCCTACCAGACACAGACATCCGTGTCTATATATTATATATATTTTTCCTTCACGGAGATGTGTTACAATTTGTAATTTGTTATCTTGCTGCATTGTGGTTTATCCTAAATATATACTATAGCTTCTGGTACCTTTCCAAGAAGCTTCTTAATTGCAGATTTAATTTCACAATATATGATACACTTATGCTAGCGCACAATTTTTTGTTTATATATGTTTTTTTCACTTCACTGATATTTGAAGTATTTTGTTGCAGCTGCACTTTGCATTTTAAACATTTCATTGTATTTGCTGTTTTTGCTCATTAGCGCAGGTTTTCCTTATATAATTACTTTACAAAATAATCAGGAATTACTGGAGAAGACCTTACACGAAGTTCAACAATCCTGTAAGGTAATTGCAAATAGACACAGATGAACCATTCCTCCCTATTCATTAAGTGACAAGTTCTGGCTATCCACTAAACACTTACAACTTAAACTTCCTTCTTAAACACTTGGTCCTAAGTTCATTGAACCCTTCAAAGTAATTGCACAAATTAATCCTGTGGCCTACAAACTTAAACTACCACCTTCTATGAAGATCCATTCTGTTGTTCATAGGGCTCTTTTAAAGCTTTTCAGAAATAATCATTTTTCTGTTTGTACACATCACCCACCAGACCCTTTCCAGGTCCAAGGTGAAGAAGAATTCATATTGGATAAAATTCTTGACTCCCGTATGCATCGTGGTAAACTACAATACCTATTAAAATGGAAAGGCTATGGACCACAGGAGGATTCTTGGGAGCCTGATGAGCACATTCATGCCCCTAGATTAATAAGAGAATTTCAGCAGAGATTTCCTCAAAAACCTGGCCCTAAGACATCCAGAGGACATCCTGGGAGGAGGGGAATACGGTCAGGACCTGAGCTCAAACCTGGCACCTCTTCTGTCTCTGGCGTTGACTCTTCTCGCTGAGCTATCTGGGATGCTGGACAGCTCCCTGCCTGATCCATTGGACAACCCTGCCTTGTGTCTTGATTGCTGTTGAAGTTTGATCTCCTTGCTCCTCCCATGAACTTCCTATATAAGCCTTGCCTCTGCACTTCCTGTCCCCAGATTATTGATCCTGCATACTACTTCTATTGCTGTTTGGAAGCGACTTTGGCTTGTGACTCCCACTACAAAACTCTCTTCCTGCATTGACCTTGGCTTGTGCCCCTGACTACGAAATTCTCCTCCTGCATTGACCTTGGCTTGTGATCTCGACTATAAAAACCCTTTCTTACACCGACCTTGGCTTGTGACCCCAACACTGATCATAGCAATTCAGACCTTCCTATCTCTCGCAGACCTGAGAACTGAGCTTGCCTGATGTTGTCAGCCATTGGTCTCCACTCATAGGTATTCTCCTAACTATGCAGTGTTCATACATACCAAATAAGAACAGATACTGAGAATTACATTCAGTATACAGAACATGTATATAGAACAAGAGAATTGATACAGTGTCCACACATACAGAAAAATAACAGATACTTATTAAACTTATCATACAGTACAAAGGACATATATTGACAGACATTGGATAGATATTGTGTACAAACAAGGAACAAAAGCATAGGAATATATTCAATGTGTATAACCAAAGGACATATTTTACACTGTTTATATAAAAAAAATGTGTTAACTTTTTATGATGTGTAACAAAAACAGAAAAATACACATAAAAACATATTAAGGATGTATTGGAAAATATGGGACACCTAGCACATATGAAGGGAAGAGGGCTGTGCAGGTTTCTGGTGAATGAGAGGTGTCAAGGAAGATTTTTTCATCATGCAGGGAGACCAAGTGAGAGGGGCAAAAAACAGAGGGACTCCGTGGACAGCTTTACAGAAAGATTGGGGTGCATATTTTTGGCATTGCAGACAATTAGGAGCTGAATGTATTTGGATATGTGCTTGAAACCTGCCTGTGAAGTGTCTCACCTGTATGTAAAATAAAATGTTCTACAGCAAAAGTAAAAAAAAAATTTTAAAAATATGTATTTACATTGACAGGTCCTTAACTGCTTGCCGACCAGCGCACGCCGATGTACATCGGCAGAGTGGCACTGGCAGGCAAAAGGGAGTACAGGTACGTCCCCTTTAAGAAGCGGTGCCGTGGGGAGCGGAGTCGGCAGCCAGAGCAGATGGACGTGTGAGAGGAGAGCTCTGACACACCGGGTGTTCCACAGCGGCTCACAGCACACCTAATTAGCAACAAAGCACACCATCATAAAGAGAACAAGAGGCATACAGCAGGCATGATGTTCAAAAGAAAGGAGAGAGAGGGACTCTGAAAACGGATTTCTTCCCCCCAGCTGCGGGCCGAGAATTCCAAGATGGCGCCGGTGCCGGGAGCCGCGCATCTGACTATACACTGCAGGCATCCGACAATCCATCACCATCCTCGGGTGAGTCACACTCTAAAGAGCATCCCTTGCCATCCTCCCCATTTTGTAGCCCTGTAAAACAAAAGCGGAGGATTGGGGAAGGGGGGGGGACCGGGGATGAAGCAGGCACAGCAGGAGATGAAATGGAGGAATCTCCCACATATGCTGTGCAATTGGATGCATTCCCTACATCAGGGCAGCCCATTATTGACACTACCATGAAGGAGATGCTGCAGACCCTGAGAGGGGCCCTCCAAAGTGATATGGCAGCGTTTATGCGCACCACGAAGATGGAAGTATCTGCAGTCAGTGACAGAGTAGAATATGTGGAGCACAGAATGGAGGAATTCACCCTGGCACACAACAAGCTTGTTGATGCTCACTTTGAAGTAGAGGAAAAAATCAGAGCCATGCGTCTCAAAATGGCGGAGATTGAAGACAGGGCCCGCAGGAACAATATCAAATTTAGGGGGGTCCCCAAGACCGTTAAACCAGCAGAGATCACTGCCTACCTGCAAAAGCTCATAATGACTGCCCTCCCATCTCTAAGCCCAGCAGATATCACTATTGACAGGGCCCACAGATTACCAAAACCATCCTTCCTGCCTGAACAAATCCCTAGGGATGTCATAGCAAGAATCCACTTCTACCACGTGAAAGATCAGTTGATGCGCTACGCCAGACAGTACCCTTCCTTTCCTGATCCATTTGCTGGCCTCGCACTCTATGCAGATCTGTCACAAGCCACCTTGACAGCCAGGCACAATTTGGTCCCTATTACCAAAACCCTGCGCAACCATAAAATCCTATACAAATGGGGATTCCCAGCCAAACTTTTAGTGGAAATGCACAACGAATCGCATGCGATCACTTCATTAGAAAAAGGCCTGTAACTTCTTCGTAAATGGCGACTACTTCCCTCAGATGCAGTTCCAGCAGGCCCTAATCAACATTATGATAAACACAACAATCAACGCACATCAAGAAAATATAAGTAGCAATCTACTCGAGACTATACTACTTTATGACACCTCTCCATCTGATTGTTCTCCAATTACAGCAGTCAAACTGCAATCTATGGTGTTTTACAATTTTACCGAAAGTTGTAATTTTTTGATCACTGCACCCGCTGTTCGGCTGATTACGGGTTTATCCCTATTTTTTTTTCCCCATACTCTAGTTACGAGATGATTCCCGTAACATTCTACCCACAAGACATGCGGCTTGCATCTCTTCAGTTATCAACTGTTCAAGTTTGTTCGGTTAAGAGGTTTGTGTTGAAATCTACAAGGGATTTACTACATCGGATCTTATGCATACTGAACATATCTAACGAATCACTCCCACTGCCAAGACCTACCACTAGATGGCAATGCTGTGCATCCTTCCACTGGAATGAATCTTAAACTGATGTCATACAATGTGAGAGGCTTGAACAGCCCCTATAAGAGAAGAGCCCTCTGGAAAACGACTATGGAAGGGAAATGTGATATCCTCTGTGCACAAGAAACCCACTTCGCAAGTGGAAAGTCTCCAAAATGTACCCATGCCAAGTTTCCGCATGTATTTACGGCCAATCACACTTCCAAGAAGAAAGGGGTACTGATCGCTGTTAGGGACACTCTAACCTTTTCTCTTTTACAGGAACACTCTGATCCCCAAGGACGTTATTTAATCATAATCGCGGAATTGGACCATATCACTTATACCCTGGTGAACATGTACGCACCTAATGTTAGATCGTTAAGGTTTATTCGTAAGGTAATTAGAATGGTAAAAAATTAGCAAAAAGGTAACTTAATAATTAGTGTTGACTTCAATACGGTTATGAACACAGAATTAGATGTGTCCTCGGTGGCCTCTAGGTGATGACCTGCCTTAGGTTCGCTGTGTCACGAAGAAAAGCTTTATGACCCCTGGCGTTACCTCAAGACTATCGAGAGAGACTACACATTCTATTCAGCTGTGCATAATAGCTATTCGAGAATTGACTTCTTTCTTACTGACATGTATACTTTGCAAAATGTCCAGAATGCTGACATCCACAATATCACCTGGTCAGACCATGCTCCCGTGACTATTGAGATTGTGGATGCTAACAAAACTTCCCACAGACCACTGTGGCGCAATAATACCTTCCTCCTATCGCACCCCAAACTCAGGGATGAGATGGCAGTGAAAATTAAAGAATTCTTCCAATTCAATAACAATGGAGAATGTTCCCCTATGATAACATGGTGCCTAGGGGTGCCCTTATACAAATGGCCTCTAGGGAAAAAAAAAGGAAAATGCAGCTTATGTCACAACTCCATGAGGATATAGCAAATTTAGAAGCAAAACACAAGGACCCTAACACCACATCTAGTGCAATACTTAAAAGCCTTACTACTTGCCGTGAAGAACTAAGACAGGAACTTAGAGCAGACTATGACACCTTTTTTAAAAGACTGAAGTTCTCCTATTACTCTCAAAGCAACAGGGCAGGCAAATTACTAGCTTCCCAACTAAAAAAAAACAGGCACATTCCAATCTCAAGCACATTAGACACCACCGCACTAATGTAATGTACCAAAACCCCAAAGATATTGCCAATGCATTTAAGGACTATTATGAATCCCTATACAATATCAAAGCAGACCCACTTATGCACCAGCCCTCAGACACAGAGATTAAGGAATTCCTACAAAGCATCCATCTACCCTCCATAGATAAAACTTCACTACAAAAAATAAATGCACCCATCACACTTACAGTACCTGACCGCGAGGTTCTCGGCGACAGGGTACTGTGAATGTCGCGCTGGCTCGCTCAGCGGGAAAGGAAAACTTTGTCTTCCTGCCGTGATGAGTGACAGGCAGTGCTGACAGCTGTCTGGTATGAATCCTGAGGCGGGAACACCGCGCCAAATTTTAAATGAAAAAACCGGCGTGGGTTCCCCCTCGGAGGCATACCAGGCCCTTGGGTCTGGCATGGATTGTAAGGGGAACCCCCTATGCCGAAAAATCGGCGTGGGGGTCCCCCCCAAATCCATACCAGACCCTTATCCGAGCACGCAGCCCGGCCGGCCAGGAAAGGGGGTGGGGATGAGCGAGCGCCCCCCCCCTCCTGAGCCGTACCAGGCCGCATGCCCTCAACATGGGGGGGTGGGTGCCTTGGGGGAGGGGGGCGCCCTGCGCCCCCCCCACCCCAAAGCACCTTGTCCCCATGTTGATGAGGACAAGGGCCTCTTCCCAACAACCCTGGCCGTTGGTTGTCGGGGTCTGCGGGCGGGGGGCTTATCGGAATCCGGGAGCCCCCCTTAATAAGGGGGCCCCCAGATACCGGCCCCCCACCCTGTGTGAATGAGTTTGGGGTACATGGTACCCCTACCCATTCACCTAGGGGAAAGTGTCAATAGAAAAAAAAACACACTACACAGGTTTTAAGAGTCATTTATTAGTCAGCTCCGGGGGTCTTCTTCCGACTTCGGGGGTCTCCTTCCGACTTCTCCCGGTGTTCGGCCTCTTCTCCCGGGCCCCGCCGCTATCTTCTTCCAGCTCTATTGCCAGCGAGGGGCCCGGTCTGCTGCCGCTGTCTCGCCGCCGCTGTCCCGGTGTTCGGCCTCTTCTTCCGGTGTTCGGCCTCTTCTCCCGGGCCCCGCCGCTATCTTCTTCCAGCTCTATTGCCAGCGAGGGGCCCGGGCTGCGTGCTCGGATAAGGGTCTGGTATGGATTTGGGGGGGACCCCCACGCCGATTTTTCGGCATAGGGGGTTCCCCTTACAATCCATGCCAGACCCAAGGGCCTGGTATGCCTCCGAGGGGGAACCCACGCCGGTTTTTTCATTTAAAATTTGGCGCGGTGTTCCCGCCTCAGGATTCATACCAGACAGCTGTCAGCACTGCCTGTCACTCATCGCGGAAGGAAGACAAAGTTTTCCTTTCCCGATGAGTGAGCCATCTCGGCGCTGGCTCCTGCGACGGGGCTCGTAGGTGTCAAATCTCGCCGAGAAG
This sequence comes from Lithobates clamitans, assembly GCA_037952925.1. Taxonomy (NCBI): domain Eukaryota; kingdom Metazoa; phylum Chordata; class Amphibia; order Anura; family Ranidae; genus Lithobates; species Lithobates clamitans. Next base: position 1,248,113 of record JBBGZY010000901.1, read on the forward strand.
TGCGGCGAGATTGACACAATATCGTGGTCACCTACTGTACAGAAGTGGAATCAGTTATCCAATCACTACACATGCACAAATCACCAGGTGCGGACGGCTTTTCTGTGGAATACTACAAGGCTTTCTCTGCCCTCCTTGCCCCCGAATTGGTAAAAATTTTCAACATGGCAGCCTCTGTAGGCTCCTTCCCAACTGAGATGCTCCAAGCTATAATCATCACTCTACCTAAACCTGGTAAGGATGAATCAACTCCAAAAAACTTTAGGCCCATATCCCTATTGAACTAAAATCTAAAAATATACGCCAAAATATTAGCAAATAGATTAATGGAAGTAACCCCCTCTCTTATAGGTTTGGATTAAGTTGGCTTTGTAAAGGGCAGAAAAGCACCGGATGGGACTAGGAGGATGTTGGACCTCTTGTGCCTAGCAGAACTCAATAAGCAGCCTAGTATGTTTCTAGCTCTAGACGCAGAAAAGGCCTTCGATAGGGTCCACTGGGGATACCTGTCCAGTAATTTACACAAAATTGGAATTTCAGGCCTAATCCATTCGGCAACTATGTCCCTGTACTCTAACCCTACAGCTAGAGTTTATTCCTCTAGCTTACTCTCTGACCCCTTTACACTATCCAATGGTACCCGTCAAAGATGCCCACTATCCCCAATTATTTTTTCTTTGGTCATTTAACCACTAGCGGAATATATTAGATCCAGCGACAAAATAGAAGGCATCAAAGTTGGCTCAGATAGCCATAAAATAGGACTATTCGCTGACGATATCATTCTCTCCTTATCAAATCCAACAACATCCTTACCCACCGTCAAATCATTATTACATAAATTTGGACAGGTCTCCGTTTACAAGGTCAACACATCCAAATGTTACTCACTCACCCTCAACGTACCTAAAGAAAACAAAACCAAATTAAAAAATATATTTCCTTGCAACTGGAACCCCCCCTCAATCACGTACCTTGGTGTGCAGCTGACCTCCACTTCCTCCAAAATCTACTTGCATAACTATACACCTATGTTAGCTAAAATAGAAGAAGAACTAAACCAAATCAATAAGCTACACCTCACTTGGTTGGGGAGGATAGCTGCATACCAAATGCAAGTGATGCCAAAACTCCTATACTACTTCAGAACACTACCCATCCCAATTCCCCAGAAATTTTTTACCCAACTACAGAGCTACCTGAAAAAATTCATATGGGGAGAAAAAAACACAGAATTGCCTTAGCGCAACTTTACAAACCTAAACATCTAGGTGGAGTAGGCCTGTCTAATGCACACATATACTATAGAGCTGCAGTACTAGACCAAATGTGTTACTGGTTCTCCTGTCAAACAGACAATCGATGGTCACATATTGAACGCACTGTTACACTGGGTCATGACCTCCCTGCACTGGCAATCGCTGCCTGTATTCATCATAAACCAAAAGCCCCACCTTATCCAACCATCCAAGCCACTATTGATGCCTGGTCCTCTTTGGTACATAATCATTTTACCGACACCCCAACTAGGAAAATCAAAATCCCACTAGCAACCTACGAATATCTAATCCCAAATTTCTCGGTCCAGGCCTGGAGGAAACTGGGGGAAAACTTCTCCACGCCTGTCCTAAGTCAACAGAGTAGTAGACAGATATAGAATATACCAGATACACCACTACACCAGCAAAAACCAAGTCCGACCTATAGAAATACCACAGATTTTATGGGACTTCCTCATGAGTAAACCTTCCAACAAACATAAAGGGATAGCGTTATTCTACAAGTTTACCACCCTCCTTTATTTACAATCCAAACTACCCAGTATGCTGAAATGGGAACATGAATTGCAAAAAGAATTTTCTATGTCTCAATGGTATGAAGCTATTAAATATAATCATAGATCCTCAGCTTGTATAGATCACTGGGACAATGCTCAAAAGCTCTTACATAGATGGTACATTACACCGTTATGATTAAATAAAATGAATCCTAATATCCCATCTCACTGTTGGAGAAACTGTCACTCTCCTGGTAGCCTTCATCACATATTTTGTACAGCCATACAGCCCTTCTGGACAGAAATCCAGTCACTCATTCTAAACATTACCAAAATTAAATATGCCCTCAGCCCTGCCTTTGCTTTATTAAGCTTAGGTATAGAGAATTTCCCTCCATTAATGAGGAAAGTAGTTATTCACATTGTTTTCTGCACATATATCAATTGCAAAGAAATGGCACTCTGTCTCACCTCCCAAAATTGAAGAAGTTATATCTAGGGTAAATGCCCAATATACTATGGAAAAGATGCTTGCATATTCAGAAAGAAGAGCCCCGAATTTTCACAAGCATTGGGAGACGTGGAGGACCTCTAAATATGCCTCCTCAAATTTATAAAATGCCATTAACGTTTTCTTTTAATGATTTACAGACTCTTTAACATCTAGTGGTACAAATCAAAAATAGGTATGGCCCGGTATGTATGTATGAGCCACACAATCTTCAGCCACCACCCGTTTCAACCCAGTAGGTTAGTTAGGTATTGTCTACCTTGCAATTAAAATGACAAGCTACATTTGTTATTGGTTAAGGTTAAAACTTAAGGAGAGCTTACGTCACAGTCTATCTTCATGGACCCTCATTTGGGTCAAAAATGGGCTACCTCCTATTAGTCCAGCAGAAAGCCTGAACACAGTGTGAACCTAAACGGGGTGTCAGGCTTGGCCTTTTCATAGGGATAGATTTCATATCTGTGTATGTAGCTCATATATTCTACTGTCATTTTGTTATTCTACGATTGTAGTAAGGTCTATAAATATCGATCACTCTGTACAACTGTGAATGATTCATAATGCATATTACTTTGTAAACAATGTGAAAACCAATAAAAAACTATTGTTTAAAAAAAGAAGCCGTGCCGCGAGCGCATGCGTGCCGCCGAAATGGTCTCCGTCGCAGTCCCGATAAAAATTGCAGATTGCCGCCATTACTAATAAAAATTTTTTTAAAATGCCATAAAACTATCCCCTATTTTGTAGACGCAAACCAATCAATATATGCTTACTGCGTTTTTTTTTTTTGTTTTTTTTTAAATTGTATTTTTATTAAGAAATTTTTTCAAAATAAAAATATAGCATACATACTGTAGTTATATCAAACAAGAAAAGAAAATAAGCAGGTGTAAGATTACAAATACAGTAGTTCAGTACATAATGTAATCAGAAATTATAATAATATAAATAACAAAATGAGCCTTATGAAATCAGTAAAGGTTGATCATCGCGCTGTGAACTCTACCATATATTTCAATTGACAGACAAGGGCAGTAATAGAAAGACAGAGCCAGAACCCTATGAAGGGCACTGTATATAACTGTCCCAAGGAGTCCAAATCCTATCAAATCTCTCCAAAGCATCTTCCACCATGGCTGACATATGCTCTGTCACGGAACGTCCCACACTCCGCTTTAGTGTTTCCGTCAGTATACCACTTCCTCCCAGTCTGGACTCAGATATCCGATATTCCAACCGCTCATAAGCACAAAGCAAGGCGAGACTTGCTTCACTGCTAACATGGACTAATTTTTATTTAGAATCAAAATTACAAGACTTTATATGCTGTTGGAACCTCCTCTAACAATACAACTGTAACCTAATTAACATGAGTTAGTTTACTAAATCATCTGAGTAGGGGGGAGGTGGAAAGCCAACATGCAGGGGTAGCACTTTTAGCGGCCAGTAATACATATGATGCCAATTTGTTCAAGGATTTTCCCAATCTAGGGATTGGGAGGCCTAAAAAGGAGATTACCAGATCCAGCGGGACCTGGGAATCAAGAATCTGCTGGAGCACGGACACAACCATGGACCAAAAGGGAGCTATCAAATCGCACTGCCAGAAAATGTGATAATGGGAACCTCTGATCCTTCAGCATCTCCAGCAAAGAGGAGAGAGGGAAGCATCATAATGATGAATAACCTCAGGGGTCCTATACCAAAAAAAGGGCACTTTATAAGCTGACTCTCTTTGCGCCACACATCGGGATATTTTGGATGTTGAGGTCCAAATTTTAGCCCATTGGGATGGGGAGATTTGTTGTTGTGTCAGATGTGACCATTTACTCATATATGTGTGGGGTTCCACGGAGAGTGGAATGTTCTCTTGCAGAAGACTATATATGTCAGATATCAGTTCCGGTTGGTATGGACCCTGAGAGCAAAGAACTTCGAAGTGTGTAGGTTTGGTCAAAGTAAGAGAAGGTGAGAGGGATGCTAGATAATGTGTTATTTGGAGGTATGAAAAGAACAGCTGGTTTGGAATTTGGTTTTTAGTTTGTAGGTCCTGGAAGGAGTAAAGTTTTCGAGTGACAGGGTGCACAAAATGTCTGAGCTGAAACAGACCCGCCTTGGCCCACGGGAACATCCAGGAGTGTGAGAGGCTATCAGGTAGAAGGGGGTTGAATAGCACATTGGAGAGAGGTGGGCAGGAGGAAGCCAGTGAGAACTTGGTATAGCAAGAACGCCAAATCCTGAGTGAGAACAGCATGGGTCCCAGGCAGAGGTAATGGAGCTTGGGGTCAGTAAATAATGCAGGAGACCATTCCAGGGAACAGGGGTGGGCCAGGAACAAGGAACCCATCTCTATCTCCGTCCACCTGTTTGGGGGACGCAAACTGGCCCAGGACACCACCGCACGGAGGTGGGAAGCCAAATAGTACTTATGGATGTCCGGTGCTCCCATACCCCCCTGCCCCCTGGGGGAAAAAATTACCCAGCTGGCTACTCTATGGGCCCCACTCCTCCATATAAAATTGAGAAACCATCTTTTAAGGAGTTTCAATCGGGCCATTGGAATAGGGACAGGGAGTGTTTCAAAGTAATAAACAAGTTTGGGCATCACTGACATCTTCAGCACATTTATCCTGCCTATCCAAGATATCGGTAGGGGGTTCCATCTATTTAACATATCTTTGATAGATTTAAATAAGGGGACATAGTTAGCCGAATGAAGAGTAGAATATGACGAAGTGATCTGTACTCCTAAGTATTTGAGAGAAGAGGTGCACCAGCGATCTGAATTCTTTAGTGAAAAGAGGTCATCAGGAGGGAGATGTAAGGGCAGAGCTTCAGTTTTGGATGTGTTCATCTTATATCCCGAAAGGAAACTGAACTGAGATAGAAGAAGATTAGTAAGAGTCAGAAGCACATCATCGGCAAATAAAGAAAGTTTATATTCCCTTTGTCACATAGGAACCCCCCGTATGTCTGGGTGTGATCTAATAGCCTCAGCTAATGGCTCCAGGCATAGTATGAAAAGGAGTGGCGAGAGGGGACAGCCCTGCCTGGCACCATTTGACATAGGAAATGGCCTGGATGTAAAGGACGCTAATTAGACCTGAGAGGAGGGGCTGGAGTAAAGGGCATGTAAGGAAAGGGCCTTTTAATCCAAATCTAGTAAGGGTTGCGAACATGTATGGCCAGCTTAATCAATCAAACGCCTTTTGGACATCGAGGCTAAGGATCAGGGCAGGACGTGGACTCTGTTTAATATGTCAATGAGATCAATGGTTCATCTGGTGTTATCCCCTGCATGCCTAGAAGGGACAAAACCCACTTGATCTTTATCTATTAGTTTCGTCAGGAATTGAGAAAAGCGGTTAGTTAAAATTTTGGTAAAGAGCTTGTAATCTGAGTTTAAAAGCGCAATTGGCCTATAGCTGTCTGGGAGTGATGGGTCTTTGTCCGGTTTGGGTATGACCGTAATATAGGAGTGTAAAAATCGTTGCAGGGGCGTTGGCCTTGAAGAAAGGAATTATATAAAGATACCAAGTGTTTTGAAATAATCAGGAGAAAGGTTTTATAATAAGTGTAGGGAAGGCCGTCCGGACCAGGAGCTTTATGGGATGGAAGAAACTTGACAGTGCGAATGAGTTCCTTTTCCGTAATGGGTGCATTTAAAATCTGCAACTCCACCTCAGTAAACCGGGGAGGTTGATATCAGCCATAAATATTTCAAAAGCTTTCTGGTCAAAAGGGGGAAGTTGGTCAGGGGAGAGGTGGTTATAAAGTTTATCGTAAAATTCCCAAATACTTGGGTCAGTGTCTGTGGACAGTAGGTGGGAGTCCCAGCTGTGCATTTTATATGATCCAGGAAAGATAGGTAGGGCCTAGGGTTAAGCCTAGATACTAACATCCCATGCAGTTTATTTGAAAATTCATAGAATTTTTGTTTTGCCCATAGAATAGATTTATCTATTTTAGACATGTCTAAAGACTTTATACGGTTGCGTAAAGAAGTTACCGTGCGCAGCCGGACCATCGTGGGGGCATGTAGCAGGGAGCGTTCAGCGGCCACTAGTTCCAAAATTAAACAGGACCTCTGAAGGGCTGAGGCCCTCTTTAAAAAATATATAAAGAAATATTGCGCTGTCAGAAATAAGCGTATGTAAGCAGCTAACACGTACAAGTGACCTAGTCCTGTAATTAAAACCAAATAGAGAAAAGTGTATCGCTAACAATTATAAGCATAATCAATAATCATGTTCATAGTTTAACTCAATATATGAAGTACATGAATGTGTATAATAATCCTTTGAAAATGACACACATTAAGTCCGTAGTAAAAAGAGAAGTGCTAGTGATACACTTATCATACAATATCCATGAAAAGTAAAAAGTCCTTAGAAAATATATAGCACCAAAAGAATGTGAAGAAGCTTTGTGTGTGTGTTGATAGGAGATCCACGACCACTTTGATTGGGGGCTTACCGTAAAGATTGGACGCAGATGGGTGTACACCCACTGGGTCAATCTAGCTTGTAACTGTGGGGATCCACGATGGTATCTGTACAGCGTAAGCATTAATCCAGGTGGCCCAGGTGCTTGGGAACGTTATATATAGTATAGGGGATAAATCCACTCAGGCATCCAGTGTATATATAGAAAAAATGTAAAAGTACATAGCATGATACTGTATAGAGGATTTAAAACTCGTTTATTGAAGGTAAGAACACTCACATTTCAGAAGAAAAACAGCGCTGGCAATGTTGGTGGTGTCAGCAGTTAGTACCGACGCGTTTCGTCCTAGGGGACATCATCTGGGGTGCTGCACCACCCCAAACATTGCCTTTTTATATGTTAAGGGACCCCCATGTTGAACTGTGGCTCCAATCCGCTCCGTCGCTCGATTAGGGTATCGGCAAGATGGCGCCGGCCGCGTGCGTCTCAAGCCTCACTCTCAGATAGAGGGGATGGAACGCACGGGTCACAGCGTCATGCGCTCCACGACTCGTTTAGGAGGTGCTGGTATGAACTGCATCCTCCTACAGTGAACAGCGTGTGAGTAAAGGAAAAAGCGTCATGATGTCACGGCGCTGTCTCCCAGTAGCGGGAAGAGAGTAAATGAAGCACACAGAAGGGAAGTCCTGGAATTGATTGTAAATCACTTAAACATAGGAAAAATGGAACAAAAACTCTTATTGGGGAGTATGTCAGTAGGGTAGAAAGTATGTAAGAACATACAATCAAAAGTATTAATATAAGGGCAGTGCATAAGGCACATCCCCTCTGCTGGCTATTAGATAACATGTAGGTTGGTACATCCCCTATATATACGCATTGTATCCATGGTTCGACATATACAATAGTACCAAACAATTACAGAGGGGTATAAATCCAAAGGGAAAATTACAAAACTTAAAAAAGGGAGTGTTTATTTGAAAAATAAAAAAATAAAAATCAAATCAAAAAGGTCCACGGTCCAACATGAAGACCCATCATAGCAAATAATATAAGTCAAAAATGGCCAATACATGTCATATGATCATACTATGAATATTAAATAATATTCAGATTGGATAAAAACTAAAACCATAAGGTTCACAATAACAAGTAAGAATAAAAATAATAAAAGTAAAATAATAAAAGAAAAATGGATCAAGGGGCAATGAATCAGGGACAGATATGAGAAGGCAATGATATTCTATGATTGGTTAATAAAGGCGTTAATGTCCCACTCGACATTGAGTCCCAATGGCGAGTGGGACTGGATCTCATATATCCAATAAGTTTCTAATTGTGATACACCACGAGTTAGAGCCCCTCCATGCCACGGAGGAAAGTATCTATCAATAATAAGGAATTGTGTTCCGGACGGATCTCGATTGTGATGCTGTCTGTAATGTCTGGGGACCGTATGTTTGGTATCGCCCCCAATGATTTTTGCCACATGTTCCCCTACCCGAGTGGAAAAGGTCCGAGTGGTACGGCCCACATAATGTTTTCCACAGGGGCAGGTGATAAGGTAAACAACATGCTTTGTTGCACATGTGCAGAACATTTTAATTGGGTAGGTTTTGTTAGTCACATTTGATCGAAATTCAAGTGTTTTATGTCTACCGCTGATGTTATATTGGCACACTGTGCACTTTTTGCATGGAAAATAGCCCACTAATTTGTGAAAAAAAGTAGGACGTACTGGGTGAACGATTATATTTGGGGCGACTTTATTCTGTATAGAGGGAGCCCCCCTGTAAATGATTTTGGGTCTTTCTGGTAAGATGTTACCTAGGACATGATCACTTTTCAATACTTCCCAGTGGCATTCTATAATGGTTTTTATATCTCTGTGTTGAGTTGAAAAAGAAGTCATCAGAGAATATTTATAGGTTTCACTGGGTGTACGAGGAGTTCTAGGGCTCAGAAGTGATCTCCTATCTGTTTCTAAAGCATGTTGTATCTCAGCTTCAAGAGTGACTGAATCATAACCTTTATCTAAGAACCTTTGCTTCAAAGATAATGCTTGTATTTGAAATACATCAATGTTACTGCAATTCCGTCGCAACCTTAGGAACTGGCTGTGAGGGACTGATCTCAACAAGGACTTATGATGGAAATGTCCATAGGTATGAAACTGTTGCGATCAGTTGCTTTGAAGTGAGTTTGAAATTTAAATTGTCGAGAACTGATCTCTATGTCCAAGTCCAGAAAGTGTACTTTGGTAAAACAATATTCGAGAGTGAGAGAGATTCCCCTATCATTCCTATTTAGAAAAGAAAAGAAGCTCTCAAGAGATTCCGGAGGGCCATCCCATAGGAGGAGGATGTCGTCTATGTATCTAGCCCAGAGGATCAGATTGGGTCTCTGTTCTGAATAGACGACATCCTCCTCCCACTTGGTCATAAAAAGATTTGCGAGGCTGGGGGCAAATTTAGCCCCCATTGCTACGCCTTTGTGTTGCAAAAAAAGCTTATCATTAAACCAAAAATAATTGTGTGATGTGGCGAACTCTAGTAATTCTACAATAAATTGTCTTTGGGTGTCAGTGAGTGATAAGTCCCTATTCAAATAATGCGTGACTGCCTCAATGCCCAAATCGTGTGGAATACACGAGTAGAGTGAGGCCACGTCTGCCGTGGCTAGTAGATAATCTCCTTTTAACTGGACACCCTCCAATCGTCTTATGGTATCTGTTGTGTCTTTTAAATATGATGGTGTTTTTTTAACTAGTGGTTGTAAATATGAGTCAACGTAGCGGCCAATACCAGATGTTATTGAGTTGATACCACTTACAATGGGCCTTCTTGGTGGATGCAGGGGGTCCTTATGGATTTTTGGTAAGTGATAGATTATAGGAATCCTAGGTGCCGTGGGTATCAGAAATGCCTTCTCTTTTTTGTTTAGTATCTGTCTATCATAATCTTATTGATTAGTGCAACCAGATCCTTCTTATAGAGATTTGTGGGGTTCAGGGGTAATTCGGTATATGTATCCTGATCACTCAGGATCCTGTATATTTCAGCTGTATAATCAGTTTTGTCCATTACAATAATTCCCCCCCCTTTGTCTGCCGGGCGGACAATAAGGTCTTTACGATCACATAATGACTTGAAACCCTTTATGTTCATAGACCTATTGTAATATATTTTGATGGGTAGTTTGGCTAGATCCTTAAAAATTAAGTCTTTAAAGATAGTGACTGCAGGGGCAGTAGGTACAGGGGGCTTGAACAGAGAAGGGTTCGCCAGACCTGAATGCACTGTCCCTGTGTCACGTACCTGGTAGGTTTTGAGCCTGAAGTGCAGAGAGAGACCTCCCTTACACCTCCCACTCCTGCTCCCCTGGAATGGGGACAGGGGGCCAGGAGTGAGGAGTGGTATGGGTGCCTGGCAGGATCAACAGTCGTGGAGTTCAGTAGTGGTGGCACCCTCTGGAATCTGAAGCCAAGAGAAGACTGAAGGCAAAGACTGGACTGCAGGGTGGACCAGGAACCCAGCAGGTAAGAGCCTGGAACGCTGGACTGGAACAGACAGCAGGTAGGAGCCTGGAACGCTGAACTGGAACAGACAGCAGATAGGAGCCTGGAATGCTGGACTGGAACAGACAGCAGGTAGGAGCCTGGAACGCTGGACTGGAACAGACAGCAGGTAGGAGCCTGGAACGCTGGACTGGAACAGACAGCAGGTAGGAGCCTGGAACGCTGGACTGGAACAGACAGCAGGTAGGAGCCTGGAACGCTGGACTGGAACAGACAGCAGGTAGGAGCCTGGAACGCTGGACTGGAACAGACAGCAGGTAGGAGCCTGGAACGCTGGACTGGAACAGACAGCAGGTAGGAGCCTGGAACGCTGGACTGGAACAGACAGCAGGTAGGAGCCTGGAACGCTGGACTGGAACAGACAGCAGGTAGGAGCCTGGAACGCTGGACTGGAACAGACAGCAGGTAAGAGCCTGGAACGCTGGACTGGAACAGACAGCAGGTAAGAGTCTTGAACGCTGGACTGGAACAGACAGCAGGTATTAGACTGGAACGCTGGACTGGCATAGACAGCGGGTAGAAGGGTCAACAAGCCGGTAGTCGGTAACGGTCGGGCAGTAGAGGTACCAGGGATAAGACAGCGGATGGTCAGGCAAGCCAAGAGGGTCTGGTGCAGGCAGATAGCAGGATGGTCAATGGGAAAGCCGGGTCAGATAGCAGGATACTCAGATCAGATCGGGTTACACACACACACAACGCTGTAGAGCAGACAGTGGAGATGGTGTGTGATAGACTGGTTTAAATAGCCCGCCTGATAGTGGGAGTGCGCACGCGCGTGCCTGTGCGTGACCGCACCCGTGAATGCGCGCGCATGCGCAGTGGAACCCGTGGCCGTGTTCCCGGATGCCTGGATCGCCGGTTACTGGCAGGATCTTCATGACATTGCCCCCCCAAGGGGCAGCCTCCGGATGCCCCTTTGAGAAAATTTCTCTGGATGGGATCTTTTAAAAGATTGTAACAGATCTTCAGCATGAATATTATCTTCTGGTTCCCAAGAATTCTCTTCTGGGCCAAACCCCCTCCACTTTATCAAAAATTGATTCTGGTTAGCTCTTTTCCTATAGTCCATGATAGCCTCCACCTCCAATTCCTCCTCCCCATCTACCAAGATTGGATCATGAGGATCCGTACTTCGGCCCGGGAATGGGTTGGAGACAGAGGGTTTGAGTAGGGACACGTGAAAAACTGGATGTACTTTTAGTGAGTCCGGGAGTTCAAGTTCATATGCAACTTCATTAATTCTCCGTTTAACGGAAAACGGCCCAAGAAACTTGGGGCCCAATTTTTTGGACGGGCAAGCTAACCTGAGGTTTACTGTGGACAACCATACCTGATCCCTAGGTGCAAGTAATAGCTCATCTCGCCTTTTTTTGTCGAAGGTTGCTTTGTTATATTCCTGGGTCCTGGTCATGGTCTCCTGTAAAACTTGGTTGTTGGAAGAAAAGAAATCCAATTTCTCCTGAACTGCGGGTACTGTACATTCTGGAAGAGAGTTAGGCAAAAATGAAGGGTGGAAACCGTAATTTGCAAAAAACTGAGTCTGATAGCAGAGTGAATAGAGTTGTTATAGGCGAATTCGGCCAATGGAAGAACAGAAATCCAATCATCCTGGGCAAAAGAAGAAAAACATTGCAAATATTGTTCAAGGGTCTGATTTGTTCTTTCTGTTTGCCCATTCGTCTGAGGATGATAAGCTGATGAAAATGAAAGTTCAATGTTTAAAGTTTTACATAGAGACCTCCAGAATCGGGAGGTAAACTGTACCCCCCGATCTGAAACTATATTGACTGGTACCCCATGAAGCCTAATGACTTCTTTGATGAAAGCTTGTGCCGTCTCTGTGGCTGACGGGGTGCCCTTCATTGGGACAAAGTGAGCCATCTTCGACAACCGGTCCATTATGACAAAGATTGAAGTGAAGCCCTCAGCCGGGGGTAATTCTACAATAAAGTCTATAGAGAGCATTTTCCAGGGTCTATCTGGGACAGGCAAGGGCTTTAGGAGTCCCCATGCCTTTGTTCTATGCCCTTTGTTTCTGATACAGGTGGTACAGGAGTCTACAAACCTTTTACAATCCTCGCGTAGCTGAGGCCACCAAAAGGTACGCTGTACCAAATCTGTGGTCTTAGCCGCGCCAAAGTGTCCAGCCAATGCATGATCATGGCAGAGTTCTAATACTGCAACTCATAGTGTCTCAGATATAAAGATCCTATTCTCATGCCACAGTAACCCATCCTTAACTTGGAGTTCCGCTCTAATGGAAGATTCCAATCCTGCGGAAGCCTGCTTAATTTGGGAAAGCAGGTTTCCCTGAAGCAAAAGGAAGTTCCCCGGAGCCAGAATGGTGTCTGGAGGAGAAATCTCTTGGGGTTTATGAAACATCCTGGATAGGGCGTCAGGTTTGGTATTTTTGGAACCAGGGCGATAAGTGACATGGAAGAAGAAACCTGGAGAAAAGGAGAGCCCACCTGGCCTGATGTGGCTTCAACCTCTTTGCAGATCTCAAATACTCCAGGTTCTTGTGATCTGTAAAGATTAGAACTGGGTGAGCGGCGCCCTCCAACAGATAGCGCCACTCCTCTAATGCTGACTTGATTGCCAACAACTCTCTGTCACCTACATCATAATTCCTCTCTGTTGTGGACAATTTACGAGAAAAGAAGGCCACAGGGTGCAGCAGGGCCTTAGTTCCCTGTCTTTGGGATAGCACTGCCCCTACGGCGATTTCAGATGCATCCACCTCTAATATGAATGGCAGAGAGGAATCTGGATGTTTGAGTACAGAGGCGGAGGTAAAAAGACCCTTGAGAGTCTCAAAAGCTTTTTGGGCTTCAACTGACCAATGGAAGCGTGTACCTTGTTTTGTTAGTTGGGTGATAGGTGTAATGATAGCTGAAAACCCCTTAATAAATTTACGGTAAAAGTTAGCGAACCCAACAAACCGCTGGATTCCTTTTTTGTCTGTCAGGACTGGCCAATCCAGAACTGCAGTGACCTTTTGAGGATCCATCTTGATGCCCTTACTAGAAATGACTAACCCCAGAAATGGAATACTTTCCTGTTCGAATTCACATTTTTCAGCCTTTGCATATAGACCATGTTGTCGAAGCCGGCTCAACACACTTCTGACGTGCCTGCGATGGGATTCAAGGGAACAAGAGAAAATGAATATGTCGTCTAAATAGACGATAACAAACAGATCAAGAAAGTCACGTAACACATCATTTATAAAGTACTGAAATGTGGCAGGGGCATTGCACAGGCCGAACGGCATCACGAGGTATTCAAAATGTCCATAGCGGGTACGAAAAGCGGTCTTCCATTCGTCTCCGTCCCTAATACGAACTAAATTGTAGGCCCCGCGGAGATCAAGTTTGGTGAATATAGTGGCCGACCCTAACCTTTGGAACAACTCTGGCACCAGGGGGAGAGGGTACCGATTTTTCACAGTAATCTTGTTTAGTTCACGGTAATCCACACAAGGTCTGAGGGTCTTATCCTTTTTCTGCACAAAGAAGATGCCGGCACCTGCGGGGGACGTGGATGGACGAATGAAGCCTCTTTTAAGGTTCTCATCAATGTATTCTTTCAAGGCCCCTTGTTCCACTTCAGTTAGAGGAAAGATTCTTCCAAACGGAATTTCAGCACCGTAATTCGATTGGACAGTCATAGGCCCGGTGAGGAGGTAACACCTCGGCCCTCTGCTTGCTAAATACGTCCAGAAAGTCATGATATGCAGCAGGGATGGACAGATGTAAACCAGGGTCTGTATCCAGGCAGAGCAGAGTAGAGTCTTCCTGGGCATTCTGGGTTCTGCAGAACTGCTGACAATAGGAAGAAGGAAAGGTAACCTCACCCGTGATCCAATTAATGTCCGGATTATGTGCCTGTAACCAGGGCATACCGAGGATTATGGGAAACAGAGGTGAAGTGATAATATCCAGGTGTAGCTGTTCTTGATGTACGTTAGAAATGGAGATGGGTATTGGGATGGTCTCCTGGGTGACAGGTCCAGATTTGATAGCGGTTCCATCAGCTAAGTGGATGGAGAACCCGTGGGCTTTGGGTAACAGAGGTATCTGATGTTGGGTGGCAAAAAGAGAGTCCATGAAACAACTGCAGGCTCCAGAATCAATAATAGCGGTTATTTGCAGAGTCCTTCCTGGAAGCTGTAGCAGAAGAGGAAGAGCAAGGTGAGTGGTACTTCTAGCCAGAGGTGCAACATAGTCCGTGGACAAAAATAAACACTTACAGAGTTTGATGGGACAGTTCCTGACATAGTGCCCAGGTTCCCCGCAATACAGGCACAGATTATTTGTTCGACGGCTTGTCATTCCTCCTGGGTGAGAGAAGGCCGTAGGACTCCTACTTGCATTGGCTCAGGTCGATTAAACATGGAGACAGGCGGTGCTGGTGCTGAATGATGGGGAACCTTAGGGGTAACCCTAGTTGGACGGGAAGACCCCATCGCTCTCTCAGACCTACGCTCTCGTAGACGTCGATCGATCTGAATGGCCAGATCGATTAAGGCATTTAGAGTCAGTGGTGTACCTACCCTGGCCAATTCATCCTTCAGTGAGTCAGATAGTCCCATCCGAAATTGATAGCGGAGAGCCGCATCGTTCCAATTAGTGTCCGCACTCCACTTTCTGAATTCAGCCACATAGTCCTCTGCCGCCCGGCGACCCTGTTGAAGGGTATGCAGGACTGTCTCCGCAGTTACGGACAGCTGGGGGTCATCATACAACTGACCCAGTGCGTCAAAGAAAGTAGAGAGGTTGTTTAAGGATATATCCTTTTGCTCCAAGAGGCGATGGGCCCGGGTTTGGGGGTCCCCAGAAAGCAGAGAAATTACATAGCCCACCTTGGTAGCCTCCAGGAAAAAGGTACGTGGCTGAAGAGCGAAGAATAATTCACAGAAGTTACGGAAGGCCCTGAACTTATGGCGATCTCCAGAGAAACGTTCGGGTGTAGGAACCTTTGGTTCTGGGGGAAGCATCACCACCGTTGAGGAAGGCCCAGCTGAAGGAGCAGGAGCAGAAGGAGCCCCTATGGGGCTGGACAAAGTTAATACTCGTTCCTCCAACCTGGTATATCCTTGCTGCAGGTTCTTGACTGCTTCAGTCAATCCTGCCAGGTGTGCACAAAGTTCCTCCATAGGAGAGGTTCCCTGCTCAGGCTCTGACATAGCTGTCTGCTACTGTCACGTACCTGGTAGGTTTTGAGCCTGAAGTGCAGAGAGAGACCTCCCTTACACCTCTCACTCCTGCTCCCCTGAAATGGGGACAGGGGGCCAGGAGTGAGGAGTGGTATGGGTGCCTGGCAGGATCAACAGTCGTGGAGTTCAGTAGTGGTGGCACCCTCTGGAATCTGAAGCCAAGAGAAGACTGAAGGCAAAGACTGGACAGCGGGTAGAAGGGTCAACAAGCCGGTAGTCGGTAATGGTCGGGCAGCAGAGGTACCAGGGATAAGACAGCGGATGGTCAGGCAAGCCAAGAGGGTCTGGTGCAGGCAGATAGCAGGATGGTCAATGGGAAAGCCAGGTCAGATAGCAGGATACTCAGATCAGATCGGGTTACACACACACAACGCTGTAGAGCAGACAGCGGAGATGGTGTGTGATAGACCGGTTTAAATAGCCCACCTGATAGCGGGAGTGCGCGCGCGCATGCCCGTGCGTGACCGCACCCGTGAACGCGCGAGCATGCGCAGTGGAACCCGTGGCCGTGTTCCCGGACGCCTGGATCGCCGGTTACTGGCAGGATCTTCATGACACCCTGAAGTCACAGCCCTTTCCATAGGGGGGCTGTATTGGAAACAAGATAATGTTGAATGTTAATCTTTCTGACAAACTTATGGATATCGATAGACGTAAGCCCTCTTTCTCTGGGATCCCACAGAGATACACTGTACTCTAAAAAAAGCCTTGTGAGCCTCCCAGAGGATGGATGGGCTTGACACGGAACCTGTGTTTAAGTGGAAATATTCATTTAGGGCGGTGAGAAGTTTATCTCTAGATTCGGGATGTTTTATTAGGGACTCGTTAAGCCTCCAATGGCACCTCCTGGGAAACGCAGTTGAGAGGCAAAGATCTAGGTATAGAGGGGCGTGGTCTGACCAGGTAATTGGACCCAGTTTGGAGGACACTGTGTGGGAAAGCAAAGGGGCTGTCACTAGAAAATAATCCAGTCTTGAAAACATCTTGTGGGGAGGGAAATAAAATGAATACTGATGTCCCACCTGGTGCTTGACTCGCCAGGCATCAAACAGACGGTGGGTGCGGATCAGCTTCCTAAAAGAATTGGCTAAGGATTGTGGGGCAAGAGGGGGCACTGCATGGAACAATGATTTCCTATCCCGACCGGGCGAGAGGACAGCATTGAAGTCGACCTCCAACTATCATAAAGGGATGAGCTACTCTGTGTAATCGTTCAAAGACTTCAGTAAGGAATTTAATTTGACCCGTGTTAGGAGAATATACATTCATGATCGTCATAGAGTTAGATAAGTAGGTGCCTTCTAGAATTATATAACGCCCATGAGGATCTAGATGAGTGGACTTGATCTGGAGGGAACATGAACGTTTGACCAAGACTGCCACTCCAGCCCTTCCAGATGGGTCCGAAGCTAGAAAGGACACTGGGAAGTGCCTAGAGGCAAATTTCAGGGAACCCCTGGCCCGGAAGTGTGTCTCCTGAACCAAGATGACATCCGCACCGGAGGCCCTGAACTCCTTCAAGGCCATCCATCTATTTTTTATGGAATTCAAACCTTTCACATAATATGATAACAGTTTCAAAGCCATAGATAAACATCACAATTCAGCTTTGAGATATTCAAAACAGTGGGTAACAGCCCAACAGTAAATATATGTATGCGTGGCCTAAGTACAGGCCTTAGCCTGATCAAAAGATCCCTTATCGTGAGGTGATCATTAACCGAACTAAGAATAAAAAAACATGCAATAGAAAAAATATTTAAAAAAAAGGAAAACTGGGGCATTTGAGCAAACTTGGGATGATCCAAAAAAAGGGTCATGAAGGATTATGTTGCTTAGAAACAAAAAGACCTGTGAGGCCCAAAAACAGAAAAAAAAAGAAAAAAAAACAACTTTACAAAAAGGCCTGAGCAAGGTTTACTCAGGAATCCTCGGCCAAAGCCTGAGGACCAGTAGGGGACCATAGCCGTCTCCAAAATGGTGAGGGACTGGTGACTACCCGTCACAGTGACCCGCCTGGGGAAATGCAGCTGTGGGGGAACCATTAAACAAAAAGCAACTGCTTCCTATGGAAAATGGACTAGCAGAAAGGTAAACAGGCAGCAACAATAGCCTAAACTTTGCAGGACGTCTGCAAGAGGAGATGTACTGTAAACACGGTGGGCCCAAATAGGGAATCAAACATCAATCAGGACCCGTATGGAGCCATAATAAGAATATGCACAAGGAAAGAATGTCCACATCAAATCAAGTGGGTGGTCTTGAGTGCTGAAAGCGCTGGGGAGTGGAGTAGGCCTTTGATTCTCTACCTCTCACTGGGGTCCAGATTCTGGATGGGACTGACAATGGACGTGGAGTGGTAGGCAGAGCCTGATCTATGTCCGCAGGAAGAGGAGGCAGACCTAGACGTTTGATGAAAGCATCACCTTCTTGAAGGCCCCGTAGGACGTGTTGGACCCCATCTAGAGTGACGTTGAGGCGGAATGGGAAGTCCCAGAAATAGGGGACCTTGTGTTGCTGTAAATGAGAGGTGATGGGTTGTAGAGAGTGATGCTTGGCCAGGGTGATCGGGGAGAGGTCACTGAACAGTTGGATTCTGTCTCCTTTGTAGTCAATGCCTGATCTGTTGCATGTGGCCCTGGTTAGAGTCTGCATTTTTTTTTTTACCAAAAATATATAGAAGAATACATATCGGCCTAAACTGAGGAAAAAAATTGTTTTTTTACATATATTTGGGGATATTTATTATAGCAAAAAGTAAAAAATGTTGCGTTTTTTTCAAAATTGTCACTTTTTTTTGTTTATAGCACAAAAAATAAAAACCGCAGAGGCGATCAAATACCACCAAAAGAAAGCTCTATTTGTGGCACAAAAAAGGACGTCAATTTTGTTTGGGTACAGCGTTGCACGACTGGGCTATTGTCAGTTAAATTGACACAGTGCAGAATCGCAAAAAACTCTGGTCTTTGGGCAGCCAAATTGTCCAGGGCTGAAGTGGTTAATGGTTGGGTTTGCGTTTTTGGGGAACCTTTGGAGAATCTCCATGCTAAAAGAAGCTGACACAGAAATAAAAAAATATTGGCAAATGTTTTCTTTTTCTGTCTCATGTGTCACCTTTTCTGTAGTACATTCTGCAACTTGAATGACAATAGAAATCAAGGGATCCCATCCCTAAAAAAAAATAAAATAAAAAATGGGATGGAGCTCCCCAAAATCCACACCAGACCTTAATTTAAGAATGTATCCTGAAAATTATATTGGGGGGGTGAGATGAGTGTGTGCAGCCTTTTGAATCATATCAGACCACTGTCCTCAACATAGGGAGAGTACCTTCCCAGGGGAAACCCATGGCAAAGCATCTTGTATGTTGATGCAGAAGGGCCTCTTCTGCATAACCTTGGAGCTGTAGTTGTGGGCTGGGTAGAGGATTTATATGAATCTGTAAACAGACTCTAAAAGATAAGGGAAATAATAGATAAATAATCATGATAACCAATTCCTGCTGTTTCTCTGGAGAGAAAAAACAAAGTGAACTGCCCGTACATCCGTTCTCACTATTACCCCTCACGAAACTATAGATTCCTGTCTACAAGCTGGTTTGTAAACAAAGTCATGAGGATGGTAGTTACTGTTGTTGACCAAATATTACCTTTATCATTGACTAAATATGGTCATGGCCAAATTCAGTCATTGATGTCAGCCACCATTCCTGCCCGTTCATTTACATTCAACTGTCAACTGTGAATCCATGACTGGCAGCTAAATGGGCCAGAGGGAAATTGTCACTGGTTTCTAGGAAGCCAGCGACCACTGGCTTCCTACCAACCAGTGTGAGCGGGAAGCTGTCAAATTTAGCAATGGCAATACAGCTGCTAAGTGTATTTCTTCCCACTTCAGCATTTAGTTTGCCCATTTGCCAAGGTCAGATCAAATTCTACTTTAGTTCAAAACCAGAGCTCATTACTAATGACAATCACAGGGCAACTGTCATGTAAGCATTTACAATGCTAGCAATCACAATATAAAACAATAGAATGAAATGTGTATGAAGGGATAATAGGAAGTAATCGTGATAATGTGACTTGACTGACTGAAAAACTTATAAAATTGCCAACACAGTTTATACTTTTCAGTACTTATATTTTTACTAAGTTCAAATTAATTATTGTTGATAATGTTCTTTTCTAAGGTCTTATGCCCCGTACACACGATCGGACATTGATCGGACATTCCGACAACAAAATCCATGGATTTTTTCCGACGGATGTTGGCTCAAACTTGTTTTGTCTACACATGGTCGCACAAAGTTTTCGGAATTTCCGATCACCAAGAATGCGGTCACGTACACCACGTACAACGAGGCTATAAAAGGGCAGTTCAGAACCAAGCGTGGCACCCTTTGGGCTCCTTTTGCTAATCTCGTGTTAGTAAAAGTTTGGTGAGAGACGATTCGCACTTTTTCAGACTCGTGGTTTTTAGATCGTTTTCTGCTGTTCAGTTTGTACTTGTGGGTTTGTATCTGGTCTTCAGTGCGTGCAGTGAGTTCCCCTTGACTCTGTCATTGTGTTCTTGTTCATTCGTTACTGTTTTTCAGGTCGCTCTTCACAGGCCTTGCTGTTCTTCAGTGCATTCTGTTACTTCGTTCTGAGCAGCCGACCGGTTTCTAGTCATGTTGCGTATACGTACTCCTGGTAGAGTTCATTCTGTGCGGGGGCTTGGTGTTGGGGTCCTTACCTTGACACAAGTCCAGTCCATGAACAGGGTGGGGAGGAGTTCATGGACCAAGAATTGGTTGCTCCAGCGTGACCAGTTCTGCCTTTGCTTCGTGAGATCCATGAGAATAATCCTGATGATTTCAGGAACTTTCTCCGGATGACAGACCCTGTATTTCACCATTTGTTGGCTTTGCTGACCCCCTATATCAGTAGGCAGGATACCTACATGAGGCAAGCCATCACCCCGAAGCAGAGGCTAGTCGCCACCCTGCGGTACTTGGCGACGGGGAGTAGCCTGCAGGACCTTAATTTCTCGACAGGCATCTCCCTCCAGGCTCTAGGGATCATTATCCCGGAGACCTGTTCTGCCATCATCCAGGTCCTGCAGAAGGAATATATTAAGGTAAGATTTTTATCCTTTAACATCACATTTTATTGTATAGAATGTATGTTAATGTATTGTATTTCTTTTCTCATTCCCTAAGTACCATGATTGTAATATGCTGTGAATATCCCCTTTGTCCTCATGCATGCTGGATTTTTATGCAATTTTTATTTTTGTCCTTCATACATATTTGCCTTCACTTAACTCCCCAGCATGCTCTCCTGGGCCTATATCCACCTCACGTAGTCACTTAACAATGTATTTTGTCAGCTCTGTAGTAGTGCTTTACCCTAAACACCCCCTAAAATGTATAAATTTGTGATGTGTGCTTGAAATCTTTTTGAACCCTCCCTCCCCCCAACTGCTAACTCAGCTGATACCAATCCTCTATCTGCTGATTTTGCCAAACCCATACACACTATACCCACCTCTTTTGTGGTCAGATTTATGGATGAAGTCCCCAAAGCATGTAGTGCAAGGGCCTGCCTTAATACTTTCAAATGGTGCTGTTTAAAGTTTTTGTATCCTATTATTATCTTGATAGGTAATAGCAGAATGTAAAAATGTGCTAAAATGTGTACAGTGTGTATTTTTCTCTTTGTATTATGACACGTCTTACCTGTCCAGTGGGCTGCCAATAGTGTAAAGTAAGGAGGGGCTGACCAAAGTAATCCACATTATTTAGGCATTCATCTCTCAGTGAAGTGTAGAGGGTGACCTGTCCAAAACACCCCCATAAAATTCACAAAATGGCCCATGAGAGGGGGGGGGATCTGATAGGTGGACCTTATACCTTTGTCTTTAAATAGTCCCTAAAATAAATGTTATACTGGTGTTGGCGAAGAATGTTCGTATCTAATCTGCTTTCCATGTTTATGTGCAAAATGATTAATTTTATTTTCTTATTTGACTCCACAGTTTCCTTCCAACCCACAGGAATGGCAGACTGTAGCCTCCCACTTTGCCCAGCGGTGGGACTTTCCTAACTGCGGAGGGGCAATTGATGGGAAACACGTCCACATCGTCCCACCACCCAACTCGGGGTCATACTGTTACAACTACAAGGGGATCAATAGTATTGTGATATTGGCGGTGGTGTCGGCTACTTACGAGTTCCTGTATGTGGACGTGGGGAAGAATGGCCGGATGTCAGATGGTGGAGTCATCGCCCAGACGGAGTTCTACAGGCGTCTCCAGAATGGCAGCTTGGACTTGCCACCTCCAGAAGACAATGCGGAAGGACTCCCATTCATCTTCGTTGCGGATGAAGCATTTGCACTGGGGGACCATCTTATGCGGCCATTCCCTATGAGGACCCTCACCCCGGACCAGAGGGTTTTTAATTACCGTCTCGTCTGGCCAGAGCCAGAAGAGTGGTGGAGAACACGTTTGGAATAATGGCCAGCCGGTTCCGCCTATTTCTTACACCCATACATATGGCGGAGTATAAACTCAATCATATCATCCTGACTTGCTGTGTTCTCCACAACTTTTTAAGGAGAAATTCTGTGAACTATGCTGGCTCAGTTGGGCCTGAATCTGGAATTCATGTAAATGAACCAACTCTGATGGGGCTTGAAGCTGGCAGTCCTGGCTTGCCCCCCCTGAGTGCTCGCGAGGTCCAAATAAGATACATGGAATACTTTGCGGGTAGGGGGACCATCGATATGCCAGACAATGTCTGAGACATTTTTGAAATAAAAAACAAATTTTAACTACTAAAACTACTAAAAATTTTAACTATTAAAGATTTGGGGTTTTGAACAGGAAAATCTCAGCTCAGAGCTATGAGTAAGCACTCAAATTAGAGTATGAAACGCGTCAGATGTGTCTGTATGATCTGCCTGATTGTCCTGTATTTTTGATGATCCAATTTTTATAATAAAGAAGATTTTTCAACTTTATCCGGTGTGCGGGATCCAGATTTTCCTGTTCAAAACCCTGCTCTAATTTGCATTTAGCCAGCACCTGGGACTCTTCACCTCTGAAGGTTTTACTATTACACACCTGGGATCAGGTCCACCTGAGTGGTGAATCATTCTTTGTTTTGTCTGCATCGAAGGATATATACTAAAATATTTGCTGACATTTACTGCTTGTCTTTCTTTTAGCTGACTCTGACATAAATTTTGAGAGTCCTGAAAATGGCATGATTGTGTAACATTAGAAAGCATTGTTGGGTGTTATTTACTAAAGGCAAAGACACTTTGCACTACAAGTGCACTTGAGACTGCAATGAAACTGCGCTTGTAGTGCAAAGTGGATTTACCCTTAGGAAATAACCCCCATTGTCACAAAAACCAACAATTTTACCCCCCAAAATTTTTTTGAGCATTGAAAGAAGAATCCACACATTCTTGATTATCAATCTTTTTAATACAAGCACAATCACATGTGCATTTATCAAAGGTTTTTAAAACAAATCAACATGTTTGTTGTATAATAATTTTTCGGGTCACATTAATAAAAGTAGAAATGTCCATTTAAGGTAAAACAGGCATGTTTAAAACCAACAAGAAATACACAAATCTGGAACTTACAAAGATCAACTTTGTTAGAAATTGAAGGTAATATCAGGCATGAGTATTTATAAACTGTGTTTGATATTGCATTGAGATGGGGTGAAGTCACCCCTGGAAAAGGCAAATTTTGAAGGTGCACACAAATTCCCGAATGTCAACATGTGCTATCTGCCATCACGGGGGATCAAGGGACGTGTTTTGTGGATGCAACCCCTTCCTCTAAGCTACCTTATCATTGAGGAAGGGGTTGCACCCACAAACCGCCTACATTGATCTCCCTTGATGGCAGATAGCACATGTTGACTATGTGCATCTTCAAAATTTGGCTTTTCGACAAAAGGTAAAAAAAGGTGCAACAAATTTTTTTTTTTAAATGCCAACTACATTAGGGATTTCGAGGGGTTTTAAACTCTCCCTAGAACATCAATGATGTTCATTTTGTTTTTAACATCATTGATGTTTTTCTGGATGTTTTCCAAGTCCCTATTACACCCCATGATCTCCCTGATCAGGATCTGGGCACTTTCACTGGTGAAATGACCTGGATCCACAACATCACGATCACCTAAAAATCTAAAAAACAAAACACACCATGTATTATAAATATGCAGGCATCCTTCTTTTACCTAAGCTTGTGGTCACTCACCTGTTGTGGTTACAATTTCCACCACGTCTCCCTCCTCCTCCTCCTCCTGTTGGCTTTGGGGGATTTCCCCTTCTTCCTGAGGTGGGGGGTCTGTGGTCTCCTTGGATGAGTGGTGTCCACCGAGTCTTTTAGCCCCTATGTAAAAAAAAATAGGTATACTTAGCACATAGGTATTTGATGGCAGAAATAGGAATATGAAACATTGCTTGGAAGTGGGGTACAGTTGTCTGTTTTGGCAGAGTTCCAAGATGAAGAAATTTTTTTGTCCTTTGTCAAACTTGAATTCTTACCTGTCTTGTACAAGCTTCACAGATGGAGACACCCCTATAGTATACACTGGAGCACCTGTGTGGGCGCCCTAATAAAAAGGGTGTTCTTTTGTCTCACACTAGTGCTCCAGCGTCCAGATGTGTAAACAGCTGCTGAGTGTCCTCTCCTTACACAGAATCTAGTTTGCATTTCATTCTAGTTACCAACCCATCTAGACACCAAAATTATTTTAAGAGAAGTAGGCTAGCAAAAATGTAGTCAAATGCATATGTCCAAAACATGGTGTTTTCTATGCCGAACGAACAATGTTTCATACAAACGAATAATGTGCCCATGAACATGAAAGTTGCCATTTTAAACTGTACAACAGTTAAGAAAAGCACATGGAGCAGCACGAATGTTAGAAAAATAAAGAATAGGAACACAGGACAACTACTTACTTTTTTGCAGCACTCTCCTGATCCTTCTGTACTGCTTGTGCTCCCTTAATTTGAGGTCCGACCACCGCTTCCTCAGTTGATCCTTGGATTGTCGTACACCAAAATTCTTCTGCAGACTCTTGACAACTTTAGCCATGATATTGGCCTTTCTGACATTGGGGTTGGGGTAAGGTCTATACTTCCCATCATAGTAGGTCCTCTTCAGGATGTCGACCATCTCCAACATCTCCCCAAAGGACATATTTGAGGCCTTAAATCCTCTCCTCTGGGATCGGGATGTTTCTGGCTCTGGGCTTTCCTCCTCCTCCTTGTTGCTGTAATTAGCACGCACCTGCTGTGTCTCCGCCATGTGCTCCTCCCCACTGCGTCAAACGAGAAGGGGCGGGGAATAGACTAGAAAGAACGTCGGGGGCGGGTGGAGTTTCACGCATGCGCAGTGCATATAAAGCGTAACACGCGTGCGTAGTACGTACGATCTGTGAGCGGAGGAAGGAGTATCGGAGGCGCCGATCGTGATAACGAAGGTAAGATTGAAAATTAGGCCTATACTGCTTCTAGATTGAGACCTGTATTGTGACAAGATTAGGAGACTTTAGCCTGATATTAGGGTTTGTCTTGTGTTGTGTCTTGCAGAGAAAATGTATATCTTGAAGGATCAGGAGTTTATCAGCTTATTCATAGATATGTTCAGGGAGCGGCCCTGTCTGTGGCAGGTAAACCACCCTGATTATAAGAACCAAACAAAGAGGAAGGCAGCACTGGATAATTTGCTGCAATTTGTGAAGCCGGTGATCCCCACAGCAGACATCACCTATTTGAAGGCCCTAATTGGTGTCCTGAGGAGCTCATATCTAAGGGAGCGCAAGAAGGTCCAGGATTCCCAGAGATCAGGAGCAGCAGATGACATTTATCTCCCCAGGCTGTGGTACTATATCAGACTGCATTTTCTGGCAGGTCAGACTGAACCCAGGCAATCACTCTCCAGTCTATCTTCCACGCTTCCTTCCCCATCAGCTGAGGCTTCTGACGCCCAACCTGGGCCTTCCAGGCAGCAACATGTGGAGGAGCCCAGCTTGAGCCAGGTATAGCATTCTTCTAATTATTTCTGGTTGTCAAATTAATGATGTTAAATATATGTTAGTTTGGAGTACTAATTTATGCTTGTGATTGATGAACCAAAAACTAAAACAATGTCCCTTTTTCATACACAGGAAAGTCTCAGCCAGGAGGTGGCTGGGCCAAGTGGCTGCCCGATACCCAGGTCCCTCCCCTCCGCCTTCAAAGAAAAAGTGGCAGGAAGAGGAGTAACCTGGAGGAGGCTGCAATAGGCCTATTTTGGAAGGCTACTGAGGCCCTCAGAACACCCCACAGCGTGGAAGAGGATTTTGCTGACCTAACAGCATGCAAAATGCTGCAAATGGAGGAGGGCCAACGCCTCTTATGTGAGTTTGTAATTTTAGAAGCTCTACATAAGGGGTTGAGGGGCCAACTCACATGCAAAAGTCACATTTGTCAGCTCACCCATGGTCCTTCACCTCCAGGTTCTCCTCTTCTGTCTCCTCCTCCTCCAGGTCCTGCTCCTCCTCCTGCCACACCTTCAACACCAGAGACACAGCCGGGAAGGAAGCGTGTAAGGAAGACCAGAGAGTGATGGCCCTGGGTTCAGTCTGGTCTGGCAAAAGATGCAGGCTCTTGTATGACCACAGCCTAGGGTCATACATGTTATCTGCTGCTGTTCATGATCTCTTGGACTTCTGGACCAGATTGCACTCTCTTATATATGGACTCCTCAAGCCACCAATTTTGCAGTAAAATAATTGATGTGTGCCCTGGGAGCCAAAGGCTTCACCAATTTCTGCTGTTTCTCCAGCGTTGCCTCCCTCTTTGTTTGGTTATGAGCCCTTAATAAAAGGTATTTTTGTTTCAATTATACTCGCCTATGTGTGTTTTCCTTCAAAAAGGATAGTTTGTTTGTGAGGAGGCAGGTACATTTCAAAAATACAATGTGAAATTAACAAGAGACACCAACACCAAGCAACCTTGAGATTAAATAATATAAGATAATAATGGTGTTGTGGTAACTTGACACACAAAACACACCCAAAAATATTCTGGAGTTAAAAAAAAAACACAAGATCAGGCTTGAAAGAAATACAAACCAAAAAAAAAAAAAAAGTAACATTTTTTAGTCAGATGTGACAAATCAAAAAATAGTGATGAAATCATGATAAATAATAAAGAAAGAAGTTTGTGAGTCTGTGTGAATATGAGCAGCAAAACTATTTCATTCTTCTAGCATTATAATGAAGAAGAGAGTGCGCTGCATTAAACTATTTAAAACATTGCAGCGTGACGAAAGTGCTATACAATTCGAAGGCTAATTTTACCAGACCGAGCAGTTCCGTCTCAGAATTTATTCTGAGCATGCGTGGCACTTTGTGCGTCGGAATTGTCCACACACAGTCGGAATTGACGCGATCAGATTTTGTTGTCGGAAAATCTTATAGCCTGCTCTCAAACTTTGTGTGTCGGGAAATCCAATGGAAAAAGTCTGATGGAGCCCACACACGATCGGAATTTCCGACAACATGCTCTGATCGCACATTTTCCGTCGGAAAATCCGACTGTGTGTACAGGGCATTAGTCATCTAGGGGCAAATATATAAAGAAGGTAATCTGACATTCAGCAAACTTTAACTGCAGGTGAATCTTCCTGATGCATGTTATTGAAATGACACCACCAGTGAATTTTCAGTCATTTACTACTTTATAAATATGTCTCCTTGTTTCTAAGGCTTAATGTACATGGGACATTTTAAAACCTCTCATGAACGATTCAACTTGACAGATAGTAACCGACGTTTAAAAATGTCTGTTTTTCCGCATTTACATGCCGCGTTTAGCTGCGTTTGCAGGCAGTTTTTTTTTTAAATAGTCATAAATGTATCTCCATTAAAAACGCCTGTAAACAAAATGCGGCTAAATGCGAGTTACCGCGTTTACACACGTTTACAAGTTTTTACAGGCATTTGGCCTTTCAAATGCCTCTGAATATCCATCCTGAATGTATTTTTGTTTGCTTTCCAAAAAATGCTTTCAAACTTAACTGCCTAGAAATGACTATAAATGACCCTGTGTACATGTACTAATAAGATAACATAGAGGAGAGTTCAGGGGCAGCTGAAAAAACACCCAACTGCTCCTAAATATCAGTTTACCAGCAGCAGTGTACATGAAGCCTTACCATGCTCTTTCACAGATTAAGACAAGGTTCACACATATGCGAAATGAATGCAGAGAAATCCGCATCCAATTCGTTGACAGGAGAGTGTTACCGGCTCTCAACGTAGCCAGTTCACACAGCTCTGGGGCAGCCGCGGTCTGCATTTAAAAAGGGTCCTATGTATCTTTGGTTCCACTTGAGGTGCAAATGCAGGCAAAAATTCTGAGCTGATTGGCACCTGAATCGGTGAACAGGGACACATTAGACCCCATGATGTGAACCGCGGCCACAGCCTAAAAGATAATGTGGACACCGGGCATGTCAGCCCTCACTGCATGAACAAAGCCCACTTCAATGCTAGGCATCCTTCTTTCTTTAAATTTCCCCAGTCCAAATCAGAAGAAAGTCCAGTCAGGTTTGGTTGAAGGAAACTTAAACTTTACTCCAGAGTAAGAATGAGCCAAACAAAACACCCCCCGGTTTGGTTTGCACCAGAACTTGTGAACAGGCAAAAAAATTCGGACGAACACACAAACACTGTTAAACACAGTTAAAGTCTCTGGGACACTAACATGAAAAACCAAAAGTGCTAATTTTAAAAGCTTATATTCAAGTTATTGTGATAAAAAGTGTTTGGGGACCCGGGTCCTGTCCCAGTGGACATGTGCAAAAAAAAGTTATAAAAACTGAAGTTTTTTTCGGGAGCAGTGATTTTAATAATGCTTAAAGTGAAACAATAAAAATGAAATATTCCTTTAAATATCGTGCCTGGAGGGTGTCTATAGTATGCCTGTAAAGGAGCGCAGTTTTCCTGTGTTTAGAACAGTACCACAGCAAAATGACATTTCTAAAGGAAAAAAAGTCATTTAAAACTGTTCGAGGCTGTAATGAATTGTCGGGTCTCGGCAATATAGATAAAACTCATTGAAAAAAAACGGCATGAGTTCCCCCCAGTCCATTACCAGGCCCTTTGGGTCTGGTATGAATATTAAGGGGAACCCTGCACCAAATTAAAAAAAAATGGCGTATGGGTACCCCCAAAACCCATACCAGACCCTTTAGGTCTGGTATGGATTTTAAGGGGAACTCTGCACCAAATTAAAAAAAAATAGCATAGGGGTCCCCCTAAAATCTATACAGACCCTTATCCGAACTCGCAACCTGGCAGGCCACAGGAAAAGAGGGGGGACAACAGAGGAAGGCGGGGTCACCCGTTTACATCACTGAGTGGCCCCGTCCTCAGCTATATAACTGCTGTCAAAGCAAGAAGAAGCGTCACTTGGCAGGAGCCTCCCATGGAGGCGGAGCTATTGCATTTTTTTTCTTTTTTTGGTTCATCAGGCAGCATAATAGAAGATGAATGGACATTGCGGGACATTTTTATTTTTTTATTTTTAATAAAGGTTGTCCCAAAGGTTGTCCCAAAGTGTCTCCTGTCTTTTTTACTATTTTTGACACTTTTTTTGTGAATTGGTGGGGGTACAATGTACCCCTTACCAATTCACATAGGGGGGCTGGGATCTGGGGGTCCCCTTGTTAAAGGGGGCTTCCAGATTCCGATAAGCGCCCTACCCGGAGGCCCCCAACAACCACCGGACAAGGGTTGTGGGGATGAGGCCCTTGTCCCCATCAATATGGGGACAAGGTGCTTTGGGGGGCAATTTCAAAGCTCCCTCACCATGTGTTGAGAGCATGTGGCCTGGTACGGTTCAGGAGGGGGGGTGCTCTCTTGTCGCCACCCCCTCTTTTCCTGCGGCCTGCCAGGTTGCATGCATGGATAAGAGTCTGGTATGAATTTTGGGGGGACCCCTACGCCATTTTTAAAAAATTTTTGACATAGGTTCCCCTTAAAATCCATATCAGACTTAAAGAGTCTGGTATGGATTTTGGGGGGACCCCTACACCATTTTTTTTTAAATTTGGTGCAGGGTTCTCCTTAATATCCATACCAGACCTGAAGGGCCTGGTAATGGACTAGGGGGGGGACCCATGCTGTTTTTTTTCAATCAATTTTATCTATATTGCCGAGACCTGACAAATTACAGCTGCAATCAGTTTTAAATGACTTTTTTTCCTTTGGAAATGTCATTTTGCTGTGGTACTGTTCTAAACACGGGAAAACTGCGGCAATTTACAGACATATGCCCCGTACACACGGTCGGATTTTCCGATGGAAAATGTCCGATCGGAGCGTGTTGTCGGACATTCCGACTGTGTGTGGGCTCCATCGGACATTTTCCATCGGATTTACTGACACACAAAGTTTGAGAGCAGGCAACAAAATCTGTTTGCGTCAATTCCGACCGTGTGTGGCCAGTTCCGACGCACAAAGTGCCACGCATGCTCAGAAGAAATTCCGAGACAGAACCGCTCGGTCTGGTAAAATTAGCGTTCGCAATGGATACAGCACTTTCGTCACGCTGCAATGAAAAAAATGGTTTAATACAGAGTACTCTCTTTTTCTTCATAATGTAAGAAGAATGAAGTAGTTTTGCTGCTCATATTCACACAGACTTCTCACAAACTTCTTTCTTTATTATTTATCGGGATTCCCTCAATATATTTTGATTTGTCACATCTGACAAAATTTTTTTTTGGTTGTTTTCTTTTTTATTTTAAAGGCTGTTTTTTTTGGGTTTGTATTTTTTTCAAGGCTGATCTTTGTTTTATTTTATTTTTAGTTTTACTCCCTAATATTTTTGTGTGTGTTTTGTGTGTCAAGTTACCACAACACCATTGATATCTTATATTATTTAATCTCAAGGAGGTTGCTTGCTGTTGGTGTCCCTTGTTAATTTCACATTGTATTTTTGAAATGTACCTGCCTCCTCACAAACAAACTGTCCTTTTTTAAGGAAAACACACATAGGCAAGTATAATTGAAGCAAAAAATCCTTTATTAGGGGCTCAGAACCAAACAAAGAGGGAGGCAACGCTGGATAAACAGCAGAAATTGGCAAAGCCTTGGACCCCCAGGGCAGACATCAATTATTTAACATCAAAATTGGTGGCCTGAGGAGTCCATATCTAAGCAAGTGCAGTCTGGTCCAGAAGTCCCAGAGATCCGGAAAGCAGCAGATGACATCTGTGTCCCCAGGCTGGGGTACTACAAGAGGTTGCATCTTTTGCCAGACCAGACTGGACCCAGGGTCATCACTTTCTGGTCTTCTTTCCACGCTTCCTTCCTGGCTGTGGCTCTGGTGTTGGAGATGTGGCAGGAGGAGGAGTAGGACCTGGAGGAGGAGGAGGAGGAGGAGGAGGAGTAGTAGGACCTGGGGCAGGAGGAGGAGGAGTAGGACCTTGCTGAGGACTATGTGTGAGGTCAAAAATGGGAGTAGCAGATGTTATTTGGCCTCTCAACCCCTTATTGAGAGCTTCCAAAATTAAGGACTCACACAGGAGTCGTTGGCCCTCCTCCATCTGCAGCATTTTGCAGGCAGTTATGCAAGCAAAGTCCTCCTCCACAGTGTGGGGGGTTCTCAGGGCCTCTGTAGCCTTCCAAAATAGGCCTATGGCAGCCTCCTCCAGGTTACTCCTCTTCCTGCCACTTTGTCTTTGAAGGCAGAGGGTAGGGACCTGGGTATCAGGCAGCCTGCTTGGCCCGGCCACCTACTGGCTGAGACTTCCATGTCCTAAATGCGGGACATTTTTATTTTTTTATTTTTAATAAAGGTTGTCCCAAAGGTTGTCCCAAAGTGTCTCCTGTCTTTTTTACTATTTTTGACACTTTTTTTGTGAATTGGTGGGGGTACAATGTACCCCTTACCAATTCACATAGGGGGGCTGGGATCTGGGGGTCCCCTTGTTAAAGGGGGCTTCCAGATTCCGATAAGCGCCCTACCCGGAGGCCCCCAACAACCACCGGACAAGGGTTGTGGGGATGAGGCCCTTGTCCCCATCAATATGGGGACAAGGTGCTTTGGGGGGCAATTTCAAAGCTCCCTCACCATGTGTTGAGAGCATGTGGCCTGGTACGGTTCAGGAGGGGGGGTGCTCTCTTGTCGCCACCCCCTCTTTTCCTGCGGCCTGCCAGGTTGCATGCATGGATAAGAGTCTGGTATGAATTTTGGGGGGACCCCTACGCCATTTTTAAAAAATTTTTGACATAGGTTCCCCTTAAAATCCATATCAGACTTAAAGAGTCTGGTATGGATTTTGGGGGGACCCCTACACCATTTTTTTTTAAATTTGGTGCAGGGTTCTCCTTAATATCCATACCAGACCTGAAGGGCCTGGTAATGGACTAGGGGGGGGACCCATGCTGTTTTTTTTCAATCAATTTTATCTATATTGCCGAGACCTGACAAATTACAGCTGCAATCAGTTTTAAATGACTTTTTTTCCTTTGGAAATGTCATTTTGCTGTGGTACTGTTCTAAACACGGGAAAACTGCGGCAATTTACAGACATATGCCCCGTACACACGGTCGGATTTTCCGATGGAAAATGTCCGATCG
Organism: Lithobates clamitans; assembly: GCA_037952925.1. NCBI lineage: Eukaryota > Metazoa > Chordata > Amphibia > Anura > Ranidae > Lithobates > Lithobates clamitans. Next base: position 1,280,300 of record JBBGZY010000901.1, read on the forward strand.
GAGCGTGTTGTCGGACATTCCGACTGTGTGTGGGCTCCATCGGACATTTTCCATCGGATTTACTGACACACAAAGTTTGAGAGCAGGCAACAAAATCTGTTTGCGTCAATTCCGACCGTGTGTGGCCAGTTCCGACGCACAAAGTGCCACGCATGCTCAGAAGAAATTCCGAGACAGAACCGCTCGGTCTGGTAAAATTAGCGTTCGCAATGGATACAGCACTTTCGTCACGCTGCAATGAAAAAAATGGTTTAATACAGAGTACTCTCTTTTTCTTCATAATGTAAGAAGAATGAAGTAGTTTTGCTGCTCATATTCACACAGACTTCTCACAAACTTCTTTCTTTATTATTTATCGGGATTCCCTCAATATATTTTGATTTGTCACATCTGACAAAATTTTTTTTTGGTTGTTTTCTTTTTTATTTTAAAGGCTGTTTTTTTTGGGTTTGTATTTTTTTCAAGGCTGATCTTTGTTTTATTTTATTTTTAGTTTTACTCCCTAATATTTTTGTGTGTGTTTTGTGTGTCAAGTTACCACAACACCATTGATATCTTATATTATTTAATCTCAAGGAGGTTGCTTGCTGTTGGTGTCCCTTGTTAATTTCACATTGTATTTTTGAAATGTACCTGCCTCCTCACAAACAAACTGTCCTTTTTTAAGGAAAACACACATAGGCAAGTATAATTGAAGCAAAAAATCCTTTATTAGGGGCTCAGAACCAAACAAAGAGGGAGGCAACGCTGGATAAACAGCAGAAATTGGCAAAGCCTTGGACCCCCAGGGCAGACATCAATTATTTAACATCAAAATTGGTGGCCTGAGGAGTCCATATCTAAGCAAGTGCAGTCTGGTCCAGAAGTCCCAGAGATCCGGAAAGCAGCAGATGACATCTGTGTCCCCAGGCTGGGGTACTACAAGAGGTTGCATCTTTTGCCAGACCAGACTGGACCCAGGGTCATCACTTTCTGGTCTTCTTTCCACGCTTCCTTCCTGGCTGTGGCTCTGGTGTTGGAGATGTGGCAGGAGGAGGAGTAGGACCTGGAGGAGGAGGAGGAGGAGGAGGAGGAGGAGGAGTAGTAGGACCTGGGGCAGGAGGAGGAGGAGTAGGACCTTGCTGAGGACTATGTGTGAGGTCAAAAATGGGAGTAGCAGATGTTATTTGGCCTCTCAACCCCTTATTGAGAGCTTCCAAAATTAAGGACTCACACAGGAGTCGTTGGCCCTCCTCCATCTGCAGCATTTTGCAGGCAGTTATGCAAGCGAAGTCCTCCTCCACAGTGTGGGGGGTTCTCAGGGCCTCTGTAGCCTTCCAAAATAGGCCTATGGCAGCCTCCTCCAGGTTACTCCTCTTCCTGCCACTTTGTCTTTGAAGGCAGAGGGTAGGGACCTGGGTATCAGGCAGCCTGCTTGGCCCGGCCACCTACTGGCTGAGACTTCCATGTGTATGAAAAAGGGACATGGTTTGAGTTTATGCTTCATCAATCACAATCATAAATTAGCAATCCAAACTAACATCTATTTAACATCATTGATTGTACAACCAGAAATATTTAGAGGAATGCTATACCTGGCTCAAGCTGGGCTCCTCCACATGTTGCTGCCTGGAAGGCCCAAGTTGGGCGTCAGAAGCCCCAGCTGGGGGGGAAGGAAGCATGGAAGGAAGAGTGGAGAGTGCTGGCCTGGGTTCAGTCTGACCTGCCAGAAAATGCAGCCTGTCATAGTACCACAGCCTGGGGACATAAATGTCATCTGCAGCTCCTGATCTCTGGGAATCCTGGACCTTCTTGTGCTCCCTTAGATAAGTGCTCCTCAGGCCACCAATTAGGATCTTCAAATAGGTGATGTCTGCCGTGGGGATCACTGTCTTCTCAAATTCCAACAAATTATCCAGCGCTGCCTTCCTCTTTGTTTGGTTCTTATATTCAGGGTGGTTTATCTGCCATAGACAGGGCAGCTCCCTGAACATATCAATGAAGATTGGCATAAAGTCCTGATCTTTCAAGATATCCGTTTTCACTGCAAGACACAACACAAGACAAACCCTAATGTCAGCCTAAAGTCTTCTAAACTTGTGCAAATACAGACCTCAATCTAGAAGCAGTATAGGCCCAATGTTAAATCTTACCTTCGTTATCACGATCAGCGCCTCCGTTACTCCTTCCTCCTCTCACAGATCGTACGTACTACACACACGTGTTACGCTTTATAGACACTGCGCATGCGTGAAACTCCGCCCGCCCCTGGCGTTCTTTCTAGTCTATTCTCCGCCCCTTCTCGTTCGGCGCAGTGGGGAAGAGCACATGGCGGAGTCAGAGCAGGTGTCTGATATTTACACCAACGAGGAGGAGGAAAGCCCAGAGCCTGAAATGTCCCGATCCAGAAGGAGACGATTTAAGGCATCAAATATGTCCTTTGGGGAGATGTTGGAGATGGTCGACATAATGAAAAGGGCAGACTATGATGGGAAGTATGGACCTTACCCCAACCCCAATGCCTGAAAGGCCAAGATCATGGCGAAAGTGGTCAAGAGTCTGCACCGGAATTTCGGGGTACGACGATCGAAAGATCACCTCAGGAAATGGTGGTCAGACCTAAAATTAAAAGAACATGAGCAGTACAGAAAAATCCGGAGAGTGCTGCAAAAAACTAAGTAGTTTTCCTGTGTTCCTATTCTTTATGTTTCTTACATTCGTGTTGCTCCATGTGCATTTATTAACTGTTATCCAGTTTAAAAGGTCAACTTTCATGTTCATGGGCACATTATTCGGTCGTATCAAACATTTTTCTTTCGGCCTATAAAACACCATTGTTTTGGCCATATGCATTTTACCACATTTTTTAGGGCCTACTTGTATGAAAAGAATTTGGATGTGTAGATGGGTTTGTACTAGAATGAAATGAAAACTAGATTTTGTGTAAGGAGGGGACACTCAGCAGCAGTTTTCACAGCTGGACTCTGGAGCACTAGTGTGGGACACAAGAACACCCTTTTTATTAGGGGGCCCAGTGTATACTATAGGGGTTTCTCCATCTGTGAAGCTTGTACAAGACAGATAAGAATTCAAGCTTGACAAAGGACACTAAAAATTCTACATCTTGGAGCTCTGCCCAAACAGACAATTGTACCCCACTTCCAAGCAATGTTTCATATTTATAGTTCTGCCATCAAATATCTGTGTGCTAAGTATACCATTTTTTTTTCACATAGGGGAGAAAAGACTCGGAGGACACCCCTCATCCGAGGAGACCAGAGACCCCCCACCTCTGGAAGAAGGGGAAATCCCCCAAAGACAAGAAGAGCAGGAGGAGGAAGACATGGTGGAACTAGTCACCACAACAGGTGAGTGTCTGCGACCACAGGCTCAGGTAAGCGATGGATGCCTGCATATTTATAATACATGTTTTTTTTTGGTTTCTATCTTTTTAGGTGATCATGATGTTGTGGATCCAGGGCATTTCACCTCGGAAAGTGCACAGATCCTAATTGGGGAGATCATGGGGTGTAATAGGGACTTGGAAAACATCAAGAAAAGCATCAATGATGTTCTTCCATAAAATAAGAACATCATTGATGTTTTGGGGAGAGTTTAAAACCCCTCCAAAGCCCTTTCTTTTATGGTGTGCTACAATTTAAACATTTTTTGTATAATTGGAGAAAAGCCAAATTTTGAAGATGCACACAGTGTGTCAACATGTGCTATCTGCCATCACGGGAGATTAATGGACGCGTTTTGGAGGTGCAAGCCCTTCCTCAATAATAAAGTAGCTGTGAGGAAGGGGTGGCTCCCCCAAAACACGTCCCTTGATCCCCCATGATGGCAGCTAGCACATGTTATCATTCGGCTATTTGTGTGCATCTTCAAAATTTGGCTTTTCTGGTGGTGACTTCACCCCATCTGAACGCAATATCAAACACAATTCCTAAATACTCATGTCTGATATTGCCTTCAAGTTCTACCAAATGTGAACTTTGTAAGTTCTAGATTTGTGTCTTTCTTGTTGGTTTTAAACATGCTTGTTTTATCTTAAGTGGACATTTCTACTTTTTCTAATGTGACCCCAAAAATTGTTATACAACAAACATGTTGGTTTGTTTTAAAAACATTTTCTAAATGCACATGTGATTGTGCAGGTATTAAAAAGATTGTTAATTAAGAATGTGTGGATTATTGTCTCAACGCTACAACACTTTTGTTGTGCTCTAATTGGTGTTTTCAGTGACAATGGGTGTTCTTTCCTAGGGGCAAATCCACTTTGCACTCCAAGTGCAGTTTCAAGTGCACTTGTAGTGCAAAGTGTCTTTGCCTTTAGTAAATAACACCCAACAATGCTTTATATAAGGTTACACAATCACGCCATTTTCAGGACTCAACACATTTCTGTCAGGGTCAGCTAAAACAAACACAAGCAGTAAATGTCACCAAAGATTTGCTTAATGTTTTTTTTTTTATTTGATAAAGGTTTCACACATTGTCTGGCATATTGATAGCCCCCCTACCCGCAAAGAATTCAAGGTATCTTAGCCGGACATCACGGGCACTCAGGGAGGGCAAGCCAGGACGGCCACTTCCAAGCGCCGTCAGGGTTGGTTCATTTAGAATTCCGGCCTCAGGCCCAACTGAGCCAGCATAGTTGGCAGAATGTTGCCGTAAAAAGTTGTGTAGAACACAGCACGCCAGGATAATATGATTCAGTTTGTACTCCGCCATGTGTATGGGTGTAAGAAATAGGCGCAACCGGCTGGCCATTATTCCAAACTTGTTCTCCACCACTCTTCTGGCTCTGGCCAGCCGGTAATTAAAAACCCTCTGGTCCGGGGTGAGGATCCTCATTGGGAATGGCCGCATAAGATGGTCCCCCAGCACAAAGGCTTCATCCGCAATGAAGACGAATGGGAGTCCTTCCACATTGTCTTCTGGAGGTGGCAAGTCCAAGCTGCCATTCTGGAGACGCCTGTAGAACTCAGTCTGGGTGATGACTCCACCATCGGACATCTAGCCATTCTTCCCCACGTCCACATACAGGAACTCATCAGTAGCCGACACCACCGCCAACATTACAATACTATTGAACTCCTTGTAATTATAATAGTATGACCCCGAGTTGGGTGGTGGGATGATGTGGACGTGTTTCCCATCAATTGCCCCTCCGCAGTTAGGAAAGTCCCACCGCTGGGAAAAGTGGGGGGCCACAGTCTGCCATTCCTGTGGCGTGGAAGGAAACTGTTGAGGAAAACAAAAAAAATTAGTCTTTTTGCACATAAACATGGAAAGCAGATTAGACACAAACATTCTTGGCCAACATCAAGATAACATTTATTTATGGGAATTTTTAAACACCAAAGTATAAGGTACACCTATCATATTCCCCCCTCTCCTGGGCCATTTCTAACATTATACGGGGGGGCTCTTGGACAGGTAACCCTCTCCACTTCATTGAGAGATGAATGCCTAAATAATGGGTATTACTTTGAACAGCCCCTCCTTAGTTACACTATTGGCAGCCCACTGGGCAGGTAAGAAGTGTCATAATACAAAGATATAAATACACACTGTACACATTTGAGCACATTTGGACATTCTGCTATTACCTATCAAGATAATAATAGGATAAAAAAAACTTTAAACAGTACCATTTAAAAAAATACAGGCAGGCCCTTGCACTACATGCTTTGGGGAATTCATCCATAAATCTGACCACTAAAGAGATGGGTATAGTGTGTATGGGTTTGGCAAAGTTAGCAGATAGATGATTGAGGATAGATAGAGAATTGGTATCAGCTGACTTAGCAGTTGGGGGGAGGGAGGGTTCCAAATGATTTGGGGACCCCCCAAAAAAAGCCTCTGGCACTCTGCCTGAATTTAAAGCACAAATCACATTTAAAAACATTTTAGGGGGTGTTTGGGGTAAAGCACTACTATGGAGCTGATAAAATACATTGTTAAGTGACTACATGAGGTGAATATAGGGCAGGAGACCATGCTGGGGAGGTAAGTGAAGACAAATATGTATGAAGGACAACAAAAATAATTACCTAAAAATCCAGCATGCATGAGGACAAAGGAGACATTCACAGCATATTACAATCATGGTAATTAGGGAATGAGGAAAGAAATACAATATATTAGCAAACATTCAATAAAATGTGATATTAAAGGATAAAAATCTTACCTTCATATACTCCTTCTGCAGGGCCTGTATGATGGCAGAACAGGTCTCTGGGATAATGATCCCCAGAGCCTGGGGGGAGATGCCTGTTGAGAACTTCAAGCCCTGCAGGCTTCTCCCCTTCGCCAAGTACCGCAGGGTGGCGACTAGCCTCTGCTCCGAAGTGATGGCTTGCCTCATGCAGGTATCCTGCCTGCTGATATAGGGGGTCAGCAAAGCCAACAAACGGTGAAATATGGGGTCTGTCGTCTGGAGAAAGTCCCTGAAATCATCAGGATTATTCTCACGGATCTCACGGAGCAAAGGCATATGACAGAACTGGTCACGCTGAAGCAACCAATTCTTGGTCCATGAACTCCTCCCCACCCTGTTCATGAACTGGACTTGTGTCAAGGTAAGGACCCCAACACCAAGCCCCCGCACAGCACGAACTCTACGAGGAGTACGTATACGCAACATGGCTAGAAAACGGTCGGCTGCTTAGAACGAAGTAACAGAATGCACTGAAGAACAGCAAGGCCTGTGAAGAGCGACCTGAAAAACAGTAATGGACGAAAAAGAACACAATGAAAAAGTCACGCGTAGCTTGCTTGCATGCACTGAAGAGCAGATACAAACCCACAAGCACAAACTGAACAGCAGAAAATGATCTGAAAACCACGAGTCTGAAAAAGCGCAAATCGTCTCTCACCAAACTTTTACTAACACGAGATTAGCAAAAGGAGCCCAAAGGGTGCCGCGCTTGGTTCTGAACTGGCCTTTTCTAGTCTCGTCATACATGGTTTACGTCACCGCGTTCTTGGCGATTGGAAATTCCGACAACTTTGTGCGACCGTGTGTACGCAAAACAAGTTTGAGCCAACATCCGTCTGAAAAAATCCTAGGATTTTGTTGTCGGAATGTCCGATCAATGTCCGACAGTGTGTACGGGGCAATAGTATAGAGACCCCCAGGCACAATATTTAAAGGAATATTTCATTTTTATTGTTTCACTTTAAGCATTATTAAAATCACTGCTCCCGAAAAAAAGTTAGTTTTTAAATTTTTTTTTGCATTGAGACATGTCCCCTGGGGCAGGACTCAGGTCCCCAAACACTTTTTATGACAATAACTTACATATAAGCCTTTAAAATGAGCACTTTTGGTTTTTCATGTTAGTGTCCCATAGACTTTAAAGGTGTTTCGCGGCTTTTGAATTTCTGCGCACACCGCATAATGTTTAAGAAAATAAAAATAAAAGTGTAGCGCTAAAGTGAAATTATGAATAAGTAATGTAAATAAGGGTAGGAGATGGAGAAGTAGTCAGTCCATATCTGGAAAGACTAGTGACCATATATGATCCTAAACCCAAAAATAATAATAAGTGATTATAGTATTAAATTTAACCACATCCAAAAAATACGTGAAAACACTCTTTCTTCTCAGAGAGAGTACAAAAAATTACAATGTGTATGGTAAATAGTGACAATAAATTCAATATAGAAATATTCTAATTAACAAAAATGACTTTACATAAGTGGTAATAATAGTGTCCACAATATTGATGGGGAGATATATCTCCCAAGTGAGCAACGTAAATATGACCAATTAGTCCATATATTGTAATCAGTAGTTGGCCCAACTTAAATCCCAGGTCGATATCATCACAATAGACATCCAGATCAAAGAAAGGGATGAAATACTCTTACCGACTTCGGTGGACTCACAGGCCGTGGGCGGTGAGTCAGATAGGCTTGTACTGTCTTACAAAGGATGACAGTGTGAGAGTGGCTTGTACCTCAGATGGAGGGCTGGGGGTCTGCCCAGACGGTATCCACAGTCAGCGTCCTTGTCGGCACACATGGACCACGTGTAAAAAGAAAACAGGGAGCCTCCACATAGTGTAAATCCAAAGATTATTGAAAAATGATGTTTATTACATCACTCAAGAACATCAAACAGTCCATAGAGAAATTTTGTTTAAAAGAATCGATTCCAATAGTATAAACAAGTATGAGAGCAATAAGCGTGGTATAGGTGGCTGGGTACAGCAAGAAACCCGACCGGTTTCGTCCACAAAGACTTCGGCTGGGGTGTATGCCATCCTGCCACCTCCACGCTTTTATATATTTGTGTAATACTCAACTGAAAACAGCTGTTGCGGCATTATGCAGACCTACTTCCTGAATCGATGGCGTGCGCTCCATTCAGGGTCATGTGTTATCTTAATTGGCCAATAGGGGAATGGAGCGATGGATCCACCTCTATCTCCCAAGCCTCGCTGTGGATGTCACCTCAGCGCGCGCACTCATTGGAAAGAAGAGTGCGTTCCTCAGTTCTTCACCCAATAGGGGCCGCTGCCATGTGACGTACATACAACGAACGTCACGTGATGGCGCCGAACGTCACGTGATGGCGTCTGACGTGCCCCTGGGTGTCCATCATCGTACTCTGCCGGAAGTATAATCACACTACCGAGGCTAATGGAGCGCAAACAGCGTTCCGAAAGGGATCATTGAGGAAGGGAATAGCAAAACCAAAAACAAACAACCGGCGATCATTATAATCTGCCGTAATACTAGGTATATGAACCCAATTTAAATTTGGAAAACCTTTGTTTTTTAAAATAAAATGTTCAATCGGGAAGTAAGTAGGCATTGCAGCCATATCACAATTTTAAAGTAAAAAACCCATATAACGAATAACCATGCCCATACATCAAACATATACATATATTAATGTACTCTAGAAAGCTTGTGGCCATGTTACAATAAATCCTTCACACTAATCTTTAATCAATAGAATTAAGTGAAATAAGGAAATGAAATAAAATAAAACTGGGACTGGTGTTAAAATAATAATAATAAAAATTAAAAATGGAATTGTAGCAAGAAGCTAATATTAGGCAAAGTACCAGTTATAGCACTCATATTGTATGTTTAAAAATCTAAAAGTGAGCAAGATATTGATTGTAGAACTGATCTTCATAAATGAAAAGACTAGCATGGTCAAATGTTCCAGAGCTAGACTTAAATTACCTTCTAACCAATTAAGCTTCCCTTTACTATATATACTGTAAATAAAACTAAGGGAAGAAATTGATAAAAGGGAAACGAAAACTGTAATCAAGATTGGTTGATGAATGAATTGATGTCCCACTCCACGTTTAATCCATGGGGGGTAAAACATCTTAATTGGTGTATCCAGAAGGTTTCAAGCCTTGACACCCCCCTTATAGATGACTCTCCTCTCCAATGGGGGGTAAATTTATCTATTATTTGGAACTTCGTGCCGGTGGGATCTCGGTTATGATATGTTAAATAATGGTTGGGGACGCTATGATTTGTACGACCCTTTTTTATGGATTTGATATGTTCATTGACCCTTATGGAAAAAGTACGGATGGTCCGCCCGACGTACTGTTTCCCACAAGGGCATGTGATGAGATATACAATGTACCTCGTTGAGCATGTGACAAAATGTTTAACCACATATTCTTTCCCTGTGACAGTTGATTTAAAAGTCTCGATCTTCCGGGTTTTGAGTGTGTTAGTTATACACACCTTACATCTTCGACAAGGGAAGAAACCCTTCATGTTCTGAAAGAAAGAAGGGGCCGTAGGGGGGTCTATTATATTAGGCGCAATCTGGCCCCTCAGAGACAAAGCACCTCTGTAGATCACCCCTGCTTGTTCTGGGAGAACCGGTCCAAGTACAGTATCATTTTTTAAGACCCTCCAATGCCTATGGAAGATATCCTTAACCTGCTTATGTTGTATAGAAAAATCAGTGAGAAAAGACCATTTGTGTTTGTTTTCTACAATAGGTTTAGGTTGATCTGAGATAAGTATATCTCTATCAACTAGGGAGACACTCTGAATTGCTTTATCTATCTCCAATGCGTCATAACCCTTATCTATAAATCTCGACTTCAAAACATTGGCTTGATCGAAATAGTCAGTGAGTTTTGAACAGTTGCGTCTAATTCGCAACATTTGGCTTCGAGGGATGGATTTGAGCCAAGCTGCGTGATGGCAGCTATCGATCGGAATGTACCCATTCCGATCGGTGGCCTTGAAAAAGGTCTTGGTAGTAAGATGGTTATCAACAACTGAGATCTCAAGGTCGAGAAAATGGATGGTCGACCGGCTAGCTTCATGGGTTAACTCTATCCCAATTTGGTTATCATTAAGGGTGCATATGAATCTATCTAGAGACTCCATATTCCCTTTCCATAGGAGGAGGATGTCGTCGATGTACCTAGCCCACAACACCAATTGTGGTGGGTCTAGGGCATAGACGACATCCTCCTCCCATTTGGCCATAAATATATTGGCCAAACTGGGGGCAAATTTAGCCCCCATTGCTACCCCTTTCTTTTGGAGATAAAAATCTCCATCGTACCAAAAGTAATTGTGTTTGGTGGCAAAACACAATAAGTCCATAATGAACCTCTTCTGAGTACCCGGAATTGAGCTATTCCTGGAAAGAAAGGAGTTAACTGCTTCGAACCCGGAATTATGGGGTATGCAGGTGTACAGCGCCTTAACATCGGCTGTAGCCAGAATAAGGTCGTTACTATATGTGACACATTTGAGTTTGGCTATAGTGTCCTTGGTATCCTTTAGGTAGGATGGTGTGGATTTCACTAACGGTTGGAGAAAAAAATCAATATATTTCCCAATCCGGGAGGTTATGGAATTTATGCCGCTAATGATAGGGCGACCGGGAGGTTGTGTAACATTTTTATGAACTTTCGGTAAATAATAAATTACAGGAATACGTGGGGCGACTGGGACCAGGAAACTTTTCTCTTTCTTATCAAGGATGCCCAACTGGGAACCAGTATCTATCAGATCAACTAAAACTTTCTTGAACTCCGATGTAGGATTCTTGGTTAATTTAAGATAAGTATCTGTGTCACCAAGAATTCTCATCATCTCTGTATGGTAGTTTGCCTTATCGAGAATAACGATCCCACCCCCCTTGTCAGCTGGGCGAATGACGAGGTTTTTTTGTTCACAGAGGGACTTAAGCCCAATTTTTAAATTAGGGTCACTGTATATTTTTTTGTCAGGTATCCTATCGAGGTCTTTAAGTACCAAATCTCGAAAGACTTTGATAGAAGGTGCCACTGGGCAGGGAGGATTGAACAGCGATGGATTCGCGAGGCCTGAATGGACCGTATGTGTCGTAATGTCATTGGTCCGAGGTCTCATAGGATTGGACATAATATATCTCTGAATATTCAACTTTCTGATGTATTTGTGTACATCTATGAAAGTTGAGAATTTATTTAGTTTTTTTGGAGGTACGTATTTCAACCCTTTGTCTAAAACTGATTTTTCGGCTTTTGTTAGTTCTACATTGCTCAAATTAAAAATACCAGTGTCTTTCATACACGTTTTCTTTTTCCTGGCGCGCCACCCCCCTCTGGAGCCGCGCCTGGATTTGGATTTCTTAGATGGCTTTCCCCTTCCCTGTGAAAATCCCTCCTTGTGGATGGTCCTGGTTGATTCTGGTTATAATTAAATGGTGATCTCACATGGTATCCGTCATCTCTATCGAAATGTGAGTATCCGGAGACCTGATCATCATTAAATCTTCTCTCTCTAAGGGGTGAAAATCTATTTCGTGTGTGAACAGGAGTTCTCTGAGGGTATTGGTATTCTGAATATTGATCATAATGATCATTATTTCTTCTCCAGGGGGACGAGTCCTGCCTATGATGATCATAGTATGGTCTCTGATTTCTATTAACCTTGGCTCTACCTCTGTTATTCCTCCCCCTTCCACCATTAGTAGAGGAAGGATAATTGTATTGGGGAGTGGGAGTGAGGGGTCCAATGGGTGGGTGGTATACACCCTGTGTATTGGATACAGTCTTATTGGTTGATTGTTGTGAACTAGAGGGGGCTACACTATTAGTGGGTGCTTGTCCTATCTCAGGGACCATGATTGGTGGATTTTTATCCTGCCAACTAAACACACATCCATTCTTGTAATCACAAGTATCCCTGGTGTATTTTTTTTGTTTTTTAACCCTCTGTTCACGTTCTTCTTTTTCTAAGTGATCTTTAAGATTAGTAGAAAGTGTATTATACTCAGCTAATTTTTTATGAGGGAGGAGTCTATCCCTAATTTCCTTGATTTCTGTGTCTAAGGTCATTTTCTTAAGGCGCTTTCTTTCTACCAAAAACCCAAGTAGGGAGAGACCTGCCTCATTAAAGTAACGAAACCAGGAATCAAGGTCAGGCTCACCCTGTTGGGGGTGGATATTCCACCTCAAACCCCTTGGGACCAAACGTTCTTTCAAGTACTGTTCGAGGAACGCTATGTCCCACTCCAAATGGAGCTCGGAAACCATCAGATTTTTTAACCTTAGGAATAGCCCTCCTACTTCGGAATCGCTATTCAGGGGTGTAAACACGCCTTCGATATTAAATGTACGATTACTTCGATAATCAAAGATATCCATTGCTGTGATATCAGCTGTTGACTATGAAAGCAGGGAAAGGCAGCAGTAATAAAGTCAAAGAAGTAGGCAAGTGGATATGTGAAAAACCGCGCCAATCTAAAGCGTCAAAATAGCAGCCAACACTACAATACGACTAATTGTGCACAATACCTAAGAAAATAAAAATAAAAGTGTAGCGCTAAAGTGAAATTATGAATAAGTAATGTAAATAAGGGTAGGAGATGGAGAAGTAGTCAGTCCATATCTGGAAAGACTAGTGACCATATATGATCCTAAACCCAAAAATAATAATAAGTGATTATAGTATTAAATTTAACCACATCCAAAAAATACGTGAAAACACTCTTTCTTCTCAGAGAGAGTACAAAAAATTACAATGTGTATGGTAAATAGTGACAATAAATTCAATATAGAAATATTCTAATTAACAAAAATGACTTTACATAAGTGGTAATAATAGTGTCCACAATATTGATGGGGAGATATATCTCCCAAGTGAGCAACGTAAATATGACCAATTAGTCCATATATTGTAATCAGTAGTTGGCCCAACTTAAATCCCAGGTCGATATCATCACAATAGACATCCAGATCAAAGAAAGGGATGAAATACTCTTACCGACTTCGGTGGACTCACAGGCCGTGGGCGGTGAGTCAGATAGGCTTGTACTGTCTTACAAAGGATGACAGTGTGAGAGTGGCTTGTACCTCAGATGGAGGGCTGGGGGTCTGCCCAGACGGTATCCACAGTCAGCGTCCTTGTCGGCACACATGGACCACGTGTAAAAAGAAAACAGGGAGCCTCCACATAGTGTAAATCCAAAGATTATTGAAAAATGATGTTTATTACATCACTCAAGAACATCAAACAGTCCATAGAGAAATTTTGTTTAAAAGAATCGATTCCAATAGTATAAACAAGTATGAGAGCAATAAGCGTGGTATAGGTGGCTGGGTACAGCAAGAAACCCGACCGGTTTCGTCCACAAAGACTTCGGCTGGGGTGTATGCCATCCTGCCACCTCCACGCTTTTATATATTTGTGTAATACTCAACTGAAAACAGCTGTTGCGGCATTATGCAGACCTACTTCCTGAATCGATGGCGTGCGCTCCATTCAGGGTCATGTGTTATCTTAATTGGCCAATAGGGGAATGGAGCGATGTATCCACCTCTATCTCCCAAGCCTCGCTGTGGATGTCACCTCAGCGCGCGCACTCATTGGAAAGAAGAGTGCGTTCCTCAGTTCTTCACCCAATAGGGGCCGCTGCCATGTGACGTACATACAACGAACGTCACGTGATGGCGCCGAACGTCACGTGATGGCGTCTGACGTGCCCCTGGGTGTCCATCATCGTACTCTGCCGGAAGTATAATCACACTACCGAGGCTAATGGAGCGCAAACAGCGTTCCGAAAGGGATCATTGAGGAAGGGAATAGCAAAACCAAAAACAAACAACCGGCGATCATTATAATCTGCCGTAATACTAGGTATATGAACCCAATTTAAATTTGGAAAACCTTTGTTTTTTAAAATAAAATGTTCAATCGGGAAGTAAGTAGGCATTGCAGCCATATCACAATTTTAAAGTAAAAAACCCATATAACGAATAACCATGCCCATACATCAAACATATACATATATTAATGTACTCTAGAAAGCTTGTGGCCATGTTACAATAAATCCTTCACACTAATCTTTAATCAATAGAATTAAGTGAAATAAGGAAATGAAATAAAATAAAACTGGGACTGGTGTTAAAATAATAATAATAAAAATTAAAAATGGAATTGTAGCAAGAAGCTAATATTAGGCAAAGTACCAGTTATAGCACTCATATTGTATGTTTAAAAATCTAAAAGTGAGCAAGATATTGATTGTAGAACTGATCTTCATAAATGAAAAGACTAGCATGGTCAAATGTTCCAGAGCTAGACTTAAATTACCTTCTAACCAATTAAGCTTCCCTTTACTATATATACTGTAAATAAAACTAAGGGAAGAAATTGATAAAAGGGAAACGAAAACTGTAATCAAGATTGGTTGATGAATGAATTGATGTCCCACTCCACGTTTAATCCATGGGGGGTAAAACATCTTAATTGGTGTATCCAGAAGGTTTCAAGCCTTGACACCCCCCTTATAGATGACTCTCCTCTCCAATGGGGGGTAAATTTATCTATTATTTGGAACTTCGTGCCGGTGGGATCTCGGTTATGATATGTTAAATAATGGTTGGGGACGCTATGATTTGTACGACCCTTTTTTATGGATTTGATATGTTCATTGACCCTTATGGAAAAAGTACGGATGGTCCGCCCGACGTACTGTTTCCCACAAGGGCATGTGATGAGATATACAATGTACCTCGTTGAGCATGTGACAAAATGTTTAACCACATATTCTTTCCCTGTGACAGTTGATTTAAAAGTCTCGATCTTCCGGGTTTTGAGTGTGTTAGTTATACACACCTTACATCTTCGACAAGGGAAGAAACCCTTCATGTTCTGAAAGAAAGAAGGGGCCGTAGGGGGGTCTATTATATTAGGCGCAATCTGGCCCCTCAGAGACAAAGCACCTCTGTAGATCACCCCTGCTTGTTCTGGGAGAACCGGTCCAAGTACAGTATCATTTTTTAAGACCCTCCAATGCCTATGGAAGATATCCTTAACCTGCTTATGTTGTATAGAAAAATCAGTGAGAAAAGACCATTTGTGTTTGTTTTCTACAATAGGTTTAGGTTGATCTGAGATAAGTATATCTCTATCAACTAGGGAGACACTCTGAATTGCTTTATCTATCTCCAATGCGTCATAACCCTTATCTATAAATCTCGACTTCAAAACATTGGCTTGATCGAAATAGTCAGTGAGTTTTGAACAGTTGCGTCTAATTCGCAACATTTGGCTTCGAGGGATGGATTTGAGCCAAGCTGCGTGATGGCAGCTATCGATCGGAATGTACCCATTCCGATCGGTGGCCTTGAAAAAGGTCTTGGTAGTAAGATGGTTATCAACAACTGAGATCTCAAGGTCGAGAAAATGGATGGTCGACCGGCTAGCTTCATGGGTTAACTCTATCCCAATTTGGTTATCATTAAGGGTGCATATGAATCTATCTAGAGACTCCATATTCCCTTTCCATAGGAGGAGGATGTCGTCGATGTACCTAGCCCACAACACCAATTGTGGTGGGTCTAGGGCATAGACGACATCCTCCTCCCATTTGGCCATAAATATATTGGCCAAACTGGGGGCAAATTTAGCCCCCATTGCTACCCCTTTCTTTTGGAGATAAAAATCTCCATCGTACCAAAAGTAATTGTGTTTGGTGGCAAAACACAATAAGTCCATAATGAACCTCTTCTGAGTACCCGGAATTGAGCTATTCCTGGAAAGAAAGGAGTTAACTGCTTCGAACCCGGAATTATGGGGTATGCAGGTGTACAGCGCCTTAACATCGGCTGTAGCCAGAATAAGGTCGTTACTATATGTGACACATTTGAGTTTGGCTATAGTGTCCTTGGTATCCTTTAGGTAGGATGGTGTGGATTTCACTAACGGTTGGAGAAAAAAATCAATATATTTCCCAATCCGGGAGGTTATGGAATTTATGCCGCTAATGATAGGGCGACCGGGAGGTTGTGTAACATTTTTATGAACTTTCGGTAAATAATAAATTACAGGAATACGTGGGGCGACTGGGACCAGGAAACTTTTCTCTTTCTTATCAAGGATGCCCAACTGGGAACCAGTATCTATCAGATCAACTAAAACTTTCTTGAACTCCGATGTAGGATTCTTGGTTAATTTAAGATAAGTATCTGTGTCACCAAGAATTCTCATCATCTCTGTATGGTAGTTTGCCTTATCGAGAATAACGATCCCACCCCCCTTGTCAGCTGGGCGAATGACGAGGTTTTTTTGTTCACAGAGGGACTTAAGCCCAATTTTTAAATTAGGGTCACTGTATATTTTTTTGTCAGGTATCCTATCGAGGTCTTTAAGTACCAAATCTCGAAAGACTTTGATAGAAGGTGCCACTGGGCAGGGAGGATTGAACAGCGATGGATTCGCGAGGCCTGAATGGACCGTATGTGTCGTAATGTCATTGGTCCGAGGTCTCATAGGATTGGACATAATATATCTCTGAATATTCAACTTTCTGATGTATTTGTGTACATCTATGAAAGTTGAGAATTTATTTAGTTTTTTTGGAGGTACGTATTTCAACCCTTTGTCTAAAACTGATTTTTCGGCTTTTGTTAGTTCTACATTGCTCAAATTAAAAATACCAGTGTCTTTCATACACGTTTTCTTTTTCCTGGCGCGCCACCCCCCTCTGGAGCCGCGCCTGGATTTGGATTTCTTAGATGGCTTTCCCCTTCCCTGTGAAAATCCCTCCTTGTGGATGGTCCTGGTTGATTCTGGTTATAATTAAATGGTGATCTCACATGGTATCCGTCATCTCTATCGAAATGTGAGTATCCGGAGACCTGATCATCATTAAATCTTCTCTCTCTAAGGGGTGAAAATCTATTTCGTGTGTGAACAGGAGTTCTCTGAGGGTATTGGTATTCTGAATATTGATCATAATGATCATTATTTCTTCTCCAGGGGGACGAGTCCTGCCTATGATGATCATAGTATGGTCTCTGATTTCTATTAACCTTGGCTCTACCTCTGTTATTCCTCCCCCTTCCACCATTAGTAGAGGAAGGATAATTGTATTGGGGAGTGGGAGTGAGGGGTCCAATGGGTGGGTGGTATACACCCTGTGTATTGGATACAGTCTTATTGGTTGATTGTTGTGAACTAGAGGGGGCTACACTATTAGTGGGTGCTTGTCCTATCTCAGGGACCATGATTGGTGGATTTTTATCCTGCCAACTAAACACACATCCATTCTTGTAATCACAAGTATCCCTGGTGTATTTTTTTTGTTTTTTAACCCTCTGTTCACGTTCTTCTTTTTCTAAGTGATCTTTAAGATTAGTAGAAAGTGTATTATACTCAGCTAATTTTTTATGAGGGAGGAGTCTATCCCTAATTTCCTTGATTTCTGTGTCTAAGGTCATTTTCTTAAGGCGCTTTCTTTCTACCAAAAACCCAAGTAGGGAGAGACCTGCCTCATTAAAGTAACGAAACCAGGAATCAAGGTCAGGCTCACCCTGTTGGGGGTGGATATTCCACCTCAAACCCCTTGGGACCAAACGTTCTTTCAAGTACTGTTCGAGGAACGCTATGTCCCACTCCAAATGGAGCTCGGAAACCATCAGATTTTTTAACCTTAGGAATAGCCCTCCTACTTCGGAATCGCTATTCAGGGGTGTAAACACGCCTTCGATATTAAATGTACGATTACTTCGATAATCAAAGATATCCATTGCTGTGCTGTCCCACCGGCACGAAGTTCCAAATAATAGATAAATTTACCCCCCATTGGAGAGGAGAGTCATCTATAAGGGGGGTGTCAAGGCTTGAAACCTTCTGGATACACCAATTAAGATGTTTTACCCCCCATGGATTAAACGTGGAGTGGGACATCAATTCATTCATCAACCAATCTTGATTACAGTTTTCGTTTCCCTTTTATCAATTTCTTCCCTTAGTTTTATTTACAGTATATATAGTAAAGGGAAGCTTAATTGGTTAGAAGGTAATTTAAGTCTAGCTCTGGAACATTTGACCATGCTAGTCTTTTCATTTATGAAGATCAGTTCTACAATCAATATCTTGCTCACTTTTAGATTTTTAAACATACAATATGAGTGCTATAACTGGTACTTTGCCTAATATTAGCTTCTTGCTACAATTCCATTTTTAATTTTTATTATTATTATTTTAACACCAGTCCCAGTTTTATTTTATTTCATTTCCTTATTTCACTTAATTCTATTGATTAAAGATTAGTGTGAAGGATTTATTGTAACATGGCCACAAGCTTTCTAGAGTACATTAATATATGTATATGTTTGATGTATGGGCATGGTTATTCGTTATATGGGTTTTTTACTTTAAAATTGTGATATGGCTGCAATGCCTACTTACTTCCCGATTGAACATTTTATTTTAAAAAACAAAGGTTTTCCAAATTTAAATTGGGTTCATATACCTAGTATTACGGCAGATTATAATGATCGCCGGTTGTTTGTTTTTGGTTTTGCTATTCCCTTCCTCAATGATCCCTTTCGGAACGCTGTTTGCGCTCCATTAGCCTCGGTAGTGTGATTATACTTCCGGCAGAGTACGATGATGGACACCCAGGGGCACGTCAGACGCCATCACGTGACGTTCGGCGCCATCACGTGACGTTCGTTGTATGTACGTCACATGGCAGCGGCCTCTATTGGGTGAAGAACTGAGGAACGCACTCTTCTTTCCAATGAGTGCGCGCGCTGAGGTGACATCCACAGCGAGGCTTGGGAGATAGAGGTGGATCCATCGCTCCATTCCCCTATTGGCCAATTAAGATAACACATGACCCTGAATGGAGCGCACGCCATCGATTCAGGAAGTAGGTCTGCATAATGCCGCAACAGCTGTTTTCAGTTGAGTATTACACAAATATATAAAAGCGTGGAGGTGGCAGGATGGCATACACCCCAGCCGAAGTCTTTGTGGACGAAACCGGTCGGGTTTCTTGCTGTACCCAGCCACCTATACCACGCTTATTGCTCTCATACTTGTTTATACTATTGGAATCGATTCTTTTAAACAAAATTTCTCTATGGACTGTTTGATGTTCTTGAGTGATGTAATAAACATCATTTTTCAATAATCTTTGGATTTACACTATGTGGAGGCTCCCTGTTTTCTTTTTACATGTGGTCCATGTGTGCCGACAAGGACGCTGACTGTGGATACCGTCTGGGCAGACCCCCAGCCCTCCATCTGAGGTACAAGCCACTCTCACACTGTCATCCTTTGTAAGACAGTACAAGCCTATCTGACTCACCGCCCACGGCCTGTGAGTCCACCGAAGTCGGTAAGAGTATTTCATCCCTTTCTTTGATCTGGATGTCTATTGTGATGATATCGACCTGGGATTTAAGTTGGGCCAACTACTGATTACAATATATGGACTAATTGGTCATATTTACGTTGCTCACTTGGGAGATATATCTCCCCATCAATATTGTGGACACTATTATTACCACTTATGTAAAGTCATTTTTGTTAATTAGAATATTTCTATATTGAATTTATTGTCACTATTTACCATACACATTGTAATTTTTTGTACTCTCTCTGAGAAGAAAGAGTGTTTTCACGTATTTTTTGGATGTGGTTAAATTTAATACTATAATCACTTATTATTATTTTTGGGTTTAGGATCATATATGGTCACTAGTCTTTCCAGATATGGACTGACTACTTCTCCATCTCCTACCCTTATTTACATTACTTATTCATAATTTCACTTTAGCGCTACACTTTTATTTTTATTTTCTTAGGTATTGTGCACAATTAGTCGTATTGTAGTGTTGGCTGCTATTTTGACGCTTTAGATTGGCGCGGTTTTTCACATATCCACTTGCCTACTTCTTTGACTTTATTACTGCTGCCTTTCCCTGCTTTCATAGTCAACAGCTGATATCACAGCAATGGATATCTTTGATTATCGAAGTAATCGTACATTTAATATCGAAGGCGTGTTTACACCCCTGAATAGCGATTCCGAAGTAGGAGGGCTATTCCTAAGGTTAAAAAATCTGATGGTTTCCGAGCTCCATTTGGAGTGGGACATAGCGTTCCTCGAACAGTACTTGAAAGAACGTTTGGTCCCAAGGGGTTTGAGGTGGAATATCCACCCCCAACAGGGTGAGCCTGACCTTGATTCCTGGTTTCGTTACTTTAATGAGGCAGGTCTCTCCCTACTTGGGTTTTTGGTAGAAAGAAAGCGCCTTAAGAAAATGACCTTAGACACAGAAATCAAGGAAATTAGGGATAGACTCCTCCCTCATAAAAAATTAGCTGAGTATAATACACTTTCTACTAATCTTAAAGATCACTTAGAAAAAGAAGAACGTGAACAGAGGGTTAAAAAACAAAAAAAATACACCAGGGATACTTGTGATTACAAGAATGGATGTGTGTTTAGTTGGCAGGATAAAAATCCACCAATCATGGTCCCTGAGATAGGACAAGCACCCACTAATAGTGTAGCCCCCTCTAGTTCACAACAATCAACCAATAAGACTGTATCCAATACACAGGGTGTATACCACCCACCCATTGGACCCCTCACTCCCACTCCCCAATACAATTATCCTTCCTCTACTAATGGTGGAAGGGGGAGGAATAACAGAGGTAGAGCCAAGGTTAATAGAAATCAGAGACCATACTATGATCATCATAGGCAGGACTCGTCCCCCTGGAGAAGAAATAATGATCATTATGATCAATATTCAGAATACCAATACCCTCAGAGAACTCCTGTTCACACACGAAATAGATTTTCACCCCTTAGAGAGAGAAGATTTAATGATGATCAGGTCTCCGGATACTCACATTTCGATAGAGATGACGGATACCATGTGAGATCACCATTTAATTATAACCAGAATCAACCAGGACCATCCACAAGGAGGGATTTTCACAGGGAAGGGGAAAGCCATCTAAGAAATCCAAATCCAGGCGCGGCTCCAGAGGGGGGTGGCGCGCCAGGAAAAAGAAAACGTGTATGAAAGACACTGGTATTTTTAATTTGAGCAATGTAGAACTAACAAAAGCCGAAAAATCAGTTTTAGACAAAGGGTTGAAATACGTACCTCCAAAAAAACTAAATAAATTCTCAACTTTCATAGATGTACACAAATACATCAGAAAGTTGAATATTCAGAGATATATTATGTCCAATCCTATGAGACCTCGGACCAATGACATTACGACACATACGGTCCATTCAGGCCTCGCGAATCCATCGCTGTTCAATCCTCCCTGCCCAGTGGCACCTTCTATCAAAGTCTTTCGAGATTTGGTACTTAAAGACCTCGATAGGATACCTGACAAAAAAATATACAGTGACCCTAATTTAAAAATTGGGCTTAAGTCCCTCTGTGAACAAAAAAACCTCGTCATTCGCCCAGCTGACAAGGGGGGTGGGATCGTTATTCTCGATAAGGCAAACTACCATACAGAGATGATGAGAATTCTTGGTGACACAGATACTTATCTTAAATTAACCAAGAATCCTACATCGGAGTTCAAGAAAGTTTTAGTTGATCTGATAGATACTGGTTCCCAGTTGGGCATCCTTGATAAGAAAGAGAAAAGTTTCCTGGTCCCAGTCGCCCCACGTATTCCTGTAATTTATTATTTACCGAAAGTTCATAAAAATGTTACACAACCTCCCGGTCGCCCTATCATTAGCGGCATAAATTCCATAACCTCCCGGATTGGGAAATATATTGATTTTTTTCTCCAACCGTTAGTGAAATCCACACCATCCTACCTAAAGGATACCAAGGACACTATAGCCAAACTCAAATGTGTCACATATAGTAACGACCTTATTCTGGCTACAGCCGATGTTAAGGCGCTGTACACCTGCATACCCCATAATTCCGGGTTCGAAGCAGTTAACTCCTTTCTTTCCAGGAATAGCTCAATTCCGGGTACTCAGAAGAGGTTCATTATGGACTTATTGTGTTTTGCCACCAAACACAATTACTTTTGGTACGATGGAGATTTTTATCTCCAAAAGAAAGGGGTAGCAATGGGGGCTAAATTTGCCCCCAGTTTGGCCAATATATTTATGGCCAAATGGGAGGAGGATGTCGTCTATGCCCTAGACCCACCACAATTGGTGTTGTGGGCTAGGTACATCGACGACATCCTCCTCCTATGGAAAGGGAATATGGTGTCTCTAGATAGATTCATATGCACCCTTAATGATAACCAAATTGGGATAGAGTTAACCCATGAAGCTAGCCGGTCGACCATCCATTTTCTCGACCTTGAGATCTCAGTTGTTGATAACCATCTTACTACCAAGACCTTTTTCAAGGCCACCGATCGGAATGGGTACATTCCGATCGATAGCTGCCATCACGCAGCTTGGCTCAAATCCATCCCTCGAAGCCAAATGTTGCGAATTAGACGCAACTGTTCAAAACTCACTGACTATTTCGATCAAGCCAATGTTTTGAAGTCGAGATTTATAGATAAGGGTTATGACGCATTGGAGATAGATAAAGCAATTCAGAGTGTCTCCCTAGTTGATAGAGATATACTTATCTCAGATCAACCTAAACCTATTGTAGAAAACAAACACAAATGGTCTTTTCTCACTGATTTTTCTATACAACATAAGCAGGTTAAGGATATCTTCCATAGGCATTGGAGGGTCTTAAAAAATGATACTGTACTTGGACCGGTTCTCCCAGAACAAGCAGGGGTGATCTACAGAGGTGCTTTGTCTCTGAGGGGCCAGATTGCGCCTAATATAATAGACCCCCCTACGGCCCCTTCTTTCTTTCAGAACATGAAGGGTTTCTTCCCTTGTCGAAGATGTAAGGTGTGTATAACTAACACACTCAAAACCCGGAAGATCGAGACTTTTAAATCAACTGTCACAGGGAAAGAATATGTGGTTAAACATTTTGTCACATGCTCAACGAGGTACATTGTATATCTCATCACATGCCCTTGTGGGAAACAGTACGTCGGGCGGACCATCCGTACTTTTTCCATAAGGGTCAATGAACATATCAAATCCATAAAAAAGGGTCGTACAAATCATAGCGTCCCCAACCATTATTTAACATATCATAACCGAGATCCCACCGGCACGAAGTTCCAAATAATAGATAAATTTACCCCCCATTGGAGAGGAGAGTCATCTATAAGGGGGGTGTCAAGGCTTGAAACCTTCTGGATACACCAATTAAGATGTTTTACCCCCCATGGATTAAACGTGGAGTGGGACATCAATTCATTCATCAACCAATCTTGATTACAGTTTTCGTTTCCCTTTTATCAATTTCTTCCCTTAGTTTTATTTACAGTATATATAGTAAAGGGAAGCTTAATTGGTTAGAAGGTAATTTAAGTCTAGCTCTGGAACATTTGACCATGCTAGTCTTTTCATTTATGAAGATCAGTTCTACAATCAATATCTTGCTCACTTTTAGATTTTTAAACATACAATATGAGTGCTATAACTGGTACTTTGCCTAATATTAGCTTCTTGCTACAATTCCATTTTTAATTTTTATTATTATTATTTTAACACCAGTCCCAGTTTTATTTTATTTCATTTCCTTATTTCACTTAATTCTATTGATTAAAGATTAGTGTGAAGGATTTATTGTAACATGGCCACAAGCTTTCTAGAGTACATTAATATATGTATATGTTTGATGTATGGGCATGGTTATTCGTTATATGGGTTTTTTACTTTAAAATTGTGATATGGCTGCAATGCCTACTTACTTCCCGATTGAACATTTTATTTTAAAAAACAAAGGTTTTCCAAATTTAAATTGGGTTCATATACCTAGTATTACGGCAGATTATAATGATCGCCGGTTGTTTGTTTTTGGTTTTGCTATTCCCTTCCTCAATGATCCCTTTCGGAACGCTGTTTGCGCTCCATTAGCCTCGGTAGTGTGATTATACTTCCGGCAGAGTACGATGATGGACACCCAGGGGCACGTCAGACGCCATCACGTGACGTTCGGCGCCATCACGTGACGTTCGTTGTATGTACGTCACATGGCAGCGGCCCCTATTGGGTGAAGAACTGAGGAACGCACTCTTCTTTCCAATGAGTGCGCGCGCTGAGGTGACATCCACAGCGAGGCTTGGGAGATAGAGGTGGATACATCGCTCCATTCCCCTATTGGCCAATTAAGATAACACATGACCCTGAATGGAGCGCACGCCATCGATTCAGGAAGTAGGTCTGCATAATGCCGCAACAGCTGTTTTCAGTTGAGTATTACACAAATATATAAAAGCGTGGAGGTGGCAGGATGGCATACACCCCAGCCGAAGTCTTTGTGGACGAAACCGGTCGGGTTTCTTGCTGTACCCAGCCACCTATACCACGCTTATTGCTCTCATACTTGTTTATACTATTGGAATCGATTCTTTTAAACAAAATTTCTCTATGGACTGTTTGATGTTCTTGAGTGATGTAATAAACATCATTTTTCAATAATCTTTGGATTTACACTATGTGGAGGCTCCCTGTTTTCTTTTTACACGTGGTCCATGTGTGCCGACAAGGACGCTGACTGTGGATACCGTCTGGGCAGACCCCCAGCCCTCCATCTGAGGTACAAGCCACTCTCACACTGTCATCCTTTGTAAGACAGTACAAGCCTATCTGACTCACCGCCCACGGCCTGTGAGTCCACCGAAGTCGGTAAGAGTATTTCATCCCTTTCTTTGATCTGGATGTCTATTGTGATGATATCGACCTGGGATTTAAGTTGGGCCAACTACTGATTACAATATATGGACTAATTGGTCATATTTACGTTGCTCACTTGGGAGATATATCTCCCCATCAATATTGTGGACACTATTATTACCACTTATGTAAAGTCATTTTTGTTAATTAGAATATTTCTATATTGAATTTATTGTCACTATTTACCATACACATTGTAATTTTTTGTACTCTCTCTGAGAAGAAAGAGTGTTTTCACGTATTTTTTGGATGTGGTTAAATTTAATACTATAATCACTTATTATTATTTTTGGGTTTAGGATCATATATGGTCACTAGTCTTTCCAGATATGGACTGACTACTTCTCCATCTCCTACCCTTATTTACATTACTTATTCATAATTTCACTTTAGCGCTACACTTTTATTTTTATTTTCTTAGGTATTGTGCACAATTAGTCGTATTGTAGTGTTGGCTGCTATTTTGACGCTTTAGATTGGCGCGGTTTTTCACATATCCACTTACCGCATAATGTTTGCTGGTCGGCGAACAGGCGAACACCCGATGTTCGAGTCAAACGTTCAACTCGAACATTGGGCTCATCCTTACTCCAGAGAGATTAAACAGAACAGTCATTCCAGTAATAAATGATGACCTTTTCAGAATTGTAGAAACATAGGGGTTTATTTACTAGAGGTGAGGAGTGCAAAATCAAGCTCACTTCTGCATAGAAATCAACTTCCAGGTTTTATTGCCAAAGCTTAATTGAACAAGCTGAAGTTAGAAGATGATTGGCTACCATGTACAGCTGCACCAAATTCTGAGTGCACCAGTTTTAGTAAATCTACCCCACAGTGTAAAATCTAGAAACACAGAAAAAACTCACTACACAAACAAAACCTTCCTACCTTAGCTGAACCCACCTGTCTATTTATATCCTATCACAAGGGACCTAAAGTGACATACCCGTTACCCAGCAGCAAAAAGGTGGGACTTTCCCATAATGAATAAGTTCACGTTTCATAACATGTAATGTGTTATACCCATACTCAGGGTGTTAGGCATCATTCCCATGAGGCGGATCCGCTGCCTCGGAGTCCGCCTCTGTCCTCCAGCTCAGCGGGAGCTCTCTCTATTGATCTCCTCTAAGCCGGCGGATGACAAGTCCCTCTCTGCTCACTGAGCGGGGAGGGGCTTCTCCAGTGCCACTGCTGCCTATGGAGAGATCGGGTGAAAATGGACAGCATGTCTGTTTTCATCAGATCTCACCCGATCCGCCAGCGATGGATGTGAACGTAGGGGCATCCGTCTGCTTTTAGCGGATCGGACTGGGTTGGATGTCAGCGGACATGTCCCCGCTGACATCCGTCGCTCCATAGACTAGCATGGAGCACCCATTCAGGTCCACCGTCAAATAATGATAGGCAGACCTGAACGGTCCAACTGTGTGAAAGGGGCCTAACATGTAACAAGTTACTGCTGCAGCTGCCTACAAGCTCCCCCCCCCCCCCCCCCGAGTCCTTTGCAGCTGTCAGCTTGTAGTTCTCAATGAAATACCAGGGTACTGTTGAGTGCTCTAGGTAGTTCACTGAAGCTTCCTGTCAGTGTGTAACTGCCTGCTCCTATTAGGTACGAGCAGACAGCTTACACACAGAGTCTGCATGAGACCTGCATTACACCCGCAATCTACTGATTGCAAGTGCAATACTTTACAGGTTCCCAATACAATTCCAATTTTTTTACCTGCAAAAAATATGTGCATTTATTATATTTTTTTGAAAAGGTGAACGTATCCTTTAACCACTTCCCGACCAGCCGCCGCATTTTACTGTGGCAGAATTGCATGGCCAGGCGAATCACTGATTCGATCAGATTCGATCCAGAACCGATCAATCCCCAGGCCCAGGCCAATGATATCTGGCGAATGAGATCCTTCCCCTGCATGTGTAAGTGTAAACACTGCAGGGGAAGTGATGTCATCTCTCCTTGTGGAAGTCTTTTCATTCCAGAGAGAGGAGAGATAACATCTAACCGTGAGTTACACCAACACTACACTGACATCAGTACACATAGGCACATATATCACCCCCTGATCACCCCCTCAGTAAACCTCTTCATCAGCTGTCACTGTGTCACCCAGTGCAGTGTTCATATTTTTTTTTTCTGATCAATGTACTGGTGTTATTAGTGACACTAATCAGTGTAATGCCCCGTACACACGGTCGGATTTTCCGATGGACAATGTCCGATCGGAGCGTGTTGTCGGAAATTCCGACCGTGTGTGGGCGCCATCGGACATTTTCCATCGGATTTTCCGACACACAAAGTTGGATAGCAGGAGATAAAATTTTCCGACAACAAAATCCGATCGCATCAATTCCGACCGTGTGTGGCCTGTTCCGACGCACAAAGTGCCACGCATGCTCAGAAGAAATTCCGACACGGGACAGCTCGTTCTGGTAAACTTAGCGTTCGCAATGGATACAGCACTTTCGTCACGCTGCAATGTTAAAAATGGTTTAATACAGCGCACTCTCTTCTTCTTTATAATGTGACAAGAATTAAGTCGTTTTGCTGCTCATATTCACACACACTTCTCACAAAGTTTGATTTGTGTTTTTTTAGTGGGATTCCCTCAATATATTGTTATTAGTTGTCACATCTGACAGTTTTATATTTTTTTTGGATTTTTTTGGGGGTTTTTAAGCCTTTTTTTTTCTTTAATGTTTGGATTTTTTCCAAGGCTGATCTTTGTTCAATGTTATTTTTATTTTTACTCCAGAATATTTTTGTGTGTGTTTTGTGTGGCAAGTTACCCCAACACCATTGATATCTTTTATTATTTAATCTCCATGAGATTTTTTGTTGTTGGTGTCCCTTGTTCATTTCACATTGTATATTTGCAATGTACCTGAATCCTCACAAACAAACCATCATTTTTGAAGTAAAACACATAGGAGAGTATAATTCAAAACAAAAATCCTTTATTAAGGGCTCAGAACCAAACAAAGAGGAAGGCAACACTGGATCAACATAAGAAATTAGTGAAGCCTGGGACCCCCACGGCAGACATCAATTCTTAAACCTCAAAATTGGTGACCTGAGGAGTCCATATATAAGGGAGGGCAGTCTGGTCCGGGATTCACAGAGACTTGGATAGCAGCAGATGACATCAGTGTCCCCAGGCTGGGTACCACAAGAGGCTGCATCTTTTGGCCGACCAGACTGGATCCAGGGTCCTCACTCTCTGGTCTTCCTTTCACACTTCCTTCCCGGCTGTGGCTGTGCAGTAGGAGATGTGGCAGGAGGAGGAGTAGGACCTGGAGGAGGAGGAGGAGTAGGACCTGGAGGAGGAGGAGGACTGGGAGGACCTGGAGGAGGACTGGGAGGACCTGGAGGAGGACTGGGAGGACCTGGAGGAGGACTGGGAGGACCTGGAGGAGAGGGAGGAGGAGGAGGAGGACCATCCCAAAGCTGTGTGTGAGGTGTAAGTTGGCCCCTCACACCTTTCTCCAGAGCCTCTGATAGGAGGGCCTGACACATGGCTTGTTGGCCCTCCTCCATCCTCTGCATTTTATAGGCAATGAATGCCGCAAGGTTCTCCTGCATGGTGTGTGGTGCTCCCAGGACCTCTGTAGCCCTCCACAAAAATCTGATAGCCGCCTCCTCTAGGCTACTCCTCCTGCTGCCACTTTCTGTTTTCAGGGTGGGTGGAGGGACCTGCAGATCAGCCACCTCCTGGCTGAGACTTCCCTGTGTATGAAAAAGGGACATGGTTTTAGTTTTTGCATCATCAATCACAATCATAAATTAGTACTCCCAAATAACATCTAGGTAACATCATTGATTGGACAAGCAGAAATATTTAGAGGAATGCTATACCTGGCTCAATCTGGGCTCCTCCACATATGGCCTGGAAGGCCCAGGTTGGGCATCAGAAGCCTCAGCCGGGGGGGAAGGAAGCGTGGAAGGAAGACTGGAGAGGGATGGCCTGGGTTCAGTCTGGCTGCCAGAAAGTGCAGCCTGTCGTAGTACAACATCCTGGGGACATAGATGTCATCTGCTGCTCCGGATCTCTGTGAATCCAGGACTTTATTGCGCTCCCTCAGATATGTGCTCCTCAGGCAACCAATTAAGATCTTTAAATAAGTGATGTCTGCCGTGGGGATCACCTGCTTCACAATTTCACACAATTGCTCCAGTGCTGCCTTCCTCTTTGCTTGGTTCTTGAAATGGGGGTGGGTAATCTCCCACAGACAGGGCAGCTCCCTTAGCATATCAATGAATAGTGACATGAAGTCAGTATCTCTCATTAAAATATCCATGTTCACTGCAAGACACAACACAAGACAAAGCCTAATGTCAGACCAAACTCTCCTAATCTTGTTACAATATAGGCCTCAATCTAGAAGCAGTATAGGCCCAAGTTTGTCTCTTACCTTCGTTCTTACGATCGGCGCGTCCAATGCTCCTTCCTCCGCTCACAGATCGTACGTAATACGCACGCGTGTTACGCTTTATACACACTGCGCATGTGTGTAACTCCGCCCGCCCCTGGCGTTCTTTCTATTCTATTCCCCGCCTCTTTTCGTTCGGCGCAGTGGGAGAAGAGCATGATGGCGGAGTTACACCAGGTGCGTGCTAATTGTAGCAACGAGGAGGAGGAGGAAAGCCCGGATCCAGGCACGTCCCGATCCAGAAGGAGACGTTTTAAGGCCACAAATATGTCGTTTGGGGAGATGTTGGAGATGGTCAACATCATGAGGAAGTCTGACTATGATGGAAAATATGGGCCTTACCCCAACCCGAACATCCGAAAGGCCAAGATCATGGCGAAAGTGGTCAGGAGTCTCGAGCGGAATTTCGGGGTACGAAGATCAAAAGATCAGCTCAGGAAGCGGTGGTCGAACCTGAAGTTGAGAGAGCCGGAGCAGTACCGAAAGATCCGGAGAGTGCTGCAAAAAAGTAAGTAGTTGTGCTGTCTTTCTATTCTTTCTGGCTTTATTCCGTTCGTTCTGCTCCATATGCTTTTATTAATTGTAACGTTTAAAAAGGTCAACTTTAATGTTCATGGGCCCATTATTCGTTCGTATCAAACATTTTTCGTTCGGCCTCTAGAACACCATTGTTTAGGCCATATGCATTTTCCCACATTTTTTTGGGGCCTACTTGGATGCCAAATATTTGTTTAGGTAGATGGGTTTGTTACTAGAATGAAATGCAAACTAGATTGTGTGTAAGGAGAGGACACTGAGCAGCTGTTTTCACATCTGGACACTGGAGCACTAGTGTGGGACCCCAGAACACCATTTTTATTAGGGGGGGCACACAGGTGCTCCAGTGTATACTATAGGGGGGGTTACATGTGTGAAGCTTGTACCAAACAGGTAAAGTATTGCAGCTTGACAAAGGGCAATAAAAAAAAAGACATCTTTGAACTCGGCTAAAATAGACATTTGTACCCCACTTCCAAGCAATGTTTCCTATTTCTATAGTTCTGCCATCAAATATCTGTGTGCTAAGTATACCATTTTTGTTTTACATAGGGGAGAAAAGACTCGGACACTCCTCATCCCAGGAGAACACAGACCCCCCCCCTCTGGAAGAAGGGGAACTACCCCAAACACAAGATGCTGAGCAGGAGGAAGAAGAAGACGTGGTGGAGATTGGCACCACAAGAGGTGAGTGTCTGCGACCACAGACTCAGGTAAAAGAGATGGCTGGTGGCAGATTTTTGAGACCTTTTTTTTGTTCTTTATCTCTTTTTAGGTGATCGTGATGTGAGGGAGAGAGAACGATTTACATCAGAAAGTGCCCAGATACTGATAGGGGAGATCATGGGATGTAATCTCCAATTGCAAAACATCCAGCAACAAATACGTGATGTTATTACAAAAAATAATAACATCATTGATGTTTTGGGGCGAATTTAAACCCCACAAAATGACCAGTTTTATGTAATTTAAATTTTTACAATGTTTTGAAAAGCCAAATTTGGAGGATGCACACAGTGTGCCAACATGTGCTATCTGCCATCACGGGAGATCAATGGACGCGTTTTGGGGGTGCAACCCCTTGCTCAATTATAAAGTAGCGTTGAGGAAGGGCTTGCTCCCCCAAAACACGTCCCTTGATCCCCCCTGATGGCAGATACAGTAGCACATGTTGACATTCGTAAATTGGTGTGCATCTTCCAAATTTGGCTTTTCCAGGGGTGAGTTCCCCCCATCTGAACGCTATATCAAACCCAGTTCCTAAATACTGATGTCTGATATAGCCTTCAGGTTTTACCTAATGTGAACTTTGTAAGTTCTAGTTTTTTGGCTTTCTTGTTGGTTTTACACAGGCCTGTTTTATCTGAAATGGATATTTTGATTTTTCATTTTGCTACTGCAAACATTTTATACAACAAACATGTTGGTTTGTTTTAAAAACCTTTGGTAAATGCACATGTGATTGTGCAGGTATAAAAAAGTGCCTTACTCAAGAATGTGTGGATTATTGTCTCAACACTACAACACTTTTGGGGTGATGTAATTGTTGTTTTATGCACAAATGGGGGTTATTTCCTAAGGGCAAATACACTTTGCACTACAAGTGCAGGTTCAGTGCAGTTGCAAGTGCACTTGTAGTGAAATGTGTTTTTGCATTTAGGAAGTACCAGCCAACAATGCTTTGTATAAGGTTACACAATCACGACATTTTCTGCACTCAACACATTTCTGTCAGGGTCAGCTAAAACAAACACAAGCAGTAAATGTCCACCAAGAATTGCTTTTGGTTGTTTTTTATTTGAAAAAGGTGTCACATATTGTCTGGCATGTTGATAGCCCCCCTACCCGCAAAGAACTCCAGGTATCGTAACCGGACATCACGGGCATTCAGGGAGGGCAAGCCAGGACGGCCGCTTTCAAGTGCCGTCATTGTGGAAGTATTTGGGATTCCGGCCTCAGGCCCAACTGAGCCAGCATAGTTGGCTGAATGTTTTCTTAAAAAATTATGGAGAACACAGCACGCCAGTATAATATGGTTCAGTTTATACTCCGCCATATGGATGGGTGTCAGAAATAGGCGGAACCGGCTGGCCAGGATTCCAAATGTGTTCTCCACCACTCTTCGGGCTCTGGCCAGCCGGTAATTAAAAACCCTCTGTTCCGGGGTGAGGGTCCTCATCGGGAATGGCCGCATCAGGTGGTCCCCCAGTGCAAATGCTTCATCAGCAACGAACACAAATGGGAGACCTTCAACATTGTCCTCTGGAGGTGGCAAGTCCAAACTGCCATTCTGGAGATGCCTGTAGAACGCCGTCTGGGCGATGACTCCACCATCGGACATCCGGCCATTCTTCCCCACGTCCACATACAAGAACTCGTAATTAGCTGACACCACCGCCAACATCACTATACTATTAAACCCCTTGTAGTTATAATAGTACGACCCCGAGTTGGGTGGTGGGACGATGTGGACGTGTTTCCCATCAATTGCCCCTCCGCAGTTAGGAAAGTCCCACCGCTGGGCAAAGTGGGAGGCCACAGTCTGCCATTCCTGTGGCGTGGAAGGAAACTGTTGAGGAAAAAACAATAAACATTACTATTTTTTCACAGAAACCTGGCAAGTAGATTAGACACAAACATTATGGGTCAACCTCCAGATAGCATTTATTAAGGGGAATTTAACAACAACAAAGTATAAGGTACACCTATCATATTCCCCCTCCCCCCCCTCTCATGGGCCATTTCTAACATTATAGGGGGGGGACTCTTGGACAGGTAACCCTCTTCACTTCATTGAGAGATGAATGCCTAAATACAGGGTATTACTTGGAACAGCCCCTCCTTAGTTACACTATTGGCAGCCCACTGGACAGGTAAGAAGTGTCATAATACAAAGATATAAATACACACTGTACACATTTGAGCACATTTGGACATTCTGCTATTACCTATCAAGATCATAATAGGATACAAGAACTTTAAACAGTACCATTGGAAAGTATTCAGGCAGGCCCTTGCACTACATGCTTTGGGGAATTCATCCATAAATCTGACCAGTAAAGAGATGGGTATAGTGTGTATGGGTTTGGCAAAGTCAGCAGATAGATGATTGAGGATAGAGAATTGGGATCAGCTGACTTAGCAGTTGGGGGAGGGAGGGTTACCAAAAATTTGGGGACACCACAAAAAAAAGCCTCTGGCCCTCTGCCTGAATTTAAATCCATAATAACATTTCCAAACATTTTAGGGGGTGTTTGGGGTAAAGCACTACTATGGAGCTGATAAAATACATTGTTAAGTGACTACATGAGGTGAATATAGGGCAGGAGACACCATGCTGGAGAGGTTATTGAAGGACAAATATGTATGAAGGACATAAAATAATAATGACATAAAAATCCAGCATGCATGAGAACAAAAGGTACATTCACAGCATAATACAATCATGGTAATTAGGGAATGAGGAAAGAAATACATTAGCAATATATTAGCAAACATTCAATACAATAAAGTGTGATATTAAAGGATAAAAATCTTACCTTCATATACTCCTTCTGTAGGACCTGGATGATGGCAGAACAGGTCTCTGGGATAATGATCCCCAGAGCCTGGGGGGAGATGCCTGTCGAGAACTTGAGGTCCTGCAGGCTTCTCCCTGTGGCCAAATACCGCAAGGTAGCGACCAACCTCTGCTCCGGAGTGATGGCTTGCCTCATGCAGGTATCCTGCCTGCTGATATAGGGGGTCAGCGAAGCCAACAAACGGTGAAACACGGGGTCCGTCATCCTGAGAAAGTTCCTGAAATCATCAGGATTATTCTCACGGATCTCACGGAGCAAAGGCATATGACAGAACTGGTCACGCTGAAGCAACCAATTCTTGGTCCATGAACTCCTCCCCACCCTGTTCATGGACTGGACTTGTGTCAAGGTCAGGACCCCAACACCAAGCCCCCGCACAGCACGAACTCTACGAGGAGTACGCAAACGAAACATGGCTATAAAACAGTCGGCTGCTCAGAACGAAGTAACAGAACGCACTGAAGAACAGCAAGGCCTGTGAAGAGCGACCTGAAAACCAGTAACGCACGAACAAGAATACAGTGACTAAAGTCACGCGGAACTTGCTTGCACGCACTGAAGAGCAGTTACAAACCCACAAGCACAAACTGAACGGCAGAAAACGATCTGAAAACCACGAGTCTGAAAAAGCGCGAATCGTCTCTCACCAAACTTTTACTAACACGAGATTAGCAAAAGGAGCCCAAAGGGTGCTGCGCTTGGTTCTGAACCGGCCTTTTCTAGTCTCGTCGTACGTGCTTGACGTCACCGCGTTCTTGGCGATCGGAAATTCCGACAACTTTGTGTGTAGGCAAAACAAGTTTGAGCCAACATCCGTAGGAAAAAATCCGAGGATTTTGTTGTCGGAATGTCCGATCAATGTCCGACCGTGTGTACGGGACATTAGTGTACTTAGTGTAGGCCCAGATAGGTCTAGGGAACCCCCTAACCCCCCCTAATAAAGGTCTAACCTCTTGATCACCCCCTGTCACCAGTGATCACTGTATAAGTGTCACGGGTGACGCTGGTTAGCTAGATATTTTTTTATAGCGTCAGGGCACCCGCCGTATATTACCCAATAAAGGTTTAACCCCCTGATCACCAGGCGGGTGACATCAGTTAGGTTTTAGAATCAGTCAGGGTCTGCGTCACCCCAGGAAGCGTCAGAATAGTGCCAGTAGCGCTAACACCCACGCACCATACACCACACCTTAGTAGTATAGTGTCTGAACGGATCAATATCTGATCTGATCAGAACTATATTAGTGTCCCCAGCAGTTTAGGGTTCCCAAAAATGCAGCATTAGTTGGATCAGCCCAGATACCTGCTAGCACCTGCGTTTAGCCCCTCCGCCCAGCCCAGCCCAGCCCACCCCGCCAAGTGCAGTATCAAACTATCACTGTCACCCAATTGCCCATAAGGCCAGATGCTGGTTCAAAAAAGTGTCTGTATACTTATTTCAATTGGCTCTGCTGAATGCTTATGTGCTATACAAAGCTTCAGGATGAACTGGATCCTTCCTTAAATTCCAGGAAGAGATCATCACAACCCTTCTGTTTCCAGACGGTGCTGTGGCCCAACTTCCCAATCCAAATGCAGTGAGCCGGCTGGTACCCCTACCCAAAGAAACCCCCAAAGAAGATGTTGTGTCTCTAGAAAGCACGGATATAGGCGTGACACCTGCTTTTATTGTCCCTCCTGTCCTGACCAACCTTTGCATTAGTGACTGTTTCAAACGCTATCACACAATAATGGAGTATTAGCATCGGGTACAGCATTGCACAATCCTAGGCATACTAACACAGGGTCTCGAAAGATGTGATGGCCATCACATTTTGAGAGACCCTAATCTGGAATGTTTACAGTTCAAAAAAATAAAAATAAATAAAAAACACATAAAAACACAAAAAAAATCCAAAAAAAGTTGTGATTTTATTTTTCTTCTCTCTATTGTTCTCTCTCTTACGTTCACTCTCTATTGTCTGCTCTACTGTTCTCTCTCTTTTGTTACTGAATTTTAGAACTGTAATGTTTTATTTTTACTATGTTTTATTGTATTTGCTTTGCAAGTATGGTAAATCTTACTGTTATACTGTTATTGTTAGCCATCATTTGCTTAGCAGGTACGCCATTCAGCTGCAGCACAGGTTTACTTACTCTGACAGCAACAGCGTTTGCTCAGAGGATATATAAAGCCGTGACTCCAGTGATGTAGGAGGTGATTTCACCACCACAGTTAAAAAGAGCATATATGCCGAAGCATGGGGGCAGGGGAGGAGGAGCGATTTTCCCCTAATATTAGGGGCGGATTGCCCCCTTGCTTCGGCATATATTTTTTAGACACAGATTGCATTAAAATGTTTTATTTTGACTATGTTTTATTGTATTTGCTTTGCAGGTATGGTAAGTCTTACTGTTTTAATGTAATGTTACTTTGTTTTATTGTTAACCATCATTTGCTTAGCAGGTATGCCATTCAGCTGCAGCCCTGATTTATTTATCTTAACAGCAACAGTGTTTGCTCCCATGATATGTAAATCAGTGACTCCAGCACTGTAGGGGGTGATTTCACTACCACAGTTAAAAGAAAATGGTGCATGTATGCCCATCATTAGAAGTGCGTGGATGAAGGACAGTATTCTAATGGTGGGCATACCCACTGATCAATCTCTTTTTTTTGTTCAGCCCACAGGCTGCATGAAAAAAAGAGCATTACAATATATGCACAACAAGAACCAGCAACGTACTGGTATGTTGCTGGACTTTGAGTGGTTATAACAGAATGATTTTCTTGCTATCATTCTTTTCAGCCAGCGGTTGGCTTTCATGAAAAGCAATCCTAGCGGCTAATTAGCCTCTAGACTGCTTTTACAAGCAGTGGGAGGGAACGTCCCCCCCCACCATCTTTCATGGTTTTCTCGGGCTCCCCTGTCCCAGCAGGGAACCCGAGAATGCAACCGGTAGTTTCGCCATCTGGCACATAGAGCTGATCGGAGACCAGAATGGCTCCAATCTTCTCTATGGCCTAAGAAACCGGAAGCTACAAGCATTTCATGACTTAGGTTTCGCCAGATATAAACAAGGCCATTGGGAAACTGGGAAAGCATGTAATCACACTGATCTTGGTGTGGTCAGATGCTTTGAGGGCAGTACCTGTCACTACCTATTGCTATCATAGGGGATATTTACATTCCCTGAGATAACAATAAAAATGATTTAAAAAAAATTAAAGGAACAGTTTAAAAATAAAACAAAAAAGCAAAATAAATAATTTTAAAATTTTTTAAAAAGCACCCCTGTCTCCCCGTGCTCATGCTCAAAGGCAAACACAAGCGTCAGTCTGGTGTCATATGTAAACAGCAATTGCACCATGCATATGAGGTATCACCGCAAAGGTCAGATTGAGGGCAGTCATTTTAGCAGTAGACCTCCTCTGTAAATCTAAAGTGGTAACCTGTAAAGGTTTTTAAAGGTTTTTTAAAAATGTATGTATTTTGTCGCCGCTGCACGTTTGTGCGCAATTTTAAAGCATGTCGTGTTTGGTATCCATGTACTCGGCATAAAATCATCTTTTTTTACTTCATCAAACATTTGGGCAATACAGTGTGTTTTAGTGCATTCAAATTAAAAAAGTGTTTTTTTCCCAAAAAAATGCGCTTGAAAAATCACTACGCAAATACTGTGAGAGAAAAAAAGTTGCAACAGCCATCACTTTAATCTGTAGGGCCTTTGCTTTAAAAAAAATATATCATGTTTTGGGTTCAAAGTAATTTTCTAGCAAAAAAAAAAAATTTTTCATGTAAACAAAAATTGTCAGAGAGGGTTTTGTCTTCAAGTGGTTAAAAGAGTGGGTGATGTGACATAAGCTTCTAAATGCTGTGCATAAAATGCCAGGACAGTTTATTTCAGTTCATTTTTCAATCACTTGTGACAAAAAAAAAATATTCAATGGGCTCAACATGCCTCTCAGCAATATCCTTGCGGTGTCTACTTTCCAAAATGGGGGGGGGGGGTTGTACTGCCCTGCCATTTTAGCACCTCAAGAAATGAGATCAGTCATGAACTAAAAGCTGCGTAAATTACAGAAAATTTACCCTAGTTTGTAGACGCTATAACTTTTGTGCAAACCAATAAATATAAAATATACACTTATTGACATTTTTTTTACCAAAGACATGTGGCTGAATACATTTTGGCCTAAATGTATGATTAAAATTTAGTTTATTGAATTTTTTTTATAACAAAAATGAGAAAATATCATTTTTTTCAAAATTTTCTCTTTACGTTTATATCGTAAAAAATAAACATCACAGAGGCAATCCAATACCATCAAAATAAACCTATATGTGTGGGAAAAAAGGGCGTAAATTTCGTATGGGTACAGTATTGCATGACCGCACAATTACCAGTTAAAGCAGAGCAGTGCCAAATTGAAAATGGTGCTCTGGTCATTGAGCAGCCAAATTCTCCGGGGCTGAAGTGGT
This sequence comes from Lithobates clamitans, assembly GCA_037952925.1. Lineage (NCBI taxonomy): Eukaryota > Metazoa > Chordata > Amphibia > Anura > Ranidae > Lithobates > Lithobates clamitans. Next base: position 1,318,375 of record JBBGZY010000901.1, read on the forward strand.
TAAAGAGAGTCTAATACTCAGTTACATATATAGCAAATATACATTGAAATCTATTAGGGCAATATAATGAATGATTACCTTATGAATATCCCTTTTTGAAATCTCATGAAGTTTACAATAATAATAAAGATGCTCCCGGCCTGTCAGAAAGTTATTTAAAGCATCATTCTGAGGGCAATATCCAATTATGATATCTTCATTGTATGCAGATTTGATGCTCACTTCCTTTCTGTAAGTAAGATAAAAATATATTACTGCATTAGCATTCAGGATTTACATATGTCCAGTTACCAGTACCTGACTGCGAGATTGTGTTTCCAGCGCGATCCCAGCGCACAGGGTACTGTGCATCTCACGCTGGCTCACTCATCGGGAAAGGAAAACTTTTTTTTCCTTTTGTGATGAGCGACAGACAGTGCTGACAGCTGTCTGGTATGAATCATGAGGGGGAACGTGGCGCCAAATTTTAAATAAAAAAACAGTGTGGGTTCCCCCGGGGCATACCAGGCCCCTAGGTCTGGTATGGATTTTAAGGGGAACCCCCTACGCTGAAAAATCTGCATGGGGTCCCCGCCAAAATCCATACCAGACCCTTATCCGAGCACGCAGCCCAGCCGGTCAGGAAAGGCGGTGGGGATGAGCGAGCGCCCCCCCCCCCTCCTGAACCGTACCAGGCCGCATGCCCTCAACATGGGGGGGTGGGTGCTTTGGGGCAGGGAGGGCTCCCTGTGGGCCCCCCCACCCCAAAGCACCTTGTCCCCATGTTGATGAGGACAAGGGCCTCTTCCAGACAACCCTGGCCGTTGGTTGTCGGTGTCTGTGGGTGGAGGGCTTATCCACACAGGTTTTAAAAGAAATTTATTAGGCAGCTCCAGGGGTCCTCTTCCGACTTTGGGGTATTCTTCCGACTTTGAGGGTCTTCTTCTGACTTTGAGGGTCTTCTTCCAACTTCTCCGCTCTCTCCGGCCTCTTCTCCCGGTGTCTGGTTCTTCTGCCGGGCTGCTCCGCTATCTTCTGCTCTTTTGCCGTTCTCTTGCTAGCGGTGGCCCGGTCTTCGCCGTCTTGTTCCTTCTTCTCTTCTTCCGATGTTGACATGATGCTGTCTCCCACTGTTATACTGTGTGAGCGGTGCGCAATCACTTATATAGGCATAGGGCGTGGTCACTGGGTGCTGTCACCTGGTAACCCCGGCCCTTATAATGTCACAGTCCCGGGGCATGATGGGACTGTGACATCATAAGGGACAGGGTTACCGGGTGACAGCACCTGGTGACCACACCCCATGCCTATATAAGTGATCATGCACCGCTCACACAGCATAACAGCGGGAGACAGCGTCGTGTCAACATCAGAAGAAGAGAAGAAGAAAAGAAGGAACAAGACGGCAAAGACCGGGCCACCACTAGCAAGAGAGCTGCAAAAGAGCAGAAGATAGTGGAGGAGCCCGGCAGAAGAACCGGACACCGGGAGAAGAGGCCAGAGAGAGCGGAGAAGTTGGAAGAAGACCCCCAAAGTCGGAAGAAGACCCCCAGAGCCGCCAATTAAATTAATTTTAAAACCTGTGTAGTGTGTTTTTTTATTGACACTTTTCCCCCAGGTGAATGGGTAGGGGTACGATGTAACCCATACTCTTTCACATAGGTTGGGGGGCCGAGACATGGGGGCCCCCTTATTAAAGGGGGCTCCTGGATTCCGATAAGCCCCTTGCCTGCAGACCCCAACAACCAACGGCCAGGGTTGTTGGGAAGAGGCCCTTGTCCTCATCAACATGGGGACAATGTGCTTTGGGGTGGGGGGCCTGCAGGGCCCCTTGCCCCAAAGAGCCCCCCCATGTTGCGGGCATGCGGTCTGGTAGGGTTCGGGGGGGGGGGGCGCTCGTCCCCACCCCCTTTCCTGACCGGCCGGGCTGCGTGCTCGGATAAGGGTTTGGTATGGATTTTGGGGGGACCCAATGCCGATTTTTTGGCATAGGAGGTTCCCCTTAAAATCCATACCAGACCTAAGGGCTTGGTATGCCCCTGGGGGGGGGACCCACGCCGTTTTTTTATTTAAACGGCCCCTCATGATTCATACCAGACAGCTGTCAGCACTGCCTGTCGCTCATCGTGAAAGGAAAAAAAAGTTTTCCTTTCCCAATGAGCGAGCCAGCTCGGCGCTGGCTCCCGCGACGGGGCTCGCAGGTGTCAAATCTCACCGATTGACACAATATCACGGTCACCTACTGTAATCTGCACGTATAAAAGGTATGAGTCATAACTAACACAAATAAAATGTGAACATTTTGAACATACAATGAGAAACCCACACGTATAAAATCTTAGTTGAAATGACTATTATGTTTTCTTTCTTGTGCTTTTCTCTTAGTGACAATATATATATTTTTTTTATCGTTTTATATATATATATATATATATATATATATATATATATATATATATACACACATACATACACACACGGTTGTAGGCCTATACTGATACCAAAAGAAAATATTTTCTGCATAATAACTGCATACAATTACAATACAAAGAAGTTGCCTAAATTAAACATTTTAAATCTGATTTCACACTTGGGCAATAATACATACAATAAAAACTAAAGTGTTTTTAAAGGGAATAATAGTATTCTGAAAACAACTATTTTTTTTTTTAATAATGAAAATTTTTATTATTTCATTTATATATACACATCATTTATACAACATTCTATACCCCTATATTCAATCCACAGAAAAAAAACATACTACACATTACATCCTACCTCTCCCCAGTTTCCCCCCTGTCCCAGCAGTCGACATTACATATCTAATGAAAGAAAAAAAAAATTTCCCTCTCCCAACACCCCCCTTCGTGTGCAATGAAAACAACTATTTTAAACATCCTTTAGTCAGCCTAAGGCTAAAGTCAAACTATAGTGTTTTGTGAATTTGCAAAAACGCATGTTGGTCTTGCAGTGCCATTCATTGTTATGTAATGACAACAGTGGCAAAACAGATGCAAAAATGTGCAACAAAATGCACAGAAAAAAAATGCAATGTGCAAAACTAAGGCCAAGCTAATTGTGGCATAAAATCAAGCTCAGGAGGACACAAAGGAGAAAGGGGAAGCATAAAACATGATATAATGAAAACATTTGTTCTTCAACCTGTATTCAGCCCCCTTTACTCTGATACTCCTAACTAAAATCTAGTGGAACCAATTCCCTGCAGAAGTCACCTAATTAGTAAATAGAGTCCATCTGTGTGTAATTTAATCTCAGTATAAATACAGCTGTTTTGTGAAGCCCTTAGAGGTTAGTTAGAGCAGGGTTTCTCAACTCTAGTCCTCAAGGCGTCCCAACAGGTCATGTTTTCAGGATTTCCATTATTTTGCACAGGTGATTTGATCAGTTTCACTGCCTTAGTAATTACCACAGCTGTTTCATCTGAGGGAAATCCTGAAAACAGGACCTGTTGGGGCGCCTTGAGGACTGGAGTTGAGAAACACTGAGTTAGAGAACCCTAGTGAATAAACAGCATTGAAGTTTAAGGCAGGGTTAGGCTATAAAAAAAAATATCCCAAGCTTTGAACATCTCATGGAGCACTGTTCAATCCACCATCCGAAAATGTAAAGAGTATGGCACAGCTGCAAACCTACGAAGACATGGCTGTGCACCTACAGTGACAGGCCGGACAAGGAGAGCATTAATCAGAGAAGCAGCCAAGAGGCCCATGGTAACTCTGAAGGAGCTTCAGAGATCCACAGCTCAGGTGGGAGAATCTGTCTACAGGACAACTATCAGTCATTCACTCCACAAATCTGGCCTTTATGGAAGAGTGGCAAGAAGAAAACCATTGTTGAAATAAAGCCAAAAGAAGTTCCATTTGCATTTTTTAAGAAGCCATGTGGGGGACACAAAAAACATGTGGAAGAAGGTGCTCTGGTCAGATGAGACCAAAATTTAACTTTTTGGCCTAAAAGCAAAACACTATGTATGGCAGAAAACAAACATTGCACATCACCCTGAACACACCATCCCCACCGTGAAACATGGTGGTGGCATCATCATGTTGAGGGGATGCTTTTCTTCAGCAGGGACAGGGCAGCTGGTCAGAGTTTATAGGGATATGGATGAAGCCAAATACAGGGAAATCTTAGAAGAAAACCTATTAGAGTCTGCAAAAGACTTGAGAATGGGGCAGAGGTTCACCTTCTAGCAGAACAATTACCCTAAACTTACAGCCAGAGCTACAATGGAGTGGTTTAGATTAATGCAAATTCATGTGTTAGAATGGCCCAGTCAAAGTCCAGACCTAAATACAATTGCGAATCGGCGGCAAGACTCTATCCAATCTGACAGAGCTTGAGCTATTTTGCAAAGAAGAATGGGCAAAAAATTCACTCTGTGGATATGCAAAGCTGGTAAAGACATACCCAAAAAGAATTGCAGCTGTAATTGCAGCAATAGGTGGTTCTACAAAGTATTGACTCGGGGGCTGAATACAAATGCATGTCACACTTTTCATATATTTTTTTGTAAAAAATTTTGAAAACCATTTATCATTTTCCTTCCACTTCACAATTATGTGCCACTTTGTGTTGGTCTATCACATAAAATCCCAATAAAATACATTTACGTTTTTGGTTGTAACATGACAAAATTGGGAAAATTTCAAGGGGTATGAATATTTTTCAAGGCACTGTATAATAACCGTTTCTCTTTTTAAGTTTTGTGTGTGCATTTAAGCAATCTGATAATCTACATATTCATTGCATATTTAGTATTTCAAAAAGGTAGACCATTATTTTTTACAAACATTAAAAATATAAGAAAAAATATAATGTAGACCCAAGCTACAGTAAGTAGCTGTCTACAATTAAGGAAATAAAAAGTTGCAGAAAAATTACCTAAGTATTCTATTGACCATGGTTAAAGTGTATGTTACCCGCACATTTCATATTTCTAAAATGTGTCTGTATTACCATGTACTTGTTTTAAAAAATGTATCCTTTTCTCTTTACATTACTTCCTTCAAAGTGTAAAGGCACTTTTTTAGTTTTGGATAAAGTAGACCCTCCCTTACTCTATCCCTACTGACTGAGTAAGGGAAATTGGGTGACTGATAGGATCACCAGATATTTAACTTAAAGTATAACTAAAGGCAAAATGTTTTTTATTTAAACTGACTACATCACCAGAAACGGAAGCACAGCCATGCCAGTGAGGTCAGTTTGCTTCTTTGCATTCTAATTAGGAGCACAGCCTGCCTGCACTCCAGTAGTCACACCTGTACTTACACACCCCCACTGCCCAGCTCTTCACTGGGAAGATCAGTGTTTTGCTGTTTGACATCACAAGGAGTCTAATTCGACTTCTTTAATCACCTTATGCAGCTGAGAACAGGTCATGTGATTAGTTATAAAAAAGAAAAAAATAGGCACTTATCATGTGTAATAATACATGTTCAAATGGCCTTCAGGGCCAGTTCACACCACATGCAGTCCAGTGCTTTTTTTTTTGCATCAAAAACACATGGAAAGTAGGTTACATGGTTTCCAATGGCATAGTTTACACCAGTGTAGTCAGATCCAGGGCTTTCCAGTTCTACAAAAAAGTAGAACATGCTACTTTTTTTTCTTTTGCTTTCTTCAGCCTACTAATTAAGGGGGGTGGTTAATTGGTCACAGGTGATTGAGGCCTTGTGTAGAACTTATTGTGAGCCTGCTCATCTTTGAGTCGCTGGAACTCTGTCCAAGTGGAACTGGTCTAAGTGGTGAGTTAAAAACCAGAGTTAGTGGAACTGGTCTAAGTGGTGAGTTAAAAACCAGAGTTGAAAACAGGAAGTTATAACAGGGGTCATAGTACCTGTGTAGTGTGAGTACCTGAGTGTGTGTGGATAGTTAGTACTTATGTATTGTGTACTGTGTATTGTGAGTGCACGTAGGTCTGCGAGTGCACGTAGGTCTGTGAGTGCACGTAGGTCTGTGAGTGGTCTGCGAGTGCACGTAGGTCTGCGAGTGCACATAGGTCTGTGAGTGGTCTGTGAGTGCATGTAGGTCTGTGAATGCACGTAGGTCTGCGAGTGCACATAGGTCTGCGAGTGCACGTAGGTCTACGAGTGGTCTGCGAGTGCACATAGGTCTGCGAGTGGTCTGCGAGTGCACGTAGGTTTATGAGTGGTCTGCAAGTGCACGTAGGTCTGCAAGTGCACGTAGGTCTATGAGTGGTCTGCGAGTGCACGTAGGACTACGAGTGGTCTGCGAGTGCACGTAGGTCTACGAGTGGTCTGCGAGTGCACGTAGGTCTACGAGTGGTCTGCGAGTGCACGTAGATCTACGAGTGGTCTGCGAGTGCACGTAGGTCTATGAGTGGTCTGCGCGTGCACGTAGGTCTACGAGTGGTCTGCAAGTGTACGTAGGTCTACAAGTGGTCTGCAAGTGCACGTAGGTCTACGAGTGGCCTGCGAGTCCACGTAGGTCTACGAGTGGTCTGCGAGTGCACGTAGGTCTGTGAGTGCACGTAGGTCTGCGAGTACACATAGGTCTACGAGTGGTCTGTGAGTGCACGTAGGTCTTCAAATGCACGTAGGTCTGCGAGTGGTCTGCAAGTGTACGTAGGTCTGCGAGTGGTCTGCGAGTGCACATAGGTCTTCAAGTGGTCTGAGAGTGCACGTAGGTCTGCGAGTACCTGTGTATTGTCTTGTTGAATACCTGTGTATTGTCTTGTTGAGTATTAGTGTCAGGAAGCTAGTTGTTAGGTAATTTGGACATGATATAATCCCCAATCCTCATTAAATTGAATAGGTACGATGCCCGGTGGGTGTGGAGAGGCGACTCGTTGTACATCTTGTGGCATGTATGCGTTCCTTGATCATCCAATCTAGGTGGAATACTGCTGTGCAAACTGTAACCGCATTGTTTCCCTGGAAGCCCAGGTTCTGAATCAGGGGAAGCAACTGTCAGCACCAAGAAGCCCCTCCATACTAAAGGAGAGCCAGGAACGTACATGGCAGGTGCCAAAGGACAAAGAGGTGCAGGCACTAGCAAAAAGTAGATGGGTGACATTCAGGAAGGGTAGAGGGGGAAGTGCCAGGGAGGCCCATCCAGGGCTGGAGCATCCCAATAAGTACACTCCATTGAGTGACATTGGTGAAACCAGTCATGGACTAGCACTGCTGTAGCTGAGGGACTCTCCTAGCTGCCGGGGGAAGAACTCCTCCAGTGAGAGTGGGGGGGAAGCGAAGGGAAAGGAATGACAGATTCTGGTGGTAGGGGACTCAATTTCTTAGAAGGACAGAGAGGCCAATCTGTAACAAAGACCTGAAGCACCGAACAGTATGTTGTCTACCGGCCGCTCGGGTTTAACACATCACGGATCTGGTGGACAGATTACTGGGAGGGGCTGGGGAAGACCCAGCTGTCATGGTGCACGTTGGCACCAATGACAAAGTCAGAGGCAGATGGAGTGTCCTAAAGAATGATTTTAGGGACTTAGGAGCTAAATTGAGGAAAAGGACCCCTAAGGTAGTATTCTCAGTAATACTACCTGTACATCGAGCCACACCAGAAAGGCAGAGGGAGATAAGGAAAGTAAACAAGTGGCTGAAGAGCTGGTGTAGTAAGGAGGGGTCTGGGTTCCTGGAGGAATGGTCCAAATTCTCAGTCGATAACCGGTACTATAGAAGGGACCGACTGCACCTAAATGAGGAGGGTGCAGATCAGCTGGGAATGAAGATGGCCAAAAAGTTAGAGGGGTTTTTAAACTAGGCGATGGGGGGAGGGTCCAGAGGTAGAGATAGTCAGCACGGAACATATTTCAGAGGGTTGAATTGGGGGCATTAGTGGTAGGTTGACCAAAGCACATATACCCAAGCTAAGTATAGTAGCAAGTCCTAGTTGCAATCTCAGAACACCCAATAAGAGGAAAATATGTGACCGGTCTAAACTATGTGGCATGTTCACCAATGCCAGGAGCCTGGCGGACAAGATGGGTGAACTAGAGATTGAACTAGAGTACTGTTGTACAAGGAGGATTTGGATTTTGTGGGAATTTAAGAGACCTGGTTCAACAGCTCTCATGATTGGCTGGCAAACATTCAAGGGTATACCCTTTATCGCAAGGATAGAGAGGGTAAAAAAGGGGGAGGGGTATGCCTATATATCAAGTATAATGTACAAGTGAATGTGAGAGTTGACATCACTAAGGGAGCTAGGGAGGAGCCGGAATCCTTATGGGTGGAGCTCCAAAGGGATGAAGCTTAGGGGAAAATAATACTGAGAGTATGCTATAGGCCCCCTAACCTGAGGGAGGAAGGGGAGACAGATCTCCTATGACAATTTTGATTAGCAGTAAGGATGGGAAGTGTTATCATAATGGGAGATTTTAACTATCCAGACATAGACTGGGCGGAGGGAACCGGGCATTCATCTACGGCTCCCAGTTCCTAAATGTCTTGCAGGACAATTTTATAAGTCAGATGGTAGACGCACCAACTAGAAATAAAGCGTTACTGGATCTACTGATTACCAACAATACAAACCTGATCACGGATGTGAAAATACGGGGCAATTTAGGTAACAACGATCACAGGTCAATTGGCTTCAGTATAAATCACACAAATAGGAAACATAAGGGGAATACAAAGACACTGAATTTCAAAAGAGCCAACTTCCCTAAACTATGAGCCTTGCTAGAAGGCATAAAATGGTATAAAATCTTAGGAACAAAGAACACAGAGGAGAGATGGGTTTGCTTTAAGAGCATATTAAATAAGGGTATTAGCCAATGCATCCCATTGGGTAATAAATTTAAAAGAGCGAACAAAAGTCTTGGATGGCTTAACACCAATGTAAAAATGCATATAAAAGCAAAGAAGACGGCCTTCAAAAAATACAAGGTTGAGGGATCATCATCAGCATTCAGACATTATAAAGAATGCAACAAGAAATGTAAGGGTGCAAAGGACAGCTAAGATAGAACATGAAAGACACATAACGGAGGAGAGCAAAAAAATCCCAAGAAATTCTTTAAGTATGTGAACAGTAAAAAAGAGAGGACAGACCATATTGGCCCCATAAAGAATGAGGAAGGACATCTGGTTACAAAGGATGGGGAAATGGCGGAGGTATTCAATTTATTCTTCTCCTCAGTCTTCACGAGGGAATCGGGGGGCTTCAGTAACCAAAACTGCAGTGTTTATCCTCATGACACATCACAGGAAGCACCTCCATGGTTAACAGATGACAGAATTAAAATTAGACTTGGGAAACTTAACATTAAAAAAACACCGGGACCAGATGGGTGGCACCCCGAGTGTACTTAGGAAACTCAGTCAAGTAATTGCCAGATCAATGTAGCACCAATATTTAAAAAGGGCCCAAAATACATCCCTGGGAATTACAGACCAGTTAGCCTAACATCAATAGTATGTGTCAGGGGCATATCAGTGGCCGTCGGGCAAATATGCGTGCACACAGGTGCACAAGAAGCTCTTCCAGGACAATTCTGCTCAATTCCCCACCAGGGGGCGCCGGAGCGCTCCCGCGTGTGCCCGTACGCGCATTCGCGCGTGCGCGCGCGCGCCTGTTCGCGCTAGCGCTGTTTGGCGCCAAGGCCCCTTTAAAAGGATGACAGGTGCTTCTGTCAGATGCTGTTTGTCTGCAGCTCTGTACCTGCGTTCCTGCTTTCCGCTTGATTTGTACTTACCTGTGACCCGGCTACGTCTGACTATTCTCCAGTCTCCAATCCGACCCGGCTTGCCTGACCTTGTTTATCTGATTACCTGTTGCCGAACTTCTGCCTGCCTGACTATTCTTGGATCACCCCTTTGCCATACCTGCCTGATCTCCTGCTGAAACGGACTGTCTGACTTGCTTCTGCCTGTGTCCTGGGACGCTGTTTCCAGCCTGCCTGTCAAGCACCCTGCCGCTGCCTTCTCAGCTACCTGCCTGTCTACCGGCCTGCATCTGCATACCTGCATCCGCAGCTCCGCCATCCCTGAGGGGCATCCTTCCAGACCATCATCTGCTTCTGCTGGAACCGCATCAGGCCCTCCTACCCACTGTGCTCAAGAGACCACTGTTCCCACTTCCAGTGGCTCCTGAACCAGCGCTTAAGAGAGGTCTCCTTCTACCAGTCAGGCTCAACTACCAACTACCAGGTACCTTACAGTACAAACAGCCACTCTGCTACCGGTCAATCCCCTTTCTTTTCCAACTATGGTTTTCATGCATCTTTTTTACCAGATTTTCTTTCAGAATCCCCAGTTCCAGCGGTCCAGGACACAGTGCAGTTCCTTAGTCATAATAACCAGATCTTACGGGAAGCAATATCCAAGGCACAAGCGGACAACAAAAGGTTCTTTGATCAGAAAAGAAGAGGAGACCTAAACCTTCAGCTTGGTGACAAGGTATGGCTGTCTACTGATAATATTAGATTAACCTGTCCCACTAAGAAGCTTGCTCCTAAGTTCATTGGGCCCTTCTCTGTGAAAAGAAAGATTAATGAGGTGTCCTATGAATTGTGTCTACCTGATTCACTCAAGATTCACCCTGTGTTTCACGTGTCACTCTTGAAACCTGCTGTAGATGACCCTTTTCCTGACAGGGGCACCAGGGTCCCTGAACCGGTTCTGGTGGACGGCAATGAGGAATATGAAGTGGAGGCCATCCTTGATTGCAGAAAGAGAGCTGGGCAAGTACAGTTTTTGATTAAGTGGAAGGGGTATGGGCCTGAAAATAATTCATGGGAACCTGACTGTAATATCCATGCCAGACGTTTAATCCATGCTTACTTCTCTGCTCATCCTGAAAAGAAGGGTATTCTGGGCATCCGGAGGCTGCCCGTTGGGAGGAGGCAATGTCAGGGGCATATCAGTGGCCGTCGGGCAAATATGCGTGCACACAGGTGCACAAGAAGCTCTTCCAGGACAATTCTGCTCAATTCCCCACCAGGGGGCGCCGGAGCGCTCCCGCGTGTGCCCGTACGCGCGTTCGCGCGTGCGCGCGCGCCCGTGCGCGTGCCCGTTCGCGCTAGCGCTGTTTGGCGCCAAGGCCCCTTTAAAAGGATGACAGGTGCTTCTGTCAGATGCTGTTTGTCTGCAGCTCTGTACCTGCGTTCCTGCTTTCCGCTTGATTTGTACTTACCTGTGACCCGGCTACGTCTGACTATTCTCCAGTCTCCAATCCGACTCGGCTTGCCTGACCTTGTTTATCTGATTACCTGTTGCCGAACTTCTGCCTGCCTGACTATTCTTGGATCACCCCTTTGCCATACCTGCCTGATCTCCTGCTGAAACGGACTGTCTGACTTGCTTCTGCCTGTGTCCTGGGACGCTGTTTCCAGCCTGCCTGTCAAGCACCCTGCCGCTGCCTTCTCAGCTACCTGCCTGTCTACCGGCCTGCATCCGCATACCTGCATCCGCAGCTCCGCCATCCCTGAGGGGCATCCTTCCAGACCATCATCTGCTTCTGCTGGAACCGCATCAGGCCCTCCTACCCACTGTGCTCAAGAGACCACTGTTCCCACTTCCAGTGGCTCCTGAACCAGCGCTTAAGAGAGGTCTCCTTCTACCAGTCAGGCTCAACTACCAGGTACCTTACAGTATGTAAACACTTGGAGGGGATGATAAGGGACAATATACAAGATTTTAGTAATGAGAACGGTATCATTAGCAGTAATCAGCGTGGATTTATAAATAATCGTTCTTGCCAAACCAATCTATTAACCTTCTTTGAGAAGGTGAGTTGCCATCTAGATAAAGGAAGGCCCGTAGACGTGGTGTATCTGGATTTTGAAAAAGCATTTGACACAGTTCCCCATAAGGTCAGTTGGCATAGACCATAGGGTGAGTACATGGATTGAAAACTGGCTACAAGGGCGAGTTCAGAGGGTGGTGATAAATAGGGAGTACTCGGAATGGTCAGGGGTGGGTAGTGGGGTCCCCCAAGGTTCTGTGCTGGGAACAATCCTATTTAGTTTGTTCATAAACGACCTGGAGAATGGGGTAAACAGTTCAATCTCTTTTTTTGCGAACAATACTAAGCTAAGCAGGGTAATAACTTCTCCGCAGAATGTGGAAACCTTGCAAAAAGATCTGAACAAATTAAAGGAGTGGGCAACTACATGGCAAATGAGGTTCAATGTAGAAAAATGTAAAATAATGCATTTGAATGGCAAAAATATGAATGCAATCTATACACTGGGGGCGAACCTCTGGGAGAATCTAGGATGCAAAAGGACCTGGGGGTCCTTGTAGATGATGGCATGCAATGCCAAGCTGCTGCTAACAAAGCAAACAGATTATTGGCATGCATTAAATAGGGGATCAACTTCAGAGATAAAACGATAGTTCTCATGCTCTACAAGACTCTGGTCTGGCTGCACCTAGAGTATGCTGTCCAGTTCTGGGCACCAGTTCTCAGGAAGGATGTAGTGGAAACGGATCACGTACAAAGAATGGCAACAAAGCTAATATTAGTTACGATGAAAGGTTGCGAGTAGGGATGAGCTTCGTGTTCGAGTCGAACTCATGTTCGACTCGAACATCGTCTGTTCGTCGAATTGCGAACGATATGGGCTGTTCGCGCCAAATTCGTGTGGCGCGTCACGGCCCATAATTCACTGCGGCATCGCAGTGCATTGCTGGCTGATGATTGGCCAAGCATGCACTATGACCCGCATGCTTGGCCAATCACAGCGCCGTCTGAACAGAGAGCCGTAATTGGCCAAAGCCAAGGAGGCTTTGGCCAATTAGGGCTCAGGGGATTTAGTACACGCCTCACACTATATAAGGCCGCCTGCACGGCGGCCCTGTGTAGTGTGTGTTCCGGTGTTGAAAGAGATAGACAGAGAGACAGAGTCATTTGATTTGAGTTAGATAGATTAGGCAGAACAGTCAGTCAGTTAGCTGCACTTACAGTGTATTGGGTATATATATGCATCCCAGGTGTTGCATATATATATATACACTGTATTCAGTTTAGCTAGATCCGTTCCTGTTATCTTCCTACTGACAGGCAGGCTTGTCTTGTTACAGTATTTACAGCTACCTGAAGAAAATTGCTGGTGTTCTTTTGATCCTATTAGTACCACAGTCAGGCAGCTAGACTATTTACAGTTAGTGCAGTGCGTCCTGCTCACAGTGTTCAGCTAGATCCGTTCCTGTTATCTTCTTACTGACAGGCAGGCTTGTCTTGTTACAGTATATACAGGTACCTGAAGAAAATTGCTGGTGTTCTTTTGATCCTATTAGTACCACAGTCAGGCAGCTAGACTATTTACAGTTAGTGCAGTGCGTCCTGCTCACAGTGTTCAGCTAAAACTACAAGTTAGTGGGGTGTGTCCTGCTCACAGTGTTCAGCTAAACCTACAAGTTAGTGGGGTGCGTCCTGCTCACAGTGTTCAGCTAAACCTACAAGTTAGTGCATGGCGTCCTGCTCACAGTGTTCAGCTAAAACTACAAGTTAGTGCTGTGCGTCCTGCTCACAGTGTTTAGCTAAACCTACAAGTTAGTGTAGTGAGACCTCTGCACAGTGTTCATCTAAAGCTGCAAGTTAATGCAGTGCTTCCTGCTCACAGTGTTCAGCTAGATACGTTCCTGTTATTTTCTTACTGACAAGCAGGCTTGTCTTGTTACAGTATATACAGCTACCTGAAGAAAATTGCTGGTGTTCTTTTGATCCTATTAGTACCACAGTCAGGCAGCTAGACTATTTACAGTTAGTGCAGTGCGTCCTGCTCACAGTGTTCAGCTAAAACTACAAGTTAGTGGGGTGCGTCCTGCTCACAGTGTTCAGCTAAAACTACAAGTTAGTGGGGTGTGTCCTGCTCACAGTGTTCAGCTAAACCTACAAGTTAGTGGGGTGCGTCCTGCTCACAGTGTTCAGCTAAACCTACAAGTTAGTGCATGGCGTCCTGCTCACAGTGTTCAGCTAAAACTACAAGTTAGTGCTGTGCGTCCTGCTCACAGTGTTCAGCTAAACCTACAAGTTAGTGTAGTGAGACCTCTGCACAGTGTTCATCTAAAGCTGCAAGTTAATGCAGTGCTTCCTGCTCACAGTGTTCAGCTAGATACGTTCCTGTTATTTTCTTACTGACAAGCAGGCTTGTCTTGTTACAGTATATACAGCTACCTGAAGAAAATTGCTGGTGTTCTTTTGATCCTATTAGTACCACAGTCAGGCAGCTAGACTATTTACAGTTAGTGCAGTGCGTCCTGCTCACAGTGTTCAGCTAAAACTACAAGTTAGTGGGGTGCGTCCTGCTCACAGTGTTCAGCTAAAACTACAAGTTAGTGTGGTGCGTCCTGCTCACAGTGTTCATCTAAAGCTACAAGTTAGTGTAGTGATACCTCTGCACAGTGTTCATCTAAAGCTACAAGTTAGTGCAGTGCGTCCTGCTCACAGTGTTCAGCTAAACCTACAAGTTAGTGTAGTGAGACCTCTGCACAGTGTTCATCTAAAGCTACAAGTTAGTGCAGTGCTTCCTGCTCACAGTGTTCAGCTAGATACGTTCCTGTTATCTTCTTACTGACAAGCAGGCTTGTCTTGTTACAGTATATACAGCTACCTGAAGAAAATTGCTGGTGTTCTTTTGATCCTATTAGTACCACAGTCAGGCAGCTAGACTATTTACAGTTAGTGCAGTGCGTCCTGCTGACAGTGTTCAGCTAAAACTACAAGTTAGTGGGGTGCGTTCTGCTCACAGTGTTCAGCTAAACCTACAAGTTAGTGCGGTGCGTCCTGCTCACAGTGTTCAGCTAAAACTACAAGTTAGTGCTGTGCGTCCTGCTCACAGTGTTCAGCTAAACCTACAAGTTAGTGTAGTGAGACCTCTGCACAGTGTTCATCTAAAGCTACAAGTTAGTGCAGTGCGTCCTGCTCACAGTGTTCAGCTAGATACGTTCCTGTTATTTTCTTACTGACAGGCAGGCTTGTCTTGTTACAGTATTTACAGCTACCTGAAGAAAATTGCTGGTGTTCTTTTGATCCTATTAGTACCACAGTCAGGCAGCTAGACTATTTACAGTTAGTGCAGTGCGTCCTGCTCACAGTGTTCAGCTAAAACTACAAGTTAGTGCGGTGCGTCCTGCTCACAGTGTTCAGCTAAAACTACAAGTTAGTGCTGTGCGTCCTGCTCACAGTGTTCAGCTAAACCTACAAGTTAGTGTAGTGAGACCTCTGCACAGTGTTCATCTAAAGCTACAAGTTAGTGCAGTGCGTCCTGCTCACAGTGTTCAGCTAGATACGTTCCTGTTATCTTCTTACTGACAGGCAGGCTTGTCTTGTTACAGTATTTACAGCTACCTGAAGAAAATTGCTGGTGTTCTTTTGATCCTATTAGTACCACAGTCAGGCAGCTAGACTATTTACAGTTAGTGCAGTGCGTCCTGCTCACAGTGTTCAGCTAAAACTACAAGTTAGTGGGGTGCGTCCTGCTCACAGTGTTCAGCTAAAACTACAAGTTAGTGTGGTGCGTCCACCGCACAGTGTTCAGCTAAACCTACAAGTTAGTGTAGTGATACCTCTGCACAGTGTTCATCTAAAGCTACAAGTTAGTGCAGTGCGTCCTGCTCACAGTGTTCAGCTAAACCTACAAGTTAGTGTAGTGAGACCTCTGCACAGTGTTCATCTAAAACTACAAGTTAGTGCAGTGCGTCCTGCTCACAGTGTTCAGCTAAAACTACAAGTTAGTGTAGTGAGACCTCTGCACAGTGTTCATCTAAAGCTACAAGTTAGTGCAGTGCGTCCTGCTCACAGTGTTCAGCTAAAACTACAAGTTAGTGCTGTGCGTCCTGCTCACAGTGTTCAGCTAAAACTACAAGTTAGTGTGGTGCGTCCACCTCACAGTGTTCAGCTAAACCTACAAGTTATTTTTTTGTGAGCTCTGCACAGTGTTCACCTAAAGCTACCTGTAGAAGGTTGTTTTTTTTTCCAGATCCTATCACTACCGCAGGCAGCTAAAAAAGCTACAAGTTAGTTTTTTGCGAGCTCTGCACAGTGTTCAGCTAAAGCTAGCTGTAGAAGGTTGGTGGTGTTCTCATACTACAGGCAGGCAGTTGATTTTGCTAGCTGCAGTATCAGTATATATATATATATATATATATCCAAGCTTAGTGCAGCTACAGGCCATTAGTATGTCTGGAAGGCCAAGAAGGAGAGGCAGACAGTCACAAGCCAATAAGAGAGGGCAAGCAGGCTCTGTGTCTAGTGCTGGTCGTGGAGACGGTGCATACTCATCAGCACGTGGCCGTGGGACACGCTTGGCCTTTTTTTCGGCAGCTGGCCGCGTTGAGCCGCAACATGCGGAAGACTTGGTCGAGTGGATGACCAAGCCGTCCTCATCCTCCTCATCCTCTCTCACCCATGCCCAGGGTACTTTGTCTGGCAAAGCAGCGGCCTCTTCTCTCGGCTCAATGTCATCAGTGACTCCTTCCCTAGCCCCACCATGTCCTCCTGAGGAGTCCCTCAAACTGTTTGACCACAGTGTTGGGTACATGCTCCAGGAGGATGCCCAGCGTTTGGAAGGCTCTGATGATAATACTGAGCTCGATGAAGGCAGTAACATGAGCACGGACAGAGGGGGTGCCCAAGAAGGACAGTAATCTGGCAGTCATGCTCCCCCTGCTGCAGCATACTGCCAGGTTTACTCCAGTGATGAGGAGGGAGGGGATGATGAGGTCACTGACTCAATGTGGGTGCCTGATAGGAGAGAGGAAGAGGAGGAGGAGGCGGCACATCACCAATGAGGCAGGATGCCCTCCAGGGGCCAGCCTAAGGGCAGCACATTGACTTCATCACACCCCAAAGCTCCACATGTGCAGGGCGCTGCAGTCTCTGCGCGTTATTCAAAAAGTTCTTTGGTGTGGGCCTTTTTTGAGACGAGTGCATCAGATCGCACCGTTGCTATTTGCAACATATGTCTCAAGCATATCTCGCATGGCCAAAACATCTCCCGCTTGGGTACCACATGCTTGACCAGACATATGTTGACCTGCCATGCAGTTCATTGGCAAGCGTATCTAAAAGACCCACATCAAAGAAGAAAGAGGACCTCTCCTTGCTCCTCATCAGCTGAGATCTCCAACCCCACTATACCTTCAGTCCTCTCTGAGACCTGCACTGAGAGGAATGAAGGTGTAGAATTAGGTGTGTCACAGCCAAGTACTTGTGGGCAATCTGCTTTTGGTACACCGACATCAGATTGTACCAGGCAAATTTCCCTGCCCCAGCTGCTGGGGTTGAATGCTAGCTTGGCAAAATTGCTAGCACTTCAACTGCTGTCTTTTCAGTTGGTAGACTCTGCCCCCTTCCGTGAGTTTGTGGAATGTGCGGTTCCTCAGTGGCAGGTACCCAAACGCCACTTTTTCTCACGGAAGGCGATTCCGGCTCTCTACCGGCATGTGGAAGGCAATGTCCATGCCTCGCTGGACAGGGCGGTCAGCAGTAAGGTGCATATTACTGCTGACTCATGGTCCAGCAAGCATGGACAGGGACATTACCTAAGTTTCACGGCGCATTGGGTGACTCTGCTGGAAGCTGGGAAGTATGCAGGACAAGGTGCAGTAGTGTTGGAGGTTGTTCCGTCACCACGCCTCCAAAATGCTAATGATTGTGACAAACCTCTCTCCTCCAACCCCTCCTCTTCTTCTTCCTCCATGGCCTCTTCCTGTGCTTTGTCCTCGGAACCAGCGGTGCTCCGTAGCCGTTCAAGGGGCTACGCAAGTACGCAGGCCAAAAGATGCCATGCGGTGCTTGAGCTGGTGTGCTTGGGGGACAGGAGTCACACTGGGGCAGAGGTTCTGTCAGCTCTGCAGGGGCAGGTTCAGAGGTGGTTGACGCCATGCCAACTTAAGGCAGGAATGGTGGTTTGCGACAATGGCACCAACCTCCTCTCTGCCCTCCGACAGGGACAAATGACCCATGTGCCCTGTTTGGCTCACGTCCTTAACTTGGTGGTGCAGCGGTACTTGGGCAGGTACCCGGGCTTACAGGATGTCCTGAGGCAGGCCAGGAAAGTCTGTGTGCATTTCTGCAGGTCATATAATGCCAGTGCTCGGCTGACGGACCTCCAAAAGGAGTTTAACCTGCCCAAGAACCACCTAATCTGTGACATGCCCAACAGGTGGAACTCAACGTTGGCCATGCTGCAGTGGCTGCACACGCAGCAAAGAGGGCCATCAATGAGTACCTGTGCAACTATGGCCCAAGGACAGGGTCAGGGGAGCTTTTTTTTTTCCCCACGCCAGTGGGCCATGATCAGGGATGCATGCACTGTCCTGTCACCATTTGAGGAGGCCACAAGGATGGTGAGCAGTGACAGTGCATGCATCAGTGACACTGCCCCCCTTGTCCACCTGTTGGAGCACACACTGCGTGGAATAATGAACAGGGCACTTGAGGCAGAACAGAGGCAGGAAAAGGAGGTCTTCCTTAGCTCTCAAGGCCCCCTTTATCCAGACAGTGTTCCTGCGTGCCCGCCGATCACACAGGAAGAGGAGGAGGAGGAGGAGGAGGAAGATTGTGTCAGTATGGAGGTGGAGCCTGGCACTCAGCATCAGCAGCAGTCTTTAAGGGATCAGTCCCAAGAAACACATGGACTTGTACGTGGCTGGGAGGAGGTGGCTGCGGACCATGTCGTCCTTAATGACCCAGAGGACTCCAGACCGAATGCCTCAGCAAACCTACGCTGCATGGCCTCCCTGATCCTGCAAAGCCTGCGTAAGGATCCTTGTATTCGTGGTATCAAGGAAAAGGACCAATACTGGCTGGCAACCCTCCTTGATCCACGTTACAAGGGTAAGGTTGCGGACCTTATCTTGCCATTGCAGAGGGAGCAGAGGATGAAACATCTTCGGGAGGGCCTTGCAGAAAGGTCTGTGCAATGCGTTCCCAGAGAGGTTACAAACTCCTGTTTCTGGACAACATGTTGCTGAGGCTTCGGTCAGTCAAAGAAGGAGCGGTGGAGAAGGTGGCCGTCTGACCGATGCATTCAGACAATTTTTTGGTCCGCAGCCCCAAGGTATGATCGGTTCCAGCAACCATCGCCAGCGTCTGTTTTACATGGTGCAGGAATACCTAGGGGCAAGATCTGACTTGGACACCTTTCCCACCGAAAATCCTCTGGGTTACTGGGTCTTGAGGATGGATCACTGGCCATAGCTTGCACAGTATGCAATTGAGCTACTGGCCTGTCCTGCATCCAGAGTTCTTTCGGAACGCACATTCAGTGCTGCTGGAGGCTTTGTAACCGATCACAGGGTGCGTCTGTCCACTGACTCGGTCGATCGACTGACCTTCATAAAAATGAATCAGTCTTGGATCACCACCAGCTACCAAGCACCTGATGCTGATGTAACCGAATCATTTTTTTGAAATCTCAGATCCTTTCAAAGACTGCCTATACTGATGCTGAGTGACTATCCCTGAGTAATTATCCTCTTCCTCCTCAATCATCACGCTGATAGCTTGTAAGAACATTTTTGGTTCTGGGCGCCACCACCAGTGCCTAAGGCACAATTTTTCTGCCCCTGTTTAACAGGGGCGTGTAATTACAATTTTTGATGCAATACTTTGCAGCAGGGCTCGTTCCTGCGTTCCAACTAGAGTGTCTGTGAGGGGTTGCAGTGTTGTGGCACCAGCACCAGTGCCTAAGGCTTAATTTTTCAGCCCCTGTTCAACAGGGGCATGTAATAACAATTCTTGATCTAATATTTCACAGCAGGGCCCATTTCTGCACCCACCAAGAGCGAGTGAGGACTTACAGTGTTGTGGCACCAGCACCACCACCACCAAAGGCCCAATTTTTCTGCCCTTGTTAAACAGGGGCATGTAATTACAATTCTTGATCTAATATTTCTCAGCAGGGCCCATTTCTGCACCCACCAAGAGTGAGTGAGGACTTACAGTGTTGTGGCACCAGCACCACCACCACCAAAGGCCCAATTTTTCTGCCCTTGTTCAACAGGGGCATGTAATTACAATTCTTGATCTAATATTTCACAGCAGGGCCCATTTCTGTACCCACCAAGAGCGAGTGAGGACTTACAGTGTTGTGGCACCAGCACCACCACCACCAAAGGCCCAATTTTTCTGCCCTTGTTCAACAGGGGCATGTAATTACAATTCTTGATCTAATATTTCACAGCAGGGCCCATTTCTGTACCCACCAAGAGCGAGTGAGGACTTACAGTGTTGTGGCACCAGCACCACCACCACCAAAGGCCCAATTTTTCTGCCCCTGTTCAACAGGGGCATGTAATTACAATTCTTGATCTAATATTTCACAGCAGGGCCCTGTGAGGGCTTACAGTGTTGTGGCCACAGCAACACCTAAGGCCCAAATTTCTGCTGAGTATATAGGGCAGGACCCTACTTTCAAACATCTAACTTACAAACGACTCCTACTTGCAAACGGATGGAGACAACAGGAAGTGAGATGAAATCTACCCCTAGGAAGGGAAATTCTCTCCTGTAAGAGTTAATATGGGAAAAACATTTCTCCTTTCCACTGATGCTTTCCAATCCTTGTTCCACAAAAAAACCCACATTTTCAAAAAACATTTGTCATTGGGACAAAAAGTGAGGTGAAATCTTCTGAAGAGGAGGAAAGACAGCAAAACAAATGTCACAGGGGTGATAACCCTTCCCTATGTTTTCCAAAAAGCTTAAAAAAGATTTTTTGGCTGGAGCTAAACACGTTAAAAATGTACCCGTTCAATATTACAAACAGATTCTACTTAACAACAAACCTACAGTCCCTATCTTGTTTGCACCGCCTGTATACTGCTGTTCAGAGTATATAGGGCCTGGTGGCCCCACACCTTTCCTTATTTTAATTTGGGTGCGGGGTTCGCCTTAATATCCATACAAGACCCAAAGGGCCTGGTAATGGACTGGGGGGGTACCTATGCCGTTTGTCTCACTGATTTTCATCCATATTGCCAGGACCCGACATTACATTAAACCCGCAAGCAGTTTTAAATGAGATTTTTTCCTTTAAAAATGACATTTTGTGCAGGGACTGTTCTAAACACGGGAAACACGCGCCACTTTACAGGCACACTATAGACACACCCCAGGTACGATATTTAAAGGGATATTTCACTTTTTTTTTTTTTACTTTAAGCATCAGTAAAATCACTGCTCCCGAAAAAACGGCAGTTATAATAAAGTCTGGAGGTAAACAATGCTTAACCCAAGGAAGCCAGAGTTTCTTAAATTGACCAATTCCATCTTTCGATTGCTTCCATTTTAGCACGAAGAAGAGCTTTATTAGTTCTGTGTATGGTTTCAGCTAGAATTAAATATTTCGTTTTTCATGCCTTAGCAATGTTTTTAGCGGCTGTTAGGAGTTGTAAAAGAAGGAGAAATTGATTCTGTGTGATCCCATCAGGTTTTCTGTTTATCAACGATTTTGGAGGCTAAGTCAAAAACTGCCTTCCAGAATTTTTGGGCAATCGGGCAATCCCACCAAATATGAAGTTGAGTGCCAGACTCTGAACAGCCGTGAAAATGAGCTCCAGGGTAATCAAATCAAAAAGAAGCAAATTTCAATATTCTAGCTAGAACCAAATACCAAGGGTTAGCGCTTTAAAGTTAGTTTCCACAGCAACTACATTAGAAAAAGCAGACTTAGAGGCAGACCATATGCTAGACAATTCAGTAGCATTAAATGAGCAATTAAGATATGAGGGGGGACCAAAGTTAGTACTAAAATTTGCTTATAGAAAAAGGAAACAAGTCCTCTAGCATGAGGGTCAGAAATACATATGCGCTCAAAACGTGATATTTAGGATAGTTGTGAGTTGGAATTGAGATAAGGTTGGAAAAAAATTGTCATTTTCAAATATTGGAACAGTTCCGATTGAGGAAGTCCAAATTTATCACACAAAGTAGCAAAAGAATTTATGGAGGAGGCAGATACCAGATTAAATAAATGGGATAAATTAGCTGTATTCCTTGCTTTGAAAGAATTAGGAGCAGGGGCGTAACTAGAAATAGCAGGGCCCCATAGCAAAATGTTGTATGGGGCCCCCCTGCAAACAGCCCCCCCCCCACAGCTGCCCTAGTGTCAATGCAGCATGACCTGTGCCACATATAGCATGACCTGTGCACAATGCAGCATGACCTGTGCACAATGCAGCGTGACCTGTGCCCAATGCAGGGTGACCTGTGCCCAATGCAGCGTGACCTGTGCCCCATACAGCGTGACCTGTGCCCAATACAGCATTGCCTGTGCCCAATACAGCCTGGTCTGCCTGTGCCCCATACAGCCTCACCTGTGCAGAGGAAGAGGCAAGCCACCCGGATCAGCAGAGAGCGGGATTGCTCGCTGTAATAGCTTTCATTTGAATTTCCCGTCTTCCCGGGGCTCATCGTCACATAGCCCCACCTCTTGGCCTGACGCCTTTGATGACGTCACACGTCCCGCACATTGTATTGGCGTTCTGTCTATCGAAGGCGCCGTCCAAGAGGCGGAGCTATGTGATGTGAGCCCCGGAAACACTGAAGGTTCTAATGAAAGCTATTACATCGGGCAATTCAGCTCTCTGCTGATACGGACAGCTTGCCTCTTCCTCTCCTCTCTCTTCCCCTGGCTGGGAGAAGGCGGTGCTCTCATCCTCACCAGGCCACACTCGGCTGCGGGCCCCATAGCACCCGCATGGGTCGCTATGGTGGTAGTTCCGCCCCTGATTAGGAGCGATCCAGGCAGGGTAAAAAGTGGGGTTTTTAACAAAAGAAAGCAGCAGTAAATGAGGTGATTGAAGGCCAAGAGAAGTTTTAAATCTGTCCCAGATGGATAAAGAATGTTTTGTGATAGGATTGGGAATAAAAGTACGTTCAGTTGGCACATGAGTGGGGCTCAGAAAATGGCCGCTGGAGCCGGGAGCTCCTCACCATCCCAGCACAGCGGCACCCACAGCACCCTCCATGGCCACCCGGGAATGGCAAAGTCGGTAGCTACAGCACCCCCAGGCACTCGGGAATCCCCCACATATGCCCAGACCCTTAGCCAGGAGAGACCTTCGGCCACAATTCGGCAGCAGCCCGCACCTCAGAGAATCAAAGGTGGCAGCTGCGGCTCAGTCACAAGCTGCCATCACAAATCCCATCCAGGATCACAGGCACACAATTTTGCCTGCAACGCTACAATACTCTCTGGTGACATATGTGAGTACACTGCAAGACATGACCCCCTCCCCAGCCACCACAGAGTCCCTGATCAGCCGCACCATAGAGGACTATGCATTATCCCCTATGAGGCCTAACACAGCCTCCAACTATGGCATCCCATACACTGAACACAAGCCCAAAGTCTCTGATGTCCCGGCTGATGAGCTTTACCAAAGGCTGTCAGAGCTACTAGAGAGGGGCTTAGCTCACACAGCATCCAAAATTACAAGTGATTTGAAATCCGACTTCCAGAACCTGGGAGCCAGGATGGAAACAATTGAGAGCAAGCTTGACAAGACTGTCGCAGCTACAAACCAAAACTCTGCTCAAATCCAGACAATACAGGACCAATTAGATGTCGCCCTATCCAGAATAGATGAATTAGAGAACAGGTCCAGGAGGTATAATATCAGAATCCCAGGCCTCCCAGAAACCGTCACTAATGTTACGGTAGCAGCGCAGGAGGTAATCAAGAACCTGATCCCAAATATTTCTCAAAATCGCCTGGAGCTGGACAGAGCGCATAGAGCCCTGGGTCCTCCTAGGAAAGATGGCACACCAAGAGACATCATAGCCAAACCTCACTACCACGCAGTGAAAGATGAAGTCATGAAGCAGTCTCGCTCCATGAGCCAGTTGCAATATCAGGGCCATCCTATCCAGATCTATGCGGACCTGTCTGCATCCACAATGCAGAGCAGAAGAACCCTGAAATCTTTGATGTCCTTTTGAGTCAAGACCAACAGTAAATATAAATGGGCCTTTACCCTTTGCAGTGAAGTTCTCCACCAATGGGAAGAATATCTCCTTTTCCAATTTTGCAGAAGGTGAAAAGCTCCTTCTCCAGCTGCATCTGATCTCCCAGGAAGCTGAAATGGACACATCTAACTTCACACCCGGAGCAGCCAAAAGACCCACTCCCACTAGCCCCCAATCCCCACTCTGGAACAAGAAGATGAACAAGAAGGCTAAAGACAACGGTCCTCCCTGACTGATCGCTAAATACCGTATTTATCAGCGTATAACACGCACTTTTTTCCCCTTAAAATCAGGGGAAAGTCGCAGGTGCGTGTTATACGCCGATCCCCTGCGATCCCGAGCTGTCACAACTTCAAAATCGCAGACTGCGATTTGAAAATGGCGCCGCCGGCGCCGAAATACACAGAGCCGGTCCTCGGCTCTTTCCGGCGGCTCTCGTTCACTTTCGGCTCCACTCGTAGTCCCGAGCGGAGCTATCCGAACCTACTCGGCTAGGTTCGGATAGCTCCGCTCGGGACTACGAGTGGAGCCGAAAGTGAACGAGAGCCGCCGGAAAGAGCCGAGGATCGGCTCTGTGTATTTCGGCGCCGGCGGCGCCATTTTCAAATCGCGGTCGGCGATTTTGAAGCCCAGGATGGCAGGGACAGGGGATTGAAGGCTGCACTGGGGCAAGGCTGCACTGGGGAAGGCTGCACTGGGGAAGGCTGCACTGACAAGGCTGCACTGGGGAAGGCTGCACTGGGAAAGGCTGCACTGACAAGGCTGCACTGGGGAAGGCTGCACTGGTGAAGGCTGCACTGGGGAAGGCTGCACTGACAAGGCTGCACTGACAAGGCTGCACTGGGGAAGGCTGCACTGACAAGGCTGCACTGACATGGCTGCACTGGGGCAAGGCTGCACTGAGAAGGCTGCAATGATGGGCATTTAAATGTAAGTTTTTTTCCCTTCAACTTCCCTCCTAAAAGTTTTTTTTTCCTTAAAATTCCCTCCTAAATTGGGGTGCGTGTTATACACCGGTGCGTGTTATACGCCAATAAATACGGTACTCCACTATGCTTTTACCATACACCCTAGAATAGGGTGTCGGTTTCTGGTTCCCACTAAACCAAATGTTTAGAAAGGGCGGACTCCAACCTTGTTACCCAGCCTCCCGTAAAATTTCTCCAAAGTTTTTCCTGCTTTATCTTCAAAAGTGATCCCGACCGCCCTGGAGATCCAACTACAGACGTCGTGAGTGATCCTCAACCCACTACTCCTGAGAAACTCTCCTACCAAAAAGGACAATCTCGGATTTGATTTTTCCTCAGGGACTCTAAGTAACTGTTCAATTTTTGACTCTTCCCCCTCCCGGGTGGGATTCCTCACTTTTTTTTTCTCCCCTGTTTGGGGGATCCCCACCCGTGTAAGGGTATCCAAGAAGTGATGCGGAGGGTCCTACTCCATCCCAATCCCCTCTGGGGGGGGGAGGGTGTGGCCATCCAAGTCGCTCTCGACCTCTCCTCACCCCTTCCAGAAGGTCATGGTTACACACTTCTAATGCTTTACCAGGGCGCCCTTGATTGGGGTGGTCTGTATGCTCCTTCACCTAACCCTCAGATACCAGTTGGCCTCTGGGGGCTAGGTTGTCTGATCCTATTCTGGACAGACCCTTATTATTTTACCATTTGGAGGATCTCAGGGGGTCTCTACCCCCTGAAATCCAGCCTACTCATGCTAGGAGAATCTATTCCTCTCACTCTATCCCCTACTACTCTCTACTTGCTCCTTTCACTATCCTCTCCTATCTCGAGTCTGATCCGTCCATTTCTTGCATACCATCTAGGTACCCTTCCAACTACCCGAACTGGGATGCAAGTAGAACCGACCAGAAATTCCATGAAAGGAGGTCAGAGGAAGACGACTAAGGGTGAGTGATGATGGACACAGCTACTTTAAACCCCCTGAGCTCCATGGCTGACCCTACAGTAAGATTTCTTAAAATAGCCTCCCACAATGTCCAGGGCCTAAACTCCCCTCTCAAACAAAGGAAAGTCTTTGACAGCTACAAATCCCTGAATCTGGACATTATTATGCTGCAAGAAACTAATTTTCCTATACGGTACAGCCCTAATTTCCTCCATTCCCATTACCCACAGTTCCATCTAGCTAACGCAGAAACCAAAACTAAAAGGAGTGGCAATACTCTTCTTTAAATCCTGCAAATTTGACAGCATCTTTACCTTTAAAGACCAAGAAGGCAGGTTTTTTCTAGTGAAGGGCACAATAGAGGGGCACCTGTACTCCCTAGTTTCCTACTATTCCCCCAACAGAGGACAGGATAAATTCTTTCAACACCTAATAGACTCCCTGAACCCCCTATTGGAAGGCACGGTAATTTGGGGGGGTGATTCAAATGTAGCCTCTGACCAGGAGTTAGACAAAACCAAACCTCCCAAAGCCCAATTGACCCGACCTACTAAAATGAGTCATAAAATAGCAAAACTTCTCCATAATCAGGGACTAGCAGACGTGTGGCGGGAAATGAACCCTCAAAACAGGATTTTACCCACTACTCCTACCCACACAACACGTATTCTAGAATTGATCACATCTTGATCCCAGCGCTCCTTCTCCCCTCAGTCCAACACGCGCAAATCAGAGATATGGCTCTAACGGATCACTCTATAGTGATCATGTCTATCCATTCTGCCTCCCACAATACAAAGAGGGAACACTGGCAATTGAACAAATTCATTCTCTCAGACCCTATTAGAGTCACAGAAATAAACCCTGCACTTCAGGAATACTTCAAACTAAATAATGTGGAAAATATTTTGGCTGAAACTCTGGGCAGGCCAAAAGGCCTTCATTAGGGGAAAGATAATTCAGATAGCATCTCAGTGCAAATGCGAAAGGAAGGCTGATATTGAGCGATTAGAGAAGGCTTATGTAACCCTGAAGACACAGCACAAATGAAACCCTTCAGGTGCCCAAATAGCCCTACTAGATAAAGCCAGACTGGAACTTAATTTGGCCCTGACGACTAAAGCGGAGAAAGCTAAAGTGGTACCAAAAGCTGGAGTGGTACCAAATTCTATACACAGAAAGATAGGATAGGCCCGCTACTAGCTACCAAATTATCTCCCTGAGTAAAGATCCACACCATACCCAAGATTCGAACCGCTGGTCAGGAACCTACCTCCAAGCCCAACAAGATATTGGGTGCATTCCATGATTACTACTCTAAAACTTTACAGCCCCTCAAACCAGCCAAGCAGGCAATCTACAACTAGATTCCTAGATAATCTCCCCATTCCTAACCTCTCGGACGAACACAAGAACCTCATGGAAGCTGCTCCTGGCCCTGATGGCCTATCCGTCCCCTACTATAAAGCCTTTGGGGATACCCTAGCTCCTTACATGACAAAATTCTTTAACTCCAAAACACAGGGTGGCCCCTTAGGTGTCCAACTCAACACAGCTTACATTACCGTCATACCCAAATCAGACACGAACCCGGAGGCAGTCAACAACTACCAACCGATTTCCTTAATCAACAGTGATCTAAAAATACTAACAAAAATATTAGCCAACCGCCTCACCTCCTTTATTAACTTATACATTCATAAGGACCAAGTAGGCTTCATAACTGGTAGACAAGGCACCGACCAAGTACGTCCAGCAATAGACATTGTGTCGATTCTACAAACTGGCTGGGATGGGGGCCCCAAACAACAGGGTCTACTCCTAGCTCTTGACTTACAGAAAGCCTTCGACTCAGTGTTTTGGTCTTACATATTCTCCCTCATAAAGCGCTGGGGCTTTGGTCAACGCTTCATGGGCCTCTTGCATGCCCTCTACTCCCATCCCAAAGCACAAATTTGTATACAAGTCTACTACTCTCGCCCAATAGACATTGCTAGAGGAACCAGACAGGGATGCCCTCTCTCCCCAATCATATTTGCCATTGCCATTGAATTCCTAGCAATCGCAATACATCAAAATCCCAATATTAAAGGGGTAAAATGTAACTAAATTCACAAATGCGGCCCTTTTGTCGATGACATCTTCCTATTTCTAACCTCCCCTGTAACCTCACTTCCTAATCTTTGCAAGGTCCTATCAGAATTTGACCAAATCTCTGGTCTCCAGATCAATTACTCCAAGTCACATGTACTCAACGTCTCTCTACCATCAACGACAGTCTCCCTACTCCAGCAATCATTTAGGTTCTCCTGGAGTGATTCCGCTATTAAATATTTAGGCATAACCTTAACAGCCCGCACTAAAACCCTGTACTCCCACAATTACCCGCCCTACTATCGAAAACTAGAAGCGGACCTCCAGAAGTGGGCCAAACATGAACTCTCCTGGCTAGGAAGAATAAACTTCATCAAGATGACCTTACTGCCTAAAATACTGTATCTTTTTTTGCTCCCTCCCCATCCCCATCAGGAAAGACCACCTATTGTCGCTCCAAAGCAAGATTATCCAATTTACATGGGGAACACAGGCTTTAGGATCACACAATGTACCCTATACCTACACAGACGAAAGGGAGCCCAAGACTACCGAACTTACACAAATACTACTTGGCAGCGAGACTGGGCCAACTCTCAACTGTTTACTCCAGATTCGAAAAACCGGACTGGGTCCGTATGGAGGGACAAGCTGTCCCTAATTTTACCCTGGACTTCTTGCTCAGGTGCCCCCAGAAAAGCAGACCCCCAATTCTATTGCCAGATCTATCCTATTCTTGTTCCCTTTGGGACTCCCTCAGAAACCGTTCTGACCTGGTGTCTCAAACCCACCCGCTGGCCCACATGTTCCACAATCCTGATTTCCCACCCGGAATGAATATTAGATCCTTCAAGTGGTGTCTAGACAAAGGGCTGTACCGTATAGGACACTTTTTCACCTCCAAGGGCCCCCTCACACTTAGGCACTGCATCAATAAACTCGAACTCCCGGATTCAGAGAGGTTCAAATTTGGACAGATTTCACAGCCATGGAGCAAAAGGGGAATATCTGTACTCTATTCGTCACTCTCTCTTCCAACAGCTAAATCTTCCTACATGACTTCATGGGAGGCTGACCTTCAGTTTGAGTGGGACCTGGAGGTCTGGCAAATGGCCTGCACCAAAGCCTTTAAAGGGATTCTTAACACCTCCATAGTGGAAGCAAGTTTAAAGGTTCTAACTAGATGGTACTTAAACCCCACTAAACTCGCAGCTATATATCCGACAGCAGATCCTCAATGTTTCATGGGCTGCCAACTCTAGGGCACAATGATGCATATCTGGTTGGAATGCTCCAAAATTCGATCATTCTGAAAAAAGATTTTTAATCTCATTCACAAGGTTACGGTGCGTGGTCCCCAGGTCCCCCTTGGTCTCCCTGCTCAACGCCCATACTCCACAGACACCCAAATCCAAACAAAAGCTAATCCACTTTATCCTTCTCGGAGCCAAAATGATGGTAGCGAGGGCTTGAAAACAACCCTACTAATCCCTAGCAGCAGCTAGACGCAAGATCTCCTGGATAATGTCACAAGAAAAATTGGCAAGCGTCCTCACGGACACAACCCAAAAATTCGAAAGTATCTGGGAACCATGGGCCTCATTTCTAGGTATCTCGTTTACTACTGGAATTATCCCTCTCTAACTTTGACTCTCTAACTAGGAGCAGGCTCTTCCTCTCCCTTCCTCTTCTTCTATGCTTTCTCACCCTTTCTTTTCTTTACTGTGCTCACCTTTCTCTAAATGATTGATTTGAGGAGAAGCAATAACTGGAACTAATAAACCAATCCTATAGACACACTATCATTCACAGATAAAGACCCCTATACAGGGGAAACTTTGAGAGTAGAGGCCTACAGTGAAAGCTTTCTGTTATGGGGTGGGGCGGAGGTGGTGGGAGGGGCCTTCCCCTGGCACAATATGAGCCCAGACAGGGTGTCGGGGGTAGAGACATCCCCTCCCCCTTCGGCTGCTGTTTCCCCCCTGTCCCCGGAACAAAACAGAGAAAACTGTGGAGTTTCCTACACTGATTAAACCTGATTTGATTTGAGTATTACCCCCAGGGGCTCGCCTAGGTTTCATTGCTACTAACCATCTCCTCTGCATTTTCATTATTGTTTCAGTTATTGTATTATACGTTGCTTTTAAGCAATGTGTTGATCTTTCTTTGTTATGCAAAATAAAAACTTTTAAAAGTAAAAGTACGATCAGTTGGTCTTAACCATAACATGTTAGATAAAAACAATAATAAGGGCAGATATAATCAACAATTAGCACCACATCCCATACAATATGACAAATAGAAAGGAAAGGGGGGAAAAAGAGTTGAAAACAACCCTGGGACTTTTAAGGTGCTTATATTTCAAGGTGGATAGAGTAGGAAAACATGTACAACTTATCCATAAAAAATATTATGTTTATTTGTACAATTTAAATAAATTACATAACAAATGTTTTCTTAAAACAATGTGTATATCTCAATATCCACATCTAGTGATGGGTAGACAGTAGAGAAGGTACCACTTGATTAAATACCACTCAACATGTTTCACTCATTTGGAGCTTCCTCAGGAGTTTTGGCACAGATTGTGGTATACAGGCTGCCACAGTTTGAAGGCAAATTATATTTGATAAAAATTGCCGATGAATAACATCAGCGATACAGAAACATCCAATGGGTCTCTCACATCAAAGGTTCCTGTCTTTAATGGCCACAGAAGGACATAGAATTTATGTATCCTTTAATAGAATCAAAACTCTTTTGCTGGAGGTAGAAACACCTCACTGCAAGTTTGGAGAGCAGTAATGAGTCAGTATGCTAAGGAAGTCCGTAGCCAGCAATCAAGGGGTCATGAATAGTTTCCCCAAAGGTGGATATATAAGGGTGCAACTACTAAGATGATTCAGACAGGCTGTCATGTACCAGATAAGACCAGAACTGTGTGGACTGCAACAGAGGAAACCCAGATGTGTATAAGTGAAAGTGTAAATGATTTAATAAAGATAAATGAATAAACGTAACACAATCACCTCCAATATCACTCAGTGCACCACAACCAATACAAAACAGAACCCCACAAATAATAATAATAACAGAACAATTATATACAAATAAGGGAAATACCGAGATCATAAACAGAGCCAGGCCAGGGTCGTCAACGGGAGATTAGCAGCTGGGGAAGGGAAACAAACAGGACAAGAGAGGATGGATGGCTCACAGGAGGGACGGGTCAGATACAAAGCTCAAGGTCCAGAGCAAGGAAACAGACAGGGAACAGGAACAACAGGCTCCAGGAATCAGGTCTCAGGTACAGGAATCAGGTAAACAGATTGCAGGCTGCAGGTCAGGGCTCAAGGAAAATACCAGGGCAAGATGAGTGTGCACTTGCCGGGTATTTATACTGCAGCTGCTAATTAAGGTCAGGTGACACCTCTCTGCAGAGGGGAATACCTGCTCCATACTGCCAGGATTCCTTCGCTGCTGGATGCCAATACTGTTGCCCAAAGATGACAGAATACCAGCAGGAAAAAGCTCTTCTGACCGCTCCAAACTGCCAGGAGACACCTGCTGGTGGACCTCAGTACTGCACGCCAAATGATCGATATTACCAGCGGAGGGAACCTTTCCTGACACAGGCATAGAGTGGGAGAGAGACAACCTCTCCCCTAGGTGGAGAGCCTATATATCCACCTTTAGGGAAACTATTTGTGACCCCTTGATTGCTGGCTACGAACTTCCATAGCATACTGACTCATTCCTGCTCTCCAAACTTGCAGTGAGGTGTTTCTACCTCCAGCAAAAGAGTTTTGATTCTATTAAAGGATACATAAATTCTATGTCCTTCTGTGGCCATTAAAGGGAACCTTTGATGTGAGAGACCCATTTGATGTTTCTGTATCGCTGATGTTATTCATCTGCAATTTTTATCAAATATAATTTGCCTTCAAACTGTGGCAGCCTGTATACCACAATCTATGCCAAAACTCCAGAGGAAGCTCCAAATGAGCGAAACATGTTGAGTGGTATTTAATCAAGTGGTATCTTCTCTACTGTCTGCCCATCACTAGATGTGGATATTGAGATTTACACATTGTTTTAAGAAAAACCTTGTTATGTAATTTATTTTAATTGTAACAAATAAATATAAAACTTTTATGGATAAGTTGTACATGTTTTCCTACTCTATCCACCTTGAAATATAAGCACCCTAAAAGTCCCAGGGTTGTTTTCGACCCTTTTTCCCCCTTTCCTCTCTATATAACATGTTCAATACTGAAATAGGGTCACAGTCAATAGATTAAATTCTTATCCATGAAGGAATTTCTTTGATTGCATGATATTTTGGTTAATGTGCAAGGTGTGCAGTATGGTAGTAAGCTAAAATATTTGGGAGACCTAAACCTCTGCAGCATTGTGGGAGAAAAAGAGTGGATTTCGAGGTTCAAGTTTTCATTTTACCCCAGATAAAGGAGATAATTCTGTGCTGTATAAGCTGTAAAAAATGAGATGGAACTGGGATGGGCAACACTCTAAATAGAAATAAAAGCTTGGGCAATATAGTCATCTTAATTACATTAATTTTGCCTGTCCAGGATAGAGGGATAGATTACCATTGTGATAATTCAGTAACCTGCTTTAGTAATTGAGGAAAGTTAGCTGAGTATAAGTCAGATATCTTAGGAGTGAGTTGTATTCCTAGGTATGGATGTCTATGAGGTGTCCAAGAGAAGAGAAGTGAATCTTTAGCAAGCTAAAAGTCTGAAGGAGGCAAGGAAATGT
This sequence comes from Lithobates clamitans, assembly GCA_037952925.1. Taxonomy (NCBI): domain Eukaryota; kingdom Metazoa; phylum Chordata; class Amphibia; order Anura; family Ranidae; genus Lithobates; species Lithobates clamitans. The sequence goes on from JBBGZY010000901.1 coordinate 1,351,066, forward strand.
TGAGTGCAGTCAATTTCTTTATAGTTAACTGTTAAACCCGAAATGTGTGCAATATGGTTTAGGACAGAGAGGAGATTAGGTGCTGTGGTATGGGGAGATAACATGAAGAGTAACATGTCATCTGCAAAAAGATATACTCTATGATGACATCCAGCTAATTCAATACCTTTTATGTTTGGTTCAGATCTAATTAAATGGGCCAAGGGTTCAACAAGGAGTGAAAATAGGAGAGAGGACATCCTTGATAGATGTCTCTTCCAATAGGGACAGGGTCTGATTTAAAACAAGCAAATTTGATAAATACATTCGGCTTGTCGTATAAGGATGCAATCCACTTTAAAAGGTGCGGTCCAAACCCCCATTTTTGAGGAATATGTTGTAAGTATGGCCATGAGACAGTGTCAAATGCTTTTCTTGTGTTGAGCGATAAAAAACACGCAGGTAGACATCTGGATTTAGCAACATGAGAGAGTAAAGAAGCTCTAAGAATATTATAACTTGCTTGGCGAAAGGGGATAAACCCAACTTGATCTCAATGAACAAGTTTGCCCATTACTTGATTCAAGCGGGTTGCAAGTATTTTAGCTAAAAGTTTAATGTCAATATTAAGTAGCAAAAAAGGACGGTAAATTGTCCAAGAGGTTGTATCAGATTTAGATTTGGGAAGCATGGAAATTATGGCTATTAAGGATTTTGAACCAGACCACTCCCCTATAACACTAAATTTGTCCTTTGGGACTAAGCAGGGAAACACCCTATGGAAGGTGAACCCATATTGGCTGTCATTATTTCCTTCACCGGAAGAAATGATGGTGGAATTAATTATTAATCAGAATATAAATAGAAATTTGGCCACTCTTAATATATTGGGATGCAATGAAAGCGTATCTTCGAGGTACCCTTATTGCACAAATCTCAAAATTTAAGAAACAATCTAGGCAATGGGAAAAGACTCTAGCTGATGATATGATGAGGGCTGAACGTCTATTTATAACTAACCCAAATAAAAAAAAGAATGGCTTCAGAGCCACCTACATTATGCAGCAGTGGCTAAGAAGAAGACAGAAAATAAAAGTTTTTTCCACAACAACCATACTTTGAGGAGGGAGAGGGGACAGGACACCTATTGGCAACTATTGTAAAAGCCCAGCGGGCAGCATCACATATAACTAAAATACAATCATCCTTATATAAGAGGGTTGATACTACCCCAGAGATATTGGGCGTATTTAGGGAATACTATCAGGCATTATATAAGAGCAGGGTATCCTACTCAGAAGAGTCCTTGAATGGATTCTTTGATACTATTGAATTACCAAATATCTCAAAGGATGAAAGGGAGGCTTTGGAGGGCCCATTAACTCTGGATGAACTAAGAAAAGCAGCAGGTAATTTACCTAATAAAGCATCAGGACCAGATGCCCTTCCAGGGGAGATATATTCAAAATATGGGGACACGCTCTTACCTGAACTGCTCAATGTTTTTAACTATGCCATGGAGGTGGGTTCACTTCCCCCATCTATGAATGAAGCAGTAATTATTGTTCTACTGAAACCCGATAAGGACCCAAGACAGGGAACAGGAACAACAGGCTCCAGGAATCAGGTCTTAGGTACAGGAATCAGGTAAACAGATTGCAGGCTGCAGGTCAGGGCTCAAGGAAAATACCAGGGCAAGATGAGTGTGCACTTGCCGGGTATTTATACTGCAGCTGCTAATTAAGGTCAGGTGACACCTCTCTGCAGAGGGGAATACCTGCTCCATACTGCCAGGATTCCTTCGCTGCTGGATGCCAATACTGTTGCCCAAAGATGACAGAATACCAGCAGGAAAAAGCTCTTCTGACCGCTCCAAACTGCCAGGAGACACCTGCTGGTGGACCTCAGTACTGCACGCCAAATGATCGATATTACCAGCGGAGGGAACCTTTCCTGACACAGGCATAGAGTGAGAGAGAGACAACCTCTCCCCTAGGTGGAGAGCCTATATATCCACCTTTAGGGAAACTATTTGTGACCCCTTGATTGCTGGCTACGGACTTCCATAGCATACTGACTCATTCCTGCTCTCCAAACTTGCAGTGAGGTGTTTCTACCTCCAGCAAAAGAGTTTTGATTCTATTAAAGGATACATAAATTCTATGTCCTTCTGTGGCCATTAAAGGGAACCTTTGATGTGAGAGACCCATTTGATGTTTCTGTATCGCTGATGTTATTCATCTGCAATTTTTATCAAATATAATTTGCCTTCAAACTGTGGCAGCCTGTATACCACAATCTATGCCAAAACTCCAGAGGAAGCTCCAAATGAGCGAAACATGTTGAGTGGTATTTAATCAAGTGGTATCTTCTCTACTGTCTGCCCATCACTAGATGTGGATATTGAGATATACACATTGTTTTAAGAAAAACCTTGTTATGTAATTTATTTTAATTGTAACAAATAAATATAATACTTTTATGGATAAGTTGTACATGTTTTCCTACTCTATCCACCTTGAAATATAAGCACCCTAAAAGTTCCAGGGTTGTTTTCGACCCTTTTTCCCCCTTTCCTCTCTATATAACATGTTCAATACTGAAATAGGGTCACAGTCAATAGATTAAATTCTTATCCATGAAGGAATTTCTTTGATTGCATGATATTTTGGTTAATGTGCAAGGTGTGCAGTATGGTAGTAAGCTAAAATATTTGGGAGACCTAAACCTCTGCAGCATTGTGGGAGAAAAAGAGTGGATTTCGAGGTTCAAGTTTTCATTTTACCCCAGATAAAGGAGATAATTCTGTGCTGTATAAGCTGTAAAAAATGAGATGGAACTGGGATGGGCAACACTCTAAATAGAAATAAAAGCTTGGGCAATATAGTCATCTTAATTACATTAATTTTGCCTGTCCAGGATAGAGGGATAGATTACCATTGTGATAATTCAGTAACCTGCTTTAGTAATTGAGGAAAGTTAGCTGAGTATAAGTCAGATATCTTAGGAGTGAGTTGTATTCCTAGGTATGGATGTCTATGAGGTGTCCAAGAGAAGAGAAGTGAATCTTTAGCAAGCTAAAAGTCTGAAGGAGGCAAGGAAATGTTGAGTGCAGTCAATTTCTTTATAGTTAACTGTTAAACCCGAAATGTGTGCAATATGGTTTAGGACAGAGAGGAGATTAGGTGCTGTGGTATGGGGAGATAACATGAAGAGTAACATGTCATCTGCAAAAAGATATACTCTATGATGACATCCAGCTAATTCAATACCTTTTATGTTTGGTTCAGATCTAATTAAATGGGCCAAGGGTTCAACAAGGAGTGAAAATAGGAGAGAGGACATCCTTGATAGATGTCTCTTCCAATAGGGACAGGGTCTGATTTAAAACAAGCAAATTTGATAAATACATTCGGCTTGTCGTATAAGGATGCAATCCACTTTAAAAGGTGCGGTCCAAACCCCCATTTTTGAGGAATATGTTGTAAGTATGGCCATGAGACAGTGTCAAATGCTTTTCTTGTGTTGAGCGATAAAAAACACGCAGGTAGACATCTGGATTTAGCAACATGAGAGAGTAAAGAAGCTCTAAGAATATTATAACTTGCTTGGCGAAAGGGGATAAACCCAACTTGATCTCAATGAACAAGTTTGCCCATTACTTGATTCAAGCGGGTTGCAAGTATTTTAGCTAAAAGTTTAATGTCAATATTAAGTAGCAAAAAAGGACGGTAAATTGTCCAAGAGGTTGTATCAGATTTAGATTTGGGAAGCATGGAAATTATGGCTATTAAGGATTTTGAACCAGACCACTCCCCTATAACACTAAATTTGTCCTTTGGGACTAAGCAGGGAAACACCCTATGGAAGGTGAACCCATATTGGCTGTCATTATTTCCTTCACCGGAAGAAATGATGGTGGAATTAATTATTAATCAGAATATAAATAGAAATTTGGCCACTCTTAATATATTGGGATGCAATGAAAGCGTATCTTCGAGGTACCCTTATTGCACAAATCTCAAAATTTAAGAAACAATCTAGGCAATGGGAAAAGACTCTAGCTGATGATATGATGAGGGCTGAACGTCTATTTATAACTAACCCAAATAAAAAAAAGAATGGCTTCAGAGCCACCTACATTATGCAGCAGTGGCTAAGAAGAAGACAGAAAATAAAAGTTTTTTCCACAACAACCATACTTTGAGGAGGGAGAGGGGACAGGACACCTATTGGCAACTATTGTAAAAGCCCAGCGGGCAGCATCACATATAACTAAAATACAATCATCCTTATATAAGAGGGTTGATACTACCCCAGAGATATTGGGCGTATTTAGGGAATACTATCAGGCATTATATAAGAGCAGGGTATCCTACTCAGAAGAGTCCTTGAATGGATTCTTTGATACTATTGAATTACCAAATATCTCAAAGGATGAAAGGGAGGCTTTGGAGGGCCCATTAACTCTGGATGAACTAAGAAAAGCAGCAGGTAATTTACCTAATAAAGCATCAGGACCAGATGCCCTTCCAGGGGAGATATATTCAAAATATGGGGACACGCTCTTACCTGAACTGCTCAATGTTTTTAACTATGCCATGGAGGTGGGTTCACTTCCCCCATCTATGAATGAAGCAGTAATTATTGTTCTACTGAAACCCGATAAGGACCCAAGACAGGGAACAGGAACAACAGGCTCCAGGAATCAGGTCTTAGGTACAGGAATCAGGTAAACAGATTGCAGGCTGCAGGTCAGGGCTCAAGGAAAATACCAGGGCAAGATGAGTGTGCACTTGCCGGGTATTTATACTGCAGCTGCTAATTAAGGTCAGGTGACACCTCTCTGCAGAGGGGAATACCTGCTCCATACTGCCAGGATTCCTTCGCTGCTGGATGCCAATACTGTTGCCCAAAGATGACAGAATACCAGCAGGAAAAAGCTCTTCTGACCGCTCCAAACTGCCAGGAGACACCTGCTGGTGGACCTCAGTACTGCACGCCAAATGATCGATATTACCAGCGGAGGGAACCTTTCCTGACACAGGCATAGAGTGAGAGAGAGACAACCTCTCCCCTAGGTGGAGAGCCTATATATCCACCTTTAGGGAAACTATTTGTGACCCCTTGATTGCTGGCTACGGACTTCCATAGCATACTGACTCATTCCTGCTCTCCAAACTTGCAGTGAGGTGTTTCTACCTCCAGCAAAAGAGTTTTGATTCTATTAAAGGATACATAAATTCTATGTCCTTCTGTGGCCATTAAAGGGAACCTTTGATGTGAGAGACCCATTTGATGTTTCTGTATCGCTGATGTTATTCATCTGCAATTTTTATCAAATATAATTTGCCTTCAAACTGTGGCAGCCTGTATACCACAATCTATGCCAAAACTCCAGAGGAAGCTCCAAATGAGCGAAACATGTTGAGTGGTATTTAATCAAGTGGTATCTTCTCTACTGTCTGCCCATCACTAGATGTGGATATTGAGATATACACATTGTTTTAAGAAAAACCTTGTTATGTAATTTATTTTAATTGTAACAAATAAATATAATACTTTTATGGATAAGTTGTACATGTTTTCCTACTCTATCCACCTTGAAATATAAGCACCCTAAAAGTTCCAGGGTTGTTTTCGACCCTTTTTCCCCCTTTCCTCTCTATATAACATGTTCAATACTGAAATAGGGTCACAGTCAATAGATTAAATTCTTATCCATGAAGGAATTTCTTTGATTGCATGATATTTTGGTTAATGTGCAAGGTGTGCAGTATGGTAGTAAGCTAAAATATTTGGGAGACCTAAACCTCTGCAGCATTGTGGGAGAAAAAGAGTGGATTTTGAGGTTCAAGTTTTCATTTTACCCCAGATAAAGGAGATAATTCTGTGCTGTATAAGCTGTAAAAAATGAGATGGAACTGGGATGGGCAACACTCTAAATAGAAATAAAAGCTTGGGCAATATAGTCATCTTAATTACATTAATTTTGCCTGTCCAGGATAGAGGGATAGATTACCATTGTGATAATTCAGTAACCTGCTTTAGTAATTGAGGAAAGTTAGCTGAGTATAAGTCAGATATCTTAGGAGTGAGTTGTATTCCTAGGTATGGATGTCTATGAGGTGTCCAAGAGAAGAGAAGTGAATCTTTAGCAAGCTAAAAGTCTGAAGGAGGCAAGGAAATGTTGAGTGCAGTCAATTTCTTTATAGTTAACTGTTAAACCCGAAATGTGTGCAATATGGTTTAGGACAGAGAGGAGATTAGGTGCTGTGGTATGGGGAGATAACATGAAGAGTAACATGTCATCTGCAAAAAGATATACTCTATGATGACATCCAGCTAATTCAATACCTTTTATGTTTGGTTCAGATCTAATTAAATGGGCCAAGGGTTCAACAAGGAGTGAAAATAGGAGAGAGGACATCCTTGATAGATGTCTCTTCCAATAGGGACAGGGTCTGATTTAAAACAAGCATATTTGATAAATACATTCGGCTTGTCGTATAAGGATGCAATCCACTTTAAAAGGTGCGGTCCAAACCCCCATTTTTGAGGAATATGTTGTAAGTATGGCCATGAGACAGTGTCAAATGCTTTTCTTGTGTTGAGCGATAAAAAACACGCAGGTAGACATCTGGATTTAGCAACATGAGAGAGTAAAGAAGCTCTAAGAATATTATAACTTGCTTGGCCAAAGGGGATAAACCCAACTTGATCTCAATGAACAAGTTTGCCCATTACTTGATTCAAGCGGGTTGCAAGTATTTTAGCTAAAAGTTTAATGTCAATATTAAGTAGCAAAAAAGGACGGTAAATTGTCCAAGAGGTTGTATCAGATTTAGATTTGGGAAGCATGGAAATTATGGCTATTAAGGATTTTGAACCAGACCACTCCCCTATAACACTAAATTTGTCCTTTGGGACTAAGCAGGGAAACACCCTATGGAAGGTGAACCCATATTGGCTGTCATTATTTCCTTCACCGGAAGAAATTATGGTGGAATTAATTATTAATCAGAATATAAATAGAAATTTGGCCACTCTTAATATATTGGGATGCAATGAAAGCGTATCTTCGAGGTACCCTTATTGCACAAATCTCAAAATTTAAGAAACAATCTAGGCAATGGGAAAAGACTCTAGCTGATGATATGATGAGGGCTGAACGTCTATTTATAACTAACCCAAATAAAAAAAAAGAATGGCTTCAGAGCCACCTACATTATGCAGCAGTGGCTAAGAAGAAGACAGAAAATAAAAGTTTTTTCCACAACAACCATACTTTGAGGAGGGAGAGGGGACAGGACACCTATTGGCAACTATTGTAAAAGCCCAGCGGGCAGCATCACATATAACTAAAATACAATCATCCTTATATAAGAGGGTTGATACTACCCCAGAGATATTGGGCGTATTTAGGGAATACTATCAGGCATTATATAAGAGCAGGGTATCCTACTCAGAAGAGTCCTTGAATGGATTCTTTGATACTATTGAATTACCAAATATCTCAAAGGATGAAAGGGAGGCTTTGGAGGGCCCATTAACTCTGGATGAACTAAGAAAAGCAGCAGGTAATTTACCTAATAAAGCATCAGGACCAGATGCCCTTCCAGGGGAGATATATTCAAAATATGGGGACACGCTCTTACCTGAACTGCTCAATGTTTTTAACTATGCCATGGAGGTGGATTCACTTCCCCCATCTATGAATGAAGCAGTAATTATTGTTCTACTGAAACCCGATAAGGACCCAAGTAACCCTGATTCACATCGCCCAATATCTTTGCTAACATCAGACATTAAAGAGGAGTTCCACCCAGGGGGGCCATTAAAAAAAAAAAAAATTAAAAGTCAGCAGCTACAAATACTGCAGCTGCTGACTTTTAATTGGACACTCACCTGTCCCTGGGTCCAGCGGTGCGGGGGATCGAAGCCCCGCTCGTCACCCCCCTCCGCTCGTCGGCGCCGGCATTTCAACTGTGGGCGCCGGGCTGTGGCTTCACAGCCTGGCACCCACTGCGCATGCGCGAGCGGCGCCGAGCGCCGTGATTGGCCGCTTAATCACCTGGGACCTGCAATGGGTCCCAGATGATTGACAGGAGGGAGGGAGAAGAGCCGAGCCCTTCCTGTGCCAGGGGGAAGTGATGTCACCAGCCCAGGCAGACGAAGGGGCAGACTACGAGGGACCACCTAGCAACAGGCATTTAGAGGTAAGTAAAAAAAAAAAAAATATCCAAATGTTTTTTTGTTTTTTTTTTTAGAATTATTTAGATAGGTTTGTTTTTTTGGGTGGAACCCCACTTTAAGTTGCTGACAAAGGTATTGGCGACTAGATTATCAATATATATATCCAAATTAATCCATCGTGATCAATCAGGCTTTATCCCCAATAGATCTACAGCTAATAATATTAGACGGTTATTCTTGAATTTACAACTCCCAACAGATAATATGGGAAATAGAGCTATAATGTCACTTGATGCAGCTAAAGCATTTGATAGCATAGAGTGGGTCTTCTTGTGGAATTGCTTAAAACGATATTGGTTTGGTCCTAGATTTATTAAATGGATACAGCTTTTGTATGACTCCCCAAGAGCAAGGGTACAGGTGAACGGATATGTATGGACCCCTTTCTTGTTGACCAGAGGGACGAGGCAAAGGTACCCCTTATTCCCTCTGTTCTTTGCTCTGGCCATTGAACCATTGGCTGAGGCTATTCGTTCATCTGTGGATATTGTGGGATTCTGCAGATCTATAGGTGAAGATAAGATAGCACTCTATGCAGATGACGCTCTTGTGTTTCTGAGAGATATGGGTCCATCCATATTTGCAGTTATATATGGATCCTTCTCAGGATTTAATATTAATTGGAACAAATCTGTAATAATGCTTGTGGACCCTGCGTGTATGGGACATCTGCTCCAGACTCAGCGGATGGCCCTGGTTACATCATTTAAATATTTGGGAGTGGTAATTACACCGAATGTTATAGATTATACAGATAGGCATATACTCCCTCTTATTGTTAAATTCAGACAACAGAGTATATTTTTTATACATGGACTTATTGGATTGAGTTGTTTGCATACCTAATATTAGTATTTGTAAATTTTGGCTTATTCTCAACCTCATCCTTAATTTTTCTTTCTTTCACATTTTTTTATATATATTTGGCACTTGCACTTTAATTATTGATAACTATTTGTTGTTGATATTGCACAAAGACCCTTTACACAGGCTATTATATTGTGGTGAAGTTTGGGCACATATATATATATTGTCAGCGCGAAGAAAAACACCCGCAAGGAGTTCACATAATCTTAGTATGTTCTATTCCTTATATGTTAAGTCACTCCAAGAGGTACAAGTTTTGTTTGGTTTCTGTCTCTGTTTGTTGTTTTTTGATGTTCTACTTTATGATATGATATGGACTAATTTGTTATATTTGTTTATATGTGTTTGCAACAAAAAATAAAAAAAGTATTTGATTGAAAAAAAAAAGGATTTTGAACAAAAACAGTGTCCCCTCAACAATGTATTGAAGGCCTCAGGATAGGAGATAATATATCAGAAAAAGTATTGTAGTAGGAAGCAGAAAATCTATCTGGGCTGGGATGTTTATTAAGTTTTAAAGCCTTAATAGCCCCAATGACTTCTCTTGCAGAGACGGGACACGAGTCGTTCACGGTGGGTTTGTGAGAGTGTTGGAAGGGTAATTTGTAAAAAATGGGAATCAGCAGCAGCATGGTCAAAAGTATGGTTGGATGAATATAATTTAGCAAGATTTGAGCGCAATGTGTGTAAAACTTTGACAGGGCTACTTGTGTATGAATCACGGTTTAGTCTGAGTTGCACAGATGTGGCAGGTTTTTGCAGTGAGTGTAAGGTTCGAACTAATAGGGTATCTGCTATGTTTGTTTTTAGGTAATAAAGGTGTTGTGATTTATGTATTAATTTATCTGCAGAGTCAGTGAGAAACACGTTGAATTCTAAATGGGCTCTATCAAGCTTAGCTTTAGGAGAAGGGGGGGAGAATTTTGCAATGCATCATGACACAGGTTGAAGTCATTTTCTACTTTTTGGTGAAGGAGCTTACGCTCGCATTTGAGATATGATGCTTGCCGGATAAGCGTACCTTGAATTACAAGTTTATGGGCTTCTCAAAGAGTGAGAGAAGAAATATCTGCAGAAGTTTTATTAATGAGATAGTCATTGAGAGCATGTTTAATATTTAGATAATGGGACGGGTGAGTTAGAATGGAATCATTAATGCACCAAGACGAATCCTGGGACCTCGGGATAGGGGAGGAGATGGTAGTACAAACTGCACTATGATCGGACCAAGTAAAGGGCGTAATAACTGATTATAGGAAAGTCTCGTACACATGATCAGATTTTCCAATGGGAATTGTGTGATGACAGGGCAATCGCCTTGTTTACATAGGCAGTTCTCCATTCTGCCTCTCCTCACCACATTACATTGTAGCAAAGTGTAATTTCTTCAGTGTTACATGAAAAGATATAATAAAACATTTACAAAAATGTGAGGGGTGTGACTTTTGTGAGATACTGTGTGTGTATATAAATTATATATATATATATATATATATATATATACACACACACACATACATACACTAATTAATTATGAGTTTAATAATTTAGTATTAAAAAAATGTATTGACTGCACAAACAAGTACATATGATATGTCAAAAGATAAAATTGACATACATGAATGAATTGTAGTTTAAGACCATTAACCTCTAAGGCTGTAATCATACCCTTCTGAGCATTTTTTTTACATGCATTATCAGCAATCATGCATTTTCATGCATAGCCCTTATCATAAATATAGGCCCTAAAACGCATGTCAATGCACCAAAAAATGGACAACACATTGTATAGCTGTGTACAAGCACCATATAAAACAATAGTCAAATGTGTTGCTTGTGTTAAGGCACATATGAATGCATGAATGAATGAGCCCTTAAAGTCACATCAGTAAAATTTACAACTCTCAAAAGTGATTCAGGATCTCAGTTACAGATTTAATACCATAAATGGTAAATGCTTATTTACTATTCTTTAACCACTAACCGACCAGCTCATGCAGATATACTGCTGCAGGTTGGCTTTCCTGCGTGAATCGACGTACCTGTATGTCGCTCTGTGCAGAGAGGATAGCAGACACGCGTGTCCCGCGGGAGCGTGTCCACAGGTCCCGCGGACTCGATATCTGCCGGTGACCTGCGATTGTGGTGAGGAGAGGCAGAACAGGGAACTGCCTATGTAAACAAGGCGATTCCCTGTTCTGCCTAGTGACATGACAGAGATCTACTGTTCCCAGTGATCGAGAACAGTGATCTCAGTCATGTCCCTGGTAGCCTATCCCCCCTACAGTTAGAACACACTGAGGGAACACCCTTAACTCCTTGAGCACCCCCTATTGTTAAACCCTTCCCTGCCAGTGTCATTTTTACATTGATCAGTGCATCTTTATAGCACTGATCAATGTAATAATGTCATTGGTCCCCAAAAAGTGAACTTTGGGGTCAGATTTGTCCGCCGCAATATTGCAGTCCCGCTAAAAATCTCAGATCGCCGCCATTACCAGTAAAAACAATAAAAAAAAATAAAAGTCCCTAAATCTTTTCCGTAGTTTGTAGACACAATAACTGTTGCGCAAACTAATCAATATATGCCTAATGTGATTTTTTTTTTAATGTAACAATTTCAAAATTGTTGGTCTTTTTTTGTTTATAGCGCAAAAAATAAAAACCGCAGAGGTGATCAAATGCCACCAAGAGAAAGCTCTATCTGTGGGTAAAAAAGGACATCAATTTTGTTTGGGTACAGTGTCGCACAACCAAGCAATTGTCAGTTAAAGCGACGCAGTGCTGTATTGCAAAAAATGGCCTGGTCATTAAGGGAGCAAATCCTTCCGGGGCTGAAGTGGTCAATAGCAGCCATTCCTATTTTTCTAACACATTCTTTTGGAAAAGTTTATTGAAGTATTTCAATACCAGGTATGCAATTTTATGCCCAAAAAAGCCTGTTACATGTTTTCAACAGTATTTTACTTCTGTTTGATTTGTGGGAGGGTGCTTTGCATGCTTAATGCAACAGTACTAGGAATCCTACCATTAACTAAATGTCAGCCTTTGTAAAAATGTGTGCATACATTAAAGTGGAATTTAAGTCAGAAAATCTGATTCTGACAGATTTTCCTGCTGGCCCCTTTTGCATGCATGTGAAACCATCAAAATAAGTACCTATACTGTTTAAAATGCAGCAGTTCACTTTTCTGTTCCATGCAGCCTGAATTGTCTTCTATCTTGATTGTCTTAGCCATTGTGCAAAGAATCAGAGCAGTGTGTGAGTCACTAGAGGTAAATCTGTTGACAGCATATGATATGCTGCTGAGGGGTTGGAGAAAACTACAGGAATAAGACAACCCGTGCCAAGTAAGGAGAGATTAGGGAGAGAGAAATGAAAAGCAAGAGAGGTGGCAGGACACACTCTGCTGCTGAAAAGACATAAAAACAGTAGTTCTCAGTAAGAAAGTGACTGCTGTAGGCTCCAGCAAAATGGCAGCCTCAGGCAAGAATAAACAGGAACAATGCTGGAGGCAATTTACAGCGTGGCCTAATTTTGCTAGCATAATTATGTATGTTCCTTGCTAAAAAAAAAAAAAAACATCCACAATAGCAATTTATGGCAGTTCTGATCTTTGAATGCTCATATCTTAATCTCTTTCTTATTTATACTTTAGATGGAGATATTTTTTGTTTTCCTTTGCTTCGCCTCAGGAAAAAAAAAATTGAAATGAGGCTAGAATAACTTCCAGTCAAGCTTGTCACTACAGGCCTATTGCAGAACTCATAGAAGGCCTCTAAAAGGAACAGCGTAGGCATGGAAGTGTAAAAAAAAGTATTTTGTGATACCTCAGCTAAATCAGATTTTCTTTTCCTTTTATACTTTATATATATACTAGGGAAGAGTTGAAAACTCTCTTGGGTTTTACTTGACAGATTTCTATTCACTTCCTTTGTGGCGAAAGTCAGGGAAAGTAAAATAGACATTTTCTTTAACTTTCTATGTGATCATAGAAACAGGAAATTAAGAAAATTCATAAAAAAATAGCAATAAAAGTGACTGAGGTGCTTACCTTTTACTATATCAAAAACTAATCAAAAGCCCACTTACACCCAGATAATGAAAACCAGCATAATTACCCTATCTACTATTGATGTCCTGCTTGCAAGTTCTGCCAATTAGCTATACTAAGTCAGCTTTTGAGAGTTACATTTTTTTTTTTTTTTAAGAATTCATAGTCTCTCCCAAAGTTTTCCCAAAGTAGGTTTCTCTCACACATTATAGTCTGGCCTTAGACACTTATTGAACAGCAGTGGGTTTTTGAGGTCTGGGGATTCTGAGCAGCACCAAGCAGTGGTAGGGTCACAATCAGGCGTCAGGCTTGAAAACCAGTTGCTATAGCAGTTGCGGGGCTACCACGGACCAGCAGGATAGGTATACAAGCAGTCACCCTGGCAGATGATGCAGGCCCACCTGAGGTGTGGAGTCTAAGTACTAACCAGTGTTTATCAGTGCTCCCAATGGTGGAGATGGATTTAGCGGAGTGTTATTACCAGGTTGCTGTCCTCAGGATCGCCCCATCAGGAGGTGAGCAAGCTGGGGTCCAGTGGCGGATAAGTGGATAATGAGTGGTAGCAAAATATGGACAGTAGCAGGGAAGACAAGAGCGAGATACTGGTTGAGAAAGCACAATAATCTGGCAAAGAGGAAGTGCAGAGACATGGCTTATATCAGGAAGTTCATGGGAGGAACAAGGAGTTCAAAGTTCAGAAGAAGTCAAGGCACAAGGCAGGGTTGTCTAATGGATCAGACAAGTTGCTCTCCAGCATGTCAGGTAGCTCAGTGACAAGAGTCATTGCCAGACACAGCTGAAGTCCCAGGTTCAAGTCCCAAACAGGTTATCTAAGCATGCAAACGCCAGGAAGGCTTTCTGATTTGGCAACATATCCTCCCATGCTATGGAATATGGCCTGGTATTTGGTTCAGGAGGTAGCTGCATGCTCCCCCCCCCCCCCCATTTTCTGGCCTGCTAGGTTGCATGCTTAGATAAGGGTCTAGTATGGATCCATACTAAAGGGCCAGTTATAAAATTTGGGGGGTGATCCCACACCATTTTCTTGATTCAGGAATCCCTGGCTAACAGCTGAATGTGCTGAATGGAGATGAGCCACTGGTTGTTAGGATGTTAGGACACTGGCAGGTACCAACTCCCTAACAACCAGTAGCACTGAGCTGGGAGCTGTCAAATTTATCAGTGGTAATAATACCACTGCTAAATGTTTCATTTCACACTGCAGCCGGAGGATCGCTTTGCCAAACACCCATTCATATGGCTGTTCGCACAGTAATCTGTGTATATAGTGTAAAAGTCTTTGCCATATTATTTACCCTGCTGGTCAAACTTTCTTTACCTATAGTGCTAGACTATATTCTCTAATGGTAAATATTCTTTAACTTTTCATTTATCAAATGTTCTTAAAGCTATTTTACATTTGCCTTGTGAAAGACAACAAACAAACAAAAAAAAAAGGTTATGCACACATTATTATTTGTTATGTTTGCTCGAATGATGAGATATTCGCAAAGCTAACTCTTTATAGATAGACCTCCTTGTGTAATGATTGGCTTTGTTGACCAAGAAAAAAACCTTTTAATTTAGTTAAATCAAAGTAAAGATAAAAAATAAACAAATTTCAAATCCTTTTTCTAGGAACTTGGGCCATTTTATTGCTTTTTTTTTTTTGCATATTTTATTATCATTTGTTAAAACATTAAATGACAATAAGTGTATCAAAAACAAACAAAAAAACTGCATAGCCTCTAACCTTAAACCACCTGACCCCCAGGTCAATTCTGGCACTTTTCACATACATGTAAAAATCAGCAACTAATTACATGAAACCCCTAAACATTTTATATTGTATTTTATGAAAGCAAAGGCCATGGAGAAAAAAATGTTTGCTGTTGAAATGTTTATATCCACTGATAGTTGAGCAGCAGTCTTTCAAACGCAAATTTTTTTGAGAAAATACACTTTTATGAATTTCAGTGGAAAGAAACATAATAGAATACCCTATTGTTTGGTAAAATATAAAAGATGATGTTACATCAAGTAAACAGATCACCAACATGTCACTCTTTAAAATTGCATGTGCCCATTGAATGGCGACAAACTACGGTACTTAAAATTCTTTATAGGCAATGCTTTAAAAGCCTTTACAGGTTACCACTTTAGAATTACACATGAAGTCTTGGGTTAGAATTGTTGCACTTACTCCATTTACACTTACTGTGGGACCAACATGCGTGTTTGTATTTGCACATGAGCACCGGGTTGCTTTAAAAAATTGTTTCATTTTTTAATTATATTTACATTTTTTGTTTTACACTGTCTCTTTATTATTTTTTTTAATCAACTTTATTGCTATCACAAGGGATGAACCCTGGAAGGTGGTGGTGGGGGGGGGGGATTGGGGGTATAGTCACTTGGATCATTTTTACATTTTAAAACATCATCAGTTCTAAAAAAAATAAAAAAAATACAAGGGTCGTGACAGCAGCTTCACCCATGACTCTAGAACCACTGAAACCCAGGGACATATGGGTATGTCCATTTGGGGGAAGTATTTAGACTATTAAAAGCACAAAAAAAAACACAAAAAATAAACTCACAAGGAAAAAACACTTAAACACATTTTAAAAGGTAAAACCATCTTAAAGCACCATCATTTCACTTTCCCCAATGACTACAATGCCTTTTGCTTATATGCAAAATTTCACCCCAAAAATCTGCAAACTTTGCATAGCTTTTTGTAAATCAGCCAATATCAGTCATGCCTATTCTGCACATGTTTGGGGGTTTAAACTGAACACATGTTCACTTGGCTAAGTAAACCAGTTAACAACCGTGCCATAGCCGAATGACAGCTACAGCATGTCTCAATAACTCTGGGAGGGCGTACTATGACATCCTTCCAGAATCCAGAGGACCCAGCGCATCACAGATCATGGTAAATGGCCGATGACAACAGCCATTTAACAAGGGGTGGCTCCATCAAATGACAGAGCAATAAGTTGTAAACAAGCGAGCGCAAACAAGCCGGCACATGCCTGGCTTCGCTCTCCCCTCTCTGGATCGGTACAGTGTGAGAGGAAAGGGGGAGAGATTGGTGCAGCAGCGCTGTGGGCTGTATCTGTAGTGCCCACAGTGCTGCTCTGTGACAATTCCTGCCTCATCCATCTATCAATACACAGCCATCCCATCCATCGATACTCAGTCATCCCATCCATTGATACTCAGCCATCTCATCCATGCTCAGCCATCCCATCCATGCTCAGCCATCCCCATCCATACCCATCCACTGCTAATCTATCCCCATCCACGGCTCATCCATCCACATTCATGGCTCAGCCATCCTGATCCATGCTCAGCCATCCCCATCCATGGCTCATATATATGTTGGGGTGTTTGCTTTCCAAAATGGGGTAATTTTTTGGGCGTTTCCATTGTCATGGTGCTCCGGGGCCTTCAAAAGTGGAAGAGGTAGAAAATGATGTGTGTAATTTATGCTCCTAGAACACCTGATGGTGCTCCCTGTATGTTGGGCCTCTCTATGTGGCCTCTCTATTTTGGGGTGTAATTTGTGGTATGTATATGCTGTGTGTGAGCAATAACCTGTTAATATGCCAATTTTGTGAAAAAAAGAAAAAAAAGTTCTTAATTTTTCAAAGAATTGTGGGAAATTACAACTTCAAAAAACTCACTATGCCTCTTACTGAATACTGTGGGATGTCTACTTTCGAAAAAGGAGTCATTTGTACTTTCCTGGCTTGTTAGTGTCTGAAGACAAGATAGGTCATCAGTAAATCAGGTGTGATCAATTTTCAGTGATTGGCACCATAGCTTGTGGACTCTAAAACTTTCACAAAGACCAAATAATATACACCAATTTGGGTTATTTTTACCAAATATATGTAGCAGTATAAATTTTGTCCAAAATTTATGAAGAAATATTACTAATTTGCAAAAATTTTTAACAGAAACTCGGGCCGGGGGCATGGCTAGCTGTGGATCGAGATGGCCACCTGACTCCACAGCTCTGTCCCATCACAGGCAATAACCAGCTCACCGCGACTCCCTCCTACTCTCTAACACCAGAGAGGAGTTCACTACCCCTGCAACTCCCATTATGTCCTGGAGAAGGGAAAACTCCTCAGCCCAGCGCCGCCCCACGGATTTCTTACCCGCCATGCATTCCAGCCAACATGGTAGCGATCCGCACAGTGACAATGAACCTGACACTATGGACAGCTCTGCACTGGCTCCCAGCTCCTCACCACAGCCCCTCCCTGATAGAGCCAAGCGTACTGCACACTTACCAGCTCACTCCCCTGACAAGGCACCATTGAGCAAGAGGCAGTATAGCTGGGCACAAACTGGGCTACATAATGCTAAGGAACATGTTCCTGACTCTGAACCCCCACGTCATTTTTATTTTTAAATTTTGGCCAGGGTTCCCCTTAATATCCATACCAGACCTGAAGGGCCTGGTATGGAATTTAGGGGGACCCCCACATCATTTTTTTTTTTTAATTTTGGTTCGGGGTTCCCCTGTGGGGAATTCCCATGCCGTTTTTATCAATGAACTTTTATGTGTATTGTCGGACTGGCAATGCAATAGCCACGAGTAGTTTTAAATGACTTTTTCTTTTGAAATGTCATTTTGCTGTCAGACTGTTCTAAACATGGGAAACATGCGCCCCTTTACAGGCATACTAAAGACACCCCCCAGCTATGAAATTTAAAGGGATATTACACTTTTATTGTTTGACTTTAAGCATTATTAAAATCACTGCTCCTGAAAAAACTGCCATTTTTAAAACTTTTTTTTGCATTGATCCATGTCCCCTGGGGCAGGAGCCAGGTCCCCAAACACTTTTTATGACAATAAATTGCATATAAGCCTTTAAAATTAGCACTTTTGATTTCTCCCATAGACTTTTAAAGGGTGTTCCGCGGCATTCGAATTTGCCGCGAACACCCCAAATTGTTTGCTGTTCGGCGAACTTGCGAACAGCCGATGTTTGAGTCGAACATGAGTTCGACTTGAACTCGAAGCTCATCCCTACTGACCAGCACAGGCACTTCCGGGTGATTACAATGGCTTATTTCTGGGTCAGAAGGCGAAACCACACTCTTTTGATCGCTGCTGCAAATATTTGATCGCAACCACAATTAGAATTTTATTATTTCTATTTATTTGCAAATATGCAAATTTGTATTTCTACTTATGATATTTAAAGGTGTTCGATAAGAAATGGTGTTCCTGGGTTAGCAGCAGGTGAATGACAAAAACAAAAGGCCCGGTTTGAGCTCTGGTTCACAGTGACGGAGGGAGGAAATCGTTCAGCTGAAATCACACACTTTCATTCCCGCATGTCAGTCCCGACTGCAGGGGGAATTTCAGAGACAACTGTGCAGGTTTCTGCACTGATATCAATACAAATTGCACCCCAAAGTCACACCAATTAAAACAGTGCAATTACCACCACTTTGACATGTCAAATCGCACCAATGTGAACTAAAGCTGACACATACAACACTGCCTATCCACCAGCTGAATTCATTACTTGCAATTCTCCACAGCTGTTCTATATAAAGATTCCACCTTTATTATTTACTTGCAGGTGTGCAGAAGCCTAGGTTTACATTGGAGCGATTTGTCATGCGATTTGAGAGATCAAATCGCATGACTATTGGCAGCAACGGCACTGTTCCAATCGATGCAACACCGATTTTGTGACGCCGCACCAATTTGCTAAAGTAGTTCCTGCGCTACTTTTGCCGATTTCAGGTGCGACTTCAATAGACATTTGTGTATGAAGCCACACGGATGTTTATCAAGTAGCACCTGGGCTTGGCCTCTTAGTTCCAGTTAAGGGAACTCTTAAGGCGTCAGCATACCAAGACATTTTGGACAATTTCATGCTCCCAACTTTTCCCCAACGTTTGGGGAAAGCCCCTTCCTGTTCCAACATGACTGAACACCAGCGCACAAAGCAAGGTCCATAAAGACATGGATGAGCAAGTTTGGGGTGGAGAAACTTGACTGGCCTGTGCAGAATCCTGGCCTCAACCTGATAGAACACCCTTTGGCTGAATTAGAGTAGAGACTGCGAGCCAGGCCTTCTCATCCAACATCAGTGCCTGGCCTCCCAAATGCACTTCTGGAAGAATGATCAAACATTCCCATAGACACATTAAACCAGTGGTTCTCAACTCCAGTCCTCAGGACCCACCAACAGGCCAGATTTTAAGTATTACCTTGGGGAGATGCAGACTAGAATACTGCAATCACTGAGCAGCAAATGATATCACCTGGGATGTATTTCAGTTATCTTGCAAACCTGGCCTGTTAGTGGGTCCTGAGGACCGGAGTTGAGAACCACTGCATTAAACCTTGTGAACAGCCTTCCCAGAAGCTGTTCTAGCTGCAAAGGGTGGGCCAAATTAAATTTTAACCCTACGGACTAAGACTGGGCTGCCATTAAAAGTCATGTGTGTGTAAAGGCAGGCCCAATATTTTTGGCTAAATAGTGTATCTGGAAAAGACTTACAATGGTGGTGGAACCCTCCTACACATAAATACTACATCTAGACATAGTTATAGTACCATAGTTATGAGACAACTTCTCTACATGAAGCAACATGGCTGGGGTTTGAACCCAGACCCTCAGGGATACTAAGCAGAAGTTCTAACCTCTAACCCACAGAGCTGCCACATGTGAGAGCCTTCTACACATAACTACACATAAATACACATAAAAACACATAAATACGGCATGTCTTTGGACATACAGGTGATGGAATTACATTACTCAAGAGTTATTTTTCTTGATTTATTCTGTGATATTTGTTTTTTTTGTGGGTGAGAGTAAAATATTAACCCCAAATTTTTGGGAATTACATTTTGATTTCTGATGTTGGTACACATATCACATTTTTTGGGCTCAAATTATGAATATTTGAAAATAATAAAAAGCACAAAAAATTGTGATTCATTTTAAATTTGCATCAGCAATGGTATTGTTTGTGGATTATGAAGACACCTGTGTGAGTTTGGGTAAAGATTGTTGTGAGATGGAGAGTAACAAGTGAAAGTGACAGAGAAAAATATATTTTACCAAAACATCAAAACATTCCACATTCTAGTATTCTTAAAAACAAAATATTTTAAGTAGAAGCAACAATGTTGCAAAGGAAAATTTATTTCAGAGAAAGATCATCTCAACATTAAAAGGTTTTTTTTGTGAAAGTTACTTGATTTGATTGTAGCCATATTAGTGCAATTGTGACATAGAAAATTGAGTACTGTAGGTGATACTGCTTGGACCTTGCAGAAGGGGACATACCCTGAAAGCTTGTCCTGAAAAATTGTATGTTAGTGCAAACAAAAAAAGTATCATGGACAGTACTCAATTTTCTTTGTGAAAGTTAGAATTGTTCCATTAGAATCAATGGCTAATACTTGATTTGGACTAGAATAGAGCAGATTTTCACTTCCAAAAAATTCTCCCTAATTAGCTCTCATTTTGGTATTTACTATAGCACCGGGTAAAAAAGACACGTGAGTTAAAATGAGAACTATTTTTAGGTCTGAGCATGCTCAGTTGTGTTGGCACCTAGTTGTCCAAAACGGGAATTTTTCACTTCCCAGACTTTTAAAGATATATTATAGTGTAGAAATCACTTTTTCACACAGTTTAAAAGCAGATTATCTTTAAATAATATACCGCATATTTCAGTACCATTTGGGCAATTATATCATGCTCTAAACATTATTTCCATGTGCACTACTCCAGGTTTTAGCAGAGTAAGGGTTTGGGCGCTATTTGGTTTCAGGGAACTATAGTAAATTCGATTTTGGAAGTATTTTCTCACCAGCAATTAGCGCTAATTAGCACAGCAGCTCTATAGTAAATGACCCCCACAGTGTGGGACTGTGTTTTATTATCTTGCTGTCTGCCCTGAATATTTTTTTTTGTTGTGTTAGCCAGTGCCACTACTAGGCCACCCCAGGCAGTATCTACTAGATATTGATGGTGGTAGTAGTAGATTAGTAGATCTCTGTTGCATGTTAATCCCGTCCAATTGTAAGGATTGGTAAATTATTAGTACTCCTCAATCCCTTTCTTTTCCTGATCCAATTTTTATTTTTTAAATTCTTTAAAAAAAGTAATAATAATACTATTTAAAAATAGCAATATTGTATAATGGACTCTACTTCTTATCACATTCTCCCCTTGAGGGAAGCAACAGAGGAAAAAGTTCAGTGTGACACAGCAACAACTTCTGAAAAGAGGCCAACTGTAACACCTGCTCTTTTTTACAAGAGAGGCCAGGCAGTTTCTGCAAAGGCTGTTGCTAGTGTCCATAATTTTAGGCAGCCAAAAAATGAAATTTTACAGCTTGAGGAGAAGGGAATTGCTCAGCCTCCAGATGTAAAACTAGCAGACAAAATCACAACAGATAGCAGCAGCTGTTTTGATAGTACTTCAGTATATCCAAGTAGGCACCAGGCAGAACAGGCTGCTGAAGTAGAATTACCTTTGAGTCCGACCCTTGAAGGTCTTGACTTAGGAGGAATTGATTTTAATATAGAGGATGAGGCACTACAAGTATATCAATATCGGGATTATATTATTTCTATGAGTCCTTACTCCCCTCTGTTATTTACCGAGTCCTCCCATTCAAGTAGTGCCACTGCCACCATTGTTAGGCCACCAAGTTCTTCAGAAGCCAAGGAAGCTGCACATACCCATCAGCCAGAAGAAATTGTACAACATTCTTCACCAGCCACTGGCAACCGCCGATCCAAAATCTGGGAACATTTTGTTTCAGTTGGTGACGGGCGCCCAGCGAAATGCAAATTATGTGGCAGGGAAGTGAGCCATGGGAGAGACTTTGGACATTTAACCAGTGCAGGAATGAATAACCATTTTCATAGACACCATACACCAGTGCTGCTGAGAGAACAAAGTGGAGTTGCAGCTCTACCTAGTAAAAAAGAGAGCAAGCAGCAGCACTACTGCTGCCATTACCACCAAAAGGCTGGACAAGGGACAAGGAGTTCAAGGGATCTCTTGTGTAGCGAACATGAGGCATCCCATTCCTTTACAGCAGCCCATGCTGCAACAATTTAGTGACTTTCAATCAAGGGGGATGTCTTGGCAACAGTCACATAAAATTACCCGTCTTATAGGGGAACTATAGCAGTTGGGGGAGCACCCTTTAATATAGTTGAAGGAGAGCCATTCAACCGATTGCCGATCGCCGCATGTACTTTTACGTCGGCAAAATGGCACGGCTGGGCAAATAGGCGTACATGTACATCCCTTTGAATTTGCCGCTGTGCCATCGCATGCGCGCCGTAAACAAGCATCTCCCCATTCTGCCTAGTGACAGTGTCACTGATCATAGCTCCCTGTGATCGGGAGCTATGATCAGTGATGTGTCAAACACAGCCCCTCCCCCCCACAGTTAGAACACATCCCTAGGACACACTTAACCCCTCCTTAGCCCCCTAGTGGTTAACCCCTTCACTGCCAGTGTCATTTTTACGGTAATCAGTGCAATTTTATAGCACTGATCGCTGTAAAAATGACAAAGGTCGCAAAAATGTGTGAAAATTGTCCAATGCAGATCGACGCCATTACTAGTAAAAAAAAAATTATTAAGAAAAATTGCCACAAATCTATCTCTATTTTGTAGATGCTATGGGGGTCATTTACTATAGGGCTGCGGTGCTAATTAGCTCTAATTGCCGCTAATTAGCGCTAATTAGTGCTAAAACAGTATTCACTATAGTGCTGGTGAGAAAATACTCCCAAAATCAAATTTACTATAGTTCCCTGAAACCAAATAGCGCCCAAACCCTTACTCTGCTAAAACCTGGAGTAGTGCACATGGAAATAATGTTTAGAGCATGATATAATTGCCTAAATAGTACTGAAATATGCGGTATATTATTTAAAGGTAATCTGCTTTTAAACTGTGTGAAAAAGTGATTTCTACACTGAAATATCTTTAAAAGTCTGAGAAGTGAAAAATTCACCGTTTTGGACAACTAGGTGCCAACACAACTGAGCATGCTCAGACCTGAAAATAGCTCTCATTTTAACTCAAGTGTCTTTTTTATCCGGCGCTATAGTAAATACCAAAATGAGAGGTAATTAGAGAGCATTTTTTAAAGTGAAAATCTGCTCTATTCTAGTCCAAATCAAGTTTCAGCCATTGATTCGAATGGAACAATGCTAACTTTCACAAAAAACCTTTTAATGTTGAGATGAAATGTATCTTTCTCTGAAATAAATTTTCCTTTGCAACATTGTTGCTTCTACTTAAAATATTTAGTTTTAAGAATGCTAGAATGTGGAATGTTTTGATGTTTTGGGAAAATATATTTTTTCTCTGTCACTTTCACTTATTACTCTCCATCTTACAACAATCTTTACCCAAACTCACACAGGTGTCTTTACAATCCACAAACAATACCAAATGTATACAAACAATACCTAATGCAAATTTAAAATGAATCAAAATTTTTTGTGCTTTTTTATTATTTCCAAATATTCATAATTTTAGCCCAAAAAATGTGATATGTGTACCAACATCAGAAAGCAAAATGTAATTCCCAAAAATTTGAGGGTAATATCTACTCTCACCCACAAAAAAACACCAAATATCCATCACCTGTATGTCTAAAGAAATGCAGTATTTATGTGTTTTTATGTGTAGTTATGTGTAGGAGGTTCCTACATGTGGCAGCTCTGTGGCTCATAGGTTAGAACTTCTGCTTAGTATCTCTGAGGGTCTGGGTTCATATCCCAACCATGTTGCCTCATGTAGAGAAGCCGTCTCATCTCTCAGGTCCTATAACTATGTCTAAATGTAGTATTTATGTGTAGGAGGGTTCCACCACCATTGTAAGTCTTTTCCAGATACACTATTTAGCCAAAAGTATTGGGACGCCTGCCTTTACACACACAAACTTTAATGGCAGCCCAGTCTTAGTCTGTAGGGTTAAAATTGAATTTGGCCCACCCTTTGCAGCTAGAACAGCTTCTGGGAAGGCTGTCCACAAGGTTTAGTGTGTCTATGGGAATGTTTGATCATTCATCCAGATGTGCATTTGTGAGGCCAGGCACTAATTTTGGATGAGAAGGCCTGGCTCGCAGTCTCTACTCTAATTCAGCCAAAGGGTGTTCTATCAGGTTGAGGCCAGGACTCTGTGCAGGCCAGTCAAGTTTCTCCACCCCAAACTTGCTTATCCATGTCTTTATGGACCTTGCTTTGTGCACTGGTGTGCAGTCATATTGGAACAGGAAGGGGCTTTCCCCAAACTGTTCTCACAAAGTTGGGAGCATGAAAATGTCCAAAATGTCTTGGTATGCTGACGCCTTAAGAGTTCCCTTAACTGGAACTAAGAGGCCAAGCCCAACCCCTGAAAAACAACCCAACATCATAATCCCCCTCCAC
Organism: Lithobates clamitans; assembly: GCA_037952925.1. Taxonomy (NCBI): domain Eukaryota; kingdom Metazoa; phylum Chordata; class Amphibia; order Anura; family Ranidae; genus Lithobates; species Lithobates clamitans. Next base: position 1,375,689 of record JBBGZY010000901.1, read on the forward strand.
CAAATCATTTGGACCAGTGCACAAAGCAAGGTCCATAAAGACATGGATGAGTGATTTTGAGGTGGAGGAACTTGATTGGCCTGGACAGAGTCCGGACCTCAACACAACAGAACACCTTGGGGATGAATTAGAGAGGAGACTGTAGGTCAGGCCCTCTCATCCAACATCAGTGCTTGACCTCACAAATGCACTTGGAAGAATGGTCAAACATTCCCATAGACACACTCCTAAACCTTGTGGACAGCCTTCCCAGAAGAGTTGAAGCTGTTATAGCTGCAAAGGTCGGGCCAAATGAGTTTGAACCCAATACTAATACTGGGATGCCATTACAGTTCATGTGCATTTAAAGGCAGGCATCCCAATACTTAGGCCAATATATTGTATATTGCTTGTGACACTGAGCATGGCTATGGACTTAGGGCTGGTTCACACCACAGAGATGCAGAGAACTAGGGATGAGCCAAACACCCCCCTGTTCGGTTAGCACCAGAACTTGCGAACAGGCAAAAAATGTGTTCGAACACGCGAACACTATTAAAGTCTTTGGGACACGAACATGAATAATCAAAAGTGCAAATTTTAAAGGCTTATATGCAAGTTATTATCATAAAAAGTGTTTGGGGACCTGGGTCCTGCCCCAGGGGACATGGATCAATGCAAAAAAAAGTTTTAAAAATGGTCATTTTATTTTTTTTTTAATTTTGGTTCAGGGTTCCCCTGTGGGGAAATCCCATGCCATTTTTATCAATGAACTTTTATGTGTATTGTCGGACCGGCAATTCATTAATAGCCGCGAGTAGTTTTAAATGACTTTTTCCTTTGAAATGTCATTTTGCTGTCAGACTGTTCTAAACACGGGAAACATGCGCCCCTTTACAGGCATACTATAGACACCCCCCAGGTACGAAATTTAAAGGGATATTACACTTTTATTGTTTCACTTTAAGCATTACTAAAATCACTGCTCCTGAAAAAACGGCCGTTTTTTAAAAATTTTTTTGCATTGATACATGTCCCCTGGGGCAGGACCCGGGTCTCCAAATACTTTTTATGGCAAAGAACTTGCATATAAGCCTTCAGTGAGAAGGTCAGGGCCACTGTAGGACTGCCGAAAGTTTCTCTGGGTCCATCGAAAAACCAACAGTGGAAATGACATAGCCCAGGAATTTAACCTGTTCACGATGGAACTGGCACTTCTCCAGTTTACAGTAGAGATTGTTCTCTCTTAGTTTCTGAAGCACACGACAGACATTTGTGTGGTGGCTCTCCAGGGACTTGGAAAATATGAGGATATCATTGAGATAAACCACCGCACATAACTGCAACAACTCTCGGAGGACATCGTTAATAAATTCCTGGAAAACTGCCGGGACGTTACAAAGGCCAAAAGGCATTATGAGGTACTCATAATGGCCTGTTCCAGTATTAAAAGCAGTTTTTCACTTGTGACCCTCCTTAATCCGCATGAGATTGTATGCCCCTCTCAAATCAAGCTTTGTGAAAAACGTTGCTCCCTTGAGGCGGTCAAATAGCTCTGTAATCAACGGAATCGGGTAGGCATTCTTAATTGTGAAACGATTGAGACCCCTATAATCAATACAAGGTCTCAGTTCACCGCTTTTCACAAACAAGAAACCAGCACCAGCAGGAGACGAGGATTTGCGGATGAAACCTCCAGAAACTGCAACATACTCCTCCATGGCCTTATCCTCCAAGACCGACAAAGGGCAAACCCAGCCACAAGGGGGTATGGCACCAGGTTGAAAGTCAATTGCGCAATCATACGGCCAGTCTGGAGGCAAACTACCGGCTTGACCTTTGTCAAAGACATCGCTAAAATCGTGGTACTCCTCCAGCAGGGAGGAGATTGGAGAGGTGCACAGGACCTTGGCTACCTTCTGGAAGCATGTCTCACTGCATTGTGGTGACCAGGAGAGAACCTCAGCGCGAAGCCAGTAAAAAGAGGGGTTGTGCCTCTGTAACAAAGGATAACCAATAACCAGCAGAAACCTAAGTGAGGAAATAACTTGGAATAGGATTATCTCACGGTGAAGAGCCCCTACGGCCATAGACAATGGACCGTCTCATGAGTCACATGGGCAGGCTGTAGAGGTCTCCTGTCAAGAGCCTCAATGGCAAGTGGAGTGTCACACAGCTGTAGTGGAATCGAGTGCTGCGATACAAAGGCAGCACCAATGAACAGACCTGCAGCCCCAGAGTCGATTAGAGCCTGTATCTCGATGGACGACTCAGCCCAAGAAAGGGTGACCGAAACCAGGGGCTTATCCTTTTGCATAACTGGGGACGAAACAACGCCACCTAAGGTCTGTCCATGACAGGACCTCAAGGTTCGGGCGTTCGCTGGAAGAGGAGGACAAGACTTAAAAAAGTGACCTGCCTGGCCACAATAAAGGCACAATCTCTCCCTCCTCCTAAAGGTTCTCTCATCTGCAGAGAGACGCGTGAAGCCCAAGTGCATGGGTTCATCTTCACTGACCGACTTGGTACCAGGAGGTATGGGAGGTGAGGGAGGCACGGGTGGGACTGCAAAGCTCGGAGGCAAATGTACAGGAGGCTTCCGCAAGCGCTCCTTAAAAGAGAGTCTATCTCTGAGTCTGGAGTCAATGAGGATGGCAAACGTGATCAACTTCTCCAGCTCAGTGGGTATGTATCGGGCTGCTATCTCATCCTTGATGGAATCCGAGAGACCATGAGAAAAGGCAGCCACGAGGGCCTCATTGTTCCAAGCAACCTCTGCTGCCAGAGTACGGAATTCAATGGAGTAGTTGCCAACAGTTCTTGTACTCTGTTTGATGGACATGAGGCACTTGGCAGCAGAAGCGGAGCGTGCAAAAACATCAAATACCCTTTTAAAGGAAGCCACAAACTCAGGATAACTCAAGACAACAGGTTTTTGCGTCTCCCATAGAGTGTTTGCCCAGGCCAAGGCTCTCTCAGAAAGCAAAGATATCACAAAACCTACTTTGCTTCTGCTTCTAGGAAACATCTAGGGCAGCATCTCAAAGTATATCTCAACCTGGTTGAGAAACTCTCTGCATTTGACTCGATCACCCCCAAATTGCTGGGGAAGTGGAGCGGAACCAGACATACCTCTTATAGGGGTAATACTCTAGGCGGGTGCCTGCACAGAGACTGGTGCAGCAGCAGGGATGGTCTGTAACTCAGTTTGTACCGGAGCAGCCACAGTGGGAGATTCCAGGTGAGCCGTGCGACTCAGGAGCATTTGTAACGCCATGGCAAACTGATCCATGTGGTGATCTTGCTCATCCAATCTGGAAAAAATATTTCCAACAAGTGGATTGACTGTATCTTCTGAATTCATGGCCTTCGCCTACTATCAGGAACCATGAGACAGAAGTATAGTTATATCACACTTGTTTAATAATAATAATAAAAAGGTAAACAGAGTAAGCGTGGTCAAAACAAGCTAGAGTTCAGTAACCGTATCGGGTAGTCAGCCAAGCCAATGTCAGAGAGCCAGAGATGAATGTAGTAGTATAGCAAGCAGGATCAGGAGCCAGAAGGGACGTCAGCCAAGCAGTCTTCAACAGGAATGGAGGAGAAGGTCTCTGTGATGTTGACAAAGGTGAAGGCAGAGATCAAGTGAGATAGACGGCTTTAAGTAGGCAGGACTGACGAGCAGAATCAACAACAGCTGGGTAACTGTGAAGAGAGATGGGAGCTGGCAATTAGCCAACAGATGAGCGGCCAGCTCAGAGAAGGAAGGGCTGAGCGCAGCCCTGACAGTAATACTCTCCTGGGATCGAAGCCCCAGCTGCAGTGCCTGACACAGCTGCGGTGCCTGACAGAGGGTATCGACACAGGGTATCGCTGCTCCGGCCAATCACAGCGCCGGAGCCACGATACCCAGAAGTAACTCCAGAATGACATGTCGCCAGCCGGTGCTGTGTCGGGCACTTCAGCGGGTACTTCGATCCCAGGTGAGTATTACATAATGAGCTAGTATGCTATGCACGCGGGAGCCGCCTGTCAGGGCATGACCTCCTTTAGAAACGGCATGATTGCTGTTTCTAAAGTGTGCCTGCGCCGTTGTCTAAATCACACTATGGATTTCATCATGGAAAAGTATGTTCCCTGTGGTACCCTTAAACACAAGAGTGGCTTATCAATTTTCCCTTACACACCTTCCATGATTCCATTAATAATTTCTGCTAAATTATATCCCTCTCTCTATTTTTTTTGCAATTTAGTGACGTCACACATGCATGCGGAACGCTAGACCTGGACGTGGATGAGGAAGAATCAAATAGATCCACACATTTTTGAGTTTTTGAGCACTTCATGGTAAGTATTAAGAGTACACCCCACTTTTAGGATGTTATAATGATAAATTTGTATGACTTTTTTTGTAAATAAAAAATATTGATTTGTCAGTGTGTGTGAGTGAGTATGACTATTAAAAAATACTATAGAAATTACACTTACCACCTATAAATACATTTTTGTCACGTCTACCCCAACATAGGTGGTCAGACACTATAGCTGGCTTCTGTGTTCTTCGCCTATGGCAGCCCCCTTTCACATAAGCCAAGCAGGCCTTCCGGTACGTGGTTGCCCCCAGGTCTTAGACACAATGCTATAGTGCCTGACTACCACATCGGGGCAGGTGCTAACTGAGCAAAGCAAACAGGTACTGGGGTTGGCAGACAGGCAGATGGCTTTCTATGACAGTCCAGGTAAAAGGCAGGCTGAGTTCAGGTAATAGTCCAAAATCCAGTCCAAGGTCATACTCTGGGAAATACAAAGTATCAAAACAAGGCAGGCAGGGACTAGATCAGGAATTACACACGTATCACTCTCTATCAAAGCATGCGAGTGAGGGTTAGGTTGGCTTATAACAGGTTTGGTTTCCACCCAGAGACTGGCCACATTAATCACCTTAAAGGTTGTCATACAGTCAAGGAGAGTGTCATAACCAAAACCCCGGATGCTCGAATGAGGAGCTTGAGATACTCCTAACACTTTGTGTGTGTATATATTTATATATTAATTTTATTACTAGATATATTATGTATGTGTGTGTGTGTGTGTGTGTGTGTATACAGTGGGGCAAAAAAGTATTTAGTCAGCCACCAATCGTGCAAGTTCTCCCACTTAAAAAGATGAGAGAGGCCTGTAATTGTCATCATAGGTATACCTCAACTATGAGAGACAAAATGTGGAAACAAATCCAGACCATTACATTGTCTGATTTTTGAAAGAATTTATTTGCAAATTATGGTGGAAAATAAGTATTTGGTCACCTACAAACAAGCAAGATTTCTGGCTCTCACAGACCTGTTATATTCTTCTTTAAGAGACTCCTCTGTCCTCAACTCATCACCTGTATTAATGGCACCCGTTTGAACTTATTATCAGTATAAAAGACACCTGTCCACAACCTCAAACAGTCACACTCCAAACTCCACTATGGTAAAGACCAAAGAGCTGTCGAAAGACACCAGAAACAAAATTGTAGACCTGCACCAGGCTGGGAAGACTGAATCTGCAATAGGCAAGCAGCTTGGTGTGAAGAAATCAACTGTGGGAGCAATAATTAGAAAATGGAAGACATACAAGACCACTGATAATCTCCCTCGATCTGGGGCTCCACTCAAGATCTTACCCCGTGGGGTCAAAATGTTCACAAGAACGGTGAGCAAAAATCCCAGAACCACAAGGGGGGACCTAGTGAATGACCTGCAGAGAGCTGGGACCAACGTAACAAAGGCTACCATCAGTAACACACTACACCGCCAGGGACTCAGATCCTGCAGTGCCAGACGTGTCACTCTGCTTAAGCCAGTAGATAGACAAATATATAGAATACAAGTGAAGAGTGATAATGAAATCAAAAGTCCTTAGTGCAAGTGTGATGAATAGACTCGTGATGTTTGATTGTCCCAATCCAATTGAAAAGATCAGAGCAAACCGATTAATTGAAAACAACATCCGAGCAGACACATAGATCTTTCAAAGATGCAACAAATCTTGCGATGTTAATAGATTCCGTCACCCAAGAGGAAAAAACACCTGAAGGTAATAGATATCTGCTTACCAGATACCAATGACTCCTTTAGTTAAAAAGAGAGTCATTAGTGCTTGTACAGGATTGTGCCTGTTCACATGAAGGCTGGAAGACTGGATGGTACTTTAGGCATAGATCCCTCCCGTCCCATTCATTCAGGATAGGAAATATGAGAAACAAAAGGGAATCTCCATAGTGTAAAACCGTTTAATGTAAAAAAGTAAAAACAATAAAGTAGCCAAATGGCCTCTTACATTGATCGGTGCCCACCCGGCACTGGGACTGCTTGCATGTCAGGGTGAATGGAGTCAGGAACCCCTCGCATGCCGCATGTGCGATGTGATGCGAGGGGTTCCTGACTCCATTCACCCTGACATGCAAGCAGTCCCAGTGCCGGGTGGGCACCGATCAATGTAAGAGGCCATTTGGCTACTTTATTGTTTTTACTTTTTTACATTAAACGGTTTTACACTATGGAGATTCCCTTTTGTTTCTCATATTTCCTATCCTGAATGAATGGGACGGGAGGGATCTATGCCTAAAGTACCATCCAGTCTTCCAGCCTTCATGTGAACAGGCACAATCCTGTACAAGCACTAATGACTCTCTTTTTAACTAAAGGAGTCATTGGTATCTGGTAAGCAGATATCTATTACCTTCAGGTGTTTTTTCCTCTTGGGTGACGGAATCTATTAACATCGCAAGATTTGTTGCATCTTTGAAAGATCTATGTGTCTGCTCGGATGTTGTTTTCAATTAATCGGTTTGCTCTGATCTTTTCAATTGGATTGGGACAATCAAACATCACGAGTCTATTCATCACACTTGCACTAAGGACTTTTGATTTCACTATCACTCTTCACTTGTATTCTATATATTTGTGTATTTGTATTTCTTACTATGTATTTGTTAATTATAGTTTAGTACATTAAGGATTATACTACCCACTGCGGTTGTTGCTGAGTGTGTGTGTATCTAGTGGCAGATACATATGTTTTCAGGTTTTTAGCGCCCCCTACTTCACACTACTACTTATTTGATTGTTTCATTCAAATCAGGGGAGCAGCTTGTATTTAGCATTTTTAATTTAATTTTTGGTAATTAATTTTTTTAATTTAATAATTATATTTTTTTGGTTCAATACCAATTTTTCACATTACTACCACAGGCGCAAGAGTATTGTTTATCTATTTAAGCCAGTAGATGTCCGGGCCCATCTGAGGTTTGCTAGAGAGCATGTGAATGATCCAGAAAAGGATTGGGAGAATGTCATATGGTCAGATGAAACCAAAATAGAACTGTTTGGTAGAAACACAACTCGTCGTGTTTGGAGGAGAGAGAATGCTGAGTTGCAACCAAAGAACACCATACCTACTGTGAAGCATGGGGGTGACAACATCATGCTTTTGGGCTGTTTCTCTGCAAAGGGAACAGATGACTGATCCGTATACATGAAAGAATGAATGGGGCCATGTATCGTGAGATTTTGAGTGCAAACCTTCTCCCATTAGCAAGGGCATTGAAGATGAAACGTGGCTGGGTCTTTCAGCATGACAATGATCCCAAACACACCGCCCGGGCAATGAAGGAGTGGCTTCGTAAGAAGCATTTCAAGGTCCTGGAGTGGCCTAGCCAGTCTCCAGATCTCAACCCCATAGAAAACCTTTGGAGGGAGTTGAAAGTCCATGTTGCCCAGCGACAGCCCCAAAACATCACTGCTCTAAAGGAGATCTGCATGGAGGAATGGGGCAACATACCAGAAACAGTGTGTGACAACCTTGTGAAGACTTACAGAAAACGTTTGACCTCTGTCATTGCCATCAAAGCATATATAACAAAGTATTGAGATGAACTTTTGATATTGGCCAAATACCCGTATTTATCGGCGTATAACATGCACAGGCGTATAACACGCACATTCATTTTTAAGAGGAGAATTTCAGGAAAAAAACTTAAATTTTAAATAAGGAACTTTAAAGCAAAATAAGGGTCAGTGCCCATCTGCAGCCTCACCATTGCCATCAATGCAGCCTGATCAATCCTCACAAATGCCATGAACGCAGCCTCATCATTCCACATCATTGCAGCCTCACCACTGCCTTCAATGCAGCAGCCTCAACATTGCCATCATTTCAGCTTGATCGATGCCCATCTGCAGCCTAAAAGGGACAAGCGCCGAAAGATTACATACAGTGAGAATCTCCTATGATAGACAGAACAGTGGTCCAACGGCGGCCCAGGAGACAGGACTTCCTATTACAGAGGCCGCCAAGTAAACAGGAGATTCACACTGTATGTAATCTGATGGCGCTTGTCCTGCCCACTCTCCCTTTCCCCTCCGAGGCACATAAAATTGTAGTATCGGCGTATAACACGCACACGTTATTTGCACCCGATTTTCAGGGTGAAAAAGTGAGTGTTATACGTCAATAAATACAATACTTATTTTCCACCATAATTTGCAAATAAATTCTTTCAAAAATCAGACAATGTGATTGTCTGGATTTGTATCCACATTTTGTCTCTCATAGTTGAGGTATACCAACGATGACAATTACAGGCATCTCTCATCTTTTTAAGTGGGAGAACATGCACAATTGGTGGCTGACTAAATACTTTTTTGCCCCCACTGTATATATATATATATATATATATATATATATATATATATATATATATATATATATATATATAATTTAGTTTTTTTAAATGCACAAAATTATTGCGCACCCCCCCCCCAGATTTGAATGAGGTATCTTATGTGTCTCCCCCTAGAGTCATCACTGCTGGGTGCCGCACCAGTTTTAAAGGTCTGCCCTTTGGACATTTCAAAGAATTCTATTCACTTAAAGCTAGTACAGTGTTTTACAGTGTTAATGGCCTCACAGGTAAGACCGCCGTTAATGGTGACACACATTCTTGTAGGATAGATAAAAGTGTGTTATCTGACTCCTATCATTCATATAGATCCCAACATGTACCAACTGCTTGTCCGAACGGGTACAGGATGAGAAGAAGCTCTTCTGCCGGCGCTGCCACTCGGCTGTGTTGCATACTATATTATTCAAAGACACACAATTGCAAATTGCCTCCACGTGTCTTTAAAAGATGAGGTAGTGCTCCACGTGTTTCCAGAATGCCTACATATATATTGTCCCCCACTACCTCCCTAGCCCCTCAGTGTCTATTTTTACACCCCGCCTATCTTTTTCCAGTACTCCCCCTACACCCATCTCTTGTGTCTAGTATCCTCCCGCTTCCCCTGTGTGTTTCACTGTCCAGTATTCCTCCCCCAGCACCAGTTTGTAGGGCAGCCAAACCAGCAGTTGACGGTCATATCTGGTAAATTCTTGAGCACTTCTCCTTTTACTGAATAGACAAGTATGTTTCATCCATGGACTTAGCATCAAAAAGTGCAGGTATGTTTCACTATGCACTTTCTGCCACTTGACTTGATGCTGAGTTCAGTCTAAGAAACTGTAAAGTTGGCTGTGTGCACGGGGAGATAAGGGTGAGAAATAGCACACTACGTGCATATGCCTATGATGTATTTTAATTTCATATGTTTATTATTATCAAAACAAAAAAAATATCAAACATTAAAAATTCATGCAACAGCATTCATACTCATAAAAAGCCATGTCCACCTATAATGTACATGTAATTATGAGCATGAGTACAAAAATAGATATATTGGTTTCACCCCCTGGCTCATGTTGCCAGTGTGGGTGAGTAGATATTTGTATAAGCGCAGCGGGGTCCAATATATTGGACCAGTACTCCTGCAAGGAGCTGTTTATATATCATTCTGTTTATTGGATAGCTCCCTATAAGCAGCCCCTTGCAGGAGTACTGGTCCAGTATATTGGACCACGCTTATACATATATCTACTCCCTCACACTGGCAACATGAGCCAGGGGGTGAAACTGAAACCAATATATCTATTTTTCTACTTGTGGTCATAATTATAGGTACATTAGAGAGGTGGACACGGTTATTTAGGAGTATGAATCCTGTTGCATAAATGGTACCAGTTTTTATTGTTTGATTCTTTTTTCTGTTTTGATACTAATAAACATATGAAATTTTATAACATATACAGTAAGCTAACCGATAGTTTTTATATTGGGATGGTTAAGTATAATCAGATTTTTTCTTTGAGTTGGTGTAATATGTGTTTCTTAATGATATCTCCCATCTCATCTCCTTCCACCTCTTTCTACTTTGAGAAAAGCACATAGGGAATTTTTGCAATGTGTATGAGGCAGTATCTCGAGAGTCTGATTAAATTTTGATTGTCTACTCTAAAATATCTTTGTTTGCTGGTTATAAAAAAAAAGCGATGCATGTCCCTTTAAACGTAAAATTAAGACCGTTGTACTAAATATAGAAGATAAATACTCAAACAGGTGAATATTATTATTTCAAATCCATTTCAGCAACTATGGACTACAATATAACACAATTTTGGAAAATGAATTAACATATTTTAAAAGAACTCTAAAAGCAGTAGGGCACCATAAAATCTAAAGGAATAGTTAAAGGAAGAAGGAACTGTTTTTTTTAACTATTGTGAACTTAAGGTTTGAAGTTCTGAATGATTATTACCGTGTGTGTGTGGGAATAAATTAATAATTTAGCAGATATGTGATGTATTAAAAAAAAATAATAATAATAATCAAACTCTCAAAGTATTACACCAAAAATATTTTATTTACAGTAAGAAAAGAATTTGTAAAAGTACCAAACAACACATATGTATTAAGGTCTATTATTTATTTATATGTACAATAAAGCAGATGTACACCCTCACATACCCAGGGAAGTGAACAGCCTCAGATTATACACAGAGATTAAACAAATTCCCCTACACAAGTACTACCTGTATATATGCTGCCTTCAGCTTTATATACTGTTTAGAAAGTGTACGTCCTGTTAGAATTTCTCTTACTGATTCACCTGTGGGTGTGGATTCTTGACATACACTGTGTGACAGCTGATTGGATGAAAGGCACACCCCCCTCCACATAGGCAGAGACATGCAGAGCTGTGCTGTGAATAGACCAGCTCTCTAATAATCTATTTATAGCACACACCCTGATACAAATTTCAGGCTGGCTTTTTAAAAGTTGTGGGAGAACTTGTCCGAAGTTATTATGCTGATAACAGAAGAACGAAGCAGGAGAAAGCCACAGGACTTTGTGCTTTGAGGCTAGATAATAAAACACTGCAGATATATGTACCTAAGCTGCAGCTGTAGAATGAGTTATTCTAAACTATATTCCCCCAAAAGCTTAGGGGTCCAAAACGCTGATAAATGGTGAATAGCTTTACAGCACAAAAACACCCCTGCCAAAAACTGCTAACAGCCTATGCGTGCATGGACACATAGGATAACACGCTGGGGAGTTAACTGGCTGCAGAAAAAAACATTGGAAGCCAAAACCAGCAACTGTAAAAACATCCAGTCTGCATGCGGCCTAAAAATGTGATCTGAGCTGGCATAGGCCCTAGGGCAGAGGAAGGTGTAGCCTTCAGCTTTCAGAAGGAGACTGTTCTCTGCTGCTAAGATTTTCAGAGAAGCTCCCAGGCAATGGAGCAATGTGTCAGGAAATAGCTTCAAGCAAAGAAATCCTCAATTGCTCCATTGCCTGGTTGTGCTGTTGGCTTACCTGGGCCAACATTATAAATTAGTTTGCTGTCTACCCAACTGATGAACGGTCTGGGTAAGCCTCCGGATATCCCGTTGTATTCTTCTGTTGTCACTCGACAACCTACTTTGTTCTGTAAACACCCTTAGAATGAGTTCCTGCACAGTTGAGCCAGGCGGTACAGCAGTAGGTGGCATCAGGGCAGGAGGTGACATCAGCTGTGGCTCCTACAGCACAAGCACACTTGGGGCAAGATCAGATGGTGGCAGCATATGGGAACCTTGGCCCCTGCCCTCCTCCTCTGGCCATGGGGAGAAGGCAGGAGTCTGGGGAATAATAGGGGTAATCTCTGGCTCAATCTCCAGGCCCTCCGAAATAAGGACAGGCGAGTGTGTGCTGCACTGTGCTTTTTCCTCATGCTGATCTTGCTGAAATGAAATAAATGAGATAGGCAATGTTGATGATAGCGTTCATAGAAATGAATTTGTTGAGATTAGACTTGAAAGTAGTAGTAATAATGAATTATGGAGCCTATGAAAGATTGAGTTGGCGAAGGGGGATAAGTTGTATTAATGATTAAGAGAGAATACCAAAAAGGTTAAAATAACAAAAAGGTATCTAGCTAAATACGGTTACAACTTATTTCGCTAAATCTACCCATTAGTGTAAATTTATATCCTATATAGCCATAGTTTATTTTCTCTCAAAGCACAATTATATTTGATTTTTCACTGTTTTAATCTATATTTACCTCCTAACGAAGCGTCTGCATTGCATCATGGTCAGCGCTGAGGGAGCTAATTTCCAGCAAGGAGTCCTGATTTTCTCTGACTTCAGAGCGCATGCGCCGCCGACGTCAGTGGCTGCATGCAGGGTGAATATCTCCTAAACCGTTATTAATTTTACCTACAGGTAAGCCTTATAATAGGCTTACCTGTAGGTAAAAAGTGCTAAAGGGGTATACAACCACTTTAAATCAGGGGTACTGAATTAAAATTAAATAAAACAAAATAAAAAATTCAGAAAAAATGTTTCATTACGACGGTGTTCCGAATCACATCTTTGTGCCATAAATTTAACTATCACATCACAGCCCCTCTCTTTTATCTTCCAATTCAATGCTTACGTCAGTTGCCTCAGTCCCCTTCCTATCGCAATCCCCCTTCACGTCACAGTTTCCCCTTCACAGTCGTGTTCTAAACGTATGAGGTGTCATGTGTGTATGAATTTGAAAATGGATCTTTTATGTGTGTTAGATGATAATGCCTGTGTGTAAATAATGTGCAGAAAGATGTATGATGATGATGGTGTTGGTGGTGTGTCCTGTTTCTTACCAGCTTATGTACTTACCCTGAGGAGCAATGGTCCTGCCAGAATATGACGCTGGAGGGTGCGGAATACAGCTTTCTGTTAAAGACGAAAAGGCAAGAGTCAAGGTAATGTTCAAGAAAAAGTCAACAGCTTTATTTATTATTATTTGCCTGGTATATGTTGTACGACAACATTTTTGACTATCAAAGCGGATGTTCACAAAAAGGTGCACTGAAGTGAATTAATTTGCACTAGAACTGTAAAATGTAATCTGAAGTTGCTGCTGTGTTAAAACAGATGCTACATTTCTGGACAAATTTTTAATTACCAAAAGATTTTTGTGAATAGACTTTTACATATAATTTACTACAGCCCCAAATACATACTACCAGGGCTCAAAATGACAAGTCCTGAACTACTAGCCAGGCCTCAAGGGTTAGTCGCCAACAGTTGCCCCACCCAACCCTGACCTTGCCCCACTCCTAATTCCACCCCTAAACACGCACTCATCAATTATCTTGCAAAATCACTCTTAAATCTTTTATGCAAAATTAAGATTTTTAAAAATAATTAACAACTTTATCCGTGCCCACCAATGTAGCCTGCCTGTGCCCACAAATGCAGCCTGTGCTCACGAATGCAGCCTGTGCCCACCAATGCAGCCTGTGCCCACCAGTGCAGGATGCGTCCACCAATGCAGCCTGTGTCTACCAATGCAGCCTGTGTCCAACATGCAGCCTGTGCCCACCAATGCACCCTGTGCCCACCAATGCCCCCTACCTGTGCAGGGGAGGAAAGGAACAGGAAAGCCGCCCGGATGATCAGAGTGCAGGGAACACAGCGATAACAGCTTTCATTTCAATTGCTGTGTTCCCACTGCTCAACATCACATACAGCCCGCCCCCTCTCCGGGGAATTTTAATTGACAGATCACCCGTCCTGGGATTGGACGGGTGATCTGTCTATCAAAGTCCAGGAGGAGGGGATATATGTGGCAGCGAGTGGTGGGGAACACGGCAATGTGAAATGAAAGCTTTTATCGCTTTGTTCCCTGAGCTCTGAGCATCCGGGCGGCTCTCCTCTCTCTTCCCCCCTACAATCGCTGGGAGAAGGACTCCCATTCAACCCAGGCTGTCGGCGGTGCTCGCCCCCCTGCTGCCAGCCCCCTTAAAATCTACTCGCAAAATGCGAGCAGGCAAGTGGAATTTTTGAGGGGTGCATACTACTATATTATTACTGTATTTATTGGCGTATAACACTCACTTTTTCACCATGAAAATTGGGTGCAAATAGCGCGTGCGTGTTATACGCCAATACTTCATTTTTAGCTGCCTCGAGGGGGCAGGCAGGGGGGCGGGACGAGCATCATCAAATTACATACAGTGAGAATTTCCTGTTTACTTGGCGGCCTCTGTAATAGGAAGTCCCTTCTCCTGGGCCGCCATTGGACCACTGTTCTGTCTATCATAGGAGATTCTCACTGTATGTAATCTGTCGGCGCTCGTCCTGCCCCCCTCTCTGTCCCCTCTAGGCTGCAGATGGACATCGATCAGGCTGCACTGATGGTAATATGGCAATGGTGAGGCTGCTGCATTGAAGGCAATGGTGAGGCTGCATTGATGGCAGATGGGCACTGACCCTTATTTTGCTTAAAAGTTCCTCATTTAAAATTTTAGTTTTTTTCCTGAAACTTCCCTCTTAAAATGAATGTGCGTGTTTTACGCCTGTGCGTGTCATATGCCGATAAATACGGTATTTATTTCACAATCCCATTCTTACATTAGTTTCCTCAGTCCCCCTTCACATCACAGTTTCCCCTTCACAGTCGTGTTCTGATCTGAACCACCTTCACAATGGTATCTTTTCCCCCACCTTCACAGCACCTGAGCACAGCTGTGTTCTCTGTTCCTGCCCTTCACATCTTCACCCCCTGGAACACGACCCTCCTTCACAGATACAGCCCCCACAGCTCTGTCCCCGTCACAATATAGCCTCCACAGCTCTGCCCCTTCCTACCTTGCTTGGGCACACAGAACCGGAGACACAGAAGCACTGAATAGTGGGCGAGAGCAGGAGTTGCTAAAGTTAACCAGCAGGTGATTGGTTGTTAGGGCCGCATAGCAACCAATCACCTGCTGGTTAACTTTGAAAGTTCTCTTCAGCTGCTCCATTCCCACCCACTATTCAGCGCTGCTGTGTCTTCGGCTCTGTGTGCATAACATTTCTGCCTCCTGCTCTCCGTTGTGATAGTGACAGTTGAGGAGACAGGGAGACAGAACCGGTACCTAAACGGCTAGGCTGTGACTGTCCGGATGGCACAGTGACTTGGTCCACATCCGGCCCACAGTCCGCCATTTAGTGATGCCTGCTTTAAATGTTAAATAGAAGTTCATTATATATCCTTTGTGTTTGTGTTAGGTACTCACCAGAATGTTGATAGGATGTACTTGGAGCTGATCGCTCCACAGATGATGTTGTTCGATCTGGAAAACATGAATGTAAAAAAAAACGGAATTCATACATGGGTAGTCATAAAAAATAATAGTTAGCTTGAAACAACCATATAACTGCAATATACATTTTACTCACCACCAGCTCTCTGATGTGGACCCCTGCTGCTGAATCCAGGGACATCCTCTGCCAGAAGGCCATCTCTTAGCTCTGCCTCCCACTCGGAACTTAACAGGCTTTCCTCTAATGTATTCTCCTAGTAGAAGCGCCTTCTTTTTTTGTTGACCGTTGACCAACAATCATAGAACCTGAAAATGAAAATTAACATTATATATATATATATATATATATATATATATATATATATATATATATATATATGTGTGTTCATAAACGTTACAATATTTCCATGTATGTTACTGTTCTGCACGTGCCAAATAAATATTTTTGTTAAGTTGAACTGTTAATTTTTATTGACTAACACACCGTGTATTTTTTACATATGTGTGTTCTAAGAGTGAAACAATATTTGAATAATAATTACCTGTGTCTGACGCCAGTAGTGGGCCTGCAAAACTTGGAGACTGCATTCACAGGGTCCCAGACTCGTCCCCAGGCTGCTGCATTCTCGGATGTTGGCACAGATTGGCAGAAGAGTGTAAATTTTTCGGTTAAAACTGCAGCAACCAATGCAGCATTCTCCTCTTTGGTATATACGGGTCCCCTTGATCCCTGTCTCTTGGTTCGCTGCCTCTGCTGCACTTCTGAGTCCGCACTCTCTAACATAGGAGGGGACACAGGTCTCCTTTCTTGGCCATGCTCCGGCTCCACTACACCTCCACGCTCCTTTCCATGCCTCGGCTCCATTCCATGCCTCCGTTCACCCCACCTCCTCTCCCCTCCTTGCCTTTCCTCCCCTCCATGCCTCTCCTCTACTCCACGCCTCCTCTCCATGCCTCTCCTTTCCTTCACGCCTCCCCTCCACACTCTCACATCAACACACTGAATAACACCAACATTCTCACTCACAAGACTCATACATCCATTCTCACTCCCAGACATTCTAATTGCAAAAAAAAACTACCAAATCACCACACAAAAACAACCACAAATTTAACATTCCCACTCTGCTCTGCTCTCTGCTCCTCCTTTGCCACACCACTGTACACCTCTCAAAATGGGTTCCAGGGGTGGAGGCTATAGCCGCATGTCGAAAACTAAAGTAAATTACAAGATTTCGAATAATTATGATTAACCGCGATGTACTTACGAAAGTACGAAACCATTAAAAGCACATTAGTAGCGTAGCGCCATTCTGACACATTACATAAAAATACAAATTATGCTCTGATTACGAATATACGAAAACAATGTTACGAAAGTACGAATAAATGAGGCAGTCAATCTCTCCAAAATACGTTTTACAAAATTACGATGAGTAGTGTTTCGAATAAACAAAAAATTTATTTTAATGAAAGTACGAATGTAATTAAATCCATGATAGCATGATTTTCCAATCAACGTACATTAGACTCACGGACATATGAATCATTTGAAATCAATGAAAATATAGCTCCTACGAAAATACAAATGCGTCCCAATATGAAATATAACGAAAATACAAATTTCGAATCAACAAAAATTTAACTAACGGAAATACGAATCATCTCAAATCAACGAAAAAATAACTCTTACGAAAATACGAACGAGCCCAAATACGAAAACCCACATCTTAAGAAATTACGAATCGTTACGAATCAACGGAAATGAACAGAAACGAAACAAAGCTAAACTAATTTTTCTGTTGTGCACATGTCTATTTAGCACCATCTCATACTACAAAATCAATTATAGCAAATCCTCTATGTTGGATATTTGTCTGCATCTGGCTGTCAAACATAGCATTGCATCCATCTCTTTTTTCTCGTGGGCACCTAACTCCACTCTCCAATATTTAGGTGGTCTCACCTGCTCAACTCCTCCGACTCAAATGCTCTACACTCTAAATTGCAATGCATCTCCCAAAGCCTACAAATAATTCATGCTTCCTGCGTGGGTCGTATAGCCCTGACAAAGATGTACCAGCTACCCCACATCTTATACACATTCTTAACCTCCCTGGTGGTATGATTATTTCGGATTTAGGTGCTGAAAGCGGTACAATTATTTTGCATGGAAATTTGGCATTTTATATTGTAAGCCTGTAATTCTTAACAATAACACACTTAAATCTGTCCACCAAGAGTCTAGTAGATATCCCAGGTATGATGAAGTTTGAAACACAAAATCATAAATTATAATATAATAAAGAAATATAAATAATTCAAAAAAATAATAATATAATAATAAAATAAATTTCCCCACAATTCACTATCGCTCAATTCTGCAAGTGTTCTAATTTACTATCGCTGTTTTCTAGCTGGTCTAAAGCCACTTTTGATGTAAAGGGACACTTTTGGTTGCTATAGACAATCTCAAGTTTCCAGGCAGAAAGAACAGTATATATAATACAAAACTGAATGCAATGCATTGGACAAAGCACTGGGGACAAAAGGGATGTAAAATAATTTCATACAGTACTGTAATCTGTAAGATTACAGTACTGTATGTGTTATGATTTTTAAATTTTTTTGAATTTGCCACCAGGCTCCGCCCCGTGCGTCACAACGCTCACAGAGAATGGAGCCTGGCACAGAGAGGCTTTGGGCAGACACCGCGGGGGGGACATTGCAGGATTCTGGGGACAAGGTAAGTATACCACACCAGGATCCTGAGATGTAATCCCGATTGTGGCTCGGGGTTACCGCTAATGCTGCTGAAATTTAACCCCGAGCCACGGGGAATACCATCATGGAGGCTACCTCTCCCGCTACCTATCTTATCCGCACAACTGGCCAAGCTACAAGCAACCCTGGTATCCTTCATCTGGAATGGCAAACTATCCAGGCCCAAATGCCATATCCTGTGCACCCCTTCAAAATCTGCCAGAATGGGTGCCCCAGACGTTGCAGCATACTATAAAGCTACAATTATTGAGCAATCCAAGGCCTGAGCAATCCTACTCAAGTGCCTACCTGGCTGCAAATTGAGAGAGCAGCCCTTTCAACTGATCCCAAGATATTCCTGAGTGCCTTACTTCTACAGCTACAACCCTCTTGCTCGTTCCTGGACACTATCAACACAATGATAAGAATCTGGAAGTCCCTATTCCAACAAACTCAAGGCATACCATGGGAACTTCATTCGCACTTGCCCCTTTCCTCCCTGGAGCTCTTGATCCCACAGGTCTCCCTCACTCCTTGGATCACAGCAGGTATCAACACCATTGGAAACTTGTTCACCACTAATCATCTGAGCTCCTTTTAACACCTATGTCAGCAATATTAACTGAACCATAGAAACTTTTATGCCGTGTACACACGAGCAGACTTTTCAACAGACTAGGTCCGACGGTCTTTTCGACGGACTTTGTAGCGTAGGTCCGCCAGACTTACAAACGGACGGACTTGGACATACACGATCACTCCAAAAGTCCGTTGGTTTCGAACGCGGTGACATACAGCACGTACGATGGGACTAGAAAAAGGAAGTTCAAGCCCCAGTACGCGACCTTTTGGGCTCATTCTGCTAATCTCGTGTTTACCGTGTGTTAGTAGAAGTTTGGTTAGAGACGATTCGCGCTTTCAAGACTTCAGCTTAATTTGCTCGGTTTCTGCGGTTCAGTTTGTGCTTGTGAGGTTTGTATCTGGTTTTCAGTGCTTGTTGGTCAGTTCGTAACCTGTATAGCAGGCCGTTCTGGTCCGCTCGTTCCTGATCTTCTGGTCGCTCTTCATAGGCCTTGCTGTTCTTCAGTGCGTTCGTTTAAGTTTGTTTGTTTGACCAGCTGACTGTTTTGAAGCCATGGTGCGTGGACTCACTCATTCTCGAATTGGAAAAATTCTGTGAGCCACAATAATCTTATGCCTTGCTTGTGCTACCTCTAGCTGCATGCGCTAATCAGCTTCATATAACATGCATAGGATAAATTTACAAGTTATGCGCTGCGCTTGGGTGACCCCAAAAACAAAATTAATATCAACCAACTCTGTGCTTACTGGTCAGATAATATTAAATACAAATAATATGAAATGTTGAATAAATAAACAAGGTTTGAAAAAAACAAGTGCTTGTTACACCATAAATTAGTGCTTATTAGTGCTTGTTACACCATACAAAACATAAAAAGTGCTTAGTGCTCAATATAAAGGATCCTTTATGTTGCCACATCATTATCCTAGAGACCTGTTCTGCCATTATTTAGGTCCTGCAGAAGGACTATATTAAGGTAAGTTGTATCCTTTAACATTACATTATATGTATTTAATGTTTTCTAATGTATTGTATTAATTTCATCATTACCTAATTACCATGATTTATAATATGCTGTGAATGTCCCCTTTATCTTCATGCATGCCTGTTTTTTTTTTTTTATCCTTTTTTGGCCTACATGCATATTTGCCTTCACTAACCTCCCCGGCATGCAATCCTGGGCCCATATACACCTATAGCCTAGTCCCTTTAACAATGTATATTGTCAGCTCCATTGCACTTCTTTAAGCTCCCCCACCCCCTCAAATGTCTCCAAATGTAATGTGTGGTCTTCAACTAAATTAGAACCCTCCCCCACCCCCTCAAATGTCTCCAAATGTAATTTGTGGTCTTCAACTAAATTAGAACCTTCCCCCACCCCCTCAAATGTCTCCAAATGTAATGTGTGGTCTTCAACTAAATTAGAACCCTCCCCCACCCCCCCATACAATTTGATCAATGGGCCATCAGAGGGGGTGAGGAATCTTATAAGTGGGCCTTATATTTTAGATTGTTTAAAATACTACTTCTGAAAAATGTTATACTGCTGTTGTGCAAGAATGTTTTCGTGTAATCTGCTTGCAAAGTTATGTTTAAAAGTACTTATATTTTTTTTCTTGTTTGACTCCACAGTTTCCTTCCATGCCACAGGAATGGCAGACTGTGGCCTCCCAGTTTGCTGACCGTTGAGACTTCCCCAACTGTGTGGGGGCGGTCGATGGGAAGCATGTTCACATTGTGCCACCACCCCATTCGGGGTCTTACTACTTCATTGGGGTTTAATAGTGTAGTATTGATGGCGGTGGTATCGGCACAATATGATTTTATGTATGTGGATGTGGGGAAGAACGGCAGGATGTCAGATGGAGGAGTCTTCGGCCAGACCGAGTTGTGCCAGCGTCTCCAGACTGGTGGCCTGGGATTGCCACCTGATGCTGAGAACATTGAGGAACTCCCTTCTGTATTCATCGCAGATGAAGCCTTCGGTCTCGGCGAGCACCTCACAAAGGACCCTCACCCCAGAGAGGAGGGTATTTAACTACTGGCTGGCCAGAGCGAGAAGAGTTGTGGAGAATGCCTTCGGGATTATGGCCAGCCGGTTCTGTTTGTTTCTCTCAGCCATCAATATGGCGGACTATGAAATAAATTATATCATCATGTCTTGTTGTGTACTACATAATTTTTTAAGAAGACATTCACAAACCTTTATAACTTTTGTTAGGCCTGAGGCCGGACTTAGTGCAGAATCTGTACTCGCAGGCCTGGATACTGGCTGTACTCGCTTGGCCCCTCAAACCACCCGTCAAGTGCGGGACAGATACGTCAATTATTTTAATGGTAGGGGGGCCATTACAATGCCAGAACATATTTAAGCTTTAAAAAAATAAAAAATAAAAATATTTACGATAAAATCTCTTGTTTTTATTCTTGTTTGCTTTTTTTTTGGCTGTCTCCTAGGTTCTTCTAGTGCACTTGTAGTGCCAAGTGCATTTCCCTTTAGTAAATAAGGCCCTTTGTCAGTGTAAACACAAAATGAATTCCTAAACTGGTACTGAGTATTGAAAGAAGAAGCCACACACATTGTTGTCGTTTAAAAGTTTTAATGTGTGCACATTCAAACATGCGCATTTTTTTAAAACGCCATTCCAATTTTTATTAATTTTTCTTGTTTTTTACTTTTTTACTCAATATAATTTTTTTTTTTTTTGGGTAACTATATTCTAAATTTTTTTGGGGGTATTTTCTGCATAATTTGTGAAATATTTTTATTTCACAAAATTTTTTGGGTTAAAACAGAGTTTTTTCACACACAAAAAAAGACACAACTCTGGAACTTACAAAGTTCAACATGTAATAAAATGTGCTGGTGATATAACCAATGTAAAAGGCAAATTTTGCAGATGCATACAAATTGGGAGTCCAAATGGGTAATGTAAACATGTGCTATCTCCCATCATGGGGGATCAATGGATGTGTTTTGTGGGTGCAATCCCTTCCTCTCCCAAAAAATTATGAGGAAAGGGTTGTAAACACAAAACGCGTACATTGAGATCCCCTAATGGCAGATAGCACAAGTTGACACACTGTGTGCATCTGCAAAATTTGGTTTTTACTATTTTACAACTAGAAAAACATAACAATGTTCACATTTCAAACTGAAATGAAGAACATGATTGATGTTTTAGGGAAAAAGTGATTATATTCTCCCCAAAACATCAATCATATTCTTCATTTCCTGCTGCATGCTGTCCAGCTGATTTTTAAGGCTGTCGAGTTGATTGCGCATTGCATCAATGTGGTCATTCCAGACCATTATCTGCCCAATAAGTCTTTGTGCACGGTCTGTGCTAAATGGGTCCGCCGCTTGGCCTTCCACAACCAGAACATCACCTAAAATTTGAGGAAAAATATGTATTTAGAAATATGCAGGCATAAATAGATTACCTTAAGCTAGGGTGTCAGACACTCACCTGGTGGGGTGCAAATCTCGCCCACTTCCTCCACCTCTCCTTCCTCAAGATCCTCGGGTGAGCTTGGGCTAATTACCCAATCAGGCTGTTGAGGTTGGGGGATCCTAGGATCCTCTGACTGTTGTCTGAATCTTTTCTCCCCTATGAGAATTAAAAAAAAGGTATACTTAGCACACTGATATTAGAGTACAGAAATAGGAATATGAAACCTTGCTTTGAAGTGGTGTACAATTGCCTGTTTGTGAAAAGATCCAATTTTAAGAAATGATTAAAATTCCCTTTTAACCAAACTGCAATACTTACCTTTTTGGCCAAGTTTCACAGATGGAGACACCTCAAGTATCCCCTGGAGCTCCTGTGTGGATTACCCTAAAAAAATGTCTCTGGTGTCCCACAGTACACTAGTGCTCCTGAGTCCAGATGTGGAAACAGCTGCTGTGTCCTGTCCTTACATTACACTGAATAATTTTTTCAAAGCATTCCAGTTTCAAACACATCTGCACAACAATATCCTAAACTTCTTTTAATAAGACAAATTATCAAGACCAAAATGTAGGTAGAGCCCTGTACCATCGTATTTCCTGGCAAACGAATGACAATTAGAATCATATGTATTTTCAAAAGAATGATATTTACAAACGATCGCATCGTTCAACAGTATAAACATAAAGCATATGGATCAGCATGCAAGTTAAGTATCTCAATAAGAACACACGACAAGTACTTACTTTTTTTAAGCACCTTCTTGATTCTGCAATATTTTTCTGGCTCCCTCGTTTTTAGGTCAGACCAGCGCTTTCTCAATTGTTCTTTAGCCCGTCGTACCCCAAATTGTTGCTACAGAGAGGTGACAACTGAGGACATTATTTTGTCCTTCTGCAAATTGGGTCTGGTGTACGGACCATTTTTGCCATCATAGTCCTCCCTCCTCAATATGGCCACCATCTCCACCATTTCTTCAAATGCTATGTTGGTGGCCTTATATCTCCTCCTGGATCTGGATGTTTGGGGCCTCGGGCTTTCCTCCGCATTAGTTCCTGAGAATGTCTCCGCCATCTTTAACTATATACTCCCACTGCGCAACGAAGAGAGAAGGGGCGGGGAAACTTCGTCATAAAGAATGTCAGGGGCGGGTGACGCGGGGGACGCAGGTGAAGCATGACACATGCGCAGTGTATATAAAGCTAGTGAGTTGTCCTACGTATGTCCAAATGGAAGTAGCGAGCATCATAAACGAAGGTAAGATTTAAACGTGTGTGTGTGTGTGTGTGTGTGTGCGCACCCTATATTGGGATAAAGATAATAATGGGAGTTTGGACTGACATTACTGTTTTTCTCTTGTGTATTGTATTTTTTAAAAAAATGAATCCCTTTAAGGAGGAAGATTTTTTGAGTCATTTTATTGACCTATATGAAGCTAACCGAAACCTGTGGGAGGTCAAGCACCCCTTGTATTTCAATAAGCAAGCAAGGCAGGCAACACTGGGGATACTTCTGGAGTTTGTAAATACTCGAGTCCCCCAGGCAGACATTAGGTTAGTGGACAATAAAATTGGGATCTTTTGTGGAATATGTACAGGAACACAAGAAGATACAGGAGTCCCTCAAATCAGGAGCAGGAGCAGACAAGGTTTATGTTCCCAAGCTGTGGTACTACCCAAAACTGCATTTTCTGGATGACCAGACAGGAGCCAGGCAATCGCTTTCGACCCTTCCCTCCATCCCAGCTGAGGCGTCTCAGGAAGAACGGGGCACTTTCATCCTGGAAGAAGTGGATGCGCCCAGCGGGAGCCAGGTATACTTTTTGTTTTGTAATTATTGATTGTCTGAATCTTAATGATGTTAACTAAAATGTTTGATTTGCTTACAAATCAATGATTTCATCACAAATATTATTTTGTATACATATCACTAGACAGTAGTGCCCAAAAATGTTGTTCAAATATTACTGAACAGCTAGAAAAATGGTGAGGCCAAAATGATAGCCTTTTCTATTGGTTTAAAATTAAATTTGCAAGTCATGAGCTGAAAATTGTGTGTGATTGATGAAGCCAAAAATACAACTATGTCCCTTTTATACACAGGATGAGCTCAGCCAGGAGGAGGCCATGTCCAGTGGTAGAGAGGAGGAGGCTGTGCCCAGTGGCAGGCAGGAGGTGGCTGGGCCCAGTAGGAGCCTCACAGAATGCCAGGTGCCTCCCCTCCGCCTTCCCACCAATAGGCCTAGGAAGATGACCAGAATAGAGGAGCAACCACTTGCCCTCATTCAGAAAGCAACCAAAATCATCAGTGACCCCCCAATGCTGAAGAGGCCTATGGCACATATTTGGCCACCAGGTTGATGGAACTGGAGAATGACCAACGCCTCCTCTGTGAGGGGCTTTTTTCTGAGGCTCTTCAGAAGGGGTTGTGGGGCCAGCTTACTAAAACAAGCCATATTTATAATGAAGCCCCTACTCCTCCTCCTCCTCCTGCTACAAGTACACCACCAGAGGCACAGCCTCCAAGGAAGGCTGCAGAGAAGCGTGGAGGGAAGGCTGCAGGACAGCGTGGAGTGAAGGCTCTACGGAAGAGTCGAAAGTGATTGCCTGGCTTCAGTCTGGTCTAACAGAAGACGCAGATTGTGCTCCCTATTATATGGAATCCTGCAAGATCCCAAATTTGTTTTCCAAAGACTTGATGTGTGCCCTGGTGGACAAAAAGATTGACAAATTCCAAAAGTGTCTCCAGTGTTGACTTCCTCTTTATTTTGTTAACCAGAATAAATGGCTGTTTTCTTTACACAAAAAAATTTATATGTGTTTTTATTCCAAAAGGACAGTTTGTTTGTGAGTAGGCAGGTACATGTCTAAAAGACTATGGGGGTTATTTACAAAAGGCAAATTCATTTCGCAATACAAGTGCAAACTACAAGTGCAAAGTGCACTTGAAATTGCACTGCAAGTGCACTTGTTGGAAGTGCAGTCGCTGTAAATCTGTGGTGAAGATCTGAAATGAGGGGAAGCTCTGCTGATTTTATCACCCAATCATGTGCAAGCTAAAATGCTGTTTTTTTTAGTTTCCTTGCATGTGCCCCTCAGATCCACAGTGACTGCACTTCCAAGTGCTCTTTCCGTGCAATTTCAAGTGCACTTTTGCACTTGTAGTACTAAATGAATTTGCCTTTTGTCAAATTAACAAGGGACACCAACCTCATTAAGGTTAATAAAAAATACAAGATAATAATATTATTGTGGTAACTTGAAAATACTAAAAAAATATAAAATGGAAATCACAAGTATTTTTTAAAATTTTTAAGAAATTGGAAAATATATATTGTTGAAATATAAAATTCTAAAAGATGAGTCTAAAAAAGAATTGTAAACATTATTTTTACAGATCTCACTTTGAAAAACTAAAATATTAGTCATGACATGAGGATAAATAATGAAGAAAGAAGTTTGTGAGAACTTGTGTGAATATAAGCAGCAAAACAACTTAATTCTTCTAGCATTATAAAGAAAAAAAGAATGTGCTGTATTAAAAGATCACTGAATTAGCAGCGTGAGGAATGTGCTAGCTTCAATACGAAGGCTAGTTTTACCAGACTGAGCACTTCCGTCTTGTACTTGCTTCAGAGCATGCGTCATTTTTGGTCCATCGGACTAGCACACAGATGAACGGTTTGCACGCTAGAAAGCCGAGTCCGTCGGACAGATTTGAAACATGTTTTATTTCTAGGTCTGTCAGACTTTTGGGGAAAAAAAGTCTGCTGGAGCCCACACACGACCGAATTGTCCGCCGGAGTCCGGTCCGCCGGACCAAGTCTGCCAGAATGTCCGCTCGTGTGTACGCGGCATTACATGTATCTTCAGATATGCTCAGCTCTCTCCCATACACGAAGGACCAATCAGCCTCTACTTTGGGACCTAGTGAAATTCCACAACCATCCCAGCCCATCTTCCAAAGGCATTGTATCCATCTACAAACTACTGATTAACCCAATGTCGTCAATTAAAAATTCTTCAATTCAATATTGGGAGCAAATAACCTACCTTACTTTCACCACCCCACAATGGCATTGAGCTCGGGCCTCCACTCTAAAAGCTTCCCACTTTATTACCCATTGGGAATTGATGAAAAAAATCTTTTATAATTGGTACTTTACTCCTGCTAAACTAGCACGAATATATCCAACTGCATCATCTGACCACTGGAGAAATTGTGGAAACACTGCGACTCTGCTCCATAGTTTGGTGGCAATGCCCCAACCTATCCAATTTCTGGGCAGATGTCGCCCTTCTGGTTACCTCAATAACTGAGGTTCTGTTTAGCCCTACTCCCCTGATGGTTCTACTAGGTATGGAATCTTCCTTGTGGCCTCCCCGCTTTCAAACCATTGTAACCCACATCTTTTTAGCAGCACACTTAGCTGTTGCCAGAGAATGGAAGTGTCCCCACATAGCAGAAGTTAATACCCTCCTACACACACTGCCATCTTGAATACATGTTCACTAAAGAACACTTTCAAATGGAAAAAATTCTAACCAACTGGAACACTGGCTTACTGACCCCAGGGGTCCGGGCCCTTTGCCTTAGTCCTACCAACCTTACACGATCATATCTGCCCAAACAATCACAACCACCTGGGAACTCCAACCCAATCCAAGTTCGTAGGGAATTTTGGGAAAACTCTCCTTCCCTTACACGCATTACCATCAACATGTGTGCAAATCGCAGTACCGACAACCTTCACTGTCTTTTCTTTTCTACGTTTAGTTGCATATAGTTTATATATTTACAACTCTACTTGTATTGATATGTTCTGTTTTAGCATTAATGTTTGCCTACAACTCCACTTATTGCTTTCCTAATGGTGAACCTCCACTGTTCTGTGCTTTTTCCTCATTTGACTTGTACTTGTAGAAATATCTTAGTAAAACATTATTTAAAAAAAAGTATATAACTTACACAAGAACAAGTTATACAAGCACATCTGAACACAGCTGGTGATAGGTCGTCGAATGAAATAGGGCCGCTGCCACTGGTTCGGATAGAGGGGCAGTGGTGACCAATGGTGTCCCTACCAATCGCCGGTGGTGTTCAGATGTGCCTGTATAACTTGTTCTCATGTGAGTTGGCAACTTTTTGAGTAATGCATTTTAAAAAGAGTGTCTACACTTAGTGGTGCTTGTCTCTCTCTTCTCTATTTTCCGACAAATACTGCGATGGGCAACATAATAGTAAAAATAACCTTGACCAATTGGTTTGCACATTGATGCCTACAATCACATGGACCTTTTTGATCATGGTCCTGCAGGCAAACAACATGACTGATGCCATAAATTTGATGCTTATTCAGCACAGCACATCACAGTGCAGAATTGTCTTTTCATGAGATAAGAATCTTCAATTTTCCCAAGCTCTCGCTTTGCGATGTCGTCCTAACTTTGGCCCTTCAGATGGAAGCAGGAGTTTAATATAAGTATGTATTTCTGATGTTTTTAATTCAAGGGTGGGACACTAACGAAATGCAATCTGATGCATGGTTTACTTTAATAATCAGTCAACTGAAATTATGTTTTTGTTATTCTATTACATAAATAAAAAAAAACAAGATCAAATGAAATTCTGATCTACAGTAGATGAACTCTACAATAACAAACATATTATACTTGCCTGCTCTGTGCAGCCCAGATCCTCCTTTTCTCAGGTCCCTCCTCGGTGCTCCTGATCCCTCCCTCCTGTTGAGTACCCCCAACAGGAGGGAGGAGGCACCTGAGTCAAGCCACTTCTCTGAGTGTCCATTCAGACACAGAGCCGTGGCACGGCCCTGCCCCCTTTCTCTCCTCATTGGCTGACTGATTTGATTGACAGCAGTGGGAGCCAATGGCGTTATGCTGCTGTGTCAGCCAATAAGGAAGGGAGTTCCAGGCAGCGGAGATGCTCCTGCAACATTTCTGGATCTAGATGGACATCAGGTAAGTATTAGGGGGGCTGAGTGGGGCTGCTGCACACAGAAGGCATTTTATCTTATGCAATGAATGCATTAAGATTAAAAAAAAATCTGACTTTACAACCACTTTAAGATTTTTCATCCTAATGCATTCTATGCATTAAGGATGAAAAACCTTCTGTGCTGCAGCTGCCCCCAGACCCCCCTCTTTTCCATACCTGAGGGAAAGCAGTTTTCCCTGAGGGCACACAATGAAGAGGAGGGACCTGGAGCACAGGCAGGGGACCCCAGAAGGAGGATCGGGCTGCTCTGTGCAAAACCATTGCACAGAGCAGGTAAGTATAACATGTTTGTTATTTTCACACAAAAAAACAAAGCTTTATAACCATTTTGACATATAGGGGTTGATTTATCAAAACTTCAGTGGACAATTTATCCACCAAAAATTATATGGTGAATATTCATTTTATGAATCAAGCAAATCAAGTAGGCATTTGCTGAAGATTCACCCAGCAAAAATAACATTCTGTAACCTTCAGAAACATCTGTTCTTTATTAAGAGACAGAATGTATTGTAATAGTCACCCTCTTTTAGAAAAGGATGGACTTTACCTTCACTGCACATTCAACCTTTTTATTTTAAATCAATTTTTTTTTTAAATCAAAATTATCCGTGTTGAGCTTTTGAATTATTGCGCTTTCTACTTGAATGAATCTAATATTGGAAACTGCTGAACTTTCAATACAGATTCAGCACTTTCATGGTTAATGTTGGTGATGATGATACCCTCATGGGCGGGGGTGGTAGGTTGCCTCCTCCCTCACCTACTGTTTTAGGGGTTCCTGAACCAGTTCACTTGTACATGTTTATATGGGTGTGTCATTAAACACACAACACGATTTAAAAATTATTTTAACAAATCAAATTTGCTAATATTTACTTTGCAGACTCCAGTGGTATCCACGGTGAGTCTAATCCAGCACAATTATTAATGACAGAGCAGCACATTTCCCCCAATTTTTAGCACTGAATCTCCTTTTTGAGTAATGGGGGTTTCCACAGCAATGTTTTTAAATGCCCAAACAGCTCTGTAATAGAAGTTTGTTATGACATTATGGCCTATAGCTCCCAGGCCCTCTCAAAGCAACCCACCCAATGCTGAAGGGCATGTGAGTTGTTATAAGAATAACTGGGGGGGCTGCAAACTCTCTGATTCCTCTGATTCCCTGCATTTGGCATACTTGAATACATACTTGGTCTACCAAATTGGTTAGGCAGTCCATACATTAGTCGGGAGGTTGAACAAAGAAACAAAGAAAAAATGACCCAATTCACTTGATGTGGATGGGCGAATCCTTGCAGCTGAGTTATTGTATTTTGAGAGTGGGGAGACTTCCGCCATCAGAATACACTGATCAGTACTGCTGGCTATATATGGCAACACTGATTAACTGGGAAAAACCCAACAAGGTGGTTGTACAGAATCTGATAGATCGACTTCTGTACAAGCATGCACATACATTGATCGAAATTCATCCAGTCCCTGCTGAACTGACCTTTAACCTTCCCAGAACTGAAACTGTATAAACACAATTACAGCATCATGGAGAGCTCATGTGGACAGATTTGCCTGTAGGCTAAAAGCAATTTCTTTAGATCAGCTGTACAAGTGACATTCAATGGCAGTTCACAAACTGAGGCACTCACCAAATGCACATTCATTATATTGTCGATAGGGTGAATGTGATTGTAGAATGCCAGGCCAATGCCCTCAAATCTCACTTGATTCACTGAGCAATTTTCCCAATTAATTCTTCATAAATATACACCGTAGAGTTGATCACTAATATACAAATTAAAAATTGTTATATACAAACTTGTTTAATCTTTTCCCACCCAATGTATGCATAAAAGCAGCCATGCAGAAGTGGTGCTGTTCCTGTGGTTCAGCATTAATTTATACCTGTGTTAATGCTGAAAGTACGCTTGGTTGTGTACTACTAGCACAGAGACCATGTTATTGTCAGCTCCTGGTCTTGTACTAATAATTGGGAGTCTAGAGGACTCTTAATCATGTGATCACTTTGATAGCCAGTCACAATGATTATTTGTATTAGATGCCTCCCTTCCATCTCTGGAGGACCCTAGATTGTATTAACAAATAAATGTAATTAGTGGCGGCCGGTGCTCAAAATTTATGGGGCGGGGCGCAAACGAATTGAAGAATTCTTAAAAATACTGGAACAAAAATATCAATTGCAACAACTGTGCCCATCATATGCAGCCAACTGTGCCCATCATATGCAGCCAACTGTGCTTATTATATGCAGCCAACTGTGTCCATAATATGCAGCCAACTGTGCCCATCATATGCAGCCAACTGTGCCCATCATATGCATCCAACTGTGCCCATCATTTGCAGCCAACTGTGCCCATCAAATGCAGCCAACTGTGCCCCATCAATTGCAGCCTCTGTGCCCATAATATGCAGCCACTGTCCCCCCCACCCACTTGCTGTCTGTCCGGCACTTACCCCATCGTGGTGGTGCATCAGGCAGCAGGGAAGGTGGTGAGCTGTGGGACGTGTAGCACGGCGATAGATGCAGGACTCCTCCGTGCATGTCTTCTTCCTGCTTTGCATGGCGGTCAATGGGATCGCCTTTACCTTCAACCAATCAGGTGCCCGGTATTACATCCGGGCCTCCTGATTGGCTGAGAGGAGGTTCTGTGTTAGTAAAGCAAATATCCATTTGCTTTGCTAGCACACCTGGTTACACTGTAAATGCAATGGTTTGCGCTCACAGTGCACCTTTTTTGAAGCTATTTGAGCCTATGGCTCTAATCAGGTGCTTCAAAAACACCCTTCCGCCATTGTAATTCAGGCACCTGAAAAGGGACCAGATGCCTAAATGGGGGTGGCTACAGCAGCCATGGATAGATTCATGCAATGCATGAATCTATCCATAGTACACAGAAAGGTGGCTGGAAAGAGGGGGCAGTGCCCGAGCACCCCTATTGGATGCACCGCCACTAAATGGTTACATTTTTTTGCAAATTCCCTCTAGCATTCTTTAGAATTGTTATATTGTAGCTCTTGTTATATAGACATGTTTATTTTCTATGCTCCTCAGATCAACCTAGTGGCCATAGTGTGGTATTTTACTTCTGGCCATAACAAAAGAACATGCAGATTTGCTGGACAAATGGCTATGAATTTTTTTTTTATATATAGAATAGACACCTATGATACTGTATGTACAGTTTTACAAAGACATGCCAACTTTATAAAGCTACATTCAGACATTAAAATTTGTTTACATTTTGTTATTAAAGTGGTGTTCCAGCCGAAATTATAATTTTTAAATAAAAATACCCCTATAATATACAAGCCTAATGTATTCTAGTAAGGTTAGTCTGTAAACTAAGGTCTGTTTTGTTAGTTTATAGCAGTAGTTTGTTATTTTATAAACTTACAGCAGGCCATGGCCATCTTAAGTGTGGGCATCTGAAGCCAGACTGTATTTCTTCCTGGATCTCATCCTTGCAGATCTCGCACATGCTCAGTGCAGCACAAGCAGTGTAATAGGTTTCAGGTCAGGTTTCCATAGCAACGGCAGTTTCAGAGGAAGTTGCCGCCCCTTCCCAGAAGGCATTGCAAACAGGAAATGATGCAATGGGCCGCGGCCAGGGAGGAGGAAGTGAAAAATGAATACAGCAGAAATACAGTAAGTGCTGAGAAAAAAAAGAAAAAAATATCCAATTCGTTTACAGTGCACAGTTTAGTGAGGGATGCTGAAGAGTTGTAAAAGTGGGTGGAATTCCACTTTAAGGGGTTAAATATACTTCATTCTGTTTGTTTCAAACACATTCTAAAAAGTTAAAATATAATAGAAGTTTGTAATCAATGAGCCGCAAATAACATGAACAATTTAGTATGTCTTCCAAATAAACAAACATAAAGTAAATAATAGCCTATCTTCTGCAAAGGGGCTCTAAATCATAAGTTAAATTGTAGATATAAAGGAAAATAAAAGGTTCCTTTGGGGGAATGTTAATTTGACTTTCATACAAATACGGTAAATTAGCATTTCCATCTGTCAAGTGTTCTAATTCTAGGATTCCCATTAGATGCATTATTTACTTTAAGAGCAGAGAATAATTATTTTGTACATACATTACAGCACAATTTATTACATTAATTGTAAAGTTATTTTCACTATGAATACACCATAGGTAAAAATAGATTTCTGGGCAATGTTCTTTTCAGTTTAAGAATGATTTAAGAAGAATTTGTTTTAGATTTATTTACTTTCCAAGTGCAATGTGTGCAAATCAGTTATCTCTTATTTAAATATACGTCATACAGGTAGGTTACATAGGGGTCCGTTACAAGGTCTGGGCAAGTGCACACAAAGCACATTTATCACCACTTACTAATGAGCAAAAACTGTATTTGAAACTTCTTATAACATTATTATTGCAAATATTTAAGTTGTGTACACATCTAAATATATGTAAAATCACCCATCATTGCTGTATTTATGTAAAGTAAACATGCTGTAAAAGGTGGCCAAACGCTTTGGGGGGGGGGGGGGGGACTTCTGGTGATGTAATTTCCGGGCCCGTGGAACGCACACTGTGGCGGCGTTTCTGGGCCCAATGGCTTTTTTTATACAATTGTGATGTGAGTGGCTGTGTTTTTAATCATTATTTAGTAAAGTGGTATTATACTATGCAGGCTCCCCCTCTTGTTCCCTTGTTTGGCATCTGAGGCACACAAGTCTGCAAAAGAAAGCATAACAGAAAACTGGGAGAGGAGAGCAGTGGAGGAGAAAAAAGAGGTGAAGGATAAGTTGAATATTCCTGCCAGACCCAGAAGGGTAATATCCACAAGCATGCTTTGACTTTTGTTCTGAAAGGCGCAAGGTCAATAATATCTGGTAAGTGTTTAGAAGCACAAAGTTTTGCATGAAGCATTAAAAGCACTGAAGTTACCTGCACTGGAGCACTTTTGTTTTTTTAAGCACTTTATTATGGACTATTTAACATGGGACGAATCACACTTGCACATTATTAGCTTGTATAACACACACACATATATATATATATATATATATATATATATATATATAGATAGATATATAGATATATATAGATATGTATATATATAGATAAATATATATATAGATAAATATCGATATATGTAAATATATATATAGATAAATATAGATATATGTATATATATCTATATGTATATATATATATATATATATATATATATATATATATATATATATGTGTGTGTGTGTGTGTGTTATACAAGCTAATAATGTGCAAGTGTGATTCGTCCCATGTTAAATAGTCCATAATAAAGTGCTTAAAAAAACAAAAGTGCTCCAGTGCAGGTAACTTCAGTGCTTTTAATGCTTCATGCAAAACTTTGTGCATATCTATCTATCTATATATATATATAGATGCATGAATGCATGAACATTTTCCCTTGAGCTTAGTGAATCTGGTGAAGCTCTGCTGACTTCCATTATCCAATAATGTGCAAGCAAAATGCTGTTTTTATTTTGGATTTAATTGGGTATTCTTTGCCAAGTGATATCTCAACTCATTCAAAGTTACATAGTTACATAGTAGTTGAGATTGAAAAAGGACACAAGTCCAACCTGTGTGCATGCTTTTATTTCAGCATGGCATTGAATATCCCTGTATGTTGTTGTCTTTCAGGTGTCTATCTAATAGTTTTTTTAAAATATTGGTGCTCCCCACTGTAACCACTGCCTGTGAAAGAGTATTCCACATCCTTACCGCTCTTACAGTAAAGAACCCTCTACACTGTTTAAAGTTAAACCGCTTCTCTTCTAATGTTAGTGAATGGTCGTGTGTCTTTTTTAATTCCCTTTCGCGGAAAAGGTTTATCCCTATAGTGGGGTCACCAGTACAATATTTGTACATTGAAATCATATCCCCTCTCAAGTGTCTCTTCTCCAGAGCGAATAAGTTCAGAGCTCGTAACCTTTCCTCCTAGGACCATTCCGAGTACTCCTCATATATCACAACCCTCTGAACTGGCCCATGTAGCCAGTTTTCAATCCATGTACTCACCCTATGGTCCATGCCGACAGACCTTAGTTTGTACAGTAAACGTTTATGGGGAACTGTATCAAATGCCTTTGCAAAATCCAGATACACCACGTCTACAGGCCTTCCTTTATCTAGATAGCAGCTCACCTCCTCATAGAAGGTTAATAGGTTGGTTTGGCAAGAATGACTCTTCATGAATCTATGTTGATTACTGCTACTGATGCCGTTTTCATTACAAAAATCTTGTATATAGTCCCTTATCATTCCCTCCAAGAGCTTGCATACTATTGATGTTAGGCTAACTGGTCTGTAATTTACAGGGATGTAGCTTGGCCCTGTTTTAAATATTGGAGCTACATTGGCTTTTCTCCAATCTGCTGGTACCATTCAAGTCAGTAGACTGTTCATAACAATTAGGAACAATGGTCTGGCAATTACTTGACTGAGTTCCTTAAGGACCCTCGGGTGCAAGCCATCTGGTCCCGGTGACTTATCAATGTTATGTTTTTCAAGTCCATTTCTAATTCTATTCTCTGTTAGCCATGAGGGTGCTTCTTGTGATGTGATGAGGATAAACATTGCAGTTTTGGTTACTGAAGCCCCCGTTTCCCTCGTCAAGACTGAGGAGAAGAATAAATTCAATACCTTCGCCATTTCTGCATCCTTAGTAACCAGATTCCCTTCAGCATTCTTTATGGGACCAATATGATCTGAACTCCCTTTCTTACTATTTATATACTTAAAGAATTTCTTGGGATTTTTTTTTTACTCTCCTCCACTATGTGCCTTTCGCGTTCTATCTTAGCCTC
Organism: Lithobates clamitans; assembly: GCA_037952925.1. NCBI lineage: Eukaryota > Metazoa > Chordata > Amphibia > Anura > Ranidae > Lithobates > Lithobates clamitans. The sequence continues at coordinate 1,410,808 of JBBGZY010000901.1, forward strand.
CCTGATTGCACCCTTACATTTCTTGTTTCATTCTTTGTAAAGTTGGAATGCTGGTGAAGTCTTGTATTTTTTGAAGGCCTTCTCCTTTGCTTTTTTATGAGGCTCTGAGAAAAATGTCTTTGCAAAGTGCAACTTCCTATGCAAAGTGAACAGCTTATTTGCCCATTTATCTGTTCTAAGTCACACTTAAATTCCATTGTACCCAAATGCTGACCCAGCACTAAGTATATTGTGCTCTATGCACAGTGCTATGTTTATAATTGCCCCGTACACACGGTCGGATTTTCCGATGGAAAATGTGTGATAGGACCTTGTTGTCGGAAATTCCGACCGTGTGTAGGCTCCATCACACATTTTCCATCGGATTTTCCGACACACAAAGTTTGAGAGCAGAATATAAAATTTTCCGACAACAAAATCCGTTATCGGAAATTCCGAACGTGTGTGCACAAATCCGACGGACAAAGTGCCACGCATGCTCAGAATAAATAAAGAGATGAAAGCTATTGGCCACTGCCCCGTTTATAGTCCCGGCGTACGTATTTTACGTCACCGCGTTTAGAACGATCGGATTTTCCGACAACTTTGTGTGACCGTGTGTATGCAAGACAAGTTTGAGCCAACATCCGTCGAAAAAAATCCTAGGATTTTGTTGTCGGAATGTCCGAACAAAGTCCGACCGTGTGTACGCCCTATAATTGTGACCTAACACTGACAAAATTGTTACTGGGCACTTAAACCCCTCCTGCCCAGACCAATTTTTAGCTTTCAGCGCTGTCACACTTTGAATGACAATTGCGCAGTCATGCTACACTATACTCAAATGAAATTTTTATAATTTTTTCACACAAATGGAGCTTTCTTTTGGTGGTGTTTAATCACCACTTGGGTTTTTATTTTTTGCTAAACAAAAAAAAAAAGACAGAAATTTTTGAAAAAAAACATGTTTCATCGTTTGTTATAAAATTTTGCAAACAGGTAATTTTTTTTCATTCATTGATATTCGCTGATGAGGCTGCACTGATGGGCACTGATGGGCTGCACTGATGGGCTGAACTGATAGGCACAGATAAGGTGACACTGATAGGCAATGATAAGATGGCACCGATGGACACTGATAAGATGGCACTGATGGGCCCTAATGGGTGGCACTGAAGGGTGGCACTGATGGGCACTGGTAGGTGGCACTGATAGGTGGCACTGATAGGTGGTATTGATAGACAGCACTGGTGATGAGGCACTAATGGGTGGCACTGTGGGCACTGATGGGTGACACTGTGGGCACTGATGGGTGACACTGTGGACACTGGTAGGTGGCGCTTGTGGGCACTGGTAGGTGGAACTGGTAGGCACTGGTAGGTGGCACTGGTGGGCACAGAAGCCTCTGCAGATGCTCTCCACAATCGGGACTGATGTCCCTCTCACAGTCGCCGGTGACATGCTTTTTTTTAGCATGAGGAGAAAAAATAGCCAATTACCGGCTCTGTTTACATCACATGATCAGCTGTCATTGGCTGACAGCTGATTACATGGGAAGGGGTCGGGATCAACCCCTTACTCTGATCTGTGATCAGCCGAGTCTCTGCGTGCGCCCTACAGGGGGCGCGTAGGCTGCTCAAGCACAGGAGGACATCCATGGATGCCCTCCCAGCAAATTAGGTCCACGCTGCAGCCGTCTTTCGGCTATAGTGCGGACACGAGGTGGCTAACCTTAACTTGCTCTGGTTCCACTATTTATAGACAGTGTCCCACTCTCTCTGACTCTTCTAACCTTGTTTTCTCCTCTTTTCTCCTTTGTTACATTATTAATTTCTACTTTCCCATATTCCCCTTTTTTGTGGTGTAATTTTTCCCATCTTGCCTAGGATGTATACATTTTTATATGCTTTTTTTGTTCTTAGTCTACTTTGTCACTCCCCTGCCGCCCCCCCCTCCCGGGGCGTGTTCGGCCAGAGCGGTGGCCCGGCACGGAAAACCGCCCCAGATCTGTTTTTCTTTCTGGGGCGGTGCTTAGGGAGGTTGCTGGGCGTAGCTCCACCTTGCGCCCACCGCCTCCATGTTGCCACTCCAACGAGCATGCCCAGTTCGCTGGAAGGGCACTTCCGTGTCGGTGGAGCGGGTGTGCGCGACGTCGCTCCAACGTCATTGCGCTTTCGCGCATGCGCGGTAGGGGCGGCGCCGCGCACCCTCGCTCCGGGAGGTTTTATTAGGCGTCCCAGCTGACGGCCCTCATTACACAGCTGAGCGTCTCCTTGACGCCAGCTGATTGGAGCCTGTCATACATTTAAACCAGCCCCACTCACTCTCTGCTATAGCGCTCTGTACGCTGGATGCAGGTTTGCGTGGCTGGCCGTGTCTACACTCTTACCCTCCTAGGTATGTGTATTTACTTTTTTGCTCATTTTTCTCTCCCTTCAAGACCATCATTATCATTGCATTATATTTCCCCTCTTACCACTGATTCTTCTTGGGCTACAGAAGTATTGTTGTTTTCTGTCTCTTTACCACCTTTTATCCTGCTCGGATTATATTCTATCTCCTGCAGGCTAAGGGGAATTTATATACATGGCTATTTCAGCTCTAGTCTCATATTTGGTTTTTGATACATGAACTTCATATCTTGATGTCAATTCCGCTCAAAGCACTTTAGTCCTTTACCATTATATTTCTTAATATGTATGCATTAATTGGGACATATATTTCCCCATTATACATTTCTAATCGGATATTTTTCCCAGTATGCTTCATTTACTTTATACATTATCATATATACACGTATTTTTATTACCTTTGCTCCCTTTAAGGTATATTATTCTTGCTAGTTAATTTCCTCTTCTGTTACCCTGCCTTAAATATTTGGTAAGCTATATGCGTTATATTTGACAGTTACCACTTCACTATATACATAAAATATAGATACATACTCTTTGTACACCTTTTTGGTCTGTCATTTTTTGCATTTATCCTCTATACATATTGTATTTCTGCTAAGGTACTTCAATTTTTTCATTTTTTAGGGGCGCCTTCCTGTGACCTCAGCTTACCGCTCTGGCTTGCGCATGCCTGGGTTCGAGCGGGATGGGCTTAGTGTGACACTCCCTTATGGAGATGACTGCTTATCTTCCTGCAGCCTATACCATCGAAACTTAGCACTTATACTTATTACATCCTTAATTGCCCACTGCCACCCCGCTTTTCTTCAGTAGCTTTTTTAAACTTCCCCCCACAAGCGGTTAATGGAATTCTCCCAGGTAGGTGATCAATGGATCATTTAAATCCCCTATTGGATATCTACTGATAACCCATGTACTATTTGATTTTTGTTTTACACTCTTCCAATCTTACTCATACATATTTTTTCAATATATTCAGATGAACCCCTCTTTTCGACCATGCCCCTGAAGAAGGACTCTAAAAACACTAAACATCCCGAAACTCGTCGGGCTTGAAAAGAGGTTTACCTTCACTATTGCTTATTGCTTGATTGTTCCATGTATTTACCTATTAGTACTACTTTGTTACTGTTGATATCCACTTTGTTTTTAATAATTGTATTATCCTAATTGAATAAAATTTATGCCCTTTTATGATGTATTATAGCTTCTACTTCTAAATTTTTTTCTATTATGCAAGTGCCGGAAAAGTCCACCTAGGGGAACCCTTTTCTTGTGTTTATGTACTATTGGACGTGGCACGGCTTCTCTCCTAAATAAGTTGGTCTCCCTCTTTGCTCCTTTGTTATCTAGGGTTAAATCTCCAGTTTGCCCTCTCATTTTCTGAGATGCTGAAGAAGAAACTTGAAGCTTGGAAATGTATGGAAATGTCTCTGTGTCCTACTGCACATATGAACATTGGCTATATCAGGTGGACTCCACTTCCGGGGTTGTGAATCAGTGACAGTGGCTTTTCTTCATCACAAGTGTGCTCTCAAATCCTTGCCGGTAGCCAAGGCAGGGGTCCTGGTTTACACTTCATCACTCCCAGCTTCCAGGTAACCCAGTCTAGCACATGCCATTTTTGTGAGTGCATGTAAATGTTTTCGGCGTTATACACTACACTATCGGGTTTTGCGCACTTATCTTATCTAAAAATGTTTTATTATTATTATTTATTCATTCTGTTTCACTTGTTTAGATGCAGCATTTGTTATTTCAGATAATTCGTAACTTCGGATAAATTCTTTGTCATGTCACCTGAGTCCAGGTGACAGATGCACCCCGTAGGAGTTAGGAGTGCACCGCTAAGGTAGTGGACCCTAGGACTGACTGCTGCGGATTGAACTCTGGGAGGTTTAGGAATCAGGTCTACTGGAGCATCAACAAAGATCCCACTAGGAGCTAGAGCATAGATTCCCCAGGGCGCGGAGTCTAAGAGCCAGCAGGTGTTCACCAGAGCCTCTAGTGGTGAGGATGGACTGCGCTGCAGTCTGGCTCCAGGTCGCGGCCCCCAGGGTCTCACAGCTCACGCTCATGGTAGACTACAGGAGAAAGAGGAAGGAAGCAGCAGGCTAGACAACAAGGATAGTAAAGGGATAAACCAAGGACGGGGCGACTACAGACAAGGATAAACATAGAACACACCAAAGGTCACGGCGACTAGCAGACAAGGATAAACATAGAACACGCCAAAGGTCAGGGCGACTAGCAGACAGGGATAGTCGAGAACAGGCCAAGATCGGTAACTGGAATCAGACGTAGGAGACACAGCAAGTAGCACACGAAAGCTAAACACACAATGGTTGATCAGCAAGGTTGGCTTGCAATGCACAGGTTAATATAGTGTTCCTAATTAGAGGCTGAGGTGGAGCTATGCTGAGGAAAGATAATATATAAGCAATCAGGTGAGAGTGGTTGGCCTCTAAAGGTGAACACATGGAGGAGAGGTAAGCTGACAATCAAAGATTACTGCATAACCATGACACATGTATTTGTTACGTTCACTAACAGCCAAATTTGAAAGGAAATTCCAATAACTATAACTTAATAGTTATTGTTAGTTAGTTATTCTTTCTGATTTTCTTTCTTACTTTTGGATTTTCAAATTTCCAAATTTATGAATTTACTTTTTTACGAATTTCGTTCATAACGAATGACCCGAAAAATGAAAAAAAAAACCCAAATGAAACTAAAATAAAAATAAACACATTTTTCGGCAGTGCACATGTCATTGTGTAATATTTCACTATAAAAGAACAATATATTAATATATAAATACATCAACATAGAAAAATACAAAGAGCTGAAAAAACATTAAATCATAATATATATTGTTGACTAGGGATGAGCTTCGAGTTCCAGTCAAACTCATGTTCGACTCGAACATCGGCTGTTCGCAAGTTCGCTGAACAATTTGGGGTGTTCGTAGCAAATTCGAAAGCCGCAGAACACCCTTTAAAAGTCTATGGGAGAAATCAAAAGTGCTAATTTTAAAGGCTTATATGCAAGTTATTGTCATAAAAAGTGTTTGGGGACCTGGGTCCTGTCCCAGGGGACATGGATCAATGCAAAACAAGTTATAAAAATGGCCGTTTTTTTCAGGAGCAGTGATTTTAATAATGATTAAAGTGAAACAATAAAAGTGTAATATTCCTTTAAATTTCGTACCTGGGGGGTGTCTATAGTATGCCTGTAAAGGGGCGCATGTTTCCCGTGTTTAGAACAGTCTGACAGCAAAATGACATTTCAAAGGAAAAAGAGTAATTTAAAAGTACTCGCGGCTATATGAATTGTCGGTCCGACAATACACATATAAATTCATTGATAAAAATGGCATGGGAATTCCCCACAGGGGAACCCCAAAACAAAATTTTAAAATAAAGGCGTAGGAGTCCCCCTAAAATCCATACCAGGCCCTTCAGGTCTGGTATGGATATTAAGGAGAACCCCGCACCAAAATTAAAAAAAAATAGGCATGGGGGTCCCCCTCAAAATCCATACCAGACCCTTTAGGTCTGGTATGGATTTTAAGGGGAACCCCGTGCCAAAATGGAAAAAAAGGCGTGGGGTCCCCCCAAAAATCCATACCAGACCCTTATCTGAGCATTCAACCTGGCAGGCCGTAGGAAAAGAGGGGGGGTGACAGACCGACCCCCCCTCCTGAACCGTACCAGGCCACATGCCCTCAACATTGGGAGGGTGCTTTGGGGTCCCCCCAAAGCACCTTGTCCCCATGTTGATGAGGACAAGGGCCTCATCCCCACAACCCTTGCCCGGTGGTTGTGGGGGTCTTCGGGCGGGGGGCTTATCGTAATCTGGAAGCCCCCTTTAACAAGGGGACCCCAGATCCCGGCCCCCCTGTGTGAAATGGTAAGGGGGTACCCCTACCATTTCACAAAAAAGTGTCAAAAATGTTAAAAATGACAAGAGACCATTTTTAACAATTCCTTTATTTAAATGCTGATTCTTTTCATCTTCTATCTTCTTTCTTCTATCTTCCTTCAGTTTCTTCCTCTATCTTCTTCTTGTTCTGGTTCTTCCTCCGGTGTTCTCGTCCGGCATCTTTCTCTGCGGTGTCTTCTTCCCTTCTTCGTTCTCGGGGCGCTCCGCATCCTTGACGGGAGGCTCCCGCTGTGTGACGCTTCTCGTCTTCAGACGGTTCTTAAATAACAGAGGGTAGGGCCACCCGGTGACCCCGCCCCCTCTGACGCACGAGGACTTGACAGGAACTTCCCTGAGGCTTTCCGCGTTACGTCAGAGGGGGCGGGATCACCCGTTCGCATGTTCTGGTGCGAACCGAACAGGGGGGTGTTCGGCTCATCCCTATTGTTGACCCAAGTAGGGGTAATGAAAACCCCTTATATAAGTGAGCACACATAATTATGGGTGAATTGGGGGAATCCCATCACCTTGCTGTTTAATTCATAAAATGATTTGGATGGTTTTGGATCTTCACCACACATTTATAAATCAAATAGCAAGGTGGAACACCAACTGTCAGCATGTGCAAAGGCTGGAACGGGAATATATTTCTAATCCCTTAGACAACACTAGAGAATTATGGTTGTCCGCACAGGATGCACTTGTACGTTTAGCATCTTCTTCTGCGGGGAAGAGACGTTTGTTTAGGAAGCATGCATTTTATGAGGAGGGTGAGCAAACCGGTTGCCTGTTAGCCAAACGAGTTAATGACCGATCTGCAGCTTCACCAATAGCAGCCCTAAAGTCTCAATCGTGCAGGCTTCTTAATACACATGACCTGGTCGTGACTGACTGATTTGTACCAGTCCCATATACACTACACTGATAACGAGTTGAATACGTATCTTTCGACTCTTGAGCTGCCTAGTCTTACTGTGGCATAGCTGGCATAATTGGATGCTCCTATTGATTTGGAGGAGATACAAGAGGCGGTGGGTTTATTCCCAGCTTGTAAAGCTCCAGGGGAAGATGGTATACCCATTAAGGTTTATAAAAAATATTCAGCAATTATCCTTCCTCATCTCTTGCAAGCATTTAATGCTGCATTGAAAACTAATTTCCTTCCTGTTTTTATGCCCAAGGCAATTAGTGTTCGCCTACCTAAGCTGGGAAAGTTTACCGTGAATGAACATACAGACCCATTTCCCTACTCCAAACAGATATACAGATCCTTGCGAAAGTTTTGGCTTTATGCCTGATTAAGGCCATACTCCGCATCATACACCCCAACCAGACTGGCTTTATGCCTGGCAAATCAACAGCCATTAACCTTCTCTGAGAACAATGGGGCTCGGGCCCTCCTGTCACTTGATGCAAATAAAGCATTCAATAGCGTTGAATGGCGTAAGTTGTAGGTAGTACTGGAGGGCTTTGGATTTGGAGAGAGATTCATCTTCTGGGTGTGGCTCCTCTATCACACCCCGCAGGCTGCTATTCGGGTGGGCACTGCAGTATCCCCCTACTTTCATATTGGCAGGGGCATGCAACGGGGTGCCCACTTTCACCCCTATTGTTTACCGTAGCTATTAAGCCACTAGCGGCTCAGATTCGTGCCTCAGAGGACATCATGGGCTTCTGCTATGGCATGCTGCATGAGAAACTAATGCTATATGCAGACGACATGCTGGTGTTGCTGGGGGACACAGACGTCTCTTTGAGAACAGCAATGACAGTGATCACAGACTTTGGTACCTATTTCAGCTTAACCATCAATTGGTTCAAGTCTGCATTGTTACCCTATATATAAAAGATGGTGCAGCGCTAAATGAACTAAACATCAAGGGATACTATATACGATTAAATGAGAGGATACCCATACAACATAAGATAACCTTATAATAGATGTTAAAACAAAGTAGGGATGAGCCGAACACCCCCCTGTTCGGTTCGCACCAGAACATGCGAACAGGAAAAAAATTCGTTCGAACACGCGAACGCCGTTAAAGTCTATGGGACACGAACATGAATAATCAAAAGTGCTAATTTTAAAGGCTAATATGCAAGTTATTGTCATAAAAAGTGTTTGGGGACCTGGGTCCTGCCCCAGGGGACATGAATCAATGCAAAAAAATTTTTTAAAAACGGCCGTTTTTTCAAGAGCAGTGATTTTAATAATGCTTAAAGTCAAACAATAAAAGTGTAATATCCCTTTAAATTTCATACCTGGGGGGTGTCTATAGTATGCCTGTAAAGGGGCGCATGTTTCCCGTGTTTAGAACAGTCTGACAGCAAAGTGACATTTTGAAGGAAAAAACACATTTAAAACTACCGCGGCTATTGCCGACAATACACATAGAAGTTCATTGATAAAAACGGCATGGGAATTCCCCACAGGGGAACCCCGAACCAAAATAAAAAAAAAAAAAATGATGTGGGGGTCCCCCTAAATTCCATACAAGGCCCTTCAGGTCTGGTATGGATATTAAGGGGAACCCCAGCCAAAATTAAAAAAAAAAATTGACGTGGGGTTCCCCCTAAATTCCATACCAGACCCTTCAGGTCTGGTATGGATTTTAAGGGGAACCCCGCGCCAAAAAAAAAAAAAAAAACGGCGTGGGGTCCCCCTAAAAATCCATACCAGACCCTTATCCGAGCACGCAACCTGGCAGGCCGCAGGAAAAGAGGGGGGGACGAGAGTGCGGCCCCCCCCCCCTCCTGAACCGTACCAGGCCACATGCCCTCAACATTGGGAGGGTGCTTTGGGGTAGCCCCCCAAAACACCTTGTCCCCATGTTGATGAGGACAAGGGCCTCATCCTCACAACCGTGGCCGGTGGTTGTGAGGGTCTGCGGGCGGGGGGCTTATCGGAATCTGGAAGCCCCCTTTAACAAGGGGACCCCCAGATCCCGGCCCCCCCCCTGTGTGAAATGGTAAGGGGGTACTTACCCCTACCATTTCACTAAAAAACTGTCAAAAATGTTAAAAATGACAAGAGACAGTTTTTGACAATTCCTTTATTTAAATGCTTCTTCTTTCTTCCTTCATCTTCTTCTTCTTCTGGTTCTTCTGGCTCTTCTGGTTCTTCCTCCGGCGTTCTCGTCCAGCATCTTCTCCGCGGCGTCTTCTATCTTCTTCTCCTCGGGCCGCTCCTCACCCATGGCATGAGGGGGGAGGCTCCCGCTCTTCTCTTCATCTTCTTCTTCATCTTCTTCTTCTTCTTCTTCTTCTTCTTCCTTCTTCTCTTCTTCCTGTTTTCTCCGGGCCGCTCCGCAATCCATGCTGTGGCATGGAGGGAGGCTCCCGCTGTGTGACGGCGTCTCTTCGTCTGACGGTTCTTAAATAGCGGGGGGCGGGGCCACCCGGTGACCCCGCCCCCCTCTGACGCACGGTGACATGACGGGACTTCCCTGTGGCATTCCCCGTGACGTCACAGGGAAGTCCCTCAAGTCACCGTGCGTCAGAGGGGGGCGGGGTCACCGGATGGCCCCGCCCCCCGTTATTTAAGAACCGTCAGACGAAGAGACGCCGTCACACAGCGGGAGCCTCCCTCCATGCCACAGCATGGCTGCGGAGCGGCCCGGAGAAGACAGGAAGAAGAGAAGAAGGAAGAAGAAGATGAAGAAGAAGATGAAGAAGAGAAGAAGATGAAGAGAAGAGCGGGAGCCTCCCCCCCATGCCATGGGTGCGGAGCGGCCCGAGGAGAAGAAGATAGAAGACGCCGCGGAGAAGATGCTGGACGAGAACGCCGGAGGAAGAACCAGAAGAGCCAGGAGAACCAGAAGAAGAAGAAGATGAAGGAAGAAAGAAGAAGCATTTAAATAAAGGAATTGTCAAAAACTGTCTCTTGTCATTTTTAACATTTTTGACAGTTTTTTAGTGAAATGGTAGGGGTAAGTACCCCCTTACCATTTCACACAGGGGGGGGGCCGGGATCTGGGGGTCCCCTTGTTAAAGGGGGCTTCCAGATTCCGATAAGCCCCCCGCCCGCAGACCCTCACAACCACCGGCCACGGTTGTGAGGATGAGGCCCTTGTCCTCATCAACATGGGGACAAGGTGTTTTGGGGGGCTACCCCAAAGCACCCTCCCAATGTTGAGGGCATGTGGCCTGGTACGGTTCAGGAGGGGGGGGGGGCCGCACTCTCGTCCCCCCCTCTTTTCCTGTGGCCTGCCAGGTTGCGTGCTCGGATAAGGGTCTGGTATGGATTTTTAGGGGGACCCCACGCCGTTTTTTTTTTTTTTTTTTGGCGCGGGGTTCCCCTTAAAATCCATACCAGACCTGAAGGGTCTGGTATGGAATTTAGGGGGAACCCCACGTCAATTTTTTTTTTAAATTTTGGCTGGGGTTCCCCTTAATATCCATACCAGACCTGAAGGGCCTTGTATGGAATTTAGGGGGACCCCCACATCATTTTTTTTTTTTTTTTTTTTGGTTCGGGGTTCCCCTGTGGGGAATTCCCATGCCGTTTTTATCAATGAACTTCTATGTGTATTGTCGGCAATGCAATAGCCGCGGGTAGTTTTAAATGAGTTTTTTCCTTCCAAATGTCATTTTGCTGTCAGACTGTTCTAAACACGGGAAACATGCGCCCCTTTACAGGCATACTATAGACACCCCCCAGGTACGAAATTTAAAGGGATATTACACTTTTATTGTTTGACTTTAAGCATTAATAAAATCACTGCTCCTGAAAAAACGTCCGTTTTTAAAACTTTTTTTTGCATTGATCCATGTCCCCTGGGGCAGGACCCGGGTCCCCAAACACTTTTTATGACAATAACTTGCATATAAGCCTTTAAAATTAGCACTTTTGATTTCTCCCATAGACTTTTAAAGGGTGTTCCGCGGCATTCGAATTTGCCGCGAACACCCCAAATTGTTCGCTGTTCGGCGAACTTGCGAACAGCCAATGTTCGAGTCGAACATGAGTTCGACTCGAACTCGAAGCTCATCCCTAAAACAAAGCGTTTTTTAAAACTATATATCAAAGTCCAGAAAAGTCCATAAAAAATCCAAAAGATCTTAAGAGATTCCACCAAGTGAACATGATATCATGCTGGTATAGGTGACTGATGTGCCCTTCACCGATATCTGACGACCTGGACCCTTTAATTACAGAGGGTCATGTAAGCCTTCCCTTACGGGTCATATAAATGGATGGTATTCAGAATCAGGAACCAAGAGCTCCGTCACACACCAGGTGGGATAATTCAGGATGTTCCAATGATATATATAATAGAAGAGGGACAACATATAGTGCTCTCCGTTTGCCAAACAATTTATTTAAAAGATTAAAGATTTAAAAGATTAAAATACACTTACATAGCCAGCACTTCTCAAGTGCCAGTGAAACAGCAATAAGCGATGGTGTATAAACACAGATAGAATAGAGCATGCGCGGTGGCCACGGGTGACGTCACGACGTCTCGTTCTGGACGCGTTGCGTCTCAGTGGGCGGGGACTTCTTCAGCAGATGAGGAGACTACGTGGGCACCCGCGCTTTATAGAGGTAAGTAACCATAGTAATGGAAAAACAAACCTATGACGGCGCACTCGCAAAACAGGAAGGATACACATAATCAAATGCAAAAAAGGAGACAATATATGAGCAAACATATTGGCTCACAATACATATTAAAACAATACAAAAATATATAATTATGAAATATGCTTTCCAATTAAATAATGTAAAAGAATATTTAATTAATATTCAAAAAACTGTCATCCGCGGCCATCGACTGCTCTTATAAAAATCAAGGCGACGACAAATTAGTTGTCAAATGGTAAAACATTAAATTCAATATAGTTAATCAAAATTAATAAAAGTAATAAAAATTACCACATATATTACCGATCAGATATAAAATAGTTGGTATCAAATTCTACATTTAACCCTTCAGGGCACAGTACTTTTGTCTCGTATATCCAGTAAGACTCTCTTTTGCTTAATTGTCTAATGAAATTTCCTCCTCTCCAGTGCTTCGTGACCCTTTCTATACCCCAGAATTTTAGGCCTTTAGGGTTCTGTTGGTGAAAGGCCTTAAAATGTCTTGACACATTATGGGTCTTGAGGCCTTTCTTAATGTTATTAACGTGTTCAGTTAATCTGACATGTAGTGGTCTTGAAGTTCTACCAACAGTAGAGTCCACAATTACACTCCAGCATGTAGACGACACCTACAGTGTCACAAATGATTAGTTGTTTGATATCGTACTCTTTGTTTGTGGCCGAAGCTAAGAATTTTTTTTGTTTTTTAACATTTCCTTTTGCATGCCTACAAGGAACACATCTTCCACATGCATAAAAACCACCAAGGAAAGAAAAAAGCCTATCGGAGGTGGGGACTGGCGGGTTGCTGGGGGACACAGACGTCTCTTTGAGAACAGCAATGACAGTGATCACAGACTTTGGTACCTATTTCAGCTTAACCATCAATTGGTTCAAGTCTGCATTGTTACCCTTAGAGGGCATAGTTGATCCCTCTCTGCACGGATCCTGCCCCCTTCCGGTAGTTGAGTCATTTAAAGTGGAGGTCCACCCTAAAATTAAAAAATTACATTAACATTCTACAAAAAAATACAAAAAAACATTTGCTTACCAGAAATGCCTGTTGCTAGGCAGTCTTCCTAATCTGCCTCTTCCTATTCCGTGGCGCTGCTCCTTCACTTCCTCCTCTTCGGTGAGCTGCCCCGTTGTCTTCTGGGACATGTGTGTGTCCCAGAAAACCACAGGGCCATTCACAAAGCGTTGCGCGACTCGCGCATGCGCAGTAGAAAACAGGCAGTGAAGCTGCAAGGCTCCACTGCCTGTTTCCCTTAGTTAGGATGGCGGCGCCGGCACCCGATCCAATGGACAGATCGGCCTCGGGGGGGCGACATCGCAGGCTCGCTGGACAGGTAAGTGTCCTTATTAAAAGTCAGCAGCTAGAGTGTTTCTAGTTGCTAACTTTTTTTTTTTTTTAAACCGCCAGACCTCTGCTTTAAGTATTTAGGTGTGGTGGTTTCGCCCGATTTAACTAACTACTCCTGTCTCAATATAATGCCGCTGCTTACTAAATTCCGGGACAAAGTTAAACTTTGTAAAAATCTCTGGCTCTCTATGGTAGGGAGGGCTAACTTGGCGATGATGATTTTAATGCCTTAACTGCTATACTTTCTCCATAATGCTCCCATAGTTCTGCCTCTCATGCTTTTTTGGACCATTAATTCCATTTTTAGACAACTACTTTGGCGGCAAGGTTTACCTAAGATCCAAAAATTAAAGGGGGGGGGGGGAGGGGGAGGGGGAGGGAAGGGAAAAGGGAAAGGCGTGTATACACCTTAGTTAAATTGCTAATTATATTAGACACTTTTTACCCATTGGGGTGTTGTTGCTGTAACCATAACTTGTACAAAATCACATGGGGAGCAGGGGAAGGGAAGAACCCTTTAGGGTGGGTTCAAGAAAGGGGTTACTTAGTGCAACACTAAATTAGAGAGTGGATATAGTGGTAAAAAACAATTTTATTAAACTTCGCATAAAATTGAAACACAATAAACTTACTATTGCTAGAAATAGATAGTGCAATCAGGCCTTGATGAACCAGACAAGACAGACTGGACAGGTACCCACCAACGAGAGTGACATGAAGATAGTTAACCTGTCAAATAAGACACTAACCACAGACCATATTAGCCTACTTAAAAAGGGTATGACCTTCTCCCCAGTCAGCAATATGGATGAATTCACGGTCTTTAAGGACATTACTCTCTTCCTGAGGAAGGTTTTCTTACGGTCACTCTATGAGAGTAGTATGACAACCCAGACAGCATCCCTAGGAGTAGATGATCAAAAAGCAATTGAGATTTTGAATTCCCTATTGGAAGAAAATGAAGGACCACCAATGACAGCTGCCCCAATACGAAGACAGGCTAACTTAAGAATAAGATCACAAAAAATGCCCCCCCTGTCCAAGAATAGGTGGCTTAAGCTTTTCTTGGACATGGTGCAAACAGACTTGACCAAAATAGACTGGACCAAAAGATCGCCAGATAATCTGACAGTGGGTGAACGGGCTGCCCTTCTGGACCTACAGAAAAGTCGCAATATAGTATTAAAGAAAAGTGACAAGGGGGGCAATGTTGTCCTCCTAAACCAACAGGATTATGAGAGGGAAGCAAAGCGACTCCTACATGACACCACAACATACGAAAGACTCGACAATAACCCATTTCCTGTGTTAGTCTTCGAACTAAATAGAAAATTACAGGAGGCAAAGGATGAGGGATTACTGACAAATCGAGAGTTCCAGCATCTCCTGGTGAGAGAGTTCAACGTGCCCACATTCTACATCATCCCCAAGGTCCATAAAAACCTAAAAAACCCTCCAGGCAGACCAATCGTCTCGGCCTGCCAGGGCCCTCTGGAGAGAGTGGGTCGCTACTTGGACTCTCTCTTACAGGACATGGTAAAAAACCTAAAATCTTTTGTTCAAGACACAAGACACGTACTAGCTAGAATTGCGGAAATCAATAAGACCATGCAACTAGAGGGAATCCTTCTGGTTAGTGTAGACGTCGAGTCACTCTATACCTCAATACCTCACAACAAGGGACTTCAAGCAGTTGAATGGTTTTTGAGGGAAACCTACCCAGAGTCTGAACCTCAAAATGAGTTCTTGATTGAACTCTTAGATTTCACCTTGTCAAACAACTTCTTTCAATTTCTGAGTTCATACTATCATCAAATACGAGGCACCTCTATGGGTGCTGCATGGGCACCGGCCTATGCATGCCTACACTTGGGTCTTTGGGAGGAGGTGGACGTCTACACCTCGCCACTGTACCGTAGCCACGTTAAAACGTGGCTGCGATACATTGACGACGTCCTGGTGATCTGGAGGGGCAGCCTCGACGAACTGCATATGTTCATGAATGAACTGAATAATAATGATCGGAATATACGATTAACTTACCAATTTGACCAGAAGAGGTTGTCCTTCCTGGATCTACAGATTACACTGGATAAGGGCCAACTCAACACCTGCACGTTCCGAAAGGAAACGGCTGCTAACACACTATTGGAAGCAACAAGCCACCACCCACATTGGCTAAAAAATGGAATACCAGTAGGTCAGTTCCTTCGAATTAAAAGGAACTGTACCAATATAGCCGATTACAAACGGGAGAGTAGTGAACTTTATACGAGATTTCGGGAACGAGGGTACTCCCACAGGCAACTCAGGAGGGCTAGAAAGAAGGCAGCCGTTAGGAATAGGGAAAGCCTCTTGCAGGGGACAAAAACAACAAAGGGGTCACAGAGACAGACAAATGAGCCAGTACGAGTTATAACAGCATATGGCTCCCAGTGGAATAATGTCTTTTGCATCTTAAAAAAACACTGGGGAATCCTGACCAATACCCCTGAACTGGCCAAGATTGTCAGCACCTCTCCCAAAATGGTGGCACGTCGAGCCCCAAGCCTGGGTGATATGCTGATTCAATCCGAATTTGTTAAAGAACCGGACCCTACCTGGCTATCTAAGTACCCACGAGCAAAGGGTATGTTCCCCTGTAACAAATGCCAAATGTGCCCCTTTGTTCACCGAACTTCTACATTCTCAGATGCTCTCAATGAAAGAACATATGAAATACGCGACCTCATTAACTGTTCAACATCAAGAGTGATATACCTAATCACGTGCCCGTGTCCTAAGGTTTACATTGGCAAAACTAAGAGACCTCTGAGAATACGATTCGGTGAACACCTAAGGGAAATTAACACTAAAGGCAAGATACCGGAAAAACCCCTGGCTAAACATTTTGCTCTGTGCCATGGAGGCTCCTCAGAGGGGCTAACAATTAAAGGTATATATGCCCTAAAGTTGCCCACCAGACGAGGAGACTTTGACTGTATACTCCTCCAAAAAGAGAAGTGGTGGGTATACAGGCTAAAGTCCCTGGTGCCGGTGGGGTTAAACACTGAACTGAACCTACAAGTGTTCCTTGAACCCTAAACTAGGTTAGGCTATACCATAGTGTGTATCTTCTTTAACACACTATATGGTGGGTGCCAAAAAATCCTATGTGTGTTTTATAGCTCAACTTTAACTATCTATTATTCTCACAGCGAAACCATCCTTTTAGATCACAATGTTTCATGGACAAAGTATAGGCTACCCTGTACCTTGCCATGATAGGGCACCATTTAAATTTTGAATAGCGATTAATTCCCCTATGGGAATAATTATAGTATGATCACTGAATAGACGTCACCCCGCCGCGCAAAAACTGATGTGTATATCTGTACATGTGCACACTCGGCATGACACTTGGGTGCTCTCTCCTCTATTCTATTCTATTCTTTACTTGGTACCACTTAATAACTATGGTTTTGGTCCCTATTTTTTCCGTCTCTATGTCTGTTCCCCTCTCCTCACCCACTTCAGACCATGTTCTCCCTATTACCTCCACTAAAAGGCAAGGAGGTCTTTAATAAGTGCTGGGAAACTTTCCTAAAGAGAAATGATTGAGCATTTGTTGCATTTAAAATAGATCACATTGTTTACATTGGCAGATAGGCCATTATGAACAACCAGCCACCTACGATTGGCTTGAAATCCCTTCAATCACTTTACAATTTTCCATTGGCGGCGATCCTCAGCGAAAGACACTATAAGAAGGGTGTGAGGCAACCGACCAATGAACGTCCAGAGATGAAGCTACGTCATTGAATCACGGCGAAATGCGTTGACGTCACTGCGCCACCCGGTCCGTGCGCTCAGGGCAGTGAGGGTGATACTCAGCGAAGAAGCTGATACGAGGAGGTCACATCCGCAGCTCTGAAAGGGGTAACCTAAAGGTCTACCAAGCGCCTCCGTGAGACGGGACCCCCCACCTACACTGACAAGCGGAGCACCGCAACTTACAGCAGGATCTTGTGGATATCCCGTGCCTAAAATAGGAACGCAACGGCGGTCTTGGCAACTAGGACTGATGGACTACAAGCACCCCTGAGATAGAGCAGCGTGGAAGGCAGTGGTAATGTACAGCCAATCTTAACATCATTAAATACCAACAGCAATTGTATAACGACTACACCACAAGCTTACGATATAAGCGATTACATTGCCACCTGAACATCAATTAAGACTGATTAATGTCAGCTTATGGTACCATTGCACATTTGGCATCTCCAACATTCCTATAGGTTACCAAGGACTTCCGGAGAATCATATAGGAATAACACAGTTACAGGACTAATTGCATACATTGCCCTATATCTAACTCAGAGGAATACTTCACTCCCAATACCTAAACTATAACCGTATCCCATCCTTCCTCATCACACTATAGGTGTCTCCTCTCTCACTGAATCCAACTCTCTCCTATTGCACCATGCCACATGGGCCTATACATTAATCTAAACACTAAATTGGAATCCCCATTTGGGTGTAAATAAACGATATAATTTGACAGATTGACCTTACCAATAGGCCAATGTGGCAACTTGCAATATGCCCTGACCGGGTGGCAATAAATGTTTCCTATATGTAATGTTTGTCCAGTCTGTCTTGTCTGGTTCATCAAGGCCTGATTGCACTATCTATTTCTAGCAATAGTAAGTTTATTGTGTTTCAATTTTATGCGAAGTTTAATAAAATTGTTTTTTACCACTATATCCACTCTCTAATTTAGTGTTGCACTAAGTAACCCCTTTCTTGAACCCACCCTAAAGGGTTCTTCCCTTCCCCTGCTCCCCATGTGATTTTTTACCTAAGATCCACCCAGAACAATTACAAAAATCAAAGGAAACGGGGAATAGTATTCTCAAACCCATTTATTTTTATATCATATTTTGTGTGTGGCACCCTTAAAATTCCATCTACCCTCTCTTCCAATTAGGTCAATACAGGAGAGCAGTGGTCTCAGGCTACTGTCTGAACTGAGGCTGTACAAAAAACACAAAGGGGGGGATTTACTAAAACTGGCCCACACATAATCTGGTAGAGCTGTGCATAGTAACCAATCAGCTTCTGTGTTTTAATGTCAAAGATTAATTGAACAAGCTGATGTTAGAAGCAGATTGGTTACTATGCACAGCTGCTAACTAATCACAGTTGCCATTGGAGGGAAAACCATTTTCCTGCCTATGTCTATTATAAGTAAATGCTGCTAAAGTCATGACAATTTAGTTAAAAACGTTACATCAATTTGTGTAAAATTGCCTTTTGTTAACACATGGTGATTTTTCACAGCTGTAAATTATAGTAGATATTTTTAATAGTTAATCCAAGTGCCAGATATGACCTTTACCCGTATTTGTGTAATGTGAAATAAAATATTCTTCACAATACTGCTTGTCATGTCTTCAGCATCAGCAGCATAGTATCCTTGTCAGTACTGTCTGGGAGCACTTACTGTATGCACATAACTAGTCCCTATACATTATGAAGACCAAAAATCGAGCGGGCGCATGCGTGGCATGAAGCTGGACGGTCTTAACTGAGCGGAGCTCCGAGCACAGCGGGACCTCATCGCCTTCCCTGGGGGCGAAAAATCAATTCAACTGACTTTAAAACTACCTGCACCCCCGGGGGAACAAGCGGTGCATGCAGTCCTCCAAGTCCCGTCACGGGAAACCAATACAAAGGTCCCTCACAAACTATCTCGTCAGGGCCTGGGAGATGGCAGGGAAGCCTCAAGATGGCACCGAGCCACAACGTCCTCCGGCTACAGCACACAGCCCAGCGGTACCCCCAGCACACTCGTCTGGAGACGGTGAGTACACTTTACTGCTCACCAAGGCTGACCTGGATGATAGCCTGGCCGCAATGTACACAAAATTAATAGAGAAGTTTCAGACTGAACTCCATAAATCTACAAACACTCTGCACAGGAAATAGCAGTATTGGGAGGCAGAACTGATCTCTTAGAGACAAAGCACGATGAACTGCAACTTGCATACACTAACCTACGCAGGGATCATGAATCCCTCACTGAATCTGTGTCCCAGCTCCAGTCCCACTTGGAGGACCTGGACAACAGAAATAGACAGAACAATTTGAGGATTAGGGGGGTCCCTGAGGTGGTCAAAGACAAACCACCCAGGGATATAATCCTGTGCCTTAAGGACTACCTTGTAGGAGGAGATACTGAGGGCTTCCCGCAATACCCCCAACATTGTGCTGGACAGTACCAGGAATTAAATATTCCCTGATATATCCCCAGCCACTCTGGACAAACGCCGCAAGCTAAAGGAGATCACCATTCCTCTCCAAGAGGCTAGAATAAGGTACATATGAGGATTCCCTTTTAAACTTCAAGTTCCACACAATGGGACTACATACACAGTGCTCACCATCCAAGAAGGGAAGGAGCTCCTAGTCAAGCAAGGTTTCATGGCTAAAGAGGATCTTCCTAGGATGCCCTCCACCCCCTGCCCTTCAGCCATCTGGGCAACCCCTTCGCCACAGAGGGATCACAGGAGACAGAGGCAAGATCTCAGGGAACGCATGAACTGACCTAACGCTGCTTTCCTCTCATTCCAGACCCATAGCCATGGTCTCTTTATTCAGGATGCGGGACTACATTTGATGGTTGAGGAGCATCACAGACACAAATGGGGGAGGTGACAACTGACAGGCTCCCTACAATTTCAGAGTCTCACCCCCCCATCCCCCTCTTGCAGTTTGTTTACTCCTCATTGCACCATTTTTCATCCTGCTTCCCACTGTGCAGGTGCACAGCAGTGCCCGTTTGGTTGTCCCCCAACTCTTGCTAAAACCCACAGGAAAGGGAATAAGAGGGTTGAAGGAATATTCATTCTTCCCTTTTTTTTTTCCTAGAACATTTTGGACTTTCTTTTTTTTCCCAGCAGGTTGCCAAGAGTGTTGGACACTAGTGTCCTACTGTTCAGGAAATATTATACCTGACAAGTTATTACTGATTCCTACACTCAGGAAGGTCTTTCCCCTCCCGACCCCGATGGTTTATTTTGTTCTCATTTTGTTTTTTGTTTTTGTATTTTTTAGTTACCGGACTGATTTATCTGCTTACAATAACTATGCAGACTTTGGTAGTATTGCCCTTATGGCCCAATTTAGGTGCAGCCCCCTTATGGGATCCGTAAACTCATTTTATATCCGGGGCACTCCCACCCCACCCGGGGGGAGTTACCAGAAAACTGCTCCTTGGGACCCTCCCCCAACCATCTAGGCCAGTGATGGTGAACCTTGGCACCCCAGATGTTTTGGAACTACATTTCCCATGATGCTCATGCACTCTGCAGTGTAGTTGAGCATCATGGTAAAGTTCCAAAACATCTGGAGTGCCAAGGTTCGCCATCATTGATCTAGGCCTATATAGCCGCTTTTATCCAAAATGGGTATTAGAATAATTTCACACAATGTCAGGGGTTTCAACTCCCCTCAAAAAAGGAAGAAAGCCTTTAAAACCTAAAAAACATCTAAATGCAGACATTATACTCCTACAGGAGACCCACTTTTCAGAAGTCTACCACCCCACATATTTTGACAGATCATATGGCATAGGACATTATTCTACGTTTGGGTCCAGGTTCCGAGGAGTGGCGATATTTGTAAAAAGAACATATTGTTTGACATTGAAAGCACTTCCAATGATCATGTGAGCAGGTTTATCATCCTTAAGGGCTCATTTCAAGGGAAGATGGTCACGATTGCAAATGTGCCCCTAATGTCTCTCAGGCATCTTTCTTTAAAGCTTTTTTTCAGATCTTGGATAAATATTCCTCCACATTTACTGCTGGGAGGTGACTTTAACTTGGTCGCACATTCAGCCCTGGATAGAAGCAGGATTTGCAGTGCCACCAATGCCTTTCCTAAAACCTTGAAATCGTTGTTGCACTCTCACAATCTGGTCGGAGGGCGCACAATGTAGGGGCCCGAGAGTATACGTTTTATTCCCACCCCCATGACAGCTACTCCAGACTGGACTATTTGTTCTGTACCCCTGTAATCCTAGCAAACCCTACAAATGCAGCTATCCATCCCTGCCCTTGGTCAAACCACCAGGAAGTCTCCATAAACATCTCCCATATAGGCCTTAATCCTTCCGTGGCAGGGTAGAGACTAAATGAGTCCCTCCTCACTGACCCTATTTTAATATCCCAAATTTCAAAACACATGGAGGAATACTTTACCACTAACAATACAAATGATATCTCTCCCACAGTCTTATGGGCTGCCCACAAAGTGGTAATAAGAGGACACCTAATACAAATGGCAACAAATAGGAAAAAGCAGAGGATGGTAGACATCACCAGACTTACCGCAGAACTTGATAGGTTATATCACTTACATTCCCAAAGTCATGCCCTTGACCCACTACAGAAAATTAACACCAATGGACTGGAACTGCATAAAATTCTTTCAGAACAGACTGAGAAATCATTAAGATGGCCGAGAGCCAAATTCCTGTTACACAGCCATTACACCTCTGCCATGTTTGCAAAAAAGCTCAACTAAACCATCCAACCCCCCCACACATACAAACTGAGAAGCCCCAATGGCGACTTGGTATCCCACCCTGCAGAGGTCTTACAGATCTTCTCTAAATTCTATTCAGAACTACTCTCCCCACCATCCTCACCCCCAGACCCCACCCTCAGATCTTGGTTAGATGACATACCCCTCCCAGCCCTAACACAGTAACACCTCCAGGAGCTGAATGCCCCATGCTCTGACTCTGAACTAACTAACGTCATTAAATCTTTAAAACCCCTGGCCCTGATGGATACTCAGCCGCATATTATAAAAAATTTCAAGACACCTTAATCCCCCACCTAAAATCCCTCTTCAACCACCTTTTTAAGTGCAATGTTTTTCCGGATGATATGCTTTTGCCAAAAATGTCATTAATCCCTAAACCCAACAAGGACCACTCCCTACCCCAAAACATTAGGCCAATCTCGGTCATCAACACAGACTTAAAAATCTTTGGTCGCATCTTAGCAGACAGACTCTCCAATATCATTACCTCCTTAATCTACCCAGACCAAACGGGATTTATCCCGACAAGACAAATTACTGACAACATCAGGCTAGCATCCAACATCATACAAGTAGCTGAACTACACTCACGCAGGGTATTTCTCCTGAGCCTTGACATTCACAAGGCTTTCAATGGCATGCTATGGCCATATCTTGAACTGACCCTTGAAAAATTTGGCTTCTTGGGGGCCTTTGTCCATGGATTCAGAGTGCTTTATCACCACCCTCGCACACGGATTAGACTTCCAGGCTGCAACTCCGACTACTTCACACTAGGCAAGGGAACAAGACAAGGATTTCCCTTATCCCCACTTTTTTTCGCCCTTGCCATTGAGCCCCTGGCTCATTCTATTAGCCTAGACCCCAATATTATTATTATTATATTATTATACAGGATTTATATAGCACCAACAGTTTACGTAGCGCTTTACAACTTGAGGGTAGACAGTACAAATACAATACACTTTGATACAGTAGGAATCAGAGGGCCCTGCTCCTTAGAGCTTACAATCTGAGAGGGAAGGTCAAGAGATACAAGAGGTAATAACTGTGGGTGGTGTGCTGATTGAGAAGATAAATGTACAGTTGTTAGGTGAGGGCCAGATAGGCTTGTCTGAAGAGATGAGTTTTCAGGGATCGTCTGAAAGTGGATAAAGTAGGAGAAAATTGGACGGATTGGGGTAGAGCATTCCAGAGGATGAGGGAGGCTATCTGGAGAAGTTCTGAAGGTGACAAGGGAGTTTGAGAGCAGGAGGTCTTGGGAGGAGCGAAGAGAACGATTAGGTTGGTATTTTGTGACTAGGTAGAGATGTAGCTGGGGGCCAGGTTGTGGATGGCTTTGTAAGTTATAGTTAGTATCTTGAATTTAATTCGGTGAGTGAGTGGCAGAGGGGTGTAGCAGATGCTGAGCAGTTTGTGAGGTGGATGAACCTGGCAGCAGCGTTCATGACGGACTGAAGTGGGGATAGCCTATTTAGAGGTAAACTAATGAGGAGGGAGTTGCAGTAGTCGAGGCGGGAGATGACCAGGGAGTGGATTAGAAGCTTTGTGGTGACATTGGTTAGGAAGGGGCGTATCTTGGAGATGTTGCGGAGATTGAGGCGGCAAGCTTTGGATAGTGATAGACTGTGGGGTCGAAAGGTTAGTTCAGAGTCCAGGATTATACCTAGGACCTTGGCGTGGGGAGATGGGTTGATAGTTGGGCCGTTGATATTGACACGGAAATCAGGGGAAGTGGCACCTGAGGCAGGAAATATCATGAGCTCGGTTTTGGATAGGTTGAGTTTGAGGAAGTGATGTGGATCCAGGCTGATATGTCTGCTAGTAAGTTGGTAATGCTTGAGGAGATGGAGAGAGCTGGGGGGTGGAGAGATAAATTTGGGTGTCATCAGCGTAGAGATGATATTTAAAGCCGTGGGAGGCAATCAACCCAATATCAGAGGATACATAAATGGTGACCAGGAGTTCAAACTTAGTCTATATGCTGATGATGTTCTAATCTTCCTGACTGTCCATGCCTAATCTTATCTCCACTCTACGCACTTTCCAAGAAATCTCAGGACTGGGGGTTAACCTCTCCAAATGCTCTGCCCTCCCTATAAATTTCCCCCAAAACCAGTGGCGGAACTACCGCCATAGCGACACACGCGGCCGCTATGGGGCCCGCAGCCGCTAGGGGCCCGGTGAGGACAGGCAGCTCCGCGGGTGAGAGCGGGCAGCTTTGCGGGCCCGCGGGTGAGAGCGGGCGGCTTTGTGGGCCTGCTGGTGAGAGCGGGCGGCTTTGCGGGCCCGCGGGTGAGAGCGGGCGGCTCCGCGGGTCCGCAGTGAGAGCGCGGGCGGCTCCGAGGGCTGTCAGGCGGTGAGTCAGCTGGGCAGCTTGGCTCGTGTGTGAGTGGGCTGGCCAATCAGGGAGCTGGCAGCTGGGGGTGCATAGAGATGACATCATCTCTCACCGCCCGGCGCCCTCCTGCATCCCTGCAGTGCAGTTCCTCCCTCACTGTGCAGGCAGCCTCGGGAAGCAGAGAGATGACCTTATCTCTCTGCTGCCTGACTCTGGGACACAGCATGAAAGTGACACAACAATTGACAATCCGTAATGTGCGACAGGTGAAGTGGCAAGTGACAATCCGGGACGTGGCAAGTGACAATCCGTAATGTGTGGCAAGTTACAATCCGGGACATGGCAAGTGACAATTCGTAATGTGTGGCAGGTGACGTGGCAAGTGACTATCCATAATGTGTGGCAGGTGACGTGGCAAGTGACAATCTGTAATGTATGGCAGGTGACGTGGCAAGTGACAATCCGGGACGTGGCAAGTGACAATCCATAATGTGTGGCAAGTGACAATCCGAGACGTGACAAGTGACAATCCATAATGTGTGGCAGGTGACGTGGCAAGTGACTATCCGTAATGTGTGGCAGGTGACGTGGCAAGTGACAATCTGTAAAGTATGGCAGGTGATGTGGCAAGTGACAATCTGTAACATGTGGCAGGTGATGTGGCAAGTGACAATCTGTAATGTGTGGCAAGTGACAATCCAGGACGTGGCAAGTGACAATCCATAACATGTGGCAGGCGACGTGGCAAGTGACAATCCGTAACGTGTGGCAAGTGACAATCTGGAAAGTGGCAAGTGACAATCCATAATGTGTGGCAGGTGACATGGCAAGTGACAATCTAATGTGTGGCAAGTGACAATCTGGGATGTGGCAAGTGACAACCAGTAATGTGTGGCAGGTGACGTGGCAAGTGACAATCTGGGACGTGGCAAGTAGACAATCGGCAACATGTGGCAGGTGACATTCTGCAACGTGTGACAAGTGACAATCTGCATCTGGTGGCAGGCGACGTGGCAAGTGGACAATCCGCAATGTGTGGCGGGTGATGTAGCTGGCAGCTGGGGGTGCATGGAGATGACATCATCTCTCATCGCCCGGCACCCTCCTGCATCCCTGCAGTGCAGTTCCTCCCTCACTGTGCAGGCAGCCTCGGGAAGCAGAGAGATGACCTTATCTCTCTGCTGCCTGACTCTGGGACACAGCATGAGAGTGACACAACAATTGACAATCCGTAATGTGTGACAGGTGAAGTGGCAAGTGACAATCCGGGACGTGGCAAGTGACAATCCGTAATGTGTGGCAAGTTACAATCCGGGACATGGCAAGTGACAATCCGTAATGTGTGGCAGGTGACGTGGCAAGTGACTATCCATAATGTGTGGCAGGTGACGTGGCAAGTGACAATCTGTAATGTATGGCAGGTGACGTGGCAAGTGACAATCCGGGACGTGGCAAGTGACAATCCATAATGTGCGGCAAGTGACAATCCGAAACGTGACAAGTGACAATCCATAATGTGTGGCAGGTGACGTGGCAAGTGACAATCCGAGACGTGGCAAGGGACAATCCGTAATGTGTGGCAAGTGACAATCCGGGACATGACAATTGACAATCCGTAATGTGTGACAGGTGACGTGGCAAGTGACTATCCATAATGTGTGGCAGGTGACGTGGCAAGTGACAATCTGTAATGTATGGCAGGTGACGTGGCAAGTGACAACCCGGGACGTGGCAAGTGACAATCCATAATGTGTGGCAAGTGACAATCCGAGACGTGACAAGTGACAATCCATAATGTGTGGCAGGTGACGTGGCAAGTGACAATCCGAGACGTGGCAAGGGACAATCCGTAATGTGTGGCAAGTGACAATCCGGGACATGACAAGTGACAATCCGTAATGTGTGACAGGTGACCTGGCAAGTGACTATCCGTAATGTGTGGCAGGTGACGTGGCAAGTGACAATCTGTAATATATGGCAGGTGATGTGGCAAGTGACAATCCGGGACGTGGCAAGTGACAATCCATAATGTGTGGCAAGTGACAATCCGGGACGTAACAAGTGACAATCCATAATGTGTGGCAGGTGACGTGGCAAGTGAATATCCGTAATGTGTGGCAGGTGACGTGGCAAGTGAAATCTGTAAAGTATGGCAGGTGATGTGGCAAGTGACAATCTGTAACATGTGGCAGATGACGTGGCAAGTGACAATCTGTAATGTGTGGCAAGTGACAATCCAGGACATGGCAAGTGACAATCCATAACATGTGGCAGGTGACGTGGCAAGTGACAATCCGTAACGTGTGGCAAGTGACAATCTGGAAAGTGGCAAGTGACAATCCGTAATGTGTGGCAGGTGACATGGCAAGTGACAATCTAATGTGTGGCAAGTGACAATCTGGGATGTGGCAAGTGACAACCAGTAATGTGTGGCAGGTGACGTGGCAAGTGACAATCTGGGACGTGGCAAGTAGACAATCGGCAACATGTGGCAGGTGACATTCTGCAACGTGTGACAAGTGACAATCTGCATCTGGTGGCAGGCGACGTGGCAAGTGGCAATCCGCAATGTGTGGCGGGTGATGTAGCAAGTGACATTCCATGACAAGTTGCATCTGGTGGCAGGCGACAGTGGCAATTGAAACGCTCAGGGCTCCCACTGATTCTGCATTATGGTGAGTTGAACTTTTTAATTTTATATAACAGAACAGAAATTGGTTAGAAGGCTGGAGGTCAGCAATGTGTGTCCTTTAGGGGCTGCATACAGTATACTGCATACTTTGTTGTTCAAAATTAATATAAGCTGTTGCCTGGGTACTGTGCCACATGGGTGTGGTAATCTGTTGTTCAATAGCATTAGTTCTTTTTTTGTGGAGGGGCGGTTTGCAGGGGGGGGCGGTTTGCAGGGGGGGGCCCATACAACATTTTGCTATGAGGCCCTGTGATTTCTAGTTATGCCCCTGCCCAAAACATAACCTCAACTATCCAATCCAATTTTGGTTTTGCAATGGAAGGACAAACGTTACCTTATCTAGGCATCAAATTAGCCCCTTCGCTCAATAAGCTATACCTAGCTAACTATCCCCCTCGCATTAGACACCTACTGCATACCTGGAGTCCATATCACATCACATTTTTAGGCAGGGTCCAGGCAGTGAAAATGTTGATTCTCCCTAAGCTACTATTTTTTTTAGGGCCCTCCCCAACTACAAGTCACGCCAGACGATAGATCTAATTCAAAGGGAAGTTAACAACTTTGTATGGCAAAATAAAAAACCCCACCTAGGCAAGAAAATTATATATAGACCTCGAGTTATGGGCGGGCTGGGATTACCGAACCTCTGATTATATTACCTCTCCGCCAGGTTATTACAGCTCGCACAATGGCACCCCCCCAAGGTATCCCCTGGCTCCGCTTTGAGCCGATCTCAATAGCCCCATACTTCCTACCTGGACTATTATGGGCTACTTCAATTCGCCCCAAATATGTTTCCAACCTAAATGCAATAGTAGGACAATCCCTACACCTATGGTCACTATACAAAAAAAAGTTCTCTCTACTCCAATCCAGTCCCAGGTTAGTATCCTTTCTTGGGGACCCCACATTCCAATCAGCATTCCCCTCCCCTAATACTTTCGACCTGTGGATCTCAAAAGACCTCACTAGACTCTTTACAAAAGGATGGGGTAATCTGTTCTTTTTCAACTCTACAAGGCTCTCACTCCTTACCCAAGACAGATTTTTACAAATACCTACAAATTAGACATTTTTTCAATTCCCACTACCCCGGAATGTATCTAACAAGATCTCTACATTTGAAGACCTGTGTGGCCCCTCGTCCAGAGACAGAGGGACAATCTCATTATTATACAATTACCTTGGTGGCCTCAGTCACCCAGAAAAATCCACAGCCATGCTCAGTTGGGAGGCGGAGACTGGTCAGAGGATTGATTGGACATAATCACAAATATGCATAAATGCACAAAGTCAATGGCAGTAAAGGAAACAGTGGTGAAATTACATACGAGATGGTATTACACGCCTTCTAAACTTCACAATTTTTTCCCTGCTGTTTCTGAAAACTGCTTTAGAGGTTGCCCCAAAAAGGGGACTCACCTGCATATTTTTTGGAGTTGTAAAACACTTAGAGACATATGGCAGAAAGTAGCCTCTAAAGTGGCATAGATCACAGGTGTACTGACGACTCTGACACATCAAATGTGCTCACTCTTTGCAGAAATTCCTGGATCCTCCTCCCGTGAACAAAAACTAGCCCACACGCTGTTTACGACGGTCCACTGGACCATCGCTTTGTTCTGGAGAACCCCAGGGGTCCCATGGATCAGGTCCTTAAACGTATGGCAGCCATACAGCTCATGGAGAAAATTTTTCATACCATTATGGACACCATGCCTATTTATGAGTTGAAGTGGAGCTCCTGGTCCCCCTAATCTCACATAGGGCACCTTGGCTAGGCCCAGACAGCTTCCCCACTATAGCCCCAAAACATTCTACTAGTACCAGATTGGTTTCCTGTAACCTTCTTTTCTATTTTGTTAATTGGTTTATATGTTTGATTTATGACTGATTTTTCGTTCACCTGATATGCCCACTAGACCCCTAGTAGGCTTAACGACTCTCCTCGTTGGGTGGTCTCCCTCTGTAGACCTATGTATGTGATATTTCAGATGAATGAGAACCATGATGGCCCTCTAATGCCCTGTACACACGGTCGGACATTGATCGGACATTCCGACAACAAAATCCATGGATTTTTTCCGACGGATGTTGGCTCAAACTTGTCTTGCATACACATGGTCGCACAAAGTTGTCGGAATTTCTGAACGCCAAGAATGCGGTGACGTACACCACGTACAATGAGACTATAAAATGGCTGTTCAGTACCAAGCGCTGCACCCTTTGGGCTCCTTTTGCTAATCTCGTGTTAGTAAAAGTTTGGTGAGAGATGATTCACACTTTTTCAGACTCGTGTTTTTCAGATCGTATTTCTGCTGTTCAGTTTGTGCTTGTGGGTTTTTATCTGGTCTTCAGTGCGCGCAGCTAATTACCATTGACTTGTCATTGTGTTCTAGTACGTTCGTTACTGATTTTCAGGTCGCTCTTCACAGACCTTGCTGTTCTTCAGTGCGTTCTGTTACTTCGTTCTGAGCAGCCGACCGTTTTCTAGCTATATTGTGTGCATATACTCATCGTAGAGTTCGTGCTGTGTGGGGGCTTGGTGTTGGGGTCCTTACTTTGACACAAGCCCAGTCCATGAACAGAGCGGGGAGGAGTTCATGGACCAAGAATTGGTTGCTCCAGCGTGACCAATTCTGTCACATGCCTTTGCTAGACAGAACTACGCATACTACGTCACTTCCCGGCAGACGAGTGGGGGGAACGCAGGTGCAGCGCACAGCTGTCACATCCCCCATCTCGCTACATGCATCGAATCTAGTGACTTTATTTGTAATATTGATGGAACCTGTTTGTCACCCCATTCCAGCGCTCTTCTGGGTGGGAGGACTTATCTTTCTTTTTTCTGGAATTTTCGGATTTTCTGCTTTTGTTTTTGTTTTTATTGCTGGTTTTTAATAAAAGTGGTTTGTACTTTATCACACTATGGAAGCCCCCCTTCTTTATATTTTTTGATGCATGAGGGTGTTGCTGCATCCTTATATATCTGGATATACCTGAGGCACCCGGAACAAGCAACAGGGAGAAGTGAAGTCCAGTCCAATACTACATGCCCAATACCCCTGCAGGAGTTTCAGGAGCTGGTGAGTAGGCAATTTGAAGGGGGAGCACGGAGTCACCTGACAACAGTGTATACACATAAGTCACCCTTGGGAACCTTCTGATCTGTTGCAGTGGAAAACGCATAGGACTATTGCATCCACTGCGATTCAACTGTTACAATATATATTGGATCTGGATCGCAATATATGAACTGTGAAGCACTTTGTTAATTGCATATATGCATATGTAGGGTCAATACAGTCTTTCACTTAGGAATTAGCATATATCACCATAATATGTTTACTGCATTGTAGATTATGGGTTTTGCACTATAAATACTATATCGGTTTTGAATACCATTGGTGGGTATGGTTCTTATTTCAGACACTGGGAGGTTACCTACCAGTGCTATATAACATACTCATTCAGCTGCTTATTTATATGTTATACATATCATTTCCCCATAGGGGCACTATACCTACCGTTATATGCACAATGTTTAGAATATGAGGAATTTCTGAATATCCTCTACCCATCTACAATAGCGAGTAGTACCTTTAATTACCCCCCCATTTTTACACATCAATGAATAGCTAATAAGTGTGGTGTATGAGAAAAAACAAAAAAACACATTTCTTTTGGTGTTTCCTGTTTAGGCTTGGCCAACAGGTTTTCAGGTAGCGCCGGTTTTTCCCTAAACCCTACAACCTAATTAACAATTCTGTCACATGTCTTTGCTCTGTGAGATCCGTGAGAATAATCCTGACGTTTTCAGGAACTTTCTCCGGATGACGGAACCCATTTTTCACCGTTTGTTGGTTTTGCTGACCCCTTATATCAGCAGGCAGGATACCTGCATGCGGCAAGCCATCACTCCGGAGCAGAGGTTAGTCGCCACCCTGCGGTACTTGGTGACAGGGAGAAGCCTGCAGGACCTCAAGTTCTCGACAGGCATCTCCCCCCAGGCTCTGGGGATCATTATCCCAGAGACCTGTTTTGACATCATCCAGGTCCTGCAGAAGGACTATATTAAGGTAAGATTTGTATCCTTTAACATCACATTTTATTATATTTAATGTTTGCTAATGTATTGTATTTCTTTCCTCATTCCCTAATTACCATGATTGTAATATGCTGTGAATGTCCCCTTTGTCCTCACGCATGCTGGATTTAAAAAAAAATTTTTTTTGGCCTTCATACATATTTGCCTTCACTAACCTCCCCAGCATGCTCTCCTGGGCCTATATCCACCTCATCTACTCAATTAACAATGTATTTTGTCAGCTCCATAGTAGTGCTTTACCCTAAATACCCCCTAAAATGTGTAAAATTGTGATTTGTGCTTTAAATTCTGGCAGAGTGCCAGAGGTTTTTTTTTGGGTCCCAAAATCATTTGGAACCCTCCCTCCCCCCAACTGCTAACTCAGCTGATACCAATCCTCTATCTATCCTCAATCCTCTATCTGCTGACTTTGCCAAACCCATACACACTATACCCACCTCTTTTGTGGTCATATTTATGGATGAATTCCCCAAAGCATGTAGTGCAAGGGCCTGCCTTAATACTTTCAAATGTTAATGTTAAAAGTTTTTGCATCCTATTATTATCTTGATTGGTAAAGCAGACTGTACAAATGTGCTAAAATGTCTACAGTGCGTATCTATCTCTTTGTATTATGACACTTCTTACCTGTCCAGTGGGCTGCCAATAGTGTAAGTAAGGAGGGGCTGGGCAAAGTAATACACATTATTTAGGCATTCATCTTTTAATGAAGTGGAGAGGGTTACCTGGCCAAAAATATCCCCCTTAACATTTTTAAAATGGCCCATGGGGGGGGGGGATCTGATAGGTGGACCTTATACCTTTATCTTTAAATACTCCCTAAAAAAAAAGGTTGTACTGATGTTGGCCAAGAATGTTTGTGTCTAATCTGCTTTCCATGTTTATGTGCAAAATGATTAATTTATTTTTCTTGTTTGACTCCACAGTTTCCTTCCAACCCACAGGAATGGCAGACTATGGCCTCCCACTTTGCCCAGCAGTGGGACTTCCCTAACTACATCAGGGGAATTGATGGGAAACACGTCCACATCGTCCCACCACCCAATTCGGGGTCATACTTTTACAACTACAAAGGGTTCAATAGTATTGGGATGTTGGCGGTGGTGTCAGCTACTTACGAGTTCCTGTATGTGGACATGGGGAATAATGGCCGGGTGTCAGATGGTGGAGTCATTGCCCACACAGAGTTCTACAGGCATCTCCAGAATGGCAGCTTGGGCTTGCCACCTCCAGAAGACAATGCGGAAGGACTCCCATTCGTCTTCGTTGCAGATGAAGCGCTGGGGGACCATCCTATGCAGTCATTCCCTAAGAGGACCCTCACCCCGGCCCAGAGGGTTTTTAATTACTGGCTGGCCAGAGCCAGAAGAGTGGTGGAGAACACGTTTGGAATAATAGCCAGCCGGTTCTACCTATTTCTTACACCGATACACGTGGCGGAATATAAACTCAATCACATCATTCTGGCTTGCT
The DNA here is from genome assembly GCA_037952925.1 of Lithobates clamitans. Classification (NCBI taxonomy): domain Eukaryota; kingdom Metazoa; phylum Chordata; class Amphibia; order Anura; family Ranidae; genus Lithobates; species Lithobates clamitans. The sequence continues at coordinate 1,443,290 of JBBGZY010000901.1, forward strand.
GTGTTCTCCACAACTTTTTAAGGAGAAATTCTTGGAACTATGCAGGCTCAGTTGGGCCTGAAGATGGAATTGATATTAATGAACCAAACCTGATGGCGCTTGAAGCTGGCCATCCTGGCTTGCCCCCCCAGAGTGCCCGCGAGGTCCGTCTAAGATACATGGAATACTTTTCAGGTAGGGGGGCCATCGATATGCCAGACAATGTCTGAGACATTTTTTAAATAAAAATATATTTTAAACTGAACAAATATTTGCTTAGATTTACTGCTTGGCTTTCTTTTAGCTGACCATGACTGAAATTTGGAGAGTCCTGAAAATGGCGTGATTGTGTAAAATTATAAAGCACTATTGGGTGTTATTTACTAAAGGAATATACACTTTGCACTACAAGTGCACTTGAGACTGCACTGAAACTGCACTTGTAGTGCAAAGTGGATTTGCCTATAGTAAATAACCCCCATTGTCACTGAAAACAACATCTTTACTACAAAAAATGCTTTTGAGCATTGAAAGAAGAAGCCACACATTGTTGATTCTCAATCTTTTTTTATCAAAGCACAATCACATGTGCATGTATAAAAGGTTTTTTAAAACAAACCAACATGTTTGTTGTATAACAATTTTTTAGGTCACATTAAAAAGTAGAAATAGCCTTTTAAGGTAAAACAGGTATGTTTAAAAGCAAAAAGAAATACACAACTCTGGAACTTACAAAGTTCAACATTTATTGAAAGTGAAGGCAATATCAGACATGAGTATTTATAAACTGTGTTTAATATTGCATTCAGCAGATGGGGTGAAGTCACCCCTGGAAAAGCCAAATTTTGAAGATGCACACAAATTGCCGAATGTCAAAATGTGCTAGCTGCCATCATTGGGGATCAAGGTACGTGTTTTGTGGGTGCAACCCCTTCCTCTCAGCTACTTTATTATTGAGTAGGGATGAGCTTCGAGTTCGAGTTGAACTCATGTTCGACTCGAACATTGGCTGTTCGCCAGTTCGCCGAACAGCGAACAATTTGGGGTGTTTGCGGGAAATTCGAAAGCCGCATTACACCCTTTAAAAGTCTATGGGAGAAATCAAAAGTGCAAATTTTAAAAGCTTATATGCATGTTATTGTCATAAAAAGTGTTTGGAGACCTGGGTCCTGCCCCAGGGGACATGTATCAATGCAAAAAAAAGTTTAAAAGATGGCAGTTTTTTTGGGAGCAGTGATTTTAATAATGCTTAAAGTGAAACAATAAAAGTGTAATATTCCTTTAAATTTCGTACCTGGGGGGTGTCTATAGTATGCCTGTAAAAGGGCGCATGATTCCCGTGTTTAGATCAGTCTGACAGCAAAATGACATTTCAAAGGAAAAAAAGTCATTTAAAAACGGCATGGGAATTCCCCACAGGGGAACCCCGCACCAAATTTTTTTTAAAAATTGGCGTGGGGTCCCCCCAAAAATCCATACCAGACCCTTATCTGAGCACGCAACCTGGCAGGCAGAAGGAAAAGAGGGGGGGACAAGAGAGCGGCCTGCCCCTTCTGAACCGTACCAGGCCACATGCCCTCAACATTGGGAGGGTGCTTTGGTGTAGCCCCCAAAACACCTTGTCCCCATGTTGATGAGGACAAGGGCCTCATCCCCACAACCCTTGGCCGGTGGTTGTGGGGGTCTGCGGGCGGGGGACTTATCGGAATCTGGAAGCCCCCTTTAACAAGGGGACCCCCAGATCCCGGCCCTCCCCCCTGTGTGAAATGGTAAGGGGGTACAAAAGTACCCCTATCATTTCACAAAAAAACTGTCAAAAATGTTAAAAATGACAAGAGACAGTTTTTGACAATTCCTTTATTTAAATGCTTCTTCTTTCTTCTATCTTCTTTCTTCTATCTTCTTTCTTCTATCTTCTTTCTTCTATCTTCTTTCTTCTATCTTCTTTCTTCCTTCAGTTTCTTTCTCCATCTTCTGGTTCTTCTGGTTCTTCTGGTTCTTCCTCCGGTGTTCTTGTCCAGCATCCTTCTCCGCGGCGTCTCCTTCCCTTCTTCTCCTCGGGCCGCTCCGCATCCATGATGGCATGGTGGGAGGCTCCCACTGTGTGACGCTTCTCCTCTTCTGACAGTTCTTAAATAACAGAGGGCTTGGCCACCTGGTGACCCCGCCCCCCTCTGATGCACAGGGACTTCCCTGTGGCATTCCCCGTGATGTCAGAGGGGGCGGACAGGGAAGTCACTGTGCGTCAGTGGGGGTGGGATCAGGGGTGGCCCCGCCCTCCATTATTTAAGAACCGTCAGAAGAGGAGAAGCGTCACACAGCGGTCAGATGCGGAGCGGCCCAGAAGTAGAAGGGAAGAAGACGCCGGCGCTGTGGAGGAAGATGCCGGATGAGAACACCGGAGGAAGAACCAGAAGAACCACAAGAACCACAAGAACCAGAAGAATATGAAGATGAAGGAAGAAACCGAAGGAAGATAGAAGAAAGGAGATAGAAGAAAGAAGAAGCATCTAAATAAAGGAATTGTCAAAAACTGTCTCTTGTCATTTTTAACATTTTTGACCATGATAAGAGGCTTCCACTGTGTGACGATTCTCCTCTTCTGACGGTTCTTAAATAATGGAGGGCGGGGCCACCCGTGACCCTGCCCCCTCTGACGCACGTGACTTCCCTGTCCGCCCCCTCTGACATCACGGGGAATGCCACAGGGAAGTCCCTGTGCGTCAGAGGGGGGTGGGGTCACCGGGTGACCAAGCCCTCTGTTATTTAAGAACTGTCAGAAGAGGAGAAGCGTCACACAGCGGGAGCCTCCCACCATGCCATCATGGATGCGGAGTGGCCCGAGGAGAAGAAGGGAAGGAGACGCCACGGAGGAAGATGCTGGACGAGAACACCAGGGGAAGAACCAGAAGAACCAGAAGATGGAGGAAGAAACTGAAGGAAGAAAGAAGATAGAGGAAAAAAGAAAGAAGATAGAAGATAGAAGAAAGAAGATAGAAGAAAGAAGAAGCATTTAAATAAAGGAATTGGCAAAAACTGTCTCTTGTCATTTTTAACATTATTGACAGTTTTTTAGTGAAATGGTAGGGGTACATTTGTACCCCCTTACCATTTCACACAGGGGGGAGGGCCGGGATCTGGGGGTCCCCTTGTTAAAGGGGGCTTCCAGATTCTGATAAGCCCCCCGCCACAACCACCGGGCAAGGGTTGTGGGGATGAAGCCCTTGTCCCCATCAACATGGGGACAAGGTGTTTTGGGGGATACCCCAAAGCACCCTCCCAATGTTGAGGGCATGTGGCCTGGTGCAGTTCAGGAGGGGGGGCGCTCTCGCATCCCCCCTCTTTTCCTGTGGCCTGCCAGGTTGCATGCTCGGATAAAGGTCTGGTATGGATTTTTGGGGGGACCCCATGCCAATTTTTTTAAAATTTTGGTGCGGGGTTCCCCTTAAAATCCATACCAGACCTGAAGGGTCTGATATAGATTTTGAGGGCGACCCCACGCCATTTTTTTTTTGCCGGGGTTCCCCTTAATATCCACACCAGACTTGAAGGGCCTGGTATGGAATTTAGGGGGACTCCCCACGTCATTTTTTTTTTTTAATTTTGGTTCGGGGTTCCCCTGTGGGGAATTCCCATGCCGTTTTTATCAATGAACTTTTATGTGTATTGTGGGACCGGCAATTCATTAATAGCCACGAGTAGTTTTAAATGACTTTTTTTCCTTTGAAATGTAATTTTGCTGTCAGACTGTTCTAAACACGGAAAACATGCGACCCTTTAAAGGCATACTATAGACACCACCCAGGTACGAAATTTAAAGGAATATTACACTTTTATTGTTTCACTTTAAGCATTATTAAAATCACTGCTCCCGAAAAAATGTCCCTTTTTGAAAAACTTTTTTTGCATTGATCCATGTTCCCTGGGGCAGGATCCAGGTCCCCAAACACTTTTTATGACAATAACTTGCATATACGCCTTTAAAATTAGCACTTTTGATTATTCATGTTCGTGTCCCATAGACTTTAACGGTGTTCGCATGTTCGAACAAATTTTTTGCCTGTTCGCATGTTCTGGTGCGAACCAAACAGGGGGGTGTTCGGCTCATCCCTATTATTGAGGAAGGGGTTGCACCCACAAAACGCGTACATTGGTCTCCCGTGATAGCAGCTAGCACATGTTGACACAGTGTGTGCATCTTCAAAATTTGGCTTTTCTATAATATGTCACAAAATTTTCACAAAATTGTCAGAAAAACAAAAACACAAAGCACAAATAAGTTAGGGATTTCTAGGGGTTTTAAATTCTCCCTAAAACATCAATGATGTCCTTCATTTTGTTTTGAACATCATTGATGTTTTGCTTGATGTTTTCCAAGTCCCTATTACACCCCATTATCTGGGCACTTTCACTGGTGAAATGACCTTCTTCCACAACATCATGATCACCTAAAAATATATATATAAAAAAACATCATGTATTATAAATATGCAGGCATCCATCTCTTACCTGAAACTGTGGTGGCAAACACTCACCTGTTGTGGTGACAATTTCCACCACGTCTCCCTCCTCCTCCTCTGCTTGGGTTTGGGGGATTTCCACTTCTTCATGAGGTGGGGGTCTGTTGTCTCCTCTGATGAGTGGTGTCCTCCGAGTCTTTTCTCCCTTATGTACAAAAAAATAGGTATACTTAGCACACAAATATTTGATGGCAGAAATAGGAATATGAAACATTGCCTGGAAGTGGGGTACAATTGTCTGTTTTGGCAGAGTTCCAAGATGTAGAATTTTTAGTGTCCTTTGTCAAGCTTGAATACTTACCTGTTTTGTACTAGCTTCACAGATGGAGTCATCCCTATAGTATTCACTGGAGCACCTGTGTGGGCCCCCTAATAAAAAGGGTGTTCTGGTGTCCCACACTAGTGCTCCGGCATCCAGATGTGTAAGCAGCTGCTGAGTGTCCTCTCCTTACACAGAATCTAGTTTTCATTTCATTCTAGTTACAAACCCATCTAGACAACAAACCTATTTAAGAGAAGTAGGCCAGAAAAAATTTATTGAAATGCATCTGGAAAAAACATGGTATATTATTGGCCAAACGAACAATGTTTCCTACAAACGAATAATGTGTCCACGAACATAAAAGTTGCCATTTTAAACTGTATAACAATAAAGAAAAGCACATGGAGCAGCACGAACGTTCTAAAAATAACGAATAGGAACACAGCACAACTACTTACTTTTTTGCAGCACTCTCCTGATCCTTCTATACTGATCATGCTCCCTGGTTTTGGGGCCTGACCACTGCTTCCTCAGTTGATCCTTTTGGTACCCCAAAATTATGGTGCAGACTCTTCACAACTTTCGCCATGATCTTGGCCTTTCTGACACTGGGGTTGGGGTAAGGTCCATACTTCCTGTCATATTCGGCCCTTTTCAATATGTTGACCATCTCCACCATCTCTACAAAGGCCATATTTGAGGCCTTAAATCTTCTTCTCCGGGATCGTGACATTTCTGGCACCGGGCTTTCCTCCTCCTCCTCCTCGTTGCTGTAATTAGCACGCACCTGCTCTGTCTCCGCCATGTGCTCTTCCCCACTGCGCCGAATGAGAAGGAGCGGGGAATAGACTAGAAAGAACGTCAGGGCAGGCGGAGTTTCACACATGTGCAGTGTATATAAAGCGTAACACACGTGAGTCGTACGTACGATCTGTGAGCGGAGGAAGGAGTATAGGAAGCGCCGATCGTGATAACGAAGCTAACATTTAAACTTGGGCCTATACTGTTTAGAGATCGAGGCCTATATTGCAACAAGATTAGGAGACTTTAGCCTGACATTAGGGTTTGTCTTGTGTTGTGCATTGCAGATAAAACGGATGGCTTCAATGACCACAACTTCCTCCCCTTGTTCAGAGACAAATACAGGGAGCTGCCCTGTCTGTGGCAGGTGAAACACCCGCAATATAATCACAAACAAAAGAGGCAGGCAGCGCTGGAGAAACTGCTGGAGTTAGTGAAGCCAGTGGTCCTCACAGCAACCATCCCCTATTTAAAAGCCAAAATTATTGGCCTGAGGAGCACATATCTTAGGGAGTGCAAGAAGGTCCAGGATTCCCAGAGATCAGGAGCTGCAGCAGATGACATTTATGTCCCCAGAGTGTGGTACTATGAGAGACTGTGATTTCTGTCAGACAAGACTGAAGTCAGGGAATCCCTATCAACTCTTCCTTCCACTCTTCCTTCCACCCTATCTTCCACCCCAGCTGAGGCTTCCGATGTCCAACCTGGGACTTCCAGCCAGGAAGAAGTGAAGGAGCCCAGCTTAAGCCAGGTATAGCATTTTTCTACAGATTTCTGGTCAATAAATAAATGATGTTTACTAGATGTTATTATTGATCACTAATTGCTGATTTAATAAAGTGTTTTACATATCACTAAACAGTAGTGGGCAAAAATAATTGAGACAAGAATGAAAAATACTGGGCTCAGAATGATAATCTTTTATATTTCTTTACATTCAATTTGCAACAATCATGAGGTGAAAATTGTGTGTGATTGATGAAGAAAAAACTAAAACTATGTCCCTTTCTTATACACAGGAAGACCTCAGCCACGAGGAGGCTGTGGAATGTGGCACACAGGAGGAGGCTGTGGAATGTGGCAGGCAGGAGGAGGCAGGGGTTAGTGGCAGCCAGGAGTAGGGGGGGATAAGTGGCAGCCAGGAGATGGCAGGGCACAGTAGGAGCCTCACAAAACCCCAGGCTCCTCCCCTCCGCATTCCAAACAAAAGACCCAGGAAGGGGAGTAACGTGGAGGATTCAGCACTCAGGCTGATTCAGGAGGCTTCTGTGTCCCTCAGAGCCACCCCCACTCGTGAAGAGGCCTTTGCCTCCATGGCTGCCACCAAACTGCAGGACATACAGGAGGGCCAACGCCTCATGTGTGAGGAAATCATTTATAAAACATTAAATAAGGGGTTGAGGGGCGAAATCACATCCAATACCCACCTGAGTGAGTTGCATCATCTTCCTCCTCCTGCCACAATTCCAGCACTACAGACACAGCGTGGTAGGAAGAGTGGACAAATGATGAAGGGTCTTGTATGACCACAGCCTGGGGACAAGTATATCATCTGCTGCTGTTCATGATGTCTTGGACTTCTGGACCAGATTGTACTCCCTTACATATGGACTCCTCAGGCCACCAATTTTGCCTGAAAATAATTGATGTGTGCCCTGGAGGCCAAAAGCTTCGCCAATTTCTGCTGTTTCTCCAGCGTCGCCTCCCTCTTTCTTTGGTTAGGACCCCTTAATAAATTTTTGGTTTGTTTTATTATACTCTCCTATCTGTGTTTTCCTTCAAAAAGGACAGTTTGTTTGTGAGGCGGCAGGTACAATGTGACAATGCTACAATGTGAAATTAACAAGAGACACCAACACCAACCAATCTCCTTGAGACTAAATAATACAAGATAATAATGGTGTTGTGGTAACTTGACACACAAAACACACCCAAAACTATTCTGGAGTTATAAAAAAAAAAAAACACAAGATCGGGATTTAAAAAAAAAAAAAAAGAATCTAAAAACATTAAAAAAATATTTTTTTTTTCGGTAGATGTGACAAATAAAAATATTATATTGATGAAATCACGATAAATCATAAAGAAAGAAGTTTGTGAGAAGTCTGTGTGAATTTGAGCAGCAAAACAACTTCATTCTTCTAGCATTATAAAGAAGAAGAGAGTGCGCTGCATTAAACAATTTAAAACATTTCAGCGTGACGAAAGTGCTATATCCATTACGAACGCTAATTTTTCCAGACCGAGCAGTTCCGTCTCGGAATTTATTCTGAGCATGCGTGGCACTTAGTGCGCCGGAATTGTCCACACACGGTCGGAATTCACGCGAATGGATTTTGTTGTCGGAAAATTTTATAGCCTGCTCTCAAACTTTGTGTGTCGAAAATTCCGATAGAAAAAGTCTGATGGAGCCCACACACGGTCGGAATTTCCCACGACAAGCTCCGATCGCACATTTTTTGTCAGAAAATCCGACAGTGTGTACAGGGCATAAGGCTCTTTCACAGTATAACTTTACTATAAGCCGTTCAATTTTTATGATTATATTCACTGGTACTTAGGTTTATTATCATTCTCTGTAACTGACACTTATTGTTACTGCACTTTACTTTCCAATAAAATCGTTTGTATTCAAAAAAAAAAAAAATGAACACCAAAAAGCAAAAAAGAACATTGTAACTGCTGCAAGTAGGTATATGACTTATATAACCTAATTTAGATAAAAACCATATTATTAGCATTAAAATATTCTCATTAAAACAACATATAATATCTCACAAATGGAGTACACCCCTCACATCTTTGTAAATATTTAATTTTTTATATCTTTTCATGTGACAACACTGAAAAAATGACACTTTGCTACAATGTAGTGATTGTACAGATTGTATAACAGTGTAAATTTGCTGTTCCCTCAAAATAACTCAACAGACAGCCATTAATGTGTAAACCACTGGCAACAAAAGTGAGTACACCCCTAAGTAAAAATGTCTAAATTGGGCCCAATTAGCAATTTTCCCTCCCCGATGTCATGTAAATCGTTAGTGTTACAAGGTCTCAGGTGTGAATAGGGAGCAGGTTTGTTAAATTTGGTGTCATCACGCTCACTCTCTCATACTGGTCACTGGAAGTTCAACATAGCAAAGAACTCTCTGAGGATCTGAAAAAAGAATTGTTGCTCTACATAAAGATGGCCTAGGCTATAAGCTGCATCATGGTGGCCAAGACCATACAGCGGTTTAACAGGACAGGTTCCACTCAGAACAGGCCTCACTATGGTCGACCATAGAAGTTGAATGCACGTGCTTAGCATCATATCCAGAGGTTGTCTTTGGGAAATAGAGGTATGAGTGCTGACAGCATTGCTGCAGAGGTTGAAGGGGTGGGGGGTTAGCCTGTCAGTGCTCAGACCATACGCCGCACACTGCATTAAATTGGTCTGCATGGCTGTCGTCCCAGAAGGAAGCCTCTTCTAAAGATGATGCACAAGAAAGCCTGCTAACAGTTTGCTGAAAAATATCAGACTAAGGACATAGATTACTGGAACCATGTCCTGTGGTCTGATGAGACCAAGATAAACTTATTTGGTTCAGATGGTACACCAGGTGAGGAGTACAAAGACAAGTGGTGATTGCTGTGTTGCATTTTCAGGTTCTTTTTGGGGCTTTTCCTTGCAGCTTTTAACACCTTTTTCTGTCACTTTTTAAACAGCTTTTTTTTTTTTTTTTTCCTTTATTCAGCCTACTAATTAAGGGGAGTGGTTAATTGGTCACAGGTGCCTGAGGCCTATATAACTTTCTGTAGAACTAATTTTGAGCCTGCTCATCTTTGAGTTTGCTGGAGCTTAGATCAAGTGGAACTGGACTAAGTGGTAAGTTAAAAACCAGAGTTGAAAAAAAGAGGTTATTTCAGGGGTCAAAGTACCTGTGTAGTGTGAGTGTGTACCTGTGTTTTGTAAGTACATGAGTGCTGCGAGTGCACGCAGGCTGTATTGAGTATTAGGCCCCTTTCACGCGATCGGACCATTCAGGTCCGCCTGTCAGTTTTGACAGCGGACCTGAACGGGCGCTCCATGTTAGTCTATGGAGCGTCGGATGTCAGCGGAGACATGTCCGCTGACATCCGACCCGGTCCGATCCGCTGAAAAGCAGATGGATGGCTCTACGTCCAGGTCCGTCGCTGGCGGATCGGATCGGGGAGATCTGCCGAAAAACGGACACGCTGTCTGTTTTCGTCCGATCCTTCCATAGGCGGCAGCGGCACCTGACAAGCCCCTCCCCGCTCAGTGAGCAGAGAGGGACCTGTCATCCGCCGGCTCAGCGGAGATCAACGGACTGATCTCCCGCTGAGCCGGCGGACCGAGGCGGGCTCCGTAGAAACGGAGCTCTCCTCGTGTGAAAGGGGCCTTAGTGTCAGGTAGTACCTGTGTATTGTGAGTACCTGTTGAAGTGTTGTCTGAGTAGTGTGTGGGGATCATTAGTACTTGTGTATTGTGTATACTTGTGTATTGTGTGTGCACGTGGGTCTGCAAATGCACGTGGGTCTGCGAGTACCTGTGTATTGTCTTGTTGAGTACCTGTGTATTGTCTTGTTGAGTACCCGTGTTTTGTCTTGTTGAGTATTAGTGTTAGGAAGCTAGTTATTAGGTAAATTGGACAGGGTATAATCCCCAATCCTCATTAAATTAGTAGGTACAATGCCCAGTGGGTGTGGAGATGCGACTCGGTGTAATCTTGCGGCATGTATGCATTACTTGATCATCTGATCGAGGGCTAATACTGCTGTGCAAAATGTAAGTACGTTGTTTCCCTGGAAGCCCAGGTTCTGAATCTGGGGAAGCAAATGTCAGCACTGAGAAGACCCTCCATACTAAAGGAGAGCCGGGAACGTACCCTGCAGGTGACGGCAGGGGGCGGCAGGGGCCAGCACAGAGGTGGGTGGAGATAGAGGGGCAGGCACTGGAAAAGAGTAGATGGGTGACAGTCAGGAAGGGCAGAGGGAGAAGTGCAAGGGAGGCCGATCCAGGGCTGGCGCATCCCAATAAGCACTCTTCATTGAGTGACATTGATGAAACAAGTTGGGGACCAGCGCTGCTGGAGCTGAGGGACTCTCCTAGCTGCCGGGGGAAGAACTCCTCCAGTGAGAGTGGGGGGGGTGAAGGGAAGGGAAAGACAGATTCTGGTGGTAGGAGACTCAATTCTTAGAAGGACAGAGAGGGCAATCTGTAAACAAAGACCTGAAGCGCCAAACTATATGTTGTCTACCGGGCGCTCGGGTTCGGCACATCACGGATCTGGTGGACAGATTACTGGGAGGAGCTGGGGAAGACCCGGCTGTCATGGTAAATGTTGGCACCAATGACAAAGTCAGAGGCAGATGGAGTGTCCTAAAGAACGATTTTAGGGACTTGGGAGCTAAATTGAAGAAAAGGACCTCCAAGGTAGTATTCTCAGGAATACTACTGTTACCTCGAGCCATGCCAGAAAGGCAGAGGGAGATTAGGGAAGTAAACAAGTGGCTAAGGAGCTGGTGTAGTAAGGAGGGGTTTGGGTTCCTGGAGGACTGGGCTGACTTTTCAGTCGGTCACCAGTACTGTAGAAGGGACAGACTGCACCTAAATGAGGAGGGTGTAGATCAGCTGGGAGTAAAGATGGCCAAAACGTTAGAGCTGTTTTTAAACTAGGCAATGGGGGGGAGGGCCCAGGGGTAGAGATAGTCAGCACGGAACATATTCCAGAGGGTATTATTGGGGGCATTAGTGGTAGGTTGACTAAAGCACAGTAGCATCAATATTTAAAAAGGGGCCCAAAATACATCCCTGGGAATTACAGACCAGTTAGCTTAACATCAATAGTATGCAAGCTCTTGGAGGGGATGATAAGGGACTATATACCAGATTTTAGTAACGAGAACGGTATCATTAACAGTAATCAGCATTAATTCATGAAGAATCGTTCTTGTCAAACCAATCTTTTAACCTTCTATGAGGAGGTGAGTTGCCATCTAGATAAAGGAAGGCCCATAGACGTGGTGTATCTGGATTTTGCAAAAGCATTTGACACAGTTCCCCATAAACCTTTACTGTACAAAATTAGGTCAGCTGGCATGGACCATAGGGTGAGTACATGGATTGAAAACTGGCTACAAGGGTGAGTTCAAAGGGTGGAGATAAATGGGGAGTACTCGGGAATGGTCAGGGGTGGGTAATGGGGTCCCCCAGGGTTCTGTGCTGGGACCAATCCTATTTCATTTGTTCATAAATGACCTGGAAGATGGGGTATATAGTTTAATCTCTGTATTTGCGGATGATACTAAGCTAACCAGGGCAATAACTTCTCCGCAGGATGTGGAAAGCTTGCAAAAAGATCTGAACAAATTGATGGGGTGGGCAACTACATGGCAAATGAGGCTTAATGTAGAAAAATGTAAAATAATGCATTTGGGTGGCAAAAATATGAATACAATCTATACACTGGGGGGAGAACCTCTAGGGGAATCTAGGATGGAAAAGGACCTGGGGGTCCTAGTAGATGATAGGCTCAGCAATGGCATGCAATACCAAGCTGGTGCTAACAAAGCAAACAGAATATTGGCATGCATTAAAAAAGGGATCAACTCCAGAGATAAAACAATAATTCTCCTACTCTACAAGACTCTGGTCCGGCTGCACCTAGAGTATGCTGTCCTATTCTGGTCCCCAGTCCCTAGGAAGGATGTACTGGAAATGGAGTGAGTACAAAGAAGGGCAACAAAGCTAATAAAGGGTCTGGGGGATATTAGTTATGAGGAAAATTTGCGAGCACTGAACTTATTCTCTATGGAGAAGAGACGCTTGAGAAGGGATAGGATTTAAATTTACAAATACCTTACTGGTGACCCCACAATAGGGATAAAACTTTTCTGCGGAAGGGAGTTTAACAAGACACGTGGCCACTCATTAAAATTAGAAGAAAAGAGGTTTACCCTTAAACTAGGTAGAGGGTTCTTTATTGTAAGAGCGGTAAGAATGTGGAATTCCCTTCCACAGGCAGTGGTATCAGCAGGGTGCATCGATAGTTTCAAAAAAGTATTAGATAAGCACCTGAACAACCACAACATACAGGGATATACAATGTAATAGGGGAACCCCGTGCCAAATCTTTTTTTTAAATTGACGTGGGGTCCCCCTAAAAATCCATACCAGACCCTTATCCGAGCATGCAACCTGGCAGGCCACAGGAAAAGAAACTTCCCTGTGGCATTCCCCGTGACGTCAGAGGGGTGGGTGACCCTGCCCCCCTCTGACATCACGGGGAATGCCACAGGGAAGTCCCCATCAAGTCCCATGCGTCAGAGGGGGCGAGGTCACCGGGTGGCCCCGCCCTCCATTATTTAAGAACAGTCAGAAGACAAGCAGCGTCACACAGCGGGAGCCTTCCATCCAATCACGGATGCGGAGCGGCCCAAAAAGAAGATGAAGAGAAGAAGATGAAGAGAAGAAGATGCTGCGGAAGGAGATGCCGGACGAGAACACCGGAGAAAGAATCAGAGGATCGGAGGAAGAAGAAGATGGAGGAAGAAACCGAAGGAAGATAGAAGAAAGAAGAAAGAAGATAGAAGATGGAAAAAAGAAGATTTTAAATAAAGGAATTGTCAAAAACTGTCTCTTGTCATTTTTAACGTTTTTGACAGTTTTATTGTGAAATGGTAGGGGGGTACAACAATTTCACACAGGGAGGGGCCAGGATCTTGGGGTCCCCTTGTTAAAGGGGGCTTCCAGAATCCGATAAGCCCCCCGCCCGCAGACCCCCACAACCACCGGCCAAGGGTTGTGGGGATGCGGCCCTTGTCCCCATCAACATGGGGACAAGGCGCTTTGGTGGGCTACCCCAAAGCACCCTCCCAATGTTGTGGGCATGTGGCCTGGTACGGTTTAGGAGGGGGGCGCTCTCTCTCCCCCCCCTCTTTTCCTGCGGCCTGCCAGGTTGCATGCTCGGATAAGGGTCTGGTATGGATTTTTGGGGGGACCCCACGTCAATTTTTTTTAAAATTTTGGCGTGGTGTTCCCCTTAAAATCCATACCAGGCCTGAAGGATCTGGTATGAATTTTGAGGGGGACCCCTACGTCATTTTTTTAAAATTTTGACGCAGGGCTCCCCTTAATATCCATACCAGACCTGAAGGGCCTGGAATGGAATTTAGGGGGACCCCCACGCCAGTTTTTTTTTAATTTTTGGTTCGTTGTTCCCCTGTGGGGAAATCCCATGCAGTTTTTATCAATGAACTTTTATGTGTATTGTCGGACCGGCAATTCATTAATAGCCGCGAGTAGTTTTAAATGACTTTTTTTCCTTTGAAATGTCATTTTGCTGTCAGACTGTTCTAAACATGGGAAACATGCGACCATTTACAGGCATACTATAGACACCCCCCAGGTACGAAATTTAAAAGAATATTACACTTTTATTGTTTGACTTTAAGCATTATCAAAATCACTGCTCCCGAAAAAACGGGCATTTTTAAAACTTTTTTTGCATTGATACATGTCCCCTGGGGCAGGACCCGGGTCCCTAAACACTTTTTATGACAATACCATGCATATAAGCCTTTAAAATTAGCACTTTTGATTTCTCCCATAGACTTTTAAAGGGTGTTCCGAGGCTTTGGAATTTGCCGCGAACACCTCAAATTTTTCGCTGTTCGGCGAACTCGCGAACAGCTGATGTTCGAGTCGAACATGAGTTTGACTCGAACTCGAAGCTCATCCCTATTGAGAATGTTGTAGAAATGAAAATATGTTTTAATCTAATTATTGGGTTATATGTGTTGTATACTTACTAGTACTAGCACCTGAAAATATTTTATTTGGGATTGGTTTTCTAACTTGCCTAACAGATTGTTCTCCTTGACTGGTGACATCATAATCTCATGGTTAGCTTCATGGCTTTGATGTTCATATTTATTTTGGCTCCATGCACATTAACATTTTTTAAGCTCCTAGAAGCTGTTATTAGCATTTTTGTTCTGCTACTAGAAGCTAAATAGTGTTATCCTATGTGTTCATGCACTCCACTTTAGGCTGTTAGCTTTTTTGAGCTTCAGCGTCTAGGAGCAGAAAAAAATTGTTTTGTAGAGATTTTTGGAGGGTTTTTTCAGCAAAAAAAAAAGCACTAGCATTCCTAAACGCAGTTAACCGCTGCTAAGCACCAATTTTTTTTTTCTTAGCCAGTGGCCTGCTGGCATCCTTAACAACTAGTGTATAGCTGGTTGTTAAGGAGTGGGCCAGGAAGCCGGCTGCTATGTCCTTATAGCGGTTGTAAACCAAGCTTGATCATTTTTACCTACAGGTAAGCCTAAAATAAGGCCCCACGCCAAAAAAAAAAGATGTGCCCCTCCCCAAATTCATAACAGGCCCTTGGGTCTGGAATGAATTTTGAGGGGAACCCCACACCAAAATTTTTAAAAATGGTGTGGGGTCCCCCCAAAATCCATACCAGATCCTTTTCCAGGCATGCAGCCTGGCAGACCAGGAAAGAGGGGGGAAGTGAGTAGCCCCTCTCCTGAACCATACCAGGCCACATGCTCTCAACATGGGGAGGGTGCCTTGGAGTAGGGGGCAACCATGTTGATGGGGACAAGGGCCTCTTCCTCACCACCCTGGCCGGTGGTTGTAGGGGTCTGCGGGCAGGGGGCTTATCAAAATCTGGAAGCCCCCTTTAACAAGCCAAGCCCCCAGATCCCAGCCCCCCATGTGAATGAGTATGGGTACCCTACCTAAAAAATGTGTCGAAAATAAATAAAAACAGACAGTTTTTGACAATTTCTTAAAAAGAATAAATAAAATAATATCCCTGATGTAGACCCAGCATCAATCATGATGAACATCACCGCCACACCCGTTGCTGGCTCCCACTGTCTGACATAGCTAAAGGGCGAGGCCACCTGGTGATATCATATCAACAGGGGGCCCTGCCCACTCTTGACATCACCAACCCAACATTCCCAGTCGATGATGTCATAAGGGGGCGCGATCACCCGGTGACGTCATTGGGTGCCCTGATCCCTTAGTTATTAAAGGACTGTCCAACGCTGGAGCTGTCATTGGATGGGAGCCTTCGTCGGGTGAGGACTTCTTTTTTTGTCAGGTCAGCGGCTGGCATTTATCGTAATTAATGCTGGATCTTCACCGGGGACAATTTTTTTTATTATTGATTTTTTACTAAAGTACTTGTCAAAAACTGCCTCTTGTCTTTATTTACACTACCCATACTCAGTCATATAGAGGAGGTGGGAAATGAGGGCCCCCTTGTTAAAGGCGGCATTAAGATTCTGATGGGCCCCCTGCACGCAGACCCCCGCAACCTCAGCCAGGGTTGTAGGGAAGAGGCTCTTGTCATCCTCAACATGTCCCCCGCTACCCCAAAGCACCCCCACATGTTGAAGGTATATAGCCTGGTATGGTTCAGGAGGGAGGGCTGTCACTCCTCCCCCTCTTTCCTGGCCTGCCAGGCTGTTTTTTTTTCATTCGCCGGCAATTGTTTTGATTACATTCAGCTGTCAGCAGGTAAGTCTGCTGACAGCTGATGAGTCATCCATTGTTAAGGACACAGCTTTCACACCGATTGCCGCCCACTCATTAACAAAACACTACAACTCCAAACACTTGTAAACGCTCCTAAACAATGCAAAAACGCTAAATATTAATGGTTTTATCTAGCTTTTTTCAGCTGGTTTTTAAGCATCAAATGTGCATAGAGCCTTACAATTAAGTAATTATCTGGAGATTTTCAGATTTACCACTTACCCTTTGGAAGATCTTATCATTAGTTTTCCACATGTAGGGATTATTTCCCCAATCAACATTTTAAAGAGTGTGCTCTTCCCAGCACCATTTACTCCAAGAAGTCCAAAGCACTATCAAGTAGTAGAGAAAAAAAAAAAAAACATATATGGTAAAGTGAATATCATGTTATAATTGTTTATTTTAATGTGTATGCGTAAGCTTAACACTTAGGAAGATCTTATAATTTATTTTCCACATGTAGGAATTATTTCCTTAATCAGGATTTTAAAGAGTGTGCTCTTTCTAGCACCATTTCTTCCAAGAAGTCTATATCACTATCAAAATCTTCAACGTCCAGTAATACTCAAGAGAAAAATTATAAGGTACTCTCCAGGTGGTACCGTAACCTGGCTTTCATTAACATGATTTTCCCTACCTCTTCAGACATTTGCTGGCCTTGCCATACAGAGAAAGGTAAGTACCTGCACATCTGGTGGTAGAGTAATCATATCCGTACTTTTTGGTCAAAGATTTTTCAGATATTCACAGATGTCTATGATGAGTCCCATACTCCTTCCCCCGCTATGGCTTTATTATCTATTTTTTCGTGCTGGGTCAAATCTCAGAAATCAAGCCTTTTAAGATTTTTAAAAAATAGGATTTTTACATCATACTTGCCTGTAAAATCCTTTTCTTGGAGTACATCATGGGACACAGAGTCAGGCTAATATTCATTACCTGCTGGGTTATGCTTCATTATCAGGTGAATGGACACTGGTAGACCAAAAGTCTTCAGACAGGTAGTGATCCCCTATAAAAAAATTTTTTCATACATCATGGGACACAGAGTCAGGATAATATTCATTACCTGCTGGGATGTCCCAGAGCAATAGGCTTGAGGGGAGGGAGACACCCTGCCAAACAATAGCCATCAGAACATAAACGACAGCTCGCAGTATACTGCTGCCAAAAGCCGAATCCTCGGCTGCTCGAACATCCACTTGATAAAATGTTGTGAACATATGCACTGAAGACCAGGTAGCAGCCTTACAAATCTGAGCCACAGATACCCAATGGCGAAAAGCCCAGGAGGTTCTTACACCCCTGGTAGAATGAGCTCTCACCCCAAAGGAAGGAGCTTTATGTTTCAGACCGTAGGCCTGAATGACCAAATGATGGACCCAATTGGCAGTGGAAGCTATGGAAGCTGCCTGCCCCTTCTTGGGTCCTTTTGGTAAAACAAAAAAAGAGTCTGATCCTCAGATCTCTGCAGATCTAGACAAATAAACCTTGACTGCCTGAATGTCATGAAGATCCTGCCAGTAACCAGCATCCCAGGCTCACGGGAACTCGGCCACGGGTTCCATTGCGCAAGCGCGCGCGTTCACGGGTGCGGTCACGCACGGGCACGTGCGCGCGGACTCCCGCTGGTGTTTAAACCGGCCTGTCACACTCCATCCCCGCTGTCTGCTCTACAGAGTTCTGTGAGTGTTTCCTGATCTGATCTGTGTATCCTGTTATCTGACCCGGCTTCCTGTTTGACCATCCTGCTATCCGCCTGCACCAGACCCTCTTGGCTTGCCTGACCATCCCTCTGCATTACCCCTGGTACCTCTGCTGTCCGACCACTACCGACCACCGGCTTGTTGACCCTCCGCTGTATATACCGGCTTCCAGTCTGTTACCTACTGCTTGTTCCTGGTTCCAGTCCAGCGTTCCAGGCTACTACCTGCTGTTATTCCTGGTTCCAGCCCAGCTTTCCAGTCTGCTACCTACTGCTTGTTCCTGGTTCCAGTCCAGCATTCCAGGCTACTACCTGCTGTTGTTCCTGGTTCCAGCCCAGCGTTCCAGTCTGCTACCTACTGCTTGTTCCTGGTTCCAGCCCAGCGTTCCAGTCTGCTACCTACTGCTTGTTCCTGGTTCCAGTCCAGCGTTCCAGGCTACTACCTGCTGTTGTTCCTGGTTCCAGTCCAGCATTCCACTATCCGGCCTGCTTACCTGTTGGGTTCCTGGCTCCTACCTGCATTTCAGTTTCTGTCTTCAGGTTCCTGATTCGGGAGGGTGCCATCACTACTGTACTTCCAGCAGCTGTTGTTCCTGCCAGGCACCCATACCACTCTTCACTCCTGACCCTCTGTTTCCATTCCAGGGGAACGGGAGTGGGAGCTGTAAGGGAGGTCTTTCTCTGCACTTCAGGCTCACAACCTACCAGGTACGTGACAGTAGCAGACAGCCATGTCTGAGCCTGAGCAGGGAACGTCTCCCATGGAGAAACTCTGTGCACACCTGGCAGGATTGACTGAAGCAGTCAAAAATCTACAGCAAGGATACACCAGACTGGAGGAACGAGTGTTAACCCTGTCTAACCCTATTGGGGCCCAGGGAGCTCCCTCTGCTCCTGCTCCTTCAGTCGGGCCTTCCTCAACGGTGGTGATGCTCCCTCCGGAACCTAAGGTTCCTACACCTGAACGTTTCTTCGGAGATCACCATAAGTTCAGAGCCTTCCGCAACTCCTGCGAATTATTTTTTGCTTTTCAGCCACGTACCTTTTCCCTGGAGGCTACAAAGGTGGGCTACGTAATTTCTCTACACTCTGGTGACCCCCAAACCTGGGCCCATCGCCTCTTAGAGCAAAAGGACATATCCCTGACCAACCTCTCCACCTTCTTTGATGCACTGGGTCAGTTGTATGATGATCCCCAGCTATCCGTAACTGCAGAGACGGCTCTGCACACCCTTCAACAGGGTCGCAGAGCAGCAGAGGACTATGTGGCCGAATTCAGGAAGTGGAGTGCGGATACTAATTGGAATGATGCGGCTCTCCGTTTTCAATTTTGGTTGGGACTTTCTGATCCTCTGAAGGATGAACTGGCCAGGGTGGGTACACCACAGACTTTAAATGCTTTAATCGATCTAGCCATCCAGATCGATCGACGCCTACGAGAGCGCAGGTCTGAGAGAGCTATGGGGTCTTCTCGTCCAACTTGGGTTACCCCTAAAGTTCCTCATCACGCATCATCCACACCACCTACCTCCACGTTTAACTTACCTGAGTCAATGCAATTAGGAGTCCTGCGGCCTTCACTCACCCAAGAGGAACGACAACGTCGTCGAGTAAATAACTTGTGCCTGTATTGCGGGGAACCTGGGCACTATGTCAGGAACTGTCCCCTTAAACTTCGTAAGTGTTTATCTCTATCTACTGACTATGTGACACCTCTGGTTAAAAATACCACTCACCTTGCTCTTCCTCTTCTGCTACAGCTTCCAGGAAAGGACCTACAAACAACCGCCATTATTGACTCAGGAGCTTGCAGCTGTTTCATGGATTCTCTTTTTGCCACCCAACACCAAATACCTTTGTCACCTAAAGCCCATGGACTCTCTATCCATCTAGCTGATGGAACTGCTATCAAATCTGGACCTGTCACTCAAGAGACTATCCCAATACCCGTTTCCATTTCCAACGTCCATCAGGAACAGCTACGCTTGGATATTATCGCTTCACCCTTGTTTCCCATAATTCTCGGAATGCCATGGTTACAGGCCCACAATCCGGACATTAATTGGATCATGGGTGAGGTGACCTTTCCCTCTCCTTATTGCCAACAGTTCTGCAGAACCCAGAGTACCCAGGAGAACCCTACTCTGTTATGCCTAGATACAGATCCTAGTCTACACCCGTCCATTCCTTCCGCCTATCATGACTTTCTGGACGTATTTAGCAAGCAGAGGGCAGAGGTGTTACCCCCTCACCGGGCCTATGACTGTCCCATTGAGTTACTTCCCGGTGCTGAAATCCCTTTTGGAAGAATATTTCCCTTAACTGAAGTGGAGCAAGGGGCGTTGAAGGAATACATTGATGAAAACCTTAAAAGAGGCTTCATTCGTCCATCCACGTCCCCCGCAGGTGCAGGCATCTTCTTCGTGCAGAAAAAAGATAAAACCCTCAGGCCTTGTGTGGATTACCGTAAACTAAATAAAATTACTGTGAAGAATCGGTACCCTCTCCCCTTAGTACCAGAGCTGTTTCAAAGACTGGGGACGGCCACCATATTCACCAAACTTGATCTCTGTGGGGCCTACAATTTAGTTCGTATTAGGGATGGAGACGAATGGAAGACCGCTTTTCGTACCCGCTATGGACATTTTGAGTACCTCGTGATGCCTTTCAGCCTGTGCAATGCCCCTGCCACATTTCAATACTTTAATAATGATGTGTTACGTGACTTTCTAGACCTGTTTGTCATCGTCTATTTAGACGACATATTGATTTTTTTCTTGTTCCCTTGAATCCCATCGCAGGCACGTCAGAAGTGTGTTGGGCCGACTTCGACAACACGGTCTATATGCAAAGGCTGAAAAATGTGAATTTGAACAGGAAAGTATTCCATTTTTGGGGTTAGTCATTTCCAGTAAGGGCATTAAAATGGACACCCAAAAGGTCACTGCAGTCCTAGATTGGCCAGTCCCGACAGACAAGAAAGGAATCCAGCGATTCGTTGGATTCGCTAATTTTTACCGTAAATTTATTAAGGGGTTTTCAGCCATCATTACACCCATCACACAACTAACCAAACAAGGTACACGCTTCCTATGGTCGGCCGAGGCTCAAAAGGCTTTTGAGACTCTCAAGGGCCTTTTCACCTCCGCCTCTGTACTAAAGCATCCAGATTCCTCTCTGCCATTTATTCTAGAAGTGGATGCATCTGAAATTTCTGTAGGGGCAGTATTGTCCCAAAGACAGGGAACCAAGGCCCTGCTGCATCCTGTGGCCTTCTTTTCTCGTAAATTGTCCACAGCAGAGAGAAATTATGATGTAGGTGACAGAGAGTCGTTGGCAATCAAGTCAGCATTGGAGGAGTGGCGCTATTTGTTGGAGGGTGCCGCTCATCCAGTTTTAATTTTTACAGATCATAAGAACCTGGAGTATTTGAGGTCTGCAAAAAGGTTGAAACCACGTCAGGCCAGGTGGGCTCTCTTTTTCTCCAGGTTCTCCTTTCATGTCACTTACCGCCCTGGTTCCAAGAATACCAAACCTGACGCCCTATCTAGGATGTTTCACAAACCTCAAGAGATTTCCCCTCCAGACACCATTCTGTCCCCGGGGAATTTTCTTTTACTTCAGGGAAACCTGCTTTCCCAGATTAAACAGGCCTCCGCAGGAATGGAATCTTCCATTAAGACAGAGCTTCAGGTTAAGGATGGGTTACTGTGGCATGAAAGTAGGATCTTTATACCTGAAACACTACGAGTTTCAGTACTAGAGCTCTGCC
Source organism: Lithobates clamitans (assembly GCA_037952925.1). NCBI lineage: Eukaryota > Metazoa > Chordata > Amphibia > Anura > Ranidae > Lithobates > Lithobates clamitans. The sequence continues at coordinate 1,464,890 of JBBGZY010000901.1, forward strand.
ACGATCATGCGCTGGCTGGGCATTTTGGCGTAGCTAAGACCACTGATTTGGTTCAGCGTACCTTCTGGTGGCCTCAGCTACGCAAGGATTGTAAAGAGTTTGTAGAGTCCTGTACCACCTGCATTAGGAACAAGGGGCACAAAACCAAGGCATGGGGTCTACTAAAACCCTTGCCTGTCCCAGATAGGCCCTGGAAAATGCTCTCTATAGACTTTATTGTAGAATTACCCCCGGCTGGGGGCTTCACCACAATCTTTGTCATAGTGGACCGGTTGTCGAAGATGGCTCACTTTGTCCCAATGAAGGGCACCCCTTCAGATACAGAAACAGCATAAGCATTCATTAAAGAGGTCATCAGGCTCCATGGGGTACCAGTTAATATTGTTTCAGATCGAGGGGTACAATTTACCTCTCGATTCTGGAGGGCTTTGTGTAAAACCTTGGACATTGAACTCTCATTTTCATCGGCTTATCACCTCCAGACTAATGGGCAAACAGAAAGAACGAATCAGACCCTTGAACAATATTTGTGCTGTTTTTCTTCCTTTGCCCAAGATAATTGGATTTCTGTTCTGCCATTGGCCGAATTAGCTTATAACAATGCTATTCATTCTGCTATCAAACAGACTCCGTTTTTTGCGAATTATGGTTTCCACCCTTCATTTTTACCTAACTCTCTTCCAGAATGCACAGTACCCGCAGTCCAGGAGAAATTGGATTTCTTTACCTCCAACAACCAAGTTTTACAGGACACCATGACCAGGACCCAGGAGTACAACAAAGCAACCTTCGATAAGAAAAGGCAAGGTGAGCTCTTACTTGCACCTGGGGATCAGGTATGGTTGTCCACAATAAACCTCAGGTTGGCCTGCCCTTCCAAGAAATTGGGTCCCAAGTTTCTTGGACCGTTCCCTGTTAAACGGAGAATTAATGAAGTTGCATATGAACTTGAACTCCCGGATTCACTAAAGGTACATCCAGTTTTTCACGTGTCCTTGCTTAAACCATCTATTACCAACCCATTTCCAGGTCGAAGTACGGATCCTCCTGATCCAATCCTGGTAGATGGGGAAGAGGAATTTGAGGTGGAGGCTATCATGGACCACAGGAAAAGAGGTAACCAGAATCAATTCTTAATAAAGTGGAAGGGGTTTGGCCCAGAGGAGAATTCTTGGGAACCAGAAGATAATATTCATGCTGAAGGCCTGTTACAAGCCTTTAAAAGAGCCCATCCAGAGAAATTTTTTCAAAGGGGCATCCGGAGGCTGCCCCTTGGGGGGGGGCAATGTCATGAAGATCCTGCCAGTAACCAGCGTTCCAGGCGCACGGGAACTCGGCCACGGGTTTCATTGCTCATGCGCACGCGTTCACGGGTGCGGGCACGCACGCGCGCACTCCCGCTGGTGTCAGGCGGGCTATTTAAACCGGCCTGTCACACTCCATCCCCGCTGTCTGCTCTACAGCGTTCTGTGAGTGTTTCCTGATCTGATCTGTGTATCCTGTTATCTGACCCGGCTTCCTGTTTGACCATCCTGCTATCCGCCTGCACCAGACCCTCTTGGCTTGCCTGACCATCCCTCTGCATTACCCCTGGTACCTCTGCTGTCCGACCACTACCGACCACCGGCTTGTTGACCCTCCGCTGTATATACCGGCTTCCAGTCTGTTACCTACTGCTTGTTCCTGGTTCCAGTCCAGCGTTCCAGTCTGCTACCTACTGCTTGTTCCTGGTTCCAGTCCAGCGTTCCAGGCTACTACCTGCTGTTGTTCCTGGTTCCAGCCCAGCGTTCCAGTCTGCTACCTACTGCTTGTTCCTGGTTCCAGCCCAGCATTCCAGTCTGCTACCTACTGCTTGTTCCTGGTTCCAGTCCAGCGTTCCAGTCTGCTACCTACTGCTTGTTCCTGGTTCCAGCCCAGCGTTCCAGTCTGCTACCTACTGCTTGTTCCTGGTTCCAGTCCAGCGTTCCAGGCTACTACCTGCTGTTGTTCCTGGTTCCAGCCCAGCGTTCCAGTCTGCTACCTACTGCTTGTTCCTGGTTCCAGCCCAGCGTTCCAGTCTGCTACCTACTGCTTGTTCCTGGTTCCAGCCCAGCGTTCCAGTCTGCTACCTACTGCTTGTTCCTGGTTCCAGTCCAGCGTTCCAGGCTCCTACCTGCATTTCAGTTTCTGTCTTCAGGTTCCTGATTCGGGAGGGTGCCATCACTACTGTACTTCCAGCAGCTGTTGATCCTGCCAGGCACCCATACCACTCTTCACTCCTGACCCTCTGTTTCCATTCCAGGGGAACGGGGGTGGAAGCTGTAAGGGAGGTCTTTCTCTGCACTTCAGGCTCACAACCTACCAGGTACGTGACACTGAACCACGTCCAAAGAATGTAGCGTCTCTCTTCAAGGCTGAGAGAAAAAAGAAGGCAAAATAATGTCCTGATTTAAAAGAAAGGCTGACACCACTTTTGGCAAAAAGGATGGAACAGTTTGTAACACGACTCTGTCATGATGGAAGATCAAGTATGGTTCCCTGCATGAAAGGGCCACCAACTCCGACACCCTTCTAGCTGAGGCAATAGCCATCAGGAAGGCTAGCTTGCATCACAGAAAGTCTAATGGAATTTCCTTAATAGGTTAAAATGGTTGTTTTTGTAACACAGACAGTACCAAGTTCAAGTCCCAAGGACACATAGGTGACCTAATGGGGGGAAGCAAGTGAGTTTCCCCTTGCATAAAGGTTTGGATCAGTGAATGGGAGGCTAAAGGCATTTGGAAGAATACTGGCAGGACTGAAACTTGACCTCTGATTGTACTCAAAACCAATTTGATTTCCACAGCTGACTGTAGAAAAGAGAGAATTCTCCCAATCACATATTTCCGAGGATGCCATTTTCTGACTTCACACCAAGCAATATAAGTCTTCCAGACCTTATGATGAATCTTCTTAGTGACAGCTTTTCTAGCATTCACTAGAGTAGACACCACTGGTCCCGAGATGCCATGGTCCTTTAACACCCTGGCTTCAATTGCCACACCATCAAATTTAGAGACTGTAAATTGGGGTGGGATATAAGACCTTGAGACAGTAGATCGTGGTGACGCTGAAGCGTCCATGGCCCGTCTATTGTCAGTCTCACAATCTCCAGGAACCAGGGACTTCTGGGCCAGGCTGGTGCCACCAGAATGACTGAACCCCCTCTCTCCGAATCCTGCGCAACAAATGTGGAAGGGAAAGCATAAACTAGGGAGTACTGGCTCCATGGAACTATTAGAGCATCTGCTCCAATTGCCAGAGGATCTCTTGTTCGAGACACAAACTGCTGTAGCTTGTTGTTGAACCTGGATGCCAGTAGGTTGACCTCTGGCCATCCCCAACATTGGCAAATTTCCTGGAACACCTCTGGGTGTAGAGACCATTCCCCTGGGCAGATCTGCAGTTTAATCCTGGACAAGAGGTCACCCGTAAGTAGAAAGAAATTATAGGCAGGGAGTATCGCATCCGTCGTTGGCGAGTTATTTGATGTGGGATACATGCGGGATAGAGCATCAGGTTTACAATTCTTGGATCCCGGCGGTACATGATATGCATTTGAAATCGGGTGAAGAAGAGAGCCCATCTGGCTTTTCTAGGTCTGAGACATTTAGCTGTACGGAGGTATTCCAAATTCCTATGATCAGTGTAGACAAGTATAGGGTGCGAGGCTCCTTCCAATATAATATCGCTATTCTTCCAGGGCCAGTTTATTAGCAAGGAGTTCCCAGTCCCCTACACATCATAGTTCCTTTTGGCTGGGGACAACTTCCTGGAAAAGAAGGCAACAGGATGCAAGATGGCTGTGGTTTTTTGGTACTGAGAAAGGACTGCCCCAACTGCAATCTCCGAAGCATCGACCTCCAACAAGTAAGGCAGGGCTGGGTCGTGATGACAAAGGATCGGGGCAGAGGTGAATTGTTTCTTGAGTTTGTCAAAAGCCGTTTGTGCTGAGGGGGACCACAGAAAATGGCTGTTTTGATTGGTGAGTTGTGTGATAGGTAAAATTATTGATAAGAAGCCTTTGATGAATCTTCTATAAAAATTGCTGAATCCCACAAACCTCTGAACGCTCTTACAGTCCGATGGTACTAGCCATTCAAGAACTGCAGTTACCTTCTAGGGGTCCATGCAGATGCCAGAAGTTGAAATAATGAGGCCAAGGAATTGTATGTTATCTTTTTCAAACTCACATTTTTCAAGCTTGGTGAAAGGCTGTTTTCCATTCATTGCCCTCTCTTATTCGTATTTAATTGTAGGCCCCTCATAGGTCCAATTTTGAGAAGACCTTGGTGGTGCGGAACCTCTGAATGAGCTCAGGGACTAGAGGCAATGGGTATCGATTCTTGATTGTGATATTGTTGAATTCTCTGTAGTGTATACATGGTCTTAAAGAATGGTCTTTGTTTTCCACAAAGAAGAGTCCAGCACCAGCAGGAGAAGTAGAGGGCCAGATGAACCCTCTCCTAAGAGTGTCATCAATGTATTTTCGGAGGACTTCTAATTCAGGCTCAGAGAGTGGGAATATCCTCCCAAATGGTATTGCAGAACCAGGAAAAAGCTCAATGGGGCAATCATACGGCCAGTGAGGCGGTAGGGATTCAGCCCCCTTCTTGTCGAAGATGTCCAGGAAGTCTCTGTAAACCAGGGGGAAAAGAGTGTTGTCATCTGTGGAAAGAGGTTGAAGTGTCAAACAGGCTCTTGTAGGAAACAGTTGTGTAAGCAATAAGGTGAGCCGAAAGACACAACTATAGTGGACCAAACAATCTGTGGCTGGTGCTGTCAAAGCCACGGTAACCCCCAAAAAAACGGAAAAATGGGGGAAGAAATCACGTCCAGCCAAAGATATTCCCGATGGTCTGCTTTGGTGGTGGCCAATATGAGCGTGGTCTCATGGGTTATGGGACCCGAGGATCGTGTGGAGCCATCTGCCAGATGAACGGTAAATGGCTGGGGCTTCTTGCATAGTGGTATTCCATACTTTTTGGAGAAGTGGATGTCAATAAAGCAGCTACAAGCCCCAGAGTCAATAATGGCTGCTACTCGGATTATCCCTCCCAGTATCTGCAATGCAAAGAGAGGCAGAGAGTGAGATGTGAGATTTTAACAAAGTACGGTGAAACAGATGGGGGTTTGATCCACTTACTCTGCCTAATGGGACATCCCTGAAGAAAGTGACCCGCTCCACCACAATACAAGCATAGATTGTTCAGGCGACGATGTTGTCGCTCTTCGGGTGTGAGGGGTGCACGAACTAAGCCAAGTTGCATCGGTTCTGCATCATGAATTGGGGTTGATGCGTGGGTCTCAGGGGTTCTCAGGTGTGGAACCATGGGTATTCGTGGGAGCATTCATGTGGGACGAGCCATATCGGATCGTTCCCTGCGACGTTCTCTAAGTCTGCAATCAAGCTGGACAGCCAACTGAATTGTTGGTTCCAAAGTATCAGGGAGCCCCACTCTTGCTAATTCGTCTTTGAGGGGCTCAGACAGGCCCGATTGAAACTGATGGCGCAAGGCATCGTCGTTCCATGCAGTGTCTGCAGCCCATTAGTAGTCCTCAACAGGGTGTTTCCCCTGTTGTAGAGAGGTCAACACTGTTTCAGCCGTGGTGGTTCATTGTGGGTCATCATAGAGCATTGCCATGGCATCGAAGAAAGAAGACAGTGAGTGCAGTATAGGACTTTCCCTTCAGTCTCAGACATGGCTGGATTATTCTGTCACCGAGGGCCACGTACCTGTGTGAGACCAAAGTAGTGGAATGGCCACCCTTGCACCTCGGGTCCTTGAAGCCTCTGTAGATGGAGACAGAGACTTGGTGCACACCAAGTGGCAGAGGTCCCAGGGGTGCAGAGCACTGTGCAAGCCTTAGTCCGAGATCTGAGCCGAGGTCAAATCCTGTTGGGCAACGAAGTATAAAAGGGTTAATCAGAAGAAGAATGGTCAAGATCCAAGCCGGGGTCGGTTCCAATCTGGCAGCTGAGTACAAAAGGGGTAAAGAAGTAGAATGGTTAAGGTACAAATCTGAGGTCAATGGCAAGCAGCAATCAAGAGTAGTCAAATAGGTTTCCAGGTCATAACAAGTTCAGACAGATCACACACTAGCACAGGAACAAGAGGGGAATGAAGATAATCCAGCAATTTGGCAGTGTCTGGGCTGGGCTTATATAGGAAAGTTTGAGGTCACTTCCTGTGTGCCCCCTGGGCATTTTCCTGCTTTTTTCCATCAAGCTGAGGTCACTTCCTGTGCACATCCTGGGTATTTTCCTGCTTTTTTCCATCATGTCTTCTGCGCAGGTGTGGGTTGGCACACTGAGGCATCTTTGGCGCATCCTTAGTTGGAATGGATTTCCTCTTGCGGCAATGCGCCATTGGTGCATGCGTAGTAAGCCCTCAACTCCCACATGGTCTCAAGGCTGACTTTTCAGTATTTATGATCCAGCCTAAGCTTTTCAAATGCTGCACTGTGTATAATATGCTCTGTTCTAGAGCATGTACTGAGTGATCTCTGAGCAGGAGGCTGTCCAGATACCCGAGCACCAGAATCGCTTGGGCCCATAAAAGACCCAGTACTGGTGCTAGGACCTTTTTGAACACCCGGGGAGCTGTAGCAAGCACAAAGGGTAGAGCCACAAACTGAAAATGACATTCCTCTACTGTAAAACGTAGGCACCTCTGATGAGGCTGAAAGATAGGTACGTGTAAATACGCATCTTTTGTATTGATGGAGGCTAGAAAGTCAGATTACTACTGAGCGGACAGACTCCATCCGAAAGGACTGTATCAATAGATACCTGTTCAGGGACTTTAGGTCCAAAATGGGCCTTGTGTCCCCATTTGGTTTCTGAACCGTAAACAGGTTTGAGTAAAACCCTGTGCCCCTTTAGAATACAGGAACCTCTACAATCACTCCTTGATGCACTAGGTAATGTAGTGCCTGAAGCAATAAATTTATTTTTGGAGGATCGCTGGGTCTTAGAAACCTCTGAGGGGAAACCCCCCTCAACTCCCGCTTGTAACCGCCAGATACAATTGAGGTGACCCACTCGTCCTGAATTGTTGTTTTCCAAATGTCCTCAAAGTGCAACAGCCTTACCCCCACCCGATAGAGTGGGGGCGTCCCCTCAAAAGGAGAGATTGGTGCTGGGTTTAGAAGTATTTTGGGCCCAGGGCCTTTTCTGGCCCTGGCCTTGCGGCTTGCCCCTGACCCTAGCACCCTGTTGGCGGCGGAACCACCCTGGCACTGTGACATTTGAGGAAGCAGTCCCTGGGTTTTTAAACGAGGGACGTCTGGTGCTTTTCTTCACAGGAAGTAGAGAACTCTTCACTCCGGTAATCTTTTGGATATATTTGTCCAAGTGATCACCGAATAAACGTTCCCCATGAAACGGGAAACCTGCCAATAACTTTTTACAAGGAAGCTCAGCTGACCAGTTCTTCAGCCATAAAAGTCTGGGCATATGTACAGACATGAGAGCCAGACGCGAAACCTGCTGTATTGATTCCTTTAAAGCATCAACAGCAAAACACAGCGCTCAAGGAATATCTGTCTTACTTTCAGACAGATCATCCTCCTGGTTAGGTCTATCAGGCCGTTTGACCTGATCCTTTACGGACTGGCAAATACCAATTGCTGCAACAGCTGGCTGAATAGCTGAAATGGCCAAAGAAAAGGAAGCCTTTAATAATAACTCCAATTTCTTGTCAACAGGGTCTTTCAAACCCTGTGCGTTATCTACCGGACAAGTTAAGTTCTTGTTTAAGGAAGAGATTGCTGCATCTATGGCTGGCATGCTCCATTTTTTAATGAACTTTTCATCCATGTGATATAAAAGGGAAAACCTCTTAGGAGGAACAAAATTCCTGTCAGGATGTTCTCAATCAGCATACACCGCCTTTTCCAACAGAGGGTGTGGAGAGAAAGTCTGTGTGACCTGAAGAGGCCTCAGAGATCCCAAAGAGGACCAAGGGGGCTCAGTCACCTCGGCAAGAGGCAACTTAAAGGCAGAACAATCCATTTCAGTCAGAGAGAGGATCAAAAGCCTTTGCAACTGAGAGACAGACATCAACTGGATACCTTCTTGTCCAGATCGCTCGGAAGCAGACTCATCTGCCGGGCACTCCACCGAATCCTAAGCCTTAAGCTCCTCCCCATCCTCAAACCCATTCCTGCTCCAGACTAGAAGACTTCAGGGAGGGGGATCTGTCACACTTTCTGCCACCCTGCAGGATGGAGGCAATAATGCCAGCAATCATGTGCTCTAACCTGGCTACGGCTGAGGACAGTTCATCCTTAGTGATAAAGGGTGAAGCAGCAGCATTGAATGTAGGCGCAATTCCAGATAGGCGCAGTGGCTCAGATTGCCCAGAAGCCTCTGGTCCTTCAGGGGATACAACACTAGGGATACGACTAGATTCATCAGGAACTACTGACGGCATAGGTGTGCCCTTCCCTGTGGTGTTAGTCCCACTCCTCTTTTTGGAAGACATTTAGTATCCACAAACAAAGAGTACTTGGGTGTAGTATTAAAACACCTCAGAAGGGAGACCCTTTAATAGGGCTCACCAAGCCCCTATACAACAATCCTGCTAAACACCTTTAATTTGCCAAGCGACACATGATGACTCACGTGACCCGGGTAAGGAAAAATAAACCATTGCAAGTGTCTTTTCAGAGCCTGCTCTGTGTCCCACAGCTGCCTTCTGGAAGCACCACATGCTTGGCCTACAATGCTTAAATAAGCTGGGTGTGCGCCAGAACGTTCTGTGCGCAGGTGTGCGCATGTGTGCTGTCCTGGCAAATGGGTGTGACTGTATTTGCATATGATGCAAATCTTTGTGCGGCCAGATAAAGGCTACAGTGTATGTGCAGCGAAGCCGTGTGCGATATAGCCGCCAAACAAACCGCTGAGCACAGCAGCACACCTGCGTACACATGTGCGCAATGGTGAACCAAGCGAAATGGCGCACTATCGTGCACCATAATATAGGTATAAAACTGCCAGACACAAGAAAAAAAGGTACACTTTGCAAACACCCACAGCTAGCCCAGAACTCCGCTATATGGTCACTGCACAAAGGTGTCCAGCTTTTAGCTAGCTTGACTGCTTGTTACAATCACTGGGACACCCACAATAATACAATAAAGGGGTTTCACTTACCTGTCCAGGTGCAGGGCCACTTAGAAACTAAGGGCCCAATCTTCACCCTTCACGGTGGGTTCCTGTCACCTGGACCTTCAAGGACTGGATACCCTTTTCATGTTTAGGGTCTACTCCCTTGGACCTGTACAACACCCTGCAGGAAATGCCTTAGCGCTGTAGTGTCCAGGATTTCCACTCCACAGAGTCCGGCACCCGGAGGCCACATTACAGACAAAACCTTGCAGGATCTTGAGTCTTCTTTGCGAGGTTCGGGTACCATTTATCTAAGCATAAAAGCCTGTGTTAAATGGATCTGATCGGTCAATCCCTTGATTTATTTTGGAATCATTTGTGGGACTAGAGACCTGGAGCTCAGAGCGCTCAAACAAACAGTGCCATCCACCTTGCAGACACTGGTAAAAAACTAAAGTACTGTATGGGGGGGTTATATAGGGGATCACTGCCTGTCTGAAGACCTTTGGTCTACCAGTGTCCATTCACCTGATGATGAAGTATGTATGAAAAAGAAATAGCCGATTACCGGCTCTGTTTACATCACATGATCAGCTGTCATTGGCTGACAGCTGATCACGTGGTAAGGGGTCGGGATCGACCCCTCACTCCGATCTGTGATCCAGCGAGTCTCAGACTTGCTGATCACAGAGCACCCTGCGCACGCACTGCAGGGGGCGCGCAGGGCGCTTGAGCACGGAGGGACGTCTATTGATGCCCTCCCAGCAAAGTAGGTCCGCGCTGTAGCCGTCATTTGGCTATAGCGTGGATCTGAAGCGGTTAAAGGGTAACTCCACTTCCATGGGAAAAAAACTTGCAAATAAAAAAAAAATATATAGCATATACCATTGCGACACAAGTCATATTGTAGTTGAGTGTAATTAAAAATGGCCTTTCTTTTTCAACCTGCAGCTCCGTAATTTTCTGCAAAATGCAATGCAATATGTCTACCTGGAGGTGTTCTGTACACAGGATGTGTACAGAATGCCCCACAGAAACATAATTTCCTGCTTGTGTGATTGGCTCACTAATTTTCCCAGTCTGCACTAAGATACAAGTCATATTGTTTGCATCCCCTGCAACAAAAATTTCATTTTTGATGAGATACTCCCAATAGGAAATCAGGTCCAAAGGTATGCAGACCCTGCAGGTGCAGCAGCTGGTTGATGATTATAAAACCACTCCTATTAGACTCACTAGACACATGGGGACAGAGAAACACACAGGAATTTCTTCAGAATAACAAAAGGTAGGAATCTGAAGCAAAGTTTGTTAAAATCCTTACAATGTCCATAGATCACCTAGAGGGGAAAGTTTTTTTCTCATCAAAGGTGGAGTTAAAGCATGTGGACCAGGAACATACACCTGCAATGGAATGAATGTTTGGTGAATGTCACAGCCACTGCTTTACCAGTTTATCCTTAGGAGGTCTGTGCATTCCATGTGTTAAAATGGTGAGGCATTCTGAGACTGCAGTGTTCTGACAATTTCCACAAATCTTGTTTTTCTTTCTTTATTTCAACCATTCAGTAAACAGGTAAATCAATTAGTAATAATAATAATTGGGAACCTGGCTGACAGCAGCATTTTATTTCTAAAAATATATATAAATATTTAACTATAATCCTAAGCTATAGATTCTCATGATTAAAAAAAAAATCAACACTAATAAAAAAGAAACAGCTATAGATTCTCTTGATTTAAAAAAAAAAATCAACACCAATAAAAAAGAAACAGCTATTATAGAGTATATCTGTCATCATTATTTTCTTGGACATTACAGTGGGCATCAGAATGTAAACATCCACTCATACCCACTGCAAATGTTTTAGAAATATCTTTGACCATTCATGCACAATGTCATCTAGCTGCCTTTTGAGAATGCGGTTAGACTCACGGAAGCTAGAGTTGCCAAGTTACCAGACAAACTTGCGTTTTTAAACTGGAGTCATTGAGGTGTTTTAAATGTGAGCCTGTGGCCAGGCTATAAACATTCAGATATTAACATATTCTTAATAAGAAAATGAACTTTACAACAATATCTCACTGATCTAGGTAGCTGCAGGCATTGTGGTGAACTATATACTGGAAGTTTACAATGAAATCCTTTTCTACACCAGGTCAGCTAACCCTGAGCTTCCACCCTGCAGCCTTTCAGTCCTCTGCTGCTGAGAGAATGACTTTCAAAACTAAAGTATGAATTATTCCACAGTGCCTGTAGCTACAACTGTCAACAAGGGAATATTCAATTATTTACACATTCTTATGTAGACCACATGTTTAATTTAAGCTTTAAAGGGCTTACACACTGATAATATTGGTAGTTGAATGTTTTTTATCATTTCCATACTATTTTAGAAGCAGAGTGAAGCTAAGACAAAAATGTTATAAGATAAAAATATATACTTCTCCTGCTTTGATGCCTAAGCAGATGTCCTTCACCACAATGTTATTTTGATAAGATTTTCTGAGATTGTAGAGTAGAAGTATATCGTTAGGAGTCATTCCACCAAGCACCCTTCCACGTTCAATTTCAACATCCTTGTCATTGGAACTCTCATATAATGGTGATTCATGTCTGGAAAATTTTTTACAAATCCCCCCAAAAATTATAGCAGTCAATATGTATCTCATCGTTGGCTATTACAAATATCCTAAAAATGTCAAAAGAACATCTGCATACAGTTAAAGCTGTCCTGCAATATATAGTCTAATGGACCTGATCCTTTCTTTTTGGGGAGCTAGGATCTTTTTCAAATTTAGAGAATTGTTGTTTGGATTATATACACACTCTCACCAGTGCCACTGATGGGCACTGATGAGGCTGCACTAATGGACATTGATGAGGCTGCAGTGATGAGGCTGCAGTGATGAGGCGACACAGACGGGCATTCATAAGGCAGCACTAAGGAGCACTGATAAGCTGCACTGATGGGCACTGATGCGAAGGTATTGATGAGGCTGCACTGGTGGACACTGATAAGCTTTGCTGTTGGGGCTGCACTCATAACAGGGCACTGATAATCAGTGCCCATCAGTGTAAAGAATGTACTGAGAGTCTTGCCAGTTATCAGCTCTCCTTTCCTCACACAGACACAGTGCATGAGGAAAAAACTACTGAAACCTGGCAAGTCTGTTTACATGTGATCAGCTGTGATATGGTAAAGGGACGCTGTGATTGTCCCTTTGCCATGATCTGTGGTCAATTGGGTTAAAAGGATACACGGTCACAAAGTGTGCCCGAGGCGTGCCCCAGGGGGGCTCAAAGAGGGAGAGGTTCTGGGAGAACGTCTATGAACACCCTCCCAGAACTGGACGACTGCACTATAGCCATTTTTAGGCTATAGTGTGGTACTGAAGTGGTTAAAATAGCTAGCAGGAACAGCTTCTATTCTGACCTGTTTCATACTAGACACAGTGCTTTCTCAAAAGAATGACTGAGAAAGTACTCTGCCTAGTGCAAAACATGTTAGACTAGAACCTGTTCCTGCTGGCTATTATAATAAAGTAAGAATATTATTTTGCATCTCTGCGTGTAGTGTTTCTGTTGCTGGTACAATTGATTGCCCCACCTGCATATTTCCTTCTGTCAAAATTAAAGTGTTTATACTTCTGTGACTTTTATAGATGTATTGGAATAATTGCTTCCAAAAGGAGAGAGACTAATGTTAATGGTCTAATGTTAATAATTGTTCATTTGAACTTACTACCATATATATCAGTATTCCAGAAGTGTGTTAATATTATTATTGTTATTATTATTATTGCACTTTTAAGGTAGAATACCATTGTTTTCACAATCATAGAACATCATATTACTAGAGTCCTGTTAAACCCTATCTCTGTATTCACAAAATAGTCCTTCTCAGCCTATTCAGCCTAGTTGAACAAAGTTAATGTACAATTTGTTAAAGGAATTGTACATACTGTTAAAATCTCACCTTTTTCTTTGAAATGATTGTTCATTTATCACAAGTCTCAAGAAAAATAAGATGCTCCCTTGTATTACCATTGCAGTAAATGTCCATCCAAGAAAATCCATATGAAATGGACTGATGTAAGAATCAATTCCAAAGCTGTTTATGAGGTCAAAATTCACTTGTCTCAAAGTAAGTTCCATCAAGCCATTTCCAAGGCAAAATTGAGGAAAAATTAGGAAAATCCATTTAAGTATATTATGGATACCTGTAAAACTCTATGTAACGAAAATAGTATTGTTTCAGTTAGTATGAATCACACATTATTTAATCATATAGTGCAAGTAAACATTATCTATATGTCTTAGGTGTATGCTTTGTGCTACATCACACGCTTTATTCTGACAATTGCATTTTAAAATAGAAAATAAAATGATAGAGAAACAGCAAATTGGTTAAGATATTATGCACGTTTTGCTTAATGTGAAAGTACTCCATCTATACATATCCAGGATACAATTAAAATATCAATCACAAACTGCAAGTAAAATTCCAAGCAACATGTGAAAGTAATTACTTAGCTGCAAGTGCTAACATGTAAACATTGAAATTGCGCTAAACCTAGGCAGTTCAACCTACCTTTGTATAAATGGCTGCAGACACTTTTTGCAGACCATCTAACCGGTCAGTAGTAGGGATGAGCTCGGAGTTCAGGCCAACCGTGAGTCTAACCTTAATCCAAGCTGTTTGGAGGTCGCCTAGCGGGCAAACTGAATTGCCAGATCTACTGCAGCCGGAAGTCATTCATTTAGTGGGGTTATCATTACAACTGCAAAATGATGACTTCAGGCCACCCACCAACTTGTTTCAAATTGGAAATAAGCCAGCTGGCATCCTTGGTAATGTCATTGATCAAATGTAGTAATGACCACGTTTTGGTTAATGACTTGAGCGAACATCTTAGGCCAGTTTGTTCACCATTCAGCAACCAGCCAGGGAGCTGTTATTTGGGATGAGCGTCTGGCAAAACAGGATAACCACAGTAAGGATCAACCAAAGACTGAAAGATTGCTACAAGAGGATGGCCTTCTGTCTGTGGACCAAGCCTCTTCATCTTCAGTTCCTGAAATAGCTGTGTAAAGAAGATATCGAACTTTACTTGTTGTTGATGATGTACCTTATACTGTAAATGCTTCGAAAGATTCTGCAGTACTCTCCCAAATGGCAATGCTGTCATCTATTTAAAGTTTGAAAAATTTGGAATTGGTCCATGGTTTCCCATGGTTTCCTCCTCCCATTTGGCCATGAAAAGGTTCCCTTTTTCCAGGCTAGGAGAATCTTTGGATTTTCATTTACAAAAATTAGTAACAACCAATACCTCCTTTTTTAAAAGATAGCAAATATTTTGTTTCATTGTTAAAAACAATACAATACAAAGATAACTATATTTTGGCTACACTAATGTAAATTTCCTTTATACAAATATAAAACAAAAAGATGGTTTGACAGGGGTAAAAAAGACCTTAGAAAGAAGGTCAGAGTTCAAACAAATTGATTCCATAATGAAAGGCGTAGAGTTGGCCATGAAAAGTAACTACTTTTGGCACAATAATACATTCTACCTACAAACTAAGGGAGTTGCAATGGGAGTGGAATATGCTCCCAGGGGAGCAAACTTTTTCATGGCCAACTGGGAAGAGGAAGAGGATCCATGGGAAACCATGGTTCAATCTAATATTTTACAAATGTTATATAGATGACATATAGATGATCCCAAAGCATTAGGGATGAGCCGAAAACCCCCCTGTTCGGTTCGCACCAGAACATGCGAACAGGAAAAAAGTTTGCTCAAAGACGCGAACACCGTTAAAGTCTGTGGGACACGAACATGAATAATCAAAAGTGCTAATTTTAAAGGCTTATATGCAAGTTATTGTCATAAAAAGTGTTTGGGGACCCGGGTCCTGCCCCAGGGGACATGGATCAATGCAAAAAAAAAGTTTTAAAAACGGCCGTTTTTTCAGGAGCAGTGATCTTAATAATGCTTAAAGTCAAACAATAAAAGTGTAATATCCCTTTAAATTTCATAGCTGGGGGGTGTCTATAGTATGCCTGTAAAGGGGCGCATGTTTCCCATGTTTAGAACAGTCTGACAGCAAAATGACATTTCGAAGGAAAAAACCCATTTAAAACTACTCGCGACTATTGCATTGCCGACAATACACATAGAAGTTCATTGATAAAAACGGCATGGGAATTCCCCACAGGGGAACCCCGAACCAAAATTTAAAAAAAAAAATGACGTGGAAGTCCCCCTGAATTCCATACCAGGCCCTTCAGGTCTGGTATGGATATTAAGGGGAACCCCGGCCAAAATATAAAAAAAAAAACGGCCTGGTGTCCCCCCAAAAATCCATACCAGACCCTTATCCGAGCACGCAACCTGGCAGGCTGCAGAAAAAGAGGGGGGGATGAGAGAGCGCCCCCCCTCCTGAACAATACCTGGCCACATGCCCTCAACATTGGGAGGGTGCTTTGGGGTAGCCCCCCAAAACACCTTGTCCCATGTTGATGAGGACAAGGGCCTCATCCCCACAACCCTGGCCGGTGGTTGTGGGGGTCTGCGGGCAGGGGGCTTATCGGAATCTGGAAGCCCCCTTTAACAAGGGGACCCCCAGATCCCGGCCCCCCTGTGTGAAATGGTAAAGGGGTACTTACCCCTACCATTTCACTAAAAAACTGTCAAAAATGTTAAAAATGACAAGAGACAGTTTTTGACAATTCCTTTATTTAAATGCTTTTTCTTTCTTCTATCTTCCTTCATCTTCTTCTGGTTCTTCTGGTTCTTCCTCCAGCGTTCTCGTCCAGCATCTCCTCTGCGGCGTCTTCTATCTTCTTCTCCTCGGGCCGCTCCGCACCCATGGCATGGGGGGAGGCTCCCGCTCTTCTCTTCATCTTCTTCTCTTCATCCTTCTTCTCTTCTTCTCTTCTTCGTTTTTTAGTGAAATGGTAGGGGTAAGTACCCCTTACCATTTCACACAGGGGGGGGCCGGGATCTGGGGGTCCCCTTGTTAAAGGGGGCTTCCAGATTCCGATAAGCCCCCCACCGGCCAGGGTTGTGGGGCTGAGGCCCTTGTCCTCATCAACATGGGGACAAGGTGTTTTGGGGGGCTACCCCAAAGCACCCTCCCAATGTTGAAGGCATGTGGTCTGGTACGGTTCAGGAGGGGGGGGCCGCACTCTCGCCCCCCTCTTTTCCTGCGGCCTGCCAGATTGCGTGCTCGGATAAGGGTCTGGTATGGATTTTTGGGGGGACCCCACGCCGTTTATTTTTATTTTTTGGCGCGGGGTTCCCCTTATTTAGGGGGAACCCCAGGTCATTTTTAAAAAAAATTTTGGCCGGGGTTCCCCTTAATATCCATACCAGACCTGAAGGGCCTGGCATGGAATTTAGGGGGACTCCCACGTCATTTTTTTTTTAAATTTTGGTTCGGGGTTCCCCTGTGGGGAATTCCCATGCCGTTTTTATCAATGAACTTCTATTTGTATTGTCGGCAATGCAAAAGCCGCAAGTAGTTTTAAATGGGTTTTTTCCTTCGAAATGTCATTTTGCTGTCAGACTGTTCTAAACACGGGAAACATGCGCCCCTTTACAGGCATACTATAGACACCCCCCAGCTACGAAATTTAAAGGGATATTACACTTTTATTGTTTGACTTTAAACTTTTTTAAAATCACTGCTCCTGAAAAAACAGCAGTTTTTAAAACTTTTTATTGCATTGATCTATATCCCCTGGGGCAGGACCCGGGTCCCCAAACACTTTTTATGACAATAACTTGCATATAAGTCTTTAAAATTAGCACTTTTGATTTCTCCCATAGACTTTTAAAGGGTGTTCCGCGGCATTCGAATTTGCCGCGAACACCCCAAATTGTTCGCTGTTCGGCGAACTTGCGAACAGCCAATGTTCGAGTCGAACATGAGTTTGACTCGAACTCGAAGCTCATCCCTACAAAGCATTATGTAGAGATTCTTTTGGTGGCAATGAATTTCAGCAAGAGCCAAATGTTTCCCATCAAATAAAAGCACTTTCTTCTTATACACTTGGTTAATGAAGCCCAAACACTCATTCCCCGTTTATGGAGCTCTACCAAAGGAGCCAAAGATATCAGATTGGTTTTGCAGAATTAATTGATCAGGTGGCAGAGATGGAGGAATTGGTGCATATCAGCAGAGAAACCTGCTTCCTATGTAAAAACATGGACAAGTTGGCCTCTATTTATAGATTCAAATGTATACAAACAGTACCAAAACCATCATTAGCCACTGGAAACTGGCTCTACCCTTCCCCCCAGGGTGATGCTGTGTTCTTCTCACACTTTTGAAATGGGCTTCTTATGAGACTTTGGTGCCTCCCACTCGGGGATGTCTGTCTTCACTTCCCTTCTTACTCCATCTCTTTCATCATTAGAGAACACCCCCCCTGTTCAGTTTGCACCAGAATACTGGAACATTGCAAAAGTTTGGGCCCGAAAGGCGAACCCCATTCGCCAGAACTTTAAAAATCAAAAGTCCCCATTTTGAAGGCTTATATCCAAGTTATTGGCCATAAAAATGTATGGGGCCCTGGCTACTGCCCTAGGGGACATGTATCAATGCAAAAAAAACACTTTTAAAATAGATTGTTTTTAAAGGAACAGTGATTTTAATGATGCTTAAAGTGAAACAATAAAAATGAAAAAATTCTTTAAATATAGTGCCTTGGGGGTCCCCTTAGTTTGCCTGTAAAGTAGTGCATCTGTACCATGTATAGAACCTGTTGCAGCAAATTTAACATTTATAAAGAAAAATAAGTACAATTAAATTGATTGTCCCTGCAAGCTTTCTTTATTTGGTAAACAACTTCTTGGGGAGCCAGTCTGTATGATTAGGCCACAATTTAGTGCACTAGGAACAAGATTGGAGATTTTTTGGATATATTCTAGCGTCTCTTTGGCAGACTTTGGAAGGAAATAATACATTTTTGCACCACAGTGAGCAAGCCTTATGTAAAGAATTATAGTACACTCAGGCCAAGATTAACAATTTTTTTTAGATAAATCTTGTGTCTCTTTTGCAGACTTTGGATAGAAGTAACAGGTGCAGAAAAATTGGTCTTTGGGTGTTAGTAGTGCCTTCACCCGATAACCTTCTAGGAGATACTCCTGATGAAAGCAAGAATTGGCCTTGCTCTAAACAATTGAAATGTGATGCCCCGGTTAAACAGTTGCGGAAAAATTTGGGCTTTGGGTGTTGGTGGTGCGTTCGCTCTGTAAACTTCTAGAGGTACTCTTGATGAAAGCAAGATTTGGCCTTGCTGTAAAAAATTTGATACTCCTGTCAAACAGTTGCAGAGAAATTGGTCCTTGGATGTTAAAACCTATACCAAAAAAATGACTTCAAGATAAAATCAACACCCACAAACCTAGGCAGCCCAGACAGTCTTGTAGAGATTTGAGATCCCATTAACACTTAATCAGCTACATCAGCATCAGGGGCTCGATAGCTGCTGCTAATCCAGGACTGATTCATTTTGACAAATGTCAGTCGGTCGACGGAGTCTGTGGACAGAAGTGCTCTTTTATCTGTCACAAAACCTCTGGCAGCACTGAATGCCCATTCGGAAAGCAAGCTGGATGCAGGGCAGCCCAGCAGCTCAATTGCATACTGGGCAAGTTCTGGCCATTTATCTATTCTCATGACGCAGTAACCCAGTGGATCATCGACTGTAAAAGTTCTCTATGTATGTTTTCGCCTCTAGATAATCTTCCACCATATGATGCATATGCTGCCGATT
This sequence comes from Lithobates clamitans, assembly GCA_037952925.1. Lineage (NCBI taxonomy): Eukaryota > Metazoa > Chordata > Amphibia > Anura > Ranidae > Lithobates > Lithobates clamitans. Next base: position 1,483,817 of record JBBGZY010000901.1, read on the forward strand.
GGATCTTGAAGAAAATTTGAAATGCATCACTGAGGCAACCCCCTTCTTCACTACTCCTCCTTTGACCAACAGAAGCCTCAAAAGTAGCTTTTCTATAAGATTATAACCTACCAGAGTCTGGAAAGGGGTTACAAAAACTCTTCTTCAAAGGTGTCTTCAAGATATTTCATCCTGTGCTCCCTCTGTGAGGGCAGGATAAGTTCCGAGACTTTCCCCTTGTAACAATGGTCAAGGAGGGTTGCCAACCAATAATGATCCTTATCCTTGATGTCACAAATTCTGGGTTCCTCTGTGAAGAATAAGGGAGCCCATGCATCGTAAGTTTGCGGAGGCATGAGAAGCAGAGTCCTCACTGAGGACTACAGCATCTGGAACTGCCTCCCAAGGTTTTTGGGGACTGAAAACCATCTTGTAAGATTTGACTTATGTCTTCTTCTGCTTTTATGCTTCCAAAACTGCCAGAACCCTCCTCCACCCCTTCTCCTCCCTCTACTCCTGTGTATTCTGAGGCATTGCAAAAGTGGCATCTGCGTAAAGTGGGCCTTGAGAGGAAAGGAAATCCTCCACTTCCTTCCGCTTCTTTGCCTCTAGTGCCCTGTCCATATTTCCACCCAGTGTATGCTCCAGCAGGAACACAAGAGGGATTGTGTCACGACTACATGCATTGTCACGGCGCACCATCTTTTTGCCTCCTCAAATGACCCCTTTTTGGATAGTAGACATTCCAAGGTATTTAGTAAGAGGCATGTTAACAGGTTATTTCTCTTACATGGCATATTACTTACTTACTTGCAACTACAGCCCAAAACACATTCCGCTACTCCTTTTGAGTATGGCAATACCACATGCATGAGACTTTTTCACAACCTCTTCACATACAGAGGCCCAACATGCAGGGAGCACTGTCAGGTGTTCAAGGGACATAAATTACACATCTAAATTTCTTGATTATCTATTACACTTTTGAAGGCCCTGGAGCACCAGGACAATGGAAATGTCTACAAAATGACCCAATTTTGTAAAGCAAACACCTAATCTAGGAGGCATAATGAGTCTTTTGAACATGTAATTTTTTCCCACAAGTTTTTGGAAAATGTGGAAAGAAAATTAAAACACTTTTTTTTTACACAAAGTTGTCAATTTATAAGATAGTTCTAGCACATAGCATGTACATAGCAAAAATTACACCCCAATATACATTCTGCTACTCCTCCTGAGTATGGCGATACCAAATGTGTAAGACTTTACACAGCCTGACCACATACATAGGCCCAACATGCAGGTAGTAGGGATGAGCCGAACACCCCCCGGATCGGTTTGCACCAGAACCTGCGAACGGACCGAAAATTTGCATGAACGTTAGAACCCCATTGACGTCTATGGGACTCGAACGTTTAAAATCAAAAGTGCTCATTTTAAAGGCTAATTTGCATGGTATTGTCCTAAAAAGGGTTTGGGGACCCGGGTCCTGCCCCAGGGGACATGCATCAATGCAAAAAAAAGTTTTAAAAACGGCCTTTTTTCGGGAGCAGTGATTTTAATGATGCTTAAAGTTAAAAAAAAAAAGTTAAATATTCCTTTCAATTTCATACCTGGGGGGTGTCTATAGTATGCCTGTAAAGTGGCGCATGTTTCCCATGCTTAGAACAGTTCCTGCACAAAATGACATTTTTAAAGGAATAAAAGTCATTTAAAACTGCTTGCGGCTTTATTGTAATGTCGGGTCCTGGCAATATGGATGAAAATCAGTGAGACAAACGGCATGGGTACCCCCCAGGCAATTACCAGGCCCTTTGGGTCTTGTATGGATGTTAAGGGGAACCCCGCACCCAAATTAAAAAAGGAAAGTTGTGGGGCCCCCAGGCCCTATATACCCTGAACAGCATTATACAGGCAATGCAAACAAGACAGGAACTGTAGGTTTGTTGTTAAGTAGAATCTGTTTGTAATTTTGTACTGGTACATTTTTAACGTGTTTAGCTCCAGCCAAAAAATCTATTTTAAGCTTTTTGGAAAACATAGGGAAGGGTTATCACCCCTGTGACATTTGTTTTGCTGTCTGTGCTCCTCTTCAGAAGATTTCACCTCACTTTTTGTCCCAATGACAAATGTTTTTTGAAAATTTGGGTTTTTTAGTGAAACACGGATTGGTGATAAAGCATCAGTGTAAAGGAGAAAAGTTTTTCCCATATTAACTCTTACAAGAGAGAATTTCCCTTCCTAGGGGTAGATTTCATCTCACTTCCTGTTATCTCCTTCTGTTTGCAAGTAGGAGTCATTTGTAAGTTGGCTGTTTGAAAGTAGGGGCCTGCCCTATATACTCAGCAGAAATTTGGGTTTTAGGTGTTGTTGTGGCCACAACACTGTAAGCCCTCACAGGGCCCTGCTGTGAAATATTAGATTAAGAATTCTAATTACATGTCCCTGTTGAACAGGGGCTGAAAAATTGAGCCTTAGGCACTGGAGCTGGTGCCACAACACTGCAACCCCTCACAGATACTCTAGTTGGAGCACAGGAACTAGCCCTGCTGCAAAGAATTACATCAAAAATTGTAATTACACGCCCCTATTAAACAAGGGCTGAGAAATTGGGCCTTAGGCACTGGCGCAGGTGCCACAACACTGAAAGCCCTCACAGATACTCTAGCTGGAGTGCAGGAACTAGCCCTGCTGCAAAGAATTGCATCAAAAATTGTAATTACACGCGCCTGTTAAACAGGGGCTGAAAAATTGGGCCTTAGGCACTGGTGGCGGCGACCAGAACCAAAAATGTTCTTACAAGCTATCAGCATGATCATTGAGGAGGAAGAGGATAATTACTCAGCATAACAGAATAGTCACTCAGCATCAGCATAGGCAGTCTTTGAAGGGATCTGACATTTCAAAAAAAAATATTCTGTTACATCAGCATCAGGTGCTTGGTAGCTGGTGGTGATCCAAGACTGACTCATTTTTAATGAAGGTCAGTCGATCGACCGAATCAGTGGACAGACGCACCCTCTGATCGGTTACAAATCCTCCAGCAGCACTGAATGTGCATTCCGAAAGAACGCTGGATGCAGGACAGGGCAGTAGCTCAATTGCATACTGTGCAAGCTCTGACCAGTGATCCATCCTCAAGACCCAGTAACCCAAAGGATTTTCGGTGGGAAAAGTGTCCAAGTCAGATCTTGCCCCTAGGTATTCCTGCACCATGTAAAACAGATACTGGCGATGGTTGCTGGAACCGATCATACCTTGGGACTGCAGACTAAAAAATTTTCTGAACGCATCGGTCAGACGGCCATCTTCTCCATCGCTCCTTCTTTGACTGACCGAAGCCTCAGCAACACGTTGTCAAGAAAAAGGAGTTTGTAACCTCCCAGTCTCTGGGAACGCGTTGCACAGACCTTTCTGCAAGGCCTGCCAAAGATGTTTCATCCTCTGCTCCCTCTGCGACAGCATGATAAGGTTCGCAACCTTACCCTTGTAACATGGATCAAGGAGGGTTGCCAGCCAGTACTGTTCCTTCTCCTTGATACCACGAATACGAGGATCCTTCCGCAGGCTTTGCAGGATCAGGGAGGCCATGCAGCGTAGGTTTGCTGAGGCATTCGGTCCGGATTCCTCTGGGTCACTAAGGACGACATGATCCGCAGCCACCTCCTCCCAGCCACGTACAAGTCCATGTGTTTCTTGGGACTGTAAATGATCCCTTAAAGACTGCTGCTGATGCTGAGTGCCAGGCTCCACCTCCATACTAACACAATCCTCCTCCTCCTCCTTCTCCTCCTCATCCTCTTCCTGTGTGAATGGCGGGCAAGCAGGAACACTGTCTGGATAAAGGGGGCCTTGACAGCTAAGGAAGTCCTCCTATTCCTGCCTCTGTTCTGCCTCAAGTGCCCTGTCCATTATTCCATGCAGCGTGTGCTCCAACAGGTGGACAAGGGGGACAGTGTCACTGATGCATGCACTGCCACTGCTCACCATCCTCGTGGCCTCCTCAAATGCTGACAGGACAGTGCATGCATCCCTGATCATGGCCCACTAGCGTGGGGGAAAAAAAACAAGCTCCCCTGACCCTGTCCTGGTGCCATAGTCGCACAGGTACTCATTGATGCGCTTATCCATTCGGAAAATGATACATAAATATGTGAAAATATAGAAACAAAAGTGACAGTGCTAATATCTATTAGTCAAGATATCCTAAAGGACTATAAACTGACTGTGTTATGCTAACGTGCTTATATACAGCATAAAACACGTGATAAATCCACATGTACCCTATCCGGTGTAGGCAGCTTTTCCCAGTTTAATATTTATTATTTCTATATCCTTTTTCTCCCTCCGCACATGGTAGCGCAGGAATAATTCTATTTGTTTACTCATTGATGGCCCTCTGCTGCATGTGCAGCGGCTGCAGCATGGCCAATGTTGAGTTCCACCTGGTGGGCATGTCACAGATTAGGCGGATCTTGGGCAGGTTAAATTCCTTTTGGAGGTCTGCCAGTCGAGCACTGGCATTAAATGACCAGCGTAAATGCACACAGATTTTCCTGGCCTGCCTCAGGACATCCTGTAAGCCCGGGTACCTGCCCAAGAACCGCTGCACCACCAAGTTAAGGACGTGAGCCAAACAGGGCACATGGGTCAGTTGTCCCTGTCGGAGGGCGGAGAAGAGGTTGGTGCCATTGTCGCAAACCACCATTCCTGCCTTAAGTTGGCATGGCGTCAACCACCTCTGAACCTGCCCCTGCAGAGCTGACAGAACCTCTGCCCCAGTGTGGCTCCTGTCCCCCAAGCACACTAGCTCATGCACCACATGGCATCTTTTGGCCTGCATACTTGCGTAGCCCCTTGAACGGCTACGGAGCACCGCTGGTTCCGAGGACAAAGCACAGGAAGAGGCCATGGAGGAAGAAGAAGAGGAGGGGGTGGAGGAGAGAGGTGTGTCAGAATCACTAGTAGTGGCATTTTGGAGGCGTGGTGGCGGAACAACCTCCAACACTACTGCACCTTGTCCTGCATCCTTTCCAGCTGCCAGAAGAGTCACCCAATGCGCCGTGAAACTTAGGTAACGTCCCTGTCAATGCCTGCTGGACCATGAGTCAGCAGTAATATGCACCTTACTGCTGACCGCCCTGTCCAGCGAGGCCAAGACATTGCCTTCCACATTCCACAGAGAGCCGGAATCGCCTTCCGTGAGAAAAAGTGGCGTTTGGGAACCTGCCACTGAGCAACCACACATTCCACAAACTCATGGAAGGGGCAGAGTCTACCAACTGAAAAGGTAGCAGTTGAAGTGCTAGCAATTTTGCCAAGCTAGCATTCAACCGCTGGGCATGTGGATGGCTGGGAGCGAATTTATTTTTGTGGTAGTGATAGGATCAGGAAAACAACACCAACCTTCTACAGGTAGCTTTAGCTGAACACTGTGCAGAGGGCACACTACACTAACTTGTAGCTTTAGCTGAACACTGTACAGAGGTCGCACTACACTAACTTGTAGCTTTAGCTGAACACTGTGCGGAGGTCGCACTACACTAACTTGTAGCTTTAGCTGAACACTGTGCAGAGGTCGCACTACACTAATGTGTAAATAATGTAGCTGCCTGCGGTAGTGATAGGATCAGGAAAACACCACCAACCTTCTACAGGTAGCTTTAGCTGAACACTGTGCAGTGGTCGCACTACACTAACGTGTAAATAATGTAGCTGCCTGCGGTAGTCATAGGATCAGGAAAACACCACCAACCTTCTACAGGTAGCTTTAGCTGAACACTGTGCAGAGGTCGCACTACAGTAACTTGTAGCTTTAGCTGAACACTGTGCGGAGGTCGCACTACACTAACTTGTAGCTTTAGCTGAACACTGTGCGGAGGTCGCACTACACTAACTTGTAGCTTTAGCTGAACACTGTGCAGAGGTCGCACTACACTAACTTGTAGCTTTAGCTGAACACTGTGCAGAGGTCGCACTACACTAACTTGTAGCTTTAGCTGAACACTGTGCAGAGGTCGCACTACACTAACTTGTAGCTTTAGCTGAACACTGCAGAGGTCGCACTACACTAATGTGTAAATAATGTAGCTGCCTGCGGTAGTGATAGGATCAGGGAAACAACACCAACCTTCTACAGGTAGCTTTAGCTGAACACTATGCAGAGGTTGCACTACACTAACTTGTAGCTTTAGCTGAACACTGTACAGAGATCGCACCACACTAACTTGTAGCTTTAGCTGAACATTGTGCAGAGGTAGCACTACACTAACTTGTAGCTTTAGCTGAACACTGTGCAGAGGTCGCACTACACTAACTTGTAGCTTTAGCTGAACACTGTGCAGAGGTCGCACTACACTAACTTGTAGCTTTAGCTGAACACTGTGCAGAAGTCGCACTACACTAACTTGTAGCTTTAGTTGAACACTGTGCAGAGGTCGCACTACACTAACTTGTAGCTTTAGCTGAACACTGTACAGAGGTCGCACTACACTAACTTGTAGCTTTAGCTGAACACTGCAGAGGTCGCACTACACTAATGTGTAAATAATGTAGCTGCCTGCGGTAGTGATAGGATCAGAAAAACACCACCAACCTTATACAGGTAGCTTTAGCTGAACACTGTGCAGTGGTCGCACTACACTAACATGTAAATAATGTAGCTGCCTGCGGTAATGATAGGATCAGAAAAACAACACCAACCTTCTACAGGTAGCTTTAGGTGAACACTGTGCAGAGGTCGCACTACACTAACTTGTAGCTTTAGCTGAACACTGTACAGAGGTCCCACTACACTAACTTGTAGCTTTAAATGAACACTGTGCAGAGTCGCACTACACTAATGTGTAAATAATGTAGCTGCCTGCGGTAGTGATAGGATCAAGAAAACTCCACCAACCTTCTACAGGTAGCTTTAGCTGAACACTGTGCAGTGGTCGCACTACACTAACGTGTAAATAATGTAGCTGCCTGCGGTAGTCATAGGATCAGGGAAACAACACCAACCTTCTACAGGTAGCTTTAGCTGAACACTATGCAGAGGTTGCACTACACTAACTTGTAGCTTTAGCTAAACACTGTACAGAGATCGCACCACACTAACTTGTAGCTTTAGCTGAACATTGTGCAGAGGTAGCACTACACTAACTTGTAGCTTTAGCTGAACACTGTGCAGAGGTCGCACTACACTAACTTGTAGCTTTAGCTGAACACTGTGCGGAGGTCACACTACACTAACTTGTAGCTTTAGCTGAACACCGTGCAGAGGTCGCACTACACTAACTTGTAGCTTTAGCTGAACACTGTGCAGAAGTCGCACTACACTAACTTGTAGCTTTAGTTGAACACTGTGCAGAGGTCGCACTACACTAACTTGTAGCTTTAGCTGAACACTGTACAGAGGTCGCACTACACTAACTTGTAGCTTTAGCTGAACACTGTGCAGAGGTTGCACTACACTAACTTGTAGCTTTAGCTGAACACTATGCAGAAGTCGCACTACACTAACTTGTAGCTTTAGCTGAACACTGTGCAGAGGTCTCACTACACTAACTTGTAGCTTTAGCTGAACACTGTGCAGAGGTCGCACTACACTAAAAAATAATGTAGCTGCCTGCAGTAGTGGTAGGACCACCCTGGCTTTGGCCAATTACAGCTCTCTGTACAGACGGCGCTGTGATTGGCCAAGCATGCGGGTCATAGTGCATGCTTGGCCAATCATGAACCAGCAATGCACTGTGATGCCGCAGTGAATTATGGGCCATGACCCGCCACTCGAATTTGGCGCGAATGGCCCATATTTTTCGCAATTCGGCGAACGGTCAAACAGACGATGTTCGAGTCGAACATGGGTTCGACTTGAACACAAAGCTCATGCCTAGCAGGGAGTACTGTCAGGGGTTCTAGGGACATTAATTACACATCTAATTTCCTGATTACCTATTACAATTTTGTGATGTATTGTAGGGCAATGATGGCACTGATGAGCACTGTAGTGGCACTGATGAGCACTGTGATGGCACTGATGTGGCACAGATAAGCACTGATGTGGCACGGATGAGCACAGATGCAGCATGGATGAGGCACGAATGAGCACTGGTGTGGCATGAATGAGACATGGATGAGCACTGGTGTGGCAGGGATGTGGCACGGATGAGCACTGATGAGGCATGGATGAGCATGGATGTGGTGTGGATGAGCACTGATGTGCCCTGGATGAGGCACTGAAGAGCACTGATGTGGCATGGATAAGCACTGATGTGGCGTGAGAGCAGTCGTTCTGGAGGGCCGTCATATGACATCCACCCAGCATGAGAGCCGCCGCCGGGCGGGAAGTGTTTAAGCAATCCTACTAGGCAGCTAGCTAGGGATGCATCAGTTATTGTCCATTCGGGTTCATCTAACGCATCACTTTTTAACCCCGCTGGGAATGCAGCTCCCAATGTTAATGTTTTTCGTGATTTGGTTGTAAGGGATCTAGACAAATTGAATTTTAGTCCTGTGCAACCTCAATGCAACACAAAGATAGAATTGGATACATTGTGCAATAGGAGGGACATTGTTGTCCGCCCTGCGAACAAGGGAGGAGCTATTGGATTCTGGATAAGGAAACATTTTCACAAGAGATGATGAGAATGTTATCTGACACTGATACGTATTCCTCCTTGCCCATGGATCCCATGATAAAATTCAAAAAATAACCTCATAGAGAAGGGATTTGATATGGGGATTCTAAATAAAAAAGAGAGAGAGTACTTGGTACCTTGGGCTCCCCGATTGCCAACGATATATTCATTGCCAGAAATTCATAAAACTTTTGTCAATCCCCCAGGATGACCCATCAGTGGAATTGACTCTATAACTTCTCGTATTGGGATATATGTAGATCATATCTGCAACCACTGGTGATGGGTACTCCTTTTCTCAAAGACACTAAACATGTTATTAACATACTAGATACTGTTTACTGTGGCAATGGGAGTTACGTTTGCTCTGAGCATGGCCAACCTTTTCATGTCAAAAAGGGAAGAGGACATAGTTCTACATGACAGGCGATCTGAGATTGTCATGTGGAAAAGATTCATTGATGATGTCCTCTTCATATGAGATGGTGACCTTCAATCTGCTCACACTTTTTGGCTCATCTGAATAACAACAACAGAAGTATAGTCCTCAGCCAAGAGATAAGCCCTGTAGAAATCCATTTTTTGGACATCAAGATCACAATAAAAGAAGGGAAAATTGTCACCTCAACCTTCTTCAAACAAACTGACAGGAACAGTTACCTTCCTTTGGACTCCTGTCATCATTACTCATGGTTGACGGCAGTACCCAAAGGTCAGTTTTTGCGTTTAAAGCGTAATTGTACTAATCTAAAGGATTACTTTAAGGAGGCATCAGTTTTAAGAACAAGATTCAAAGCCAAAGGATATGACAGCAAGGCTCTAGATTCCCTCATAGTGGAAGTTAGTAGTAGAGATCGTCAGCAGCTGTTGGCTGACAAACTGCCGCGAGGGGGCAACACAGAGGACCTTAGTCTGGCTTTTTTTATAACATACCCCAGCCAACATTAGGCAATTAAGAGAATTATCGAAAGGCATTGGCCGGTCATTAAGAATGATTGTGTTCTCGGCCCTCTACTATCTGATCAACCTCATGTCATTTTTAGAGGTGCATCCAATTTAAGGAATACAATAGCACCCAATATCCCTGACCCCTTCACCAGTCCCAACTTTTTTGGAGAAAGGGGTATTATCTGTGTGGGAAGGGCCAGGCCTGTAGAATTAACACCCATCAAGGTAGGAAAATCTGCACTGAACTGAGTTCACCTCGGTAGGTACAGGAGACACTTACCCTATAAAGTTGTTTATTACATGTATGACAAAATGCGTTGTATACCTTCTCAGGTGCCCTTGTGGCCTAGAATATGTGGGACACACTATTCGTATGTTCCCAATAAGATTTGGGGAGCACATAACCAACATTCGAAAAGGCTTCGATAAGCACAATGTTTCTAAGCATTATGAAACACAATCCTTCGTTGCCCTTGAGAAATCCGTCCTTTATTGGCGTGGTAGCAATGGTAGGCGGAATATATCCAGAGCTGAGACTAATTTTATAAATTGAACTCTGATGTGCCCAATGGCTTGAAGGTGGAGTGGGACATCAACTGTTTCATTAATAACAGTTGATGTCCCCTCTATTCCACACCGGCCATTACCACCTCCCCCTCCATTTTTAATTTGTTTTAATTTACTTTAATTCATTTTTATTTACTTTATTAACATCTATTTTATTTCATACCAGCCATTTAAAAAAAAAATCTGTCCCTCCCTTTCCCCTTTATTCCATTATTGTCCTATCATTTACCCTCTTTGGATCTAATAATAATTTTGAAGCATTAAGTAGTTAATTACTAAAGGATTCTATTAAAGTTTTAATATTTTAGCTATCGCGCATGCACATGTGCTCAATATATGATCTGAATATTTATACATATGCTTCTATTGTTTTTTATAGGAATTTATATGTAATGTATCAATTTTTGACTTATATTGACTTTTATTTTTAATTCCGTTTCTAAATTGATTAAAAACATTTTTTAAATTATATTCTTGAATAATGTAAGGTCTATTGGCAACACAGGGAAGCAAGCCTATATAATCATTTATTTGGATTTTATTTCTAATTTCTCCACAAGATGGCCATGTGCGCTTCCATTGCCATAGAATCGTGGTTTTAGTTAAGTCTCTGTCCTTCTGGGATGTTGGACATACAATTCTACCAATGGCTGCAAAAAGATCATATCCTACCTTATCCATGATTGGACAAATTTGAATATCCAATGAGCAGCTTTGGGTCATTTTGTGGGACCAATGACAGCGCTCCCTTATTTTGTCAATAGAGTATTTATAGCGTGGGCACAGTCATGTGGGCGTACCCCTGACAAAATCATTTATGATGAAACGATCATCGGGACGTTACGTACACAAGTTTTGTGCATGTGCGATCGTTTCCATGGACCTGTAACTTGTAAATTGATTTGGCTTGTTTGCACTGGTGTTATGCTCCTAATTTGAAATGTGTGTATGCAGAATTGCAAATAAACCATTTAAAGAGACAATATCACACTATCTGGAGTCTCTTGTCTCTTTGCATATTTAAAATATCCTGTTGCTGAGGCTGTCTGAACTTCTGGCTGTTGATCATTGACCGGTGTACACGGAGACTGCACGTGAGGACGTTTGTTACACTCCTTCAGTGGATCCTTGGAATAAGGGTGGTCACAGGCTTTCTGGTAAGCCTTTTATTTAACTATGGTGATGGTCAAATGCTTGGCAGCGTGATACCCAACGCTGTCCACCTCTTATGGGATTTCTTCCATTAAATATCAGTTTTCATGAACTTTTTCTTCTTATGGGATCTCTTACATTGAATATCAGCTATACATGAACGTTTTCCTTTTTATTCATTTATATATGCACTGTTATTCAATATTGCACAATATTGCACATTTGTTTATTGCACGTTTATACTTTATAGTTCATCACATGTTATATGAATGTATTGTGCTATCCATATGTGAATTTATTTCATCATTTATCTAGTCGCCTATACTTTTTATTGCTATTCATTGATGCACATTAGTTCTAGTGATATTGTTTATTGCACGTTTGCACTAAATTGTTATCACATGCTGTCATGTTTCACAGTTTCATTTTAGCACTGCACTTTATGTCTTGAATTACTCCTTTGCTCCGTTATTGGATGAAGCGATCACGTGGTAAAGGGCCACTCTCATTGGCTCTTTACCCCGATCTGTAATGTGCTAGGTCCCGAGGACCTGCTAATCATAGACACTTCCGGGTGCGTGACCCACGTTTGGGAGGATGTCACTGTACGGCCTCCCCCCAGAACTAGCCGACCATGCTGTAGCCATCATTCGGCTATGACTCGGTCAGCAAGTGGTTAAGAAATTATTCACCTCCAAATTGAGGACATAGGACATGTTCCAGGCATGGCACATGTGTCACCTTTCAAAACAGTACATAAATTATGGAACCTCACACTTGGTCTACGGCATAATCTGCCGTGCGGTGTGATATATGTGGGATGTACGATACACCCACTAAGAGTGAGGTTTGGAGAGCATAAGTGTAACATCAACAGCAAAGAAGATGACAAATGAAAACAACAAAAAAAGTACTCAGTCCCCCAACATTTTAAAGAACATCATGGAGGGAATCCTTCTGGCACAAGTGTCTTTGGTATAGAGGCAATAGGAGATACAGATAGTGGCTGGACATTCCAGAGGCTGTGCAAAATGGAAACCTACTGGATATTTACCCTAGGAAGTCTGGCCGGTGGGGGCCTGAATGAAGACCTTGAGCACTGCGAGTTACGGTTATGTAGAATTCACTCATACATGGGTGATGGCCACCCCAGAAGACTTTCCACTCTCTTGTTTAATCACCCTTAGCCACCCTACTAAGAAAACATATAGTAAAAGAGCAGTATGCCACAAACATGTGCTCCCTTCCTTTGCCTAACCTCTGCCACCCTACTAAAAAAACATCAAGTACAAGCCACCAGCTTACACAAGTGTATAAGGGTGTGCATATACAGTATCTATGTGTGTGGATATATATATATATATATATATATATATATATATATATATATATATATATATATATATATATATATATATATATATATATATATATATCCACATATATACACAGTGCCTTGCAAAAGTATTCACCCCCGTTGGCATTTTTTGTGTTTTGTTGCCTCACAACCTGTAATTAACATGGATTGTTTGAGGAATTGCATCATTTAATTTACAGAACATGACCACAACTTTGAAGATGTTTTTTTTATTGTGAAGCAAACAACAAATAGGACAAAATAACAGAAAAAGTCAATGTGCATAACTATTCATACTTTGTAGAGGCACCTTTTGCAGCTATCACAGCTCCAAGTCACTTTGGATAAGTCTCTATGAGCTTGCCACATCTTACCACTGGGATTTTTTCTCATTCCTCCTTGTAAAACTGCTCCAGCTCCTTCAAGTTGGATGGTTTGCACTTGTGAACAGCAATCTTTAAGTCTGACCACATATTTTCTATTGGATTGAGGTCTGGGCTTTGACTAGGCCATTCCAACACATTTACATGTTTCCCTTTAAACCACTCAAGTGTTGCTTTAGCAGTGTGTTTGGGGTCATTGTCCTGCTGGAAGTTGAATCTATGTCCTAGCCTCAAATCACACACAGAGGGGTACAGGTTTTGCTCAAGAATATCCCTGTATTTAGAACCATCCATCTTTCCCTTAACCCTGACCAGTTTCCCAGTCCCGACTGCTGAAAAACATCCCCACAGCATGATGCTGCCACCACCATGTTTCACTGTGAGGATGGTGTTCTTTGGGTGATGTAATGTGTTGGGTTTGCGCCAGACATAGCATTTTCTTTGATGGCCAAAAAGTTAAATTTTAGTCTCATCAGACCAGAGCACCTTCCTCCATACATTTTGGGAGTCTCCCACATGCCTTTTCGCAAACTCAAAATGTGCCATCGTGTTATTTGCTGAAAGTAATGGCTTTCTTCTGGCCACTCTGCCATAAAGCCCAACTCTATGGAACATACAGCTTATTTTCGTCCTATGTACAGATACTCCAGTCTCTGCTGTGGAACTCTGCAGCACCTCTGGGGTTACCTTAGGTCTCTGTGCTGCCTCTCTGAATAATGCCCTCCTTGCCTGGTCCATGAGTTTTGGTGTGTGGCCGTCTCCTGGCAGGTTTGTTGTGCCATATTCTTTCCATGTGTTTATGATAGATTTGATGGTGCTCCTAGGGATCATCAAAGATTTGGATATATGTTTATAACCTAACCTTGACTTGTACTTTTCAACATTGTCCCTTGTTTGGAGAGTTTTTTTATGTATACATTTTTCTAATTTTACTTCACCAACTTAGACTATTGTGTTCTGATCCACAAGATACAATTCAGATTAAAAAAAACATTTTAACTAAAGGCTGCAAAGTAACAAAATAGTTAAAAATCCAAGGGGGTGAATACTTTTGCAAGGCACTGTATATACTGTATATGTGTATGTGTGCAGGCATGCACACATACGTCTCTAATGTACATGCACATGGGGGTACATATAATAGATCAATGATAACTTATGAGTTGCCATTTTAGCAACAGCAGACAAGTTCCACACGCTCAAAGATGGCCAAAGGTCCCTCACCACTGTGATGCTGTGAACATTTCCTCTGGTCAGAAGCTTCATGGTGGATGAAGCAGACAACAATGTCTCTGTCACAAGAGAGCAAATGAGATGTACACTTTGTGGTCCGCCTGACACAATAGAAAGGTTCAGTGGCAGGAACTTTCCCTTACAAGAAGTTACATAGTTAGTCAGGTTGAAAAAAAGACACAAGCCTATCCAGTTCAACCTTAAAAACAATAAATAAATAAAATAAAAAATATCGTACAATCCAATATACCCAATTTTATACCCACAGTTGATCCAGAGGAAGGCAAAAAACCCCAGCAGAGCATGCTCCAATTTGCTACAGCAGGGGAAATAAATTCCTTCCTGATCCCCGAAGAGGCAATCGGATTTTCCCTGGATCAACTTTACCTATAAATGTTAATACCCAGTTATATTATGTACATTTAGGAAAGTATCCAGGCCTTTCTTAAGAAAATCTACTGAGCTGGCCAGAACCACCTCTGCAGGAAGTCCCAGTCTGCAGGAAATGGTCTAAATATTCAGCAGCACAGCAGGCACTTATAATGCATCTCTGGTCCTGCAGAACTTACTGGGTCCCAAAGAGAAAAACAAATGGCATCCTGGATCATTTACCCACACAGCACTCTGTCGCCTTTATCACTTTGCCACTCTCCTTACTGCTTGTCTTGCTGTTCCTGCTCACAGTTTCCCTTGTGGCTCTGCATTGCTATTTCTCTGGGCTCTTTGCTGTCAGCACCAGGAAGCCCTGTCATTCCAGTTCCTTCTGGGTGATACCAGCTTCCCGCTTCTAGCTGTCCTCAAGCCACGCAGTGTAGCCAATCACCTCCTGCTGTTGGTGATTAGCATTAAATTAGCACTGAGTAGGCTTTCACCTAGCATTCAACTCCCTTCCTGCTTCCTGTCACAGACCTGTCAGTCACCTGCAAGAGACTCTTTTAATGACAGGTATGATGCCATGAGATTTGTGCAAGGCCAATGTGGAGCTCGTATTTTTTTAACAAGTCTTTATAAAGTAACTTTAGATCTATTAGTTTAATAGTTATACTCAAGAGTTTGGTAAAAGACACCATTGCTAGAAAACAATATTCTCACTGATAGTATGAATTCATGAAAGACTGAAGTTGTCCAAAAAAAAAATCAACTTTCGGGGGCATGCCGACTGCTGACTGGAATGGCCGCATGAAGCAGTAGCTCCTCCACTCACCCAGGGAAACAGCCTTCTCCACGGATCCAGTGACCATCTCTCATACCATCCAGCATGTCGCACCATTCGAGAGAAGAACTGAAGAAACTCTCAGGTTTCTTTGTGATGATCTGAAAAGGGCTTCAACAAAATGGTGGTGGGAGTCATTCGCCCATGATCGAGTGAGGTCCTCTAGCGGAGGCCACATTAATTTTCCCTCACACAGCCACAGATACAGCCAAACCAACAGAAAATGGCAGTGAATCGCCAGCTGCATCACCCAGCACAGGCAGCCCTGTCAAATCTAAGCCACAGAAGGAATTCCAGGCAGAGGAGACTGCTAATCCTTGCATGGAGGTAGGTGACCAGCAGGGTAATGCTTCCAAACCTGATCCAATTGCCTAATTCCCCACAGTAGGACAGCCAATGTCAGATATTATAATAAAGGACATGCTATTGTCCCTTCGCTCCTCCATCCAAGCGGACATGCTTGCCTGCTTTCAAATATGTAAGGCTGACATACAAGACCTAGGGGACAGAGTAAACAACCTCGCAGACTCTAAGGATGCATGTATGGAGTCCTATAATGAAATGGTGGATGCACACATGTCTCAATCTGAGGTCATAGCCTCACTGAAATCAAAAGTAGCAGACCTGGAGGATCGCTCCAGGTGCAACAATTTAAAACTCGGAGGCATTCCAAAGTCAGTACAACCTGTCAAGTGTCTGCACTATGTACGCAAGCTATTTCAATGTGTAGCACCATCCCTAATTCTGGGTGGCAGCATTCCACAAAAAAGACCACCTTCCTGAACGAGCTGCAACCATTCAAGTCTTGCCTGACCTTTCTGCTCACACTCTACAGAGGCGCAAAAATCTACTCCCCATCACCAAAGCCCTGAGGAACCATGATATTGGGTATCAATGGAAGTACCCCACCACACTCAAGATCACAAGAGATGGTTCAACCTCAATTATTAACACACTTGATGAAGGGCTTAGTCTACTGCATGACTAGGACATCATCCCAGCTGACCCGCTGAGTATACATCCCTCACGCTCTGCATCCAAGTTTCCTAAAGAATGGAATCAGTACCTGGATAGATGTAATAAGAGGAAAAAATTACTGCTGGAAAACATCACTTCAGTTCTATCAATACCGCTTAGGTTGTTTCCCTGGAGAAGTAAGTGTTCTCTTACCAACTTCCTAGTAAGTTTTCCCCACATATTGCAGTCGAGCTGCACTGACTCTTTTTTTAACTTTTTTTACTGTTCTTTTTCCTCTCTTTGGCTCTTCCTCTCTCGACCTGTTTGCACATAGCTCCCTTCGGACTACTATGGCGATTGTTATAGGCCAATCTTCTCTCATTCCATATTCCCCAAGACACTGCAGACAACCATTTGGGGTCCCATCCTCCTCGATGCTAGCCAAGCACAGTGCTATAGCCAACCTGTGAGTACAGATCTCTTTCTCCCTATGAGACCTTTTTTTCCCTTTAAAGGGGTAGAACATATTTACTAATATTACATATTTATTTATATTTACAGTTTACTTCTGTACCCAACTCCTGATGAATGAAATGAAACGCGTCGAGATTCCATGGGGTGCTCAGACAAGTCTTGCTCTTACTTATTCACTGGCCCATATATACTTTTTATATATCCAAGATTCATTGAGTATTATGCAATTATCAATGTGTATGTGTACTAGGGATGAGCCGAACACCCCCCGGTTCGGTTCGCACCAGAACCCGCGAACGGACCGCAAGTTCGCACGAACGTTAGAACCCCATTGACGTCTATGGGACTCGAACGTTCGAAATCAAAAGTGCTCATTTTAAAGGCTAATTTGCATGGTATTGTCCTAAAAAGGGTTTGGGGACCCGGGTCCTACCCCAGGGGACATGTATCAATGCAAAAAAAACTTTTAAAAACGGCCGTTTTTTCGGGAGCAGTGATTTTAATGATGCTTAAAGTAAAAAAAAAAAAGTGAAATATTCCTTTAAATATCGTACCTGGGGGGTGTCTATAGTATGCCTGTAAAGTGACGCGTGTTTCCCATGTTTAGAACAGTCCCTGCACCAAATGTCATTTTTAAAGGAAAAAATCTCATTTAAAACTGCTTGCGGGTTTAATGTCATGTCGGGTCATGGCAATATGGATGAAAATCAGTGAGACAAACGGCATGGGTACCCCCCAGTCCATTACCAGGCCCTTTGGGTCTTGTATGGATATTAAGGGGAACCCCGCACCCAAATTAAAATAAGGAAAGGTCTCTATATACTCTGAACAGCAGTATTCAGGCGGTGCAAACAAGACAGGGACTGTAGGTTTGTTGTTAAGTAGAATCTGTTTGTAATTTTGAACATTTTTAATGTGTTTAGCTCCAGCCAAAAAATCTTTTCTAAGCTTTTTGGAAAACATAGGGAAGGGTTATCACCCCTGTGACATTTGTTTTGCGTCTTTCCTCCTCTTCAGAAGATTTCACCTCACTTTTTTGTCCCAATGAAAAATGTTTTTTGAAAATTTGGGTTTTTTTGTGGAACAAGGATTGGAAAGCATCAGTGGAAAGGAGAAATTGTTTTCCCATATTAACTCTTACAGGAGAGAATTTCCCTTCCTTAGGGGTAGATTTCATCTCACTTCCTGTTGTCTCCTTCCATTTGCAAGTAGGAGTCGTTTGTAAGTTAGATGTTTGAAAGTAGGGTCCTGCCCTATATACTCAGCAGAAATTTGGGCCTTAGGTGTTGCTGTGGCCAAAACACTGTAAGCCCTCACAGGGCCCTGCTGTGAAATATTAGATCAAGAATTGTAATTACATGCCCCTGTTGAACAGGAGCTGAAAAATTAGGCCTTAGGCACTGGTGCTGGTGCCACAACACTGCAACCCCTCACAGACACTCTAGTTGGAACGCAGGAACGAGCCCTGCTGCAAAGTATTGCATCAAAAATTGTAATTACACGCCCCTGTTAGACAGGGGCAGAAAAATTGGGTCTTAGGCACTGGTGCTGGTGCCACAACACTGCAACCCCTCACAGACACTCTAGTTGAAACGCAGGAACAAGCCCTGCTGCAAAGTATTGCATCAAAAATTGTAATTACACGCCCCTGTTAGACAGGGGCTGAAAAATTGGGTCTTAGGCACTGGTGCTGGTGCCACATTACTGCAACCCCTCACAGACACTCTAGTTGAAACGCAGGAACAAGCCCTGCTGCAAAGTATTGCATCAAAAATTGTAATTACACGCCCCTGTTAGACAGGGGCAGAAAAATTGGGTCTTAGGCACTGGTGCTGGTGCCACAACACTGCAACCCCTCACAGACACTCTAGTTGGAATGCAGGAACGAGCCCTGCTGCAAAGTATTACATCAAAAATTGTAATTACACGCCCCTGTTAAACAGGGGCTGAAAAATTGTGCCTTAGGCACTGGTGGTGGCGCCCAGAACCAAAAATGTTCTTACAAGCTATCAGCGTGATGATTGAGGAGGAAGAGGATAATTACTCAGGGATAGTCACTCAGCATCAGCATAGGCAGTCTTTGAAGGGATCTGAGATTTCAAAAAAAATTATTCGGTTACATCTGCATCAGGTGCTTGGTAGCTGGTGGTGATCCAAGACTGATTCATTTTTATGAAGGTCAGCCGATCGACCGAGTCGGTGGACAGACGCACCCTGTGATCGGTTACCACGCCTCCAGCAGCACTGAATGTGCGTTCCGAAAGAACGCTGGATGCAGGACAGGCCAGTAGCTCAATTGCATACTGTGCAAGCTCTGGCCAGTGATCCATCCTCAAGACCCAGTAACCCAGAGGATTTTCGGTGGGAAAGGTGTCCAAGTCTGATCTTGCCCCTAGGTATTCCTGCACCATGTAAAACAGACGCTGGCGATGGTTGCTGGAACCGATCATACCTTGGGGCTGCGGACCAAAAAATTGTCTGAACGCATCGGTCAGACGGCCACCTTCTCCACCGCTCCTTCTTTGACTGACCGAAGCCTCAGCAACACGTTGTCCAGAAACAGGAGTTTGTAACCTCCCAGTCTCTGGGAACGCGTTGCACAGACCTTTCTGCAAGGCCTCCCGAAGATGTTTCATCCTCTGCTCCCTCTGCGATGGCAAGATAAGGTCCGCAACCTTACCCTTGTAACGTGGATCAAGGAGGGTTGCCAGCCAGTATTGGTCCTTCTCCTTGATACCACGAATATGAGGATCCTTACGCAGGCTTTGCAGGATCAGGGAGGCCATGCAGCGTAGGTTTGCTGAGGCATTCGGTCCGGAGTCCTCTGGGTCACTAAGGACAACAACGTCCGCAGCCACCTCCTCCCAGCCACGTACAAGTCCATGTGTTCCTTGGGACTGATCCCTTAAAGACTGCTGATGCTGAGTGCCAGGCTCCACCTCCATACTGACACAATCTTCCTCCTCCTCCTCCTCCTCCTCCTCGTCCTCTTCCTGTGTGATCGGCGGGCACGCAGGAACACTGTCTGGATAAAGGGGGCCTTGAGAGCTAAGGAAGTCCTCCTCTTCCTGCCTCTGTTCTGCCTCAAGTGCCCTGTCCATTATTCCACGCAGCGTGTGCTCCAACAGGTGGACAAGGGGGACAGTGTCACTGATGCATGCACTGTCAGTGCTCACCATCCTCGTGGCCTCCTCGAATGGTGACAGGACAGTGCATGCATCCCTGATCATGGCCCACTGGCGTGGGGAAAAAAAACCAAGGTCCCCTGACCCTGTCCTGGTGCCATAGTCGCACAGGTACTCATTGATGGCCCTCTGCTGCGTGTGCAGCCGCTGCAGCATGGCCAACGTCGAGTTCCACCTGGTGGGCATGTCACAGATTAGGCGGTTCTTGGGCAGGTTAAACTCCTTTTGGAGGTCCGTCAGCCGAGCACTGGCATTATATGACCGGCGGAAATGCACAGAGACTTTCCTGGCCTGCCTCAGGACATCCTGTAAGCCCGGGTACCTGCCCAAGAACCGCTGCACCACCAAGTTAAGGACGTGAGCCAAACAGGGCACATGGGTCAGTTGTCCCTGTCGGAGGGCAGAGAGGAGGTTGGTGCCATTGTCGCAAACCACCATTCCTGCCTTAAGTTGGCGTGGCGTCAACCACCTCTGAACCTGCCCCTGCAGAGCTGACAGAACCTCTGCCCCAGTGTGGCTCCTGTCCCCCAAGCACACCAGCTCAAGCACCGCATGGCATCTTTTGGCCTGCGTACTTGCGTAGCCCCTTGAACGCCTACGGAGCACCGCTGGTTCCGAGGAAGAGGCCATGGAGGAAGAAGAAGAGGAGGGGGTGGAGGAGAGAGGTGTGTCACAATCAGCATTTTGGAGGCGTGGTGGCGGAACAACCTCCAACACTACTGCACCTTGTCCTGCATCCTTCCCAGCTGCCAGCAGAGTCACCCAATGCGCCGTGAAACTTAAGTAACGTCCCTGTCCATGCCTGCTGGACCATGAGTCAGCGGTAATATGCACCTTACCGCTGACCGCCCTGTCCAGCGAGGCATGGACATTGCCTTCCACATGCCAGTAGAGAGCCGGAATCGCCTTCCGTGAGAAAAAGTGGCGTTTGGGTACCTGCCACTGAGGAACCGCACATTCCACAAACTCACGGAAGGGGGCAGAGTCTACCAACTGAAAAGGCAGCAGTTGAAGTGCTAGCAATTTTGCCAAGCTAGCATTCAACCGCTGGGCATGTGGATGGCTGGGAGCAAACTTCTTTCGGCGGTGCAGCAGCTGGGGCAGGGAAATTTGCCTGGTACAATCTGACGTCGGTGTACCAAAAGCAGATTGCCCACAAGTACTTGGCTGTGACACACCTAATTCTACACCTTCATTCCTCTCACTGCAGGTCTCAGAGAGGACTGAAGGTCTAGTGGGGTTGGAAATCTCAGCTGATGAGGAGCAAGGAGAGATCGTCTTTGTTCTTTGGTGTGGGTCTTTTAGATACGCTTGCCAACGAACTGCATGGCAGGTCAACATATGTCTGGTCAAGCATGTGGTACCCAAGCGGGAGATGTTTTGGCCACGCGAGATACGCTTGAGACATATGTTGCAAATAGCAGCGGTGCGATCTGATGCACTCGTCTCAAAAAAGGCCCACACCAAAGAACTTTTTGAATAACGCGCAGAGACTGCAGCGCCCTGCACATGTGGAGCTTTGGGGTGTGATGCAGTCAATGTGCTGCCCTTAGGCTGGCCCCTGGAGGGCATCCTGCCTAGTTGGTGATGTGCCACCTCCTCCTCCTCCTCCTCCTCTCTCCTATCAGGCACCCACATTGAGTCAGTGACCTCTTTATCCCCTCCCTCCTCATCACTGGAGCAAACCTGGCAGTATGCTGCAGCAGGGGGAGCATGACTGCCAGATTGCTGTCCTTCTTGGGCACCCCCTCTGTCCGTGCTCATGTTACTGCCTTCATTGAGCTCAGTATCATCATCAGAGCCTTCCAAACGCTGGGCATCCTCCTGGAGCATGTACCCAACACTGTGGTCAAACAGTTCGAGGGAATCCTCATGAGGACATGGTGGAGCTAGGGAAGGAGTCACTGATGACATTGAGCTGAGGGAAGAGGCCGCTGCTTTGCCAGACAAAGCACCCTGGGCATGGGTGAGAGAGGATGAGGAGGATGAGGACGGCTTGGTCATCCACTCGACCAAGTCTTCCGCATGTTGCGGCTCAACACGGCCAGCTGCCGAAAAAAAGGCCAAGCGTGTCCCATGGCCACGTGCTGATGAGGATGCACCGTCTCCACGACCAGCACTAGACACAGAGCCTGCTTGCCCTCTCTTATTGGCTTGTGACTGTCTGCCTCTCCTTCTTGGCCTTCCAGACATACTAATGGCCTGTAGCTGCACTAAGCTGGGATAGAACACCTGTAATTTTCTTAAGGTAGCTTTATATACTGTAACCAGACAAGCCTGCCTGTCAGTAGGAAGATAACAGGAACGGATCTAGCTGAACACTGTGAGCAGGACGCACTGTACTAAATGTAAATAGTCTAGCTGCCTGACCGTGGTACTAATAGGATCAAAAAGAACACCTGTAATTTTCTTAAGGTAGCTTTATATACTGTAACCAGACAAGCCTGCCTGTCAGTAGGAAGATAACAGGAACGGATCTAGCTGAACACTGTGAGCAGGACGTACTGCACTAAATGTATATAGCAGGAACGGATCTAGCTGAACACTGTGAGCAGGACGCACTGCACTGAATGTAAATAGCAGGAACGGATCTAGCTGAACACTGTGAGCAGGACGCACTGCACTAAATGTAAATACCAGGAACGGATCTAGCTGAACACTGTGAGCAGGACGCACTGCACTGAATGTAAATAGCAAGAACGGATCTAGCTGAACACTGTGAGCAGGACGCACTGTACTAAATGTAAATAGTCTAGCTGCCTGACCGTGGTACTAATAGGATCAAAAAGAACACCTGTAATTTTCTTAAGGTAGCTTTATATACTGTAACCAGACAAGCCTGCCTGTCAGTAGGAAGATAACAGGAACGGATCTAGCTGAACACTGTGAGCAGGACACACTGTACTAAATGTAAATAGTCTAGCTGCCTGACCGTGGTACTAATAGGATCAAAAAGAACACCTGTAATTTTCTTCAGGTAGCTTTATATACTGTAACCAGACAAGCCTGCCTGTCAGTAGGAAGATAACAGGAACGGATCTAGCTGAACACTGTGAGCAGGACGCACTGTACTAAATGTAAATAGTCTAGCTGCCTGACCGTGGTACTAATAGGATCAAAAAGAACACCTGTAATTTTCTTAAGGTAGCTTTATATACTGTAACCAGACAAGCCTGCCTGTCAGTAGGAAGATAACAGGAACGGATCTAGCTGAACACTGTGAGCAGGACACACTGTACTAAATGTAAATAGTCTAGCTGCCTGACCGTGGTACTAATAGGATCAAAAAGAACACCTGTAATTTTCTTCAGGTAGCTTTATATACTGTAACCAGACAAGCCTGCCTGTCAGTAGGAAGATAACAGGAACGGATCTAGCTGAACACTGTGAGCAGGACGTACTGCACTAAATGTATATAACAGGAACGGATCTAGCTGAACACTGTGAGCAGGACGCACTGCACTGAATGTAAATAGCAGGAACGGATCTAGCTGAACACTGTGAGCAGGACGCACTGCACTGAATGTAAATAGCAGGAACGGATCTAGCTGAACACTGTGAGCAGGACGCACTGCACTGAATGTAAATAGCAGGAACGGATCTAGCTGAACACTGTGAGCAGGACGCACTGCACTGAATGTAAATAGCAGGAACGGATCTAGCTGAACACTGTGAGCAGGACGCACTGCACTGAATGTAAATAGCAGGAACGGATCTAGCTGAACACTGTGAGCAGGACGCACTGCACTGAATGTAAATAGCAAGAACGGATCTAGCTGAACACTGTGAGCAGGACGCACTGTACTAAATGTAAATAGTCTAGCTGCCTGACCGTGGTACTAATAGGATCAAAAAGAACACCTGTAATTTTCTTAAGGTAGCTTTATATACTGTAACCAGACAAGCCTGCCTGTCAGTAGGAAGATAACAGGAACGGATCTAGCTGAACACTGTGAGCAGGACACACTGTACTAAATGTAAATAGTCTAGCTGCCTGACCGTGGTACTAATAGGATCAAAAAGAACACCTGTAATTTTCTTAAGGTAGCTTTATATACTGTAACCAGACAAGCCTGCCTGTCAGTAGGAAGATAACAGGAACGGATCTAGCTGAACACTGTGAGCAGGACACACTGTACTAAATGTAAATAGTCTAGCTGCCTGACCGTGGTACTAATAGGATCAAAAAGAACACCTGTAATTTTCTTCAGGTAGCTTTATATACTGTAACCAGACAAGCCTGCCTGTCAGTAGGAAGATAACAGGAACGGATCTAGCTGAACACTGTGAGCAGGACGTACTGCACTAAATGTATATAGCAGGAACGGATCTAGCTGAACACTGTGAGCAGGACGCACTGCACTGAATGTAAATAGCAGGAACGGATCTAGCTGAACACTGTGAGCAGGACGCACTGCACTGAATGTAAATAGCAGGAACGGATCTAGCTGAACACTGTGAGCAGGACGCACTGCACTGAATGTAAATAGCAGGAACGGATCTAGCTGAACACTGTGAGCAGGACGCACTGCACTGAATGTAAATAGCAGGAACAGATCTAGCTGAACACTGTGAGCAGGACGCACTGCTCTGAATGTAAATAGCAGGAACGGATCTAGCTGAACACTGTGAGCAGAACGCACTGCACTAAATGTAAATACCAGGAACGGATCTAGCTGAACACTGTGAGCAGGACGCACTGCACTGAATGTAAATAGCAGGAACGGATCTAGCTGAACACTGTGAGCAGGACGCACTGCACTAAATGTAAATACCAGGAACGGATCTAGCTGAACACTGTGAGCAGGACGCACTGCACTGAATGTAAATAGCAGGAACGGATCTAGCTGAACACTGTGAGCAGGACGCACTGCACTGAATGTAAATAGCAGGAACGGATCTAGCTGAACACTGTGAGCAGGACGCACTGCACTAAATGTAAATACCAGGAACGGATCTAGCTGAACACTGTGAGCAGGATGCACTGCACTGAATGTAAATAGCAGGAACGGATCTAGCTGAACACTGTGAGCAGGACGCACTGCACTAAATGTAAATACCAGGAACGGATCTAGCTGAACACTGTGAGCAGGACGCACTGCACTGAATGTAAATAGCAGGAACGGATCTAGCTGAACACTGTGAGCAGGACGCACTGCACTGAATGTAAATAGCAGGAACGGATCTAGCTGAACACTGTGAGCAGGACGCACTGCACTAAATGTAAATACCAGGAACGGATCTAGCTGAACACTGTGAGCAGGACGCACTGCACTGAATGTAAATAGCAGGAACGGATCTAGCTGAACACTGTGAGCAGGACGCACTGCACTAAATGTAAATACCAGGAACGGATCTAGCTGAACACTGTGAGCAGGACGCACTGCACTGAATGTAAATAGCAGGAACGGATCTAGCTGAACACTGTGAGCAGGACACACTGCACTAAATGTAAATAGTCTAGATAGAAGATAACAGGAACGGATCTAGCTAAACTGAATACAGTGTATATATATATATGCAACACCTGGGATGCATATATATACACAATACACTGTAAGTGCAGCTAACTGACTGACTGTTCTGCCTAATCTATCTAACTCAAATCAAATGACACTGTCTCTCTCTCTCTCTATCTCTCAGCACACCGGAACACACACTACACAGGGCCGCCGTGCAGGCGGCCTTATATAGTGTGGGGTGTGTACTAAATCCCCTGAGCCATAATTGGCCAAAGCCACCCTGGCTTTGGCCAATTACAGCTCTCTCTACTGACGGCGCTGTGATTGGCCAAGCATGCGGGTCATAGTGCATGCTTGGCCAATCATCAGCCAGCAATGCACTGCGATGCCGCAGTGAATTATGGGCCGTGACGCGCCACACGAATTTGGCGCGAACGGCCCATATCGTTCGCAATTCGGCGAACGACCGAACAGCCGATGTTCGAGTCGAACATGGGTTCGACTCGAACACGAAGCTCATCCCTAATGTGTACCTATCTTATAGCAGCTCTTTTGCATATGATGTACTAATGCCTGCTAATACGTAACACCTTGTATTATATTTAGCAACATTTACTATCTTTTATGTGCTGCCAAGCTAATGTATATGTATCCATTATGTTTATGCCATTGTGCATGTATACATATGAAAAATCTCTTAGATTGTAAGCTCTAAGGAGCAGGGCCCTCTGATTCCCACTGTATCAAATTGTATTGTATTTGTACTGTCTACCCTCAAGTTGTAAAGCGCTACGTAAACTGTTGGCGCTATATAAATACTGTATAATAATAATAATAATAATAATAAAAAATACTTTTTTACTATTGTTAAAAATAAAAAATGATTACTATATACTCTACCTCCACAAGTCAATTGCCTCATTTAAAGTCCCACATTTCCCTTTTTTATGTACTTGAACGCGGGATGGAGGCACAAACATTGTGCCTGATTTAAAGTTCCAAATTCCCCCCTTTTGGCTATATGCAACAGGGATGGAGGCAATTGATTTTTTGGATTGGCAATTGATTTTTTGGATTGGCAGTGTTCCCATGCCATCCATGTGTGAGGTCTGTCTTGGTTGTTAGTGCACCTCATTTAGGGTCCACACACTCGAGACATCTACAATGCCATGGCACCTGGCGGTATACTTGACATTGTACTATAAGTATATCTGCAACTTATACAAAACATTGACATATGCAATATCTGTATTAGATATACTATTGGACACTATGCCCATTTTCTCCAATTACAATTTATTTATACCAAAAATGTTTCTCTACTGGGCCTCTGTTGTTCTATATGACTCCATTCACACTGAGGCTGGCTTGGATCAGGGATGAGGGGCGCCCTTTTCTTGTCTTGATTCCGGAGCTGCGATGCGCAGCAGTGCTTCCCTCCTGAATCTCCTTTGAGATATTGGCGGGGGGCCCTCCTGCGCATCGGCGTCATGTTACGACCTGTTTGTGGCATTTTTTAACACCGCAATACAGAGATGTCCTTGGTCCATCTCACGTCGAAGATGGGGTTTGGCGTGGTTCCACTTTGGCACCTGTGCCGGTGGTGGATTTCACTGCCAACTCCTACTCTCATTCGATGGTGTGCATGACGTTGGTCTGGGACCCACCCCACACCTGGATTACTTAAGCAGGTGAGCTTGATTGCCTACCATTTCACTGTGTGTTTGACACCAGGGAGGTAACACACACAGCCTATTCATTGGATACAGACACACGTAAGTTATGCACATTTTCTCCTTTTTTCAGCCCTTTGCCCCTTTTTTTCTTTTGACTCATGCAACATACCCACTCACTATGGTTTATGTGTGTATTTTTATACCCACACAACACTCATTATAATATATACATATCATTTTTTTTTTCAAACACTCATGTTTTTTCACTTTTCACATTCTCTCACTTTTTTACTTTTTTCACTGTTTTTACACATATTTTTCTCATTTTCATACATTTTCTTTCAGAACACCATACTTTTAATCATCCCCACACATGTGGAATGTGTTGCAGCAATCGGGCATGCTATGTGGAGGTTTTATTGGCTGGTGTGGGGTTCCTTGCCTCAGCTCCGGAACAGATAACCATTTGGGGTCCCATCCTCCTCGATGCTAGCCAGGCACAGTCCTATAGCTGACCTATGAGTACAGATCTCTTTCTCCCTAGGAGGTCTTTTCTCCCGTTAAAGGGGTAGAACATATTTATTAATATTACATATTTATTTATATTTACAGTTTACTTCTGTACCCAACTCCTGATGAGTGGCATATAGCCAAGTTTCCATGGGGTGCTCAGACAAGTCTGGCTCATTACTTATTCACTGGCCCATATATACTTTTTATACATCCAAGATTTATTGAGTATTATGCAATTATCAAGATGTATGTGTACCTATCTTATAGCAGCTCTTTTGCATATGATGTATTAATGCCTGCTAATATGTAAGACCTTGTATTATATTTATCAACATTTACTATCTTTTATGTGCTGCCAAGCTAATGTATATGTATCCATTATGTTTATGCCATTGTGCATATATACATATAAAAATTCTTTTTTACTATTGTTACAAATAAAAAATGATTACTATATACTCTACCTCCACAAGTCGATTGCCTCATTTAAAGTCCCACATTCCCTTTTTTTATGTACTTGAACCTGGGATGGAGTCACAAACATTGTGCCTCATTTAAAGTCCCAAATTCCCCCCTTTTGCCTGAACCGTCCATTTCACTTGCCTAACCTTCTGCTCAGTGAGGATGCATGGAGATGCTTACACGTATCCGAAAGCGATTATTCATATCATTCCCCCAGGTTCAATTCTTTTTCACATATTGACGTATGCTTAGTGGATAAGTGGCTGCTACAGTGGACATCTTTTTCTGAAATCGGTGATAACACGTGGTCTGACCACGCACCTAACTCTATCACAATTTCGGAATCAGATTCCCTCCCCCATACCCTATTGTGGAGATGTAATAACAAACTAATCAAAGAAAACCCGACAAACAAAGTGCTTACTCAACATCTCCAAGACCATTTTCTTACCAATGAAACTCTCGACATAAGCACCTTTTCCCTATGGAATGCACACAAAGTGTACACTCGTGGAATCTTGAAGTCCAGAATAAGTCTCACCGTGACCCTAATACCGCATCTCACCTTGCCAAGCTACACTTGGAACTCTGCTCCCTATTACAAGAAAAGCATGAACACATGCTTCGCCCAATACTTAAATACTACTCCTTCCTCTAACGTGATCTCTTCCTTTTTAGCCAACCTCAAACTCCCTTCATTGAGTCCCTCAATGACCTTGAGGAACTGAATTTCCCCTTCTCTGCATTAGAAATACAACGGACAATCCAATCAATCCCTTGTGGGAAATCCCCTGGCCCTGATGGTTTCATAAATGAATAATACCACACCTTCTCCTCCCTCTTAAGCCCCCACTTGGCCAAATTATTTAATGCTGCTGCTAATGGCAAAGCTTTCCCAAAGGAAATGTTGGGAGCTCACATCGTCACTATTCCCAAACTGGGAAAGGACCCTGACTGCCCTGCTATTTTCCGACCGATTTCCCTGCTTAATGCAGACATCAAATTGTATGCTAAAACTCTGGCACAAAGGTTGAAGAAAGTACTACATTCCCTAATACAGCCGGATCAGACAGGATTTGTTCTTGGTAGACAGACTTCTGATGCCACAAGACATGTAAGAAATGTTGTTAAATATGCTGAGCGTAGTCGAACGTCTTCTCTGATGCCTTCTATTGATGCAGAGAAGGCGATCAACCAGGTTCATTGGGGGTATATCTCACAGGTTCTCAGTAAATTTGGTTTCAAGGGGATGATACTCTCTGCTGTTTTAGCACTATACTCCACCCAGGTGTACACTGCAAGTTTACTCTCCAAACTCTTTGCCATAACCAATGGTACAAGACAGGGGTGTCCACTCTCCCCATCGATCTTCAACTTGATGATAGAACCACTGGCAGAGAAAATCCGATCCCACCCATTGATAACTGGCTTCCTCTTTAGGGGAAAGACCTCATGTTATTAGTCTTTGCAGATGACATCATCTTAATGCTGACAAACCCCAATATCTCACTCCCACAAAATCACAAAATGCTAACAGAATTTAGCAATTTATCCTATTACAAAGTCAAGCATTCTAAATCTCTAGTAATGGACCTCGATATCCCCAAACTTATCATAGAAAGAGGAACTACCGTACACATGGGCCGAATAAAGTATCTCATACCTTGGTGTCATAGTCTCCCCTTCCTACTTTACCCTAGAGAAAGCTAACTACAAACCTCTAATAGCCAATATTGAGGCCCATTTGAAGAAAGTAGCCCAAGTAGAGTTGTCATGGGTAGGCAGACTGGCAGCTTATAAAATGCATATTCTTCCCCAAATCGTATACATATTCCGGTCCCTTCATATCCTGGTTAAATAACTACTGTATACATGAAAACCCTCACATCGCAAATAAGAAGCTTTATTTAGAAGGGAAAGAGGGCGCGTTGCTCCCATACATCCTTGACAAAATGCAGATCAATAGGCATTATGGGAATGGTAGATATACAAGACTATCTCATTGAAGTCAACCTGGATCATTTGAAACATTGGTTTAACCCATCTGCAGAACCAATATGGTTGGATATAGAAAAGGGATTTAACAAAACCACTAATCTCAGGTCCCTCTTATATGCCGACACCTGGAGAGCACTAAACACATCCGCATATCTACCAACTACTAGAGCATCTATCCATGCATGGAGGAAGATTGTAAACTCCCCTTCCAGCGTCTTTACTTACCCAGTCACTGCAATACCACTTATAACTCTAGAGCACCTCATCCCTGACATTAAACTGGTCAACCTGAGAAAGTTTGGTATTCACTACCTGGAGGGTCCCCTTGAAGGAGACCAAATGAGGCCCCCAGAGTCACTTATTACTAAATATGCTCTCCCATATTCCACCTTCTTCACACTTTATCGTACTTATCACTTTCTCAAAACCTCCCCACCACCCACTATTACACTCCACCCCAAAATATGGCAATTATTTTCACATTTTGCAAAACCCACCAAAGGAACCTCCCTCATATACAACATATTACGAGACAAAACTAAGTTCATAAAATCAAAGCCAATGGTAATCATACCGCCAAGCTTCCTTTTCTGACTTCCAATGGATCCAAGCCATCCGATATTCACATTCTATTAGACACTGTGAACCATTGGGAACTGGCCTTAAAGTTCTCCCTCAGGTGGTATCTCACTGTATTTCCTATATTTGGAATATTTGTAGTAATAGTAAGAATTTACTAGTTTACTACATTTTCATTTATATTATTACCTATGTTCATATTATTATCAAGGCGGACACTTCTGCGCTATTATTGATGTAAAAAAAAATTGACTTTCTTATTATAAGGAAGCAATAAAATACTAAAACAAAGACGTGGCTGTGGAAATAGTACACTTGGACTTTTCAAAGGCGTTTGACATGCTTCCCATGGTAAATATTTACATTAGGTCTATAGGCTTAGCAAGTCTGTAAATGGATGGAAACTTGGCTTAAACAATACATTCAGAGAATAGTTATTCATTTTTTTAATCAGATGTTTTTTTTAGAAAAAAAAATCAATCTTAAAAGGTAACTCCACTTTAGTTGGGGAAAAAAGCAAACAAACAAATCCCCAGAAACATCATTTTCTGCTTGTGTGATTATCTCACCAATTTTCCCAGAAGTCTGCATTAAGATACAAGTCAGATTTCAGGCATCCCCTGGAACAAAAATGTCATTTTTGGTGAGATACTCCTAATAGGAACTCATCTAAAGGAATGCAGGCCCAGCAGCTTTCCTCATTAGTGCTAAAGCTGCTGCAGCTGATTGATAATTATGAAATCACTCGCATTAGATTCACTTTCCCACGTGGATACAGACAAACACACATGGCTTTCTTCAGAATAACAAAAGGTAGAAATCTGCAACAAACTTTGGATAAAATCATTGATATGTATGTAGATCACATGGGGGAATGTTTTTTTTCTCAACAAAATTGGAGCTACGCTTTAAAGAAAACATGAACAGAAACACACAGATCACACTACCCATGGCATCACAAAAAAAATCGAATATATATAACAACTACGTAGGGCATATACACATATTGGTAAGAACATGAATAAATACAGGTACATAATAATAAAGTGCTCCAATGCTCATTAGAAAAAAAATCCTCCAACACCAGATGATGCCTGTTACGGGGAAACGTGTTAATGGAATAAAGGGGTTGTGGCGTCACTACGTTTTTGACCTGCAGGTTTATCCCGCGGTCTGTTCTTATCTCTACCGCTTGTTTTTACTCTCTATTTTGTAAGTGCAATATTGCTTAACCTTTAATAAACAGCATAACAATACTGCACGATGAGCCGCTTTTTTCTCATGCATGAGCTTCTGACTGCTGTTCAAGTGATTTGAGGTGTTTTAGCTGGGTAAGCGTGTATGGAGCCTGGGATACTAACCAATCTACACAGGATCCAGTCTTAAATGTGCAACTGTCAGGACGTGATCGGCTTTTCTAAGCAGACCTTTGTGTTCTAAGCCTATCATGATCTCCTATAATTTAGAGATCATGTATATCTGGTAAGAGGCTATATTTTACTTCAGCACGTGAGGAGCATTGGAGCACTAATTGTGTATTAATCCACATCGGAAGAATTGCACCTTTTATTTTGTTTTGGAACATTTTATGGACTATTTTTATACACATTTTTCACTTGTTATTTGTTTCACTTGTCACTTTCATAATGTGTTTGATCACATTGTGGTATCAGTTTTGTTGAGGATGATACATTTGTAACGTTTGTTCACTTCATTTGTTTGGTCCACTTTACTCTTGGTTTTCATCTGTCAGATAGTGCAGTCTTTTTTATCTTTTGTCTCACATAATTATACAGCACATTTGCAATGTGTTAAAGTGATTGCATAGTATTTAGAAGAATAACATTTACTACTGCTGACTACTCTTCAACCTATTGTTTTTTGTTCAGCATGGCACATGTTATGTGTATGTTCTGATAGATTGTAGCTGCAGTTTCTAAACAAAGTAAAATATTTTCTTGTATTAGAAGAGGTGTATACTCCAGAGATCGTGACATAATCTTGCCCCTGAACAAAGCATTAGTAAGACATCATCAGATATATACCGAATATTTTTTCTAAATTGGTAAGAGGCAAAGAGGATCTCAGCTATGATTAAAGATTAGCTGAACTAAATGTATTCTCCATGAGAAAAGGCATTTAAGGGGGTATGATCACCATAAATACATGAATGGTTCATTTAGTGAATTTGGTGCAAATTTATTCACTTAAGGGTCATTAAAAAGAAGGAGATACTCTTTGCGAATAGAGGAAAAGAGGCTTAACCTCCACATAGGGAAAGATTCCTTCACAGTAAGAGCTATGAAAATGTTTAATAGACACCTTCTGGAACTAGTTCAAGCCAAACTCAATTGTTTTAAAACAATCCTAAATGCACAGAATACAACTGTCTACTAACAGTTATAGATAGAAACACCAAAGATTGTTCATTTATGGAATATCTAATTGTCTTAGAGGATCAGGAAGGATTTTTTTCTCTTGCTGGGACAAATTGAACCATGTTTTAAAGGTGTTTGCCTTCCTCTGGATTCAATTTGGGTGTAAGGTTCTTTATATGGAAGTATAAATTTATTAATGTATTGATGTTTTTCTATTGTTTGAACTAGATGAACTAGGTGTCTTTTCAAACTCAACTTTGTAACGCCTTTATAAATTCCTCCATAGTATCTGGAGGGGGTCTCCTTCTTGGTCACTGTGCCTTGTCTAGTCTCTCCACAGTAATAATATCTCTTTACAGCAGATTTCCAGGTATTTCAGATTCTCCTGATGTCATCCTTCTGAACACAGAGAACAAACTGTTGCATCCTTGCTGAGCTCTGTTGCATTCTTGGTTGAGCCTCTGCCACTAGCACTACTGACTTCTACATCTCTGTGAAGGCTTACTGCAAAGTGGATTGTCACTGGACCATCTGTGTTATTGCTTGAATTTGGGCCTAAGGAACAAGAGGCCCCTTTTCTGCTTCACCCAGATCAGGCTGTGTTAGGGCCTTGTCCAGAACCAGTGTGAGTAGCTGGTTTCTGAGTCTTGGCTGTTAGCAGGGCTTCTCCTTCATTTTAATCAGTTTAGAGTAAGAAGTAAACTACCTTGTTCTCTTAACTGGAGTTTCAAAACAAAGGGGTACAAAAGTCAGCTAGTTGCCCCCCAGCCTTGCAATGCAGACATTTAAATCTCTCCTCCTGCCTTCAGCGGCGGGATTAAGTCCAGGTCATATACAGTGGGGACGGAAAGTATTCAGACCCCCTTACATTTTTCACTCTTTGTTATATTGCAGCTATTTGCTAAAATCATTTAAGTTAATTTTTTTCCTCATTAATGTGTACACAGCACCCCATATTGACAGAAAAACACAGAATTGTAGACATTTTTGCAGATTTATTAAAAAAGAAAAATTGAAATATCACATGGTCCTAAGTATTCAGACCCGTTGCTCAGTATTTAGTAGAAGCACCCTTTTGATCTAATACAGCCATGAGTCTTTTTGGGAAAGATGCAACAAGTTTTTCACACCTAGATTTGGGGATCCTCTGGCATTCCTGCTTGCAGATCCTCTCCAGTTCTGTCAAGTTGGATAGTAAACATTGGTGGATAGCCATTTTTAGGTCTCTCCAGAGATGCTCAATTGGGTTTAAGTCAGGGCTCTGGCTGGGCCATTCAAGAACAGTCACGGAGTTGTTGTGAAGCCACTCCTTCATTATTTTAGCTGTGTGCTTAGGGTTATTGTCTTTTTGGAAGGTAAAGCTTCGGCCCAGTCTGAGGTCCTGAGCACTCCGGAGAAGGTTTTTGTCCAGGATATCCCTGTACTTGTCTGCATTCATCTTTCCCTCGATTGCAACCAGTCGTCCTGTCCCTGCAGCTGAAAAACACCCCCACAGCATGATGCTGCCACCACCATGCTTCACTGTTGGGACTGTATTGCACAGGTGATTAGAAGTGCCTGGTTTTCTCCACACATACTGCATAGAATTAAGGCCAAATCTTGGTCTCATCAGACCAGAGAATCTTATTTCTCACCATCTTGGAGTCCTTCAGGTGTTTTTTTAGCAAACTCCATGCTGTTTTTCATGTGTCTTGCACTGAGGAGAGGCTTCCGTCGGGCCACTCTGCCATAAAGCCCCGACTGGTGGAGGGCTGCAGTGATGGTTGAATTTCTACAACTTTCTCCCATCTCCCGAATGCATCTCTGGAGCTCGGTCACAGTGATTTTTGGGTTCTTCCTTACCTCTCTCACCAAGGCTCTTCTCCCCCGATAGCTCAGTTTGGCCAGACGACCAGCTCTAGGAAGGGTTCTGGTCATCCCAAACGTCTTCCATTTAAGAATTATAGAGGCCACTGTGCTCTTAGGAACCTTAAGTGCAGCAGAAATTTTTTTGCAACCTTGGCCAGATCTGTGCCTTGCCACAATTCTGTCTCTGAGCTCTTCAGGCCTTTGACCTCATGATTCTCATTTGCTCAGACATGCACTGTGAGCTGTAAGGTCTTATATAGACAGGTGTGTCGCTTTCCTAATCAAGCCCAGTCAGTATAATCAAATACAGCTGGACTCAAATGAAGGTGTAGAACCATCTCAAGGATGATCAGAAGAAATGGACAACACCTGAGTTAAATATATGAGTGTCACAGCAAAGGGTCAGAATACTTAGGACCATGTGATATTTCAGTTTTTCTTTTTTAATAAATCTACAAAAATGTCAACAATTCTGGGTTTTTCTGTCAATATGGGGTGCTGTGTGTACATTAATGAGGAATAAAAATGAACTTAAATGATTTTAGCAAATGGCTGCAATATAACAAAGAGTGAAAAATTTAAGGGGGTCTGAATACTTTCCATCCCCACTGTATGTAGCCAATCAGCACCCAACATTCTTCCTGCTTCCTTACACATGCTTGTCCGACACCTGTAAGAAGAGAGCGATCCTCTCCAGTGCGGCCAAAATTCCTGGGCCATACAGCTTCTCCCCTTGGAGGGGCTACCAACTAGAACAACAGTGTTTTACAGTTCATTAGGATTGTACTAAATGTTATAGTAATGCAGTCCATCACAACAAATGGTATGTGCGCTGCATTGTAGTTCACTATGCATTGGAGTGCCATAAACAATCAATGGTACTGCAACACACCACACATAGAACAGGTGCTATGCATCATGGCACACCTGTTACCCTGCGCATTTTAGCATGCATTGCCACAGTGCACAAGTGTGAATAGACTCTCAAAATACTATCAATGGCTACAAAATAACCAAATTCAACATCTCATCCAGATTGTTTCAGAGACATATTAATGTTGAATAACTGTCATGCCATTGACATTGTGTTAAAGCTGATCTAAACCCAAACACTAAAATCTCAGACCCATTTTTAGTTATTTTAATTAGGCACCTTTTGATCTTGCCACAGATGAAGTAATATAATTCTCTGTCTCTGTTTCTCAAATGCAGGATTGTCCTTCCTTTCTGAGACACCCTGCTATCCCCCTAGTCTACATATATCCAGGTTTCTATTTGAGCACCTTGTATCATTGCTCAATCCATCACAACTACCCTAGTTCTCATCTAATCTTGATATCTAGTGCAAACTTCCAGAAGCATAACATAATCATAACATAAACTGGTTCAAACAGATTCACCTTGCCAGTTCTGCATGTATGTGGTAGAAACATGTGGTACTTATATACAGCACTCTTTTTTAAATGACTGTTGTTTACTATTATGTTATATAAATCAATTTGGTTCAAAAGCCACTCTAAAGAGCAAGCTCCCTGGGAATACTATAATAGTACTATAGAACCCCCCCCCCCCCCCATGCCAACTGCTATTAGCTGGTTCCATGCCACCCTTCCATCACTCCCACCAGTCATAACATATTGCACACTCATAATCTTTACTACACAGCTCTGGAAGCTGTGTGGCATAATAATATTGTCATTACCAAGGGGTGATTGGTCAACATGGCCATAAGACTTTGCTCATGAATTCCCTAAGGAATTAATAAATTTTCACTGTTCAGTGCATTCACGTGGCCAGGTTGACAAATCATCACTTTCCTGCATTATAAGGCTAACATATGACCATAGATATAACCAACAATCTGGGCTCAATGACCTAATATTCCCCAAATCTACATTATGAGGCCATAAACTGCATATCACAATATCCAAAATATTAAAATACTAATAATATGACACATAACATCAAGACAATTTTAAAAACCATGCTATAATTAAAAACTTGTATGGATATATATCACCTATATCCCTCATGGAAATAAGCACAGGTTAAAGAAAATTATAAAGTCTAAAAGACAGGGTGCAAATAACCAATAAACAGATTTTTCATTAATTTATATCACTACCATTATGAGACATTTTCCCACTCTTAACGTGTGTATGCATTATTCCAACAACAAAACAATGTATAATTTGCAATGCAGGAATGCTAGGACAAGGAAAACATACCTTCTTGGTACCTCCCAGGTAGTGTCCTTACTATAGGGGAGCTTTATGCCTGCCATCACTGTGTTGGGGTGCAGAGGAGGAGCCATATTAGCAGGGACATTGACTGGAAAGATTGCCAGCTGCCATCAATTAGGCAAGGAATGTCCTCCCTAAGTGCTAGCTGCTGTTGATGGGGTGTGTTATTGACAGCTGCCTGCTATCCCCTGTGCCAGTGCTAAGTGGTGCTGTCCACTGCCTCTAAGCACTATCTTTGTCCAGAGCTTCTAGGGAAATGCTGCCATGCACAAGGCACCTGTTGGGGCAGCATAGCCCTTCAGGCAGCTCTGGGCCCCATCAGATGAGCAGGGAACCCTGAGCCAGTACAGCGGGACTTCCTGTACCCCATTATTAGTGACCCTGGTGGAGTCAAATCTTGTAAATTTTTCTGCCCTTTTTCAAGGCCGATGTTCAACCTTTTCACAGGGCACTGCTATTGACATGTACTAGTGCAAATTTGTTTTTTAAATACCTTTGGTGGAGAGTGGATGTTTTTAAAAGGTGCAAAGGTCAACATTACATAAAGTATACACAATCCCTTTAAAAGCATGATTTGGAGATGCCTTAAACCTGCTCACAAAGTAGTAGTAAGATGTACTACAGCAACAATGACATTTAGAAAAAGAAACTATTGCTGCTAAATCACATCCCCTGGACTGCTTTATCCCGTATGGCCTGGAAAACACCCTCAATATCTACTGTATATTATACCCTTATGGAGGATAAGGTTCCAGTATGGATTTTAAGGGGGGTCCCTTAAAATCAAACAAAAAAATAGCACCATGGGGTTCCCCGCACAATCCATATCAGACCTTTATCCATGCATGCAGCCTAGATGAGATTAAACAAAAAAACTGCGCTAGAAAAATACCCATAAAAATATAAAAATAATAAAAATAAAGCTGCAGCAATCAGTGAGGTAAACGCAGCAAACAAAATAATAAGTAAATAAATGCCGCGCTAAAATCAATGTGAAAAATTATTAGTGAAGAGTAATCAAATCCTAATCAATCGTCCATTTAGTGAAATTTCAATAAAGATCCAAATTTATATTGATCTCCATAAAAAGCCTTATTGGGGTGATGGTAAGTTGATAAAGGTTCAAAAATAATCCCAAATGTCCGATCAATCCTAATCAGAATTATACCAAAACAAAGTGTGTATATACCCAACCGATGAATGGCGTGCTTACCAGATTGCAAGCCAAGATGGGCAGGTGGCTTAACCCAGCCTGGGCCTTAATACCCTGGCTGGGTTAAGCTGGGTTTAGCCATCCTGATTAGGATTGATCGGACATTTGGGATTATTTTTGGACCTTTATCAACTTACCATCACCCCAATAAGGCTTCACTTCACTAATAATTTTTTCACATTGATTTTAGCGTGGCATTTATTTACTTATTATGCAGCCTAGATGGCCAGGAAAGAGAGGCAGCATGGTTTTTCCCTCTTTCTCCTGGACCATACCAGACCACATGCTTCAGGATGGGGGGGGTACCTCAACAGTCACTTTGTCCTTATGTTGGGGACAAGGGCCCCCTCCCCAAATGCCCAGTGAATGTGGGGTTCTGTAAAGGGGATTTATTATTACTATTACAGGTATACAGGTATTTATATAGTTGCAACAATTTATGTAGTGCTTTACATGTTTTCTTCATTCCCTTCCTAATAGGGCTTACAATCATAGGACATTACCCTAGATTACCAGAAGAAAATCCATACAAGCACAGGGTATAAACTTGTGACCTTAGTTCCGCAAGACAGAAGAGCTAACCAATGTGCGGCCCCTTTAAAAAAAGGGAGCCCCCTAAGTATCTCACCTCACGTATGTGAATGAGTAAGGGGTACATAGTACTCAATTGAAAAATATAGGTACAATGTAAAAAAATGCACAGAAACCATTAAAAAAGCAGTTTGTTGAAAAAAAAACTAAAATGGTGTAAATACAAGTGCAAACACGTCATTCAAAATTGTAGATTCACCATCTATCATGATGAATGATCCCCCAAAAACCTACTAAAACAAACACAATGATTCTTGATACAAATGAAAGCTTGCCATCTGGCTTCTGAATGTCAAGAAGCCAGCTATTCATTAATAAAGTCACCTGGGATACTCGCTGGCTTGTTTACTATCTGAAGCAAGCCAGCAGACAGGTTGGAAGTAATTCAATAAGTGACAATAGTGATACTAAATTAACTAAATGAATCAATTCTGACTGCAGCAGCAGCCAGAGGTTTGGACAGCTGAACAGGCATAATCTGGCCATTTAGTTCATCCTTTTGCCAAACCTCGAACAGCTAGAGTTGGGGTCAAACCAAACCTGAAGCTTATCCCTAGT
Organism: Lithobates clamitans; assembly: GCA_037952925.1. Taxonomy (NCBI): domain Eukaryota; kingdom Metazoa; phylum Chordata; class Amphibia; order Anura; family Ranidae; genus Lithobates; species Lithobates clamitans. The sequence goes on from JBBGZY010000901.1 coordinate 1,523,410, forward strand.
GTTTGTGCACTGTGATGTATCATTTTTTTTATAGCACTCCAATGCACATTAACAATGCACCTGCACTGCAGCACACTACATATTTTACTGACATATAATCACACACATAGGTTGGACTTGATGGACTTGTGTCTTTTTTCGACCTCACCTACTATGTAACTATGTAACATTGCACAGTAAATCAATACCATGCTCAGTATTGCACATGCACCTTTTCTGTGCATTTTGGTCAATTAGACAGCCCATTCAAATAAGCTGACTGAATGCAATGTACAATAACGTGTGCAGCCATTTCAGTGGATAGTCCTAACAGTATTGTAAAACCTTTGTCATATGTCATGTTTTTAGATTCTCTTATATTGCTATTGGACAGAATAGGTATAGCAATTTTTTGCTATTGTAACTGCAATAATACCCAAGTTGGAGAAGTTGAGACATTACATTAAGTGTTGAATTTGCTGCTATATTTAGCACAAAGTATGAATATAAATGCAATGGCAGTAAAAAGCTGTAATGAGCATTACTTATGTCAATAAATTCTTTATGGTGCACTTGGCAGCTCTTGATTCTATTTCTCACAACCTTCTGTTTCTTTTTTTGGTGCACTTTTCTGTTTGGTTAAGTTCATGCTTAAAAAAAAAAGAAAAAAATCAAAAATCGACCATCCTACTTTCAATAACTTTATAACCTAATGAAAAACAGACTGTTTGACTCTGGTGCTCACTTACCTCTTAATAACCTCCTGTGTTTATTCTCCTTCTGTCAGAAACCATGATTCAGACTGAGACAGAAATACAGTTAAATCACACTTGTTTGATAATAATAATAAAAAAGGTAAACAGAGTAAACGTAGTCAAAACATATCCAGAGTTCAGGAACTGGAACAGATAGTCAGACAAGCCAAAACTTCAGGGAGCCAGAGATGAGCGTAGTAGAACAGCAAGCAGGATCTGGAGCCAGAAGCAATGTCAGCCAAGCAAGTCTTTAATAGGAACACAGGAGAGTGTCTCTAGAGATGTGACCAAGGCAAAGGCAGAGATCATCTGGACTTGACGGCTTAAGTAGGCAGGACTGACGAGCAGGATATCATCAATAGGTGAGTCACTGTGGAGAGATAGGAGCTGGCAATTAGCTGACAGCTGAGCGGCCAGCTTTGAGAAGGAAGGGCTGAGCCCAGCCCTGACAGTAAACCCTCCTCAATGACCCCTCCCCCTTGGAGAACCACCAGGCTTGAGGGGAAAACATCTATGGAAATCACAGGGGAGGACAGAGGCATGTTTGTCCAAGGATGAGACCCAAGAGCGTACCCTTTCCAATGCACCAGGTACTGTATGAGCCTATGGAACCTACGGGAGTCAACAATGGACTGTACTTTCAAAGTATATATATATATATATATATATATAAAAAAACAAGCGTTGTAATAGACACACTAAAATGTGTGAAAAACTATATAAATAGATGAATATACGTGACAAAAAATTCCTAAATATGTAAATAATCGTGAGGTATTGGATTGAACAATACTCAATAAAGCTGCTATCAATAAAACAGTGATCAGAAACCTAAAATGATAATGTATAAATATATAAATTGATGCCATCACAGACCATCACAGATGGGGACTTCCCATCTCAATCTACTGGGCACCATGTTATCTTTAATGCACTGTTCATGGGTAGCAATATCCCACCATAGGCTCACCTTTTTCTCCATTAGGTGGACAAATTTTCTAAAATTGGTGTCTAAATCTCCCTTTTCTGTACTAGGAGCAGTTGAAAAGACATTTTCTAGATCAACCGTGCGTTTTTCCATAAACTCAAAAATATCCATTACTGCAGCTATAGGAGTGCTCTGAAGCAATTTGTGAAATTTCAAAGAATATATATATATATATATAAAAAACCAAGCGCTGTAATAGACCCACTAAAATGTGTGAAAAACTATATAAATAGATGAATATACGTGACAAAAAATTCCTAAATATGTAAATAACCGTGAGGTATTGGATTGAACAATACTCAATAAAGCTGCTATCAATAAAACAGTGATCAGAAACCTAAAATTATAATGTATAAATATATAAATTGATGCGCTATATTAAACCATTCAATCACAAGTGAAAATTTGCTGAAATGTATGCTAAATCTCTAAAATATATGTGAAAATGCACTGTAAAAAATGCACTAAAGGAATGTGCAAATATACTATAAATTATGTGCTGAGTAGTGACTAGATAAATATAAAATAAAATAAGATGTGCAGATATGCTAAAAAAGCGTGTAAAAAAAAAAGTGTAAAAAAAAACGTGTAGAAAAATGTGTTCAAATGCCTACATAATATGTGCTTTCAAAAGCAGGTAATCCCTGTGATGAGCACTATGCAAATCATAACAATATCAAGCAGACTAAAAATAAATAGATAATTAGTTAGATGCCAGTAATAAATATATATGTTTAAAAATAAAATGCCGATTGGATGCGATAGTACATGTAAAATTTAGTATAGTTCATAGGATAAAGTTAATGGTTCAATTCGCAGTTCATTTCGTAGTATACTGGGGTAATTGAAATCCTGCAATGCTTGTTTATTCACAGTAATGCCCTGTACACAATGTCCGATCGGAGCGTGTTGTCGGAAATTCCGACCGTGTGTGGGCTCCATCGGACATTTTCCATCGGATTTTCCGACACACAAAGTTGGAGAGCAGGAGATAAAATTTTCCGACAACAAAATCCGTTGTCGGAAATTCCGATCGTGTGTACACAAATCAGACGGACAAAATGCCACGCATGCTCAGAATAAATAAAGAGATGAAAGCTATTGGCCACTGCCCCATTTATAGTCCCGACGTACGTGTTTTATGTCACCGCGTTTAGAACGATCGGATTTTCTGACAACTTTGTGCGACCGTGTGCAGACAAAACAAGTTTGAGCCAACATCCGTCGGAAAAAATCCTAGGATTTTGTTGTCGGAATGTCCGAACAAAGTCCGACCGTGTGTATGCCCTATAAGAGATGTTTCCACCACAGCCGTAATAATAGATTCTCAATGCCAGGTAATTTATGGAAGAGAAACAAAGAAACAAGATCATTGCGCAATGTAGCAGAAAAAAGAAAAATCCACAAGCAAACCTGCACAGTGATAAACTCACGTGCGCCCGATTGGATTAGGGCATGTAGGTAGGCAGATCTCAGTTGGCCGCTACGCACGAGGCTTGTCAGGCAAGCCGTTGTTGTTCGTTACAATGTATTACAACACAGACACGTCCTAGGCTCCTCCCACGCGTTGCATCACTGACATGTGACTTTCTCAAGGATAAACCCAAGATGTCAGCGTCTCCGTATTAAAGCATTCAGGTAACCATAGTGACGGCTCTGTGATCATCGGATCATCACGCTGCCTACTGCTTGTGATTTCATATGTATATTTATTACAAACCAAAACTGAAAATATTGGCCTCTTCTTAAAACAGATAACACCCTCGGCAATATCCTACCGGACAAACCGCGCTTTATATACAGGCGAGTGCCAACGTTAAGAGATCTGATAGCAAAAAATGTACCGGAACCACCCAAACGTATAACAGAATTGTCTTTCTATCAGGAGAAAGGGTTTTTTCCTTGCAAGAGGTGCTATGCTTGTAAAAATACCCAACAGAATGGGCAAAAATGTAAAAAATTCACATCTACTAGCACCAAATAAGAATATGACATTAAGGACTTTATATCATGTAGGACTGAAGGAGTAGTGTATGTCTTAGAATGCTTGTGTTCACTGCAGTATATAGGCAGAACGAAAAGGCCTATGTGGAAACGAATAAGGGAACATATCCAAAATATAAAAAAAGCTTTTCCGAAGCATAGTGTTTCAAAACACTTTGCTACGCACCACAACAAAAACCCTACAGAGCTAAAGTTCTGGGCAATTCAGAGATACAAACCCCATTGGAGGGGTTCAAATAAGATCAGAGAACTGAGTAAAACTGAATCAAAATGGATATATGAGATGGGTACTCTTGTGCCGAAAGGCCTCAACATTGAATTTGACATTAACTGCTTCATATCAGATTATTAAATTTGTCATATTGGAACATGCTCTCGTTTTTATTATATTTTATAATTTTTTATTTGTATATAAAACTTTTATATATTTTAATTGGTCATACATATATACTTATTGTGATAGGTTATATATTTTAAAATAGTTTTTATTTTTAACATTAGAATAATTTTCTCTCTTTTTATAATATTTTCCTTTGTCTTGATATTGCTTATTTGACACTAGAACATCTATTTACAATTTGTTTTTCACTAGGAGTAACATGCTCAAAATAAGGTTGTATTATATATATATTGTGTCAAACCTTGAAATGAGGGATATAGAGATTATAACACTAAAAAGAGTGTAAATCACTGAGTAAAGTGCAATATGATTGAGAACATTCGGAATTAACTACACATTTATAATTCAGGAGCATGTAATATTATTTTAGACCACTTGGGGGAGTTCATTGATATATGTTTTTAAGCTTTTTGCTGTATTATCTTCCTATATGTAATTTTAACTCTATTTTTCTTAACGTGTTATTGTAAAGTGTTTAGTATGTAATAATTAAAACTTGGTTTGTAATAAATATACATATGAAATCACAAGCAGTAGGCAGCGTGATGATCCGATGATCTCGGCGCCGTCACTATGGTTACCTGAATGCTTTAATACGGAGACGCCGACATCTCGGGTTTAGCCTTGAGAAAGTCACATGTCAGTGACGCAACGTGTGGGAGGAGCCTAGGACGTGTCTGTGTTGCAATACATTGTAACGAACAGCTGCGGTTTGCCTGACAATCCTCGTCCATAGCGGCCAACTGAGATCTGCCCACCTACATGCCCTAATCCAATCGGGTGCACATGAGTTTATCACTGTGCAGGTTTGCTTGTGGATTTTTCTTTTTTCTGCTACATTGCACAATGATCTTGTTTCTTTGTTTCTCTTCCATAAATTACCTGGCATTGAGAATCTATTATTACGGCTGTGGTGGAAACATCTCTTACTGTGAATAAACAAGCATTGCAGGGTTTCAATTACCCCAGTATACTACGAAATGAACTGCGAATTGAACCATTAACTTTATCCTATGAAATGGCCCAAAAGAGTTGATTCTTCCCAGGGTGGCCAGCAACCTTGGGAGAATTATAATTTTGGAGCATGGCAGTACGGAGACTCTCTGGGACAAAGCAGCGGTCTCAAGGTTTCTCAGGAGGAGCATGGACCTACTGTAGGACTGCTGAAAGTTTCTCTGGGTCCATCAAAAAACCAGTAGTGGAAATGACATAACCCAGGAATTTAACCTGTTCATGATGGAATTCGCACTTTTCCAAATTACAATAGAGATTGTTCTCTTAGTTTCTGAAGCACACAACATACATCTGTGTGGTGGCTCCCCAGGGACTTGGAAAATATGAGTATATAGTTGAGATAAACCACCACACAACTGCAACAAATCTTGGAGGAAATCGTTAATAAATTCCTGGAAAACTGCCGGGGCGTTACAAAGGCCAAAGGGCATTATGAGGTACTCATAATGGCCTGTTCTGGTATTAAATGCAGTTTTCCACTCGTCGCCCTCCTTAATCCTCACAAGATTGTATGCCCGTCAAATCAAGCTTGGTGAAAACCGTTGCTCCCTTGAGGCGGTCAAATAACTCCGTAATCAACGTAATCAGATAGGCATTCTTATCGTGAAACGATTGAGACCCCTATAATCAATACGAGGTTTCACTTTACCACTCTACTTCACAAAGAAGAAACCAGCACCAGCAGGAGACAAGGATTTGCGCATGAAACCTTGAGAAAGTTTGTCTGCAACATACCCCTCCATGGTCTTATCCTCCAAATCCAACAAAGGGTAAACCCGGACACAAGCACAAGGGGGTATGGCACCAGGTTGAAGGTCAATTTCGCAATCATACGACCGGTGTGGAGGCAAACTACCAGATTGACCTTTGTCAAAGACATTGCTAAAATTGCAGTACTTCTCCGGCAGGGAGGAGAGTGAAGAGGTGCACAGGACCTTGGCTACCTTCTGGAAGCATGTCTTACTGCTATGTGGTGACCAGGAGAGAATCTCAGCATGGAGCCAATCAAAAAAGGGGATGTGCCTCTGTAACCAAGGATAACCAATAACCAGCGGAAACTTAGGTGAAGAAATAACTTCACATAGGCCGGCTGTAGAGGTCTTCCGTCAAGAACCTCAATGGCAAGTGGAGTGTTACGCACCTGCGTGATTTGATACAAAGGCAGCATCAATGAACAGGCCTACAACCTCAGAGTCGATTAGAGCCTGTATTTCGATGGACGACTCAGCCCAAGAAAGGGTAACCGAAACCAGGGGAATATCCTTCTGAATAACTGGGGTTGAAATAACACCACCTAAGGTCTGTCCATGACAGGACCTCAAAGGTTCGGGCGTTCCCTGGACAGGTAGGACAATACTTCAAAAAGTGACCTGCCTGGCCACAAAAACGGCACAATCTTTCCCTCCTCCTAAGGGTTCTCTCTTATGCAGAGAGACGCGTGAAGCCCAAGTGTATGGGTTCATTTTCACTGACCGTCTCGGTACCAGGGGGCATGGGAGGTGAGCGAGGCAAGGGTGGGACTGCAAAGTTCAGAGACAAATGTACAGGAGGCTTCTGCAAGCGCTCCTTGAAAGGGAGTCTTTTTCTGAGTTTGGAGTCAATGAGGATGGCAAACGTGATCAACCTCTCCAGCTCAGTGGGTATATCTCGGGCTGCTATCTCATCCTTGATGGTAAATGAGAGACCATGAGAAAAAGCAGCCACAAGGTCCTCCTTGTTCCAAGCAACCTCTGCTGCCAGAGTACGGAATTCAATGGCGTAATCTGCAACAGTTTTCATACTGATGGACGTGAGGCACTTGGCAGCAGAAGTGGAGCGTGTGGGAATGTCAAATACTCTTTTAAAAGTAGTCACAAAATCAGGGTAACTCAAGACAAAAGGTTTTTGTGTGTCCCATAGAGGGTTTTCCCAGGCCAAGGTACTCTCAGAAAGCAAAGATATTAGGAAACCTACTTAGCTTCTGTCCGTGGGAAACCCCTGGAGCAACATCTCAAAGTATATCTCAACCTGGTTGAGAAACATTCTGTATTGGACTGGATCACCCCCAAATCGCTGGGGAGGCGGAGCGGAACTAGACATACCTCTTATACAGGTAATACTCGAGGCGGGTGCCTGCACAGAGACTGGAGCAGCAGCAGGGACAGTCTACCGGAGCAGCCACAGTGGGAGATTCCAGGTGAGCCGTGCGACTCAGGAGTGTTTGTAACCCCATGGAAAACTGATCCATGCAGTGATCCTGCTCATCCAAACTGGAAAAAATGTTACCAACAAGTGGATTGACTGCATCTTCTGAATTCATGGCCTTCGCCTACTATCAGAAACTATTAATCAGACTGAGACAGAATTACAGTTAAATCACACTTGTTTAATAATAATAATAAAAAAAAGGTAAACAGCGTAAACAAAGTCAAAACATAGCCAGAGTTCAGGTACCGGAACGTATTGTCAGACAAGCCAAAATGTCAAGGAGCCATAGATGAGCGTAGTAGAACAGCAAGGATCTGGAGCCAGAAGGAATGTCAGCCAAGCAAGTCTTTAAGAGGAACACAGGAGAGCGTCTCTAGAGATGTGACCAAGGCGAAGGCAGAGATCATCTGGCTGGATGGCTTAAGTAGGCAGCACTGACGAGCAGGATGTCATCAACAGGTGAGTCACTGTGGAGAGATAGGAGCTGGCAATTAGCTGACAACTGAGCAGCCAGCTTTGAGAAGGAAGGGCTGAGCCCAGCCCTGACACCTTCCAACCAAAATCCTTTCTGGTAATGTCCTCACCTGTGTAGTAAGTCCCCATAGACTTTGAATGGGGAAAACTAGAGATAAGGACACAGGAATGGGGAGGGGGGCTAATTCAGTTAGAGAAGATGGGCTACTGGGTAGGCAGCATACAGACTACTTGAAAAATGCAGAAAACAGGCTAGAGTCATGACCAGAATATTGATAAATAATGGCAGATCGAGAGACTGACATACTGAAAATGACCACCTTAACCCTTGTTTTCTAAGCAATGTTCTAAAGCACTAAACAATCTATAAAATCCATATTCGCCATTTGTTGATATGCCTGAGCTTTAGAACTGTGGTCATATGCTTTAAAACAGTGGTGATGAGTGTTTGCCCAAAAACATTGCATGTGATCATAGCAGTAAGATGCTGACAATGGAGCTGACCTCAGGGACAGAGTACCGACAGTCATCTGTAGAATGTTAGTGGGAATTATACATTTTTTATAAGTTGTATGAGAAATATCCATTTTGAAGACACAGACAGCAAAAAATGTTATATGCAGTTTCTAATATTGCTTGAAATCAAGGTTACATTTTAGAAGGGACACATACTCAATAATGGAAATGGCTATTACCTTCCACTGTCTTTTTTACATTTTAGTTAAAAAAAAAACAAGAGCTTTAACTAACATTCAATTTGTGTCCTGAGTTACACACTGCATATTTTGAAATGTGTATTACTGATTTACTAACCTCAATGTTTGAAATCTCATCTAATAGTCGTGGCAGAAATGTCAGCAACATTGTACAAAGACCAAGCATACAGTTTGTGGAAATATAAAATATAAATGCAACATCTGAACTGGAAAATAATCCAGAAATAAGGTACATCCAGGGGAAAGTTGCATACCTGAAAAGGCAAAGTAAAGCATCTCAAAATGACTCTTAGTCAATCGAAAAAAAGTATAAAATATATATAATATATAAAATCTCATTAAGTTAAATTGTCTTTCTAGACCCTAATATGGTGCACAGTGTCTACTTTATTCAAATTTTCCTCATACACAACCATCTCTAAAGTTCAATTACATGCTACAAATAATAATTACAATGTTGAATAATTTTATCTGAACTTTTTTTTTCCTATGAGAGCCTTGGGGATAATGGTGAAAATGTGCATATAACATTTATAATTTCAGGTCCACCCATCTGGTGAGTGAGTCTTTCTAAATAAAGATGGTGGAGGGTTACACAGTTGATGCAGTAGTGTATTTTGGTTTTGCGCTGCCCTAGGCAAAACTAAAATCGGTGCCCCCCCCTTGTGCCGGGTGACTGGGAACCCCAGGCCGGTGATAGGTGCAGTGTCCTATGAGGTGGGGGCAGGGTGTATAGTAAGGGGTGCACTGTTCTATGAGGTGGGGGCAGGGTGTATAGTGAGGGGTGCAATGTTCTATGAGGTGGGGGCAGGGTGTGTAGTGAGGGGTGCAGTGCTCCATGAGGTGGGGGTGGGGTGTATAGTGAGGAGTACATTGTTCTATGAGGTGGGGGCAGGTTAGTGAGGGGTGCAGTGCTCTATGGGGTGGAGCAGGGTGAGGGGTGCCGAGTTCTATGGAGTGGGGGCAGCGTGAGGGGTGCAGGGTTCTATGCAGTGGGGCAGGGTGAAAAGTGAGGGGTGCAGGGTTCTATGGGGTGGGGGCAGGGTGAACCGGGAAGGGGCAGGGTTCTGAAGGGTAGATCAGTATGCGGTGAGGGGTGCAGGGTAGATGGGAGTTGCAGGAAGAGGAGAGGGCTCCTGCATAGGGCCAAAAGAGGAGTAGAGGACAGTGTCAGAGGTGAGGGTAGGGTGGATAGTGAGGGGTGCAGACAGCCTGCCACGGTCAGTGGGAACAAGGATCAGAGCGCTCTGTACTACTCGGAGCCGGGAGGAGCAGGGCAGAGAGGAGGGCAGCTGGTACTTACGATTCGGTCAGCAGCACATTCGCTTGACTGGGGGGTGAGTCGATACCGCAAGGGAGGGAGCTGGGGACCAGGACATACGGGGAGGGATCCAGGGACACAGACACAGCCAGGCACACACTGCACTCGTGCCCTGCCCCCCCTTTCACTTCTGATCTGCTGCCGCTGCTCCATGTCAGTCACCGAGATCCTGGTAGCAGGCATAACTGGCGGAGATGTGCAGGGGAAGTGAATGCAAAATCAGGAACAACCCCAGCAGCAGCCGCCTACCTTTTTACCCACCTACCTTTTTACCCACCCACCCTTCCCACCCAACAAACAGTGAGCCCGATCCACAGCCAAAGCACAAGCAGCCTGTCCTCCTCTAGGGATGCCGGAGGACCTGATGGCAGCTGCCAAGGCAGCTCTCCTGTTTGGTTCTGGTTTGATTCTGGGCTGTGCCTCCCCTCTGGAAAATGCCGCCCAAGGCAAACGCCTTGTTTGCCTCGTGGCAGATACGCCCCTGAGTTGATGCACATTTGTTTTGGATTTCTGAACACACATTTACCTGGTTAAAGGTGGTGGATCCATTTCCAGAGAAATTACATTCCAATGAAATTCTTTATGTAAAACTGCATTTCATTCATTACACAAAGATTGTGGACTTTGCAACATTGTATTTAATATGTGTGAGCACATATTTGAACATTAGCACTGGTTGCATATGTGAATATAATAATATACAATGCATACTCTCTCATTCTGGATTTTACATCTGTAATATCTATACATTACCTTACCTTAGTTCTTTATTTGATCATATTCCCTTTAATTCATTATTTTAAATAGAAACAATAATAAAAACCTTAAAGTGGCTTTCCAGGCTCTAACTAACTAAGCCTAAAACTGCTCCCACCTACCTTCTAACTCTTATTCTTATTACCCTTACTAGAGCACCTTGAGAATAGATAGTACTAAAACTATAACACTAACACGCCTTCTATAAGTTAGGAGGGTGGGAGCAGATTTAAGATTAATTAGTTAGTGCCTGGAATTCCACTCTAAAATAATTTACGTTTTTTAACAAAGTAGTAACGTTTGGTGATATATGACAAATCCTAAACAATATGCTCCAAAATTATAGTTGCCAAGAAGTTTCTGAAGTTTACCCATTAGAACCAATGGCAGGTTGAAGATTTAGGCCTTGTTCACACCATACGTATAGAAAAACTTATGAAAAAATATGCAGATTTCACTTGCAAAGACAAGAGTTTACATCAGTTTTCATGCATGTTTCAGTGAGTTTTATAAGCATTGCAGATTTCTGCGCATCTGAACATAATACTGTGTTGTGGTGTGAACAGAACATATAAAAAACAATGTTTTTTTTTGTGCCCTTGCAGGATACATGCAGAAAAACTTGCATCTCTGTACACTGATGTGAACAAGGCCCTAACCAGGACTGAGTCATTTTACTTAGGACAGAAAAACCTTTCTTGCGTGACAAGGGTCACATTTAGGCATGTTTTTAGTTTAATACTCGTGACTCTTTAAACTTTCCATCTTTATTTTTCCATGTTCTGCCTTTTTTATGCTGACCAGCAATACTTATTCCCTCCTTTATTCTTTTCTTTTGTGCAGGGGTGCACTGTACCCACGCACCAAACCCACTATGACCTAAAACTTCACTTTTATTCATAACTGTCTAAAACTCACAATGTAGAAAATTAAAGGAAGTCATAAAGATGCCAGGTGTATAACCTTATAGGGCAATGCTTTTTTTTGGTAAAAAAAAAAAAATCGCAATAAGCGTTTATTGATTGGTTTGCGCAAAAGTTATAGCGTCTACAAAATAGGGGATAGATTTATGGCATTTTTATTAATATTTTTTTTTTTACTAGTAATGGCGGCGATCAGCGATTTTTATCATGACTGCGACATTATCACACATCGGACACTTTTGGCGCTATTTTGGGACTCTTCACAGTTATACAGTGATCAGTGCAATTAAAAATGCACTGATTACTGTGTAAATGTGACTTGCAGTGAAGGGGTTAACCAGGAGGGGGCGCTACAGGGGTTAAGTGTGTCCTGGGGAGTGATTCTAACTATGGGGGAGGGGCTATGTGTGACACGACATTGATCACTGCTCCCGATTACAGGGAGCTGTGATCAGTGTCCTTGTCACTAGGCAGAACGGGGACATGCTTGTTTACATCAGCATTTCCCCATTCTTCCTTTCCATGAGATGATCACAGGTATCCCCGCAGACATCGAAACCGCGCGACCCACGATCGGGACACACGGTCGGGACCCACGGCCCACAGCGAGCGTGCCTGCTATCCAGACGTCGCAAGATCACGTACAATAACGTGATTTCACACAGCGGGGCCAACCTGCCGCAGTAAAACTGTGGTGGCCGGTCCACAACCGGTTAAATAAAACAAATTGAATATAGAATAAACTGAGAAAGTGGCATGGCCAGGAAACACAACAACAGTAACACAACAGCAAAGAAAAACTCAGCCCCACCTCAGTCCCTGTCATTAAGGCCACCGTCCACCCATCTCCCGTCCATGTGATTATGCCCACAATTCCAAATCGCACTGTAATGCACAGTGTGCTTGAGGGGGTGTGGCTTGAGGTCCATGTGAGCGACTGCTTGGATCCACAGCTCCGGCTTTATCTTTTCATCCTGCAGGCATCCTGAGTCCAATATTCTCCCAAGAGGCACCAAACCCTTTCTAAGGATGGCTGGCATCAATTACAGGCATGATGGTGAACAAATACGGGCCACCCACACCTCAGTCCGCAGTGGAACCACTAGCTAAGTACTGCAGGCAAGATGGTGCCGATCCCTCAGCCATTCATGAAGCTATCCCTTACCTCAGCACAGCTCTCTACACAAGGGGTGGCTGACTCTCTGCCTACAGTCTTTTACACCCAGGCTGACAAGCTACCACCTCTAGACTCCCCTACATACTCAGCAGAATGCAATTCACCGGGCCCCTTTCCAGATGAGCCCACCCTGGCTGAAATCATGCTGGCTATAAAAGACTGTAAGGTCTCCCTCACAAATGGAAAGCATCCATATTGATTTCTCCCTACTGAAGCAGGACGTGCAAAACCTGCAGGAGAGGACGGGGCGGAAGAAAATATCAGCTCCCTAGAAGACACGGTGCATCCCTTAGCTGCTACAGTACGCATGGCTACAGATGAGCTGGTGACCCTCAGAGCCAAGTTGGATGACCTAGAGAACCGTTCTCACAGGAACAACCTCAGTTTTGTGGGGTTTCCCAGAACACTCTGAGGGATCGCGCCCTGAACGATTCCTCCATTCATGGCTGTGGGATGTTTTTGGGGTGCAGGTGCTATCCTATGCCTTTGAGAATGAACGTGCACACCACAACCCCCCCCGCGCCCCCTTCCCTCAGGGGCCTCTCCAAGGTCCCTAATAGCAAAAATCCTCAATTTCCATGACAACGTCGCTATCCTGCGTCTTGCTAGAGAAAAAGTTTAATGACAACAATATCTCCATATACCCTGACTTTTCAGCTGAAGTCCAATGCCAGCGCATATCCTTTGCAGCGGTGAAAGACTAACTTCGCACTGAAGGTCTCCCCTATGCAATGCTTTGCTAAGCTAAGGATCATCTTTGAGGGTAAAGCTCAATTCTGCTCCTGTCTAAAAGAAGCCAGGACCTGGCTGGATGCTCGCTTTGGAAAACAACCCAGACAACGCCACAACTGATGCTGCTTTCTGTTGTTCCTCTAGTTATCCCTACCTCTCTGCTTATCCTACCTGATGTTTGCTGGAACACCTACAGGATTTCCCAATCCTCTGATTAGTACCTACACTCATGCTGCTGTGGTTATTCTGTGGAATGTACTTTTCCTACCCCTTTTCACTAGTTGCTCTACATTGGCCCTGACCTGGCAGATGCCTTGACCATTTCTACCACTTTTTCTTCCTAACGTTTGCACCTGTTGTGCCTTTCATGACTGCTACTGTTTATGCCTTATATTACAGGTGAATCCCATATCCTACAGGATGGATGCACGCATCTTTCTCGAGAGCCTCACTGGAACTGCTACCTCCCCCATACCAGTTAGGTGGCAAGGCCACAGGTTTTTCTGTTCCCTCTCATGACTGTTGCTGGGTTTTTTTTCTGTTCAGGGAACTAAAGCTCACTATGTTTGGGATGGTTGGGCAGGGCGGGGGAATGGAGGGGGGGGGTTGTTTTTTCCTATGGTCCCTTCTCACGCTTTAGTCGCTAAGAATAACTGGACCTTCGGGTTTTTTTCTGTTGTTCTTCATGCTCTTATGGATGCTCCTCCTCTGATGCTATTGCACTTTTACCCCAGATTCTATTATAGGCAATGTCATATATGTCATATTGCACTTATTCGTGACTTTCCCTATGCCACTATGTCGAATATAGTTTTGACATAGTGGCGTTAAAACTGATCTCTTGGAATGTTAGGGGTCTGAACTCACCTCAAAAGTGGTCCCTGGTTTTCTCCCACCTCCCCAATACCACATTGCGGACCCTTAAACATCCCTGGCTAGCTAAACAATACCACCCACACTAACTACTCCTGCGGAGTCTCTATCCTAATAGCAAAGTCCCTCCCGGCAGAAATTCTGCTGGTAAAGACAGACCCTGATGGGAGATCCATTGTAATTACTGTCCGTATTGTTTCCATAGTCTTTACATTAGTGAACGTATATGTCCCCCCTCCATTTTCCCAGAGTTTTACTCTCTCACTTCTCCCTTTTATTACTGTCTAGATCCCCTGGTCCCTTACTGTTCGTAGGGAACTTTAATGCTGTACTTGACCTGCAGGGTCTCTATCCTAATAGCAAAGTCCCTCCCGGCAGAAATTTTGCTGGTAAAGACAGACCCTGATAGGAGATTCATTGTAATAACAGTGCGTATTGTCTCCATAGTCTTTACATTAGTGAACTTATATGTCCCCCCTCCATTTTCCCCGAGTTTTACTCTCTCACTTGTACCTTTTATTACTGTCTAGATCCCCTGGTGCCCTACTGTTCATAGGGAACTTTAATGCTGTACTTGACCCTGCCATGGACCGCTTGAGGGTGGGGGCAGTCCCTATCCCTCATTTGTTGACTGGACTCAAATGGATGGCCTTACTGAGATATAGCGATGGAAGCACCCAAAGGAGCTTCACTTCTCCTGCCACTCTGACTCCTTCCACTCCATGTCTCGCATAGATCTGGCATTTACCCATTCTGATGTGCTTCCTATTGTTCAGGCAGTCTCCTATTTCCCAGGGGGGTATCAGACCATGCCCCTCTTACTGTGGATCTCCTCCTCCTGGCGAGCGCAGGCCCTCACATTTGGCATTTAAACTCTCATTGGCTGGAGGATGAGATTGTTGGTTGCAGAGGCTTCCTATGCTAAGAACCCTGGAAAAGCTACACAAACCTCATGGCTACACGGCCGTAGGGAGTATGAGCACAGCTTGCTGGACCTTACTAAGAAACGTATGCTCTATGTTACCCAGAAGACGTTTGAACATGGGAATAAGGTGGGTCGCCTACCTAACCAGATCAGACCGCACCCCCATATCAATTCCTAGGATCCTGACCTCTATAGATAAAATTAGTGACGTCCCTCAGGATATAACAGATGCCTTCCTATCTTTCTACCGCAACCTTTATACTATTAGGGCCCACTACTTTGAGACCCAACTTGGCGAATATTTAACCCAAACAGTGCTTCCCCAATTGTCAGACCAAAACCGTGATGATCTAGACGAACCTCTCTCTGTAGAAGAGCTCTCCCTTGCAATTTCGCAACTACATAAGTACTCATAAGATGCCAGGCTTGGATGGTCTTCCAGCTGAATGGTATACACACTTTTGGCACCTCCTGGGTCTTATTCTACTCAATACATATAATGAGGCCTTGAAAGACGGAGTACTTCCTCTCTCTATAAGAGAGGCATTAATTATTTTGATACTAAAACCTCGGAAAGATCCTCTTAAATGCGACTCCTATCGGCCGATATCCCTCATTAATGTAGATGTTAAAATCTTGGCCAAAGTCCTGGCCAATCGTCTGAATAAAGTAGTTGCGAAATTGGTCTGGAGTGACCAGAGGGGCTTTATACCAGGCCGCTAAACCAGGATGAATATCCGTAGACTATTTTACAACCTGACTTACCCACATGACTGTTCGCCTACCCGTGTTGTTGTATCACTAGACACTCGCAAAGCTTTCAACAGTGTAGAATGGCCTTATTTGTTTCGGGTGTTACAACTATACGGGTTTGGTCCCTGACTCATAGCATAGATACGTCTCCTCTATACCTTACCACTAGCCCGAATAATTCCCATGTCACTGACATCTTCCCAATTACCAGAGGTACCAGGCAGGGATGTCCTTTATCACCCCTACTGTTTGCTCTGGCTATGGAGCTCTCCATTAATTAAAGGCCCTCCCATAAATGATATAGAGGAGCGAATCTCCCTGTATGCAGATGATACCCTAGCCTACCTAGTAGATCCTTGTGACTCCCCCACCAACCTCTTAGCTGAAATTAATACGTTTGGTGACTATTCCGGATTCCGAGTGAACTGAGATAAATCAATCCTTTTTTCCCCTAGGCCAAGCTGATATACCTGTGATTCAATCAGACTCTAGGCTACAAGTTGCCACATCCTTCAGGTGCTTAGGAGTCACAATTAAATTACCATTATACCTATTAGGGATGAGCCGAACACCCCCTGGTTCAGTTTGCAGCAGAACATGCGAACAGGCAAAAAATTTGTTTGAACACGCGAACACTGTTAAAGTCTATGGTACCTCTAACGGTGTTCTTTCGCTCCGCCGATGTAAAAGAAACCCAGCAGGCTGCCACCGATCCGCCTCCGTGGGAGGCTCTGACTGTCTGACACATCCTCGCAGGTGACAGTTCTTATATAACTGAGGGCGGGGCTATACGGTGATGTACCCGGGTGACCCCACCCCCCTCTGATGCACAGGGACTTCCCCATGGCTTTTCGGGGGGGTCATAGGGGGGCAGGGCCACCCAGTTACATAAACGGGTGGCCCCATCCCCCTCTGACACCACGGGTAAGCCATTGGGAAGTCCCCATGCGTCAGAGGCAGGTGGGGGTCACCAGGGTACCTCACCGCGTGGCCCTGCCCTCAGTTATACAACCCCTGGCAAAAATTATGGAATCACCAGTCCCTGGGGATGTTCCTTCAGTTGTTTATTGTTGTAGAAAAAAAGCAAATCACAGACATGGCCAAAAACTAAAGGCATTTCAAATGGCAACTTTCTGGCTTTAAGAAACACTAAAAGAAATCAAGAAAAATAATTGTGGTGGCCAGTAACAGTTAGATTTATAGAACAAGCACAGGGAATAAATTATGGAATCACTCAATTCTGAGGAAAAAATTATGGAATCACCCTGTAAATTTTCATTACAAACACTAACACCTGCATCAGATTAAATCTGCTTGTTAGTATGTAGGTAAAGAGGGTAAATCATCACGCAGTGTTGCACAAGATGTTGGTTGTTCACAGTCGGCTGTGTCTAAAACATGGACCAAATACAAACAACATGGGAAGGTGGTTAAAGGCAAGCATACTGGTAGACCAAGGAAGACATCAAAGCGTCAAGACAGAAAACTTAAAGCAATATGCCTTGAAAACAGAAAATGTACAACAAAACAAATGAGGAACAAATGGGAGGAAACTGGAGTCAACATCTGTGACCGAACTGTAAGAAACCGCCTAAAGGAAATGGGATTTACATACAGAAAAGCTAAAAGAAAGCCATCTCTAACACCTAAACACAAAAAAACAAGGCTACAATGGGCTAAGGAAAGGCAATCGTGGACTGTGGATGATTGGATGAAAGGCATATTCAGTGATGAATGTCGAATCTGCATTGGGCAAGGTGATGATGCTGGAACTTTTGTTTGGTGCCGTTCCAACGAGATTTATGCAGACGACTGTCTGAAGAAAACATGCAAATTTCCACAGTCAATTATGATATGGGGCTGCATGTCAGGTAAAGGCACTGGGGAGATGGCTGTCATTAAATCTTCAATAAATGCACAGGTTTACATTGAAATTTTGGACACTTTTCTTATCCCATCTATTGAAAGGATGTTTGGGGATGATGAAATCATTTATCAAGATGATAATGCATCTTGTCATAGAGCAAAAACTGTGAAAAAATTCCTTGAAGAAAGACACATGAGGTCAATGTCATGGCCTGCAAACAGTCCGGATCTCAATCCAATTGAAAATCTGTGGTGGAAGTTAAAGAAAATGGTGCATGACAAGGCTTCAACCTGCAAAGGTGATTTGGCAACAGCAATCAGAGAAGGCTGGAGCCAGATTGATGAAGAGTACTGTTTATCACTCATTAAGTCAATGCCTCTGAGACTGCAAGCAGTTATAAAAGCCAGAGGTGGTGCAACAAAGTACTAGTGATGTGTTGGAGTGTTATTTTGTTTGTTTGTTTTTCATGATTCCATAATTTTTTCCTCAGAGTTGAGTGATTCCATAATTTATTCCCTGTGCTTGTTCTATAAATCTAACTGTTACTGGCCACCACAATTATTTTTCTTGATTTCTTTTAGTGTTTCTTAAAGCCAGAAAGTTGCCATTTGAAATGCCTTTAGTTTTTGGCCATGTCTGTGATCTGCTTTTTTTCTACAACAATAAACAACTGAAGGAACATCCTCAGGGACTGTTGATTCCATAATTTTTGCCAGGGATTGTATAAGAACTGTCACCTGCGAGGACGCGTCAGATGGTGGGAGCCTCCCATGGAGGCGGATCGGTGGCGGCCTGCTGGGTTTTTTTTATTTTTCTGTCCATCGTTGGAGCGAGAGAAGATGATGAATGGGCTTTGTGGGACATTTTTTTAAATTTTTTAAATAAAGGACTTGTCCCAAAGTGTGTCTTGTGGTGTTTTTAACATCTTGACACTTTTTTTGTGAAATGGTACAGGTACAACGTATGCGTTACCATTTCAAACAGGGGAGACGGGATCTGGGGTTTCCCTTGTTAAAGGGGGCTTTCAGATTCTGATAAGCTCCCCACCTGCAGACCCCCACAACCACCAGGCAAGGGTTGTGGGGATGAGGCCCTTGTCCCCATCAACATGGGGACAAGGTGCTTTGGGGGCTACCCTAAAGCACCCTCCCCATGTTGAGGGCATGTGGCCTGGTACAGTTTAGGAGGGGGGGCGCTCTATGGGCCCCCCTCTTTTCCTGCGGTCTGCCAGATTGCGTGCTCAGATAAGGGTCTGGTATGAATTTTTGGGGGGACCCCATGCCATTTTTTTTTATTTTGGTGCGCCGGGTCTAAAGGGTCTAGTATGGATTTTGAGGGGGACCCTTATGCCATTTTTTTAAAAATATTTGGCGCAGGGTTCCCCTTAATATCCATACTAGACCTGAAGGGCCTGGTATGGAATTTGGGGGGACCCCTACGTAATTTTTTTTTAAATTTTGGTTCGGGGGTTCCCCTTAATATTCTTACCAGATCCAAAGGGCCTGGTAATGGACGGGGGGATCACATGCCATTTTTTTCAATGACTTTTATCTGTATTGCCAGCACCCGACAATTAATTATAGCCGCCAGTACTTTTGAATGACTTTTTTTCCTTTAGAAATGTCATTTTGCGCAGGGACTGTTCTAAACACAGAAAAAATGTGCCACTTTACAGGCATACTATAGACACCCCCAGGGTACAAAATTTAAAGTAATATTTCACTTTTATTGTTTCACTTTTAGCATTATTAAAATCACTGTTCCCAAAAAAACAGCCATTTTTAAAACTTTTTTTGCATTGATACATGTCCCCTGGGGCAGGATCCAGGTGCCCAAACACTTTTTATGACAATACCATGCATATAAGCCTTTAAAATTAGCACTTTTGATTTCTCCCATAGACAATTCATTATAGCCGCTAGTAATTTTAAATTACTTTTTTTTCCTTTAGAAATGTTATTTTGTGCAGGCACACCCCCAGGCACGATATTTAAAGAAATATTTATCTATTTTTATTTTTTTTTATATTTTTATTGTTTCACATTAAGCATTAAAAAAATCACTACTCCCGAAAAAAATGGCCTTTTTAAAAAAAAATGTCATTGATACATGTCCCTTGCATAACTTGCATATAAGCCTTTAAAATGAACACTTTTTTCATGTTAATGTCCCATAGATTTTAAGGTGTTCCGGAGGCTTTCAAATTTGTTCCTAACACCACACATTGTTCGGTGTTCGCAGAACATCCAAACAACCAAAGTTCAGCCCGAACTTATGCTCGGGCCAAACCATTCGCCCATCCCTAATCCCTATACATAACCAATAGGGATGAGCCGAACACCCCCCGGTTCGGTTCGCACCAGAACCTGCGAACGGACCGAAAGTTCGCACGAACGTTAGAACCCCATTGACGTCTATGGGACTCGATCGTTCGAAATCAAAAGTGC
Source organism: Lithobates clamitans (assembly GCA_037952925.1). Taxonomy (NCBI): domain Eukaryota; kingdom Metazoa; phylum Chordata; class Amphibia; order Anura; family Ranidae; genus Lithobates; species Lithobates clamitans. Next base: position 1,543,701 of record JBBGZY010000901.1, read on the forward strand.
TCATTTTAAAGGCTAATTTGCATGGTATTGTCCTAAAAAGGGTTTGGGGACCCGGGTCCTACCCCAGGGGACATGTATCAATGCAAAAAAAACTTTTAAAAACGGCCGTTTTTTCGGGAGCAGTGATTTTAATGATGCTTAAAGTAAAAAAAAAAAAACGTGAAATATTCCTTTAAATATCGTACCTGGGGGGTTTCTATAGTATGCCTGTAAAGTGACGCATGTTTCCCGTGTTTAGAACAGTCCCTGCACCAAATGTCATTTTTAAAGGAAAAAATCTCATTTAAAACTGCTTGCGGGTTTAATGTAATGTCGGGTCATGGCAATATGGATGAAAATCAGTGAGACAAACGGCATGGGTACCCCCCAGTCCATTACCAGGCCCTTTGGGTCTTGTATGGATATTAAGGGGAACCCCGCACCCAAATTAAAATAAGGAAAGGTGTGGGGCCACCAGGCCCTATATACTCTGAACAGCAGTATACAGGCGGTGCAAACAAGACAGGGACTGTAGGTTTGTTGTTAAGTAGAATCTCTTTGTAATTTTGAACGGGTACATTTTTAACGTGTTTAGCTCCAGCCAAAAAATCTTTTTTAAGCTTTTTGGAAAACATAGGGAAGGGTTATCACCCCTGTGACATTTGTTTTGCTGTCTTTCCTCCTCTTCAGAAGATTTCACCTCACTTTTTGTCCCAATGAAAAATGTTTTTTGAAAATTTGGGTTTTTTTGTGGAACAAGGATTGGAAAGCATCAGTGGAAAGGAGAATTTTTTTCCCCATATTAACTCTTACAGGAGAGAATTTCCCTTCCTAGGGGTAGATTTCATCTCACTTCCTGTTGTCTCCTTCCGTTTGCAAGTAGGAGTCGTTTGTAAGTTAGATGTTTGAAAGTAGGGTCCTGCCCTATATACTCAGCAGAAATTTGGGCCTTAGGTGTTGCTGTGGCCACAACACTGTAAGCCCTCACAGGGCCCTGCTGTGAAATATTAGATCAAGAATTGTAATTACATGCCCCTGTTGAACAGGAGCTGAAAAATTAGGCCTTAGGCACTGGTGCTGGTGCCACAACACTGCAACCCCTTACAGACACTCTAGTTGGAACGCAGGAACGAGCCCTGCTGCAAAGTATTGCATCAAAAATTGTAATTACACGCCCCTGTTAGACAGGAGCAGAAAAATTGGGCCTTGGGCACTGGTGCTGGTGCCACAACACTGCAACCCCTCACAGACACTCTAGTTGGAATGCAGGAACGAGCCCTGCTGCAAAGTATTGCATCAAAAATTGTAATTACACGCCCCTGTTAGACAGGAGCAGAAAAATTGGGCCTTGGGCACTGGTGCTGGTGCCACAACACTGCAACCCCTCACAGACACTCTAGTTGGAATGCAGGAACGAGCCCTGCTGCAAAGTATTACATCAAAAATTGTAATTACACGCCCCTGTTAAACAGGGGCTGAAAAATTGTGCCTTAGGCACTGGTGGTGGCGCCCAGAACCAAAAATGTTCTTACAAGCTATCAGCGTAATGATTGAGGAGGAAGAGGATAATTACTCAGGGATAGTCACTCAGCATCAGCATAGGCAGTCTTTGAAGGGATCTGAGATTTCAAAAAAAATTATTCGGTTACATCAGCATCAGGTGCTTGGTAGCTAGTGGTGATCCAAGACTGATTAATTTTTATGAAGGTCAGTCGATCGACCGAGTCGGTGGACAGACGCACCCTGTAATCGGTTACCACGCCTCCAGCAGCACTGAATGTGCGTTCCGAAAGAACGCTGGATGCAGGACAGGCCAGTAGCTCAATTGCATACTGTGCAAGCTCTGGCCAGTGATCCATCTTCAAGACCCAGTAACCCAGAGGATTTTCGGTGGGAAAGGTGTCCAAGTCTGATCTTGCCCCTAGGTATTCCTGCACCATGTAAAACAGACGCTGGCGATGGTTGCTGGAACCGATCATACCTTGGGGCTGCGGACCAAAAAATTGTCTGAACGCATCGGTCAGACGGCCACCTTCTCCACCGCTCCTTCTTTGACTGACCGAAGCCTCAGCAACACGTTGTCCAGAAACAGGAGTTTGTAACCTCCCAGTCTCTGGGAACGCGTTGCACAGACCTTTCTGCAAGGCCTCCCGAAGATGTTTCATCCTCTGCTCCCTCTGCGATGGCAAGATAAGGTCCGCAACCTTACCCTTGTAACGTGGATCAAGGAGGGTTGCCAGCCAGTATTGGTCCTTCTTCTTGATACCACGAATACGAGGATCCTTACGCAGGCTTTGCAGGATCAGGGAGGCCATGCAGCGTAGGTTTGCTGAGGCATTCGGTCCGGAGTCCTCTGGGTCACTAAGGACGACATGGTCCGCAGCCACCTCCTCCCAGCCACGTACAAGTACATGTGTTTCTTGGGACTGATCCCTTAAAGACTGCTGCTGATGCTGAGTGCCAGGCTCCACCTCCATACTGACACAATCTTCCTCCTCCTCCTCCTCCTCCTCCTCCTTGTCCTCTTCCTGTGTGATCGGCGGGCACGCAGGAACACTGTCTGGATAAAGGGGGCCTTGAGAGCTAAGGAAGTCCTCCTCTTCCTGCCTCTGTTCTGCCTCAAGTGCCCTGTCCATTATTCCACGCAGCGTGTGCTCCAACAGGTGGACAAGGGGGACAGTGTCACTGATGCATGCACTGTCACTGCTCACCATCCTCCTGGCCTCCTCAAATGGTGACAGGACAGTGCATGCATCCCTGATCATGGCCCACTGGCGTGGGGAAAAAAAACCAAGCTCCCCTGACCCTGTCCTGGTGCCATAGTCGCACAGGTACTCATTGATGGCCCTCTGCTGCGTGTGCAGCCGCTGCAGCATGGCCAACGTTGAGTTCCACCTGGTGGGCATGTCACAGATTAGGCGGTTCTTGGGCAGGTTAAACTCCTTTTGGAGGTCCGTCAGCCGAGCACTGGCATTATATGACCGGCGGAAATGCACACAGACTTTCCTGGCCTGCCTCAGGACATCCTGTAAGCCTGGGTACCTGCCCAAGAACCGCTGCACCACCAAGTTAAGGACGTGAGCCAAACAGGGCACATGGGTCATTTGTCCCTGTCGGAGGGCAGAGAGGAGGTTGGTGCCATTGTCGCAAACCACCATTCCTGCCTTAAGTTGGCGTGGCTTCAACCACCTATGAACCTGCCCCTGCAGAGCTGACAGAACCTCTGCCCCAGTGTGGCTCCTGTCCCCCAAGCACACCAGCTCAAGCACCGCATGGCATCTTTTGGCCTGCGTACTTGCGTAGCCCCTTGAACGACTACGGAGCACCGCTGGTTCCGAGGAAGAGGCCATGGAGAAAGAAGAAGAGGAGGGGGTGGAGGAGAGAGGTGTGTCACAATCATTAGCATTTTGGAGGCGTGGTGGCGGAACAACCTCCAACACTACTGCACCTTGTCCTGCATCCTTCCCAGCTGCCAGCAGAGTCACCCAATGCGCCGTGAAACTTAGGTAACGTCCCTGTCCATGCCTGCTGGACCATGAGTCAGCGGTAATATGCACCTTACCGCTGACCGCCCTGTCCAGCGAGGCATGGACATTGCCTTCCACATGCCGGTAGAGAGCCGGAATCGCCTTCCATGAGAAAAAGTGGCGTTTGGGTACCTGCCACTGAGGAACCGCACATTCCACAAACTCACGGAAGGGGGCAGAGTCTACCAACTGAAAAGGCAGCAGTTGAAGTGCCAGCAATTTTGCCAAGCTAGCATTCAACCGCTGGGCATGTGGATGGCTGGGAGCAAACTTTGCCTGGTACAATCTGACGTCGGTGTACCAAAAGCAGATTGCCCACAAGTACTTGGCTGTGACACACCTAATTCTACACCTTCATTCCTCTCAGTGCAGGTCTCAGAGAGGACTGAAGGTCTAGTGGGGTTGGAAATCTCAGCTGATAAGGAGCAAGGAGAGGTCCTCTTTGTTCTTTGGTGTGGGTCTTTTAGATGCTCTTGCCAATGAACTGCATGGCAGGTCAACATATGTCTGGTCAAGCATGTGGTACCCAAGCGGGAGATGTTTTGGCCACGTGAGATACGCTTGAGACATATGTTGCAAATAGCAGCGGTGCGATCTGATGCACTCGTCTCAAAAAAGGCCCACACCAAAGAACTTTTTGAATAACGCGCAGAGACTGCAGCGCCCTGCACATGTGATGCAGTCAATGTGCTGCCCTTAGGCTGGCCCCTGGAGGGCATCCTGCCTCGTTGGTGATGTGCCGCCTCCTCCTCCTCCTCCTCCTCTCTATCAGGCACCCACGTTGAGTCAGTGACCTCATCATCCCCTCCCTCCTCATCACTGGAGCAAACCTGGCAGTATGCTGCAGCAGGGGAAGCATGACTGCCAGATTGCTGTCCTTCTTGGGCACCCCCTCTGTCCGTGCTCATGTTACTGCCTTCATCGAGCTCAGTATCATCATCAGAGCCTTCCAAACGCTGGGCATCCTCCTGGAGCTTGTACCCAACTCTGTGGTCAAACAGTTCGAGGGACTCCTCAGGAGGACATGGTGGAGCTAGGGAAGGAGTCACTGATGAAATTGAGCCGAGGGAAGAGGCCGCTGCTTTGCCAGACAAAGCACCCTGGGCATGGGTGAGAAAGGATGAGGAGGATGAGGACGGCTTGGTCATCCACTCGACCAAGTCTTCCGCATGTTCCGCTCAACACGGCCAGCTGGCGAAAAAAAGGCCAAGCGTGTCCCATGGCCACGTGCTGATGAGGATGCACCGTCTCCACGACCAGCACTAGACACAGAGCCTGCTTGCCCTCTCTTATTGGCTTGTGACTGTCTGCCTCTCCTTCTTGGCCTTCCAGACATACTAATGGCCTGTAGCTGCACTAAGCTGGGATATATATATATATATATACTGCAGCTAGCAAAATCAACTGCCTGCCTGTAGTATGAGAACACCACCAACCTTCTACAGGTAGCTTTAGCTGAACACTGTGAGGTGGACGCACCCCACTAACTTGTAGGTTTAGCTGAACACTGTGAGCAGGATGCACTGCACTAACTGTAAATAGTCTAGCTGCCTGACCGTGGTACTAATAGGATCAAAAGAACACCAGTAATTTTCTTCAGGTAGCTGTAAATACTGTAACAAGACAAGCCTGCCTGTCAGTAGGAAGATAACAGGAACGGATCTAGCTGAACACTGTGAGCAGGACGCACTGCACTAAATGTTAATAGTCTAGCTGCCTGACCGTGGTACTAATAGGATCAAAAGAACACCAGTAATTTTCTTCAGGTAGCTTTATATACTGTAACAAGACAAGCCTGCCTGTCAGTAGGAAGATAACAGGAACAGATCTAGCTGAACACTGTGAGCAGGACGCACTGCACTAAATGTAAATAGTCTAGAAGATAACAGGAACGGATCTAGCTGAACACTGTGAGCAGGACGCACTTTACTAAATGTAAATAGTCTAGCTGCCTGACCGTGGTACTAATAGGATCAAAAGAACACCAGTAATTTTCTTTAGGTAGCTGTTAATACTGTAACAAGACAAGCCTGCCTGTCAGTAGGAAGATAACAGGAACGGATCTAGCTGAACACTGTGAGCAGGACGCACTGCACTAAATGTAAATAGTCTAGAAGATAACAGGAACGGATCTAGCTGAACACTGTGAGCAGGACGCACTTTGCTAAATGTAAATAGTCTAGCTGCCTGACCGTGGTACTAATAGGATCAAAAGAACACCAGTAATTTTCTTTAGGTAGCTGTTAATACTGTAACAAGACAAGCCTGCCTGTCAGTAGGAAGATAACAGGAACGGATCTAGCTGAACACTGTGAGCAGGACACACTGCACTAAATGTAAATAGTCTAGAAGATAACAGGAACAGATCTAGCTGAACACTGTGAGCAGGACGCACTGCACTAAATGTAAATAGTCTAAAAGATAACAGGAACGGATCTAGCTGAACACTGTGAGCAGGACGCACTGCACTAAATGTAAATAGTCTAGAATTTAACAGGAACGGATCTAGCTGAACACTGTGAGCAGGACGCACTGCACTAAATGTAAATAGTCTAGAAGATAACAGGAACGGATCTAGCTGAACACTGTGAGCAGGACGCACTGCACTAAATGTAAATAGTCTAGAAGATAACAGGAACGGATCTAGCTAAACTGAATACAGTGTATATATATATATGCAACACCTGGGATGCATATATATACACAATACACTGTAAGTGCAGCTAACTGACTGACTGTTCTGCCTAATCTATCTAACTCAAATCAAATTACACTGTCTCTCTGTCTATCTCTTTCAACGCCGGAACACACACTACACAGGGCCGCCGTGCAGGCGGCCTTATATAGTGTGGGGCGTGTACTAAATCCCCTGAGCCATAATTGGCCAAAGCCTCCTTGGCTTTGGCCAATTACGGCTCTCTGTTCAGGCGGCGCTGTGATTGGCCAAGCATGCGGGTCATAGTGCATGCTTGGCCAATCATCAGCAAGCAATGCACTGCGATGCCGCAGTGAATTATGGGCCGTAACGCGCCACACGAATTTGACGCGAACGGCCCATATCGTTCGCAATTCGGCGAACGACCGAACAGCCAATGTTCGAGTCGAACATGGGTTCGACTCGAACACGAAGCTCATCCCTAATAACCAATAACCTATGCCCCTTACTGCTCCAACTACACACACAAACCAAACAGTGGAAAGATTTGCCCCTGGGTCTCATGGGAAGAGCCAATATCCTTAAGATGATTTACTTACCTAAACTACTATATGTCATGGCTAATTCCCCTTGCAAAATTCCCAAATCTATTTTTAAAATTATCGACTCTATTTGTATTACGTTCCCCTGGAATGGACGACCCCCTAGAGTTGCACTAGAAACACTATGCCTCCCATCACACCTGGCTGTCTTGGCCTTCACAGCTGGTTAATATTCATGACTGGCTTCACCCCAACTCTAATAATGCCTGCTCCACTACTGAAGGAGCTATAGTCTCCTCATTTGAAACACTCCATAACATTGTCTATAGAGGATGCACACCGCCTAGACCAGGCATGTCATTTATACATACCACTCTTTCCTTGTTCCAAACTGTGGTAGCAAAGCTTTCAACAGACTCTTGGCTGGCCTCTCCCAAAAGTCCATTGTGGTTTAATCCTACTCTTAAGGAGTTATATTCCCTGCCTGACCCCACAAGATAGACGTCCAGGGGAATTAAGTACTTATGCCACATATACACCCCTCAGGGTTTCAAATACCTTTCTCAGATGCGTTAAGAATTTCACCTACCACATACATATCTATTTTATTATTATCAACTTAGACGTGAAGTACAAGCACAGTTTCGCTCCCTAGATAGTCCTATTAGGACACCTGACCTGGAAAAACTCCTTATCCACCTATTACTCGGCCCTTGTAACAGACACCAACCTTAGATTTCGGACAGCACAAGAGAAATGGGACTCCCTAGATATCCCTATTACAGAAGAAGACTGGTCTGAATTCTGTAACACATATATGACCTCTGTTATCTCCTTCAGGGACAGAGTAATGCAAATTAATCCAAACCTCACTCCGGCTAGAATGCACAAAATGGGCATATCCCCCTCTGCTGAATGTTTCCGGGGATGTGGCCAAACTGCTGATTTTATCCAATGCTTCTGGACCTGCCCCATAGTACAGGATTTCTGGGTGAACATAGGCTCCTTCAGCTCTTCAGCACTGGATCTCCCAATATAGTCAACCCCAAAAATTGTCTTCTGGGCATCTTTGGCGACCTCACTATTCCCTCTCAGTCCAAGAGACTGCTTTGTATTCTCTATTTCTATGCAAGGAAGTCCCTTCTACTGACATGGAAGAGATTAGCGACCCAACTCGGAATCTATGGTTAAAACTGGTTAATGAGTCCCTGCCTGTATACAAGCGTACCTTTGATATTCGAAAGAGGAATAAAACATTCCACAAAATATGGGGCAAGTGGCTAGCTAGTCCTCTGACCTTCTCCCCTATACTGCCATAAATGAAGATCTCACTGAATTTTGTATTGTACTACTACCCTAAACTCTGCCATGTTTATGATGTTTGGAACTATAGTACCTACCTTCCATGATTGATACCCATATCAGACGTATTTTGCACTGCCTAGTATAGTGTCTGTATGATGCACAATTCCCTTTCCGTTATAAGCTGGAATAGGAGCATTCTGTACTTTGTGTTATTGTTCTGTCTGAGTTTTTTATTTGTTTTTATGTATGTATGTTTGTTAATAAATGAATGGAACACAAACATGCGTGCTGCGTTTTGCCAGTATTGCAGTGCGATATGGAATTGCAGGCAGAATCATGGAGATTCCGCCCACAATCCCAAAATTGCTAGATGTGAACAGGACATAACACAACAGCAATGGAAGACTCTGTCCAGCCTCAATCACCAATGTTGCCAGTTTCCACACAATCAGGGGTGGACTGACAACTCATGGGGCCTCCGTTCAATTGGAGATCATGGGGCCCCCAGGTTTAAAGATGGCTGCCATGTGGCAGCCATCTTTATGACACAACATTAATGTGGCAGGCCCAAGCAGAGGGGCACCGAGCTTGGCGACATGCAGAGTGGCAGGAGATTTAAAGTGGGTGACCCATTAAAGGTTTCTGGAGCCTCTCATGGGCATTGGCACTTTAACAGCTATATGGGCTCCTGGGTAAATCAATGCACTGGAGCCTCTACCAGGGAGATGATGACTTGCGGAGCGCATGGCACACAGTGGGTGTGGCTAAATTATGGAACATATTAAATGTGGCTTTTTAGTCTGATTAGAAATCTTAGTCTGACTTTTTACAATTTTAAACTTTTTTGAATTTATTTTTTTAATTGGGGGGGAGGAGAACAGAGGTTACTACAGTGGGCAATATGTTCAGGAGAGGAGTGTGGAGGGTATGATGATGCACAGTATTTACAGGATAGGTAAACCACAATTGAATGGAAAGAGGAGTGAATGGACTTTATAGGCATAGTTAAAAAGCAAGTTTTGTGGATTTTTATTCATAGCAAAAAATATACAGTAGATGACAGGAACAATTATAAAATGCGCTCACTAATGTCACTAATATTGGGGCAACCACCCAATCCAGGAAATGTTCTGAAGTTCATTTATATCTCTATAAGCAGTCCTGTTTAGGACTACAGACACATTGATGGCCAAATGCTAGTTTTAACCACTTTTTCACTTATGTATGTGTATTTTATAATTGTTCCTGCCATCTATATTTTTTTGTCATGAATAAAAATCTACAAAACTTGCTTTTAAACTATGCTTTTAAAGACCATTCACTCCTCTTTTCATTCAGTTGTGGTTTACCAATTTAAATAACGTGGCAATTTGTACCTGCCTGCTTACTGTCCACAGCACCACCCTGTGAGGACAGTTCAAAATTATTGTAATCTACGTACAGGGGAGGAGTGCAGAGGGTATGACACTGGGCAGTATGTACAGGAGAGGAGAGTGGAAGGTATGACACTGGGCAATATGTGCAGGAGAGGAGTGTGGAGGGTATGACAGTGGGCAGTATGTATAGGAAAGGAGTGTGGAGGATATGACAGTGGGCGGTATGTATAAGAGAGGAATGTGGATAATATGACAGTGGGCATTATGTACAGGAGAGGAGTGCAGAGGGTATGACATTGGGCAGTATGTACAGGAGAAGAGAGTAGAAAGTATGACACTGGGCAGTATGTACAGGAGAGGAGTGTTGAGGGTATGACAGTGGGCAGTGTGTATAGGAAAGGAGTGTGGAGGATATGATAGTGGGTGGTATGTATAGGAGAGGAGTGTGTGGAGCATATGAGAGTGAGCAGTATATACAGGAGAGGAGTGTGGAGGGTATGATGGTGGACAGTATGTAGAGGAGAGGAATGTGGAGGGTATTACAGTGGGCAGTATGTATAGGAGAGGAGTGTGGATAATATGACAGTGGGCATTATGTACAGGAGAGGAGTGTGGAGGGTATGATGGTGGACAGTATGTACAGCCAGAATAAGGGGGGAATTCTTACTTGCCAACCAGGCCATAGCCGATTGACGGCTATAGCACTGTTGGCTTGTTCTGCAGCATACAGGGACATCATCCCAGACTCATGCTACCAGTACACCCCCCAGAAGCATCCATGATTGCCAGGTTCTCCAGACCCAGCGTATCACGGATCAGGGTAAAGGGCCAATGAAAGACACTTGTCAACAAAACAGGCACATGTCCGGTTCAGCTTTCTCCTCACACGCGATTGGTACAGCTTGTAAAAGAGAAGGGAGCCGCTGATCTGTGCCCATTCATGCCTCATCCATGCCCATCCATGCCTCATATATGCCCATCCGTGCCTCATATATGCCAATCAATGCCCATCCATGCCTCATCTGTGCCTCATCCATACCCATCCATGCCTCATCCATGCCTCATGCATACCCATTCATGCCCATCCATGCCTCATCCATGTACATCCATGCCCATCCATGCCTCATGCATACCCATCTGTGCTTCATCCGTGCCTCATACATTTCCATCTGTGCCCATCAATGCACAGCCATGCCCATCCATGCCTCATACATGCCCATCTGTTCTTCATCCGTGCCCATCTGTGCTTGATCCGTGCCTCATACATGCCTCGTCCATGCTTATCCATGCTTCTTCTGTGCACAATCCATGCCTCATCCGTGCCTCATCCGTGCACATCCATGCCTCATCCATTACATCCATGCCTCATTTGTGCTCATCCATACCTCATCCGTGCTCTATCTATGCCACATCAGTGCTCATCCGTGCCTTATCCATGCCACATCTGTGCCCATGCATGCCTCATCTGTACCCATCCATGCCTTATCAGTACTAATCCATACCTCATCTGTGCTTCATCCATACCACATCCGTGCCCATCCATGCCACATCCATGCCACATCAGTGCTCCCTACATGTTAGGCCTTTGTAAGTGGACAGGCTGTGTAAAAGTCTCACATGTGGTATTGCCATACTCAGGAGGAGTATCAGAATGTATATTGGGGTGTAATTTTTGCTATATACATGCTATGTGTTAGAAATATCTTATAAATTAACCACTTTTTCTAAAAAAACAAAAGCACTTTCATTTTTGTAACGAGCCCCTTGCTTGCTCGGTTCCACTCTCCCGACACTCCTCTGCAGCTATTGAATCAGATTGCAGATCGCACCATCTGATTGCTCGGTCATCCAATGCTCCGGGATTAGAATTACAGCTATGTGCCATTCTAACCCAGTTGTGATAGCTCAGAACAAACACCAGGCAGGCTGTATGTAAGTTCAAACAGGAATCTCCTTTATTGCAAAATACAGGCTTTTATACACTCAAAGTGGAGGTGCAGACCTCCTGCTCATATTACTCTAACAATACAGCTGTAACCTAATTAACCTAATTAACATGAGCTAATTAACTAATCCCTTTAGACAGCCTAGATGACTCAGACATGACCGTTAGGCCAGACTGGCCGTCTTGTAGTTCAGAAAATCCAATCAACATTATCACAATCAACATAGACTCTTCTTCACACAATAGCAGAGTTAATTAACACAAATAACAATGGGGATCGAATGACTCTTAGATCCCATAGTACACTTATTTACAATACACATTTTAGCAGACAATAGACAGACAGGTGTTGGAATTTACATCAGCATCTCCTAACAGTATCTGTCCCAGCATTATGAATCAGCCACTATTCCAATATGGCAAATCCAGGGTCCCCAGACATACAGCTCACAAAGAGCACCGTTCCCCCAAATGCAAGGGCCCCCGATCGATCGGCAAGAGGCTAGCAAACAGTCCCCTCCAAAAGCCTCTTTCCCGGCTAGGTCTGTCACAATTTTCTTTCCACATTTTCCAAAAACTTGTGGAAAAAATGACATTTTCAAAAGACTCATTATGCCACATAGAATATACCTTGGGGTGTTTGTTTTCCAAAATTGGGTCATTTTGTGGGAAATTTTATTATCCTGGTGCTCCAGGGCCTTCAAATGTGTAATAGGTAGTCAAGAAATTAGATGTGTAATTTATTTCCCTAGAACACTTGACAAGCCTCTGTATGTGGCCAGGCTGTGAAAAAGTCTCACACATGTGGTATCACCATACTAAGGAGGAATAGCAGATACCTTGGACTGTCTACTTTCCAAAAAGGAGTCATTTGGGGGGGTATTTGTACTCTCCTGGCTTGTTAGTGTCTCAAGAAATGAAATAGGCAGTCAGTACAGCAGGTGTGATCAATTTTCATTGATTGGAACCATAGCTTGTAGACTCTATAACTTTCACAAAAACCAAATAATATACAATGATTTGGGTTATTTGTACCAAAGATATGTAGCAGTATAAATTGTAGCCAAAATGTATGAAGAAAAATTACTAAAAACAGATAACAAAAAAAAATAACTAAACAGAAACAAAGAAAAATGCATTTTTTTACAAAAAGTTTGGTCTTTTTTCATAAATTTTTTCATTAATAGCGCAAAAAAACCCAGTGGTGATTAAATACCATCAAAAGAAAGCTCTATTTGTGTGAAAAAAAAGTACAAAAATGTTATATGGGTACAATGTTGCATGACTGAGTAATTGTCATTCAAAGTGTGAGAGCACTTAAAGCTGAAAATTGGCCTGGTTAGAAAGGGGGTATAAGTGCCCAGTGGGCAAGTGGTTAAGTGGCACTCTGTGGGGTGACCAGGGAGTGATGTTGGGAAGATAAGGGAAGGAAAGTGACCATGGAATGATGTCCCTCAGCTGGGGGGATGGGAAGCAGCTCCAAATGATGTCCATCAGCTGGATGTATGAAGTGGCCTGGGGGTTATGCAAGCTGGGGAGAGTTAGGCACTAAGAAGTGGTCAAATAGTGATGTCTATAATAAAAAAGAAAAACTATTGTGCTCATCTAAAATATTCAACAAAAAAAAAATCATATAACAGTACTACTCAATGAAAACAACCTCCTGTTATAATATGTATCTATATAAGGCAGCCTCTAGCGCTCTGTATGTCCAGATGATGTGAAGTTAATTTATGACCATTCATTTAACCCTGTGTTATCCAAGCTCTGAGTCTGCACAATCAAAAGTGTAAACTCACCACATAAACACAGGGTTAAATGAATGGTCATTAGTGATGGGCCGAACGCCCCCTGTTCAGTTCGCACCAGAACTCCCAAACAGGGAAAAAGTTCCGCCCGAGCCGCAAACTCTATTAAAGCCTATGGGACCCGAACATGAAAAATGAAAAGTCATCATTTTGAATGCCTATATGCAAGTTATTGGCCATAAAAAAGGTATAGGGGCCTCGGTACTATCCCGGGGGACATGTATCAATGCAAAAAAAAAATTATCATTTTTACAGGAGCACTGATTTTAATGATGCTTAAAGTGAAACAATAAAAATGTAAAATTCCTTTAAATATAGTGCCTAGGGGGGTCCCCTTATCCTGATTATAAAGTGGCACATATATACTGTGTACTGAGCACTCTTTATGTCTAGAGGAAAAGAGATTTAATCTCCAAATATGGAAAGGCTTCTTCACAGTTATGCCCCGTACACACGGTCGGACTTTGTTCGGACATTCCGACAACAAAATCCTAGGATTTTTTCCGACGGATGTTGGGTCAAACTTGTTTTGCGTACACACGGTCGCACAAAGTTGTCGGAATTTCCTATCGCCAACCACGCGGTCACGTACACCATGTACGACAAAACTAGAAAAGGCCGGTTCAGAACCAAGCGCGGCACCCTTTGGGCTCCTTTTGCTAATCTCGTGTTAGTAAAAGTTTGGTGAGAGACGATTCGCCCTTTTTCAGACTCGTGGCTTTCAGATCGTTTTCTGCCGTTCAGTTTGTGCTTGTGGGTTTGTATCTGCTCTTCAGTGCATGCAAGCAAGTTCCGCGTGACTTTAATTAGTCATTGTATTCTTGTTTGTTCGTTACTGTTTTTCAGGTCGCTCTTCACAGGCCTTGCTGTTCTTCAGTGCATTCTGTTACTTCGTTCTGAGCAGCCGACCGTTTTCTAGCCATGTTGCGTATGCGTACTCCTCGTAGAGTTCGTGCTGTGCGGGGGCTTTGTGTTGGGGTCCTGACCTTGACACAAGTCCAGTCCATGAACAGGGTGGGGAGGAGTTCATGGACCAAGAATTGGTTGCTTCAGCGTGACCAGTTCTCCCATATGCCTTTGCTCCGTGAGATCCGTGAGAATAATCCTGATGATTTCAGGAACTTTCTCAGGATGACGGACCCCGTGTTTCACCATCTGTTGGCTTCGCTGACCCCTTATATTAGCAGGCAGGATACCTGCATGAGGCAAGCCATCACTCCGGAGCAGAGGTTGGTCGCTAACCTGCGGTATTTGGCGACAGGGAGAAGCCTGCAGGACTTGAAGTTCTCAACAGGCATCTCCCCCCAGGCTCTGGGGATCATTATCCCAGAGACCTGTTCTGCCATCATCCAGGTCCTGCAGAAGGAGTATATGAAGGTAAGATTTTTATCCTTTAATATCACATTTTATTGTATTGAATGTTTGCTAATATATTGTATTTCTTTCCTCATTCCCTAATTACCATGATTGTAATATGCTGTGAATGTCCCCTTTGTCCTCATGCATGCTGGATTTTTTTGTAATTATTATTTTAGGTCCTTCATACATATTTGCCCTTCAATAACCTCCCCAGCATGGTCTCTCCTGGCCCTATATTCACCTCATGTAGTCACTTAACAATGTATTTTATCAGCTCCATAGTAGTGCTTTACCCCAAACACCCCCTAAAATGTTTTGAAATGTTATTTTTGCTTTAAATTCAGGCAGAGTGCCATAGGCTTTTTTTTTGTGGTGTCCCCAAATAATTTTTAGTAACCCTCCCTCCCCCAACTGCTAAGTCAGCTGATCCCAATTCTCTATCTATCCTCAATCATCTATCTGCTGACTTTGCCAAACCCATACACACTATACCCATCTCTTTTGTGCTCAGATTTATGGATGAATTCCCCAAAGCATGTAGTGCAAGGGCCTGCCTGTATACTTTCAAATGGTACTGTTTCACGTTTTTGTATCCTATTATTATCTTGACAGGTAATAGCAGAATGTCCAAATGTGCTCAAATGTGTACAATGTGTATTTATATCTTTGTATTATGACACTTCTTACCTGTCCAGTGGGCTGCCAATAGTGTAACTAAGGAGGGGCTGTTCCAAGTAATACCCTGTATTTAGGCATTCATCTCTCAATGAAGTGAAGAGGGTTACCTGTCCAAGATTTCCACACACCCCATAATGTTAGAAATGGCCCATGAGAGGGGGGGGATATGATAGGTGTACCTTATACTTTGGCGTTGTTAAATTCCCCTTAATAAATGCTATCTGGAGGTTGCCCCATAATGTTTGTGCCTAATCTGCTTGCCATGTTTCTGATCAAAAATAGTAATTTTTTTTTTCCTCAACAGTTTCCTTCCACGCCAGAGGAATGGCAGACTGTGGCCTCCCACTTTGCCCAGCGGTGGGACTTTCCTAACTGTCCACATCGTCCCACCACCCAACTCGGGGTCGTACTATTTCAACTATAAGGGGTTCAATAGTATGAATTAAGCGAAAAATAAAAACCAGAAATTGCATAAAAAACTTTACATAAAAACATATATATAATCTTTTTAAAACAAAAAGGTTACTAACGATCGGAAATGAAGCAGTTAACATCAAATTCGACGTTCAACCCCCCTGGAACTAGAACCTTAGTCTCGTGAATCCAGTGAGATTCTCTGCGACTTATTTGGCGCAGAAAGTTGCCTCCCCTCCAGTGTTTGTCAACTCTCTCTATACCCCAGAAGCTTAAACCCCTGGGGTTTTGGTTGTGTACCAGTTTAAAATGCTTTGAGACGTTGTGTGTCTTTATCCCTTTTTTAATATTGTTGACGTGTTCCCCTAGGCGGACATGTAAAGGGCGGGATGTCCTACCAATATACTGTAAGCCACACTCACACTGTAACATATAGACAACCCCAACCGTGGTACATGTTATGAGTTGATCTATTTTGTATTCTTTACCAGTGGAGGTGGCCTTAAAGCTTTTTCGTTTTTTGTTGTTACATTTGGAATGCCTGCAGGCTGTGCACCGCCCACAGGCATAAAATCCTGACAGAAAGGAGAAAAGTCTACTTTCGGAATGTACTGGAGGATCCACTACACCAGGAGCTAAGCGGTCGCGTAGAGATGGAGCCTTTTTGTAAATGAACGACGGATGTGGTGGCAGCAGGGGACCCAGCACTCGGTCCTGTTTAAGAATTGACCAATTCTTTGATACAAGTTTTTCAAATTGCTTGTGCTGGATGTTAAAATTCAGAACCATTTTAAAATTCGAGACTTCTGAACCAGTATTCTTGATCTTATTGGATATCAGAGTGGTCCTATCCATGGCCATAACCCTATTAACCTCATCACTTAATAAGTTTTTGTCATATCCTTTGTCTACAAACCTTGATGAGAGTAAGGCAGACTGAGTAAGAAAATCGCTATCTCGTGTGCAGTTCCGTCTAAGTCTAACAAATTGTCCCCTGGGGATGTTGCAAAGCCACGATTTGTGGTGACAACTCCCCAGGGGAATGTAGGAGTTGCGGTCTGTGGGTTTGAGATAGTTACACAATCTAAACCCTTCATCATCTTTCCAGATTTCAAGGTCGAGAAATACTATTTTTTCTTTACTAAAGTTCCATGACAGCTGGATATTCTTGGTGTTATTATCAAGTTTATGGATGAAAGAATCCAAACCTGATTGATCCCCATCCCAGATCATGATAAGGTCGTCTATGTAACGTTTGTAGCACACTAGCTCAGGGGGGCGTTCCTTGAACACTACGTCTTCCTCCCAGTGGGCCATGAACAGATTGGCCACACTGGGAGCAAAGCGAGCGCCCATCGCAACGCCTCTTTTTTGAAGGAAAAATTGGCGGTTAAACCAAAAATAGTTCTTAGCCAAACAAAAGGCCAAACTTTCCAATAAGAATTTTTTGTGCTTATCAGGGAGATCAGAGAAGGTGGACAGGGCCCATTGGACAGAGGCAAGGGCATCCTCATGGCCAATTATAGTGTAAAGGGACCCTACATCAGCTGTGATAAGAATACTAGAAGGAGAACAGCTGACAGATTCCATGATTTGGATGACATGTTTTGTGTCCTTAAGGAAGGCTTCCGTTTTAAAGACCAAGGGCTGAAGGAAGTGGTCAATATATTGACCCAACCTAGAGGATATGGAATCTATACCATTTACTATGGGCCTCCCAGGGGGATTGGTTATATCCTTATGGATTTTTGGGAGGCAGTAAATGATAGGGGTTCTACAAAAGAGGGGATCCAAATAGGAAGCCTCTTTTTTGTTGAGAACATTATCCTTTTTTCCTTCCTCAATTAGCCAGTGAAGCTCATCCTTATAGGTCAACATAGGGTCCCTATTCAAAATCTGATAGGTATCACGGTCTGCCAGTAGTCTATTAAGTTCTTCCATGTATTTGGACTTATCTAAAATCACCAGACCCCCTCCTTTATCCGCAGGGCGGATGATGATATCATTCCTTGTTTCCAAGGATTTAATACCCTGCCTGATAGGTAATGGGTCAACAGCCTTTCTGACTCTCATTTTATCCAGGTCGTTAAACAGCATATTCTTGAATACTTCAAGATATTTGTTATCAGTATTAAGGGGATTGAAAGTCGATTTGTTACGTAAATTGGAGTGATGACCTCCTACCATAGTAGCTGGTCTGCTTGAATTAGACAAAAAATACTTTATCATATTGAGGTGTCGGACAAATTTATGAATATTCACATAAGTGTCAAACTTATTCAAATTCCGAACAGGGGCAAATTTCAGCCCCTTATCCAGAACCCGAATTTCGTTCTCACTTAAAACAGCGCTACTCAAGTTGTATATCCCTGTTCCTAATAAGGTCTTTGTTTTTTGTAGTCGCCTACCCCCTCTAGTTCCTCTCTCTCTTTTCTTTTTCGAGGTGGGCCCGTCATTAATGGAGGCGGGGTCTGTGGTCGGTAATCCCACCAATCTCCTGGATTGGGCTGGTAAGACTGCGACCCTCTCCCCGGTCCATTCTGAACCCCTAAAAAATCCCCTCCCTCTTTATTAACTTGCTGCAATGGTGCAAATCTATTAGATAAGGGTAATTGACTCCCATGTGCAAAATGGGGTGGATCTCTTCTGGCCTCATTATTATGAGAATATGAACCATGTTTCTGATATTCCCATCCCCGGGGAGATCCATAATCCTGCTGATAATGCGGATAGTCATGGTCCTCTCTACCGGGGATATGTGGGGGACCCCTTCCTCTACCTCCACCTCTTTTAGAGTTTGCTCTATTTCCCCGGCCCCCTCTACTGGGGGGAACAGGTGGGGGATAACTGCGAGAGTTAGGTATAGCAGGGGGTGGGCCTGGAGTGCTAATTGAATGATAGGGGATGGTTTGAGAGTTGGTCCCGGATGGATTAGGAGGGGGAGGGGGAGGGGGAGCAGCCTGCCATTTAAAAATATTCCCACTCCTAAAATCATCCGAGTCTCTCACCTCCTCTTTCAGGAAGTTGAACCACATTTTTGAAAAGAAGGTGAAAACCTGGTGGGATATTGCTTCCTTTAGACAATATCTCTCCTCTAATCTTGTCCCTAGGAGGCTAAGGTGGGATATCCCACCTAATGATGGCCTCTTAGATGAGGCATCTATGACTGAATGGAGAGATTTCTTTGTCAAAAAGGGTTCTGAATTATTACAGTTATTGTTATCACGTAAAGAGAGAAAAATGGAGTCTCTTGAGTCGCAAATTCGCGACATTAAGAACACCTTAGAACCCTTCAAAAACAGTGAAGAATTCTTAAAATTATCCACCGACCTTGGGAATAAACTGACAAAATGGGACCTTGAGTCTCAAAACAAGAAAAAGAAAAAATATATGAGAGACTCGGATGATTTTAGGAGTGGGAATATTTTTAAATGGCAGGCTGCTCCCCCTCCCCCTCCCCCTCCTAATCCATCCGGGACCAACTCTCAAACCATCCCCTATCATTCAATTAGCACTCCAGGCCCACCCCCTGCTATACCTAACTCTCGCAGTTATCCCCCACCTGTTCCCCCCAGTAGAGGGGGCCGGGGAAATAGAGCAAACTCTAAAAGAGGTGGAGGTAGAGGAAGGGGTCCCCCACATATCCCCGGTAGAGAGGACCATGACTATCCGCATTATCAGCAGGATTATGGATCTCCCCGGGGATGGGAATATCAGAAACATGGTTCATATTCTCATAATAATGAGGCCAGAAGAGATCCACCCCATTTTGCACATGGGAGTCAATTACCCTTATCTAATAGATTTGCACCATTGCAGCAAGTTAATAAAGAGGGAGGGGATTTTTTAGGGGTTCAGAATGGACCGGGGAGAGGGTCGCAGTCTTACCAGCCCAATCCAGGAGATTGGTGGGATTACCGACCACAGACCCCGCCTCCATTAATGACGGGCCCACCTCGAAAAAGAAAAGAGAGAGAGGAACTAGAGGGGGTAGGCGACTACAAAAAACAAAGACCTTATTAGGAACAGGGATATACAACTTGAGTAGCGCTGTTTTAAGTGAGAACGAAATTCGGGTTCTGGATAAGGGGCTGAAATTTGCCCCTGTTCGGAATTTGAATAAGTTTGACACTTATGTGAATATTCATAAATTTGTCCGACACCTCAATATGAAAAAGTATTTTTTGTCTAATTCAAGCAGACCAGCTACTATGGTAGGAGGTCATCACTCCAATTTACGTAACAAATCGACTTTCAATCCCCTTAATACTGATAACAAATATCTTGAAGTATTCAAGAATATGCTGTTTAACGACCTGGATAAAATGAGAGTCAGAAAGGCTGTTGACCCATTACCTATCAGGCAGGGTATTAAATCCTTGGAAACAAGGAATGATATCATCATCCGCCCTGCGGATAAAGGAGGGGGTCTGGTGATTTTAGATAAGTCCAAATACATGGAAGAACTTAATAGACTACTGGCAGACCGTGATACCTATCAGATTTTGAATAGGGACCCTATGTTGACCTATAAGGATGAGCTTCACTGGCTAATTGAGGAAGGAAAAAAGGATAATGTTCTCAACAAAAAAGAGGCTTCCTATTTGGATCCCCTCTTTTGTAGAACCCCTATCATTTACTGCCTCCCAAAAATCCATAAGGATATAACCAATCCCCCTGGGAGGCCCATAGTAAATGGTATAGATTCCATATCCTCTAGGTTGGGTCAATATATTGACCACTTCCTTCAGCCCTTGGTCTTTAAAACGGAAGCCTTCCTTAAGGACACAAAACATGTCATCCAAATCATGGAATCTGTCAGCTGTTCTCCTTCTAGTATTCTTATCACAGCTGATGTAGGGTCCCTTTACACTATAATTGGCCATGAGGATGCCCTTGCCTCTGTCCAATGGGCCCTGTCCACCTTCTCTGATCTCCCTGATAAGCACAAAAAATTCTTATTGGAAAGTTTGGCCTTTTGTTTGGCTAAGAACTATTTTTGGTTTAACCGCCAATTTTTCCTTCAAAAAAGAGGCGTTGCGATGGGCGCTCGCTTTGCTCCCAGTGTGGCCAATCTGTTCATGGCCCACTGGGAGGAAGACGTAGTGTTCAAGGAACGCCCCCCTGAGCTAGTGTGCTACAAACGTTACATAGACGACCTTATCATGATCTGGGATGGGGATCAATCAGGTTTGGATTCTTTCATCCATAAACTTGATAATAACACCAAGAATATCCAGCTGTCATGGAACTTTAGTAAAGAAAAAATAGTATTTCTCGACCTTGAAATCTGGAAAGATGATGAAGGGTTTAGATTGTGTAACTATCTCAAACCCACAGACCGCAACTCCTACATTCCCCTGGGGAGTTGTCACCACAAATCGTGGCTTTGCAACATCCCCAGGGGACAATTTGTTAGACTTAGACGGAACTGCACACGAGATAGCGATTTTCTTACTCAGTCTGCCTTACTCTCATCAAGGTTTGTAGACAAAGGATATGACAAAAACTTATTAAGTGATGAGGTTAATAGGGTTATGGCCATGGATAGGACCACTCTGATATCCAATAAGATCAAGAATACTGGTTCAGAAGTCTCGAATTTTAAAATGGTTCTGAATTTTAACATCCAGCACAAGCAATTTGAAAAACTTGTATCAAAGAATTGGTCAATTCTTAAACAGGACCGAGTGCTGGGTCCCCTGCTGCCACCACATCCGTCGTTCATTTACAAAAAGGCTCCATCTCTACGCGACCGCTTAGCTCCTGGTGTAGTGGATCCTCCAGTACATTCCGAAAGTAGACTTTTCTCCTTTCTGTCAGGATTTTATGCCTGTGGGCGGTGCACAGCCTGCAGGCATTCCAAATGTAACAACAAAAAACGAAAAAGCTTTAAGGCCACCTCCACTGGTAAAGAATACAAAATAGATCAACTCATAACATGTACCACGGTTGGGGTTGTCTATATGTTACAGTGTGAGTGTGGCTTACAGTATATTGGTAGGACATCCCGCCCTTTACATGTCCGCCTAGGGGAACACGTCAACAATATTAAAAAAGGGATAAAGACACACAACGTCTCAAAGCATTTTAAACTGGTACACAACCAAAACCCCAGGGGTTTAAGCTTCTGGGGTATAGAGAGAGTTGACAAACACTGGAGGGGAGGCAACTTTCTGCGCCAAATAAGTCGCAGAGAATCTCACTGGATTCACGAGACTAAGGTTCTAGTTCCAGGGGGGTTGAACGTCGAATTTGATGTTAACTGCTTCATTTCCGATCGTTAGTAACCTTTTTGTTTTAAAAAGATTATATATATGTTTTTATGTAAAGTTTTTTATGCAATTTCTGGTTTTTATTTTTCGCTTAATTCATGTTATTTGCATTAATGGAGTGGACTACCCAGGATGTTGAGCGGAGGCATGGGGTTACATTGATTGCCTTTATAATTATATATTTGCATATCACTTATATATTTTGTATCATTTTAGTCATTTAGTTATGTTTCTGTGGCAATGTATCATTGTCTTCTAACATTTATGTACTCACACCCATGACTACTCCAAAAAATAGATACTTCCTGGTTTGTTTGTCTGACCCGGGTTACTATGGTGACGGGCGCACTCAGGCTTATTGATAGTATGGGAGGAGCTCATTAAACCACTTCCTGTTCCTGGTTATGAGCAGTCGGATTGGGTTGCCATGGAGATGAGTACACAGTCGTGCCCATTGGTTGATCAGGAAGAGCGGATTTGCATTTAAGTGGCGTCCCTGCGCTTAGCCGTTGCCGCTGATGAAGTCCCGCCCACTTTGAGGGACGTAACGCGTACGGCATCCACGTGCTTTGATCGTGACGTCACCCGCGCTCTCCGCTCGCTCATCCTGCATTGGGACATCCGCTCCGTTCATGCCTCTCTCCTTCGCACTGGGGTACAGTGCTTTATAATGTGAGTGTCTTTTTTATAATTTTAATAAATGGTTTATTACTATACGGAGAGCACTAGATCCTTTTTTGAATCTTTACATGTGACCATCTACCTGTATGCTGACCACTGAGAGCTGACATCCCCAGGCTGCTGCTGCTGCTGTCGCTATCTGTCTGTGTTATTTCCCCTTGTGAGGGAACAGCTGTTTCTGACCTGACTGATATACTCAGGGGTCCATCCATTGAGGTGAGCGGCTGGTGTCACTGAAGGTGGAGGTCCTCACTTGTCACTTTAGTCACTTCTCGTTTATCCTTGTCACCTGAATCACCGGATGAATCACTGGACATTTGCTTGATATCAGTTTATGTTGGACTTTTTATTTAGTTTATTTTTAGCGCTGTACTGCTTTTTTCTTTAATGTTTATATGGGATTTGGTAAATTTAACCCTCAGTTCACAGCCGCTTTTCAGCTAGGTTTTGGTTTGCGCTGGTTGATCTCCCTGTATATTGTTCAATAGTATAGTGATGTTGGCGGTGGTGTCGGCTAATTACGACTTCCTGTATGTGGACGTGGGGAAGAATGGCCGGATGTCCGATGGTGGAGTCATCGCCCAGACGAGGTTTTACAGGCGTCTCCTGAATGGCAGCTTGGACTTGCCAGCTCCAGAGGACAATGTGGAAGGACTCCCATTTGTGTTCGTTGCTGATGAAGCGTTTGCGCTGGGGGACCACCTGATGCCGCCATTCCCGATGAGGACCCTCACCCCGGAACAGAGGGTTTTTAATTACCGGCTTGCCAGAGCTCGAAGAGTGGTGGAGAACACATTTGGAATCCTGGCCAGCCTGTTCCGCCTATTTCTGACACCTATCCATATGGCGGAGTATAAACTGAACCATATTATACTGGCGTGTGGTATTCTCCATAACTTTTTAAGGAAACATTTGGCCAACTATGCTGGCTCAGTTGGGCCTGAGGCCGGAATGATACATCAAACCACACTGATGGCGCTTGAAAGCGGCCATCCTGGCTTGCCCTTCCTGAGTGCCCGTGATGTCCGGTTACGCTACCTGGAGTTCTTTGCGGGTAGGGGGGCCATCAATATGCCAGCAAATATGTGAAGCCTTTTTATAATAAAAAAAAAAGAAATTCTTTGTGGACATTTACTGCTTGTGTTTGTTTTAGCTGACACTGACAGAAATGTGTGGAGTGCAGAAAATGGCGTCATTGTGTAACCTTATACAAAGCACTGTTGGCTGTTATTTACTAAATGCAAAAACACATTTCACTACAAGTGCACTTGCAACTGCACTGAAACTGCACTTGTAGTGCAAAGAGGATTTGCCCTTAGGAAATAACCCCCATTTTCTCTGAAAACAGCAATGACATCACTAATCCACACATTCTTGATTAACAAACTTTTTTATACCTGCACAATCACACATGTGCATTTACTAAAGGTTTTTCAAACAAACCAACATGTTTGTTGTATAAAAATTTTTAGGGTGGCATTATCAAAAATAGAAATGTCCATTTACGATAAAACAGGCCTGTGTAAAACCAACAAGAAAGACAAAAAACTTGAACTTACAAAGTTCACATTAGGTAAAACCTGAAGGCAATATCAGACATCAGTATTTAGGAACTGTGTTTGATATTATGTTCAGATGGGGGGAAATCACCCCAGGAAAAGCCAAATTTGGAAGATGCACACCAATTTACGAATGTAAACATGTGCTATCTGCCATCACGGGGGATAAAGGGACATGTTTTGGGGGAGCAAGCCCTTTCTCTCAGCTACTTTATAATTGAGGAAGGGGTTGCACCCCCAAAACGCCTCCATTGATCTCCCGTGATGGCAGATAGCACATGTTGGCACACTGTGTGCATCCTCCAAATTCGGCTTTTAAAAACATTGCAAAAATATTTAAAACATTGGACCACAATAAAAAAATCGATTTTGTGGGGTTTTAAATTCGCCCCAAAACATCAATGATGTTATTATTTTTTTGAATCACATCATTTATTTTTTTCTGGATGTTTTGCAATTCTACATTACACCCCATGATCTCCCCGATCAGGATCTGGGCACTTTCAGATGTGAAAGGATCTCGATCCCTAACATCACGATCACCTAAAAAGAGAGAAACCAAACAAAAGCAGGTATCAAAAATCTGCCACCATCCATCTCTTACCTGAGCCTGTGGTCGCAGACACTCACCTGTTGTGGTGCCAATTTCCACCACATCTTCTTCTTCCTCCTGCTCTTCTTGGGTTGGGGGTATTTCACCTTCTTCCATAGGTGGGGGGTCTGTGGTCTCCTCGGATGAGGGGTGTCCTCCGAGTCTTTTATCCCCTATGTAAAACAAAAATGGTATAATTAGCACACAGATATTTGATGGCAGAACTATAAATAGGAAACATTGCTTGGAAGTGGGGTACAATTGTCTATTTTAGCAGAGTTCAAAGATGTATTTTTTTTCTTTGCCCTTTGTCAAGCTGCAATACTTTACCTGTTTAGTACAAGCTTCACAGATGGAGACCCCCCTATAGTATACACTGGAGCACCTGTGTGGCCCCCCCTAATAAAAATGGTGTTCTGGTGTCCCACACTATAGTGCTACAAAGTTCAGATGTGAAAACAGCTGCTCAGTGTCCTCTCCTTACATAGAATCTATTTTGCATTTCATTCTAGTAACAAACCCATCTACACAAACAAATATTTGGCATCCAAGTAGGCCCTAATGTGGGAAAATGCATATGGCCTAAACAATGGTGTTTTAGAGGCCGAAAGAAAAATGTTTGATACGAACGAATAATGGGCCCATGAACATTAAAGTTGCCCTTTTAAACTGTACAATTAAGAAAAGCAATTAAGAAAAGCATATGGAGCAGCATGAACGTAATAAAGACAAAAAGAATAGGAACACAGCACAACTACTTACTTTTTTGCAGCACTCTCCGGATCTTTCGGTACTGCTCTGGCTCTCTTAATTTCAGGTCCGACCACCGCTTCTGAGCTGATCTTTCGATCGTCGTACCCCGAAATTCCTGTGAAGACTTTTGACCACTTTCGCCATCATCTTGGCCTTTCTGATATTGGGGTAAGGCCCATACTTTCCGTCATAGTCGGCCTTATTCAGGATGTCCACCATCTCCAACATCTCCCCAAAGGACATATTTGTGGCCTTAAATCGTCTCCTTCTGGATCGGGACGTGTCCGGCTTTCCTCCTCCTCGTTCCTGTAATTATCACGCACCTGCTGTGACTCCGCCATGTGCTCTTCCTCCACTGCGCAGAACGAAAAGGGGCGGGGAATAGAATAGAAAGAACGTCAGGGGCGGGTGGAATTACACGCATGCGCAGTGTATATAAAGCGTAACACACGTGCGTATTACGTACGATCTGTGAGCGGAGGAAGGAGCATTGGACGCGCCGATCGTAAGAACGAAGGTAAGAGACAAACTTGTGCCTATACTGCTTCTACATTGAGGCCTATATTGTAACAAGATTAGGAGAGTTTTGTCTGACATTAGGCTTTGTCTTGTGTTGTGTCTTGCAGTGAACATGGATATGCTATTGAAAGACAATGACTTCATGTCAGTATTCATTGATATGTTAAGGGAGCTGCCATGTCTGTGGGAGATTAACCACCCACATTACAAGAACCAAACAAAGAGGAAGGCAGCACTGGAGCAATTGTGTGAAATTGTGAAATCGTGATCCCCACGGCAGATATCACCTATTTGAAGATCTTAATTGGTGGCCTGAGGAGCACATATGTAAGGGAGCGCAAGAAAGTCCTGGATTCACAGAGATCCGGAGCAGCAGATGACATCTATGTCCCCAGGATGTGGTACTACAACAGGCTGCATTTTCTGGCAGGCCAGACTGAACCCAGGCCATCCCTCTCCAGTCTTCCTTCCACGCTTCCTTCCCCCCCGGCTGAGGCTTCTGACGCCCAACCTGGGCCTTCCAGGTAACATGTGGAGGAGCCCAGATTGAGCCAGGTACAGCATTCCTCTAAATATTTCTGATTGTCCAATCAATGATGTTAACTAGATGTTAGTTGGGAGTACTAATTTAGGATTGTGATTGATAAAGCAAAAACTAAAACCGTGTCCCTTTTTCATACACAGGGAAGTCTCAGCCAGGAGGTGGCCGGGCCGAGCTGGCTGGCTGATCTGCAGGTCCCTCCACTCCCCCTGGAAAGAGAAAGTGGCAGGAGGAGGAGTGCCCTAGAGGAGGCTGGCAGAGGACTCTTTTGGAGGGCTACAGAGGTCCTGGGAGCACCACACACCGTGGAGGAGGACATTGCTGCCACCATTGCCTATAAAATGCAGAGGATGGAGGAGGGCCAACAAGCCATGTGTGAGTCGCTCATATTGGAGGCTCTTAAGAAAGGTATGAGGGGCCAAATTACAGCTCAGACACACCTTTGCGATGGTCCTCCTCCTCCTCCTGCAGGTCCTCCTCCTCCTTCTCCTCCAGGTCTTCCCAGTCCTCCTCCTCCTCCAGGTCCTACTCCTCCTCCTGCCACATCTCCAACAGCACAGCCACAGCCGGGAAGGAAGCGTGGAAGGAAAACCAGAAAGTGAGGACCCTGGATGCAGTCTGATCGGCCAAAAGATGCAGCCTCTTGTGGTACCACAGCCTGGGGACACAGAAGTCATCTGCTGCTTTCCAGATCTCTGCAAATTCTGGACCAGACTGCCCTCCCTTACATATGGACTCCTCAGGCCACCAATTTTGATGTTCAAGAATTGATGTCTGCCGTGGGGGTCCCAGGCTTCGCTAATTTCTCCTGTTGATCCAGTGTTGCCTTCCTCTTTGTTTGGTTCTGAGCCCTTAATAAAGGATTTTTGTTTTGAATGATACTCTCCTATGTGTTTTACTTCAAAAATGACAGTTTTTTAGTGAGGATTCAGGTACATTTCAAAAATACAGTGTGAAATGAACAAGGGACACCAACAACAAACAATCTCCTTGAGATTAAATAATAAAAGATATCAATGGTGTTGGGGTAACTTGACACACAAAACACACACAAAAATATTAGGGAGTAAAAATAAAAATAACATTGAATAAAGATCAGCCTTGGAAAAAATACAAACATTAAATCTAAAACAAAAAAGGCTTAAAATCCCCAAAAAAACAAAAAACAAAAAAAAAAACATTCTGTCAGATGTGACAACTAACAATATATTCAGGGAATCCCAATAAAAAAACAAAAAAATAAGTTTGTGAAAAATGTGTGTGAATATGAGCAGCAAAACTACTTCATTCTTGTCACATTACAAAGAAGAGAGTGCGCTGTATTAAACCATTTTTGACATTGCAGCATGACGAAAGTGCTGTATCCATTGCGAACGCTAAGTATACCAGAACGAGCTGTTCCATGCCGGAATTTCTTCTGAGCATGCGTGGCACTTTGTGCGCTGAAACAGGCCACACATGGTTGGAATTGACGCGATCGGATTTTGTTGTCGGAAAATTTTATCTCCTGCTCTCCAACTTTGTGTGTCAGAAAATCAGATGGAAAATTTCCGATGGAGCCCACACACGGTCGGAATTTCCGACAACACGCTCCAATCGGACATTTTCCATCGGAAAATCTGACCGTGTGTACGGGGCATTAGAACTGTGAAAATGTGGAATAGACTCCCATAAGTGCTGGTTCTGTCCAGCTCAGTGGATTGCTTTAAAAAGGCCTGGATTATTTCCTAAATGTACATAATATAAGTGGATACTAACATTTATAGGTAAAGTTGATGCAGGGAACAGCCAATTGCCTCTCAAGGGGATCAGAAAGAATTTGTTTCCCCTGCTGGAGCAAATTGGATTTGTGTTTTTTTTTTTGCCTTCTTCTAGATCAACGGTGGGTTTAAGATTGTGTATATAGGATTTTATGATTTTTTCCTCATCTTTATTGGTTTAACTGGATGGACTTATGTCTTTTTTTCAACCAGACTAACTATGTACGGTAACTATATATGTGATGCACTATTAATTTCAAGATTATAATTAACACGTGTTGTTTTTTATTGCAACTGGGAGTGCTGCACTATTTTAGGTTAATAGATTTCAGTTTATGGGGGAGTAAGATCACCTTTGAGTGGCAGCTATCATCCAAGGAGTCATTTATAAGTAATTTTTCAATTTTTGTTTTTTTGATTTTTAATATTGTTGGAGGGTGGCGCACAGGTGTGTTTTTGGTTTATAGCTTATGGCTTATATTACTATTAATAAATTTGAATTTTGACATGAAAATTCTTGCTAAAATAGTAGTGAATAGGTTGAAACTCTTGTTCCCAGATAAAGTCCATTTCAATCAAACAGGGTTTAATATGGACAGAGAAGCCAGAGTCAACTCATTGCATACCTCACATTTGATTCACTGGGTGGGATCCCAGCACTCAGTCTACTTTTGTCCACCTACACTAAAAAGGCATTTGGCAGGGTAGACTGGACCTTCCTGGAGCTCACCTTCTTCCATAGTTAAGGCTACTGGAACTCTTTCTCAGCCCTTCAAGGTTAATAATGGAGCTCAACAGGGGTGCTCATTGTCCCCTTTCCTTTTTGTCCTTCTAATAGAGGCTTTACTTCATAAGATCAGAGGGAACACATATATAAATGGGATCACTGTAGGATCCACAGAAAATAAAATATCCACCTATGTGTACATTCTATTTTATATTTCAGAACCACTGATCACACACCCCAACTTAATAGTAGAGCTACAAGAATTTGAAGACATATCCAATTTCAAAATACATTTTTCAAAGTTGAAAGTATTGCCTTTACGTTTACATCAGACCTGGTTAGCTCTCTTCAAAGACATCCCATTTTAAATGGAACATGTGATCTGTAATATATCTAGATGTAAAATTATAAAATTGATTACTGATTTGAAACAGCTGTACAATGAAAATTATGCTCACCTGCTTAAGGCTGGGTTCACACTGGTGCGACACGACAGCCGTCCTACTTTGGATCTGACTTTGTCCTGCGACATGAAGCCGGCATGCGTCCGACTTTCAATGAACGGGGACCTGACTTGGATCCTCGCCAATGCCCGGCACTGTGTTTGGTATGAATCTTGAGGGGAAACTCCGCACTAAATTTTAAATAAAAAACCGGCATGGGTTCCCCCCTCCAAGAGCATACCAGGCCCTTGGGTCTGGTATGGACCTCAAGGGGAACCCCCCTACGCCAAAAAAACGGCGTGGGGGTCCCCCCACATCCAAACCAGACCCTCTGAGCACACAGCCCGGCTGGACAGGAATGGGGGTGGGGACGAGCGAGCGCCCCCCCCTCCTGAACCATACCAGGCCGCATGCCCTCAACATGGGGGGTGGGTGCTTTGGGGCAGGGGACTGTGCCGTCATAGGGGGACATGGTCATCACCAAGTGACCACGCCCCCTAAAACGTCACAGTCCCAGCATGCCTAGGGACTGTGACGGCATAAGGGGGCGGGGTCACAGCCTATATAAGTCCATTGCGGAGCGCTCAGAGAGCATTCCAGCCGGAGAGAACGTCGTGTCAACATCAGAAGAGGGAAGAAGGCAGAAGGCAGAAGTCCGGGCCACCGCTAGCAAAAGAGCCGCAGAAGATAGCGGAGGAGCCGGCAGAAGATCAGGACACCGGAGAGACCCCCGAAGTCAGAAGAAGACCCCCGAAACCAGAAGAAGACCCCCAAAGTCAGAAGAAGACCCCGACGGTGTAGTGTGTTTTTTTATTGACACTTTTTCCCTAGGTGAATGGGTAGGGGTACCATGTACCCCATACTCATTCACATAGGGTGGGGGGCCAGAATCTGGCGGCCCCCTTATTAAAGGGGGCTCCCAGATTCCGATAAGCCCCCACCTGCAGACCCCGACAACCAACGGCCAGGGTTGTCGGGAAGAGGCCCATGTCCTCATCAACATGGGGACAAAGTGCTTTGGGGTGGGGGGCCCTCAGGGCGCCCCCCTGCCCCAAAGCACCCACCCCCCATGTTGAGGGCATGGGGCCTGGTACGGTTCAGGAGGGGGGGCGCTCGCCCGTCCCCACCCCCATTCCTGACCGGCCAGGCTGCGTGCTCGGATAAGGGTCTGGTATGGATTTTGGGGGGGACCCCATGCCATTTTTTCGGCGTAGGGGGTTCCCCTTAAGGTCCATACCAGACCCAAGGGCCTGGTATGCTCTTGGAGGGGGAACCCATGCCAGTTTTTTATTTAAAATTTGGCACGGAGTTCCCCCTCAAGATCATCTGAGCACAAGTCGCATGCAGAAGTCGGATCATGCGAGACCGCGATCTGACTTTGATCCGACTTCAATGATAGTCAATGGGCTGAAGTAGGATCAAAGTCGGACCAAAGTAGTACAGGGAGCATTTCTAAAGTCAGAACGACTTGTGTCGGACCAGTTACGACGGCACTGCCAGTGTCATTTACACAGGAATCAGTGCATTTTTATAGCACCGATTGCTGTATAAATGACAATGGTCCCAAAAATGTGTCAAAAATGTCCGATGTGTCCGCCATAATGTCGCAGTCATGATAAAAATCGCTGATCACCGCCATTTAAAAAAAAAAAATTATTAATAAAAATGCCATAAAACTATCCCCTATTTTGTAAACACTATAGCTTTTGCGCAAACCGATCAATAATTGCTTTTTGCTATTTTTTTTACCAAAAATTTGTAGAAGAATATGAATCGGCCTAAACTGAGGGAAAAAAATTGTTTTTTTATATTTTTTGGGGGGATATTTATTATAGCAAAAAGTAAAACATAATGAGTTTTTTTCAAAATTGTCGCTCTATTTTTGTTTATAGCGCAAAAAATAAAAACCGCAGAGGCAATCAAATACCACCAAAAGAAAGCTCTATTTGTGGGAAAAAAAGGACGTCAATTTTGTTTGGGAGCCACGTCGCACCACCGTGCAATTGTCAGTTAAAGCGGTGCAGTGCCGAATCGCAAACAGTGCTCTGGTCAGGAAGGGGGTAAATTCTTCTGGGGCTGAAGTGGTTAAAATCTGGCCTGTTAGTGGGTCCTGAAGACAGGGGTTGAGATCCACTGATCTAGAGGGTTGGAATAAAACTACCTTTACCTGGATAGGTAGAGGAAATGTTATGTTAAGTTAAAAATTCTGCTATTTTAACAATTGGTGGCCATTGCTCTTCCAAGGGCGTTTTCACTTGAATGCTTACTAGAGCATTTGTCTGGAACAACAAAAAAAATCTTCTTCCGCTAGGAGTTTTTTATGGTTTCCCCCAGGTAAATTCATAATGTAATTTAGAAACTGCGCAATGAAGGGAGACAAAAGTTGACATAAATTTCTTGTTGATGGCAAACCTTGCACCTTAGCAGAGTTTAAGGAAGTGTTTGGAACATTTCCTATGGATGCCTAGAGGCACTGACAGTTGAGGCATTTTGTCACCACTAACATGAATGGAATACAATATGGAGATTGTCTAACTACATTTGAATCTTTATGACTTAAATTGCTGCTTGATAGAGGACTGTTGTGCATTTCTTATAAGATTCTAAACCAGGATAGCTCCCCTACAGATTTGCGGTTTTTCAAAGATTGGCCTTGGTTCACACTGGAGTGTTTTGACATGTCAAATCGCATGTCAAATCGACGGCAAATGCCATCAATGGCATTGTCCTAATTGATGCGACGCCGCATCCGCGGCACTGCATCAATTTCACAAAGTAGTTTCTGTACTACTTTTTGCGATTTCGGGCTGCGATTTACATTGACATCTTTGCAGAAACCTGCACAGATGTCTCTGAAATCGCAGCTGAAATCAGGACTGACATGCGGGAGTGAAAGGGGAACCCCGAACCAAAAATGTAAAAAAAAATTGCGTGGGAGTCCCCTCAAAATCCATACCAGGCCCTTCAGGTCTGGTATGGATTTTAAGGGGAACCCTGCGCCAAAATAAAAAAAATGGTGTAGGGCCACCCCAAAATCCATACCAGACCCTTATCCAAGCACACAACCTGGCAAGCCACGGGAAAAGAGGGGGGGACGAGAGAGCCATCCCCTCCCCTTCTGAACTATACCAGGCCACATGCCCTCAACATGGGAAAGGTGCTTTGGAGTAGCCCCCTAAAGCACTTTGTCCCTATGTTAATGGGGACAAGGGCCACATCCCCACAACCCTTGCCCGGTGGTTGTGGGGGTAAGCAGGCGGGGGGGCTTATCAGAATCTGGAAGCCCCCTCTAGCAAGGGGAACCCCAGATCCCGGTCTCCCCCCTATATGAATTGGTAACAGGTAGATTGTACCCCTACCATTTCACAAAAAAGTGTCAAAATAGTAAAAAAAATCCTTTATTAAAAGATAAAAAAATATAAATGTCCCACAATGCAGGTCCATCTTGCGCGGCCAGCGATCCGAAAAAAAAAACCTTGACCTCCATGGGAAGCTCCCACAGAGTGACGCTTCTTCTCGATGACAGCTGTTATATAGCTGAGCGCTACGTGATGCCATGTGATGTCAGAGGAAGGCGGAGTCACCTGTTTATGTCACCGAGTAGCCCGCCCTCAGCTATAGAACAGCTGTCATCGAGAAGAAGCGTCACTCGGCGGGAGCCTCCAAAGGAGGCTGAGGTGTTGCGGCTTTTTTTTTCTTTTTCTGGATCGTTGGACGGCGTGAGCTGGACCTACATCGTGGGACATTTATTTTTTTATCTTTTAATAAAGCACTTGTCCCTAAGTGTCTCCTGTGTTTTTTACTATTTTTGACACTTTTTTTGTGAAATAGTACGGGTACAATATACCCGTTACCAATTCACATCATAGGGGGGAGGCCGGGATCTGGGGGTCCCCTTGTTAAATGGGCTCCCAGATTTCGATAAGCCCCCCACCCGCATACCCCCACAACCACCGAGCAAGGGTTGTGGGGAAGAGGCCCTTGTCCCTATTAACATGGGGACAAGGTGCTTTGGGCGGCTACTCCAAAGCACCCTACCCATGTTGAGGGCATGTGGCCTGGTATGGTTCAGCAGGGGGGGCCCTCTCTCATCCCCCTCTTTTCTTGTGGCCTGCCAGGTTGCGTGCTCGGATGAGGGTCTGGTATGGATTTTGGGGGGCCCCATGCCATTTTTTTTTACATTTTGGCACAGGGTTCCCCTTAAAATTCATACTAGACTTGAAGGGTCTGGTATGGATTTTGGGGGGACCCCTATGCCATTTTTTAATTTGGCGCAGGGTTCCTTCTAATTTCCATACCAGACCTGAAGGGCCTGGTAATGGACTGGGGGGGAACCCATGACGTTTTTTTCAATTTTTATGTTTTATCCATATTGCAGTGACCTGAAAATTCATTACAGCTGCGATCAGTTTAGAAATGTCATTTTGCTGTGATACTGTTCTAAACACAGGAAAATTGCACCACTTTACAGGCATACTATAGACACCCCCCAGGCACGATATTTAAAGGAATATTTCATTTTTGTTTCACTTTAACCACTTCAGCCCCGGAAGGATTTACCCCCTTCCTGACCAGAGCACTTTTTACAATTTGGCACTGCGTTGCTTTAAATGCTAATTGTGCGGTCATGCAATGCTGTACCCAAATGAAATTTGCATCCTTTTCTTCCCACAAATAGAGCTTTCTTTTGATGGTATTTGATCACCTCTGCCGTTTTTATTTTTTGCGCTATAAACGGAAAAAAACGAACATTTTGAAAAAAATGATATTTTCTACTTTTTGTTATAAAAAAAATCCAATAAACTCAATTTTAGTCATACATTTAGGCCAAAATGTATTCGGCCACATGTCTTTGGTAAAAAAAATGTCAATAAGTGTATATTTATTGGTTTGCGCAAAAGTTATAGCGTCTACAAACTAGGGTACATTTTCTGGAATTTACACAGCCTTTAATTTATGACTGCCTATGTCAATTCTTGAGGTGCTAAAATGGCAGGGCAGTACAAAACCCCCACAAATGACCCCATTTTGGAAAGTAGACACCCCAAGGAAATTGCTGAGAGGCATGTTGAGCCCATTGAATATTAATTTTTTTGTCCCAAGTGATTGAATAATGACAAAAAAAATTACAAAAAGTTGTCACTAAATGATATATTGCTCACACAGGCCATGGGCATATGTGGAATTGCACCCCAAAATATATTCAGCTGCTTCTCCTGAGTACGGGGATACCACATGTGTGGGACTTTTTGGGAGCCTAGCCGCGTACGTGGGCCCCCGAAAACCAATTACTGCCTTTAGGATTTCTAAGGGTGTAAATTTTTGATTTTACTCCTCACTACCTATCACAGTTTTGAAGGCCATAAAATGCCCAGATGGCATAAAACCCCCCAAATGACCCCATTGAGGCATGTTGAGTCCATGGAATATTTTATATTTTGACACAAAATGCGGGAAAGTGACAATTTTTTTTTTTTGCACAAAGTTGTCACTATATGATATATTGCTCACACAGGCCATGGCATATGTGGAATTGCACCCCAAAATACATTTAGCTGCTTCTCCTGAGTATGGGGATACCACATGTGTGGGACATTTTATAGTAGCCTAGCCGCGTACGGGGCCCCGAAAACCAATCACCGCCTTCAGGATTTCTAAGGGTGTAAATTTTTGATTTCACTCTTCACTGCCTATCACAGTTTCGGAGGCCATGGAATGCCCAGGTGGCACAAACCCCCCCCTCAAATGACCCCATTTTGGAAAGTAGACACCCCAAGCTATTTGCTGAGAGGCATGGTGAGTATTTTGCAGCTCTCATTTGTTTTTGAAAATGAAGAAAATGTTTTTTTCTTTTTTCAATTTTCAAAACTTTGTGACAAAAAGTGAGGTCTGCAAAATACTCACTATACCTCTCAGCAAATAGCTTGGAGTGTCTACTTTCCAAAATGGGGTCATTTGGGGGGGTTTTGTGCCACCTGGGCATTCCATGGCCTCCGAACCTGTGATAGGCAGTGAAGAGTGAAATCAAAAATTTACGCCCTTAGAAAGCCTGAAGGCGGTGCTTGGTTTTCGGGGTCCCGTACGAGGCTAGGCTCCAAAAAAGTCTCACACATGTGATATCCCTATACTCAGGAGAAGCAACAAAATGTATTTTGGGGTGTAATTTCACATATTCCCATGGCATGTTTGAGCAATATATCATTTAGTGACAACTTTGTGCAAAAAAATAAATAAAAAATTTGTCTCTTTCCCGCAACTTGTGTCACAATATAAAATATTCCATGGACTCAACATGCCTGTCAGCAAACAGCTTGGGGTGTCTACTTTCCAAAATGGGGTCATTTGGGGGGGGTTTTGAACTGTCCTGGCATTTTATGCACAACATTTAGAAGCTTATGTCACACATCACCCACTCTTCTAACCACTTGAAGACAAAGCCCTTTCTGACACTTTTTGTTTACATGAAAAAATTATTTTTTTTGCAAGAAAATTACTTTGAACCCCCAAACATTATATATTTTTTTAAAGCAAATGCCCTACAGATTAAAATGGTGGGTGTTTCATTTTTTTTTTCACACAGTATTTGCGCAGCGATTTTTCAAACGCATTTTTTGGGGAAAAAACACACTTTTTTACATTTTAATGCACTAAAACACACTATATTGCCCAAATGTTTGATGAAATAAAAAAGATAATCTTAGGCCGAGTACATGGATACCAAACATGACATGCTTTAAAATTGCGCACAAACGTGCAGTGGCAACAAAATAAATATATTTTTAAAAGCCTTTAAAAGCCTTTACAGGTTACCACTTTAGATTTACAGAGGAGGTCTACTGCTAAAATTACTGTCCTCGATCTGACCTTTGCGGTGATACCTCACTTGCATGGTGCAATTGCTGTTTACATTTGATGCCAGACCAACTTCTTTATTATTTTTATGCTTTTTTATCTTATTTTTAAACTGTTCCTTTCATTTTTTTTTTATAATTTTTATTGTTATCTCAGGGAATGTAAATATCCCCTATGATAGCAATAGGTGATGACAGGTACTCTTTTTTGAAAAAATTGGGGTCTATTAGACCCTAGATTTCTCCTCTGCCCTCAAAGCATCTGACCACACCAAGATCAGTGTGATAAAATGCTTCCCCAATTTCCCAATGGCGCTGTTTACATCCGGCGAAATCTAAGTCATAAAATGCTCGTAGCTTCTGGTTTCTTAGGTCATAGAGATGTTTGGAGCCACTCTGGTCTTTGATCAGCTCTATGGTCAGCTGGCTGAATCACCGGCTGCATTCTCAGG
Source organism: Lithobates clamitans (assembly GCA_037952925.1). Classification (NCBI taxonomy): domain Eukaryota; kingdom Metazoa; phylum Chordata; class Amphibia; order Anura; family Ranidae; genus Lithobates; species Lithobates clamitans. The sequence goes on from JBBGZY010000901.1 coordinate 1,580,443, forward strand.
TTCCCTGTTGAGACAGGAGAGCCAGAGAAAATCACAGAAGACAGTAGGGGAGGGGGGGGCATTCCCTCCCACTGCTTGTAAAAGCAGTCTAGAGGCTAATTAGCTCACAGGATTGCTTTTACATGAAAGCCGACCGCTGGCTGAAAAGAATGATACCAAGATGATACCTAAACCTGCAGGCATCATTCTGGTATAACCAATCAAAGTCGTGAATGGCGTACCTGAAGACAAAAAAATGGTTAACAATAAAGCACAGTAAACGGTAAAGTATAAAAAATTGCATACCTGAAAAGCAAACATGATAAAACATAATAACAATAAAACATTGCAGAATAGAATACAGTAAAAAAGAGCAGAACAATAGAGAGAGAATAGAGAGAGAGAGAACAATAAAACGACAACTATTTTTTTTTATATTTTTGTTTGTGTTTTTTTTTTTTTTACACTTTTTTTGTAACTAACTTTTATAACTGTAACCGGTTCCAGGTTCAGGTCTCTCAAAATGTGATGGCATCTTGGGAGACCCTGTGAAAGTTTGCCTAGTCTGTGCAATGCTGTACCCTAAGCTAATACTCAACTAGTGAATGGTAGCGTTCAAAAAATTCACCAATGCAAAGACCAGGATGTCAGGACAGGAGGGACAATAATAGCTGCAGACACGACATCTTTTTTGGGGGGGGTTCGTTGGGTAGGGGTACTCGGGAGGACATAAAAATGCCTCTCATGCAGCCGACTGCATTTGGTTGGGGATGTGAATGGGAGAAGTACGGGTGCTGCAGAAGCGGTGGGTTCCCAATTAGGATTGGCGAATGCAGCAGGAAGGGCATTATGGGCACGACGGGCCTGTTTGTCTTCTTCTTGGTGGCAGCGGGACACTACTTGTGCTTGCCACCTCACCAGCTTGAACTGCACTTATGGGACTCGCCACGCCACCAAGTGTTACTGCAGTGCTGGTTTGACTATGACCGGGGTGTACTAGGCCGCTGGTGCTTGCCAGTTCACCAAAATGCTACAAAAAAAAACTGTTAGCGATCGCAGGGATCAGGCCTGACTCTGCGAACGCTGCAGTTATGCGTTTAGTGTTTTGTAAGTGACAGTGATCGATCGATACTGCACTTGGGTGGGCAGGGCTGGGCCGGGCGGAGGGGCAAAATGCAGGTGCTAGCAGGTATCTGGGCTGATCCCGCTAACGCTGCGTTTTTGGGAACCCTAAACTGCTGGGGATGCTAGTATAGATCTGATCGGACCAGATATTGATCCGTTCAGATACTATACCACTAAGGGAGGTGTACGGTGCGTGCGTGGGTGTTAGCGGTACTGGTGCTAACCTGACGCTGCTTGGGGCTAGTGTTTGCCAGTTCACCAAAACGCTACCAAAAAAACTGTTAGCGATCGCAGGGATCAGGCCTGACTCTGCGAACACTGCAGTTATGCGTTTAGTGTTTTGTAAGTGACAGTGATCGATCGATACTGCACTTGGGTGGGCTGGGCTGGGCCGGGCGGAGGGGCAAAACGCAGGTTCTAGCAGGTATCTGGGCTGATCCCGCTAACACTGCGTTTTTGGGATCCCTAAACTGCTGGGGACGCTAGTATAGATCTGATCGGATCAGATATTGATCCGTTCAGATACTATACCACTAAGGGAGGCGTATGCTGCGTGCATGGGTGTTAGCGGTACTGGCGCTAATCTGACGCTGCCTGGGGCGATGCATATCACCGCCGGGCGATCAGGGGGCTAAACCTTTATTTGGTAATAAACGGCGGGTGCCCTGACACTATAAAAAATAAACAAACTAACCAGCGTCACCCGTAACAGTTATACGGTGATCAGTGGTGAAAGGGTTAACTAGGGGGCAATCAAGGGGTTAAAACATTTATTAGGTAGTATATGGGGGTCCCTGTCGCTATAAAACACTGACGGCGAACCTAAATATTTAGCTACCTAATTAGCGTCACCAGTGACACTAATACAGCGATCAGAAAAATGATCGCTTAGCGACACTGGCGACGGGGGGTGATCAAGGGGTTATAACTTTATTGGGGGGGTTAGGGGGGTATCCTAGACCTAAAGGGGGCTAACAGTAACTGCCCTACCACAGTAACTGTCACAAACTGACACCATGCAGTAATCAGAAAAAAAAAAAAATTGCTTGGTGTCAGTGTGACGGGGGGGGGGGGGGGGAGGGAGGGGCGATTGGGGGGTGATCGGGGGGTGATCGGGGGTGTAATGTGTGCCTGGCATGTTCTACTGAGTGTGTTTGTGTTTTACACTCACAGTGATGTCTTCTCTCCTCGGCGCCGGAACGGAAAATACAGAGCCGAGGAGAGATGACATTATTTCCTTTGCTGCTGTTTAGCATACAGCAGCAAAGGAAGATTCTCATTGGCTGGGAGCGATCGCGAGGGGGGGGCCATGAACGGATGGTCTCCCCCTCACCTCTCATCACTCCCAGTCACAAGCCGACCGCCTTGGGCACCGGGGGGGGGTCCGATGGGACCCCTCGCCCGCGGGAGGCAGATCACGTAGTGGTACGTGATTCTGCCTGCCCGTGCCATTCTGCCGACGTATATCGGCGTGAGGCGGTCGGCAAGTGGTTAAGCATTATTAAAATCACTACTCCCGAAAAAACTGCAGTTTTTAAAACTTTTTTTGCATTGATTCGTGTCCCCTGGGGTAGGACCCGGGTCCCTAAACATTTTTTATGACAATAACTTGCACATAAGCCTTTAAAATGAGCACTTGGTATTTCATGTTAGTGTCCCATAGACTTTAACGGTGTTCCACGGATTTCGAATTTGCGACGAAAAACAGCATATTGTTTGGTGTTCGCTGAACGTCTGAACAACCAAAGTTCAGCCTAAACTTATGCTGGGGCCGAACCATTCGCCCATCCCTACTGATGATGACTTGGTTCGGGATTGAGCCCATCCATCTGCCCCCATAGCAAGCATTTGCTATGGGGGCAGACACAGAAGGGGAGCAAATATCACCAGTGGGAGACCCTAGAATAGGAGGATTTGGGCTGCTCTGTGCAATACGATTGCCGAGAGCAGGTGAGTATACCATGATTAATATTTTAATTTAAAGAAAATTGCCTTTAAAACCACATTAATCTTCACCAGTCTTTCATCAAACTATTTCTGTTACTTATTTCTCTGCTATTACAATACCGATGGTAGTGGATGCAAATCTAAGACAAAATGTATTTTAGTAAGTATGAAAACTTTCAATTTGTGTAGTGAGATTTGGATTTGGTAGAGAAGATTTTACTGGATGAGAAAAAGAAAACATAATTTTAAAGTGTAACTAAAGGAAAAACTTTTTTCATTTTCATTTTGGATAGAGTAAGGGAGAATTACTGTATAAACCAGATCCCATTTTTGCCATTTGTATCCCATTGCTGATGTTTCCACATAGCTAAAACAAGAAGTGAGGGGAAATACCTCCAAAGTGAGGCAATCCCAAGGTGTCACCAGGTCCACCAGAACTAGTGTCCCCATTGGAAGATATACGGCACAGTGGTGTAGTGGGTCGCACTCTTGCCTAGCAGTAACAAGGGTCGCTGGTTCAAATCCCAACCACGACACTACCTGCCTGGAGTTTGCATGTTCTCCCTGTGCCTGTGTGGGTTTCCTCCGGGAACTCTGGTTTCCTCCCACACTCCAAAAACATGCTGGTAGGTAAATTGGCTTCTGTCCAAAAGTATAGTAGTATATTAATGTGAGTTGGGGACCTTGGATTGTGATCTCCTTGATGGTAGGGATCGATGTGAGTGTGCGATGTATGTGTGGAGCGCTGTGTAAATTGATGGCGCTATATGAGTACCTTAAATAAATAATTAATATAATAGATGAGCATCTTAATGAGACACAATGTACAGGGAGGGACAATTGTAGATATGCACCCACACTCAGTCAGGTTGAACTGGATGGACCGGTGTCTTTATTCAACCTTACTAACTATGTAACCCCAAAATGTGGGATTTATGTTTACTTTCAATGATAATGGTAAACAGGACAAACAGAGAGTGAATATCCCTAACAGGGGCTCAGACAGCAGTAAAGACTGACAGGTGTTCTAGTCCCTTTCCACTCTATCCAAAACAAAAACATTTTTTTTGCCTTGAGTCATATTTTAACAATTTACTGACCTACTGGTCTGCAATTCCAGTTCTGAAATAGTAGTATTATGATGTTAATTTGCATTTACATGCCCTGGTAGGAGAAATTCATTTCTTAATGTCTACCAAAGTTAAAGGATAACTTCACCTTTGTTCACTTTTTTTCTTTTGAAATTCCAGCTCCCCTATGAACTAATAGCATTCATGTACTTTTTTTTGCAAAAATATCAACGCTTTTCATTAATTCTACATACACCTACTTTACTTGTCCTCATCCATGTTTCCAGATGTATCCATTTGTAATGTCTTACTTCCTGGTCAGACTTTAGGTTATGACACAGGAAGGAGTTGACCAGCTGACCTCATTAGCACATACCTTGCATCATCCACCCACCCACTCCTAGCTGCACGTTTTTTAAATGAAATGCAATCAATCAGTGATCACCCGTCTCACTAAATACACAATATACAATCATAAATTGGGAAAAGGGGAATGGGGAATGTTGGGACTTTAAATGAGGCCATGACCTGGTGAGGTCATGTGCCTCCATCCCTGTCATTATGAGAAATTGAGAGCACAAAGGGGTGGGACTTTTAGTGAAGCACGGGGTTTAATAGAATACAATGGTGGATATTAAGAAGATTAATGAATAATATATTCACACACCTATCTGGTCAATTACTACATTTGCTGTCACATATTCACTTTAGGAGCACTCTGTGTGGCTGGGTCTGCCTGGATTGCTCCCCGTGAGGTGTGTCACCGCTGGATGTGCCTCCTCAGCTCCTTGACACCATGCCTATGACTGCATACTTACTTGTAAGTGATTTATAGGTGGGTTTCCCCAAACGTCCTCCCCATCTATTGATACAAGTTATTTAATTAGATATCATTCCCTACTTTCAGATAAACCACGTGCTTGCTCCTGATGAGCATTACCAAGCCGTGAAATGCGTTGAGCTACCAGATGCTGTGTATCCCAGCACTTCAGTTTCAAATACTATATGCCATTTACTTACACTATTATACCTTGTGATAGGATAAGGAAGGTCATAGGCCATGCAGTCATCAACTTGTATTATATGTGTACCCCATTATGACCATTGGTGGACTCTGCAATTGTATTATGGTATTCATTTATAACCATGTTATTATCAGTTACCACTGTTGTAGAAATAAACACTGTAAATAGTATGCGTTTCTATATATATGGAATAAATGTATGTAATCTTGTTTTTACAGACCATTAAACTTCTTAATATACACCATTGTATCCTATTTAATCCTGTGCTTCACTAAAAGTCCCACCCCTTTGTGCTCTCAATTCCTCATATTGACAGGGATGAAGGCGCATGACCTCACCAGGTCATGGCCTCATTTAAAGTCCCAACATTCCTCATTCCCCTTTTCCCAATTAATGATTGTATATTGTGTATTTAGTGAAAAGGGTGATCACTGATTGATTGCAATTCATTTAAAAAACATGCAGCTGGGAGTGGGTGGGTGGATGATGCAGGGTGTGTGCTAATGAGGTCAGCTGGTCAACTCCTTCCTGTGTCATAACTTATAGTCTGACCAGTAAGACATTACAAATGGATACATCTGGAATCATGGATGAGGACAAGGAAATTAAGTGTATGTAGAATTAATGAAAAGCGTTGATATTTTTGCAAAAAAAAGTACATGAATGCTATTGGTACATAGGGGAGCTGAAATTTCTAAAAAAACGTGAACAAAGGTGAAGTTATCTTTAAGTATTAAATATGTCTATTGAATACTTACCTGGTCATCCTATTTATTGCTATGTGGACTGGCACTGCCAAGCTACAAATGGAAGTTTTTTGCATGTTTTGAAAATGAAGACAAAAGATTTTGAGTGGTAAAGACAGAGATTGCACTAGTGGATTTGCGTAACAGTCCATTAGTAGCCATTACATAAATAGAATAAATCTTCTCACCAAAATGTCACATTTTATTTACCATTATGAAAATTTGCAAGGTCCACATCTATTTGTGCAACCAGAAATGCCTAACAAATGTTGGTGCTGAAGGCTATACGCTTAGACATCTACAAAGGGGAGGATGTAGTCTTTACAGAACTTCTGTGTAAGGCTATTGGATTTGCATACAGAGAGTACAAAATATTTTCGCTATATTACATATTTAAACCAAGAACAGTTTTGTGTTTTCCAACTACCTGGGTATACAATTATTTTGCATATGGAGTACAAACTTAATCTCTTACATTGATATCATCTTCATAGAGACCATCTAGAGCTCCATCACTACTGAAAACATATCTAGATGGTCTTTATTAGCGGTTTATACATTAATGTCAAAAGTGGTGTTGGCATGTGTTGATATGTGAAAATTACACATTTAATGTCAGAAAGGACTCCATTGTTCATAGCTTTCATAGCTCCCAGTGCGATCAGTTCTATCCCTACAATTACTAATAGCACTTGTAGCTGCTCTTTTTCCTAGCTTCCTTTCTTGTATGCTCCTGACACAATTTCCAAACAGTATTTCCACTCCAATAAGTGTATATTGATTGGTTTGTGCAAACGTTACTGCGTCTACAAAATAGGGGATAGATTTATGGCATTTTTATTATTTATTTCTTTTTTACTAGTAATGGCGGCGATCAGTGATTTTTAGCAGGACTGTGACATTGCAGTGGACAGATCGGACATTTTTGACACTTTTTTGGGTACCAGTGACATTATTACTGTATTCAGTGCTAAAAATATGCACTAATGACACTGGCAGGGAAATAGTTAACATCAGGGGTGATCAAGGGGTTAACTGTGTTCCCTCAATGTGTGTTCTAACTGTATGGGGGAAGGGCTCACTGGGACAACACACAGATCCGTCTTCCTGCATAGCAGAAAGACAGGATCTGTGTGGGCTCCTCTGTCAGAACAGAGATTTGCCTTTTTTACACAGGCAGATCCCCATTCTGTCACTGCAGGGAATAATTGCGGGTGGTCAGACCCGCTGATTGGCTCCACCGCTGGCCAATGGAAGTGCGCGTGCACCTACAGATCACTGTGTACGAGCCCAATGTACACCTATGGCAATTTGCGCAGAGCCAACCTGACGCAGTATACAGTATCTCACACAAGTGGGTACACCCCTCACATTTTTGTAAATATGCTACAATGTAAGGTATTGAATGTACAGCTTGTATAACAGTGTAAATGCGCTGTCCCCTTAAAATAACTCAACACACAGCCATTAATGTCTAAACCGCTGGCAACAAAAGTGAGTACACCCCTAAGTGAAAATGTCCAAATTGGGCCCAATTAACCATTTTTCCTCCCTGCTGTCAATGGACTTGTTAATATTACAAGGTCTCAGGTGTGAATGGGTAGCAGGTGTGGTAAATTTGGTGTTATCGCTCTCACTCTCTCATACTGGTCACTGGAAGTTCAACATGGCACCCCATGGCAAAGAACTCTCTGAGGATCTGAAAAAAAGAATTGTTGCTCTACATAAAGATGGCCTAGGCTATAAGCTATAAGAAGATTGCCAAGGCTCTGAAACTGAGCTGCAGCACAGTGGCCAAGACCATACAGCAGTTTAACAGGACAGGTTCCACTCAGAACAGGCCTCGCCATGATTAACCAAAGAAGTTGAGTGCACGTGCTCAGCATCATATGCAGAGGTTGTCTTTGGGAAATAGACGTATGAGTGCTGCCAGCATTGCGCAGAGGTTGAATGGGTGGGGGATCAGCCTGTCAGTGATCAGACCATACGCCGCACACTGCATAAAATTGGTCTGCATGGCTGTCATCCCAGAAGGAAGCCTCTTCTAAAGATAATGCATAAGAAAGCCCACAAGCAGTTTGCTGAAGACAAGCAGACTAAGGACATGGATTACTGGAACCAAGTCCTGTGGTCTGATGAGACAAAGATAAACTTATTTAGTTCAGATGGTGTCAAGCGTGTGTGGCTGCAACCAGGTGAGGAGTACAAAGACAAGTGAGTCTTGTCTATAGTCAAGCATGATGGTGGGAGTGTCATGGTCTGAGGCTGCATGAGTGCTGCCGGCATGGCACTGGGGGTTTACAGTTCATTGAGGGAACCATGAATGCCAATATGTACTGTGACATACTGAAGCAGAGCATGATCCCCTCCCTTCAGAGACTGGACCACAGGGCAGTATTCCAACATGATAACAACCCCAAACACGCCTCCAAGACGTCCACTGCCTTGCTAAAGAAGCTGAGGGTAAAAGTGATGGACTGGCCAAGCATGTCTCCAGACCTAAACCCTATTGAGCATCTGTGGGTCATCCTCAAACAGGAGGTGGAGGAGCGCAAGGTCTCTAACATCCACCAGCTCTATGATGTCATCATGGAGGAGTTGAAGAGGACTCCAGTGGCAACCTGTGAAGCTCTGGTGAACTCCATGCCCAAGAGGGTTAAGGCAGTGCTGGAAAATAATGGTGGCCACACAAAATATTGACACTTTGGGCCCAATTTGGAAATTTCTACTTAGGGGTGTACTCACTTTGTTGCCAGTGGTTTAGACATTAATGGCTGTGTGTTGAGTTATTTTGAGAGGACAGCAAATTTACACTCTTATACAAGCTGTACACTCACTACTTTACATTGTAGCAAAGTGTCATTTCTTCAGTGTTGTCACATGAAAAGATATAATAAAATATTTACAAAAATGTGAGGGGTGAGATACTGTAACTGCAGCAGCTTGCTGGCAAGTGTTTAAATAATTTCACACAAAATGTAATTTCTGTAAAACAAAATACTAACTCTAAAAAACAAAACAGTAAACAATCTACCAAATGAACTTGTTTTTAAGCAGTGATATTAAAAAGCTGGATTATGCAGTTTTGGATCTTAACTTTAGTGGGCATGAAACATTAGTAAGGTTAATAAACTGACATGGGGAAAAAGTGGAGACTCTGCTGATGTTATCTTCTACTGAATCACTACATTATTGTTTTCAGCTATGAAATCACTCCTGAAGGCAGAAAAACATATAATCAATAGCAGAGTACATAACAGGTTATAGTCAACTGAACAGCATGAGCATCTTTAAAAGGTAGTTCCAGTGTTTGCCTCATTAGCAGCAAATAAATCTTTCACAGCCTCCAAATACATTTCAGTTCTCAACATTATGTTACCAGTGCAAAGTGTTCTTTCAATTTCCCAAATGAAAACATAATAACCAGAGTATGGTGAAAATCATGTTTCCAACAGCAGGTGTGAGTAAACTGTAAAGATTTCTGCGTGAGGAGAACAAGCTATAATTCCTGAGCAGAATTTACAATCACATACCCAAAAAGGATCAGCAGGAGAGCAGAGGCTGCCAAGTTTTCTCGGAAAGTGAAGGCAGCAAGTTGGAAGGAAGCTATGACACAGACACAAAGGCTGGCAGCAACTAGATAAAATGCCTAAAAAAACAAAAACAACATAATTAGGAAGCTACATATTTTAATGCTTTAAATGTTTGTTTGTTTACATACACTGCAAATAGAAAAGACTCTACAATGAATATGTTTCATAAAATAACTGCAATTTTTTTGTAAAAATGTATATAGGTAAACAATTACAGTCAAGTCACATGTTTATAGCAGACACTTTTATAGCTGCGGTGTCTTCAACAATGCAATTGCATTTATGTTTATTTCCAAAGACTTTTCCTTTAGTTAATTGTTTATTGTTATTATTATGCTGCCACCTTGCTGTCACTGTTTACTGCATTCATTTTCTGTGTATCCTTCCTTTTCTTTAATGCAATTTCCTTCCTCATTTGTGAGTTAGACCCCATACACACTATTCGATCTTCTGCAGATTTTTGTCTTCAAATTTACCAAAACCATATAATATTACGTCAAAACTTAAGAGTTTCAATTTGTATGCAATCAAGCAGGCCCTTGCACTACAGTAAAACTTTGGATTGTGAGCATAATTCTTTCCAGAAACATGCTTGTTATCCAAAGCACTTGTATATCAAAGCAAATTTCCCCATAAGAAATAATGGAGGGGGGGGCGTGTCCGGACACTGAGCAAGGAAGACGTGCTTGTATTGAGCTCTGCTCAGCCAGCAAGCAATCTACTGCCATCCTACCTTTCTCTTACCCCGGAGAACTTCCAAAAGCACGGCATACTACTCAGTACAATCTCTGCTGCAAGCACAGCTAAAAATTATCCTCCATTTTGGACTCTACCTGACTGTGTGCATCCCGGTCCGGCTCTCTGATTCCTGGGCTCGAGGCCCGACGCCATGTTGAGGCCTTTCGGTCCGCACACTTCTAAACAGCAATCATCTTACCTCCACCTTCCATCAGGACACCTCCGGAGGTTGCTGGATAGACCTGAAGTGGAGCGGTACTACCTGGGGATCCCCGACCGTGAGCCCTGAACTACCGCGGCCTGATGTCCATCTACAGCCTGCGGCCTACTGATCAGGCCACACCAGCTTCCTGGAGGACGCAGTGAGTAGTGGAAACATCCACACCTCCCATCCCAAAGCCAAGCATCCCTGACATCAACCGCCAACTGTATCATTAGTTGTGTGCCTCCCCAGGAGCCCTTTAGCCCAGACGAAGCCCAGACGGAGCGGCAATCACATGGCCAGCCGGCCGGCCCATAGGAAAGACCGCGGCTTCGGCCTACACACGGAGGCCGGCGGCCATCTTGGGACTCCAAGATACACCTAGCTGCTTCTATTCATCCAAACTGTACTTATTCATCATAACCCAGAGACACAGTGAGTAGTGGAATCACCCACACCTACCATCCCACAGCCAAACATCCCGGACATTAAGCGCCAACTGTCCCCACAGGAAAGATCATGGCTTTGGCCTACACACAGAGGCCAGAGGCCATTTTGGGACTCCAAAATACACCCAGCTGCTTCTGTCCTTCTAAGCTGTACCCACTCATCATAACCCATCTCTTTATACTTCCTTATCAATACTCACCACTGGGAACACTATGCCCTGTAACAGTTACCTAACAAATCACCCTTACAACTGTTCCATGTTAAACGCACACGCAGCTTGCAAAAATGGAAGACGTCTGAATTCTAAGCCTTAACCTCCGCCTACAGATCCGAACCTCCCGCTCCGCAACGCTATTATTTTGAAGACCCGGGAGACGCACTAACCTTTCAGGGAACCCCATAGTTACTTCTCAATCAGTGCATGGGTAAAATCGGGGACCAACGCACCGTATACTCAAAACAAGCCTCACAGGCCGCACTTCGGCGAATCCACTCAATGGAGAAATACCTACGGAGGCCTCACTCCCCGGCCTCAAGTACCCCGGAGACAGCTATGAACCAAACGGACAATTTCCCATTAGTTGATCTCTCTCTGTTTATGGAAGACTCTTCACAACGTTCACAGCCACCTGTCTCCCCCGCAACATTACTACCCGTAACAGTGGACGTTTTAGATACTAAGTTACAGGCTCTGCTTCACAGCATCACCCATAACATCACCAAAGAAGTAAATAAGTTAGCCCATGAGCTTAGGGGTGAAATAGATCAACTTGGTGAACGTACGGATCATCTGGAAACCAAATTCGATGACATGGATCAATATGTCCATGTCCTAGAAGAGGAAAACGCAGGCCTGAAAAATGCAGTCTCGCTATTACAAACACAGCAAGAAGACATCGCAGTCAGAACTTACGCATCCGTGGAGTCCCGGAATCCATTCCAGATAAAGAAATTCGATCATATCTCCTTGCTCTATTTGTCATGTTGGTACCTCATATCCCTGACATAGAATGGCGCCTGGATAGAGCACACAGATCACTGGCTCCTAAACCTCCTCAGGGTGCTAATCCCAGGGACATAATTGCTCGTTTCCACTTTTATGAGAGCAAGGAGGCCTTGACCATTGCTACCCGAAACAGATCGAGGGTCGAATTCAAAGGTGCAAAACTACAAATTTTCAATGATCTATCGCCCATCACTTTGGCTAAACGCCGCGCTCTACGCCCAGTTACCTCCCATTTGCAACAATACCAAGTCCCTTACCGTTGGGGTTTCCCGTTCCGATTGTCAGTCATGAAAGACAGTTCACAACACTCCATGCGAGACCTACTGTACAAGAATGCGAAACTTTTATCAAAAACCTAGGTCTCCCTCCTATACCAGATGAAGACCTGCAGATACAAATCCCGCCTTCCCGACAGATGTCCACGCCTGGGAAAATATGGACCCCGGTACGCCAGAAGTCAAAGAAGACACCAGCTACACCTCAAAGAGCGGCTCCTTTTAAAGGACCTACTTGAAAACGTCCTGTGACATACCCCTGTGATTCCTCTTTACACATAGGTCCTATCCTTTTTTCTGTTTTTTTTTTTTTTTGACCTATGTGTCCTGAGACTCTGTGCTCAGAATCGAACTTCCATACCCGAAGTGCCTTACATGTTTATTTGCTCATTTGTTTGTTATAACCCAGCACATAACCTCTATGTTGGGGGTTCCATGTTTTTCTTTTTCTTTTTAATGTTCGGATTGGGCGGAGGCCCACAAGTCTAATTTTGTAGGCTGACACACCCCCTGTTAACATGGTCTTGACTTGAGAGCGTGATTTCCTGAGGCTCTTACATGCCTCAGGCCTAATACCTAACTGGTATATGTTTTTTCTTCTTTTTTTTTCACTAGAGACCCTTTTTGGTCCTAACCTGGATCTCCTCTTCTTTTACCATTATTTTTATTACTTTTTTTGTTTTTCTTTTCTACTTCCCAACCCCTTGTTTCGATTGATTTTTTCATACATGTGGGGTTTTTTTCAAACCCATGTTCAAAATACAGTTATGTTTTAAAAATTATACAATACTGTCATATGATTTCCTATGATACATCTATTATTATGTTCTATACATCATGGTACACGTTCCTTCCCTATCCTTTAAATTTATTATATGCTTTACTCATATACCTGAGCTATGGCTGTAAGTATACTGTCATGTAATGTCAAAGGTCTAGGTTCCATCCGCAAACGTTGGTTGGCGTTGAAGGAGTTTAAGGCATCCAGAGCAGAAGTGATCATGGTTCAGGAGACACATTTTAAAGCGGAGGGATCTTTTAAATTTGCCTCCAAACATTTTCCTACCGCTTATATAGCATCAGACCCTTCTGGAAGGGCTGGAGTAGCCATATTATTGAAACGTAACTCTAATATCCGTGTCAAATCGACATACTTAGACCCTCAAGGCCGCTTTGTTCTCCTGAGCTGTGACCATAAAAATGTTTCATTTACCCTTGCCAATGTGTATGCACCTAACACAGGACAGATTGGTTTTCTTGAAATGTTTTTTGAAAAATTGCAATCCTTTTCTCAGCCATTCATGGTCATTGGGGGGGATTTCAATTTATGCATGTCTCCGACTAAAGATAGACTTGCCCTTTTTACACACACCCCACCTCCCCAGGTTCAAAAGCTGGCTACATCCTTTAGAAAACTTATCAGAGCTCACAACCTCTTTGATACTTGGAGGATAAAACATCCTACAGCCAAACAATTTACATTCTATTCACCCCCACACAAGCTATATACAAGACTAGATCACTTCTTTGTCTCAGCACCCTTACTGTGATATGTAGTCCATTCGGAAATAAATACAATCACATGGTCGGACCATGCCCCCATAACCCTTGATCTCCTCCTAACCAAACCTACATCTAGGTCGTGCCACTGGCGTCTTAACGAGACCCTTCTTAAAATACCTGATATTAATATTCATCTCCAGAAAAAACTGACAGAATTTTTTGAACTTAACGAAGGTTCGGTTTCTGAGGCGTCCACCCTATGGGAGGCTCATAAGGCCTTTTTCAGGGGAGAGTGCATCTCCTCAAGCTCTCGTCTTAAAAAGGACCGAGCTCTCCAAAGATCATCGCTCTTACATGACCTATCCAAAGCAGAGGAATCCCTTGTCAGATCCCCTACGGTGGAACGCCTTAGATCAGTGGTATCGTTACGTAACCGCATTAAATCTCTTGATCTGAATACACTTGCTAAATCCTTGCTATGGTCCAAACAAAAGTTTTACGAATTCGCTAATAGACCCCATAGAATGCTAGTCAATAAATTAAAGCCTAGACCCGCAGTCTCAATCCCTGATTTACTATTACAACCCAATGGTGAACCTACATATTGCCCCCAACACATGTCCAAAGTCTTTGGTGATTATTACCAAAAACTCTATAACTGCTTAGCAACAGACCAAAATTTCGCATTCACTCAAGAAAAGTTTGATGACTTTATCAAAACTCTAAATCTTCCTATACTCTCTCCTGAGAAATGCTCAGGGCTCAATGCTCCCATCTCTGCTGAAGAAATTACAGCGTTTATTAAACAGCTTCCGACCCACAAGTCCCCAGGGCCCAACGGACTTCCTTATTCATACTTTAAAAGCTTCCTACCAGTTTTAATACCCCATATGATAAGTTTATTTACCTCTCTGATGTCAGGGAAAGTTCCGCACTCCCAATTCCTTCATGCCTTTATTACGGTTATTCCGAAACCGGATAAGGACTTATCACTACCAGACAACTATCGCCCCATTGCCCTCCTGAACTCTGATTATAAGATTTTCACAAAAATTTTAGCTAACAGACTGTCCCTACTTCTTCCCTCACTCATACATAGGGACCAGATCGGTTTTGTTCCCACTAGACACGCAGGAGACAACACTAGAAGAACTATCGATCTTATTGATCTACTGACTAAAACTAAGAAACCTGCGATAGTCCTCAGTTTAGATGCTCAGAAGGCGTTTGATCGCCTAAACTGGTCTTTTATGTTCGCCATTTTGACTAGATATGGAATTTCAGGTCCCTTTATACATGCTATAAGAGCGCTTTACTCCACGCCCACTTCCCAGGTACAGTTGTCTTCCCATGTCTCCCTGCTATTCTCCCTAAGTAATGGTACTCGTCAGGGATGTCCTCTATCTCCCTTACTTTTCATTTTAAGCCTGGAACCTCTGGCTGAAGCTATTCGTTCCCACCCTGACATAGGGGGAGTGGCGCTGAGACATCAGGAATACAAACTGTCCCTATTCGCTGACGATATTCTATTAACATTGACCCATCCTCATATATCACTCCCCTCTCTACATGCAATTCTACATCAATTTGGCAGCATTTCAGATTTTAAAATAAACCCGACCAAAACTGAAGCCCTCCCTATTAACCTTTCCACAGATATGCTCTCAACTTTACAGGAAAATTTCAAATATCGATGGTGCACCCATTCCTTGAAATATCTTGGGGTTTATCTGACCTCCTCTTACTCCACTCTTTTTCAGGCCAATTTTCCTCCTATGTTTATAGAAATCAACAAATTATTAAAGTCATGGACGAATCTCCCCTTATCCCTTCTTGGAAGGATAAACGTCCTCAAAATGTCGGTGCTCCCTAAACTCCTTTATCTCTTTGAGACCCTTCCAGTCAAGGTTCCAATGTCCCAATTAAAGTTAATCCAACAAAATTTCCTAAATTTTATTTGGAACCATAAATCTCATAGGATAGCTAGCTCGGTACTTTTTTGCATCCCGAGCCGGTGGAGGTTTGGGGGCACCCGACATAATCAAATATTATTATGCCTCCCATCTAAGAACAATAACCTCCTGGACATCCAGATACGCCCCTAACAGATGGTCTGAGATAGAAATGGGCATCACGGTACCCGCACATCCATGCTATATGTTATGGCCATCTTCGGATAAATTCATCTCTCAGTTACGTAAAATTAGCTTAAACCCGATGCTATTTACCCTCTCAATATGGAAAAGCTGCTCCGGTAAATATAAGCTTTCATCCCCACGCTCTCCTTTAACAAATATTACCTTTAATCCGGAAATTCCAGATAGTCTCTCTTATGATGCCATGTTGCCATGGACGAAAGCCGGTATTTTCCAACTACGTCACCTGGTTAACCCAGTGACCCGTAAACTCCTCACTTTTACTGACCTACAATCTAAATATAAAATCCCAAAAAACCTCTTTTACTCCTTTCTACAAATCCAACATTTTCTCTCCACCAAAATACCACAACTGACCCTAACTATCCCTACTGAATTTGAAGTGGTGTGCTCCAGAGGCCCTCATGATTCTCATCTAATATCCACCATTTACAAAATTCTGCATGCTGCCTCTCCTATCACAGAACAGACTCACACATATATGCACAAATGGTCCCATATTTTAAACAGACCTATTCAAATAAGTGAATGGAAGAATATCTGGGAAAGTGCATCTAAGACATCCAGATGTGTGACTCAGAAAGAAACAACCTATAAAATACTGATGTTCTGGTATAGAACCCCGGAGTTTCTTTTAAGACAGAAACTGACTACATCCGGTCAATGCTGGAGATGTGGCTCATCTCTGGGCACCCATTTCCATATATTTTGGGAATGTCCCTTGATAATGCCATACTGGTCACAGATCCATGCCCTGTTGGGAAAAATTCTAAAATTCCCTATACCCTATCAACCTATACATCTCTTGCTAGGCTTGCCCCTCCCTAAGATGCCAAAAACACTTAGGAAACGGATGGCTTTCATCTTACTAGTGGCCAAATGGGTTATACCCCAATGTTGGTTAGCTAACACCCCCCCCTACTTTTGCACAATTTTTGTCAGTAATTACAGATATTCACAGGATGGAACGTATCACAGCCATAATTGATGACTCCCTTCCCAGATTTGAGGCTATATGGGGACACTGGGATTCCTCTGAATACAACATAGAGAACCCCCAGGTAGTCCAGAGTTAATGAGATATAAAGACAGTTTCCTATATTGATTGACTGCAACAGGGCCACAGACCATGCCATTGCTTTATTTCACTAACTGACCCTCTTATTTCTACCATGATGTGTATGTATTATCTGAAAATCATTTGACACCTAATGTTATTTCTTCTTGATATATAATAAGCTACCAAAAAATGTTTTACCTCATTGAAAATATGCTGCTATCATTGTCTTTTCTAAAAGAATGAATACTCTGTTTATGTATACTTGAATATACTTAATAAATAAACAATTTAAAAAAAAAAAAGAAATAATGGAAACTCAAATAATTAGTTCCACAACCATGTATTCATTTATTATACAAGTCCTTCAGTTTATAGTCCATATAAAAAGATTATAGCAATGTGATAGGTTGTGTAACCATAAAATGTCCATCCACAAATGGCAGCCTCCACAAGGGGATTAGAAGCAAAATCCAGCAGGAGCTACAGAGTATAAAAGAGAAGAGAGGTGCCTCTAAGCGTAGCAATATGTTGCTAAAAGTTGTACCTTCATTAAATGTAATCATATTGCTACACTAATGCCGCGTACACACAATCAGATTTCTCGTCGGAAAAAGATATGACGGCTTTTCCCACGGGATTCAAGTTTGCCTTGCATACAACACTACAGCCCTACAATGAGCAGAGAAAATGAAGTTCAATGCTTCTGAGCATGCGTCAAATTATTTCCGAGCATGCGTAGGAATTTTGCACATCGGAATTGCCACAGACGATCACATTTTTGGATAGGAACTTTTGCCGACCAAAAAATTGAGAGCATGCTGTCAATCTTTTGCTGGCTGTAATTCGGCCAGCAAAAA
The DNA here is from genome assembly GCA_037952925.1 of Lithobates clamitans. NCBI lineage: Eukaryota > Metazoa > Chordata > Amphibia > Anura > Ranidae > Lithobates > Lithobates clamitans. The sequence continues at coordinate 1,598,175 of JBBGZY010000901.1, forward strand.
TCTGATGGAGCATACACACGGTCACATTTTTCGATGAAAAACTCTCATCGGTCTTTTGCGGGCCAAAATTCAGACCGTGTGTACGTGGCATTAGAGGCACCTCTCTTCTCTTTTATGCTCTCTTGTGACATGATGCTTCTTTTATATCAAGACATCGCTTGTATATCAAGTCAAAATTTATTTAAAAATTTGGCTTGTCTTGCAAAACGCTCTCAAACCAAGTTACTCTCAAACCAAGGTTTTACTGCACATGGTTTTGGTAAATCTAAAGATAAAAATCTGCAGAAAATCTAATAGTGTGTATGGGGTCTTACTGTACTGTTCTTGCAAGATGCATACATTGGGGGGGGGGGGGGGGTAGGAGAAAAATAGATGTCTTCATAATTGGCCTTCAAACACTGCAAATGCCAACATTTACTGCACCATATTGTTTGCCTCAGCTTTTCTGCATGCAATAAAGATATTCCTGGATGCCAACTGTGTGGTGAATTCTGGTATCTGATGAAGATTTTCTGCAGTAAATGTCTTAGCTACATTCAGACCAGGCATACAGGTTTTAGGAAGGGATAATTTTCTATTACAACACTTGGAGTCAGAATAGTAACTTATTCTTTAATCGTTTACTATGTGGTAGCCTAACACCATATTTAAGTGTTAGCCAGCTTGGTTATGTTTTACAAAACTGAAACAAGATACAAGCCAGAACAAGCTATTTATAAATGTGAAAGCATATAGTTTTAAGCTACAAACACGCACACACACACACGTTAGCTCTTGTAGACACAAGTTTTGTGTAGGGAAAGTTTTTCTGTACTTCCCTATTAAAATGTGAAGTCAAACCATAACTGGTAATTCAATCTTGTATGTTAACTAGCTCAAACACTGACCTGATCAATTGCAGACTCATGTCTAGATCTGCAAGCAATTGCTCCTGCATTCTTCCCCCTCCCAGGGAAACCTTTTTTTCTTCTCCCTTGCCACGTTCAGATGATCAGATTTTCATACAACCAAACCGTGCATTATTTTCCGACAAATGTTGGCTGAAACTTGTCTTGCATACACACAGTCGCACAAATGTTGTCGGAAATTCCGATCGGCAAGAAAGCGCTGATGTACAACACGTACGATGGCACTATAAAAAGGAAGTTCAATAGCCAGTGCGCCACCCTTTGGGCTCCTTCTGCTAATCTCGTGTTAGTAGAAGTTTGATGAGAGACGATTCGCGCTTTTCAGCCTTGTGCTTTTCAGTTTGTTACTGCTCTTCAGTTTGTGCTTGTGGGTTCGTATCTGTTTTTCGCGTGTAGTCAGTTCGTATTTGTTATTCAGTGCGTTCTTGTCTGCTCGTTTCTGATTTTCAGCTCACTCTTCTCAGCCCTTTCTGATTTTCAGTTAGTTCATTCTGACCAGCCGACCATTTTGAAGCCAAGGTTGCGGTTACGTACTCATCGCAGAGTTCGTACTATGCAGGGGCTTGGTGTTGGGGTTCTGACTTTGACCCAGGCCCAGTCCATGAACAGGGTGAGGAGGATTTCATGGACGAAAAATTGGTTGCTCCAGCGTGACCAATTCTCTTACATGCCTTTGTTGCGGGAGATCCAGGAGAATAATCCTGATGATTTCAGGAACTATCTCTGGATGACGGACCCGTTTTTCACCGTCTGTTGACTTTGCTGTCCCCCTATATTACGAAGCAGGAAACCTGCATGCGGCAAGCCATCACTCCGGAACAAAGGCTAGTCGCCACCTTGCTGTACTTGGCAATGGGAGAAGTCTGAAGGACATCAAGTTCTCAACAGGCATCTTGCCCCAGGCTCTGGGAATCATTATTCCAGAGACCTCTTCTGCCATCATACAGGTCCTGCAGAAGGACTATATTAAGGTAAGTTTTATCCTTTAACATCACATTCTATGTGTGTAATGTTTGCTAATGTATTGTAATTATTTCATCATTCCATAAATACCATGATTGTAATATGCTGTGAATGTCCCCTTTGTTCTCATGCATGCTGGAAGCTTTTAATGCTCCTTTTTTGTCCTTATGCATATTTGCCTTCAGTAACCTCCCCAGGAGGGATGAGCTGAACACCCCCCGGTTCGGTTCGCACCAGAACCTGCAAACGAAAAATATCATACCTGGGGGGTATCTATAGTATGCCTGTAAAGTGGTGTGTGTTTCCCATGCTTAGAACAGTCCCTGAACAAAATGACATTTTTAAAGTAATAAAAGTCATTTAAAACCGCTTACGGCTTTAATGTAATGTCCGGTCATGGTTATATGGATGAAAATGAGTGAGACAAATGGCATGGGTACCCCCCTCAGTCCCCATTACCAGGCTCTTTGGGTATGGATATTAAGGGGAACCCCACACCCAAATTAAAAAAAGGAAAGGCGTGGGGCCCCAGGCCCTCTGAACAGCAGTATACAGGTGGTGCAAACAAGACAGGGACTGTAGGTTTGTTGTTAAGTAGAATCTGTTTGTAATTTTGAACTGGTACATTTTTAAAGTGTAGCTCCAGCCAAAAAATCTATTTTTAAGCTTTTTGGAAAACATAGGGAAGGGTTATCACCCCTGTGACATTTGTTTTACTGTCTGTGCACCTCTTTAGAAGATTTTACCTCACTCTCTGTCCCAATGACAAATGTTTTTTGACAATTTGGGGTTTTTAGTGAAGCAAGGATTGGTGATAAAGCATCAGTGGAGAGGAGACACCTTTTTCCCATATTAACTCTCAGGAGAGAATTTCCTTTCTTAGGGGTAGATTTCATCACACTTCCTGTTGTCTACTTCCGTTTGCAAGTAGGAGTTGTTTGTAAGTTGGATGTTTGAAAGTAGGGGCCTGCCCTATATACTCTGCAGAAATTGCGGCCTTAGCTGTAAGCCCTCACAGTCACTCTTGCTGGGTGCAGGAATGGGCTCTGCTGTGAAATATTAGATGAATTGTAATTACATGCCCCTGTTGAACAGGGTCAGAAAAATTGGGCCTTTGGTGGTGGTGGTGGTGCTGGTGCCACAACACTGTAAGTCCTCACAGTTACTCTTGGTGGGCGCAGAAATGGGCCCTGCTTTGAAATATTAGATAAAGAATTGTAATTACACGCACCTGTTGAACAGGGTCAAAAAAATTGGTCCTTTGGTGGTGGTTAGGGATGAGCCGAACACCCCCCGGTTCGGTTCGCACCAGAACCCGCGAACGGACCGCAAGTTCGCACGAACGTTAGAACCCCATTGACGTCTATGGGACTCGAACGTTCGAAATCAAAAGTGCTCATTTTAAAGGCTAATTTGCATGGTATTGTCCTAAAAAGGGTTTGGGGACCCGGGTCCTACCCCAGGGGACATGTATCAATGCAAAAAAAACTTTTAAAAACGGCCGTTTTTTCGGGAGCAGTGATTTTAATGATGCTTAAAGTAAAAAAAAAAAAGTGAAATATTCCTTTAAATATCGTACCTGGGGGGTGTCTATAGTATGCCTGTAAAGTGACGCGTGTTTCCCATGTTTAGAACAGTCCCTGCACCAAATGTCATTTTTAAAGGAAAAAATCTCATTTAAAACTGCTTGCGGGTTTAATGTCATGTCGGGTCATGGCAATATGGATGAAAATCAGTGAGACAAACGGCATGGGTACCCCCCAGTCCATTACCAGGCCCTTTGGGTCTTGTATGGATATTAAGGGGAACCCCGCACCCAAATTAAAATAAGGAAAGGTCCCTATATACTCTGAACAGCAGTATTCAGGCGGTGCAAACAAGACAGGGACTGTAGGTTTGTTGTTAAGTAGAATCTGTTTGTAATTTTGAACATTTTTAATGTGTTTAGCTCCAGCCAAAAAATCTTTTCTAAGCTTTTTGGAAAACATAGGGAAGGGTTATCACCCCTGTGACATTTGTTTTGCGTCTTTCCTCCTCTTCAGAAGATTTCACCTCACTTTTTTGTCCCAATGAAAAATGTTTTTTGAAAATTTGGGTTTTTTTGTGGAACAAGGATTGGAAAGCATCAGTGGAAAGGAGAAATTGTTTTCCCATATTAACTCTTACAGGAGAGAATTTCCCTTCCTTAGGGGTAGATTTCATCTCACTTCCTGTTGTCTCCTTCCGTTTGCAAGTAGGAGTCGTTTGTAAGTTAGATGTTTGAAAGTAGGGTCCTGCCCTATATACTCAGCAGAAATTTGGGCCTTAGGTGTTGCTGTGGCCAAAACACTGTAAGCCCTCACAGGGCCCTGCTGTGAAATATTAGATCAAGAATTGTAATTACATGCCCCTGTTGAACAGGAGCTGAAAAATTAGGCCTTAGGCACTGGTGCTGGTGCCACAACACTGCAACCCCTCACAGACACTCTAGTTGGAACGCAGGAACGAGCCCTGCTGCAAAGTATTGCATCAAAAATTGTAATTACACGCCCCTGTTAGACAGGGGCAGAAAAATTGGGCCTTAGGCACTGGTGCTGGTGCCACAACACTGCAACCCCTCACAGACACTCTAGTTGGAACGCAGGAACGAGCCCTGCTGCAAAGTATTGCATCAAAAATTGTAATTACACGCCCCTGTTAGACAGGGGCAGAAAAATTGGGTCTTAGGCACTGGTGCTGGTGCCACAACACTGCAACCCCTCACAGACACTCTAGTTGAAACGCAGGAACAAGCCCTGCTGCAAAGTATTGCATCAAAAATTGTAATTACACGCCCCTGTTAGACAGGGGCTGAAAAATTGGGTCTTAGGCACTGGTGCTGGTGCCACAACACTGCAACCCCTCACAGACACTCTAGTTGGAACGCAGGAACGAGCCCTGCTGCAAAGTATTGCATCAAAAATTGTAATTACACGCCCCTGTTAGACAGGGGCAGAAAAATTGGGTCTTAGGCACTGGTGCTGGTGCCACAACACTGCAACCCCTCACAGACACTCTAGTTGAAACGCAGGAACAAGCCCTGCTGCAAAGTATTGCATCAAAAATTGTAATTACACGCCCCTGTTAGACAGGGGCTGAAAAATTGGGTCTTAGGCACTGGTGCTGGTGCCACAACACTGCAACCCCTCACAGACACTCTAGTTGGAACGCAGGAACGAGCCCTGCTGCAAAGTATTGCATCAAAAATTGTAATTACACGCCCCTGTTAGACAGGGGCAGAAAAATTGGGTCTTAGGCACTGGTGCTGGTGCCACAACACTGCAACCCCTCACAGACACTCTAGTTGAAACGCAGGAACAAGCCCTGCTGCAAAGTATTGCATCAAAAATTGTAATTACACGCCCCTGTTAGACAGGGGCTGAAAAATTGGGTCTTAGGCACTGGTGCTGGTGCCACAACACTGCAACCCCTCACAGACACTCTAGTTGGAATGCAGGAACGAGCCCTGCTGCAAAGTATTACATCAAAAATTGTAATTACACGCCCCTGTTAAACAGGGGCTGAAAAATTGTGCCTTAGGCACTGGTGGTGGCGCCCAGAACCAAAAATGTTCTTACAAGCTATCAGCGTGATGATTGAGGAGGAAGAGGATAATTACTCAGGGATAGTCACTCAGCATCAGCATAGGCAGTCTTTGAAGGGATCTGAGATTTCAAAAAAAATTATTCGGTTACATCTGCATCAGGTGCTTGGTAGCTGGTGGTGATCCAAGACTGATTCATTTTTATGAAGGTCAGCCGATCGACCGAGTCGGTGGACAGACGCACCCTGTGATCGGTTACCACGCCTCCAGCAGCACTGAATGTGCGTTCCGAAAGAACGCTGGATGCAGGACAGGCCAGTAGCTCAATTGCATACTGTGCAAGCTCTGGCCAGTGATCCATCCTCAAGACCCAGTAACCCAGAGGATTTTCGGTGGGAAAGGTGTCCAAGTCTGATCTTGCCCCTAGGTATTCCTGCACCATGTAAAACAGACGCTGGCGATGGTTGCTGGAACCGATCATACCTTGGGGCTGCGGACCAAAAAATTGTCTGAACGCATCGGTCAGACGGCCACCTTCTCCACCGCTCCTTCTTTGACTGACCGAAGCCTCAGCAACACGTTGTCCAGAAACAGGAGTTTGTAACCTCCCAGTCTCTGGGAACGCGTTGCACAGACCTTTCTGCAAGGCCTCCCGAAGATGTTTCATCCTCTGCTCCCTCTGCGATGGCAAGATAAGGTCCGCAACCTTACCCTTGTAACGTGGATCAAGGAGGGTTGCCAGCCAGTATTGGTCCTTCTCCTTGATACCACGAATACGAGGATCCTTACGCAGGCTTTGCAGGATCAGGGAGGCCATGCAGCGTAGGTTTGCTGAGGCATTCGGTCCGGAGTCCTCTGGGTCACTAAGGACAACAACGTCCGCAGCCACCTCCTCCCAGCCACGTACAAGTCCATGTGTTCCTTGGGACTGATCCCTTAAAGACTGCTGATGCTGAGTGCCAGGCTCCACCTCCATACTGACACAATCCTCCTCCTCCTCCTCCTCCTCCTCCTCGTCCTCTTCCTGTGTGATCGGCGGGCACGCAGGAACACTGTCTGGATAAAGGGGGCCTTGAGAGCTAAGGAAGTCCTCCTCTTCCTGCCTCTGTTCTGCCTCAAGTGCCCTGTCCATTATTCCACGCAGCGTGTGCTCCAACAGGTGGACAAGGGGGACAGTGTCACTGATGCATGCACTGTCAGTGCTCACCATCCTCGTGGCCTCCTCGAATGGTGACAGGACAGTGCATGCATCCCTGATCATGGCCCACTGGCGTGGGGAAAAAAAACCAAGGTCCCCTGACCCTGTCCTGGTGCCATAGTCGCACAGGTACTCATTGATGGCCCTCTGCTGCGTGTGCAGCCGCTGCAGCATGGCCAACGTCGAGTTCCACCTGGTGGGCATGTCACAGATTAGGCGGTTCTTGGGCAGGTTAAACTCCTTTTGGAGGTCCGTCAGCCGAGCACTGGCATTATATGACCGGCGGAAATGCACAGAGACTTTCCTGGCCTGCCTCAGGACATCCTGTAAGCCCGGGTACCTGCCCAAGAACCGCTGCACCACCAAGTTAAGGACGTGAGCCAAACAGGGCACATGGGTCAGTTGTCCCTGTCGGAGGGCAGAGAGGAGGTTGGTGCCATTGTCGCAAACCACCATTCCTGCCTTAAGTTGGCGTGGCGTCAACCACCTCTGAACCTGCCCCTGCAGAGCTGACAGAACCTCTGCCCCAGTGTGGCTCCTGTCCCCCAAGCACACCAGCTCAAGCACCGCATGGCATCTTTTGGCCTGCGTACTTGCGTAGCCCCTTGAACGCCTACGGAGCACCGCTGGTTCCGAGGAAGAGGCCATGGAGGAAGAAGAAGAGGAGGGGGTGGAGGAGAGAGGTGTGTCACAATCAGCATTTTGGAGGCGTGGTGGCGGAACAACCTCCAACACTACTGCACCTTGTCCTGCATCCTTCCCAGCTGCCAGCAGAGTCACCCAATGCGCCGTGAAACTTAAGTAACGTCCCTGTCCATGCCTGCTGGACCATGAGTCAGTGGTAATATGCACCTTACCGCTGACCGCCCTGTCCAGCGAGGCATGGACATTGCCTTCCACATGCCGGTAGAGAGCCGGAATCGCCTTCCGTGAGAAAAAGTGGCGTTTGGGTACCTGCCACTGAGGAACCGCACATTCCACAAACTCACGGAAGGGGGCAGAGTCTACCAACTGAAAAGGCAGCAGTTGAAGTGCTAGCAATTTTGCCAAGCTAGCATTCAACCGCTGGGCATGTGGATGGCTGGGAGCAAACTTCTTTCGGCGGTGCAGCAGCTGGGGCAGGGAAATTTGCCTGGTACAATCTGACGTCGGTGTACCAAAAGCAGATTGCCCACAAGTACTTGGCTGTGACACACCTAATTCTACACCTTCATTCCTCTCACTGCAGGTCTCAGAGAGGACTGAAGGTCTAGTGGGGTTGGAAATCTCAGCTGATGAGGAGCAAGGAGAGATCGTCTTTGTTCTTTGGTGTGGGTCTTTTAGATACGCTTGCCAACGAACTGCATGGCAGGTCAACATATGTCTGGTCAAGCATGTGGTACCCAAGCGGGAGATGTTTTGGCCACGCGAGATACGCTTGAGACATATGTTGCAAATAGCAGCGGTGCGATCTGATGCACTCGTCTCAAAAAAGGCCCACACCAAAGAACTTTTTGAATAACGCGCAGAGACTGCAGCGCCCTGCACATGTGGAGCTTTGGGGTGTGATGCAGTCAATGTGCTGCCCTTAGGCTGGCCCCTGGAGGGCATCCTGCCTAGTTGGTGATGTGCCACCTCCTCCTCCTCCTCCTCCTCCTCCTCTCTCCTATCAGGCACCCACGTTGAGTCAGTGACCTCATCATCCCCTCCCTCCTCATCACTGGAGCAAACCTGGCAGTATGCTGCAGCAGGGGGAGCATGACTGCCAGATTGCTGTCCTTCTTGGGCACCCCCTCTGTCCGTGCTCATGTTACTGCCTTCATTGAGCTCAGTATCATCATCAGAGCCTTCCAAACGCTGGGCATCCTCCTGGAGCATGTACCCAACACTGTGGTCAAACAGTTCGAGGGAATCCTCATGAGGACATGGTGGAGCTAGGGAAGGAGTCACTGATGACATTGAGCTGAGGGAAGAGGCCGCTGCTTTGCCAGACAAAGCACCCTGGGCATGGGTGAGAGAGGATGAGGAGGATGAGGACGGCTTGGTCATCCACTCGACCAAGTCTTCCGCATGTTGCGGCTCAACACGGCCAGCTGCCGAAAAAAAGGCCAAGCGTGTCCCATGGCCACGTGCTGATGAGGATGCACCGTCTCCACGACCAGCACTAGACACAGAGCCTGCTTGCCCTCTCTTATTGGCTTGTGACTGTCTGCCTCTCCTTCTTGGCCTTCCAGACATACTAATGGCCTGTAGCTGCACTAAGCTGGGATAGAACACCTGTAATTTTCTTAAGGTAGCTTTATATACTGTAACCAGACAAGCCTGCCTGTCAGTAGGAAGATAACAGGAACGGATCTAGCTGAACACTGTGAGCAGGACGCACTGTACTAAATGTAAATAGTCTAGCTGCCTGACCGTGGTACTAATAGGATCAAAAAGAACACCTGTAATTTTCTTAAGGTAGCTTTATATACTGTAACCAGACAAGCCTGCCTGTCAGTAGGAAGATAACAGGAACGGATCTAGCTGAACACTGTGAGCAGGACGTACTGCACTAAATGTATATAGCAGGAACGGATCTAGCTGAACACTGTGAGCAGGACGCACTGCACTGAATGTAAATAGCAGGAACGGATCTAGCTGAACACTGTGAGCAGGACGCACTGCACTAAATGTAAATACCAGGAACGGATCTAGCTGAACACTGTGAGCAGGACGCACTGCACTGAATGTAAATAGCAAGAACGGATCTAGCTGAACACTGTGAGCAGGACGCACTGTACTAAATGTAAATAGTCTAGCTGCCTGACCGTGGTACTAATAGGATCAAAAAGAACACCTGTAATTTTCTTAAGGTAGCTTTATATACTGTAACCAGACAAGCCTGCCTGTCAGTAGGAAGATAACAGGAACGGATCTAGCTGAACACTGTGAGCAGGACGTACTGCACTAAATGTATATAGCAGGAACGGATCTAGCTGAACACTGTGAGCAGGACGCACTGCACTGAATGTAAATAGCAGGAACGGATCTAGCTGAACACTGTGAGCAGGACGCACTGCACTAAATGTAAATACCAGGAACGGATCTAGCTGAACACTGTGAGCAGGACGCACTGCACTGAATGTAAATAGCAAGAACGGATCTAGCTGAACACTGTGAGCAGGACGCACTGTACTAAATGTAAATAGTCTAGCTGCCTGACCGTGGTACTAATAGGATCAAAAAGAACACCTGTAATTTTCTTAAGGTAGCTTTATATACTGTAACCAGACAAGCCTGCCTGTCAGTAGGAAGATAACAGGAACGGATCTAGCTGAACACTGTGAGCAGGACACACTGTACTAAATGTAAATAGTCTAGCTGCCTGACCGTGGTACTAATAGGATCAAAAAGAACACCTGTAATTTTCTTCAGGTAGCTTTATATACTGTAACCAGACAAGCCTGCCTGTCAGTAGGAAGATAACAGGAACGGATCTAGCTGAACACTGTGAGCAGGACGCACTGTACTAAATGTAAATAGTCTAGCTGCCTGACCGTGGTACTAATAGGATCAAAAAGAACACCTGTAATTTTCTTAAGGTAGCTTTATATACTGTAACCAGACAAGCCTGCCTGTCAGTAGGAAGATAACAGGAACGGATCTAGCTGAACACTGTGAGCAGGACGTACTGCACTAAATGTATATAGCAGGAACGGATCTAGCTGAACACTGTGAGCAGGACGCACTGCACTGAATGTAAATAGCAGGAACGGATCTAGCTGAACACTGTGAGCAGGACGCACTGCACTAAATGTAAATACCAGGAACGGATCTAGCTGAACACTGTGAGCAGGACGCACTGCACTGAATGTAAATAGCAGGAACGGATCTAGCTGAACACTGTGAGCAGGACGCACTGCACTGAATGTAAATAGCAGGAACGGATCTAGCTGAACACTGTGAGCAGGACGCACTGCACTGAATGTAAATAGCAGGAACGGATGTAGCTGAACACTGTGAGCAGGACGCACTGCACTAAATGTAAATACCAGGAACGGATCTAGCTGAACACTGTGAGCAGGACGCACTGCACTAAATGTAAATACCAGGAACGGATCTAGCTGAACACTGTGAGCAGGACGCACTGCACTGAATGTAAATAGCAGGAACGGATCTAGCTGAACACTGTGAGCAGGACGCACTGCACTGAATGTAAATAGCAGGAACGGATGTAGCTGAACACTGTGAGCACAACGCACTGCACTAAATGTAAATACCAGGAACGGATCTAGCTGAACACTGTGAGCAGGACGCACTGCACTGAATGTAAATAGCAAGAACGGATCTAGCTGAACACTGTGAGCAGGACGCACTGTACTAAATGTAAATAGTCTAGCTGCCTGACCGTGGTACTAATAGGATCAAAAAGAACACCTGTAATTTTCTTAAGGTAGCTTTATATACTGTAACCAGACAAGCCTGCCTGTCAGTAGGAAGATAACAGGAACGGATCTAGCTGAACACTGTGAGCAGGACACACTGTACTAAATGTAAATAGTCTAGCTGCCTGACCGTGGTACTAATAGGATCAAAAAGAACACCTGTAATTTTCTTCAGGTAGCTTTATATACTGTAACCAGACAAGCCTGCCTGTCAGTAGGAAGATAACAGGAACGGATCTAGCTAAACACTGTGAGCAGGACGCACTGTACTAAATGTAAATAGTCTAGCTGCCTGACTGTGGTACTAATAGGATCAAAAAGAACACCTATAATTTTCTTAAGGTAGCTTTATATACTGTAACCAGACAAGCCTGCCTGTCAGTAGGAAGATAACAGGAACGGATCTAGCTGAACACTGTGAGCAGGACGTACTGCACTAAATGTATATAGCAGGAACGGATCTAGCTGAACACTGTGAGCAGGACGCACTGCACTGAATGTAAATAGCAGGAACGGATCTAGCTGAACACTGTGAGCAGGACGCACTGCACTAAATGTAAATACCAGGAACGGATCTAGCTGAACACTGTGAGCAGGACGCACTGCACTGAATGTAAATAGCAGGAACGGATCTAGCTGAACACTGTGAGCAGGACGCACTGCACTGAATGTAAATAGCAGGAACGGATCTAGCTGAACACTGTGAGCAGGACGCACTGCACGTAAATAGCAGGAACGGATGTAGCTGAACACTGTGAGCAGGACGCACTGCACTAAATGTAAATACCAGGAACGGATCTAGCTGAACACTGTGAGCAGGACGCACTGCACTAAATGTAAATACCAGGAACGGGTCTAGCTGAACACTGTGAGCAGGACACACTGCACTGAATGTAAATAGCAGGAACGGATCTAGCTGAACACTGTGAGCAGGACGCACTGCACTGAATGTAAATAGCAGGAACGGATGTAGCTGAACACTGTGAGCACAACGCACTGCACTAAATGTAAATACCAGGAACGGATCTAGCTGAACACTGTGAGCAGGACGCACTGCACTGAATGTAAATAGCAGGAACGGATCTAGCTGAACACTGTGAGCAGGACGCACTGCACTAAATGTAAATACCAGGAACGGATCTAGCTGAACACTGTGAGCAGGACGCACTGCACTGAATGTAAATAGCAGGAACGGATGTAGCTGAACACTGTGAGCAGGACGCACTGCACTAAATGTAAATACCAGGAACGGATCTAGCTGAACACTGTGAGCAGGACGCACTGCACTGAATGTAAATAGCAGGAACGGATCTAGCTGAACACTGTGAGCAGGACGCACTGCACTGAATGTAAATAGCAGGAACGGATCTAGCTGAACACTGTGAGCAGGACGCACTGCACTAAATGTAAATACCAGGAACGGATCTAGCTGAACACTGTGAGCAGGACGCACTGCACTGAATGTAAATAGCAGGAACGGATCTAGCTGAACACTGTGAGCAGGACGCACTGACTGCACTAAATGTAAATAGCAGGAACGGATCTAGCTGAACACTGTGAGCAGGACGCACTGCACTGAATGTAAATAGCAGGAACGGATCTAGCTGAACACTGTGAGCAGGACACACTGCACTAAATGTAAATAGTCTAGATAGAAGATAACAGGAACGGATCTAGCTAAACTGAATACAGTGTATATATATATATGCAACACCTGGGATGCATATATATACACAATACACTGTAAGTGCAGCTAACTGACTGACTGTTCTGCCTAATCTATCTAACTCAAATCAAATGACACTGTCTCTCTCTCTCTCTCAGCACACCGGAACACACACTACACAGGGCCGCCGTGCAGGCGGCCTTATATAGTGTGGGGTGTGTACTAAATCCCCTGAGCCATAATTGGCCAAAGCCACCCTGGCTTTGGCCAATTACAGCTCTCTCTACTGACGGCGCTGTGATTGGCCAAGCATGCGGGTCATAGTGCATGCTTGGCCAATCATCAGCCAGCAATGCACTGCGATGCCGCAGTGAATTATGGGCCGTGACGCGCCACACGAATTTGGCGCGAACGGCCCATATCGTTCGCAATTCGGCGAACGACCGAACAGCCGATGTTCGAGTCGAACATGGGTTCGACTCGAACACGAAGCTCATCCCTAGTGGTGGTGGTGGTGGTGCTGGTGCCACAACACTGTAAGTCCTCACAGTTACTCTTGGTGGGCGCAGAAACGGGCCCTGCTGTGAAATATTAGATCAAGAATTGTAATTACATGTCCCTGTTGAATAGGGGCAGAAAAATTGGGCCTTAGGCACTGGTGCCACAGCACTGCAACCCCTCACAGATACTCTAGGAATGAGCCCTCCTGTAAAATTTTGCATCAAAAATTGTAATTACACGCCCCTGTTAAACAGGGGCTGAAAAATTGGGCCTTAGCCACTGGTGGCGGTGCCCAGAACCAAAAATATTCTTACAAGCTTTTAGCATGATCATTGAGGAGGAAGAGGCACTGGTGCTGGTGCCACAACACTGCAACCCCTCACAGATACTCTAGTTGTAGCGCAGGAACGAGCCCTGCTGCAAACTATTGCATCAAAAAATTGTAATTACACGCCCCTGTTAAACAGGGGCTGAAAAATTGGGCCTTAGGCACTGGTGCTGGTGCCACAACACTGCAACCCCTCACAGATACTCTAGTTGGAGCGCAGGAACAAGCCCTGCTGCAAAGGATTGCATCAAAAATTGTAATTACACGCCCTTGTTAAACAGGGGCTGAAAAATTGGGCCTTAGGCACTGGTGCTGGTGCCACAACACTGCAACCCCTCACAAATACTCTAGATGAGTGCAGCAACAAACCCTCCTTGCAAAATATTGCATCAAAAATTGTAATTACACGCCCCTATTAAACAGGGGCTGAAAAATTGGGCCTTAGCCACTGGTGGCAGCGCCCAGAACCAAAAATATTCTTACAAGCTATCAGCATGATCATTGAGAAGGAAGAGGATAGTCACTCAGCATAACAGGATAGTCACTCAGCATCAGCATAGGCAGTCTTGAAGGGATCTGACTTTTTAAAAAAAATTATTTGGTTACATCAGCATCAGGTGCTTGGTAGCTGGTGGTGATCCAAGACTGATTCATTTTTATGAAGGTCAGTTGATCGACCGAGTCGGTGGACAGGCGCACCCTGTGATCAGTTACTAAACCTCCAGCAGCACTGAATGTGCCTTCTTAAAGAACGCTGGATGCAGGACAGGCCAGTAGCTCAACTGCATACTGTGCAAGCTCTAGCCAGTGATCCATCCTCAAGACCCAGTAACCCAGAGGATTTTCGGTGGGAAAGGTGTCCAAGTCAGATCTTGCCCCTAGGTATTCCTGCACCATGTAAAACAGACGCTGGCAATGGTTGCTGGAACCGATGATACCTTGGGGCTGCGGACTAAAAAATTGTCTGAACGCATCGGTCAGATGGCCACCTTCTCCACCGTTCCTTCTTTGAGTGACCGAATCCTCAGCAACACGTTGTCCAGGAACAGGAGTTTGTAACCTCCCAGTCTCTGGGAACGCATTGCACAGACCTTTCTGCAAGGCCTCCCGAAGATGTTTCATCCTCTGCTTCCTCTGCCACGGCAAGATAAGGTCCGCAACCTTACCCTTGTAACGTGGATCAAGGAGGAATGCCAGCCAGTATTGATCCCTCTCCTTGATACCACGAATACGAGGATCCATCCGCAGGCTTTCCAGTATCAGGGAGGCCATGCAGCGTAGGTTTGCTGAGGCATTCGGTCCGGAGTCCTCTGGGTCACTAAGGACGACATGATCCGCAGCCACCTCCTCCCAACCACGTACAAGTCCATGGGTTTCTTGGGACTGTAAATGATCCCTTAAAGACTGCTGCTGATGCTGAGTGCCAGGCTCCACCTCCATGCTGACACAATCCTCCTCTTCCTCCTCCTCCTCCTCTTCATGTGTGATTGGCGGGCACGCAGGAACACTGTCTGGATAAAGGGGGCCTTGAGAGCTAAGGAAGTCCTCTTCTTCCTGCCTCAGATCTGCCTCAAGTGCCCTGTCCATTATTCCATGCAGCGTGTGCTCCAACAGGTGGACAAGGGGGACAGTGTCACTGATGCATGCACTGTCACCATCCTCTTGGCTTCCTCAAATGGTGACAGGACAGTGCATGCATCCCTGATCATGGCCCACTGGCGTGGCCAACGTTGAGATCCACCTGGTGGGCATGTTCTTGGGCAGGTTAAATTCCTTTTAGAGGTCAGCCAGCCAAGCACGGGCATTATATGACCTGCGGAAATGCACACAGACTTTCCTGGCCTGCCTCAGGACATCATGTAAGCCCCAGTACCTGCCCAAGAAGTGCAGTAAGATGTAGCTGCACAAAGATAGGATGTATATTTATACTGATACTGCAGCTAGCAGAATCAACTGCCTGCCTGTAGTATTATTAGTATGAGAACACCAGCAATTGTCTTCAGGTAGCTTTAGGTGCACACTGTGCAGAGGACACACTACACTAACTGTAAATACTGTAGCTGCCTGCCTGTGGTATTAATAGGAGCAGAAGAACAGCAATTGTCTCAAGGTAGCTTTAGGTGCAGACTGTGCACAGGATCCACTACACTAACTGTAAATGCTGTGGCTGCCGGTCTGTGGTATTAATAGGATCAGAAGAACACCACTAATTTTCTTCAGGTAGCTTTAGGTGCACACTGTGCAGAGGATGCCCTACACTAACTTTAAATACTGTAGCTGCCTGCCTGTAGTATTAATAGGATCAGAAGAACACCACTCATTTTCTTCAGGTAGCTTTAGGTGCAACACTGTGCAGAGGACGCACTACACTAACTTGTAAATACTACAGCTGCCAGTGGTACTGTACTAATAGGATAAGATGAACACCACTAATTTTATTCAGGTAGCTTTAGGTGCACACTGTGCAGAGGACGCACTAAACTAACTTGTAAATACTGCAGCTGCCTGCGGTACTGTACAAATAGGATCAGAAGAACACCACTAATTTTCTTCAGGTAGCATTAAGTACACACTGTGCTGAGGAAGCACTACACTAACTGTAAATACTGTAGCTGCCTGCCTGTGGTATTAATAGGATCAGAAGAGCACCACTAATTTTCTTCAGGTAGCTTTAGGTGCACACTGTGCAGAGGACACAGTGCACTAACTGTAAATACTTTAGCTGCCCGCCTGTGGTATTAATAGGAGCAGAACAACAGCAATTGTCTCCAGGTATCTTTAGGTGCACACTGTGCAGAGGACGCACTACACTAACTGTAAATACTGTAGCTGCCTGCCTGTGGTATTAATAGGATCAGAAGAACACCACTAATTTTTTTCAGGTAGCTTTAGGTGCACACTGTGCAGGGGACACACTAAACTAAATTGTAAATACTGCAGCTGCCTGCGGTACTGTACTAATAGGACCAGAAGAACACCACTAGTTTTCTTCAGGTAGCTTTAGGTGCACACTGTGCAGAGGACACACTACACTAACTTGTAAATACTACAGCTGCCCGTGGTACTGTACTAATAGGATCAGAAGAACACCACTAATTTTCTTCAGGTAGATTTAGGTGCACACTGTGCAGAGGACGCACTACACTAACGTGTAAATACAGCAGCTGCCTGTGGTACTGTACTAATGGGATCAGAAGAACACCACTAATTTTCTTCAGGTAGCTTTAGGTGCACACTGTGCAGAGGATGCACTACACTAACTGTAAATACTGTAGCTGCCTGCCTGTAGTATTAATAGGATCAGAAGAACACCACTAATTTTCTTTAGGTAGCTTTAGGTGCAACACTGTGCAGAGGACGCACTACACTAACTTGTAAATACTACAGCTGCCAGTGGTACTGTACTAATAGGATAAGAAGAACACCAATAATTTTCTTCAGGTAGCTTTAGGTGCACACTGTGCAGATGACGCATTAAACTAACTTGTAAATACTGCAGCTGCCTGCGGTACTGTACTAATAGGATCAGAAGAACACCACTATTTTTCTTCAGGTAGCATTAAGTACACACTGTGCTGAGGAAGCACTACACTAACTGTAAATACTGTAGCTGCCTGCCTGTGGTATTAATAGGATCAGAAGAGCACCACTAATTTTCTTCAGGTAGCTTAAGGTGCACACTGTGCAGAGGACACAGTGCACTAACTGTAAATACTAAAGCTGCCTGCCTGTGGTATTAATAGGAGCAGAACAACAGCAATTGTCTCCAGGTAGCTTTAGGTGCACACTGTGCAGAGGACACACTACACTAACTGTAAATACTGTAACTGCCTGCCTGTGGTATTAATAGGATCAGAAGAACACCACTAATTTTCTTTAGGTAGCTTTAGGTGCAACACTGTGCAGAGGACGCACTACACTAACTTGTAAATACTACAGCTGCCAGTGGTACTGTACTAATAGGATAAGAAAAACACCACTAATTTTCTTCAGGTAGCTTTAGGTGCACACTGTGCAGAGGACGCACTAAACTAACTTGTAAATACTGCAGCTGCCTGCGGTACTGTACTAATAGGATCAGAAGAACACCACTAATTTTCTTCAGGTAGCATTAAGTACACACTGTGCTGAGGAAGCACTACACTAACTGTAAATACTGTAGCTGCCTGCCTGTGGTATTAATAGGATCAGAAGAGCACCACTAATTCTCTTCAGGTAGCTTTAGGTGCACACTGTGCAGAGGACACAGTGCACTAACTGTAAATACTATAGCTGTCTGCCTGTGGTATTAATAGGAGCAGAACAACAGCAATTGTCTCCAGGTATCTTTAGGTGCACACTGTGCAGAGGACGCACTACACTAACTGTAAATACCGTAGCTGCCTGCCTGTGGTTTTAATGGGATCAGAAGAACACCACACATTTTCTTCAGGTAGCTTTAGGTGCACACTGTGCAGAGGACACAGTGCACTAACTGTAAATACTGTAGCTGCCTGCCTGTGGTATTAATAGGAGCAGAAC
The DNA here is from genome assembly GCA_037952925.1 of Lithobates clamitans. Lineage (NCBI taxonomy): Eukaryota > Metazoa > Chordata > Amphibia > Anura > Ranidae > Lithobates > Lithobates clamitans. Next base: position 1,616,228 of record JBBGZY010000901.1, read on the forward strand.
AACAGCAATTGTCTCCAGGTAGCTTTAGGTGCACACTGTGCAGAGGACACACTACACTAACTGTAAATACTGTAACTGCCTGCCTGTGGTATTAATAGGATCAGAAGAACACCACTAATTTTCTTCAGGTAGCTTTAGGTGCACACTGTGCAGGGGGCGCACTAAACTGAATTGTAAATACTGCAGCTGCCTGCGGTACTGTACTAATAGGATCAGAAGAACACCACTAATTTTCTTCAGGTAGCTTTAGGTGCACACTGTGCTGAGGACGCACTACACTAACTTGAAAATGCTACAGCTGCCAGTGGTACTGTACTAATAGGATCAGAAGAACACCACTAATTTTCTTCAGGTAGCTTTAGGTGTACACTGTGCAGAGGATGCACTAAACTTACTTGTAAATACTGCAGCTGCCTGCGGTACTGTACTAATTGGATTAGAAGAACACCACTAATTTTCTTCAGGTAGCATTAAGTACACACTGTGCTGAGGAAGCACTACACTAAGTTGTAAATACTGTAGCTGCCTGCCTGTGGTATTAATAGGATCAGAAGAGCACCACTAATTTTCTTCAGGGAGCTTTAGGTGCACACTGTGCAGAGGACACAGTGCACTAACTGTAAATACTATAGCTGTCTGCCTGTGGTATTAATAGGAGCAGAACAACAGCAATTGTCTCCAGGTAGCTTTAGGTGCACACTGTACAGAGGACGCACTACACTAACTGTAAATACCATAGCTGCCTGCCTGTGGTTTTAATAGGATCAGAAGAACACCACTAATTTTCTTCAGGTAGCTTTAGGTGCACACTGTGCAGAGGACACAGTGCACTAACTGTAAATACTGTAGCTGCCTGCCTGTGGTATTAATAGGAGCAGAACAACGGCAATTGTCTCCAGGTAGCTTTAGGTGCACACTGTGCAGAGGACACACTACACTAACTGTAACTACTGTAACTGCCTGCCTGTGTTATTAATAGGATCAGAAGAACACCACTAATTTTCTTCAGGTAGCTTTAGGTGCACACTATGCAGGGGACGCACTAAACTAAATTGTAAATACTGCAGCTGCCTGCGGTACTGTACTAATAGGATTAGAAGAACACCATTAATTTTCTTCAGGTAGCATTAAGTACACACTGTGCTGAGGAAGCACTACACTAACTTTAAATACTGTAGCTGCCTGCCTGTGATGTTAATAGGATCAGAAGAACACCACTAATTTTCTTCAGGTAGCTTTAGGTGCACACTGCGCAGAGGACACAGTGCACTAACTGTAAATACTGTAGCTGCCTGCCTGTGGTATTAATAGGAGCAGAACAACAGCAATTGTCTCCAGGTAGCTTCAGGTGCACACTGTGCAGAGGACGCACTGCACTAACTTTAAATACTGTAAGTGCCTGCCTGTGGTATTCATAGGATCAGAAAAACACCACTAATTTTCTTCAGGTAGCTTTAGGTGCACACTGTGCAGAGGACAAAGTGCACTAACTCTAAATATTATAGCTGCCTGCCTGTGGTATTAATAGGAGCAGAACAACAGCAATTGTCTCCAGGTAGCTTTAGGTGCCCACTGTGCAGAGGACGCACTACACTAACTGTAAATACTGTAGCTGCCTGCCTGTGGTATTAATATGATCAGAAGAACAGCACTAATTTTCTTCAGGTAGCTTTAGGTGCACACAGTACAGAGGGCACAGTGCACTAACTGTAAATACTGTAGCTGCATGTCTGTGGTATTAATAGGAGCAGAACAACAGCCATTGTCTCCAGGTAGCTTTAGGTGCATACTGTGCAGAGGACGCACTACACTAACTGTAAATACTGTAACTGCCTGCCTGTGGTATTAATAGGTTTAGAAGAACACCACTAATTTTCTTCAGGTAGCTTTAGGTGCACACTGTGCAAGGGACGCAATAAACTAAATTGTAAATACTGCAGCTGCCTGCGGTACTGTACTAATAGGATCGGAAGAACACCACTAATTTTCTTCAGGTAGCTTTAGGTGCACACTGTGCAGAGGATGCAGTACACTTATGCCCCGTACACACGGTCAGATTTTCCAATGGAAAATGTCCGATCGGAGCGTGTTGTCGGAAATTCCGACCGCGTGTTGGCTCCATCGGACATTTTCCATCGGATTTTCCGATACACAAAGTTTGAGAGCAGGCTATAAAATTTTCCGACAACAAAATCCGATCGCGTCAATTCCGACTGTGTGTGGCCTGTTCCAACGCACAAAGTGCCATGCATGCTCAGAAGAAATTCCGAGACGGAACAGCTCGGTCTGGTAAACTTAGCGTTCACAATGGATACAGCACTTTCCTCACGCTGCAATGTTAAAAATGGTTTAATACAGTGCACTCTCTTCTTCTTTATAATGTGAGAAGAATGAAGTAGTTTTGCTGCTCATATTCACACAGACTTCTCACAAACTTCTTTCTTTTATCGGGATTCCCTCAATATATTTTGATTTGTCACATCTGACAACATTATTTTTGTATTGTATTGTTTTTTTTTTTTGTTTTAAGGCAGATTGTTTTTTTTTTTTTTGGTTTGTATTTTTTTCAAGGCTGATATTTGTTTTATTGTATTTTTAGTTTTACTCCAGAATATTTTTGTGTGTGTTTTGTGTGTCAACTTACCACAACACCATTGATATGTTGTTATATTTAATCTGTAGGAGATTGTTTGGTGTTGGTGTCTCTTGTTAATTTCACATTGTACTTTAGAAATGTACCTGAATCGTCACCAACAAACTGTCCTTTTTGAATGAAAACACACATAGGAGAGAATAATTTTCCCAAAAATTTCATTAATGAAGGGTTAACAACTAAACAAAGAGGGAGGCAACGCTGGAGAAACAGCAGAAATGGATGAAGCCTTGGACCCCCAGGGCACACAACTATTTTCAAGCAAAATTGGTGGCCTGAGGAGTCTTTATCTAAGGGAGTGCAGTCTGGTCCAGAAGTCCCAGAGATCCGGAAAGCAGCAGATGACATCTGTGTCCCCAGGCTGTGGTCATACAAGAGACTGCATCTTTTGCCAGACCAGACTGAACCCAGGGCCATTACTCTCTGGTCTTCCTTCCACACTTCCTTCCACACTGTGGCTCTGGTGGTTGAGTTGTGGCAGCAGGAGGAGGGGCCAACTCACTCAGGTGGGTATTGGGTGTTAGTTCCCCATTCACCCCCTTACTTAGGACTTTATAAAGAAGGTCCTCACATATTTTGCGTTGACCCTCCTGCATGCCCTGCAGTTTTGTGGCAGCCATGCAGTCAAAGGCCTCTTCAGGAGTGGGTAAGGCTCTGAGGGACGCAGAAGCCTCCTAAATCAGCCTGAGGGCAGAATCCTGCATGTGAGTCGCCTTCCTTGCTCTTTTGTATGGAAGGCGGAGGGGAGGAACTTGCGATTCGGTCAGGCTTCGACTTGTCCCAGGCTTCTCCTGGCTGACACTTAGCCCCTCCTCCTCCTGGCTGCAACTTAGCCCCGCCTCCTCCTGGCTGCCACATTCCACAGCCTCCTCCTGGCTGAGGTCTTCCTGTGTATGAAAAAGGGACATTGTTTTAGTATTTGTTTCATCAATCACACACAATTTTCACCTCCTGACTGTTGCAAGCTGAAAGTTAACAAATAAAACAGACTATCATTCTGAGGCCAGAATTTTTCATTCTTGTCCCAATTTTGGGTGCCCACTACTGTCTATTGATATGTAAAACACTTTTTTCAATCAGCACTTATTGATCAATAATGACATCTAGTAAAGATCATTTATTTATTGACCAGAAATCTGTAGAGAAATGCTATACCTGACTCCAGCTGGCTCCTCCATTTCTTCCTGGCTGGAAGGCCCAGGTTTGACATCGGAAGCCTCAGCTGGGGTGGAAGGAAGAGTGGAAGGAAGAGTGGAGAGGGATTCCCTATCTTCAGTGTGGTCTGACATAAATCGTAGTCTCTCATAGTACCAAAGCCTGGGGACATAAACGTCATCTGCTGCAGCTCCGGATCTCTGGGAATCCGTGACCTTCTTGCGCTCCCTAAAATAAGTGCTCCTCAGGCCACCAATTTTGGTTTTTAAATAAGGGATGGTTGCTGTGGGGACCACCGGCATCACCAACTCCAGCAGTTTCTCCAGCGCTGCCTGCCTCTTTTGTTTATTGTTATAATGGGGATGTCTCACCTGCCACAGACAGGGCAGCTCCCTGTACTTGTCTATGAACAGGGGGAAGAAATTGTGGTCGTTGAAGCCATCCATTTTCTGTGCAAGACACAACACAAGACAAACCCTAATGTCAGGCCAAACTCTCCTAATCTTGTTACAATATAGGCTTCAATTTCAAAGCAGTATAGGCCCAAGTTTAGATCTTACCTTCTTTATCATGATCGGCGCCTCCGATGCTACTTCCTCCGCTCACAGATCGTACGTAATACGCACGCGTGTTACGCTTTATACACACTGCGCATGCGTGTAACTCCGCCCGCCCCTGACGTTCTTTCTAGTCTATTCCCCGTCCCTTTTCGTTCGGCGCAGTGGGGGAAGAGCACATGGCGGAGACACAACAGGTGCATGCTTATTACAGCAACGAGAAGGAGGAGGAGGAAAGCCCGGAGCCAGAAACATCCCGATCCAGAAGGAGACGATTTAAAGCCTCAAATATGTCCTTTGGGGAGATGTTGGAGATGGTGGACATCCTGAAGAGGGCCGACTATGACAGGAAGTATGGACCTTACCCTAACCCCAATGTCAGAAAGGCCAAGATCATGGCGAAAGTGGTCAAGAGTCTGCACTGGAATTTTGGGGTACGTCGATGGAAAGATCAGCTCAGGAAACGGTGGTCGGACCTCAAATTATGAGAACATGAGCAGTGAAGAAAGATCCGGAGAGTGCTGCAAAAAAGTAAGTAGTTGTGCTGTGTTCCTCTTCTTTTTGTCTTTATTACGTTCGTGCTGCTCCATGTGCTTTTCTTAAAAGTGTACATTTTAAAATGGCAACTTTCATGTTCATGGGCACATTATTCATTCATATCAAACATTTTTCTTCGGCCTATAAAACACCATTGTTTTGGCCATATGCATTTGGCCACATTTTTTACGCCCTACTTGTATGAAAATAATTTGGTTGTGTAGATGGCTTTGTTACTAGAATGAAATGCAAACTAGATTCTGTGTAAGGAGAGGACACTGAGCAGCTGTTTTCACATCTGGACACTGGAGCACTAGTGTGGGACACCAGAACACCATTATTATTAGGGGGGCCACACAGGTGCTCCAGTTTATACTATAGGGGGGTCTCCATATGTGAAGTTTGTACCAAACAGGTAAAGTATTGCAGCTTCACAAAGGACACTGAAAATGCTACATTTTGGAACTCTGCCAAAATAGACAATTGTACCCCACTTCCAAGCAATGTTTCCTATTTATAGTTCTTCCCTCAAATATCTGTGTGCTAAATATACCATTTTTGTTTTACATAGGGGAGAAAAGACTCGGAGGACACCCCTCATCCGAGCAGACCAGAGTCCCCCCCTCTGGAAGAAGGGGAAATCCCCCCAACACAAGAAGAGCAGGAGGAAGAAGATGTGGTGGAACTAGTCACCACAACAGGTGAGTGTCTGCGACCACAGGCTCAGGTAAGAGATGGATGCCGGCATTTGTTTATACCTGTTTTTGTTTGGTTTCTCTCTTTTTAGGTGATCGTGATGTTGTGCATCCAGATCGTTTCACATCAGAAAGTTCACAGATCCTGATCGGGGAGATCATGGGGTGTAATTTAGCTTTGGAAAACCTCCAGAAAAACATCAATGATGTTATTTAAAAAAATAAGAACATCATTGATGTTTTGGGGAGAGTTTAAAACCCCTCCAAATCACTTTCTTTTTTTGTGTGCTACAAAGTTCAAAATGTTTTAGCGATTTTTAGAAAAGCAAAGTTTGGAGGATGCACACAGTGTGCCAACATGTGCTATCTGCCATCACGGGAGATCAATGTAGGCGCTTTGGGGGTGCAACCCCTTCCTCAATAATAAAGTAGCTGGGAGGAAGGGGTTTCTCCCCCAAAACACTTCCCTTGATCCCCCATGATGGCAGCTAGCACATGTTGACATTGGGAAATTTGTGTGCATCTTCCAAATTTGTCTTTTCCTGGGGTGACTTCACCCCATCTGAACGCAATATCAAACACAGTTCCTAAATACTCATGTCTGATATTGCCTTCAAGTTCTACCAAATGTGAACTTTGTAAGTTCAAGATTTGTGTCTTTCTTGTTGATTTTGCCTGTTTTATCTTAAATGGACATTTCTATTTTTGATAATGCCACCCCAAAATTGTTATACAACAAACATGTTGGTTTGTTTTAAAAACCTTTTCTAAATGCACATGTGATTGTGCAGGTATTAAAAAGATTGTTAATCAAGAATGTGTGGATTATTGTCTCAACGCTACAACACTTTTGTGGTGATGTAATTGCTGTTTTCTGTGACAATGGGGGTTATTTCCTAAGGGCAAATCCTCTTTGCACTACAAGTGCAGTTTCAGTGCAGTTTCAGGTGCACTTGTAGTGCAAAGTGTCTTTGCCTTTAGTAAATAACACCCAACAGTGCTTTGTAAGGTTACACAATCATGCCATTTTCTGGACTCACCACATTTCTGTCAGGGTCAGCTAAAACAAACACAAGCAGTAAATGTCACCAAAGATTGGCAATTTTTTTTCTTTTATTGGATCAAGGTTTCACAAATTGTCTGGCATATTGATGGCCCCCTACCCGCAAAGAACTCAAGGTATCTTAACCGGACATGACGGGCACTCAGGGAGGGCAAGCCAGGATGGCCACTTTCAAGCGCCGTCAGGGTTGTTTCATTTATCATTCCGGCCTCAGGCCCAACTGAGCTAGCATAGTTGGCAGAATGTTGATGTAAAAATTTATGTAGAACACAGCACGCCAGGATTATATGATTCAGTTTATACTCCGCCATATGGATGGGTGTAAGAAATAGGCGGAATCGGCTGGCCATGATTCCAAATGCCGGTAATTAAAAACCCTCTGTTCTGGGGTGAGGGTTATCATCGGGAATGGCGGCATAAGGTCCCCCAGGGCAAATGCTTCATCCACAATGAAGACGAATGGGAGTCCTTCCACATTTTCTTCTGGAGGTGGCAAGTCCAAGCTGCCATTCTGGAGACGCCTGTAAAACTCCGTCTGGGCGATGACTCCACCATCGGACATCCGGCCATTCTTCCCCACGTCCACATACAGGAACTCGTAATTAGCCGACACCACCGCCAACATCACAATACTATTGAACCCCTTGTAATTATAATAGTACGACCCCGAGTTGGGGGGTGGGACGATGTGGACGTGTTTCCCATCAATTGCCCCTCCGCAGTTAGGAAAGTCCCACCGCTGGGCAAAGTGGGAGGCCACAGTCTGCCATTCCTGTGGCGTGGAAGGAAACTGTTGAGGAAAACAAAAAAAATTAGTATTTTTGCACATAAACATGGAAAGCAGATTAGACACAAACATTCTTGGCTAACATCCAGATAATATTTATTAAGGGGAATTTTACAACACCAAAGTATAAGGTACACCTATCATATCCCCCCCCTCTCATGGGCCATTTTTAACATTATAGGGGGGGGATCTTGGACAACTAACCCTCTTCACTTCATTGAGAGATGAATGCCTAAATAATGGGTATTACTTAGAACAGCCCCTCCTTAGTTACACTATTGGCAGCCCACTGGACAGGTAAGAAGTGTCATAATACAAAGATATAAATACACACTGTACACATTTGAGCACATTTGGACATTCTGCTATTACCTATCAAGATAATAATAGTATACAAAAACTTGAAACAGTACCATTTGAAAGTATACCGGTATAGAGGATTGAGGATTGAGGATAGATAGAGAATTGGGATCAGCTGACTTAGCAGTTGGGGGGGAGGGAGGGATCAAAATGATTTGGGGACACCACAAAAACAAGCCTCTGGCACTCTGCCTGAATTTAAAGCACAAATCACATTTCTAAACATTTTAGGGGGTGTTTGGGGTGAAGCACTACTATGGAGCTGATAAAATACATTGTTAAGTGACTACATGATGTGAATATAGGGGCAGGAGAGCATGCTGGGGAGGTAAGTGAAGGCAAATATGTATGAAGGACAAAAAAAAATTACATAAAATTCCAGCATGAATGAGGACAAAGGGGACATTCACAGCATATTATAATCATGGTAATTAGGGAATGAGGAAAGAAATACAATATATTAGCAAACATTCAATACGATAAAATGTGATATTAAAGGATAAAAATCTTACCTTAATATACTCCTTCTGCAGGACCTGGATGATGGTAGAACAGGTCTCTGGGATAATGATCCCCAGAGCCTGTGGGGAGATGCCTGTCAAGAACTTCAAGTCCTGCAGGCTTCTCCCTGTCGCCAAGTACCGCAGGGTAGCGATGAGCCTCTGCTCCGGAGTGAAGGCTTGCCTCATGCAGGTATCCTGCCTGCTGATATAGGAGGTCAGCGAAGCCAACAAACGGTGAAATACGGGATCCGTCATCCGGAGAAAGTTCCTGAAATAGTCAGGATTATTCTCACGGATCTCATGGAGCAAAGGCATATGAGAGAACTGGTCACGCTGAAGCAACCAATTCTTGGTCCATGAACTCCTTCCCACCCTGTTCATGGACTGGACTTGTGTCAAGTTCAGGACCCCAACACCAAGCCCCCGCACAGCACGAACTCTATGAGGAGTACGTATACGCAACATGGCTAGAAAACGGTCAGCTGCTCAGAATGAAGTAACAGAACGCATTGAAGAACAGCAAGGCCTGTGAAGAGCGACCTGAAAAACAGCAACGAGTGGACAAGATTGCACAGAAAACTCCAATACGAACTGACTGCACGCACTGAAGAGCAGATACAAACCCACAAGCACAAACTGAACAGCAGAAAACGATCTGAAAGCCACGAGTCTGAAAAAGCACGAATCGTCTCTCACCAAACTTTTACTAACATGAGATTAGCAAAAGGAGCCCAAAGGGTGCCGCGCTTGGTTCTGAACTCGCCTTTTCTAGTCTCGTCGTACGTGGTTGACGTCACCGCGTTCTTGGCGATCGGAAATTCCAACAACTTTGTGCGACCGTGTGTACGCAAAACAAGTTTGAGCCAACATCCGTCGGAAAAAATCCTAGGATTTTGTTGTCGGAATGTCCGATCAATTTCCGACCTTGTTTAAGGCATAACTTGTAAATACTGCAGCTGCCTGCGGTACTGTACTAATAGGATCAGAAGAACACCACTAATTTTCTTCAGGTAGCTTTAGGTGCACACTGTGCAGAGGACGCACTACACTAACTTGTAAATACTACAGCTGCCAGTGGTACTGTACTAATAGGATCAGAAGAACACCACTAATTTTCTTCAGTTAGCTTTAGGTGCACACTGTGCAGAGGACGCTCTAAACTAACTTGTAAATACTGCAGCTGCCTGCGGTACTGTACTAATAGGATCAGAAGGACACCACTCATTTTCTTCAGGTAGCTTTAGGTGCACACTGTGCAGAGGATGCACTACACTAACTTGTAAATACTACAGCTGCCTGTGGTACTGTACTAATAGGATCAGAAGAACACCGCTAATTTTCTTCAGGTAGCTTTAGGTGCACACTGTGCAGAGGACGCTCTACACTAAGTTGTAAATACTGCAGCTGCCTGTGGTACTGTACTAATAGGATCAGAAGAACACCACTAATTTTCTTCAGGTAGCTTTAGGTGCACACTGTGCAGAGGACACACTACACTAACTTGTAAATACTGCAGCTGCCTGCGGTACTGTACTAATAGGATCAGAAGAACACCACTAATTTTCTTCAGGTAGCTTTAGGTGCACACTGTGCAGAGGACGCACTACACTAACTTGTAAATACTACAGCTGCCTGTGGTACTGTACTAATAGGATCAGAAGAACACCACTAAATTTCTTCAGATAGTTTTAGGTGTACACTGTACAGAGGACGCACTAAACTAACTTATAAATACTGCAGCTGCCTGCAGTACTGTACTAATAGGATCAGAAGAACACCACTAATTTTCTTCAGGTAGCTTTAGGTGCACACTGTGCAGAGGACACAGTGCACTATCTGTAAATACTGTAGCTGCCTGCCTGTGGTATTTATAGGATCAGAAGAACACCACTAATTTTCTTTAGGTAGCTTTAGGTGCACACTGTGCAGAGGGCACAGTGCACTAACTATAAATACTATAGCTGCCTGCCTGTGGTATTAATAGGAGCAGAACAACAGCAATTGTCTCCAGGTAGCTTTAGGTGCACACTGTGCAGAAGACACACTACACTAACTGTAAATGCTGTAGCTACCTGCCCGTGGTAGTAATAGGATTAGAAGAACACCACTAATTTTCTTCAGGTAGCTTTAGGTGCACACTCTGCAGAGGACGCACTACACTAACTGTAAATACTGTAGCTGCCTGCCTGTGGTATTAATAGGATCAGAAGAACAACACTAATTTTCTTCAGGTAGCTTTAGGTGCACAGTGTGCAGAGGACACAGTGCACTAACTGTAAATATTATATCTGCCTGTGGTATTAATAGGAGCAGAACAACAGCAATTGTCTCCAGGTAGCTTTAGGTGCCCACTGTGCAGAGGACGCACTACACTAACTGTAAATACTGTAGCTGCCTGCCTGTGGTATTAATAGGATCAGAAGAACACCACTAATTTTCTTCAGGTAGCTTTAGGTGCACACTGTGCAAAGGGCACATTGCACTAACTGTAAATACTGTAGCTGCCTGCCTGTGGTATTAATAGGAGCAGAACAACAGCAATTGTCTCCAGGTAGCTTTAGGTGCACACTGTGCAGATGACGCACTACACTAATGCCCCGTACACACGGTCGGATTTTCTGATGGAAAATGTCCGATCGGAGAGTGTTGTCGGAAATTCCGACCGTGTGTGGGCTCCATCGGTCATTTTCCATCGGATTTTCCGACACACAAAGTTGGAGAGCAGGAGATAAAATTTTCTGACAGCAAAATCCGTTGTTGGAAATTCCGATTGTGTGTACACAAATCCGACGGACAAAGTGCCACGCATGCTCAGAATAAATAAAGAGATGAAAGCTATTGGCCACTGCCTCGTTTATAGTCCCGACGTACGTGTTTTACGTCACCGTGTTCAGAATGATCGGATTTTCCGACAACTTTGTGTGACCGTGTGTATGCAAGACAAGTTTGAGCCAACATCCGTCGGAAAAAATCCTAGGATTTTGTTGTCGGAATGTCCGAACAAAGTCCGACCGTGTGTACGCCCTATTACTGTAAATACTGTAACTGCCTGCCTGTGGTTTTAATAGGATCAGAAGAACACCACTAATTTTCTTCAGGTAGCTTTAGGTGCACACTGTGCAGAGGACGCACTACACTAACTTGTAAATACTACAGCTGCCAGTGGTACTGTACTAAAAGGATCAGAAGAACATCACTAATTTTCTTCAGGTAGCTTTAGGTGCACACTGTGCAGAGGACGCTCTAAACTAAATTGTAAATCCTGCAGCTGCCTGCGGTCCTGTACTAATAGGATCAGAAGAACACCACTAATTTTCTTCAGGTAGCTTTAGGTGCATACTGTGCAGAGTCCACACTACACTAACTAGTAAATACTGCAGCTGCCTGCGATACTGTACTAATAGGATCAGAAGAACACCACTAATTTTCTTCAGGTAGCTTTAGGTGCACACTGTGCAGAGGACGCACTACACTAACTTGTAAATACTGCAGCTGCCAGTGGTACTGTACTAATAGGATCAGAAGAACACCACTAATTTTCTTCAGGTAGCTTTAGGTGCAAGCTGTACACACTACACTAACTTATAAATATTGCAGCTGCCTGCGGTACTGTACTAATAGGATCAGAAGAACACTCATTTTCTTCAGGTAGCTTTAGGTACACACTGTGCAGAGGACGCACTACACTAACTGTAAATACTGTAGCTAATAGGACTAATAGGATCAGAAGAACACCAGAATTTTTCTTCAGGTAGCTGTAAATACTGTAAAAACACCTGCCTGCCTGTCAGTAGTAGGAAGAGAATAACAGGAATGGATCTAGCTAAACCGAATACAATATATATATATATATATATATATATATATATATATATACACAACACCTAGGATGTATATATATATATACACAATACACTGTAAGTGCAGCTAACTGACTGACTGTCCTGCCTAATCTATGTAACTTAAATCAAATGACACTGTCTCTCTGTCTATCTCTGGCTCAACGCCGGAACACATTACACAGGGCCGCCATGTAGGTGGCCTTATATAGTGTGGGGCGTGTACTAAACCCCCTGAGCCATAATTGGCCAAAGCCACCTTGGCTTTGGCGAATTACGGCTCTCTGTACAGATGGCGCTGTGATTGGCCAAGCATGCGGGTCATAGTGCATGCTTGGCCAATCATCATCCAGCAATTCACTGCAATGCCGCAGTGAATTATGGGCCGTGACACGCCACTCGAATTTGGCCCATATCGTTCGGAATTCGGCGAACGACCGAACAGGCAATGTTCGAGTCGAACATGCATTCGTTTTGAATATGAAGCTCATCCCTACTCCCCAGCATGCTATCCTGGGCCCATAAACACCTAGCCTAGTCACTTAAAAATGTATTTTGTCAGCTCCATTGTAGTGCTTTACACTAAACACCCTCTAAAATGTGTCCAAATGTTATTTTTGTCCTTAAATTCAGGCATAGTGCAAGAGGCTTTTTTGGGGGCTCAAACTCATTTGGAACCCTCCCTCCCCCCCAACCGCTAAGTCAACTGATACCAATCCTCTGTCTGCTGACTTTGCCAAACCCATACACACTATACCTACCTCTTTTGTGGTCAGATTTATGAATGAATTTACCAAAGCATGTAGTGCAAGGGTCTGCCTGAATACTTTCAAATTGTACTGTTTAAAGTTTTGTTCTCCTATTATCTTGATAGGTAATTGCAGAATGTAAAATTGTGCTTCAATTTGGACAGTGTGTATTCATATTTTTGTATTATGACACTTCTTACCTGTCCAGTGGGCTGCCAGTAGTGTAAGTAAGTAGGGGCTGGCCAAAGTAACACACATTATTTATGCATTCAGCTCTCAATGAAGTGGAGAGGGTTACCTGTCCAAAACATCTCTCTCCCCCCACCATAAAATGTTTACAATGGGCCATCAGAGTATGTGAGGAATCTGATAAGTGGACCTTATACTTTTGTCTTTAAATACTCTTTAAAATAAATTTTATACTGATGTTGGCCAAGAATGTTTGTGTCTAATCTGCTTGCAATGTTTATGTGCAAAAGTACAAATTTTTTTTTCTTGTTTGACTCCACAGTTTCCTTCAACCCCACAGGAATGGCAGACTGTGGCATCCCATTTTGCCCAGCAGTGGGACTTTCCCAACTGCGGAGGGCCAATCGATGGGAAAAACAGCCACATCATCCCACCCCCAAACTCAGGGTCATACTATCATAATTACAAGGGGTTTAATAGTATAGTGATGTTGGCGGTGGTGTTGGCGAAAATAGGAGTTCCTGTATGTGGACGTGGAGAAGAATGGCTGGATGTCGGATGGTGGAGTCATCGCCCAGATGAAGTTTTACAGACGGTTCAAGAATGGTGGCTTGGGCTTGCCACCTGCTGGTCTTCCATTTGTGTTCGTCACTGATGAAGCGTTTGGGCTGGGAGACCATCTGATGAGGCCATTCCGGATGAGGACCTTCACCCCGGAGCTGAGGGTTTTTTAACTACCAGCTGGCCAGAGCCACAAGAGTGGTGGAGAATGCTTTCGGCATTATGGCCAGTCGGTTTTGCCTATTTCTAACACGCATACACATGGCGGAATATAAACTCAACCATATAGTGCTTGCCTGCTGCATTTTGCACAATTTCCTATGTAAAAATGCTACGAACTATGTGGCCTCAGTTTGGCCCGAGGCCGGATTTCCAGATCAAGCAACCCTGATGGCACTTGAAGCTGGCTGTCCTGGCTTGCCCCCCCCAAAGAACCCGCAAAGTCAGACAAAAATATCTGGAGTACTTTGTGGGTAGGGGGGCCATAGATATGCCAGCAAATGTATAAAAGTTTTTTAAATAAATGTTTATTTTAAAATGAACTAATATTTCATTTGATTTACTGCTTGTGTTTCTTTTAGCTGTCTCCTAGGTTCTGCAATGGGCTTTTTTTTTTTGGACATTTTCTTCAATAGTGCAAATGTAATTTATTTGATACATGAGGTGACAATCTCTTCTTCTTCTAACTATTATGTTGTGGGTCTGCTACACACACACACACACATTGTTTTTGTTGTTAATGTATGTAATGCATTAATGATAAAAATAATCATCCTTTTCAGCACCATGAATTCATTGTTTGGAATCTCTAAAATGGCAAGTGCACTTGAAAGTTCACTGAAAGTGCACTTGTAGTGCAAAGTGGATTTGCCTTTAGTAAATAACCCCCATTGTCACTGTAAACACAAACTTAGTCCAAAAACTGGTATTGAGCATTGAAAGAAGAAGCCACACATTGTTGAGTATAAAAACATTTTACTCTGTGCACATTCACATGTGAGTTAGAAAAGGGTTTTTGAACAAACCAACATCTTTGGTGTATAAAATTTTTATGTTTGACATTATAAATATCAATTTTTTTGGTTAAACAGGCATGTTTAAAAACATAACATACACAAATCAGGAACTTACAAAGTTCAACTTTGAAAAAGTCAAGGCAATATCAGACATTAGTATGTTATCTTTCCTTCATCAGATGGGGTGATGTCACCCCTGTAAAAAGCCAAATTTTGAAGATGCACACAAATTGGGAGTCAAAATGTTGTTGATTTTCCTCCTGATCCCATGCCTAATGTCAACATGTGCCAGCTCCCATCATGGGGGATCATTGGATGTGTTTTGGAGGTGCAACCCCTTCCTCTCACCTACTTGAGTTGCGAGGAAGGGGTTGCACTCCCAAAACGAGTACCTTGATATCCCGTGATGGCAGATAGCACATGTTGTCGCACTGTGTGCATCTTCAAAATTTGGCTTTTAAAATACTTTAAAACTTGATTTAAAATAAAAAAATCCTTGACAAAACAGTACAATTTTGTGTGTGTTTAGATTCTGCCTAAAACACCAATGATGTTCTTTATTTTTTATTGCACATCATTGATGTTTTCCTTTATCTTTTCTAAATCACGATTGCACACCATGATCTCCCCGATGAGGACGTGTGCACTTGCACTGGTGAAATTAGTTTCTTCTTCCACAACATCCACATCACCTAAAAAGAATAAAACACACCATGTATTATAAATATGCAGGAATACATTTATTACCTGAAGCAGTGGTCTCAGACATTCACCTGTTGTGGTCACTATGTCAACCATGTCATGAACCTCTCCTCCCTCCACTTCCTCTGGTTTTGGTGTCCTGACTTCCCCTTCTTTAGGAGGTTGGGGTCCCTGGTGTCCTCAGATGTCCCGAGTCTTTTCTCCCCTATGTGAATACAAAAAAAGGTATACTTAACACACAGATATTTGAGGCAAGAAATATGAATATGAAACATTGCTTGGAAGTGTCGTACAATTGTCTGTTTTGGCAGAGTTCCAAGCTGAAGACATGATTTTTTCTCTTTGTTAAAGCTGGAATACTTACCTTTTTTGGTAAAGTATCACACATGGAGACACCCCCAGTATCCACTGGAGCACCTGTGTGGGAAACCCTAAAAAGGGTGTTCTGGTGTCCCACACTAGTGCTCCTGCATCCAGATGTGTAAACAGCTGCTGAGTGTCCCCTCCCTACACTGAATCAAGTTTGCATTTCATTCTAGTTACAAACCCATCTAGACAATAAACTTATTTTAATACAAATAAGCTTGAACAAATTTAGTTAATCTGCATCTGCCAAAAACATTGTACTAGTGAGCAAACAAACAATGTTTACTACGAATGATTACTGTGCCCACAAACCTAAAACTTGACATTTTAAACGCCATTTTAAACTGTACAACAGTAAAGAAAAGCACTTGGAGCAGCATGCAAGTAATAATAATATGAACACACGACAAAATACATACTTTTTTGCAGCACTCTCTGATTCTTCTGTACTGATCCTGCTCCCTCAATTTGAGATCTCACCATCATTTCCTCAGTTGATCCGTGTATCCCCAAAATTCTTCTGCAGAATTTTCACAACTTTACTCATGATTTTGGCCTTTCTCACATTTGGGTTTCTGTACGGTCCATATTTCCTGTCATAGTCGGCCCCCTTCAAGATGTCCACCATCTCCACCATCTCTACAAAGGACATATTTGAGGCCTTAAATCTCCCCTGGGATTGGGACGTTTTGTGGCTCCAGGCTTTCCTCGACGTTGCTGCTCTCCTCTGCATGCACCTGCTCTGTCTTCGCCATGTGCTCTCCCATTGTGCTGAAAGAGAAGGGGCGGGGGATATACTAGAAAGAAGGACAGGTGTGGGTGGAGTTTCACACATGTGCAGTGTATATAATTTGTCGTACGTACGATCTGTGGGCAGAGGAAGGAGTAGCGTAAGCGCCGATTGTGCTAACGAAGGTACAATATTAAGTTGGGGCATCAGTGGACTATACTGCTTATAGATTGAGGCCTATATTGGGACAAGATTAGGAGAGTTTAGCCTGAAATTAGGATTTGTCTTGTGTTGTGTTTTACAGATAAAATGTATAGATTCAACGAACATGACTTCCTCCCTAGCTTTATTGATAAATACAGGGAGATGCCCTGTCTGTGGCAGATGAAACACCCTTTTTATAATAATAAAATAAAGAGGAAGGCAGCGCTGGATCAACTGTTGGAACTGGTGAAGCCGGTGATGCCCATGGCAACCATTCCCTATTTGGTGAAAAATTGGTGGTCTGAGGAGCACATATAATAGGGAGCGCAAAAAGGTCCAGAATTCCATGAGATCAGGAGCAGCAGCAGATGACGTTTATGTCCCCAGGCTGTGGTACTACGACAGACTGCGGTTTTTGTCAGACCAGACTGAAATCAAGCCATCACTCTCAACCCTTCCTTCCACTCTTCCTTCCACTCTTCCTGTTCCATTTTCATTCACAGGAAAGTCTCTGCCAGGAGTAGGCAATGGAAAGTGACAGCCAGGAGGTGGCAATGGAAAGTGGCAGCCAGGAGGTGGCCGTGCCAAGTAGCCTGATCGAATTACAGGTTTCTCCCCTCTGCCTTCCAACAAAAAGGCCCAGGAAGGGGAGTAATGTGGAGGAGTCAGTGCTTTCTTTGATTCGGCAGGCCGTCAGAACCACCCCCAATCTTCAAGAGGCCTATGCCTGCATGGTAGCCAGCAAAATGCAAGAAATGGAGGTGGGCCAATGCCTCATTTGTAAAGATGTCATCTATCAGGCCCTAAATAAGGGGGTGATGGGTGAACTCACAAAAAAAAGTCACATATGTGAGTTGGATCATACTCCTCCTCCACCTCCTGAGACAACTCCAACACCACAGCCACAGCCATGAAGGAAGCATGCAAGAAAGTCTTGAGGAAGATGACCTGGGTTCAGTCTGGTCTGGCAAAAGACGCAGGCTGTGGTAAGACCACAGCCTGGGGACATATATGTCATCTGCTGCTGCTCCCGATCTCTCAGAGTCCTGGACCGTATTGTGCTCCCTATTAAATGGACTCCTCAGGCTACCAATTTTGCCTGTCAAATAATTGATGTCTGCCCTGGGGTACAAAGGCTTCGCCAATTTCAACAGTTTCTGCAGCGTTGCCTTCCTCTTTATTTTGTTATGACCCCTAATAAATGCCTATTTTATTTTCACAAATACTTGACTATGTTTTAGTTCAAAAAGGGCAGTTTGTTTGTGAGTAGGCAGGTACATTTTAAAAATACAATGTCAAATTAACAAGCGACACCAACACCAACCAATCTCCTTGAGGTTAAAAAATATAAGATAATAATGGTGTTGTGGTAACTTGACACACAAAACGTCAAAAAATATTATGGAGATCACTAGAAAAAAAGCATAAAAAAAAAATTAGATCTTGATAAAAAAAAGGAGATCACTAGAAAAAAAAAAAGTAAAATTTTTCTGTAGATCTGGCGAAAAATAAAAATAAAGATTATTCAGGAGATCACGAGAAATAATAAAGAAATAAGTTTGTCAGAACTCTGTGTGAATATCAACAGCAAAACAGAGAATGTGCTGCATTAAAAGATTAAAAAATTTGCAGCGTGACAAATGTGCTATCTCCATTATGAACACTAGTTTTACCAGACCGAGCGCTTCCATCTCGTACTTGATTCGGAGCATGCGCGGAATTTTGTGCGTCGGAATTGTCTACACACGCTCAGAAGTTATGACAACAGATTTTGCTGTTGGAAAATTTAAGATACAGCTCTCAAACATCTGTTGTCAGAAATTCCAACACGAAATGTCCAATGGAGCCTTCCGACAACAAGTTCACATTAAACATTTGTCGGAAATTCCGATCGCGTGTACACAGCATAATGCTACTCACTTTTCAATGTATTCTTCTAATTTACAGTTTGCAGAATCAAGCAGAGTCAGCTTGACCACCTTACTGGGTTTATAATGGTTAGGTTAGACCTGATAAGAAGTAAGAAAAAGGCAGTGGGTAATTAACCACTTAAAGACCAGCCACCGCAGTTATACTGCAGCAGGTTGGCTCTCCTGAGCAAATCACCTTCATTGTACGTTGGCCACTTTAAGACCTCTAGGGGGCCAAGCAACACCGAAACTTATGCTCGTGGGCAGCGACCGCGATGTCCGTGGGCACCCGCGATCGCTCCTGAGAGAGACAGAACGGGGATCTGTCAATGTAAACAGATAGACCCCGTTCTGTCAGGGGAGAAGAGACAGATCTGCTGTTCCTACTGACTAGGAACAGCGATCTGTCTCCTCCTCCAGTCACTACACTCCTCCCCCTAGTTAGAAATACCATCTTAGGGAACACTTAACCCCTTGATCGCCTCCTAGTGTTAACCCCTGCCCTGCCAGTGTCATTTATACAGTAATCAGTGGCTATTTTCAGCACTGATCGCTGTATGAATGTCACTGGTCCCAAAAAAGCATCAAAAGTGTCACAGTCCCACATGTCACAGTCCCGCTAAAATTTTCTGATCACCGCCATTACTAGTAAACTAGTATTAAAAAAATCTCCCATTTTGTAGACGCTATAACTTTTGCGCAAACCAATCAATATACGCCTATTGCGGGTTTTTTTTACCAAAAACATGTATAAGAATATGTGTCGGCCTAAACTGATCAAGAAATTTGTTTTTTTTTTACATTTTTTGGGGGGATATTTATGATGGCAAAAAAGTAAACAATATTGTTTTTTTTTCAAAATTGACAGTCTTTTTTTATAGCACAAAAAAATAAAATGCAGAGATGATCAAATACCACCAAAAGAAAGCTCTATATGTGGGAAAAAAAGGACATAAATTTTGTTTGGGTACAGCGTCGCAAGACCGCGCAATTGTCAGTTAGAGCGACGCAGTGCCATATCGCAAAAAATGGCCTGGTCATTAAGGGGGCAAATACTTCCTGTCCTTAAGTGGTTAAAACTGCTAGCATATGCTCAGAGCTAAAGGATATGTTTTAAACCTTTCATAAATAGTTTATTACTGATTTTTATATGTTTTCACTACCTATCTTACAGCAAAAAAAAAAAAACAGTTAGAAAGAAATTTAGGTTATTTGTAATAAATAAATACTTACAATTTTAAGTGATTAAAATACATATGCAGGGGGGCGTGACCGGAAGCCGAGCTAGATGGCAGCCTAATTCACTAGCTCCACAAGCCCACAGCAAAAACGGCAATAATAGGGGCAATAACCTCCACATTTATGGGAAAATCCAGGACCACCCGCTCCTCTAAACCCAGGGGATCATCCCTACCCCCTCCGGGGACGAACACAGACCTCCGCTCGTTCTTTCAGCGGCCCGGAATGTCTCAGGACGAGGAGGCCAACATGGCGCCGGATGCCTGCGCGCCTGCACAACAGTGCACCGATCGGTCTCCACAGCCGACTTCACCTTGGCAGCAGAACCAAGAGGGGCCAGGACAAGAAGGAGCGATCCCCCAAGATGACATCCTACACACACCAGCGGTGAGTCCTTCACAGCGGCCAGACGCCCAGGCTGAACAGCAGCATGGATCTCCGTCCGTCATGCGGCCCGCCTCCCCCTCTCATTATACACAATGCTCGGCGGCTTTCCCGAGACTCCTAAGAACAGCCCCAGACACTGACACACAGAGTCTGGAGCCGGCTTCCCCAGGCTCATCTGAGCTCTCCCAGGACTTTCCACCCCTGCCAGATCCTGCAGATCCCCATCCCAGAGCATATCGACCCCCTGAAGGGGGGAGGGGGGGTCCATGGGCAATGAATGCCACCTCTCCCCCTCCTAAGGCACAGAGACTGTCTCGCTCCAGGGAGCCCAGCACCTCTGGACAACACAAAGCCTCAGAGCCCTCTTATGCACAGAAAGTGGGCACCCCACTTTCACATACAGCAAAGCACTCTCCTGTAGGAACTACCCTGCAACCGCATGTGGGGGCATGGTCGGACTCATGGGATCCCCCAGCGCCAGGAGGCCAATTGCATCAAGAGGAAGACGCATCCACTCTAAGCACCCCGACGCGTGGCCCATCCTCACCTCGCTACCATAACAGCCCTATGCAAGACCCACTCATGCCACCGCAATGGTTCTCCTATCTGCAAGCTATACCCACAAAAGAAGATTTTAAACAACTAATCGCAGATGTTAAATCCACATGTCGCACAGAAATCCAAGTACTACAGACCGGACTTAAACACTTGGCAGACAGAATGGAGATGGCAGAGGAAGAGATCCAGGAAACTAAACTGGCGGTCCATAGAACGCAACTTCAGGGCGCAGACCACAAAGTAATGTTGAGAGATATGCAAAGGCATATCGAAGACCTGGACAACAGGGGGCGCCGTAACAACATCAGAGTGAGAGGTATCCCAGAATCAGAGGGCGCCGAAGACCTGCAAAAGACCCTGCAAATCGTCTTTAACAACCTTATCGGGGAGCCGCCAACAAAACATATAGAAATGGACAGAGCCCACAGGGCACTTCGCCCTAAAGGAGCTACCCCTAAACCCAGGGACATTATTTGCAGAATCAGCTCCTACCCACTTAAAGAGGAAATTATGAGGCAGGCACGCCTAGCACGCAGGGTGATGTTCGAAGACGTCCAGATCCAACTATATCCGGACTTATCCTGGCTCACCCTACAAAAACGTAGACTCCTCCAACCCCTACTACAAACCTTACAGAAAGAAGCTATCACCTACCGATGGGGCTTTCCATTTAGCCTCACGGCAAAGCACCAGGGCAAATCCGCAATTTTGAGATACCCAGAGGATCTCCGCACGTTTTGCGAAGTTTTGGAAATCCCGGCTCCTCAACTACCAGACTGGGACATAGTGGCTACCCCCCCACCACCGCCCACCACATGGCAGAAAGTACCTCCATCTAACCGACCCAGGAACTCGGACACGCAACGCAAGCCTACTAAGCATAAGGCCCGCTGAACTGCAAACGCAACGATATCAAGCAAATACGGGACTTGAGCACTTAGGCTCAGTATTCAGGATGGTCCAGACAGCAGTATATCTACTGCTACCCTAGATTAGCATCCTTCAATATGCCCCTATGCCACTTTAAAGCTTGCTATTACGGGCATAACTCAGGAGCTTGGAGAAGATAGGCCTTAGATCCATCTCCTATCACCCCCTCGCCCCCTCCTATTTGTGTTTTTTTTTACTAGTTATAAACGGGTGCACAGTGATAAACTGTGTACGGTTCACAAGATATGGTTGATAGTACACGGGCTCCCGGGGGTGCCTCTCCGCTCGTCCCATCTGGGGTGGGGGGGGGGCCCACGCGGGAATCCGTTCTGACCTTGGCCCATTGGCCATTTTGAGTTTGAATGCAAGGTTTATATTATGTTACTATTATGTATTAACTGTACTCTTCTCTTTCCCCCAGTCCCTTCTTCTTCTCTCTCTTTCCAGCCATCATCCGGCAAGCACAGATATATGCACGAAACTCCCTGGTCTCCTCCCGGAGGGTGCCCACTCTGAATCTGAGATCTCGACCCCTAACAAATCTCAACTAGGTAAGACCTTACCCCCATTTCTTCACCCATCACCACTATGGCTAAGGTATTATCGTTAAATGTACATGGACTAAACTCCAATAGGAAAAGACATCTGGCGCTGAGGGAATTCAGACAGTCAGGAGCTGATATTATAATGATCCAAGAGACCCATTATAACAAAGAGGGCTCATTCGCATTTGCGTCCAGATATTACTCCCAAATCTATATAGCATCAGGTACTCATAAAAGGGCTGGAGTGGCAATACTCATTAAGCGAGGGGCCCCCTTTACATGCGTAACTCAACACTGTGATCCCCATGGCCACTTCATTATCTTACAGGGGCAGTGGCAAACACAAGACGTGACACTATGTGCATTATATGCTCCGAATATTAGACAACATAGCTTCCTATCCAAAGTATATGCGCGTATTTTTAGATCTACTCCCAGGGTCCTCATAGTGGGAGGTGATTTCAACCTCATTCAATCAGCTGCTGCGGATCGCCAGACTGTGGCCCCCCAGGCTCCTTCGTCCAGGGTCCATAGAGACTCGAGACTATTCAGACAAATCACTAGACGATATGCGCTCTTTGACGCGTGGAGGGCTCTCAGTCCAGGTGATCGGCAGTATACATTTTACTCGGCCCCCCACCGGACCCACACACGCATTGACTATTTTTTTGTCAACAACCACACTCTCAAACTGACACGCAAGGCACAAATACTTCCGATCTCGTGGTCGGACCATGCCCCCATCCTGCTCACACTAGACTTAGGCACCCCGGTCCGCAGACCATATAACTGGAGGATGAATACTTTCCTCCTCCAACATCAACCGGCTCTAGTGGAATTAAATTCCACGCTAAAATACTATTTTCTAGAGAATGCCAACCAGGAAGTTACACTCCCCACACTTTGGGAGGCCCACAAGGCGGTCCTTCGGGGCAAATGTATAGCAATTTCATCAGCACTAAAAAAAGATGCCACAGCAGCAAAACTAAATGCAGAGCAAGAACTTAGAGCTAACGAACACAAATTTCAACTTAAACCCACAATACCTGTCCTAAGGAAAATAATTAAGCTCCGCACAACACTCCGAGATCTAGCCTTGGGACAGGTGGAAAAGGCTTTAACAAGATTGAAACAAATGTTCTATGATAAGGGAAATAAAGCCCATTCCCTTCTAGCCAATAAATTACGTGAACGATCCCACATGAACTCTCCTCATCAGATAAAAGACAAAGGGGGACAATTACTATCCCACCCGGTAGACATCGCCCGTACATTTGCGGACTTTTACAAGGAACTTTACAACAATCCTGAGATACCCAACAACCCACCCTCTATAGACCTAACCCACAAAATGCAACAATACTTGGAACAGAGTGGCATTCCCCATCTCCAACCCTCTGATCTGATGACACTCAACGCACAGATCACAGATGAGGAAATAGAACTTACTATAAAGTCCCTACCACCCCACAGGGCCCCGGGTCCGGACGGCTTCCCGTACGAATACTACAAAACATTTCTCCCCCTTTTACTTCCCCATCTCCGCAGACTGTTTACCGCTTTTCTTAATGACACACCCATTCCCTCTGAGATGCAGAAATCTTTTATCACCATGATCCCTAAACCAGATAAAGACCCCTCCCTTTGCGCGAATTATAGACCCATTGCATTACTAAATTCGGACTTAAAGATTTTTACTAAACTCCTATCCAATCGCCTGAACACGATACTCCCATCACTGATCCACAAAGACCAAGTAGGGTTTGTCCCTTTACGGCAGGCTAGTGATAATACTAGAAAGGTGGTTGATTTGGTGAAAGTGGCGAACGGGGAGGGCGCCCCTTCATTACTACTTAGCTTAGATGCTGAGAAAGCTTTTGATCGACTGGGGTGGCCGTTCCTGTTTGCCACACTGGGTCATATGGGCTTCCGGGGACCCTTCCTACGGGCAATCAAACATCTATACTCCAGCCCTTCCTCACAGGTCAGGACCCCCTTTGCAACTTCAACATCATTTACAGTTTCGAACGGAACCAGACAGGGATGCCCGCTATCACCTCTCTTGTTCGCGCTATGTGTGGAACCCCTAGCGGCATCCATTAGGAATAACCGAGATATACGAGGGATTACGGTTAGAGACAGAGAATTTAAAATCTCCCTCTTTGCCGATGATATCATCCTCACCCTGACCCAGCCCCATGTTACCCTCCCGAACCTACATGCAGAACTAGACAGATTTCGCACCCTATCTGGGTATAAAATTAACGCCTCTAAATCAGAAGCACTACCCATCAATATCCCCGAGGCTGAGATCACGCTTCTACAATCTAACTTCCAGTACAACTGGAAAACAACTGCCCTGAAGTACTTGGGCACTTACATTACCCCACAATTTAACACACTATATCAAGAAAACTTCCCTCCCCTCTTCAACACAATTAGATCCTTATTACTTCAATGGAAAAAACATCGTATCTCCCTCTTAGGCCGAATCGCCTCTGTTAAGATGACCATCCTCCCGAAACTATTATACCTTTTCCAGACACTTCCCATACCTATACCAACTAAACAACTGAAAAAGCTGCAGTCAGACCTGCTAGACTTCACGTGGAACTACAAAAGACACAGGATCCCAGGTTCAGTTCTGATGGCGTCGCGCAGTGAGGGGGGTCTAGCTTTCCCAAATATCATTAAATACTATCAGGCTGCGCAACTAAGAGCGGTGGCCTCATGGTTTACTCAAAAATCGTACAATAAGTGGACAGAGATTGAGAAATTATGGCTAGCCCCCATACACCCGAACAACCTATTATGGAACGCAGATGCGGATGTGGCTCCCGACTGCTTACTGGGTCCTATGGCCCTTCTACGGCAGCTGTGGCGGAAGATAGCACAACCCAATAAATTGATCTCAGAGAGATCGACCCTAACTTCCTTTGTCTGCAATCCCAGGGTGCCGGATAGTCTCACACACCAGATGTCACACCCCTGGTCCTCTAGAAACTTATTCCACTTCGGAAGTATAGTAGACCTCAGATCCCGTAGATTGCTGCCTTTCTCAGACTTGCAGACCAAATATGACCTACCGAGACAAGCATTTTATGGGTACCTACAAATATGACACTACGCATTAACCATAGCCCCAAACCTACAATTTTCACCTCCATCCCCCTTTGAGAATATAATTCTAGCAGGCACCACACAGAAGGGTCTAATTTCAGGAATCTATAAGATACTGAATGCTTTCCACATAGAGGAGAAAGGAAAACATCGCTACATGCTCAAATGGGAGAAGATTCTCAATGAAGAACTCCCACTGGAGCTGTGGCAGATAATATGGAACCAAGCAGCGAAGAGTTCACTATGCACGCTTTATAAGGAAAATTCATATAAAATTCTTTGCTTCTGGTACATGACACCAGATGTAGTTCATTCAATCTTCCCTACAAGCTCCCTACAATGCTGGCGTTGCCAGAGAGTAAGAGGCACTTTTATACATATATACTGGACATGCCCAATAATCACCCCATACTGGGAGATGGTTCGGGATCTCCTCTCTCGTGTACTGGACACGGAGGTTCGGGAGTCTCCAAAATTTTTCCTACTGGGTCTATCACCACTAAAACTTAGCAAACCTTACAAGAAATTAGTGAGACATATTCTCACAGCGGCACGCTGCTTGGTAGCTCTACACTGGAAACGTAGTACCCCGCCCTCTCCTGAAGATCTTTACTCTAGAATTAAAGATGTTGAACTAATGGAGAAAATGACAGCTAGAATACAAGACAAGCTGGAGGCCCACAACAGAGTTTGGGAACCATGGCACCTCCGGGAGGACACAACATGACCAGGTAACAACTCTAGGCGGATGGCTTACTACTTGTCTTTACTTCTTTCTCTCTTTCCCCCCTTTTTCCCCCCTTTTATCCTTTTATTTTTATCCCCCCTAAACCTGCACTAATATTGGTATCCAGGACCCTCACTCTCTGGGGGACTTCACCCCTTAATCTTTCCCCATATCATTATGGAAGAATGTGCTACACTTTAACACCAGAAATAAGCTTCCATTTATTTCTTTGTTTCCCAGGGGAATTATTAACAGCTACACTGTACTGATTGTCAGTCTAATACTGTAAGTGGTCATACTGGATATTTCATGTGATTTTTTCATGCTTCTTTATTTTGTATTGATAATACACTTAATAAAATGTTATTTGAGAAAAAAAAAATACATATGCAAATGTTGTTGTTTTATTGTTATGTGCTCAATAAAACTGATAAAGGAAGACTAACTAGCTTTTTCATTATTTTGATTCAGTTATAGAATTCAAAATGATCAACTTAATAAAAACAATGTAATCACAGTGTCTTGATGTGTTAAAAACCCCTTTTTTTGTGCTTGCTTTTCATATGTTTGGATGAAGAAGGAGGATAAGACTCACTTTATTAGTGAAACTGGACCATGCGTACTTAAAACCGGCAAATTATTTTGTTATTATTATTATTATTAATTTTTATTTTTATTTTGTTGTTTTTTTTTTTATTGCCACATATACAAGGCAAGAAAGGAGCAAATTACAGAGCATGGTTGTAAAAAAATCCAGTTGAAACATTGCTTTTCCAGGATAATCATCCCATATATCTTACATTAATAGTCCTATAGGTACATATAGCATTTGATTTTTAAAGAACAAACATTAAAAAACAATAAAATAAAAAGCATAAAAGGGTAACTACCCCAAAACCATTGTGGTGCGTGCACCTTTTTGCTTATATTGTACATTTGGATGTTTTCTTCTGAATACATATACTTAACTAATTGTTAGCTTGCAGCCCCCCCCCCCCCCATAATTTTTTTTTTTATGCACTAACCAAGACATTCAGCTAGTTCTTCCCCTCAACCAGGGCTATTTGCCACTGTGTCCATAGATTCTACCCATCTGGCCAAGATTCTATTGGAATTGCATTTTTTTGGACATCCCCTAGCATCACAAGTCATACTGTATAGTGTGACATTAGCATTGACTAGGGCTTTCCAGGCTGATAATGTAAGGTACTCCTTCCTAATCCAGTGGATTGCAATCAGTTTGCGAACATAGAAAAATAACAGTTGTAAAAGGGTTCTCATATTATGGTCCATAAGCTCACCTTAAATTATTCCAAAAAGTCCCATTATAGGACTACATATATCCGGGAGGTTGAAAGTGTCCCCAATGAACTGGGTGACCTGGGACCAGAGGGGGCGAACTCTACTGTACTCCCAAACCATATGTAGAAAGGAACCTTCAGTTGTCTGACATTTATGACAATTAGGAGTCTCCCTCCTTCCCATTTTATATAGTCTAAGAGGTGTATAGTACATTTGGTGCAGCTATCTCAATTGTATCATCTTATCCCTGGCTGAAATGACCGTGGTCATATACAAGGTACGTACTCCCGCCTAAAGTTCTTCCGCCAGTTCGGGTATAATAATGTGCCATCTATCCCTAATTCTCCTCTTTTTTTTAATTACTTTCAAACCCTATTGAAATTAAATAGTAACTGGAAACCAATTTACAATGTTCAGGTCTTAAGAGTGTTTCTAAGTACGTATTAGCCAGTGTAATTTGTTCAGTCCCAAACTGAAAATGTGCTGCATGTTGCAGTCTTGTATATTGAAACCGCCAAGCACTAGGTATCTCTAGCTCCATTTGCAGTTGTGCAAAGGATTTGAGTCTACCCATGTCATATATTTGATGAAGATATTTGATCTCAAACTGTACCCATCCTCCAAATGAAAGAATTCATTTAAACATGGGTTGAACCAGAGTGGAGAGTTGGGAGATAAATGTGGGGGTTGGTCAGAGATATGTTTTAGGCATATCCCCAAGATGTATTTAGCAGATTTAAGTATATCCTTGCCGCATAATGTAGGTACCTCCCCTCTGTAGAAGATAGGGCCTAATATGCAAATGTGAGAAATTTCCACTAAAATATTAATAAAGTGATATTATGCTTAACATACAAAATATACAAAATCTATTAATACTATACATTAATGTGCAATAAACTTCAATGAATGAATAAATAGGTAAAAGTGCTCCAATCAGCCCGTGTATTGCAAATATTCCACAAAGCTTGTGCAATTTTCAAACATTAATAGATAATTCAAAACATAAACATCCATGCGATTTAGTGTTGCATCCATGCATTTCAGTGCTGCATCCATGCAATATGGTGTCAGTGCAATGTTCAAACAATAAAAAGTTAAAAAATACAAAAAAAACGCATCCATGCGATTTGGTGCTACATTCATGTGATTCTATGCAATTCAGTGCTGTGTTGCTGTGCAATGATCAAATTAACAGTCCGATTTAGTGTTGCATCCATGCATTTCAGTGCTACATCTATGCAATATGGTGTTAGTGCAATGTTCAAACAATAAAATCTATCCAGGACCCTGCATATAACATCGAACCCATAGAGGTTCTAAGGCGCATTCTGACCAAGCTTAATTGCAAGGTCACACGCCCTAAGGTGAGGGGCTATCACCTGGGGGGAGCACTTGTATGAGCACACAGCACTTTAGTTTGTGTTCACAATAACACATGAATGGATTGTGGAAGATCTGTGGACTGTTAATTTGATCATTGCACAGCAACATAGCACTGAATTGCATAGAATCACATGGATGCAACACCAAATCGCATGGATGCGTTTTTTTGTATTTTTTAACTTTTTATTGTTTGAACATTGCACTAACACCATATTGCATAGATGCAGCACTGAAATGCATGGATGCAACACTAAATCGGACTGTTAATTTGATCATTGCACAGCAACACAGCACAGAATTGCATAGAATCACATGGATGTAGCACCAAATCGCATGGATGCGTTTTTTTGTGTTTTTTAACTTCTTATTGTTTGAACATTGCACTAACACCATATTGCATAGATGAAGCACTGAAATGCATGGATGTAACACTAAATCACATGGATGTTTGTTTTGAATCATCTATTAATGTTTGAAAATTGCACAAGCTTTGTGGAATATTTGCAATACACAGGCTAATTGGAGCACTTTTACCTATTTATTCATTCATTGAAGTTTATTGCACATTAATGTATAGTATTAATAGATTTTGTATATTTTGTACGTTAAGCACAAAATCACTTTATTAATATTTTAGTGGAAATTTCTCACATTTTCATTTTGATAAGCGCAGCATGTGTACAATTTGGTTTAACTATTTTGCATGGTTATGAGACATACGTAACGTTAGCAGCTGATCATTTGCAAAGATACACTATTTTGGAGACCAGATTTGGTCAATTACCTGGAGGCTCACAGGACTACCAATTAGCATTCTGAGGGCCTAATATGAGGAAGCTACTGCTGCCTCCACTGCCACTGCCGCATTATTGATTTGCGAAAACATCCGCCAATGAATGTATACTAGTTGAGATGCAAAGTAGTATAGATGGAGGTCTGGTAACGGCAGTCCTCCCTGATCAACTGGCAGCTGCAAGATATCTAGGGAAACCCTTGACGCTTTGGAACCCCATAAGTAAGAGTTTAGCAAAGAGTTAATATATTTAAATATTTTTTGGGGGACATACACAGGAGTATTAGGGAGAGCATACAAAAATAACACTGAGAACACTGAGAAGAATAGATAAGCACCGATAAGCCAGCATGGGACCTGTGGATAATGAATAGAGTCATGAGATAATCGCGCCTACTGTTGAGGCCTCAAAAAACATTATCCATAAAGAAAGGATTATAGGACTGTTCAGAGAACTCCTCCGAATGATCTTGCAGGTTCCATGGAAATAATCCTTGAAAACATATATTCCCCATAAGTATAACAGTTTGCTACGGGACAGAATAAAAGTCAGAATAGTTCCTGGTCATCCTGACTATAGGCAAAATCAACTGCTATGGTCTAACAGAAAGTTATGGGCAGTCTAACAAAGTTCCTGGTCTATAATGACAGTGTCATTCAGCAAAGTGGCTGGTCATTTAGCAGTTAGCAGCTTGGCTAGGGCACCCCCTAGCACCTAACCAGCGAGAGGCATTCGTAGGAGTGGTGAAGAAATGGACCTTACCTCTGTCCACTACATGCAACTTAGCAGGGTAGAGCATACTGTATACCATCTGTAAATCTCTTAGCCTTTTTTAACATGCACAAGGCTAGCACGTTTCTGTGTAGCTACAGAGATATCTGGATATATAGAGATGCGATTACCATTATACTGTAGCTCTCCCGGTGATCTTGCAGCTTTTAGGATATTCTCACTTTCTCTAAAGTGTAGTATTTGTGCAATCATTGGCCATGGTTGGGCTCCTGGTGGCAGAGGTCTCAATCTCAAATAGGCGAGAAAATGTAGCTTTCTCCATATTATCTTTAAGCCATCATTGAAGAAAATCTTCGGGTTGTTTGTCCTCCACTCCCTCAGGAAATCCCACAAAGCGGACATTATTCTGCCTTTGGTGGCCTTGCATATCTCCAAGCTTGTCAGTATGGGCAGCTATCTCTTTTTGAATACTTTGTATCAAGCCTTCCAAGGGGCGTACTGTGTCATTCAAGTCACTAATTCTCTGCTCTGCTGCTGTGGCCCTTATCTTGACATTATGCATGTCTTGCTTGAGAAAGGACATTTCAGCTCTTATGCCATCAATGTGTTATGTCAGGGTAGTTTGGCAAGTTCTGGCAAGCCTGCTCTGAGGATTGGGGTGCGCCCCCTAAACGCATTAGATGTACCCCATGTTCTGTGCATGTCCATGCATTGTTTTTATGGCCTTTTGTCAGTTGCATTTTGTGAATACCCACTTTTAAATTTCATTATTAAATTATCTTCGGTAATGCACTAGGTGTGCGTGCCTTTCATTTCTGTTTTTCTTGTAGTTTGGCAAGTTCATATGGTCTCCATAATTAGTTTTAGTGAGGGCTCTATATCCGCCCCAACCCTATGTCCTCCGTGTCTCCCTGCGGCAGCCTGTCTAGGGAAAAAAATCTCTCCTCAGACTACGGTCTCTACGGGGAAGAGGGCTTACCCCTAGAGATTCAGTGGCCATCAGATCGTCTGCATGCCACTGCTGTGCGCTTCCCTCTCCACGTGTCTTCTCCTCGCTGCCGCCGCCATCTTGGGGTCCTCAGGCAAACTTAGCTAGGCACTCTCCAGTGGATTTTGTGGGTGTAGGGCCGATTTTCACCATGGTGATTGTTGTAATATGTTGGCCGATTTATGTATAATGTTGTATTGGAGTGCCATGTTGACCAGAAACTCAGTTGAATTGTCCAAGTCAACTGAATTTTAACATATCAAGGGGACAGCTGAAGACTCTTTGATGTGTTGATCTTATGCAAGTCTACCTAGGTGTGTGAGGTGAGGTATGGTCTGTAAACCTAATTGAACATTTCAAAGGGTACATTGTATAAGGACCATAGAAGAAGTATTTATTGATGGTAATTAGACTTGAGTGGTAACAATAAGATCAAAGAGTATTTTGGGTTGACCTAGCAGAAACTCCCTCCTAGTGGACTAGTATTTCAGAGGGGACATTCAAGCTGGCATTTAGTCAGTATAGTCTTGTCTGTGTATGACTATGAAGGCGCAAATCTAGAGAAAATGGGACTCTGAATTATATACTCTGTCGGATTTTTTGTCATCTGTGGACTGTGGACTTTGTTCTGTGTTGGAAGTCAATAAAGTGCATCTCTCTGGAAGAATTGGGTTGCTGCGGAAGAGTACTTACATCATCATTATAATACCTAAATATTAATTATCTATCCACCCAATACATTATATCACTACAGTGATCAGTGCCTTCACCTCTGCACACCTTGCGACGCCCGCTGTTATAAAGGATCCTCCTTGTCTGGGCACTTTGATAGACAGATCACCCGTCCCAGGATTGGATGGGCGATCTGTCTATCAAAGTGCCCGGACAAAGGGGAGGGGCTAAATATGATGGTGCGCGGAGGGGAACACACAGCTATTGAAATTAAAGCTGTTATATTCCCTGTGCTCTGATCAACCAGGCGGCGGTGGCTCTCCTCTCCCTTCCCCTACACAGGTAGGCTGCATTGGGGACAAATGGCTGCTTGGGGGGCAAAGACCTGCATTGGGTACACAGGCTGCAATGGGGACACAGAGCTGCATTGGGGACACAGAGCTAAATTGGGGACACAGAGCTGAATTGAGAACATAGGGCTGCATTGGGGACACAGAGCTGCATTGGGGACACAGAGCTGCAATAGGGACACAGAGCTGCAATGCGGACACAGAGCTGCATTGGGGACACAGGCTGCACTGGCGGGCACAGGTTGCATTGGCAGGCACAGGCTGCATTGGGGACACATGGCTGCATTGGGGACACGAGCTGCAATGGGGACACAGAGCTGCATTGGGGACACAGAGCTGCATTGGGGACACAGAGCTGCACGACGTAGGAAGTGACGCGTGCGCTCCACCTCAGCCAGCTACACAACCAGGAAGTGGTCAACGTCTCCTGTACAGCGGCGCTGGCTTGCTATGGTGAAGTAGATACGCTCCTACTACCTGCTCGATTGATTGCATATTTACTAAGAATATTGATGTACGTGTATTTATTGAAGGGGGTGTTTTTATGTGGTGGAAGGGAATACAGTCAATAAACAGGATTATGCTATGTGCGCCTCTCTCTTTGTTTTTTGACTTATTATGAGCCCTGAACATCCGTGATCCCTCCTGAGTGGTGTTAACAACAGTTGCTGGCGTGAAGTATTATTTTGAATGCTCTATTACTTCCCAGTTCTGGTGAGTTTAACCCCCTAGGGTGGAATCTGTAGTGATCGGTGGAAGGTGCACGCTGAGGAATTTTTTCATGATCACCTGATGAATGCTCTTGGAACTACACCCTGAACTCTACATCACTTCTCTTTAAAAGGGACTTTCCTTTAAAGGACTTTCTTATGCATGTGTGGTTGGCCACATGTTTATCATATTATTGCTCAACATTGGCGCTGTTTAGTGTGACAATTCAGTCTATTTTTAGATTATTTTGAAACACTGTGTTTACATTTATGTACTGATTTTTAAACGGCTGCTTTCCCTGTTTTGGGGCTTTTTACCTCTCTGCATGGTTGCAGATTGGGTTTCACTCATATATATGTATGAATTTTTATTTGAATTATTATATATATAATGTTTTTTTTTTTTTTCTCTGCATTGAGATCAGCATCGTGATCTGGCGCTGAGTGGTGTTTCTGCAGGCCTGGTGAAAACACCTGTTCTTTCATATATATATATATATATATATATATATATATATATATATATATATATATACATATACATACACACACATATATACATACACACTGTATATACAATATTTTAAGGTTCCCATAGCAGATGACGGGCGGTGGTTCAGTTATCCTGACTGGGCGTCATATGATGTCCATCAGGATAACATGCCGCCTCGCACCCCGCGGGGGCGCGCACCGATCTTGGTAAAGAGCCTCCGGCGGAGGCTCTTTACCACGTGATCAGCCGTGTCCAATCACAGCTGATCACGATGTCAATAGGAAGAGCCGTTGATCGGCTTTTCCTCACTCGCGTTTGACAGACGCGAGTAGAGGAGAGCCGATCGGCGGCTCTCCTGACAGGGGGGTCTGCGCTGATTGTTTATCAGCGCAGCCCCCCTCAGATCACCACACTGGACCACCAGGGATCGCCACTAGGACCACCAGGGAAGGGGCAACATGTGGATGGCCAGGTATGTACCCCATGGCCATTCACATGTGCCCAATGTGCCCAATCTGTGCCAATCGGTGCCCACAAATGGGCACTGATTGGCACCATTATGTTTCAGGTCTGCCCAGCAATGCCACCAATCAGTTTATTCAGTGCCACCAATCAGTGTCATCAGTGCCACCTGTCAGTGCCCATCGGTGCCACCTGTCAGTGCCCATCTGTGCCCATCAGTGCCCACCTATCAGTGCCCATCAGTGCCACCTATCAGTACCACCCATAAGTACCCATCAGTGCCACCCATATGTACCAATCAATGCCACCTACGAGTGCCCATCAGTGCCGCCTATGAGTGCCCATGGGTGCCACCTATGAGTGCCCATCAGTGCCGCATACCAGTGCCACCTATCAGTGCCCATCAGTGCCACCTATCACTGCCCATCAGTGCCACCTATCAGTGCCCATCATCAGCACCCGTCAGTGCCACCTCATCAGTGCCACCTCATTGGTGCCACCTCATCGGTGCCTATCAGTGCCACCGTATCAGTGCCCGTCAGTGCCCATCAGTACCGCCTATGAGTGCCCATCGGTGCCACCTATGAGTGCCCATCAGTGCCGCATACCAGTGCCACCTATCAGTGCCCATTACTGCCACCTATCACTGCCCATCAGTGCCCATCATCAGTGCCCGTCAGTGCCACCTCATCAGTGCCACCTCATTGGTGCCACCACATAGGTGCCCATCAGTGCCACCGTATCAGTGCCCGTCAGTGCAGCCATATCAGTGCCTATCATTGAAGAAGAAAACATACTTATTTACAAAAAATTTTAACAGAAACAAAGAAAAACTTGTTTTTTTTCAAAATTTTCGGTCTTTTTTTATTTGTTGCAATAATGACCGCGCAATTGTCATTCAAATTGCAACAGCGCTGAAAGCTGAAACCTGGCCTGGGCAGGAAGGTGTCTAAGTGCCTGGTATTGAAGTGGTTAAAGAATGATGATTGAAAATCACTACATTTAAATGCATAAGTGTCTTTGCCTTTTTAAGCTTAGTACATGGGCGGCACAGTGGTGCAGTGGTTAGCACTCTCACCTAGCAGTAAAAAGGGTCGCTGGTTCGAATCCCAACCATGACACTACCTGCCTGGAGTTTGCATGTTCTCCCTGTGCCTGCGTGGGTTTCCTCCGGGTACTCCGGTTTCCTCCCACACTCCAAAGACATGCTGGTAGGTTAATTGGCTTCTGTCCAAAATTGGCCCTAGTATATGAATGGGGACCTTGGATTGAGGGTAGGGACTGATGTGAGTGTGCGATGTACAGGGTTAGGGACAAGGGTCAGGGTTGTAGACACACACTCACTCAGGTTGAACTGGATGGACTGGTGTCTTTATTCAACCTTACTAACTATGTAACTATGTATGAGCAGGCTAACTTATGGTGGTTATTATCCGTGGACAATTCAGTTTGGCTATAAATTGATAAAGTGCATAGTATAGCAAGTTATACTGTACTATACCAACTCTTTTTGTCTTGAGTGAATAAACATAATCGGTCTGTAGCTAACTTCAGTAAGTCTGCTTTTTGCATATTGCTGCATCTATAAAGCCTAAGTTCAGCCAAAATAAAAAAACACAAAGCTCAGCACAAGGGACAAAACTTACAGTCAGTGAGGTAAAACCTCCTCTGTCCATGTCTATCCCACCTCCGCCACCATAATCTTACAGTGCAGTGGGTTTAATAAGGGCCGTCATAGGCAACCATCAAGAGTGCCCAACGATGTTTCCTCCTTTCTGCCCAGCCGCTCCATTCATAGAAATCCTACCATAGCTTCTATGAATAAAAGATAATATATGAATGGAGGGGGCAGACCTATTATCTGCCTATCCTCCATTCATAGATCCTATTTCATTCATAGATATTTCTCAGTTTTAGGGAGAATAAAATCTCACATTATTGCCACTCTATTGTAATGTGCAACCCCTTATATTTGTATGAGGAGCAGAGTATTTATTAATACTGAAGGATCTGTGACAAAAAAAACACCTATATGTAACCACATTTGTAATGTCTACAAAAGTCCGACGGACGCCGACGGACCAAAGCCGGCTGACAATCTGATCATGAATGGGCTTCCCCGGACTTTCGACTGACTTTTCCAGCCACAAATCTGACGGACTTTAGATTTGGAATATGCTTCAAATCTTTACGTCGTAACTCCGCCGGACCCAGAAATCCGCTCGTCTGTATGCTAGTCCGACGGACAAAAACCCACGCTAGGGCAGCTATTGGCTACTGGCTATCAACTTCCTTATTTTAGTCCGGTGTACGTCATCACGTACGAATCCGTCGTACTTTTGTGTGATCGTATGTAGGCAAGTCCGTTCGTTAGAAAGTCTGCCGCAAGTCCGCCGCAAGTCCGCCAAAAGTCCGTCGAAGGTCTGTTGGACGGGCTGTCGGACTTTTGTAGCCGAAAATTCCGACCGTGTGTACGCGGCATTACATCTCACAAAACAGCAGTCACTACCACCTTTTCTATTTATATTAACACCTTCATGCTTAAAGTGTTACTAAACCCACACCAGTAAAATCTGTCTGTATATGCAGTAAAGCATGTTTGTCATACTCACTGTGGAACCTAAGGGGTTAATCCGTTGCATTGCATTTAAAGCGGTTTGAACCCGTCTCTCTGATCCTGCTCTTCTTCCGCTGTCTCAAAAAATAACCTGATATTTACAGAGCCAGGGACAGGCTGCACATGCTCAGTTTGGTGTGTATTGCTAGAGAGGTTTTTTTTTGTTTTTTTGGGAGGGTGCCTGTGATCAGCACAGGGCCAATCAGCATTGTCCAGACATGTCCAGACAGAGGATCAGGGGAGCATGAAAACTCCTCCTACAACTTTTACTAGGAACTTATAGAAGTCACAAGGCTGATATATGCTGCTATTGAAAAAAAGGTATTTATCAGTTTATATTTACTAAAATAACTGAATTTCCATGTTATGTGTACTGTGGGAGACCAGATATATTGAATGCAGATTTTGGATTTAGTAACACTTTAAGGGTAGAACAAATGTTAATTCCTTCAATTTGTTCGTCAAGCACATCTACAGTAAATTTGCTGTTTGAACGCTGCCCTCTGCCTATTCCGACAATGCTGTTTTCCAAAGGTGTCAGTTTTACCACTTAATCCAGAACACAGACTTCCAAGACAGGAACTACGCAAGAGATAAAACGATAATTCTCCCACTCTACAAGGCTCTGGTCCGGCCGCACCTGGAGTATGCTGTCCAGTTCTGGGCACCAGTCCGCAGGAAGGATGTACTGGAAATGGAGCGAGTACAAAGAAGGGCAACAAAGCTAACAAAGGGTCTGGAGGATCTTAGTTATGAGGAAAGGTTTGCGAGCACTGAACTTATTCTCTCTGGAGAAGAGACGCTTGAGAGAGGATATATTTTCAATTTACAAATACTATACTGGTGACACCACAATAGGGATAAAACTTTTTCGCAGAAGAGAGTTTAATAAGACTCGTGGCCACTCATTACAATTAGAAGAAAAGAGGTTTAACCTTAAACTACGTAGAGGGTTCTTTACTGTAAGAGCGGCAAGGATGTGGAATTCCCTTCCACAGGCGGTGGTCTCAGCGGGGAGCATTGATAGCTTCAAGAAACTATTAGATAATGAATGACCGCAACATACAGGGATATGTAATGTAATACTGACACATATTCACACACATAGGTTGGACTTGATGGACTTGTGTCTTTTTTCAACCTCACCTACTATGTAACTATGTAACTATGTAACTGGGTTACTGGCTGAATCAGCAGTTGACATAAAGAAAAAAAGCCTAAAAAATAAACAAATGCAGTCAACACACCTCACCTTACCTTGTAATACAACCCATTCAGGTTAAAATAGAAATGAAAGGCAACACTTGTGTATAGATATATACAAAAAAACAGATCATAAATACCTTTTTTCTCTTTTTTATAAGTGACCCTATTCCCTCTGTTCTCAGCTGCATAAGAGCTGGTGGAGAAGAAGCAGCAGTACACTGAGCTTCCCGGTGCATGTCTGTGCAAGGATGGGGGGGGGGGGGCGGGTGTCAGGACAAGTGTGATCATTGGAGGAGAGCAGGCTCAGTTCCCAGCACTGCTAGAAAACTGACCACAATGTATTCTCCTGCTTAATGTGGTCAGTTTTTAATAGGAAAGCAGAGAGATTGACAGGAACACCA
Organism: Lithobates clamitans; assembly: GCA_037952925.1. NCBI lineage: Eukaryota > Metazoa > Chordata > Amphibia > Anura > Ranidae > Lithobates > Lithobates clamitans. Next base: position 1,654,423 of record JBBGZY010000901.1, read on the forward strand.
GGAATGTAATGCAAAGGAAGCAATACAAAGATAGCAGGACACTTTTTTATACAAGTACATGGTACAGCAGGCACATATCAGGAGTATGAAATGTTGGGTTTATATACTCATTAAGCTGCAATATACAGGCAGTCCCTGAGTTACGAACACAATAGGGACTATAGGTTTGTTCGTAAGTCGAAGTTGTTCGTAAGTTGCAATACTGCATTTGTAAGTGTGACTTTCGGTCGGAACACTGCGTTCGTAAGTGTAACTGCTGTCTGTGCATGGATGTGGGATATGTTCAGAAGTGCTTGAAAGGTATCCGGGACCCGCATGAAGCACAAGTGGCGGGTATTTGAGGCCGTTCGTAAGTAGGAGTCGTTCGTAACTTGGGTGTTCGTAGCTCGGGGACTGCCTGTATTACATTTTTGTTTTTGAGTTTAATACCACTTAAAATTAAACTGTCATTGGAGAAATATGTAGTTTTCCATTTTACTAGGTCAATACATTCTGAGAACCTGGCCCAGAACATTCAGGCAGCCCAGGAGTTCTGGCTGTATACTTAGTTCAGGTCTGTACATTATTGTAGCTGCAAACAGCCAGGTTAAGTATAATTCTCTATGTGACCAAACTGAAATACCCTTTTACAGTTAAATTATAAGACCAACCATATTATATGTGAAATGGGAAATCCAGAAGATTTTATAATCCAGTCCACTGATGTGCTGTAAATATTTTGCTCCTGATTGGTAGTCTTTCACAATGCCGCTCCCAATAGAGGCAGTCAGTATAGAAAATCCTAATGTTATGCAGAACGCTACTCCACATTGTCGAACATTTTCCAAGCTGAAGAGAAAAATGGAAACATTTCTTAAAATTCAAAAAGCAATATTCTTAGAGTAAGCTAATGAATGTAGATTTAATGTGCAGCTCTGCCAGAGGTTTTGAAACTACGGAATAGCAACTATTTACTTGCAACAAGGTGGTAAATGCTTACCATACTGATGGTCTACAGAAGAGCAGAGCAGTGACTGTCATCCACAACATTTGTTATTTATAGAGAAAGAGGTTAATTTCATAAAGGCAAGAAGGCTGTTCATTTTGCAATGGAAGTTACACTTTGTAAGCGAATTAGCCCCTGAGATTAGTGAATGTGGTGAAATTTCACTTTGTATATAATACACAATTACAACAAGGAAAGTAAAAAAAACAGCATTTTTGCTTGTACAATATTGGATAATGGAAGTCATCAGCGATTCACCTCATTCACTAAGCACTATGGCAACTTCCTTTGCAAAGTAAACAGCATATTTGCCTTTAATAAATTGACCCTACAGTCTCCAATTGTGAATATGATAAAAGAATAGTAGTTATATTGTGCAGATGAACTATAAAATATATAGAAAAAAAACATTGGTAGAATGAAAATAGCGGAACATGAAAAAATGACAGTGGATGAAGAATAAGGAAAGCAGTGGAAAGAAAGGAGACAAACTTATTCATTGCCCTATGTATCAAATTATATTTAACCATAACTGACATATGGATGCGACAAAGGGGTTGATCTAGTAAAACTGGAGAGTGTAAAATTTTGTGCAGCTCTGCAAAGAAACTAATCAGCTTCCAGTTATTTTTGTCAAAGCTTAATTATACAATCTGAAGTTAGAAGTTGATTGGCTACCATGCACAGCTGCACCAGATTTTTTTCCTTCCCAGTTTCAGTAAATCAATCCCAAAGTACCTCTTATTGCCAACTATATGTGTTCTTTAGCAAGGAACACACATTCCACATTAATAATTATGCTACCAAAATTAGTGTGTGCTGTAAATTGCCTCCAATATTGCTCCTGTTTCTTCTTGCTGGAAGCTGCCATTTTGTTGAAGCCCAGAGCCCCTGAACAGTAGTAGTACATCATACAGCGGAACTAAACTCATTGATTTAATGGTTTCAAAAAACAATACTAACTGTCACTTTTGCTTCCTTAGCCAAACTGTCAAACAATGAAATGGCTGGTGTCATAATTGATCACATGTGCAGCACCATGGCAACTGCAGGTCAAACAGATAGGACAGTTTAGTTCAGCTTTAAGACTGTCAGCAGGTCTGCCTCTACAAATTCAGCAGTGCCTAAAAAAAGAGAGCCACTGAGCATGTGCAGATCAGGGTAAGACAATGTATTACTGGATTTTAAACTGTATAAACTTATTTTTTATGTTTTAGATAGCCATACTCGCAAAAGGGGCCAGCCTGACATGATTTAGCAGGACTTAAATGTCTGACTAAAGTTACACCTTAAGTAAGTTTTACCTCATACAGAGATTACAAAACTCCATTGACCATTTCATTTGCTTTCTCGGTAGAACCATCTTTGTTTAGGTAACATTTAGAGTTATCATTTATTTTCTGCACTCTAACAAATCCTTGTTGAAGTGCCTCACCTTGTTATGCTCTACAAAATTACAGTGTTGCAGGCTGATCGCTAAGGGGGGTAGATATAGAATTTTTTTCTCTTGCTTGCAGTAGAGGACATTAACTTCAGCTCCTTTCACATGGGGCAGACTCAATTTTGACAAACAGAGGATCTATCCGCTTATCTCCTGCTAATCAGAGCAGATCGGGGCAGATAAGAGGTCCATGTCTGCTCAGTTTCTGCAGTGTGGACACAGACAGAGCCTGCTCTGCTCTGCTCTATGGGTGGCTGGGTGAAAATAGACTCTGATGTCCATATACAACAGTCTGCACTTCGATCCGATCCACTCAGACCATGGAGGATGGATTCCCTTATTTTTTTTTTTTTTTTGGTGGACCGTCTCAGATTGAGGGTAGGCAGGTGTAAATGGACACAAGTCCTTTTACACCAAACAGTCAATAGGGGTGAATGGACCACCTGAAAAACTGACAGGTGGACCTAATCAAAATAGTCATGTGAAAGCGGCCTTGATCTAAGCAAAGTCCCTTGTCTTAAGAACTGCTTTTTTAATGATAAATGAAATAGCCATTTGAAACATTATATTGTTACAGTTTATTAAGATGATAATTTATTAGTATAGTCTACACAGATCTATGGGCTGGTATCCTTACATCAAAACAGCCATATAGTTTGCTTTATTGTGAGAATTTTAGGCCATATCGAGCTTCTGTCTGCGCTTACCCTGTTCATCTGTGAAAGTGCTTCACTTGAGATGTTGAATATAAATTTGAATTCCTTGTCTATGTAGACAGGGCTTGCTATTATGCTTAAAATCCAGAGACATTTTCTGTGTTGTTAATGTGGGGTTTGCTCCCTCTAGTGTTTGCTGGACTCTATGTGTGAATTTTCCTTTCCTTGTGATAGAGTTTAGAGCAAAGCATCATGGGATGTGTAGTTCAGAATGCTGAAGTGACTCTGCCAGCAGGACTGATCTGAACTACAATTAACAGAATGCTGTGTGGACAGAAGGGATTGCTGCGAAAGGATAAAAAAGGGGCTGGCGCAGCCTAGATCAACCTCTCTGGATGGCATTTGACTCTGCCAATAGGAGGTCTGTGTGACGGAGAGTTGATGATTTGCGGCTTACACAGCAAAGGAGCCGGACAGCTATACCCAGAGGGATCTCTGCGGACAGCATCGCTTCTTCCTTGAAGCGGACCGGAGGGTGTTCCAGGTCATCCAGAGACGCCTGCAGTTCAGATCCCAGTGGGCACCATTACCCAGAGCCAGGATACAGAGAGAGAGTTCCTGTTAAAGTCTTCTCATCATCTGCATGGTTTCCAACTTCATCTGAGTTCCAGAGAGGTGAGTGGGCATAGCCCATGTTATAGTAAAAGACACTGCTTTCAGACATCATTCACAACAGTTCAGCTGGAGGTACTTGTAGTCGCACAGTATTTAGGTTTTGTGTTAAAATGAACACTGAAAGCAGACATCTATGCCCAGTTCACATTATTGATACTAGCAGCTATCTTGAATAACATCATTAGGATTATAAAAGAAAGAAATTGTCATACCACAAAGGATAAACAAAGGTTCAGTCAAATTTGCTACACCCTGTCATCAAGGATTATTTTGGTTGCAACACAAAGAGGCTAGCTGAAGATATCTGGATTGCAAGGAATATCCTTTACCCTTTTATAACCATCTTTTTCCCCTCATCTGCCTAAATCGCATTGGACTCCATCTAGAGGGAGCCAGCCTATTTCAATTTTCAATACAATAGGCTGTATATTGTTCTTTATACTGTGCAGGATTTTATGGCCTGTGATTTGAGGAGCTGATCAGAGCCATTCACCTAAATGCCCCCCCCAACTGCTTCTCTACCTCTCCACATCCCCTGCTGCACTGATCTCTAAAATGCCCAATGCCTATCCCCCCTACTGTCCCCTTCCTCTGCTATCAATCCTCCCCAGCACCGATTCTCAGATCTAGCAACCGGCCCACCGCTCCACTCCCCTGCAGATCTAATTCCCTGTGCCCGCACCCCCTCGCTGCCTCTTCCACTGACAATTGCATTTGCAATGTAAAAATGATCAAATAATCCCTCCCCTTATTAGGACATCCCCCTCCAGTGTGTCCCCCCCTCCCACGATCCCTTGTGGATCCCCATGCAGCTCTGTTGGGCGGATTCCCTCCACACCCTCTCACTGGCTGCAGCTGGGCCTTAAGATTGGTGTCAGAATGGAGAGCTGGACCGGGGTTGTTAAACTTGTGTTTACCAGCCCCCTTTCTTTCATGAATGAACACAGCAGTAACTAATTATCACTTCCGTGTTCCAGCATTACTGAAGCATAGTAAATGGCGTTTACCATGCTTCAGTTTGTGAAAGAATAGTAGCCTCTACACAGACTCCTATTCGTTCATCAACATTTCTCCCTTTCTCTGTCTCAAAAAAGAGACATTAGGGGTCTGTTTAGATGATGACTCTCTAACCCCCCCAAAAAAATATATGTAAAAAATATTAAAAAACAAAAGTTTATCAAAATAAAATTGTAAAAAATAAAAATATAAAAAAACATAGTAAGATCCCCAGAATTAACCCTACTACACATCACGATCAGAAATATCCCAAATCCACTCAGAATGGTTACAAACCACATCTTCCTATCAGCGAAACTAAACCTAACCAAGTTGTGGAAATCTAATATAGCCCCTACTGTCAAAAATACACTAGAACTAGTGAACGTGCATTCCACTTACGAAATTCTGATGGCCTCCAGTAGAGGTACTTATAATAAGGCATTAACCCTTTGGCAACCATGGTTGAACTTGGCTCAAGACAACATAACTAACATAATCCCCAAGCATTTATGGATACAATTTTTGCAATTAAAAGTCACGATTTCCATAAGCACACCACGTTTAATGGATACGATCACAGGAAACACCATAATAAAAACAAGTATGCTGCTCACCTTTACAATGCTTCGTAAACTACCAAAATAAGGAAGGGGCGTGCAGGTCTCCCCCTAAGGAACACGGGATGCCTGGAGGGAAGAGACACTGCTCGCCACCTAGATTTCGAACTCTAAGACTAATTCATATGTCGAGTACACACGATCAGATTTTCCGACAACAAAACTGTGGATTTTTTTCCCGAAGGATGTTGGCTCAAATTTTTCTTGCATACACACGGTCACACAAATGTTGCCCCAAAATTTCAAACATGAGAATGCGGTGACGTACAACACGCAGGACGGGACTATAAAAAGGAAGTTCAATAGCCAGTGTGCCACCCTTTGGGCTCCTTCTGCTAATCCTGTGTTTATCTCGTGTTAGTAGAAGTTTGGTGAGAGACGATTTGCGCTTTTCAGCCTCGTGCTTTTTCAGTTCGTTTCTGCTTTTCCGTTTGTGCTTGTGGGTTTGTATCTGTTCTGCATGCGCAGTGTATAAAAAGCATAACACGCGTGCGTCATACGTACCATCTGTGAGCGGCGGACGGAGTAGCGTAAGCGCCGATCGTGCAAACGAAGGTACAATTTTAACTTGGGGCATCAAGGGTTAGTGGCCTATACTGCTTATAGATTGAGGCCTATATTGAGACAAGATTAGGAGAGTTTAGCCTGACATTATGGATTGTCTTTTGTTGTGTCTTTCAGGGAAAATGGATACATTTACAGACCCAGACTTCCTGCAAAACTTCATAGACAGGTACAGGGAGCTGCCATGTCTCTGGCAAGTCAAAAACAGTGACTACTCCAACAAGCTAAAGAGGAAGGCAGCGCTGGAGCAACTGTTGGAATTGGTGAAGCCTGTGACATCACTTATTTGAAGGCCAAATTTGGTGGCCTGAGGAGCACATATAATAGGGAGCGCAAGAAGGTCCAGGATTCCATGAGATCAGGAGCAGCAGCAGATGACGTTTATGTACCTAGGCTGTGGTACTACGACAGACTGTGTTTTTTGTCAGACCAGAGTGAACCCAGGCCATCGCTCTCAACCCTTCCTTCCACACTTCCTTCAACATCAGATGATGCTTCAGATGTCCAACCTGGGCCTTCCACCCAGGAAGATGTGGAGGAGCCCAGCTTGAGCCAGGTATAGCATTGTTCAACATATTTTTGGACAACAATTTAATGATGTTAACTAGATGCTATTATTAATAACTAATTTCTGATTTAACAAAGTGGTTTACATATCAATAGACATTAGTAGCCAAAAATGATTGGAACAAGAATGAAAAATGCTAGGGGTCAGAATGATAGTCTTTTCTATTTGTTCACATTCAATTTGCAACAGTCATGAGCTTAAAATTGTGTGTGATTGATGATCAAAAACCTAAAACTATGTACCTTTTTCATAAAAAGGAAAGTCTCAGCCAGAAGGAGGCCGTGGCAAGCAGCCTGACTGAATCTTAGGTTCCTCCCCTCCGCCTTCCAACCAAAAGGACCAGGAAGGCGAGGAACCTGGAAGAGTCAGCGACTACTTTAATTCGCCAGGCTACTGCAGTACTAACGATGAACTCTGGTAGCCCTGAGTCGTATGGCTGTCTGACAGCCAGTAAACTGGAATGAATGGAGGAGGGCCAACGCCTCATCTGTGTGGAGATAATTCTTCAGGCCCTAAACAAGGGGATGAGGGGCCAACTCACAATAAAAAAGCCACGTGTGTGAGTTGGACCATACTCCTCCACCACCTCCAGCAACACCACCACCACCTCCAGCAACACCACCACCACCTCCAGCAACACCCCCACAGCCACCCGAGTCACCACAGCAGCCTGGAAGGAAGCATGTAAGGAAGTGTTGAGAGTAATGGCCTGGGTTTGGTGTGGTCTGGCAAAGATGCAGGCTGTGGTAAGACCACAGCCTCAGGACATATATGTCATCTGCTGCTTCTCCCAACTTCATTATTCTAGCATTCTAAAAGAAGAAGAGAATGTGCTGCATTAAAAGATTTAAGAAAATTTGCAGTGTGACGGATGTGCTATCTCCATTACGAATGTTAGTTTTACAAGACTGAGCGCTTCTGGCTCATACTTGATTCCGCGCATATGTGGACTTTGGTGCGAGGACTTGTCCACACATGATCAGACTTTCCGACAACAAAGTGAAGTTGGCTGAAAATTTGAGAACCTGCTCTCAAACATTTGTGGGCGGAAATTCCGACAGCAAATATTCGATAGAGCATACACACAGTCGACTTTCTGACAACAAGCTCACATCGAACATTCCCCGTCTGAAAATCCAATCGTGTGTACGCGGCTATAGTGTAAATAGTGTAATATGTTGTAATTTGAATGTTATACTTCCTTCTAAGAGAGTTGTCAATTTCATTTAATAAGTTGCTTTCTGTAAATCTATTCCATGGCACGACAAACAACTTACATTGTTTATCTGTATGTCCGTATTTTACGTTCTTCACGAAAAACTTCAATAAAATACTAATTTTGAAATTAAAAAAAAAACATAGTAAGGGTAGATTTAGACATGCGTCAAAATCTTTCTTGCCTCTGAAGTTCGATCCCCATTTTGATCATGCTCCAAAGGCTACTGACAGGCAGTGAGGAAGCGATGTGATGCATCCTCACCACCTGTTTTAACCTAATTTTTTCTGACAAATTTGCAGTTGTGGTGCATTTGCCGTACTCCCCCATTCACTTGAAAGTGTAGTGCTCGATGGGCTGCATTGCTACAAGTCCGGTTAACTTTTCCACGGGCGTAAAGAGAAGCATCACGGCAGCCAGGGCCGTCTTTACCGCGGGGCAAAAGGGGCATCTGCCCAGGGCCCTGTCATTGCTGGGGGCCCTGCGCTGCCCGTCCCTTAAACCCTGCACACTGCCCGCCGGAGTTCAGCCACCTCCGGTGCTGGTCGCATAGTGGCTGCTCGCTACTGTCACTTGGAAATACACAAGCACGGCTTGTGTTTTTCCAAGTGACAGCGCTTCTCTTCCGGCGGCTGTTCTCATCCCTCGGGTACACTCACACACGATCTATGAGAGCAGAGGAGGAAGGGGGCGGGGACTCTGCACAGGGGAAGCTGCTTCTGGGACTGGCAGGCTCCACGGACATCGGAGGACAACATGCTGTGAGTACACAGAGTTTTCCTCTGTACTGGAATGGGGGGGGGGGGGTTGGGCTTTGTGGGAGGACAGCCTTGTACTTAGGGAGAGTGGAGCTCTGTATTGAAATCTGGGTGGGAGGAGAGCTGTGCACTTCTGCACTCTGCACCCACCTCACTCTGCACCCACCTCACACTGCACCCACCTCACTCTGCACCCACCTCACTCTGCACCCACCTCACACTGCACCCACCTCACTCTGCACCCACCTCACTCTGCACCCACCTCACACTGCACTCTGCACCCACCTCACTCTGCACCCACCTCACTCTGCACTCTGCACCCACCTCACTCTGCACCCACCTCACACTGCACCCACCTCACTCTGCACCCACCTCACTCTGCACCCACCTCACACTGCACTCTGCACCCACCTCACTCTGCACCCACCTCACTCTGCACTCTGCACCCACCTCACTCTGCACCCACCTCACACTGCACCCACCTCACTCTGCACCCACCTCACTCTGCACCCACCTCACACTGCACTCTGCACCCACCTCACTCTGCACCCACCTCACTCTGCACCCACCTCACACTGCACTCTGCACCCACCTCACTCTGCACCCACCTCACTCTGCACCCACCTCACTCTGCACCCACCTCACTCTGCACTCTGCACCCACCTCACTCTGCACCCACCTCACTCTGCACCCACCTCACTCTGCACTCTGCACCCACCTCACTCTGCACCCACCTCACACTGCACCCACCTCACTCTGCACCCACCTCACTCTGCACCCACCTCACACTGCACTCTGCACCCACCTCACTCTGCACCCACCTCACACTGCACCCACCTCACTCTGCACCCACCTCACTCTGCACCCACCTCACACTGCACTCTGCACCCACCTCACTCTGCACCCACCTCACTCTGCACCCACCTCACACTGCACCCACCTCACTCTGCACCCACCTCACTCTGCACCCACCTCACACTGCACTCTGCACCCACCTCACTCTGCACCCACCTCACTCTGCACTCTGCACCCACCTCACTCTGCACCCACCTCACTCTGCACCCACCTCACTCTGCACTCTGCACCCACCTCACTCTGCACCCACCTCACTCTGCACTCTGCACCCACCTCACTCTGCACCCACCTCACTCTGCACCCACCTCACTCTGCACTTTGCACCCACCTCACTCTGCACCCACCTCACTCTGCACTCTGCACCCACCTCACTCTGCACCCACCTCACTCTGCACCCACCTCACTCTGCACCCACCTCACACTGCACTCTGCACCCACCTCACTCTGCACCCACCTCACTCTGCACCCACCTCACTCTGCACCCACCTCACACTGCACTCTGCACCCACCTCACACTGCACTCTGCACCCACCTCACTCTGCACCCACCTCACTCTGCACCCACCTCACTCTGCACCCACCTCACACTGCACTCTGCACCCACCTCACTCTGCACCCACCTCACTCTGCACCCACCTCACACTGCACTCTGCACCCACCTCACTCTGCACCCACCTCACTCTGCACCCACCTCACTCTGCACCCACCTCACACTGCACTCTGCACCCACCTCACTCTGCACTCTGCACCCACCTCACTCTGCACCCACCTCACTCTGCACCCACCTCACTCTGCACTCTGCACCCACCTCACTCTGCACTCTGCACCCACCTCACTCTGCACCCACCTCACACTGCACTCTGCACCCACCTCACTCTGCACTCTGCACCCACCTCACTCTGCACCCACCTCACTCTGCACCCACCTCACTCTGCACTCTGCACCCACCTCACTCTGCACCCACCTCACACTGCACCCACCTCACTCTGCACCCACCTCACTCTGCACCCACCTCACACTGCACTCTGCACCCACCTCACTCTGCACCCACCTCACTCTGCACCCACCTCACTCTGCACCCACCTCACACTGCACTCTGCACCCACCTCACTCTGCACCCACCTCACTCTGCACCCACCTCACACTGCACCCACCTCACACTGCACTCTGCACCCACCTCACTCTGCACCCACCTCACTCTGCACCCACCTCACTCTGCACTCTGCACCCACCTCACTCTGCACCCACCTCACTCTGCACCCACCTTACTCTGCACTCTGCACCCACCTCACTCTGCACCCACCTCACTCTGCACTCTGCACCCACCTCACTCTGCACCCACCTCACTCTGCACTCTGCACCCACCTCACTCTGCACTCTACACCCACCTCACTCTGCACCCACCTCACTCTGCACCCACCTCACTCTGCACTCTGCACCCACCTCACTCTGCACCCACCTCACTCTGCACCCACCTCACTCTGCACTCTGCACCCACCTCACTCTGCACTCTGCACCCACCTCACTCTGCACTCTGCACCCACCTCACTCTGCACTCTGCACCCACCTCAATCTGCACTCTGCACCCACCTCACTCTGCACTTTGCACCCACCTCACTCTGCACCCACCTCACTCTGCACCCACCTCACTCTGCACCCACCTCACTCTGCACTCTGCACCCACCTCACTCTGCACCCACCTCACACTGCACCCACCTCACTCTGCACCCACCTCACTCTGCACCCACCTCACACTGCACTCTGCACCCACCTCACTCTGCACCCACCTCACTCTGCACTCTGCACCCACCTCACTCTGCACCCACCTCACACTGCACCCACCTCACTCTGCACCCACCTCACTCTGCACCCACCTCACACTGCACTCTGCACCCACCTCACTCTGCACCCACCTCACTCTGCACCCACCTCACACTGCACTCTGCACCCACCTCACTCTGCACCCACCTCACTCTGCACTCTGCACCCACCTCACTCTGCACCCACCTCACTCTGCACTCTGCACCCACCTCACTCTGCACCCACCTCACTCTGCACCCACCTCACTCTGCACTCTGCACCCACCTCACTCTGCACCCACCTCACACTGCACCCACCTCACTCTGCACCCACCTCACTCTGCACCCACCTCACACTGCACTCTGCACCCACCTCACTCTGCACCCACCTCACACTGCACCCACCTCACTCTGCACCCACCTCACTCTGCACCCACCTCACTCTGCACCCACCTCACTCTGCACCCACCTCACACTGCACCCACCTCACTCTGCACCCACCTCACTCTGCACCCACCTCACACTGCACTCTGCACCCACCTCACTCTGCACCCACCTCACTCTGCACCCACCTCACTCTGCACTCTGCACCCACCTCACTCTGCACCCACCTCACTCTGCACCCACCTCACTCTGCACTCTGCACCCACCTCACTCTGCACCCACCTCACTCTGCACTCTGCACCCACCTCACTCTGCACCCACCTCACTCTGCACCCACCTCACTCTGCACTCTGCACCCACCTCACTCTGCACCCACCTCACTCTGCACTCTGCACCCACCTCACTCTGCACCCACCTCACTCTGCACCCACCTCACTCTGCACCCACCTCACACTGCACTCTGCACCCACCTCACTCTGCACCCACCTCACTCTGCACCCACCTCACTCTGCACCCACCTCACTCTGCACCCACCTCACACTGCACTCTGCACCCACCTCACACTGCACTCTGCACCCACCTCACTCTGCACCCACCTCACTCTGCACCCACCTCACTCTGCACCCACCTCACACTGCACTCTGCACCCACCTCACTCTGCACCCACCTCACTCTGCACCCACCTCACACTGCACTCTGCACCCACCTCACTCTGCACCCACCTCACTCTGCACCCACCTCACTCTGCACCCACCTCACACTGCACTCTGCACCCACCTCACTCTGCACCCACCTCACTCTGCACTCTGCACCCACCTCACTCTGCACCCACCTCACTCTGCACCCACCTCACTCTGCACCCACCTCACTCTGCACTCTGCACCCACCTCACTCTGCACTCTGCACCCACCTCACTCTGCACCCACCTCACACTGCACTCTGCACCCACCTCACTCTGCACTCTGCACCCACCTCACTCTGCACCCACCTCACTCTGCACCCACCTCACTCTGCACTCTGCACCCACCTCACTCTGCACCCACCTCACACTGCACCCACCTCACTCTGCACCCACCTCACTCTGCACCCACCTCACACTGCACTCTGCACCCACCTCACTCTGCACCCACCTCACTCTGCACCCACCTCACTCTGCACCCACCTCACACTGCACTCTGCACCCACCTCACTCTGCACCCACCTCACTCTGCACCCACCTCACACTGCACCCACCTCACACTGCACTCTGCACCCACCTCACTCTACACCCACCTCACTCTGCACCCACCTCACTCTGCACTCTGCACCCACCTCACTCTGCACCCACCTCACTCTGCACCCACCTTACTCTGCACTCTGCACCCACCTCACTCTGCACCCACCTCACTCTGCACTCTGCACCCACCTCACTCTGCACCCACCTCACTCTGCACTCTGCACCCACCTCACTCTGCACCCACCTCACTCTGCACTCTACACCCACCTCACTCTGCACCCACCTCACTCTGCACTCTGCACCCACCTCACTCTGCACCCACCTCACTCTGCACTCTGCACCCACCTCACTCTGCATCCACCTCACTCTGCACTCTGCACCCACCTCACTCTGCACCCACCTCACTCTGCACCCACCTCACTCTGCACTCTGCACCCACCTCACTCTGCACTCTGCACCCACCTCACTCTGCACTCTGCACCCACCTCACTCTGCACTCTGCACCCACCTCACTCTGCACCCACCTCAATCTGCACTCTGCACCCACCTCACTCTGCACTTTGCACCCACCTCACTCTGCACCCACCTCACTCTGCACCCACCTCACTCTGCACCCACCTCACTCTGCACTCTGCACCCACCTCACTCTGCACCCACCTCACTCTGCATCCACCTCACTCTGCACCTACCTCACTCTGCACCCACCTCACTCTGCACCCACCTCACTCTGCACCTAACTCACTCTGCACCCACCTCACTCTGCACCCACCTCACTCTGCACCCACCTCACTCTGCACCTACCTCACTCTGCACCTACCTCACTCTGCACCTACCTCACTCTGCACTCTGCACCCACCTCACTCTGCACCTACCTCACTCTGCACCTACCTCATTCTGCACTCTGCACCCACCTCACTCTGCACCCACCTCACTCTGCACCCATCTCACTCTGCACCTACCTCACTCTGCACCTACCTCACTCTGCACCTACCTCACTCTGCACTCTGCACCCACCTCACTCTGCACCCACCTCACTCTGCACCCACCTCACTCTGCACTCTGCACCCACCTCACTCTGCAGCCACCTCACTCTGCACCCACCTCACTCTGCACTCTGCACCCACCTCACTCTGCACCCACCTCACTCTGGACCCACCTCACTCTGGACCCACCTCACTCTGGACCCATCTCACTCTGCACTCTGCACCCACCTCACTCTGGACCCACCTCACTCTGCACCCACCTCACTCTGCACTCATCTCACTCTGCACTCTGCACCCACCTTACTCTGCACCCACCTCACCCCTGCATTCTGCACCCACCTTACCCATGCACTCTGCATCCACCTAACCCCTGCACTTTGCACCCACCTCACCCCTGCACTCTGCACCCACCTCAGTCCTGCACTTTGCACCCACCTCACCCCTGCACTCTGCACCCACCTCAGTCCTGCACTCTGCACCCACCTCAGTCTGCACCCACCTCACCCCTGCACTCTGCACCCACCTCACTCTGCACTCTGCACCCACCTCACCCCTGCACTCTGCACCTACCTCACCCCTGCACCCACCTTACTCCTGCACTCTGCATCCCCCTCACCCCTGCACTCTGTAGACACCTCACACTGCACCCACCTCACCCCTGCACTCTGCACCCACCTCAGTCTTGCACTTTGCACCCACCTCACCCCTGCACTCTGCACCCACCTCAGTCCTGCATCCTGCACCCACCTCAGTCCTGCACCCTGCGCCCACCTCACTCCTGCACTCTGCACCCACCTTATTCCTGCACTCTGCACCCACCTCACCCCTGCACTCTGCACCCACCTCACCCCTGAACTATGCACCCACCACACCCCTGCACTCTGCACCCATCACACCCCTACACTCTGCACCCACCTCACCCCTGTACTCTGCACCCACCTCACCCCTGCACTCACCTCACTCTACACCCACCTCAGCCTTGCTCTCTGCACCCACCTCAGCCCTGCACTTTGCACCCACCTCAGTCCTGCACTCACCTCACCCCTGCACTCTGCACCCACCACACCCCTGCACTCTGCACCCACCTCACCCCTGCAATCTGCACCCACCTCACCCCTGCACTCTGCACTCACCTCACTCTGCACCCACCTCAGTCCTGCACTCTGCACCCACCTCAGCCCTGCACCCACCTCACCCCTGCACTCTGCACCCACCTCACCCCTGCACTCTGCACTCACCTCACCCCTGCACTCTGCACCCACCTCACTCCTGCACTCTGCACTCACCTCACCCCTGCACTCTGCACCCACCTCACCCCTGCACTCTGCACAAAGCGCACCCCCAACCCTGCACTCTGTACATAGTGCACCCCTCAATGCTAGTGCAGTTTGGCCACACCCGCAATTTGCACTGAGAGGTTATGATGTGTAGTAACCTCTAGCAACTAATCTGTAAGCTGTAATGATGTGTTGTAATCTCTGGCAGCCAATCACAATCGTTGCCTGATCTGCTGCAGTAAACTCATTTTGAGTCTAGCTGGGGGGGCCCCAATAAAATCTTTGCCCAGGGCCCAATCAATATTAAAGACGGCCCTGACGGCAGCAGCATGTAAACACCCACGATTATACAAGTAAAAGGCACAAATTTTCTAAGACAGTATATATCCTGTGAATATTTAGTGCTGGGTTGCATTCACAAAGTCCAGAGTCTCTATAATAGTTTGAGGAGAAAGGGGGGGGGAGGGGGAGGGAAACGATGGGGGTAATCCACTCACAGGGCTGCCATTGCAGAGGAACAGAGACCATGTTCCCAAAAACTGGAAAGAAAAAAGAGGGAAAAGAGGCGACTCTGGGTGCAGATTTTTAACAAGTTTAATATACAATAACATTTCCTTATAATGCACTCACAATTCTGTAATTAAAAGAAGGTATGAAATAATATCTCAAAAACTTAGGACTGTCCTTAGTGGAGTCGATCCCTTTAGCCCATCTGTGTGCATCCTGTGGTGTTTCTCGTGTGCAGCCAGATGGTATTCAGCCAGGTGTGATGGAGTCTTTCAGCTGGGTAAGTGTCCTGTGCTTCAGGCACCGCTGGATGGTGCTCGGCTGACTGCTATGGAGTTTTTCCTCACCATGAGGCTTGGAAAGCAGGGAAGTGTCTGGGCAGGGGAGAATGACGTCACCATACTGCGGCGCGTTTCACGAGCGTGCAGGCTGTCGATGACATAAACAGCCGCGCTCCTTTTTCAAGCTATAGAACAGTAGCTTAGCCAAATTATAATATATAGGGGCGGGGAGGGGGAGTGGTTAAAATCTGATGAGCCGTGATTGGATAGCACATCAGAATAGGAACAAAGCTAAAAGGCGGAGGGACGGGACATACAAAGAGAATGCTTATAGTTATAACATACATGAATATCAACGTATTTTAAATACACTTGATCACAGGTATTACAGAAGGGGGCATAAAGGTATAGATTAAAACAGCATATGGAAAGGACTGTATGCAGATGCATCTAGCTAGTGTAAAGAAATAAATTAAAATGATTGGAAAATAGTAAAAATATTAAATAATAATTACATGAAATATAAAGAGTTCTTATTTAATGTGTAAGACAAATATGTGTATATGATGAATTTTGTACATATATATATATGGATGGATGGATTACGTCTCGGGCTAGTCAGTTTACGCCCTTCCTAAGATCCATTGAAGCACATCTGAGGGTTTCAATCCAATCATTCATTTAAATACAGGTTTAGTGAAATACTTCACATATGGAATCAATATGGCTAATTAGTTCAAATCGCATACCATTTACCATCTATATATGCATATATTTCTCTATAACATGCCATTAGAGCAAGGATAAGCAACAGGTGTCAAATCTCTCATTCTCCTCACTCGCATTTTAATATATTCGGAATACCTATAAAAATGCAGGGAAATGGCACATTCATGAGTAAAAACAAAAAGATATCCCCATCATAAAGTTATTTTTATCTGGCTACTTTTAAATGCTTATTCCAACAATTAAACAAATACATAAAGATCCAAATCAACATTTAAGCCATATGGAGCAATCGTATTCAAAAAATGTATCCAGTATACTTCTCTTTTTCTTAGAATCAATTCACGGTTGCCCCCTCTCCTATTTCTCCTAAAAGTAGTCAGATAAAATAACTTTATGATGGGGATATCTTTTTGTTTTTACTCATGAATGTACCATTTCCCTGTATTTTTATAGGTATTCCGAATATATTAAAATGCGAGTGAGGAGAATGAGAGATTTGACACCTGTTGCTTATCCTTGCTCTAATGGCATGTTATAGATAAATATATGCATATATAGATGGCAAATGGTATGCGATTTGAACTAATTAGCCATATTGATTCCATATGTGAAGTACTTCACTAAACCTGTATTTAAATGAATGATTGGATTGAAACCCTCAGATGTGCTTTAATGGATCTTAGGAAGGGCGTAAGCTGACTAGCCCGAGACGTAATCCATCCATCCATCCATATCTGAATCTACTCATGTCTGAAACTGTGTAGGCATTTCTTGCCTGTGATATTGCTTGAAAGGATTATACTTGCTTTGTAAATCTCTCCTGAAGATATTGTGAAATAAAGCAAAGAAGTTTTTAAGTGCAGCAACCTCTTGGACTTTTTATATATACAAGGTCGGTGGGAAGACCTGATTGCTGGCACTAAACTGTAAGCAGAGTGCGGTTCTCCTCTACAAGTGAATATATATATATATATATATATATATATATGTATATATATATATATATATATATATATATATATATATATATAAATATATAATTTTGGGCATGGATATCAAGGGGAGAGGTAATAAATTTTTTGAGGTGAGGACAGTGCATATGCATGCATACCTCTGCACACAGTCTTATACATAAAAATTCTTGTACATAAAAGACACGATTATTAAATTCTTAATTATACACGATATGCACATACTATTTACACATATTTAATAATCTTGTCTTTTATGTACAAGAATTTTTATATACAAGACTGTGTGCAGAGGTATGCATGCATATGCACTGTCCTTGCCTCAATAAATTTATTACCCCTCCCCTCGATATCCATGCCCAAAATTATATACATATGTACAAAATTCATCATATACACATATTTGTCTTACACATTAAATAAGAACTCTTTATATTTCATTTAATTATTATTTAATATGTTTACTATTTTCCAATCAATTTAATTTATTTCTTTACATCAGCTAGATGCATCTGCATACAGTCCTTTCCATATGCTGTTTTAATCTATACCTTTTATGCCCCCTTCTGTAATACCTGTGATCAAGTGTATTTAAAATATGTTGATATTCATGTATGTTATAACCATAAGCATTCTCTTCATATGTCCTGTCCCTCTGCCTTTTAGCTTTTTAGCTTTGTTCCCATTCTGATGTGCTATCCAATTATGGCGCATCGGATTTTAACCACTTCCCCTCCCCGCCCCTATATATTATAATTTGGCTAAGCTACTGTCCTATAGCTTGAGAAAGGAGCACAGCTGTTTACGTCATCTACAGCCTGCACGCTCGTGAAATGCATCATAGTACGGTGACATCATTCCCCCCCGAGCCCAGACACTTCCCTGCGTTCCAAGCCTCGTGGTGAGGAAAGACTCCACAGCGGTCGGCCGAGCACCATCCAGCGGTGCCTGAAGCACAGGACACTTACCCAGCTGAGAGACTCCATCACAGCTGGCTGAATACCATCTAGCTGCACACGAGAAACACCACAGGACACACACAGGTGGGCTTAAGGAATTGACTCCACTAAGGACAGCCCCAAGTTTTTGGGATATTATTTCATGCCTTCTTTTCACTACAGAAATGTGAGTGCATTCTAAGAAAACTTTATTGTATATTAAACTTGTTAAAAATCTACACCCAGAGGCGCCTCTTTTCCCTCTTTTTTCTTTCATGTAAACACCCACGTTCACTGCCTATTGCACCTTAAGGGAGGATAGTTGCCGGGTGGCAGCACAGCTCAACCACACATTTTTGCCATCCCCCAACCACAAGTCTAAACAATGCCTAAGGCCTCATTCACATGTTCCGTGTTGGTGCATGTCCCTGAACTCACACTGTCTATGTGTTTGGGGCCACGCATCTACACCTGCACAGATATCGGATCTGTCCTTGCAGCAACTGCTTCTCAATTGACATGAATAGGACTGCCTGCACATGTATGCCACATACACCTGTTCCATATGGGGGATGCTGTGTTTACAGGGCCGTCTTTAATATTGATTGGGCCCTGGGCAAAGATTTTATTGGGGCCCCCCCAGCTAGACTCAAAATGAGTTTACTGCAGCAGATCAGGCAACGATTGTGATTGGCTGCCAGAGATTACAACACATCATTACAGCTTACAGATTAGTTGCTAGAGGTTACTACACATCATAACCTCTCAGTGCAAATTGCGGGTGTGGCCAAACTGCACTAGCATTGAGGGGTGCACTATGTACAGAGTGCAGGGTTGGGGGTTCGCTTTGTGCAGAGTGCAGGGGTGAGGTGGGTGCAGAGTGCAGGGGTGAGGTGAGTGCAGAGTGCAGGAGTGAGGTGGGTGCAGAGTGCAGGGGTGAGGTGAGTGCAGAGTGCAGGGGTGAGGTGGGTGCAGAGTGCAGGGGTGAGGTGGGTGCAGGGCTGAGGTGGGTGCAGAGTGCAGGACTGAGGTGGGTGCAGAGTGAGGTGAGTGCAGAGTGCAGGGGTGAGGTGGGTGCAGATTGCAGGGGTGAGGTGGGTGCAGAGTGCAGGGGTGTGGTGGGTGCAGAGTGCAGGGGTGAGGTGAGTGCAGGACTGAGGTGGGTGCAAAGTGCAGGGCTGAGGTGGGTGCAGAGAGCAAGGCTGAGGTGGGTGTAGAGTGAGGTGAGTGCAGGGGTGAGGTGGGTGCAGAGTACAGGGGTGAGGTGGGTGCAGAGTGTAGGGGTGTGATGGGTGCAGAGTGCAGGGGTGTGGTGGGTGCATAGTTCAGGGGTGAGGTGGGTGCAGAGTGCAGGGGTGAGGTGGGTGCAGAGTGCAGGAATAAGGTGGGTGCAGAGTACAGGAGTGAGGTGGGCGCAGGGTGCAGGACTGAGGTGGGTGCAGGATGCAGGACTGAGGTGGGTGCAGAGTGCAGGGGTGAGGTGGGTGCAAAGTGCAAGACTGAGGTGGGTGCAGAGTGCAGGGGTGAGGTGGGTGCAGAGTGAGGTGTCTACAGAGTGCAGGGGTGAGGGGGATGCAGAGTACAGGAGTAAGGTGGGTGCAGGGGTGAGGTAGGTGCAGAGTGCAGGGGTGAGGTGGGTGCAGAGTGCAGAGTGAGGTGGGTGCAGAGTGCAGGGGTGAGGTGGGTGCAGACTGAGGTGGGTGCAGAGTGCAGGACTGAGGTGGGTGCAGAGTGCAGGGGTGAGGTGGGTGCAAAGTGCAGGACTGAGGTGGGTGCAGAGTGCAGGGGTGAGGTGGGTGCAAAGTGCAGGGGTTAGGTGGATGCAGAGTGCAGGGGTAAGGTGGGTGCAGAATGCAGGGGTGAGGTGGGTGCAGAGTAAGGTGGGTGCAGAGTGCAGAGTGAGATGAGTGCAGAGTGAGGTGGGTGCAGAGTGCAGGGGTGAGGTGGATGCAGAGTTCAGGGGTAAGGTGGGTGCAGAATGCAGGGGTAAGGTGGGTGCAGAGTGAGGTGGGTGCAGAGTGAGATGAGTGCAGAGTGAGGTGGGTGCAGGAGTGAGGTGGGTGCAGAGTGAGGTGGGTGCAGAGTGAGGTGGGTGCAGAGTGAGGTGGGTGCAGAGTGAGATGAGTGCAGAGTGAGGTGGGTGCAGGAGTGAGGTGGGTGCAGAGTGAGGTGGGTGCAGAGTGAGGTGGGTGCAGAGTGCAGGGGTGAGGTGGATGCAGAGTGCAGGGGTGAGGTGGATGCAGAGTGCAAGGGTGAGGTGGGTGCAGAGTGAGGTGGGTGCAGAGTGAGGTGGGTGCAGAGTGAGGTGGGTGCAGAGTGAGGTGGGTGCAGAGTGCAGAGTGAGATGGGTCCAGAGTGAGGTGGGTCCAGAGTGAGGTGGGTCCAGAGTGAGGTGGGTGCAGAGTGAGGTGGGTGCAGAGTGCAGAGTGAGGTGGGTGCAGAGTGAGGTGGCTGCAGAGTGAGGTGGGTGCAGAGTGCAGAGTGAGGTGGGTGCAGAGTGAGGTGGGTGCAGAGTGAGGTGGGTGCAGAGTGCAGAGTGAGGTAGGTGCAGAGTGAGGTAGGTGCAGAGTGAGGTAGGTGCAGAGTGAGATGGGTGCAGAGTGAGGTGGGTGCAGAGTGAGGTGGGTGCAGAGTGCAGAATGAGGTAGGTGCAGAGTGAGGTAGGTGCAGAGTGAGGTGGGTGCAGAGTGAGGTAGGTGCAGAGTGAGGTAGGTGCAGAGTGAGGTAGGTGCAGAGTGAGGTGGGTGCAGAGTGAGGTGGGTGCAGAGTGAGGTGGGTGCAGAGTGAGTTAGGTGCAGAGTGAGGTGGGTGCAGAGTGAGGTGGGTGCAGAGTGAGGTAGGTGCAGAGTGAGGTGGATGCAGAGTGAGGTGGGTGCAGAGTGAGGTGGGTGCAGAGTGCAGAGTGAGGTGGGTGCAGAGTGAGGTGGGTGCAGAGTGAGGTGGGTGCAGAGTGAGGTGGGTGCAGAGTGAGGTGGGTGCAAAGTGCAGAGTGAGGTGGGTGCAGAGTGCAGATTGAGGTGGGTGCAGAGTGAGGTGGGTGCAGAGTGCAGAGTGAGGTGGGTGCAGAGTGCAGAGTGAGGTGGGTGCAGAGTGAGGTGGGTGCAGAGTGAGGTGGGTGCAGAGTGAGGTGGGTGCAGAGTGAGGTGGGTGCAGAGTGCAGAGTGAGGTGGATGCAGAGTGAGGTGGGTGCAGAGTGAGGTGGGTGCAGAGTGAGGTGGGTGCAGAGTGCAGAGTGAGGTGGGTGTAGAGTGCAGAGTGAGGTGGGTGCAGAGTGAGGTGGGTGCAGAGTGCAGAGTGAGGTGGGTGCAGAGTGAGGTGGGTGCAGAGTGCAGAGTAAGGTGGGTGCAGAGTGAGGTGGGTGCAGAGTGAGGTGGGCGCAGAGTGCAGAGTGAGGTGGGTGCAGAGTGAGGTGGGTGCAGAGTGAGGTGGGTGCAGAGTGCAGTGTGAGGTGGGTGCAGTGTGAGGTGGGTGCAGAGTGAGGTGGGTGCAGAGTGAGGTGGGTGCAGAGTGCAGTGTGAGGTGGGTGCAGAGTGAGGTGGGTGCAGAGTGAGGTGGGTGCAGAGTGAGGTGGGTGCAGAGTGCAGTGTGAGGTGGGTGCAGAGTGAGGTGGGTGCAGAGTGAGGTGGGTGCAGAGTGAGGTGGGTGCAGTGTGAGGTGGGTGCAGAGTGAGGTGGGTGCAGAGTGCAGAGTGAGGTGGGTGCAGAGTGAGGTGGGTGCAGAGTGAGGTGGGTGCAGAGTGCAGAGTGAGGTGGGTGCAGAGTGCAGTGTGAGGTGGGTGCAGAGTGAGGTGGGTGCAGAGTGCAGAGTGAAGTGGGTGCAGAGTGCAGAGTGAGGTGGGTGCAGAGTGAGGTGGGTGCAGAGTGAGGTGGGTGCAGAGTGAGGTGGGTGCAGAGTGAGGTGGGTGCAGAGTGAGGTGGGTGCAGAGTGCAGAGTGAGGTGGGTGCAAAGTGAGGTGGGTGCAGAGTGCAGTGTGAGGTGGGTGCAGAGTGAGGTGGGTGCAGAGTGAGGTGGGTGCAGAGTGCAGTGTGAGGTGGGTGCAGAGTGAGGTGGGTGCAGAGTGAGGTGGGTGCAGAGTGAGGTGGGTGCAGAGTGCAGTGTGAGGTGGGTGCAGAGTGAGGTGGGTGCAGAGTGAGGTGGGTGCAGAGTGAGGTGGGTGCAGAGTGCAGTGTGAGGTGGGTGCAGAGTGAGGTGGGTGCAGAGTGAGGTGGGTGCAGAGTGAGGTGGGTGCAGAGTGAGGTGGGTGCAGAGTGCAGTGTGAGGTGGGTGCAGAGTGAGGTGGGTGCAGAGTGAGGTGGGTGCAGAGTGAGGTGGGTGCAGAGTGAGGTGGGTGCAGAGTGAGGTGGGTGCAGAGTGCAGAATGAGGTGGGTGCAGAGTGAGGTGGGTGCAGAGTGCAGAGTGAGGTGGGTGCAGAGTGAGGTGGGTGCAGAGTGAGGTGGGTGCAGAGTGCAGAGTGAGGTGGGTGCAGAGTGAGGTGGGTGCAGAGTGCAGAGTGAGGTGGGTGCAGAGTGAGGTGGGTGCAGAGTGCAGAGTGAGGTGGGTGCAGAGTGAGGTGGGTGCAGAGTGAGGTGGGTGCAGAGTGCAGTGTGAGGTGGGTGCAGAGTGAGGTGGGTGCAGAGTGAGGTGGGTGCAGTGTGAGGTGGGAGCAGAGTGAGGTGGGTGCAGAGTGAGGTGGGTGCAGAGTGCAGTGTGAGGTGGGTGCAGAGTGAGGTGGGTGCAGAGTGAGGTGGGTGCAGTGTGAGGTGGGTGCAGAGTGAGGTGGGTGCAGAGTGCAGTGTGAGGTGGGTGCAGAGTGAGGTGGGTGCAGAGTGAGGTGGGTGCAGTGTGAGGTGGGTGCAGAGTGAGGTGGGTGCAGAGTGCAGAGTGAGGTGGGTGCAGAGTGAGGTGGGTGCAGAGTGAGGTGGGTGCAGAGTGCAGAGTGAGGTGGGTGCAGAGTGAGGTGGGTGCAGAGTGCAGAGTGAGGTGGGTGCAGAGTGAGGTGGGTGCAGAGTGAGGTGGGTGCAGAGTGCAGTGTGAGGTGGGTGCAGAGTGAGGTGGGTGCAGAGTGAGGTGGGTGCAGAGTGCAGTGTGAGGTGGGTGCAGAGTGAGGTGGGTGCAGAGTGAGGTGGGTGCAGTGTGAGGTGGGTGCAGAGTGAGGTGGGTGCAGAGTGAGGTGGGTGCAGAGTGAGGTGGGTGCAGAGTGCAGTGTGAGGTGGGTGCAGAGTGAGGTGGGTGCAGAGTGAGGTGGGTGCAGAGTGAGGTGGGTGCAGAGTGAGGTGGGTGCAGAGTGAGGTGGGTGCAGAGTGCAGTGTGAGGTGGGTGCAGAGTGAGGTGGGTGCAGAGTGAGGTGGGTGCAGAGTGAGGTGGGTGCAGTGTGAGGTGGGTGCAGAGTGAGGTGGGTGCAGAGTGCAGAGTGAGGTGGGTGCAGAGTGAGGTGGGTGCAGAGTGCAGTGTGAGGTGGGTGCAGAGTGAGGTGGGTGCAGAGTGAGGTGGGTGCAGTGTGAGGTGGGTGCAGAGTGAGGTGGGTGCAGAGTGAGGTGGGTGCAGTGTGAGGTGGGTGCAGAGTGAGGTGGGTGCAGAGTGCAGAAGTGCACAGCTCTCCTCCCACCCAGATTTCAATACAGAGCTCCACTCTCCCTAAGTACAAGGCTGTCCTCCCACAAAGCCCAACCCCCCCCCCCCCATTCCAGTACAGAGGAAAACTCTGTGTACTCACAGCATGTTGTCCTCCGATGTCCGTGGAGCCTGCCAGTCCCAGAAGCAGCTTCCCCTGTGCAGAGTCCCCGCCCCCTTCCTCCTCTGCTCTCATAGATCGTGTGTGAGTGTACCCGAGGGATGAGAACAGCCGCCGGAAGAGAAGCGCTGTCACTTGGAAAAACACAAGCCGTGCTTGTGTATTTCCAAGTGACAGTAGCGAGCAGCCACTATGCGACCAGCACCGGAGGTGGCTGAACTCCGGCGGGCAGTGTGCAGGGTTTAAGGGACGGGCAGCGCAGGGCCCCCAGCAATGACAGGGCCCTGGGCAGATGCCCCTTTTGCCCCGCGGTAAAGACGGCCCTGTGTGTTTATGTGTGCAAATGAGGATTTTAGTGTTTTTTGGGGGGGAGAAATAGCAATTTGCGCAGCTATTGTGGAGTATAAAAAATCAGCAGTGCCTTCTTTTTAGTCTACTGGTCATGTGCTTTCAGAAAATATATGGTTTTCAGGCTATTTTAAGTAAAAAATGAGAACCTCCAGATTGTTAGAGAAATATGGTTATTTACAGTTTTACTTAAGATCAATTTTCAGCATTTCGCAAAAAAAGCGCAATTTAAAATTTACACATATTTGTTATTTAGGTTACACTTTTATATTTAGTAGGAATTTAGCAGGAATTTTGTAACAATTGCTGTATTGGTATCTGCTAATAATGATTTTAGTGTATTTTTAGAAAAAATATATGGTCTGGTCACCTGAGTTTAAAAGTGGAGCACAGGGGCTGGCAGCAGATAGGTTAAAATAGCAAGTGCTTAAGTTTCTAAAAATTCATATTTAGCTTTCTGTAAATAAATTAGTGTAGATGTAGATCCCATTAGTGGTCGGTCATTTGTCACATATTGTAACACACATGGTCATTTGCTATATCAAATTGTACTCATTGCAGTAAACACTATATAGTAAGATTGGTGCAGTAAGTTTAGCAGTACTCACATCTTATCTTCATCCATCATGGTGTCTTGATATGGCTTGCTAAACACGGTTATTCCTGAAAAAAAATGCATTATTTTAATTTGAGCTTTAATACCAATTACATATATTTATACATTTAAAATCGACAAATGCAGACCCTATGCGATCCTTGCAGAATAGCTCACCCTTTATACACTTCTCTGGGAAGTACCTAAAATGTACAGCAATGTTTTTAGCTAATTAAAGAGCTTTTATTTAACAAAATATCTTATCCTTTTGAATTAAAATAGTACATAGTTAGTCAGGTTGACAAAAAAGACACAAGTCCATCTAGTTAAAAAAAAAAAAAATCATACAATCCCATATACACAATCCTACACCCACAGTCAATCCAGAGGAAGGTGAAAAACTCCAGCAAAGCATGCTCCAATTTGCTACAACAGAAAAAAAAATTCCTTCCTTATTCCCCCTGAGAGGCAATCAGATTTTCTCTGGATCAACTTTACCTATAACTGTTAGTATCCGGTTATATTATATACATTTAGGAAAGAATCCAGGCCTTTTTTAAATCAATCTACTGAGCTTGCCAGAACCATCTCTGGAGGGAGTCTATTGCACATTTTCACAGCTCTTACTGTGAAGAAACCTTTCCGTCTTTTACTCTAGATGTAAAGAGTCCCCCTTGTCTTCTGTGATGACCTTAAAGTGAATAACTCAACACCAAATTCACTATATGGACCACTTATGTATTTTTACATGTTGATCATATCCCCCTTAATCTCTTCTCAAGAGAGAATAAATTCAGATCCTCTCATCTTTTCTCATAGCTGAGCTCCTCCATGCCTCTTATCAGTTTAATTGTCCTTCTCTGCCCTTTCTCCAGTTCCCTGGTATCCTTTTTAAGAACTGATGCCCAAAACTGAACTGCATATTCGTGATGAGGTATTACTAATGATTTGTACAGTGGCAAAATGATATCTCTCTCTCTGGAGTCCATACCTCTCTTAATACAAGAAAGGACTTTGCTCGCTTTGGAAACTGCAGCTTGGCATTGCATGCTATTATTAAGCTTATGATCTACCAAAACTCCCAGATCCTTCTCCACTATGGATTACCCCAGTTGTACTCCCCCTAGTATGTATGATGCATGCATATTCTTAGCCCCCAAGTGCAAAACTTTACATGTCTCAACATTAAAACTCGTCAGCCACTTAGTTGCCCAATAAGACAGTGCATTGAGGTCGGCTTGTAAATTGGAAACACCCTGCAAGGACGTTAATCCACTGTATAGCTTGGTGTCATCTGCAAAGACAGAAATGGTACTTTTAATCCCAGACCCTATGTCATTTAGTAAGATATTAAAAAGTAATGGTCCCAACACTGAACATTTATTAGATAGGGACCCTAAAAAAGGGACACAAGTACCCCCCGGTACATTGGGACTTCATGGGAAAACAGAAAAAAGATCATGTATCATAAAATATATAATTTGTTTAGAAAGGTTATTTTGTTTAAAAAACACATGTTTAATGACAAACATAGCAACAGTTTGTATAATACATTTATGAAAAGACAAAAACTGCTTCTAGTGAATTATTACAAATTCCAATGAATGTAGATTTTCTCCTTTTGGCCTGTCCCTTTTTTAGGGTCCCTATCTAATAAATGTTTGGGATGTTGGCAACATTTTAGTGAGAATAATAAACAATTCTCCTTGTGGTTCATCATTTATGTCCAACACTGAACATTGGGGTACCCCACTGATAACCTTAAGCCCCATACACACGATCAGATTTTCTGACGGGAAATGTTGGATGTCAGACTGTTGGCGGAAAATCCGACCATGTATATGCTCCATCTGACAATTGTTGTCAGACTTTCCGTCAACAAATGTTGGCTAGCATGTCTTCAAATTTTCCGCCAACAAATGTGTGTTGTTGGATTTTCAGATCGTGTGTACACAAGTCTGTCAGATAAAAGTCCAAAGCATAAACACGCATGCTCGGAAGCAGAAGCGGTCAATCTTGTAAACTAACGTTTGTAATGGAGAATAAACATTCGTGACGTGGCAAATTATGAAGTTTCCAAATGCAGCGCACAATTCTCTTCTTCTTCAATGGGATAATAATGAAGCTGCTTTGTTGGTGATGCTTATGGAGTTTTGCAAACAAATTTTCAAAGGCTTTTTTTTTCTAGTGATATCAAGAATAATATTAAGTTTTTTTTTTTTTTTTATTTGTGCAAGTTACCACAGCACCATTATCTCGTAGTTTTTAAAATCAAAGATACAACTATGTTGGTGTTCCTTGTCTATTTTATATTGTATTTTTTAAAGTGTAACTGCCTACTGACCCGTAAAAAAGAGAAGGAAGGTTTGGGACTTTAAATGAGGCGCGGGTAAGCACCTCCATCCCTAAATTGAATCAAATCGAGAGGGAAATGGGACTTTAAATGAAGCGGCTGAACTGCGGAGGTGATAATATAAATATACAATTTTATTTTTAACAAGGTAAATATGGTAATTTCATATATACATAAAAGCACAAGGTATAGACACAGTAATACACAGTATATAAATAAAGATAAATTCATAAGGTTAATGAATAATATATGACAGCAATCTGGCCTTAAAGTGCTAAACACAGCATGCCCGGCACCTGTGTTGATAATCACATAGGGGGAATCTACAAATGTTGGATTCATGGTATAACATCGTCAAAGCGTAGTAAGTGTCTCTGCAGCATCCAATAGCTCTACGCGTTTCGTGGAATTGTCTCCACTAGTCAGGAGCAGATGCAACAGGTTCCAGTAGATTAAATGGTTATGATGAAACCACATTATGTATAGAAGTAAAGAATGTTATTTATAAAAAATGACCAAATACACTCACCAGCCCCGGCAGTGGGAGCGATAAGGGGTGAGCGAGACAGGTGAACCGGAGGCACAGACCACATCACGGGAGCTGAGGCGGCGTACCTGTATATGTGCAGCTTGGGGTGGTGGTATGGTGCCTAAGGTGGTCCCCATGAATGTAGGTGCTGACTTGGAAGTATGGGCAAATCAAAACATCTGAAAGTGAGAATGAAAATATGTGTGAGGTGAGATGATGAAGATGTGAAAAAACAAGCAAGGTATGTGTAAGGGAAATGATGAAAAAATGATGAAAAAATAGTAGTGTAAAAATGTGAGCCCAATGTGTTAGCATGTGTGAGAGATGGAGAAAAAAGATGAGATGTGAAGTGTAATTAGTGTAATGTGTATGAGGTGGGCTGACCTATAAGTGAAAATGGTCTGAGCAAAAACAAACCTAAAAGTGAAGTAAGTGTAAAAAACAAATGTGTATAAACAAAACAGTGCAAAAACCAAACGTGTTGTGTGTGGGTCTAAACCAAAGGACACTTACCCAAGCTGCATGCCATGCACCACCAGGCGGTGGAATAGCTGGTGTGCAGGAGCCCCAGGCAAAGACCGGCCATATGAACAGCCAGCTCTGACTGAGGGTATATGTACAGGTACGCCACCAACGCCACGTGCGTGAACGCAGGGGGGGGCGGGGGAAGGCGTCCGCACCTGGGTCAAACCACCAGGCGATTGGCGCCAAACCACTCCCACACAGGTCACGCAGGAGGTGCTCTCAATGGCAGCGTAATGACGTCATGATCGACGTCAAACGCTGGACGTGAGGACCGTGGCGCCGATGCGCGAAGGGGCGTCCCCCCGATCTCCCAAACACCCTGTGCCGTGAGAGAAGGGAGGACCCACGAGGCGCATCGCAGCTCCCGCGATAGGAAAAGACCCCCATACACCGTGAACAGGCTCAAAACCCCAAACCTGCACACATCGCCGGAGCGGCAAGAGCGCATGGATATAGGAATTGTAAATTGTGTAATCATATAGGAAATGTAACTTGTGAGGTTTAAACACAAAAACCTATGCCGAGAATACCATGAATTGCTGTCGCTAATATAATAAATAGTTACATGTATCAATATACCCTGAATTGCTTAGCCAGTCCCGATGTGTGAATCCCTAAGTAGGGAATGCACACATCTGAAACTGCACCTCACGCATGGATGGCAGGGGAACACTGCTGATCCAATATTCCAGCCGCTTCCATCCCTATACAAACTGTAAAAAAGAGAAGGAAGGTTTGGGACTTTACCACCACCATACCACCACCCCAAGCTGCCCATATACAGGTACGCCGCCTCAGCTCCCATGATGTGGTCTGTGCCTCCGGTTCACCTGTCTCGCTCACCCCTTATCGCTCCCACTGCCGGGGCTGGTGAGTGTATTTGGTCATTTTTTATAAATAACATTCTTTACTTCTATACATAATGTGGTTTCATCATAACCATTTAATCTACAGGAACCTGTTGCATCTGCTCCTGAATAGTGGAGACAATTCCACGAAACGCGTAGAGCTATTGGATGCTGCAGAGACACTTACTACGCTTTGACGATGTTATACCATGAATCCAACATTTGTAGATTCCCCCTATGTGATTATCAACACAGGTGCTGGGCATGCTGTGTTTAGCACTTTAAGGCCAGATTGCTGTCATATATTATTCATTAACCACTTGCCGACCGCCGCACGACGATGTACGTCGGCAAAGCGGCACGGGCAGGCAAAAGGGCTTACCTGTACGTCCCTGCCTGCCCGCGGGTGGGGGGTCCGATCGGACCCCCCCCCGGTGCCTGCGGCGGTCGGCAAATGTCCCCCGGCGATCGGTGGTGAGGGGGAGGCCATCCATTCGTGGCCCCCCCCTCGCGATCGCTCCCAGCCAATGGAATCATTTCCCTGCCTCTGTATTGTAAACAGAGGCAGAGGAAATGATGTCATCTCTCCTCGGCTCGGTATTTTCCGTTCCGGGCCGAGGAGAGAAGACTGAACTGTGAGTTACACAAACACACACACACAGTAGAACATGCCAGGCATACATTTCACCCCGATCCCCCCCCCGATCGCCCCCCGATCCCCCCCCGATCACCCCCCCCCCCCCCTGTCACAAACTGACACCAAGCAGGTTTTTTTTTTTTTTTTTTTTTTTTTTTCTGATTACTGTATTGGTGTCAGTTTGTGTCAGTTAGTGTGTTAGGGCAGTGAGTCTTAGGCCCCCTTTAGGTCTAGGGTACCCCCCTAACCCCCCTAATAAAGTTTTAACCCCTTGATCACCCCCTGTCACCAGTGTTGCTAAGCGATCATTTTTCTGATCGCTGTATTAGTGTCACTGGTGACGCTAGTTAGTGAGGTAAATATTTAGGTTCGCCGTCAGCGTTTTATAGCGTCAGGGACCCCCATATACTATCTAATAAATGTTTTAACCCCTTGATTGCCCCCTAGTTAACCCTTTCACCACTGATCACCGTATAACCGTTACGGTTGACGCTGGTTAGTTCGTTTATTTTTTATAGTGTCAGGGCACCCGCCGTTTATTACCGAATAAAGGTTTAGCCCCCTGATCGCCCGGCGGTGATATGCGTCGCCCCAGGCAGCGTCAGATTAGCGCCAGTACCGCTAACACCCACGCACGCAGCATACGCCTCCCTTAGTGGTATAGTATCTGTATGGATCAATATCTGATCCGATCAGATCTATACTAGCGTCCCCAGCAGTTTAGGGTTCCCAAAAACGCAGTGTTAGCGGGATCAGCCCAGATACCTGCTAGCACCTGCGTTTTGCCCCTCCGCCCGGCCCAGCCCAGCCCACCCAAGTGCAGTATCGATCGATCACTGTCACTTACAAGGCACTAAACGCATAACTGCAGCGTTCGCAGAGTCAGGCCTGATCCCTGCGATCGCTAACAGTTTTCTTGGTAGCGTTTTGGTGAGCTGGCAAGCACCAGCCCCAGGCAGCGTCAGATTAGCGCCAGTACCGCTAACACCCACGCACGCAGCATACGCCTCCCTTAGTGGTATAGTATCTGAACGCATCAATATCTGATCCGATCAGATCTATACTAGCGTCCCCAGCAGTTTAGGGTTCCCAAAAACGCAGTGTTAGCGGGATCAGCCCAGATACCTGCTAGCACCTGCGTTTTGCCCCTCCGCCCGGCCCAGCCCAGCCCACCCAAGTGCAGTATCGATCGATCACTGTCACTTACAAAACACTAAACGCATAACTGCAGCGTTCGCAGAGTCAGGCCTGATCCCTGCGATCGCTAACAGTTTTTTTGGTAGCGTTTTGGTGAACTGGCAAGCACCAGCCCCAGGCAGCGTCAGATTAGCGCCAGTACCGCTGACACCCGCGCACGCAGCATACACCTCCCTTAGTGGTATAGTATCTGATCGCATCAATATCTGATCCGATCAGATCTATACTAGCGTCCCCAGCAGTTTAGGGTTCCCACAAACGCAGTGTTAGCGGGATCAGCCCAGATACCTGCTAGCACCTGCGTTTTGCCCCTCCGCCCGGCCCAGCCCACCCAAGTGCAGTATCGATCGATCACTGACACTTACAAAACACTAAACGCATAACTGCAGCGTTCGCAGAGTCAGGCCTGATCCCTGCGATCGCTAACAGTTTTTTTGGTAGCGTTTTGGTGAACTGGCAAGCGCCAGCGGCCTAGTACACCCCGGTCGTAGTCAAACCAGCACTGCAGTAACACTTGGTGACGTGGCGAGTCCCATAAGTGCAGTTCAAGCTGGTGAGGTGGCAAGCACAAGTAGTGTCCCGCTGCCACCAAAAAGACAAACACAGGCCCGTCGTGCCCATAGTGCCCTTCCTGCTGCATTCGCCAATCCTAATTGGGAGCCCACCACTTCTGCAGCGCCCGTACTTCCCCCATTCACATCCCCAACCAAATGCAGTCGGCTGCATGAGAGGCATTTTTATGTCCTCCCGAGTACCCCTACCCAACGAACCCCCCCAAAAAAGATGTCGTGTCTGCAGCAAGCGCGGATATAGGCGTGACACCCACTATTATTGTCCCTCCTGTCCTGACAATCCTGGTCTTTGCATTGGTGAATGTTTTGAATGCTACCATTCACTAGTTGACTATTAGCGTAGGGTACAGCATTGCACAGACTAGGCACACTTTCACAGGGTCTCCCAAGATGCCATCGCATTTTGAGAGACCCGAACCTGGAACCGGTTACAGTTATAAAAGTTAGTTACAAAAAAAAGTGAAAAAAAAAAAAAAACACAAACAAAAATATAAAATAAAAAAAAAATAGTTGGCGTTTTATTGTTCTCTCTCTCTCTATTCTCTCTCTATTGTTCTGCTCTTTTTTACTGTATTCTATTCTGCAATGTTTTATTGTTATTATGTTTTATCATGTTTGCTTTTCAGGTATGCAATTTTTTATACCTTACCGTTTACTGTGCTTTATTGTTAACCATTTTTTTTGTCTTCAGGTACGCCATTCACGACTTTGAGTGGTTATACCAGAATGATGCCTGCAGGTTTAGGTATCATCTTGGTATCATTCTTTTCAGCCAGCGGTCAGCTTTCATGTAAAAGCAATCCTAGTGGCTAATTAGCCTCTAGACTGCTTTTACAAGCAGTCGGAGGGAATGCCCCCCCCCCCCCCCAACGTCTTCCGTGTTTTTCTCTGGCTCTCCTGTCTCAACAGGGAACCTGAGAATGCAGCCGGTGATTCAGCCAGATGACCATAGAGCTGATCAGAGACCAGAGTGGCTCCAAACATCTCTATGGCCTAAGAAACCGGAAGCTACGAGCATTTTATGACTTAGATTTCGCCGGATGTAAACAGCGCCATTGGGAAATTGGGAAAGCATTTTATCACACCGATCTTGGCGTGGTCAGATGCTTTGAGGGCAGAGGAGAAATCTAGGGTCTAATAGACCCCAATTTTTGCAAAAAAGAGTACCTGTCACTACCTATTGCTATCATAGGGGATATTTACATTCCCTGAGATAACAATAAAAATGATTTAAAAAAAAAAAAAATGAAAGGAACAGTTTAAAAATAAGATAAAAAAATAATAATAATAAAGAAAAAAAAAAAAAAAAAAAAAAAAAAGCACCCCTGTCCCCCCTGCTCTCGCGCTAAGGTGAACGCAAGCGTTGGTCTGGCGTCAAATGTAAACAGCAATTGCACCATGCATGTGAGGTATCGCCGCGAAGGTCAGATCGAGGGCAGTAATTTTAGCAGTAGACCTCCTCTGTAAATCTAAAGTGGTAACCTGTAAAGGCTTTTAAAGGCTTTTAAAAATGTATTTAGTTTGTCGCCACTGCACGTTTGTGCGCAATTTTAAAGCATGTCATGTTTGGTATCTATGTACTCGGCCTAAGATCATCTTTTTTATCTCATCAAACATTTGGGCAATATAGTGTGTTTTAGTGCATTAAAATGTAAAAAAGTGTGTTTTTTCCCCAAAAAATGCGTTTGAAAAATCGCTGCGCAAATACTGTGTGAAAAAAAAAAATGAAACACCCACCATTTTAATCTGTAGGGCATTTGCTTTAAAAAAAATATATAATGTTTGGGGGTTCAAAGTAATTTTCTTGCAAAAAAAAATTATTTTTTTATGTAAACAATAAGTGTCAGAAAGGGCTTTGTCTTCAAGTGGTTAGAAGAGTGGGTGATGTGTGACATAAGCTTCTAGATGTTGTGCATAAAATGCCAGGACAGTTCAAACCCCCCCCAAATGACCCCATTTTGGAAAGTAGACACCCCAAGCTATTTGCTGAGAGTCATGTTGAGTCCATGGAATAATTTATATTGTGACACAAGTTGCGGGAAAGAGACAATTTTTTATTTTTTTTATTTTTTTTTGCGCAAAGTTGTCACTAAATGATATATTGCTCAAACATGCCATGGGAATATGTGAAATTACACCCCAAAATACATTCTGCTGCTTCTCCTGAGTACGGGGATACCACATGTGTGAGACTTTTTGGGAGCCTAGCCGCGTACGGGACCCCGAAAACCAAGCACCGCCTTCAGGCTTTCTAAGGCCGTAAATTTTTGATTTCACTCTTCACCGCCTATCACAGTTTCGGGGGCCATGGAATGCCCAGGTGGCAAAAAAACCCCCCAAATGACCCCATTTTGGAAAGTAGACACCCCAAGCTATTTGATGAGAGGTATAGTGAGTATTTTGCAGACCTCACTTTTTGTCACAAAGTTTTGAAAATTGAAAAAAGAAAAAAAAAATTTTTTTTTCTCGTCTTTCTTTATTTTCAAAAACAAATGAGAGCTGCAAAATACTCACCATGCCTCTCAGCAAATAGCTTGGGGTGTCTACTTTCCAAAATGGGGTCATTTGGGGGGGGTTTGTGCCACCTGGGCATTCCATGGCCTCCGAAACTGTGATAGGCAGTGAGGAGTAAAATCAAAAATGTACGCCCTTAGAAATCCTGAAGGCGGTGCTTGGTTTTCGGGGTCCCGTACGCGGCTAGGCTCCTAAAAAGTCCCACACATGTGGTATCCCCGTACTCAGGAGAAGCAGCTAAATGTATTTTGGGGTGCAATTCCACATATGCCCATGGCCTGTGTGAGCAATATATCATTTAGTGACAACTTTGTGCAAAAAAAAAAAAAAAAAATTGTCACTTTCCCGCAACTTGTGTCAAAATATAAAACATTCCATGGACTCAACATGCCTCAAAGCAAATAGCTTGGGGTGTCTACTTTCCAAAATGGGGTCATTTGGGGGGGTTTTATGCCATCTGGGCATTTTATGGCCTTCAAAACCGTGATAGGTAGTGAGGAGTAAAATCAAAAATGTACGCCCTTAGAAATCCTGAAGGCGGTGCTTGGTTTTCGGGGCCCCGTACGCGGCTAGGCTCCCAAAAAGTCCCACACATGTGGTATCCCCGTACTCAGGAGAAGCAGCTAAATGTATTTTGGGGTGCAATTCCACATATGCCCATGGCCTGTGTGAGCAATATATCATTTAGTGACAACTTTTTGTAATTTTTTTTTTTTTTTTTTGTCATTATTCAATCACTTGGGACAAAAAAAATGAATATTCAATGGGCTCAACATGCCTCTCAGCAAATTCCTTGGGGTGTCTACTTTCCAAAATGGGGTCATTTGTGGGGGTTTTGTACTGCCCTGCCATTTTAGCACCTCAAGAATCGACATAGGCAGTCATAAATTAAAGGCTGTGTAAATTCCAGAAAATGTACCCTAGTTTGTAGACGCTATAACTTTTGCGCAAACCAATAAATATACACTTATCGACATTTTTTTTACCAAAGACATGTGGCCGAATACATTTTGGCCTAAATGTATGACTAAAATTGAGTTTATTGGATTTTTTTTAGAACAAAAAGTAGAAAATATCATTTTTTTTCAAAATTTTCGGTCTTTTTCCGTGTATAGCGCAAAAAATAAAAACGGCAGAGGTGATCAAATACCATCAAAAGAAAGCTCTATTTGTGGGAAGAAAAGGACGCAAATTTCGTTTGGGTACAGCATTGCATGACCGCGCAATTAGCAGTTAAAGCGACGCAGTGCCGAATTGTAAAAAGTGCTCTGGTCAGGAAGGGGGTAAATCCTTCCGGGGCTGAAGTGGTTAACCTTATGAATTTATCTTTATTTATATACTGTGTATTACTGTGTCTATACCTTGTGCTTTTATGTATATATGAAATTACCATATTTACCTTGTTAAAAATAAAATTGTATATTTATATTATCACCTCCGCAGTTCAGCCGCTTCATTTAAAGTCCCATTTCCCTCTCGATTTGTCTGCCTACTGACCCAAACTGTCATTTGAAGTAAAACTCATAGCCAAGTATTATTCTCCACAATTTTTTATTGTGCATTAAAAAAAAAAAAATAGACATGCTATTTGCCAATAGAACTTAACCAAAAAGTGCATTCTATGCATGCAAAAATATAGAAAATATACCAAATCAAATCATTATTTAACCAAAAAAAAGTCAAAGCAATAACTCCAAGGCCAATAATAAATAACATGTTATCTCCTCTGATTCCGCAACATGTCTGGTTGACGAACGGCCATTCAGAAACAAACTGAAAAGCACAAAATGAAAAGCGCGAAATGAAAAGCGCGAATCAACGCTCACCAAACTTCTACTAACAGGAAATTAGCAGAAGGAGCCCAAAGGGTGGCGCTAAAGAGCTGAAATACCATATAGTAAATCTTGTACGTCACTACATTCGTAATTGTTGGCCAACATTTGTGTGACCGTGTGTATGCAAGCAAGTTGGAGCCAACACCCTTCAAACAATATTAAACGGTTTTGTTGTCGTAAAGTCATGTGTACGAGGCGAGGCTTTAGACCATTCAGAATAAAGCCTCGTACACACGATCTGACTGTTGGCCAACAAAACCGTGAACTTTTGTCCAAATAGTGTTGGCCCAAACTTGTCTTGCATACACACGGCACACAATTGTTGGCCAACAATCATGAACTTAGTGACGTACTACATGGTTTTTCAGCTCTTTAGCGCCATCCATTGAGCTCCTTCTGCTAATTTCATGTTAGTAGAAGTTTGGTGATTGTTGATTTGCGCTTTTCATTTTCGCGATTTTCAGTTCGTCAACCAGACATGTTGTGGAATTGGAGGAGATAACGTGTTATTTATCATTGGCCTTGGAGTTATTGCTATGACATTATTTTATTGGTTGAATAATGATTTGATTCGGTATATTTTTGGATGCATAAAATTCACTTTTTGGATAAGTTCTATTGGCAGATAGCATGTCTAATTTTATTTGTTTTCTTTTTTTAATGCACAATAAAAAAATTGTGGAGAATTATACTTGGCTATGTGTTGTACTTGACAGTTTGGGAGTAGGCAGTTACATTTAAAAAAAATACAATGTAAAATTGAGGGACACCAACATAGTTGTATCTTTGATCTTAAAAACTATGGGATAATGGTGTTGTGGTAACTTTCCCCCCCCCAAAAAAAAAATATTATTCTTGATATTCACTAGAAAAAAAAGCCTTTGAAAATGTGTTTGCAATCACTCCATCAGTATCACAAGCAAAGCAGCTTCATTATTATCCCATTAAAGAAGAAGAGAATGTGAGCTGCATTTCGATGCCACGTCACAAATGTTAATTCTTCATTACAAATGCTAGTTTACAAGACCGACTGCTTCTGGCTCGTCCTTGCTTCCGAGCATGCGTGTTTTTACTTTGGATTTTTGTCCGACATACTTGTGTACACATGCTCGGAAAATCCGACAACAGACATTTGTTCACGGAAAATTTTAAAATCTGCTATCCAACATTTGTTCGCCGAAAATCCGACAATTGTCCGATGGAGTATAGACATGGTCAGATTTTCCACAAACAGACTGTCATCACACATTTCCCATCGGAAAATCCGATTGTGTGTACGAGGCTTAAGAATCATTAACCACTACTCTCTGAATTCTGTCTTTTAGCCAGTTTTCTATCCATTTACAAATTGATCTTTCCAAGGCTGTAGACTTTACCTTACACATTAGCCATGTGTGGGGAACTGTGTCAAACGCTTTTGCAAAATCCAAGTATACCATGTTCACAGCCACCCCTCTGTCCAAAGTTTTACTTACCTCCTCATAAAAAGAAATCTGGTTTGTCTGACAAACCTAGTAAAACTTTAAAGGAAATTACAGTATAGCAAATACAAAATCTGACAGAAAGTGTTTTACTAAGGATAAATTGAAAAAAAAGCATAAAAAAAATAAGGCTAATGAGGGTACCAGAATTTTGCATTCCCTACTGATTCCAATGCATTTGGCCAAATGGCAACATGTTGCTGATTTCTCCCTGTTTTTGCCAAACCTTTGGAAAATAGACACTCTAAATTTCACTCATCCCTGTCAGGAATCTAACACAGCTAATACTCATTCTTTTGCAGCTAATGCTCATTCCTTAATATCCAGTGTGCACTGATACTTAGGCACAGCACGTCCACGTGCATTAGCACCAAGCTATGTATTTAAAGGAGATCCTGGAGTGTGCTAATTGCTGGATGTTCTTCAGCTTTCCTGTGACCCTTGTTCCTGTGTTCCTGCTTTTGCTGACTGATCTTCCATTGCTGACCCGGCACGTTCCTGACCTTACTCTGTGGATTCTGGATACCAACCTCAGCTTGCCTCTGACTATTCTCTGCCTTTTTCCCTGGTTTAGACCTTGGCCTGCTCCTGGACCTTGCTCTGCCTGCTTCCCCAGCACTGGCCCTGGCCTGCTACTGGACCTCACTCTGTCTGCTTCCCTGGTACTGATATTGGCCTGCTACTGGACTTTGTTCTGCTCGATTCCTGTCCACACTGCTGCCTTACCATGTATGACCCTGTCTCAGCTTGACCACGTCTCTATCCATAGCTACATCTGCTACTAAGCTACTGCCACCCATGCTTCTTTGAGCCTTGTACCTCTGTCACCGCATTCAGGGGTGCTCAGACCACAAGGGAAGCCCACTCATCAACTTGGCTTCCAACCAAGGTACATGATACAAACATCCAGCCATGTCTAAGGCCGAAAGAGGTGCTAAGCCTTTAAACACTCTGTGCCAGCTGTGAAGAATCTGCAGGAGGAAAATCTCCAGCTCGAGGGATGAATACAGAACCTGTCCACCACTGTCACCACTGCCACCACCTCGACTCCTGGCCCAGCAACAGGTGCAAATGCACCAGCTTCCACTTCTGGGAGCTCTGAACCTGCGACTCCTACTGTGGTTATACCACCACCAGAACTTCGAGTGTCAAACTTTGAACACTTTTCAGTAAATTGCAGGAAATTTTCTGCGTTTAAAAACACATGTGGGAAGTGGGGGCGTGACCGGATGTGTGACTGGATGCTGGAGTGAGTGGAGGCGAGGCGAGCGTGAGCTTCCCCTAGCCCGATGCCTCCGTGTCTGTCTGTTGTGCCTGGCGCCCGGAGCCTGCCTGAATGAGCTCTCTCCCCCTGTGGTGTGCTTCACTGGCTGCTTGCCTCTCCTGCCCGCCATTCCAAGACGGAGTGTGACGCCGGGATTGGGGTACGTCCGTCCGGGATAGGAAGAGACCCGAGCCCTCGGAGCGGGGAGAAGGGGGTCGGGCTTTCTGCTCGAGCGGTCGCCCGAGCAACGCTCCCGTCACCAGCGGGAGGAGGCGGCTGAGACAGCGTGTGCATAGGACGGGAGGAGCTACAGCCGCCGCTAGGAGTGTCTATGTGTGAGCTGCACTAAGGTACCGATTGTTAATTTCTGCTACTACCACTGCTACCACTAGCTATTGTGCTTACTAGAAAGTGGACCATCTCCCCCTGCTTTCCGAGGGGCGGACCACCACCCGGACAGTGGGGGGGTGAAGACATAGGCGGCCCACTACACAGACACCCAGCGCCTTTTCATCCTATCTAGTGACAATATACCTCTTGTTAGCTGGCGGTGGGTTGTGTTGGGGGAGGGGGCTATAGCCTGGAGTACTGACGGTGCAGCGGTTTCGGACGATTTTCGGCTGATTGGATTTTCGGCTGGTCGGTTATCCTAGTGCCTGCCTGGAGGATACTGCTGGGTCTGTGACGCTGCTGAGGGAGGTGAGAGGAGGGGGAGGTGGGGTGGAGAGGGGGGGGTGAAGCAGAGGAGGAGGGGAGAGTGCGGGAAGGTAGGGCAAAGGGGAGAGAAGAGGGGGAGAGAATAAAGAAGAGAAGAGAAGAGAGAGGAAAAGTCGCATAGTACAAAGTTTACGTGTGGTTAAAACCTTCTAATTTACCTCTCGGACCAACACAACCAGCTATGACTAGGAAAAAGGGAGAAGAGCTGCAGCCACAGGAGAACTCTAGCTCCCAAACGACCCGCACTTCAAAAGAGAAGGGAAACCAGGCAGCAGCGGCAGCAGCGGCAGCAGCGGCTAAACTTGAAAAATTTGCTCACCCCTCTACCTCTACCTCATCTCCATCTAAAAATATCCAGCACCAGCAGGATAGACTACAGGCAGGGGACAGGAAGAGCCTAGGAAAAGGACCTGCGATAACACACATAACAAAAGCAGCAAACAGTAAAAGCTTAGAGGGGGAGTCCGCAGGATCAGTGAATAACAATGCTATTGTGCACAACGCACCAGGAGAAGCGGAACCCACATTGAAAGACGTTTTATGCGCTGTCAACTCCTGCAAGGCCTCCCTAAGCGATTTGTGCGACCAGTTAACCGGGCTAAAGGATGAGCTAATTATAGTAAGCCAAGAACTGCAAAGGACTATCGCTAGAACAACAACACTGGAGGAGAGAGTAAGCCAGGCCGAGGACGATCTAAACCCACTAAAACGAGAGCTTAAGGCATTAAAAATGCAGATGGATCTACACAACGCTAAATTTGAGGAAATGGAAAATAGGTCCCGCAGAAACAACGTAAGGGTGGTAGGACTACCGGAGCGGTGTGAGGGCTCCCACCCCGCGGAGTTTTTCGAGAATTGGCTTAGGGGAATATTTGGGGCGGAAACTTTCTCCCACCTTTTTGCCATTGAAAGAGCTCATAGGGTGCCAACTAGGGCCCCACCAACAGGGGGATACCCCAGACCAATAATTATAAAATTGATCAACTACAGGGATAAGGTAACCCTGATGCGCAGGGCCAGAGAACTGGGAGATATTCCGTATAACGTAACCAAGATTTTTTTTCCCGACTATTCCTCAGACCTCCAAAAACGAAGGGCTGAATTCAGGAACATTAAGCGTAACCTGCGGAATTATAAATTGGAGTATGCCCTGCTGTATCCCGCTCGACTGCGCATTATTGCCCTAGGGACTACCCATTACTTTGACACAACAACAGGGGCAACAAAATGGCTGGAAGATAATAAAAAGGACCTGATGAGTTAGGGCTCGAAAAAAAGGCTAGTCAAATCAGGAAAGGAAGGGAGGAAAATGTATACTTTTTTTTTTTTTTCCTTTTCCTTCTCCCTTTCTTTCTTTTTCTTGTTAATTTCTCGTTTCTTTTTTAGAGTAAACAGTAGACGACACGGGGGGGGGAAGGGGGGGTGTGTTAGATGGAAGCACGAATCAATGATGCGATTACACGGATTACGAATGTTTTAAGTATCGTTCTGAA
This sequence comes from Lithobates clamitans, assembly GCA_037952925.1. Lineage (NCBI taxonomy): Eukaryota > Metazoa > Chordata > Amphibia > Anura > Ranidae > Lithobates > Lithobates clamitans. The sequence goes on from JBBGZY010000901.1 coordinate 1,695,460, forward strand.
AGTTTGGAAGAGGGCAGCGGGAAGGAGGGAGGGGGGTAAGTGTGTGGTAGTAAGACACAATGCATCTTATTCTTGCACGAGAGGGATGTTGTTTTCAGAATGGCTGGGAGGGGGGAAAAACCAGGTCCCAAGTGCTGCCCCCAGGGCTAGCCTAATTAGGCAGGAGGGGGGGTCACGAACTAGGGGGGAGGGGGGGGATGAATGCAGTGGGAGGGGGGGCGGGTGGGGGGCTTGTAGTGAGATATAGGGTTGGGCAAAGGGGCGCTTGTAAATTACACATAGTTAGGAGGGGGGGGCCTATAAAGGAAATGTATACTGGTACACGTGTTTTTGTATTTGTAATTAAGGGATGTAGAGTGGGGATGGAGAGATCCCTGGATACGGGGGTTCTATGTCCCTCCCCACTCTCCCTTTTTTTCTTCTTTTTTCTTGGTTTGCACAATCACGCAGCTGGCAAGTTTTGTACCCACGAATCCTCAAAGGCACTGGTTCTCCTTTTTTTTTTTTGGTTGTTTCGGTATTTTTTTTTCCCTTTTTTTTCTTTTTTATCTTAGCTAGATGTCATTAAAAACGTTAAAAATAGGTTCCTGGAATATTAGGGGTATGAGCGACCCGGCCAAAAGGGCCGCGGTGTTCTTGGCGATGGAGGCTTATGGCGTCGAACTGGCTTGTCTGCAGGAAACTCACCTCACCAACGATACCAAATTATACGCTCGGAACTATAAATTTCAAGAACAGTATCATTCTGTATACACCTCATATTCAAGAGGTGTGAGCATATTGGTGGGTAGGAGTATTTCATTTTCCTGCAGGGAAGCCAGGATAGACGTGCTGGGCCGCTATGTATTCCTGAGCTGCGTTGTGGAAAATAGACCACTAGTGCTAGCAAATATCTATGTTCCGCCTCCGTTTAATACAGAGCCCATATTGGATCTGTTGGAGTTTGTGGATAACAAGGCTGATGTACCTATAATTTTGGTGGGGGACTTCAATACTGTTCTGGATAACAAAAGGGACCGATTTCCACCACTGAATCGCGCAGAGAGATTATCAGAGGGACGCCTATGTCAACTCCTGAGAGAGGTTGGGTGGTGTGACCTATGGAGATCTCACAACCCAAATACCCGGCAGTATTCCTGTTACTCAGGGACACATTCCACCCTCTCGCGCTTAGACATGGCATTAGGTAACTGTGAGGCCCTGCAATTAGTAGGGAACATAGAGTATAAGCCGAGGGGAATCTCAGATCACTCTCCTTTGACTCTGACCCTGAATCTAAACACTAGAATTGGCCGGAAAAGGTGGACAATAAAACCGCTCTGGTTGGACCTGATAAGTTGTCCAGAAGAAGTAACCTCCAAATTAAAAGAATTTGTAACATTTAACTCAGGTACAGCACCTGCGGGTGTAGTGTGGGATGCCCTAAAAGCGTTTCTTAGAGGATTACTACACCAACAGGTCACCAAAATAAAGAAAAAGTCAAGGGAATGGGAGGCGAGGGCCAGCAGGGAAGCTATGGAATCAGAGGCGCAATATGTGGCGGATCCAACTCCTGTAAAGCAGGCGATTTGGCTCAATCGACAACAAGAGTATAGAGAGGTAATTAATAGAAGAGCAGAGAATAAAAGACTTTTCCAGAAACAAAATTATTTCGGTGAAGGGGAGAAAGTAGGCCGGATCCTTGCACTTATAACGAAGTCTAACTTATCCCCATCGGCCATTTTCTCGATTAGGACACCGGCTGGAGAGATCACTTCCGATCCTGCCGCGGTCCTAGAGACCTTCTCTGCGTTCTATAGAGATCTGTATAGGTCGCGCTGTGGGTCGGATCGGTGCAGTATGGACAGGTTTATAGAGGGGGTGGACCTACCCGTTTTATCGGAAGGGGAAAGGAGTGTGATGGAGTCCCCCCTGACCTTAGAGGAGCTCCAAGGGGCTGTCATGGAGATGTCAGCCCAGAAATCTCCCGGCCCGGACGGTTTGCCATTGGAGATTTACAGATAATATGGGGAAGTGCTGCTCCCGGAGCTCTTAAGGGTATTGGAGCAGTCGTTCAAGGACGGACGGCTGCCTTTATCAATGTCAGAGGCCGATATAATAATGATTCCAAAAGAGGGGAAAGATCAACTGGAAGTCACCTCATATAGACCGATATCATTGTTGTGTTCTGATGCCAAAATTGTCGCAAGGGTGCTCGCATCCAGATTGAACAAATGCATCGCAAACCTGGTACACCCAGACCAATCAGGGTTTATCCCTGGTCGGTCAACTAGTACTAATATTAGAAGGGCCTACCTGAACCTCCAGGTGCCGACCGAGAACATAGGGTCTAGAGCCATACTGTCCCTGGACACCGCCAAGGCTTTTGATAGCCTAGAGTGGGACTACCTCTGGTGGGTACTTGAGAGGTTTGGATTTGGCCCTGTATTTATTGGCTGGTTAAAGATCCTCTACAGAAATCCCAGGGCAAGACTTAAGTTAAACAAAGATTACTCGGAAAGTTTTTCCCTCGAAAGAGGGACGAGACAGGGGTGCCCTTTGTCTCCCATGTTGTATGTTTTAGCCATGGAGCCACTGGCGGGTGCGGTGAGATCATCACCTGAACTGCAAGGATTTCTTAGAAAAGGGCGGGAGGAGCGAATAGCGCTTTTTGCGGACGATGTCCTATTTTTCCTTGGAGACACGACTTCCTCACTGGAGAAGGTCATGCACCTTGTGGAGGACTTTGGAAAGTTCTCAGGGTTAATCATTAATTGGGAGAAATCGTCGCTCCTGCCGGTCGATCCATTGGTTAACCCGATCCCGACTAGCTTGCCCCAACTGAAAGTCACTGAGAAAATGAAGTATCTCGGCATTGCGCTATCCAGGGACCCCAGCGTGTTCATCGAGGATAACCTGGCCCCCCTCCTGTTAAAATTTAAAAAGAAATGTGATATTTGGAGCAGACTCCCCCTGTCTGTGGCGGGTCGGGCCAATTTGATTAAAATGGTTTGGCTACCTCAGCTGCTATACCTGCTCCATAACTCCCCAGTTTGGATTGGAGAGAAGTGGTTCCAAAAAATTCAATCTCTCTTTGGGAAACTAATATGGAAAAAAGGGCAGGCCAGGATAGGCCTACAAAAGCTGCAGTGTCCTGCCATGGAGGGGGGTTTGGGGGTTCCCCACCCCTTTGCCTACTTTCTGGCAGCCCAGTTGCAGCAGCTGGGCGGATGCGCCATTGATGGAGGGGGAAGCAGGAGTGCCCAATTTATTTTGCAGGGTTGCCCACATAGCTCACTGGTGGAAGCCCTGGAGGCAGAGTCATTACAACGAGAGATCCCGACTCTTAAAATGACCACCAGGGTTTGGCAGACAACCAAGCGAATAATGGGATATAAAGGAATTTCAGAATATTCACCAATCTGGAACAACAAGAATTTACATGAATTATTATCTGTTGATAGTAACAGGCTGTGGGAAAGGTGTGGGATAAGCCGGCTAACACAGTTATATGAGGGGGATATCTTGAAATCTTTCGAGGAATTGAAATATGAGTATGGGATTCCAAATCGTGCATTCTATACCTACTTACAGATTAGACATGCCTTGAGCAGGCAGTTTGATAGGCAATCTCCCATATGGTGTAGGATTCCACTGCTACACATTATAGTTAAATCAGAGACCTACAAGGGGCTAATCTCAAAGATATACACCCAATTAATAAAGCGCATAAATATGCAGGTAGGCCTCCCTGGGGGTAGGGTCAGATGGGCAGCCGATGTGGGGGCGATAACGGACGCTGAGTGGAAGAGGATTCTGGAATTTGGTACTGAAGTGTCGGTCTCGCCTTCACAAATGGCCTCCCATCTGATGCTGCTACATCGATCTTATTACACTCCAAAAAAGCTTTTTATGTTTGGCAGTAGAACCAATGACGAGTGCCCTAGATGTAGAAGAACAGGCGATTTAATCCACATGATGTGGCAGTGCCCAAAGCTAGTCAGGTACTGGTCCGAGATTTTAAATAAAATAAATACAACGTTCAAAACTAACTTAGCGCTTGATTCTAAGACTTGTGTGCTTGGTCATGTTGACAATGGGCTGAGAGACAGGAGCACAGCGGTGGCCGTAGCTAGATGTTTGTTCCAAGCGAGGAAATTAATAGCGCAGCTCTGGCAATCAAGAACTCCTCCGACCTCGGAGGATTGGATTAGAATAGTTGACTCCACAGTGTGGTGTGAGAGGACGTTCTATACTAGGGCTGGCAATTATAACAAGTTTGTGAGGTTGTGGAGTCCGTGGGTCCAAGTAATGCCGTGCCCGCAAGCAGTGCTATCTGTATGCTGAGAGTGTTCATGTCTTTAGTAATGGGGCGTAGCTATACTAGGTGCAACTTAGAGTTAAGAGAGAACAATGCACAGTCTTGTCGTTGCCCATCAGGTGCGCCCGGATACTATGGGGGGCTATCAAGGGAGGGTCTCTGGGGGGTGGGGGGATGGTTCAATTACGTGAAAAGGTAATAAAATATACAAATATGTATACGGTCATGGTAGGGAAGGTGGCCACTAGGCCCCGGGGTACTAGTTGCACGATACGGGTCCCGTAGCTTGGGACTACTGATGTCACCTACATACTGTAATGCAAATTGTAATTTCTCACTTCAAGAGGGAAATAAAAAAAAAAAATAACTATGGAATGCCACAATGATGTGACTAGATTAGAGACGTATATGAGCACCAATCTGAAAGTAGTCTCTGGATAAAGTTGACTGATGTGGCACAAAAAAAAAAAAAAAAAAAAACAAAAAACAAAAAAAAAAACACATGTGAACTGTACTTTGTTTCGCAACCTCGAATCTTCTCATTTAAATCAATAAAGGTGGCGTTCATTATCTCTTTGCTGTCCAATGAGGCCCAGTCATCGGCACATCACCTCCTGGAACAATGCAGTCCTGTCCTTAATTAGATTGTAAGCTCTAACAGGGCTCTCTGATTCCTACTGTATTAAAGTGTATTGTAGTTATACTGTAAAGCGCTGCGTAAACTGTTAGCGCTACATAAATCCTGTAAAATAATAATTCAGTAGCAACCTTCTTTGAATCCATGGCTCAACTTTACAATGATCCTCAATGCACAGCTATAGCAGAGGCTGAGTTACATGCACTTCAACAGGGTCGGCTGCCAGTGGAAGACTACACCAGTGAATTTTGAAGATTTCACACAGACTGGAATGACTCTAAAGTGTCAGTATCACTTGGGCTCATCAGAGAATTTGAAAGATGAATTTGCCCGGGTTAAGATGCCTGACTTCTTGGAGGGCCTGGTGCAACACGCCATCCGATTAGATTGTTGACTCCAGGAACAATTGTTCCTTCATACCTACATGAATGATGCACAAGATCCAACCCAGCTTGTCTACTAATCCTCCAGTCCAGCTATCAACCACCTCTGAGGTCAAACCAATGCAAATAGGTCTCTTTCGTCCTGCCTTGTTACCAGAGAGGCCGAACCAATGCAAATAGGTCTCTTTCGTTCTGCCTTGTTACCAGAGGAGGAACTACGGCGCCGCCAGACCATTCTATGCCTGTACTGAGGGGACCTGGTCACTTGTGGATCAACTGTCCTGTTCAGCCAATTAAGTTTCTTTACAGACATTGGATGTAAAGGACAACAAGTTCCAGACCATCATTGGTTCTGGGGCTTGTAGCTGCTTTTTGAACATTGACCTGGCAAGAGACTTACAAATTCCTTTAGTGCCCAAAGGACAACAACTTAACCTTTATCTTGCACATGGAACACATCCAAAATTTGGGCATATTACTCAAGAAACTATGCCTATCTTAACTACCACAAGTTCAGGTCAGGAAGAAAATTATGTTTTTACATCTTGAGTTCTCCTGTGTTTCCAGTAATTCTTGGAATACTCTGGTTACAGGCTCATACCCTTGGTGGGATTGGGCTACAGGGACTATAACCTTCCAGTCAGCCTATTGCCATCAGAATTGCCTCAGTACAAACCCTGTTAATCCTACATTGGGCCTCAGCAGCAAACTGTACTCTAACCTTTGCTTGCTCATACCCCCAGTATACCATGACTTTCTCAATGTTTTCGATAAGAAATGAACGGACTCATCCACCACATCAGCGTTTCTGACTGTCCATTGAGCTTCTCCCAGGAGCAGAGATTTCTTTTGGCAGCATATTCCCTTTTTCTGAACTGAAACTAGAGACTCTTTGGCAATAGTATCAATAAGTGTTTGAAAAAAAGGTTTCATCCATCCTTCATCTTCACCAGCAGGAGCTGGCATATTCTTTGTAGAAAAGAAAGACCATTCTCTCTGACCTTGTGTGGACTATCTGGAGCTCAATAAAATTAACGTTAAAAACAACTACCCACTCCTCTTAATTCCTGAACTCTTTCAAAGATTCTGGAAGGCCTTGATGTTCACTAAGCTCAACTTGCAGGGGGCCTATAATTTGACGTGCATCAGGAAAGGGCATGAGTGGAAAACATCTTTTTGAACTATTTGGGTGTTTCAAGTACCTGGTAATGCTTTTTTGCCTGTGCAATGCCCCTGCTATGTTTCAACATCTTGTACATAGGGATGAGCTTTATGTTCGGGTCGAACATAAGTTCAACTTGAACATTGGCTGTTCGCCCATTCGTCAAAAACCGAACATTATGGGGCGTTTGTGCCAAATTCGAGCACCGCATAATGCCCTATAATGCACTGCGGGAGCGCAGTGCATTGCTGTATGATGATTGGCCAAAGCATTCACGATGACCGCCATGCTTTTGCCAATGCCAGCGCCCTCAGCTAAGAGAGCCATAATTGGCCAAAGGCAGGTTGCCTTTAGCCAATCATGGCTGGGGGGACTAAGTCCACACCCCACACTATATAAGTCTGCCTGGATGGAGAGAGAGTGTCATTTGGATTGAGCAGGTAGGCAGGTTATTCAGTTAGCTGCAGTGTATTTAATATATATATATATATATATATATATATATATATATATATATATATATATATATATATATATATATACATACACATACATACATATGCACAGACAGACACTCCTCTATATATATATATATATATATACACATATACACAGTGGGGCCGGAAAATCTTCAGACCCCCTTAAATTTTTCACTCTTTGTTATATTGCAGTAAAAAGCAGTGCAGCGCATAAACAAACAAAACAAAACAAATACAAGAAATAATGATAAGAGAGAGTCCGTAGTGTGAAAGCACCATCAAGTGTCCATAAATGGTGGTCCTATGGATAACAAACAGGCTGATCATGTGACGGCCTCCACCAACACTGAGTCATAACCGCTCACCTCAAAGTGTGGACCCCTGAGTAAATCAGTCAAGTCACACAAGCAGTCCCTTCACAAGGGCAAGTATACTGGTCAGCTGGATGGAGGGATCGCTGGAGACTGGTGTACACTAATGACATGAGATCCCCTGTGTCATAGCCAAGAGCTCCGATATATACGTTACATGGAATAATAATGGTACAATATAGTGCTATCCATTGGGTATATAAAAAGCATTTAATAAAAAGCAATTGCACTTACATAGCAAGCACTGTTTCCTCAGTGCTAAGGTGACATAGCAGACAGTAACAATTTTCCACAGTTTTCCCACGAGGATGAATGGAGGACGCGGGTGACGTCACGTTGGTCACGTGGTTCCATACTTGTTGCATCACAGGGGGCGGGACTTCATCAGCGGTGACGGAGTGACGTGCTACACCCGCTATAAATACCCTGACACGTCACCTCTGATCGTAAGAGAAGTCCCCAATACAGGGAAACCACGGAAACATCTAGATAACAAGAACACTGACACCTCAGGTATTACATGCGTAAAGTGACCATGGTAACCTGATAAACAACTAGATGAGGGCCGGAAGTCAAAAGACGCCCATAATAACAAGGAAAAGCTTGATGTTAGAATGGAGATACCATCCAATTAACATAAAGCACATATAAACCCCCAGATGGATATCATAAACAAATGGGAAAATAAAAACATGTGGAAAAATAGAATTAACGATTAGCAATAAAACAATTTACATCAAACTCAACATTGAGGCCGGTGGGTACTAAAAGCTTTGTCTCATGTACGTAATGAGACTCTCTATGGCTAAGCTGGCGTATGAAATTGCCCCCTCTCCAATGCTTTGTGACTCTTTCGATCCCCCAAAACATTAGACCCCTGGGGTTCTGATTATGAACTAGTTTGAAGTGCCTTGATACATTGTGAGTTTTAAGTCCATTCTTAATGTTGTTCACATGCTCACCTAATCTGACATGGAGGGGTCTGGAAGTCCTGCCGATATACTGAAGGCCACATTCACATTCGAGCATGTAAACAACACCAATCGTAGCGCACGTGATTAGTTGCTGAATTTTATACTCTTCATTAGTCGCTGAAGACACAAAGTTTTTACGCTTTTTAATATTGCGGTTGGAATGCTTGCAGGCGGTACATTTCTCGCAGGCATAAAATCCCGAAAGGAATGAGAATAAACGACTTTCTGACTGAATAGGTGGGTGAACGACACTAGGTGCCAAACGATCATGAAGGGAGGGAGCTTTTTTGTATGTAAATGAGGGCCGCTGAGGTAAAAGAGGGCCCAGTACTTTGTCTTGTTTGAGAATGGACCAATTTTTTTGAACAATCCTCTCAAACTTTTTATGTTGGACATTATAATTTAATACCATTTTAAAGTTTGAAACATCAGTGTCATTTTCGCTAATCTGATTGAATACCAATGTATTTCTATCCATACTATGCACCCGTTCTATTTCACTGTCCAAGGCAGATTTCTCATATCCCTTTTGGTGAAACCTGGAAGCAAGAACCTGGGATTGGATCATCCTCAGGGGTGCAATTCCGCCTGAGCCTGATGAATTGGCCTCTAGGAATATTGCACAACCATGACCTATGGTGGCAACTCCCCAGGGGGATGTAAGAATTTCGATCAATAGGTTTGAAGTGGTTGCACAGATGGAAATGATGGGCCTCTTTTGAAATCTCTCTTAGAAATGCGTTCCGTGCTGATATTCCAAGTGTGTTCAATATTCTTGGAATTGTCATTCATGAATTGAATAAACCTGTCAAGACCCAAACGATCTCCTTCCCAGACAAGAATGAGATTGTCAATAAACCTCCTATAGCAGACAAGCTCAAGGGGGCGATTATTGAAGACAACCTCTTCCTCCCAGTGGGCCTCAAACAGATTGGCCACACTGGGATCGAAACGTGCCCCCATTGCAACCCTTCTTGTCTGCATAAAATTGCCAATCATACCAGAAATAGTTTCTCAATCGACAAAAACTCAGCAACCAAAGAGGAACTTTTTGTGTTTTCTAGGGAGATCAGAAGATGTCAAAGCCCATTGTACAGAGGACAATGCTTACTCATGTCCAATAATAGTGTACAAAGAGCTGACATCAGCAGTGACCAAAATGCTAGATGATGTACAGCTGATAGATTCAAGGACCTGTAGGATATGCTTAGTATCTTTGAGAAATGCATCTGTCTTAGCAACTAGTGGCTGCAAGAACGAATCAATATACTGTCCAACTCTAGAAGAAATAGAGTCTATTCCATTTACGATAGGCCTACCAGGTGGGTTTGCACTATCTTTATGGATCTTAGGTAGACTGTATATTATGGGAGTCCTACAGAATAAAGGGTCCAAATAGGCTGCCTCCTTTTTATTCAGTATGCCCCTGGCTTTGCCTTCCTCAACCAACACATGTAATTCATCCTTAAAACTTAACATTGGGTCCTTAGTCAGAACTTTATATGTATCTCGGTCACTAAGTAGCCGGCTCATCTCAGCTTGGTAATCAGTTTTATTCAGGATCACCAGACCACCTCCCTTATCGGCAGGACGTATGAGGATCTCCTTCCGCTCCTCTAATGACTCCATGCCCTTCCTGATGTATTGAGGGTCCATCACTTTCCTTATCCTCATCCCATCCAAATCATTAAACACCATATTTTTAAATACCTCCAAGTATTTGTTATCTGTGTTCAAAGGATTAAAAGTGGATTTGTTACGAAGATTGGAATGGATTCCTACATCTACTACAGGGGTTCTGACAGGATTAGATAGGAAGTATTTTTTGATATTCAAACTCCTAATGAATTTGTGGATATTCACATAGGTCTGAAAATTATTGAGGTTCTGCACAGGGGCAATTTTAAGTCCTCTATCCAGAATGCATATCTCATTTCCATTTAGTGAGCAACTACTGAGGTTGTAGTTGCCTGTACCTAATGGGGTTTGGGTCTTTTGTATTCTCCTATCCACTCTCCTTCCTCTCTTTCCTTTCTTTTTCATGGTTGGCCATTTCCCTGTGGGGATTGTTTGGGCAGGTGTCTCCACAAGTCCCCAGGGTTTGGATTGTAAGGCGGGGGACCCCTCCCTGGGCCACTCTGAGCCCCTGAAAAATCCCCTCCTTCCCGTGTAGCATGGTTATGTAATGGAGCAAACCTATTAGAGATAGGTACTGGATTACCTCGAGGGGGTTGCGATTTGCCCCTCTCCTGGTGGTTAGTATGTGAACCCTGATCCTGCCAATGATAATCCTAATCACGAGGGGAGTCATGATAATATTGATACTGAGAGTTATTCCTAGAAGGGGACTGATAATGAGTACCTCTCCCTCCTCTACCCCTCTTATTCTTTCCCCTCTGAATATTCCCTCTAAGGACTTGAGAGTTCCCCACAGGGGTGAAATTCTGATCATAATGTACATGATTTTGAATCAGATTCTTACTAGATGTAGGTAAAGGGGAATTAGTAGTCCCCTGGATGGGAGCTATCTCAGAGGCAAGCTGGGACGAGGCATTGGGGGTTTGCCATTTGAATATATTACCGTTATTAAAGTCTTTTGACTTCCGGCCCTCATCTGGTTGTTTATCAGGTTACCATGGTCACTTTATGTGTGTAATTCCTGAGATGACCTGAGGTGTCAGTGTTCTTGTTATCTAGATGTTTCCATGGTTACCATGTATTGGTGACTCCTCTGACGATAGGAGGTGTCGCGTCAGGGTATTTATAGCTGGTGTAGCAAGTCACTCCATCACCACTGATGAAGCCCCGCCCCCTGGATGCAACATGTACGTAACCACCTGACCAACGTGACATCACCCGCGTCCTCCGTTCATCCTCATGGATAACTGTTGAAAATTGTTACTGTCTGCTATGTCACCTTAGCGCTAAGGAAACAGTGCTTGCTATTTAAGTGCAATTGCTTTTTATTAAATGCTTTTTATATACCCAACGGAGAGCACTATATTGTACCATTATTATTCCATGTAACGAATATATCGGAGCTTTTGGCTATGACACAGGGGATCTCATGTCATTAGTGTACACCAGTCTCCAGCAATTCCTCCATCCAGCTGACCAGTATACTTACCCTTGTGAAAGGACTGCTTGTATGACCTGACTGATTTACTCAGGGGTCCACACCTTGAGGTGAGCGGTTAGGACTCAGTGTTGGTGGAGGCCGTCACATGATCACCCTGTTTGTTATCCATAGGACCACCGTTTATGGACACTTGATGGTGCTTTCACACTACGGACTCTCTCTTATCATTATTTCTTGTATTTGTTTTGTTTTGTATGTTTATGCGCTGCACTGCTTTTTACTACATTTGCTCACTGAGATTTGATATTTTGGCCCTCAGTGTTCAGCTGCTGTTTTATGGTATGTTTTGCACTGATTGATCTCTTCATTACATATTTGTTATATTGCAGTCATTTGCTAAAATTATTTAAGTTCATTTTTTCCTCATTAATGTACACACAGCACCCCATATTGACAGAAAAACACAATTGTTGACATTTTTGCAGATTTATTAAAAAAGAAAAACTGAAATATCACATGATCCTAAGTATTCAGACCCTTTGCTGTGACACTCAGGTGCTATTTAACTCAGGTGCTGTCCATTCTTCTGATCATCCTTGAGATAGTTCTACACCTTCATTTGAGTCCAGCTGTGTTTGATTATACTGATTGGACTTGATTAGGAAAGGCACACACCTGTCTATATAAGACCTTACAGCTCACAGTGCATGTCAGAGCAAATGAGAATCATGAGGTCAAAGGAACTGCCTGAAGAGCTCAGCGACAGAATTGTGGCAAGGCATAGATCTGGCCAAGGTTACAAAAAATTTCTGCTGCACTTAAGGTTCCTAAGAGCACAGTGGCCTCCATAATCCTTAAATGGAAGATGTTTGGGACAACCAGAACCCTTCCTAGAGCTGGCCGTCTGGCAAAACTGAGCTATCAGGGGAGAAGAGCCTTGGTGAGAGAGGTAAAGAAGAACTCAAAGATCACTGTGGCTGAGCTCCAGAGATGCAGTCGGGAGATGGGAGAAAATTGTAAAAGGTCAACCATCACTGCAGCCCTCCACCAGTCGGGGCTTTATGGCAGAATGGCCCAACGGAAGCCTCTCCTCAGTGCAAGGCACATGAAAGCCCGCATGGATTTTGCTAAAAAAACACCTGAAGGACTCCAAGATGGTGAGAAATAAGATTCTTTGGTCTAATGAGACCAAGATAGAACTTTTTGGCCTTAATTCTAAGCGGTATGTGGGGAGAAAACCAGGCACTGCTCATCACCTGTCCAATAAAGTCCCAACAGTGTAGCATGGTGGTGGCAGCATCATGCTGTGGGGGTGTTTTTCAGCTGCAGGGACAGGAAAACTGGTTGCAATCGAGGGAAAGATGAATGCAGCCAAGTACAGGGATATCCTGGATGAAAACCTTCTCCAGAGTGCTCAGGACCTCAGACTGGGCCGAAGGTTTACCTTCCAACAAGACAATGACCCTAAGCACACAGCTAAAATAACGAAGGAGTGGCTTCACAACAACGCCGTGACTGTTCTTGAATGGCCCAGCCAGAGCCCTGACTTAAACCCAAATGAGCATCTCTGGAGAGACCTAAAAATGGCTGTCCACCAATGTTTACCATCCAACCTGATAGAACTGGAGAGGATCTGCAAGGAGGAACAGCAGAGGATCCCCAAATCCAGATGTGAAAAACTTGTTGCATCTTTCCCAAAAAGACTCATGGCTGTATTAGATCAAAAGGGTGCTTCTACTAAATACTGAACAAAGAGTTTCAGTGTTTCTTTTTTAATAAATCTGCAAAAATGTCAACAATTCTGTGTTTTTCTGTCAATATGGGGTGCTGTGTGTACATTAATGTGGAAAAAAAATGAACTTAAATGATTTTAGCAAATGGCTGCAATATAACAAAGAGTGAAAAAAGGGGGTCTGAATACTTTCCGTCCCCACTGTGTGTGTGTGTGTATATATATATATATATATATATATATATATATATATATATATATATTGCATCCAGTGTAGCCAAGCCTATATCTGACTGCAGGCTATTCCCGGAGTACTTTTTCTAATATACTTCAGGTGGTGTACACAGTACCGTGCACCCCTAGTGCAGTTGCTACTACTTCTCCGGTGGTGTACACAATACATACAGTGCACACATAGTTGCTATTAAACTTCTGTTGGTGTACACAGTACCGTGTCTACTGACACTGACTCTACCTGGGTGCCTGATAGAAGAGAGGAGGAGGAGGCACATCTCCAACGAAGCAGGATGCCCTCAAGGGGGCAGCTTAAGGGCAGCCACCCTATTGCATCACACCGCAGAGCTAAGCAGGTGCAGGGCACTGCTGACTCCCCGCATATTTTGAAAAGTTCTTCGGTGTGGGCCTTTTTGGATACGTGTGCAGCAGATCGCACCGTTGGTGTTTGCAACGTATGTCTGAAGCGTATCAAGCGTGGCCAAAACAGCAGCCGCGTGGGCACCACATGCTTGACCAGGCATATGACAACCTCCTATGCAGTCCGTTGGCAACAGCACTTAAAAGACCCACAAGAACTCCTTGCTCCACATCAGCTGGGATCTCCAACCCCGCTATACCCCCAGTCCTCTCAGAAACCTGCATTAAAAGAAATGAAGGTATAGAAATAGGTGTCCCAAGTACTTGGGGCCAATCTGCTAGCGGTACACCAACATCCGATTTCAGCAGGCAAATTTCCCTATCCCAGTTGCTAAACCATCGAAAGAAATTCGGTCCCAGCCATCCATATGCTCAACGTCTGAATGGTAGCTTGGCCAAATTGCTAGCACTGCAGCTGCTGCCTTTTTAGTTGGTAGACTCTGCCCCCTTTCGTGAATTTGTGGAACGTGCTGTACCTTAGTGGCAGGATCCCAAACACCATTTCTTTTCACGGAAGGCCGTGGAATGTGGAAGGCGATGTCTTGGCCTCGTTGGACAGGGCGATCAGCAGTAAGGTGCATATTACCGCTGACTCATGGTCCAGCAGGCATGTAGAGGGACGTTACCTTTCTTTCACGGTGCACTGGGTAACTCTGCTGGCAACTGGGAAGGATGCAGGACAGGGTTCAGTATTGTTGGAGTTTGTTCCACCACCACGACTCCAAAATGCTAGTAGTGGTGATTCTGCCACAGCTCTCTCCTCCACCCCTCCTCTTCTTCTTCTTCTTCTATGGCCTCTTCTTCTGCAGAATTGTCCTCTGAACCAGCGGTGCTCCGTAGGCATTCAAGGGGCTACGCAAGCACTCAGATGCCATGCGTATATACAAATTATAACATATATAAACAATGAATCAATATGTCCTTTGTGAAAAAAATATCTACAACACTAAGTGATACAAATAGGCTTTTTGACAGTGACAACAATAAATGAATAATGTAAACCTGTGATAAAAAATAGGTAGTGGGTCTAGAGGACCGTACATGTGTAACAAATCAAATAATATAGTCCATGGCAAATTCGTATTAATAGTGATGGTGACTAATGGAAAAAAGACCACCACCAAAAAGTCTATAAGGGTTAAGTGCTATAAAAAACTGATGAAATAAAATAGGAATAAAATTAGAAAAATTAAAAATTAAATAAACGAATCCCGGGGTGTCTTCAAGAGCGAATATGTTCACTTCTGGCAAATGGACGAATAGATCACAGAAGGGTGAAAGATCTAAATAGGTGGCAGGACCATCACCAAAATTTCAGAGGGGGCTTACCGGAATCAAATGACCTGAAAAGATCTACATCTTACAGATCAAAGACAGCTTGTTGACCACCAGGTCTGGCGAAATGAATCGTCAAATTATCCTCAGCTTCCAGACTGGGGGGAGGGATCTTGCTACAGTCTCAAACGTCCTCAGAACAATCCAACAGGCCCAATAGCTGTTTCAAATATCATGCGAGAAAAAAAGCTCACATGGCATAATAATGTTTAAAACATCAATTTATTAAAATAATAAATAAGAACACTCACTTGATAGAAGATCAGAGACAGCTCATATAAAATCAGTTGCGGTAATCGTAAGGGGTACACCCGACATGTTTCGGCTACACAGCCTTCATCTGGGGTGTGGAGCCCCCCCACCTCACCGCTATTTGTACAGAGAATGACCCCCAATGGGAGTGTCACCATACCGGAAGTGACGCAATTGATGTCACTTCCAGGTTATTTGAAATGGTAGTAATTACCTGTGAAAGTATGTGTAAATGTAAGGGGCAATGAGAGGTATTAAACCGCTAACATTGGTAGATGTGAAATTTAAATAATGTGGTGAGAAAAAGAGAGAGGCCGCTTTATCGGCTTGTTTAGAAACAAACCGAGTGCGCACCAAGCCTCACTTTCACTGGAGTCAAGTCACATTGGGCGAGGAGCCGTCCCGCTCCGCCCAATGGATCCGGCGTCGTGATCCGAGTGTTCGCGATGACGTCATCCGCCATACCATAGCGACTTCAGTGCGCTCCACTCAGAATACCGAGCCTCACTCCCAGAACAACAGCCACAACACATCCGGTCCGGAGAACAAAGTGCTAATAGGCTGGAGAGGGCCAGGGGAGGTCGTGACAGTCTGGCACTACATTACAAGTGTCAGCAAAGATGGACATTTGAAAGAGGTGTTTAGATGTTGTCAAAACAACATGAGATAAATGGCAAAACTAATTAGAATAATCGGAACGGCATTCTTGACCAAATAGTAATTAAAAATATGAATAAAAATTTAAATTAAAATGACACTACCAGTGAGGACCATCATATAACATATTGACCATTAGAGCAAACATAACAGGATTTTAACATAAGAAAACATCCTTTTATAGTATTCGCTACACAAATTGTGTGTGTACTAAGATGATAGTAATACCTAGGTCAGTGAATAAAGCTGATAATCAGAAGAGTTGATGGTAAGGAGCCACACAGCCGTCTCGTAGAGAGCGGCTTGTAGTGTGGATAGTACAAGGGGAGACGCCAGAAAGGTGTCTCTTGTACATCCGCCCCGCCTGTAGTCACCAATCGGCGTGGCCGACGTGACGTCATTTAGGCCGGCCGCCGACGCGTACTGCGCATGCCTTGATCCCCGGCATCATCCGAACAGCTGACGGTGCGTCGGGGAAAGAGGAGGCAGTCACGTCCTGGTATCCCGGCAACCGAGTGGACCCGGGACAACTGCGCAGGCTCCCCATCTCCAGCGCGAGCTAGACAGCTGACGGCGCATCGAAGGGAGAGAGGGCGGCCGCGTCCCGGTATCCTGGCAACCAGGGTTACAGAGAGGCCAACCACTCGAGTCTCACTCCCCAGTGCAGTCAGAGAGCTGCCCGCCCGACAAGGAAGAGTGGGGAGATAGAACGCAGCCGCATCCATGCCAACACGGCCATCAAGGGACACCCTGTGCGCCAACCATCTATGGATAGATGTGGCGCTGGGCGGCCGCACATTGCCAATTTACACCGCCATACAGTGCAATGGAGGGGCACAGCCCATGGTGAAGGTACAGCCTCTGGAAGTAAAAAGTAAAAATGAGAATAAGAATGAAGTTAAACCGCATTAGTAGAGAACATAGTAATAGTTAGCAATAAACGACATGAGGATATCATAACAACAATTGAGATGAAGAAGGAAGGACAGGGAAAAATGGGTTGGGAACAGGTATACCATCTGCAACTATACTGTACGTGTACTGGTATTGTTAAATGACGTTAAATAGCTTACATTATTTTTGTCTACGTAGGGGAACATGGGAGAAAGAGTTGTAAATCAACCGTATAGTGGCTGAATAGGGATAGAATCTCACTTCTGTTGGTGAACAACAATATATTAGTATACAAATAATTATATGGTTTAACCAAAATGGCCCGAGAAAAATAGAGCAGTAAGATGGCCAGAGAGGAGTAAGTTAAGTGTACTTAAAGAAAAGGTTTATAGGTCTGAGCTTCGTTGATTCCAGCGTTCTATCCATAGGGTTTCCTTTTGGCACACTATTTTGTCCCAATCTCCACCCCTGTTTCTCTCATTTCATTTATTGTACTAGCAGTAGTCCCAATAGACCCCAGGGGTGGAGATTGGGACAAAATAGTGTGCCAAAAAGAAACCCTATGGATAGAACGCCTAGGTGTCACATCCCCCCCTGGAATCAACGAAGCTCAGAGCCTGCGCAGTTGTCCCGGGTCCGCTCGGTTGCCGGGATACCAGGACGCGACTGCCTCCTCTTTCCCCGACGCACCGTCAGCTGTTCGGATGACGCCGGAGATCGAGGCATGCGCAGTACGCGTCGGCGGCCGGCCTGAATGACATCACGTCGGCCACGCCGATTGGTGACTACAGGCGGGGCGGATGTACAAGAGACGCCTTTCTGGCATCTCCCCTT
The DNA here is from genome assembly GCA_037952925.1 of Lithobates clamitans. NCBI lineage: Eukaryota > Metazoa > Chordata > Amphibia > Anura > Ranidae > Lithobates > Lithobates clamitans. The sequence goes on from JBBGZY010000901.1 coordinate 1,713,203, forward strand.
GTACTATCCACACTACAAGCTGCTCTCTACGAGACGGCTGTGTGGCTCCTTACCATCAACTCTTCTGATTATCAGCTTTATTCACTGACCTAGGTAAGCTTGTATCCTTACTACCCCTCAAAATAGTTTACTTATGGCTCATCCTCATAACATGTTTTATTCTTATAACAGACTCAGCAGGATTGGGGTTCAGAATTAGTAATTTCCTAAGGAAAAAATCCCATATGCACTTTGATGCAATACCTACATCTGCCTTTGACTGACACCAGATCCCCTTCCATCAAATTACAACTGCTGATATTACTGTGAATTACCAATACTGGCTAATGAGATTGCTGTGGTTCCTTCCCCCCCCCTCCTTCTAAACATAGCTATAAAACTTATCAGGGTAAGTGCAACCTAATTTAATTTATACTTTAAAACTAATGCAACCTAGAATTTAGAATACCAGGGGCTATACCATGCACCACACATGATCTTATAATGTACCTTACTATTTAATAGTATATTTTCCTCTGAGTCTTTTTTCATTATTAATCTTGATGGTTACCAATTAATCTTAAAACGTCATCCTACATATACACGGACATCTATATAAATTACTCATATTTTGGAGTTTTCTCTCTGCCTCCCCCCTCCCCCCCCCCTTCTTTCCCCCTCCCCCTCCCCTCTCCCCCCCTTCTCTTCCCCTCCCCCTTCCTCTTCTTTTCCCTTCCCTCTTTCCCTCACTCCCTCCCTTCCTCCTCCCTCCCCTCTCCTTCCCTTTCCCCTCCCCCTGTCCCCTTTCCAGTCCCCCCCTTTTATTCCCCGTTCCCCTTTTCCTTTCCCTTCTCCCCCCCTCCCCTTCCCCCCTTTCCCCCCTTCTCCTATCCCACCCTTACCTGACTATATGTCTTACCATGCATTCTACACCTTACCCCACCTCCTTATGATCAATTTGTATGATGTTACATTCGTCCCCGCATTGCCTACGCTCCGCCGGGACATTGTAGGACGGACATACCCCCTTGGAAATTTAGGAACAGCCTCTTCTCATTATTCTACTATATTGTTTAGATATAATCTTTCATTTAACTATATTAAACAATGATGTATTTATCATAATTGTATTATTCATTAAAGTATTCAATTCTGTGTTCCTGAAGAAGCGCATGTGGTGCGTAACATGTCAAGCCTAGACAGAATCTGATTGTCACCACTACATAGCTTTTGGTTCAACGAAATGTACTGTAACTATATGGATCAATAAGTTTCTTTTCTCTTGTTGGTTCTAAATTTTGCCTATCTTTATTACTTAAACCATTCAGCTGTGTATGGAGTGCATAATTTGTAAACTGTGTATGTTTTCTTATTTTATCCTCTATCTTTTTTAAAATAATTTCAAAATAAATCAGAATTTTAATTACATATCTAGCCATTATTGTGCCTATAAAGTCTTGAGCCCACCAATACCCTTTCGTTCTCTCCTCTGAAATTTTGGTGATGGTCCTGCCACCTATTTAGATCTTCCACCCTTCTGTGATCTATTCATCCATTTGCCAGAAATGAACATATTCGCTCTTGAAGACACCCCGGGATTCGTTTATTTAATTTTTTTTTTTCTAATTTTGTTCCTATTTTATTTCATCAGTTTTTTATAGCACTTAACCCTTATAGACTTTTTGGTGGTGGTCTTTTTTCCATTAGTCACCATCACTATCAATACGAATTTGCCATGGACTATATTATTTGATTTGTTACACATGTACGGTCCTCTAGACCCACTACCTATTTTTTATCACAGGTTTACATTATTCATTTATTGTTGTCACTGTCAAAAAGCCTATTTGTATCACTTAGTGTTGTCGATATTTTTTTCACAAAGGACATATTGATTCATTGTTTATATATGTCATAATTTGTATATACACATAGCACTACACTATATTTCTTTGTTTTTTTACTTTTCCCTTTGTCTAGAGGTGTGTTAGCTGCTAGTTGTATATTTTTCTTTTTAATTATTGTTTGGCGCAGCGCTGTACTTATTTCCATATTTGTATCTACAAAGATGCCATGCGATGCTTGAGTTGGTCTGCTTAGGGGACAGGAGCCACACTGGGGTAGAGATTCTGGCAGCTCTGCAGGGGCAGGCTCAGAGGTGGTTGACGCCACACCAGCTTCAGCCAGGAATGGTTATATGCGACAATGGCACCCACCCTTCTCTCCGCCCTCCGACAGGGACACTTGACCCATGTTCCCTGTCTGGCTCACCTCCTGAATTTGGTGGTGCAGTGGTTCTTGAGCAGGTACCCGGGCTTACAGGATCTCCTGAGGCAGGCCAGGAAAGTCTGTGTTCATTTCCGCTGGTCATATAATGCCAGTGCTCAGCTGGCTGACATTCAAAGAGGATGCAACCTGCCCAAGAACCACCTCATTTGTGACATGCCCACCAGGTGGAACTCAACGTTGGCAATGCTGCAGCGGCTGCACATGCAGCAGAGGGCCATCAATGAGTACCTGTGTGAGTATGGCACCATGACAGGGCCAGGAGAGCTTGGCTTTTTTACACCACGCCAGTGGCTAATGATTAAAGGATTCATGCACTGTCCTGTCACCATTTGAGAGGGCCACGAGGATGGTGGGCAGTGACAGTGCATGCATCAGTGGTGCTGTCCCTCTTGTCTACCTGTTGGAGCACACGCTTCGTGGAATAATGCATAGGGCACTTGAGGCAGACCAGTGGAAGGAAGAGGAGGACTTCCTTACCTCTTAAGGCCCCCTTTATCCAGATAGTATTCCTTCAGGCCCGCTGATCACACAGGAAGAAGAAGAGGAGGAGGATTGTGTCAGCATGGAAGTGGAGGATAACACCCAGCATCAGCAGCAGGCTTCAAGGGATCATTTTCAGTCCCCAGAAACCCATGGAGTTGTACGTGGCTGGGAGGAGGTGGTTGAGGATCATGTGATCCTCAGTGACACAGAGGACTCAGGATCGAATCCCTCTGCAAACTTACACTGCATGGCCTCCCTGATCCTGCAAAGCCTGCGAAAGAACCCTAGGATTCGTGGTATCAAGGAGAGGGATCATTACTGGCTGGCAACCCTTCTTGATCCATGTTACAAGGGTAAGGTTGCAGAACTTATCCAGCCTTTGCAGAGGGAGCAGAGGATGAAACATCTTCAGGAAGTCTTGCAGAAAGGTTTGTGCAGTGTGTTTCCAGAGCCTGGGAGGTTACAATTTCCTGGTGCTGGACAACGTGTTGCTGAGGCTTCATTCAGTCACAGAAAGAGTGGTGGAGGTGGTGGGCGGCTGACCAATGCCTTCGGACAATTCTTCAGTCCTCAGCAGCAAGGTCTGATTGGTTCCACCAACCATCGCCAGCGTCTGAATTACATGGTGCAGGAATATCTAGGGGCAAGATCAGAGTTGGAGACCTTTACAACAGAACATCCACTGGGTTACTGGGTCTTGAGGATGGACCACTGACCAGAGCTTACTCAATATGCAATTGAGCTACTGGACTGTCCTGCATCCAGCGCTCTTTCTGAACGCCCATTCAGCGCTGCTGGAGGCTTTGTAACCGATCACAGAGTGTGCCTGTCCACAGCCTCTGTTGATCGGCTCACATTAAAAAATGAATCAGTCTTGGATCACCAGCTACCGAGCACCTGATGCTAATGTAAACGATTGATTTTTCTATGGATGTGGGATCCCTTGAAGACTGCATATGCTGAGTGACTATCCTATTATGCTGAGTGACTATCCTATTCCTTTTCAATCTTCATGATGATAACTTCTAAGAATATTTTTGGTTCAGGGCACCACCGCCTAAGGCCCAATTTTTCTGCCCCTGTTTAACAGGGGCACGTAATTACAATTTTTGATCTATTATTTCACAGCAGGGCCCATTCCTGCTCTCAACAAGAGTATCTGTGAGGCTTTACAGTGTTGTGCTACCACCACCGCCTAAGGCCCAATTTTTCTGCCCCTGTTTAACAAGGGCATGTAATTACAATTCTTGATATAATATTTCACAGCAGGGCCCGTTCCAGCACCCACCAAGAGTAACTGAGGGCTTACATTGTTCTGGTAGCACCAACACCTAAGGCCCAGTTTTCTGCAGAGTGTATAGGGCAGGCCATATAGTATATACAGGCGGTCCCCTATTTTCAAACATCCCACTTGCAAAGGACTCCTACTTACAAATGGAGGGAGACAACAGGAAGTGAGAGGAAATCTACCCCTAGGAAGGAAAAATTTTCTCCTGTAAGTTATTATGGGAAAAAGGTGTCTCCACTGGTGCTTTATCACCAATCCTAGTTTCCCTAATAACCCAAAATTTTCAAAATCCAATTGTCATTGGGATAGAAAGTGAGATGAAGTCTTCTGAACAGGGACACAGACAGCAAAACAAATGTTACAGGGGTGATAACCCTTCCCTATGTTATCCAAAAAGCTTTAAAAAAATGTATGGATGGAGCTACACTTTAAAAATGTACCTGTTCCAAATTACAAACAGATTCAACTTAAGAACAAACCTACAGTCCCTATCTTGTTTGTAACCCGGGCACCGCCTGTATACTGCTGTTCAGAGTTTATATGGCCTGGGAGCCCCACGCCTTTTTTTTTTGTAATTTGGGTATGGGGTTCCCCTTGATATCCATACCAGACCCAAAGGGCCTGGTAATGGGCTGGAGGGGACCCATTCTGTTTTTCTCAATGATTTTCATCTAAATTGCTGAGACCCGACATTAAATTACAGCCGCAAGCAGTTTTAAATGACTTTTATTCCTTTAGAAATGTCATTTTGTGCAGGGACTGTTCTAAACATGGGAAAAATGTGCCACTTTACAGGCATACTATAGTCAACCCCCCAGGCACAATACTTAAAGGAATATTTCACTTTTATTGTTTTACTTTAAGCATTATTAAAATCGCTGCTCCTGAAAAAATGGCCGTTTTTAAAACTTTAACCTTAAAACCCTCAGCATAAGGTCACCAAGCGATCCAATGTGACTTGCAGATTCATTGCATAGAAGGTTTGAGACATACTGTAGAGCGTGAACTTTTAAGGTTGCCACTAGAGACCCAAATAGAAAAAAGAGAGAAATGGTCTTCCATTATAATAAAAGTACCACATTTATTAAATTACCTAAAAAACACAATTCTCCAGGGCACAGAGGCCTGCCAGGCACTCGATATGCCCATTCCACTGCAAACATTGGATAGAACACCTCTCTTCTGAAAGCCTCCACAAGCCAGTGCTCAATGAATGCAATGGGATTCTTCCTCTCTGTATTTTCAGGCATTCCCACTGCCCGCATGTTATTTTGTCTAAGCCTGTTTTCCATATCCCCCAGGCAGCATGGCTGGAGGACAAAGACTGCACTTGCCGCAGCTCATGTTGTAATGGTGCCACATCATCCTCCACTGTACTCATATGGCCCTCCAGCTCTGTTGTGCGATCTCTAAGTTTTTGCATGTCTCGTCGAACCAGCGGCAATTCTATTTTCACCCCCTTAATTTCAGTAGTCATAGTTGCCAGAGTGGTATTGCAGGTGGTAACTGCTTCAAATATTTATCTCAGTGTGGGTTCAGGATCCTGTGTGTCAGGGGCAGTGGGTCCAATGTCTGATACAGGGATAGTAGGAGTACTCAAGATGTCCCACATGGAAACTTCAGCAGGGTCCTCTAGCCAAGCAGGGCCACTGCTCTCCCCTGTAGGGGAGTCTGGAGCAGTTTTTTTGCAAACTGCTTCTGTGCAGCTTCCTTAGCTAATTGGGGCACGTGGCTGCCATCTTGGGCGGCATTGTCGGCATGGTCAGGTCCCGAGTGCTGGTCTTTGCCTCTTTTAGACATGTTACCACAGGGGAAATCACCGCTGAAAAGATGCCGTGGGTGTGTGGAGGACAGCGCAGGTCTAAAATAGCGAGTACAGCCAAGGGGAGAGGAGGAAACAGGATCATCTACAGGAGTCCCGGCGGAGTGAGTCTTAAACACGTCTTACTCCATGTGCTGCAGGCCACGCCCCCCAGATTTCCCTGAATTTTATCGTGCACATCTCTCCTTCTGAAGGGTTTACTTTGATCTTTGTGGTCATAGACCTTTTGTCCAAAATGTCCCACCTTATTCCTATGATTAGCACTCGGCTTCGGAGAGGGCACATGCCTTCATTAAAGTAGGAGTGCTGCTACACAGGGTATCAAGGAACATTGTGTTTGACAGGTGTGTACAATTCACTTCTAGATGTTATAAGTCGCTCTGCAAGTCCTTGAAGATTGAGATCTGCTTTGTCAGGGCTGGGCTCTCAGCCTTCCCTTCTCAGTGCTCAGCTGTCGGTTAATTGCCAGCACTCATCATTCCACAGCAGCTCACCTGGTGATCATTTCCTGCTCCTCAGTTCAGACCACAGCCAGCCCCTTCTGGTTATTTAAACTGCCTGGTTCATTCCTTAGGTGCCCTTGCCTTGGTCAAACATATCTGGAGACTCTCTGCTGTGTTCCTGTTGAAGACTTTCCTGGCTGAAGTCCTTTCTGGTTCCTGATCCTGTCCGCTGCCTCCGATTACGCTGATCTCTGGCTTCCTGATTTACTGGCTTGTTCTGACTACCTGCTTTGGCTACTGTACCCTGGCTATGTTTTGATTACGTTTACTATTTGTACCATTTTTACCATTATATTAAAAGGTGTGATTTTTACAGCATTTTCTGTCATTGTCTGATTCATGGTTCCTGACATGCTTATCCTCTGCATACCAACCTCATAGTAATGGCCAGACAGAGTGTACTAATCAAACCCTGGAGCAGTACCTCAGATGTTTTTTGTCATTTTCACAGGATGATTGGGCTGCTCTGCTGCCCCTTGCAGAATTGGCATATAAAAATGCAGTACATTCTTCCACCAGTCAGACTCTGTTTTGGACTAACTATGAGTTCTAACCTACCTTCCTACCAGGCATCAGGCTGGAAACAGAATTGCCCACTGTCCAAGATAAGCTAGCTTTTTTTCAGTCTAACTTACAGCTACTTGAAGAAGTCCTGCAGAAAGCTCAGGAAGACAGCAAAAGTGTCTATGACAGAAAATGGAGAGGGGAGTTGGTTTAAAAAAAAGGGGACAAAATCTGGCTATCCACAGATAACCTGCAGCTTGCATGCCATTCATGGAAGTTAGGTCCAAGATATATTGGGCCTTTTAAGGGAAAAAGGAAAATCAATCCTGTGGCTTACAAACGGCTTACAAGCTAGTGTAACCCAGTACTTACAATATTCACCCAGTGTTTCATGTCTCCTTGCTTAAGCCAGCCATTCTTGATCCCTTTCCTGGAAGAAATGTTCTGCCACCTTCACCTGTAACTGTGGGTGGAGAATGGAGTTTGAAGATGAATCCATCCTGAACTGTAGAAAGCGAGAGGGCAGACTCAGACTTAAGTAGAAGGGTTACCCTCCCTGAAGAGAATTGCTTTGCCTGTTTCCTGTCCACGCTGCTGTCTCACTGTGTATGACCCTGGCTCACCTTGATTATGTCTCAATCCATGGCAATTACCTGCTACCACGCTACCGGCACCCATGCTTCTTTGAGCCTTGTACATCTGTCACCACATTCAGGGGTGCTCGGACTAGAGGCACAAGGGAAGACCTCTCATCAACTCGGCCTCCGGCCAAGGTATGCAACAACTGTTTTAATATAGTAATGATTAGGGATGGGTGAACGGTTCGGCCCAAGCATAAGTTTGGGTTGAACTTTGGTTGTTCGGATGTTCTGCGAACACCCAACAATATGCAGTGTTCAGGGCAAATTCGAAAGCTGCCGGAACACCGTCTATGGGACACGAACATGAAAAATCAAAAGTGCTCATTTTAAAGGCTTATATGCAAGTTCTTGTCATAAAAAGAGTTTGGGGACCTGGGTCCTGCCCCAGGGGACATGTATCAATGAAATTTTTTTTTTTTTTTAAACGGCCGTTTTTTCAGGAGCAGTGATTTTGTTTAATGCTTAAAGTGAAACAATAAAAATGAAATATTCCTTTAAATATCATGCATGGGGGGTGTCTATAGTATGCTTGTAAAGTGGCCCATTTTTCCCGTATTTAGAACAGTACCACAGCAAAATGACAACACCATTTTTCTTTAATTTAGCGCAGGGTTCCCTTTAATTTCCATATACGACCTGAAGGGCCTGGTATGGATTTTAGGGGGACCCCTACACAATTTTTTTTTTTTTAATTTTGGTTCAGGGTTCCCCTTAATATTTATACCAGACTCAAAGGGCCTGGTAATGGACTGGGGGGGTTCTCATGCTCTTTTTTCAATGAGTTTCATCTATATTGCCGAGACCCGACAATTCATTACAGCCGCAATCAGTTTTAAATGACAATTTTTCCTTTAGAAATGTCATTTTGCTGTGGTACTGTTCTAAACACGGGAAAAATGCGCCACTTTACAGGCACACTATAGAAACCCCTCAGGCACGATATTTAAAGGAATATTTCATTTTTATTGTTTCACTTTAAGCATTAAAAAAATCACTGCTCCTGAAAAAAATGGCCATTTTAAAAAAAAACTTTTCATTGATACATGCCCCTTGGGACAGGACCCGTGTCCCCAAACACAATAACTTGCATATAAGCCTTTAAAATTAGCACTATTGATTATTCATGTTATTCATGTCCCATAGACTTTAACGGTGTTCGTGTGTTCTGCCAAATTGTTTGCCTGTTCAGTATGTTCTGGTGCGAAACGAACCGGGGGGTGTTCGGCTCATCCCTAGTAATGATAATGATAAGAAGACAAACTGCTTACCGTATTGTTTCCAGTTGACATCAGCAGGCAGATTTTTCCACAGTATAATGTTATTAAGATAATTAAGATAAGCTGGCAATGTGTGGAATCCTTTTTGACTGTACCAAACCTATAATATATCAGAAAACAATCAAATACTAACTATTAACATAAAAACTGTTTATCATATACAGTATAAATGGTTTGTTTTGTATATTAAGGCCTGTATTTAAAAAAAAAAAAACACGATTCAGTGATTAAGGAGACAAAGTTTCAGGGGATACTTGCTGATTTTTGCTATAGAGTCCCTGCCACCAACTTAAAAATGCAGGTAAAAAAAAATATATATCACAAAAAAACAATATATTTCAAATGCTTATTTGCAGCATTTTTCTTTTCAATAAACATTTTATTATTGACGTGTCTCTGAACTTGCTATTGAGTCAAAACTTCATAAAGTGTCAATTACCTGGCATAGTCCTCTTCCTGCTTGCACATTATAGCTCTCTCTTCTACTGGAATATTCTAATTACTGTATTTTCTAGCTCACCTCCATCCCCCTCACCTCCCTACATAACCTTTTATATATTATAGAGTGACATTTCAGTAACAGCACTTTTAGTAGTTGTCAATAGACAAGGGAGGCTTTTGCATGTAAAAAAAAGTGCCTAAAATATGTAAAGTGTACAAATAATTTTCAGGAAGATTATTGTTGAAATGAATGGTCTGGCATGATCTGTTTAAAACACATTCGTACCTGATAAATTGACAGTGTTTGTTATTAGACATGTGCATTCGTTTTCGTCCGAATGCATTTTCGTCCGAATTTCAGGTATTTTCATTATCGTTTTAACAAACGATAACGAAAGTGCATAATCCGAAAAATGAAAGATCCGACATAAACAAATGCTTTATTTTCGTTGCTACAACAGTTCGCTATAGATAGGAGATTCGACATGATGCTGACAATAACAATCTGTGTTCATCAAACCTGTGGTCGAATGTGCCTAACTTTAAATCTATTAGTCCAAAATTATTCTAGATAGAGAGAAAAGATTTGACATAGAGAGAAAAGATCGCTGCTGGAATTGGGTGGGGGAAGTAAAATAAAAATAATGATGATGATAAATGTTATTGGCTGATTGTAACCAAAGAGGAGGAGCAGTAAAATAGCTAAGTACACACGTACAGCCAACTTACATTCCTTTACGATTTGCTAGCAGAGAGAGACACACACACTGAATCATTTCAGAAGCCAGTAAATCTTAGCTGGTCCGTTTGTCAGAGAACCTGAATTATTTAGCAATTAAGCATAAGCACAGCAGCAGAACAATAGTGAAACAAGCTACAGTTCAACTTAACTTTTTCATAATAATCTGCTGCTATTATTTTAGTGTTGTGAACTTGATAGTGATTCTAGTGTTGCTAGTGTTGTGATAGCCTCAGAGGCTGTCCGTGTTGTGTGTGGGGGGGGGGATTTTTTATTATAAATTCTATATTATAGATTGAGATTCTATATAGATTCTATATACCATATCTTGTTACCTGTCTGATCAGTGATCACTATCACCAGTCCATTTTCTGTTTGAACCATATACATTCAACATAAACGATGAAGATTCGACAAAGCAGCGAAAAACATACAAACGTCAAATCTTTGGCTTATGGTGTCTGTTGAAAGTTCTAAGAAGATTCGACGGGGCAGCTAAACTATACGGTGTCGTACAGTTTAGCTGCTCCATCGAATCTTCTTTGAACATTCGGCAGACACCATAAGCCTTCAATGACAGATTCGACCTTAAGTAATTTGGATTTTCGGACGAATGCAATTTTTAACGAAAAACAAAGTAAGTAAAAACAAATTTCGGGAGTAACTAAATAAATGTATTTTTCGGACGAAAACTACATTCCGAAACGAAATATTTCCGTGTGCACATGTCTATTTGTTATACCAGCTAAGATCCAGATATTTCCAGCTCCCTGTACTTTTAGGTAAATGAAGAATCCAACAAATCCATAGGATTTGGGCACTGACTGCAACATGTCTGCTATTTTTCTTTGAGAAATATAAAAAATTCCCTGATAAATATGGACAGAATATGGATATGGAAGTGTTTTTTATCTTTATTTCAGTGTCATTATCTTTAAATGAAATGTGACTAGATTGGCTATTTGCTGGACTGAGAAATTAACCAAGGGAATAATTCATGTCAATGTATAGATATTGTTTCTGTATAAGGTTTTCAATTTTTGGAGAATACAGTGAATTATGTGTGTGATTGTTGTGCCATGTAGGAATAACAGGTCACTAGAGTAAATTTGGACCAAATTATATGAATACAGATTTCTTGAGCTGAATCTGAGTTTCAGTGTTATTTTTGTCAGCTTTGATTCTCAAAAGACATCTGGGAAAAGGGAACTAAAGTTTGCTCCAAAGATTTTTTCTCCCTTATATATGCTTCTGCTGTTTGCCTGGTCACCCTTATCTTGACTACCAGTCTCATCATTCTATCTTATTATTTTTTGCTAAATTGTTTAAGGAAATGGCTAAGGCCAGTTTATTGGCAACACATAAGTGAGTTTCTTATCAGTTATACACTTAGTTGTTGGGAAAATTTTTGAATCAGCACTGTTGAATTGAAGAACATCTACTGTAGGTCTGTGAAACAACCTTTGGATATTGCATTAGGATTTTCTTAAGAAGCAAAAGTACTTTAAAACAGACCCTCCCTCATCCTAAAATGTGAAGTACCATAGCATATAACACGCACTTTTTTCCCCTGAAAATCAGGGGAAAATCATGGATGCGTGTTATAGGCCGATCCCCGCCGCTTTTGTGTCATCGGAGCGATCGCGGCAATTGCCGCGGTCGCCACTGACATACACAGCCATGGGTAGATTCAAATATGGTGCCGAGACTGCAGGGATACTTCGGAGCCGAGATACACATACCCAAATGTTCTCGGCTTTTTTCAGCGCTGCTGTCACACCCAGTCCCGCCCTTGGACCTGTGTTATGTCCATTATAGGGCGGGACTGGGCGTGACTGTGAGCGGCGCCGAAAAAAGCCAAGAACACTCGGGTATGTGTATCTCGGCTCAGACGAAGACCTGCAGTCTCGGCGCCATATTTGAATCTACCCATGGCTGGACTGGGGCAAAGCTGCATGGGCAAACCTGCACTAACAAAGCTGCACTAGTGCAAGGCTGCACTGGGGCAAAGCTGCACTGACAAGGCTGCACTGACAAGGCTGCACTGACAAAGCTGCACTGACAAGACTGCACTGGGGCAAGGCTGCACTGACACTGAAAAGGCTGCAGATGGACAGATAAGGCTGCATTGATGGGCATTTTAAAGTAAGTTTTTTTTCCTTAACCACTTCCCACCCGGCCACTGCACATATACGGCCGGGTGGGAGCTCCCTCCTTCTGACTGGACGTTCCCGAACGTCCTTCAGAAGGAGCGGGATCACGCGGGCGCGCTCCCGCGCAGCTGCGCAATCCCGATGCGCGCGTGTCACTCGGACACGCCGCATCTCAGAGCGGCAGGAGGGCAATGTGATTTGCCCTCCTGATCCGCACGATGGCTGTGTGTAATCACAGCCATCGTATAGTAAACAAGGGGGAGGGGTGGCAGATGACAGGAGATCGCGCCGCCACGTGCCCGCGCAGCGGCGCGATCCCGATCTGCCTGTGTCCCCCAGAGACAGCACAACACAGGAGGGCCCTGTGATTGGCCCTCCTGATCACATGACGACTGTGTCCAATCACAGTCGTCATGTAATGTAAATAGAGAGCGTAGTAACTGCTCTCATCTCTTCCTCTCCTCACACAGAGCCTGTCAGTGAGGAGAGGAAGAGAGATCTGTGCTGCAGCCAGGAGATCAGTGAGTAATAAAGCTGTTTGTCTGCTGTTTACCCACTGATCACCCAGCTAGTGTCCCCAAAACACAGTGTCCCCAAAACACAGTGTCCCCAAAACACAGTGTCCCCAAACAGTGAAAACACCTGTCAGTGAACATCTGCCCGTCAACAACTGGCACATCTGTCCGCCAACAGCGGGCACATCTGTCCGCCAACAGCCGGCACATCAGCCCGTCGTCATCAGGCACATCTGCCCGCCTGCCATCAGGCACATCTGCCCGCCATCAGGCACATCTGCCCGCCTGCCATCAGGCACATCTGCCCGCCAGTCATCAGGCACATCTGCCCGCCAGTCATCAGGCACATCTGCCCGCCAGTCATCAGGCACATCTGCCCGCCAGTTATCAGGCACATCTGCCCGCCAGTCATCAGGCACATCTGCCGCCCGCCATCAGGCACATCTGACACCGTCAACAGCTAACACATCAGCCCGTCATCAGCTGACACATCAGCCCGTCAACAGCTGACACATCAGCCGCCCACCATCATCAGGCACATCTGCCCGCCTGCCATCAGGCACATCTGCCCGCCAGTCATCAGGCACATCTGCCCGCCTGCCATCAGGCACATCTGCCCGCCTGCCATCAGGCACATCTGCCCGCCTGCCATCAGGCACATCTGCCCGCCAGTCATCAGGCACATCTGCCCGCCAGTCATCAGGCACATCTGCCCGCCAGTCATCAGGCACATCTGCCCGCCAGTCATCAGGCACATCTGCCGCCCGCCATCTGACACCGTCATCAGCTGACACATCAGCCCGTCAACAGCTGACACATCAGCCGCCCACCATCATCAGGCACATCTGCCCGCCCGCCATTAGGCACATCTGCCAGCCGCCATCTGCCCACGATCAGGCACATCTGCCACCCACCATCTGGCACAGCCGCTCACCATCTGGCACATCTGCCGCCTGCCATCTGACACATCTGCCCGCCAACATGACAAAAAGGTCTTACAGCGCAGAGGAGGCTCTCCAAATACTCCAGAGTATGTCGGACGAGAGTAGCGGGGAATTCTCTCCGTCAGACTCGGATAGTGACTATGAGCCAGTGGAAAGCAGTGGCTCCGAGTTGGAAACAGAGGAAGATACAATCCTAACAAGGAGAATCAGGAGAAATGAGCAGGAGGAGGCATTCACCAGCAGCGCAGCACTCCAGGGCATCCACCAGCAGGCATCCACCAGCAGCGCAGCACTCCAGGATGATATGCAGGCATCCGCCAGCAGCCCAGCACTCCAGGATGACATGCAGGCATCCACCAGTAGCGCAGCACTCCAGGGCATCCACCAGCAGGCATCCACCAGCAGCGCAGCACTTCGGGATAGGCGGGCATCCACCAGCACTTCTGCAACCTTCCTAGAAGATAGGCCAGATGCTAGCAACGGATCCCATCAACGAGGCAGTGCCCATACTAGCCTCCCAGATGTTCTACTGTATCCAACATGGCTGCCCGATACATCAGTAGAACCTGTAATACCCCTTTTCACAGCCCAGCCAGGCCCTCAGATGCAGACGGAAAATGTAACCCCACTTTATTATTTTCATTTATTTTTTACCAATGAACTCCTAACCTACATTGTGGAGCAATGTAATTTATACGCCAGCCAACACATAGCCAACAATCCCAGTTCCTCATATGCCCGTCCTTTTGTTTGGAAACCCCTCACCGTAGAAGAATTTAAAATTTTCCTTGGCCTAACCCTCAACATGGGGCTGACAAAAAAAAATGAACTCCATTCCTACTGGTCTACCCAACCTATCCACCACATGCCGATCTATTCATCATTTATGCCCAGAACCCGTTATGAGATGATCATGAGATTTTTACACTTCAATAACAATGCCCAATGCCTCCCTCGAAATCATCCCAGTTACGATAAGTTATTCAAAATTCGGCCCCTAATCAATTTTTTTTGCGCCAGCTTCAAGGAGATGTTTACCCCTGATAGAAACATATGTGTGGATGAATCCCTGGTGCACTTCACCGGAAGACTGGGAATAAAACAATACCTCCCCAGTAAAAGAGCCAGACGTGGGGTAAAATTTTATAAGGTGTGTGACAGGGCCACGGGTTACACATATGATTTTATGATTTATGAGGGAAAAGACAGACAGCTAAACCCCCCTGGATGCCCTACCTACATGGGAACAAGTGGCAAAATTGTCTGGCAGCTGATCCAACCATTACTTGGGAAAGGTTACCACCTTTACGTAGACAATTTCTACACTAGTCTCCCACTTTTCCGCCATTTGTACCTGAAGAACACTGTGGCCTGTGGGACAGCACGGACCAACCGCAAAGGCTTCCCACAAAGATTGGTCACCAAGAAATTAAGGAAGGGTGAAATGGCCAGTATGCGAACTGAAGAAGTACTAGCGGTGAAGTGGAGAGATAAAAAAAGAGATGTCTACATCCTTTCAACAATACATGACGACACCTTGGTGGAACTTCAGAGAAGAGGAGGCCCCATACAGAAGCCAAAATGTGTGCATGAGTACAACCTATACATGGGGGGGGTGGATATGAACGACCAGATGATGCAGCCCTACTTGGCCACCAGGAGATCACTATTTTGGTACAAGAAAGTCGCCATTTATTTGATGCAACTTGCCCTATTTAATTCCTATATCATTTTTTCTAAGTGCACCCAAAG
Source organism: Lithobates clamitans (assembly GCA_037952925.1). Classification (NCBI taxonomy): domain Eukaryota; kingdom Metazoa; phylum Chordata; class Amphibia; order Anura; family Ranidae; genus Lithobates; species Lithobates clamitans. The sequence goes on from JBBGZY010000901.1 coordinate 1,728,533, forward strand.
TTCCCTACCCTATCTAAAATTCCAAGAAGAAGTTTTCACAGCCCTTCTCTATCCCCAAGGCCAAGCCCCTCAACTAATTCGCTCCGATGCGTTAGCCAGACTCCATGAAAGGCACTTTCCCGAAATCCTCCCTCTTACCCAAACAGGTCGCAAACCCCAAAAAAAATGTCGTGTATGTGCAAGTAGAGGAATTCGCCGTGACACCCGATACTACTGTCCCGAATGTCCCTCCGAGCCAGGGCTCTGTATTGGAACATGCTATCGGAGCTATCATACTTCACTACACTATTAGTACAGTGAAGGTGATTTTTTTCCACTATCTGCCATTTCTGTGAATGACCCGGACTGTTAACGACTATGCCTCTGCCAAACATGTTTCTGCCTTCAACGTAAATTGACCCGGACTGTTAACGACTATGCCTCTGCCAAACATCTTTCTGCCTTCAACGTGAATTGACCCGGACTGTTAAACGACCATGATTTTTGCCTGCCTCCTGAACTGATCATTTGCCCTGCCACTGTACAGCACAGGGGTCTCACATATGTGAGGGGCTCCAGAAAAGGTTTTCCGAGTGGAGAAAACATTTTTCTCCGGGTTTTTAGTTTTCTCGGATTAGGGTCTGGAGACTCGGAGGCTTCGTAGAGATTTGGGTGGGAAGAAGCCTCTACCCCTGTCCTCAGGTCTTACCTGACCAAGGCCCAATGTACAAAGTGCTGCCTGCTGCCACCTGAACTGGCCATGCCTTTTGCCTGCCACATGACCTTGCCATGCATTTGCCTGCCACATGACCTTGCCATGCCTTTGCCTACCACCTGGACTGGCCATGCCTATGCCTGTTACCTGAACTGCCTGCTAAACCTTGGACTGTACTGAACCATGTTCATACTTTTCCATATCTGTCTGCTGCCTGGACAATTCCTGGACATTTCCTTTGGCTGTCTGGACAAATGCTTTGGCTGCTCTGGAACGGTATTCCTGCCTGCTAAAACCACAGGTGAGCTTTTTTTTTTTACCTTTTGCTCAGCAGAATGTATTTTGGGGTGTAATTCTTGGTGTGTACATGCTATGTGTTAGAAGCCTGGAGGTGCTACTTGCATGTTGGGCCTCTGTAATGTGGCCAGGTAGTGGAAAAGTCTCACACATGGGGTATCGCCATCCTCAGGACGAATAGCAGAATGTATTTTGGGGTGTCATTTTGGCTATGTACATGCTATGTGTTAGAAAGATCTTCTAAATTGACAACTTTGTGAGAAAAAAAATAGGTTTTCATTTTCTTTCCACATTTTCCAAAAACTTGTGGGAAGAAATGACATGTTCAAAAGACTCAGTATGCCTCATAGAATATACATTGGGTTGTTTTCTTTCCAAAATGGGGTCATTTTGTGGGTAATTCCATTGTCCTGGTGCTCCAGGGCCTTCAAAAATGTGATAGGTACTCAGAAAATGAAATGTGTAATTTATGCCTTTAGAACGCCTGATGGTGCTATATGGATGTTGGGCCTCTGTATGTGGCCAGGCTGTGGAAAAGTCTCACACATGGGGTATCGTCACACTCAGGACGAGTAGCAGAATGTATTTTGGGGTGTCATTTTGGCTATGTACATGCTATGTGTTAGAAAGATCTTCTAAATTGACAACTTTGTGAGAAAAAAATAGGTTTTCATTTTCTTTCCACATTTTCCAAAAACTTGCGGAAAGAAATGACATGTTCAAAAGACTCAGTATGCCTCATAGAATATACATTGGGTTGTTTTCTTTCCAAAATGGGGTCATTTTGTGGGTAATTCCATTGTCCTGATGCTCCAGGGCCTTCAAAAATGTGATAGGTACTCAGGAAATGAAATGTGTAATTTATGCCTTTAGAACGCCTGATGGTGCTATATGGATGTTGGGTCTCTGTATGTGGCCAGGCTGTGGAAAAGTCTCACACATGGGGTATCGCCATTCTCAGGACGAATAGCAGAATGTATTTTGGGGTGTCATTTTGGCTATGTACATGCTATGTGTTAGAAAGATCTTCTAAATTGACAACTTTGTGAGAAAAAAATAGGTTTTCATTTTCTTTCCACATTTTCCAAAAACTTGTGGGAAGAAATGACATGTTCAAAAGACTCAGTATGCCTCATAGAATATACATTGGGTTGTTTTCTTTCCAAAATGGGGTCATTTTGTGGGTAATTCCATTGTCCTGGTGCTCCAGGGCCTTCAAAAATGTGATAGGTACTCAGAAAATGAAATGTGTAATTTATGCCTTTAGAACGCCTAATGGTGCTATATGGATGTTGGGCCTCTGTATGTGGCCAGGCTGTGGAAAAGTCTCACACATGGGGTATCGCCATCCTCAGGACGAATAGCAGAATGTATTTTGGGGTGTCATTTTGGCTATGTACATGCTATGTGTTAGAAAGATCTTCTAAATTGACAACTTTGTGAGAAAAAAATAGGTTTTCATTTTCTTTCCACATTTTCCAAAAACTTGTGGGAAGAAATGACATGTTCAAAAGACTCAGTATGCCTCATAGAATATACATTGGGTTGTTTTCTTTCCAAAATGGGGTCATTTTGTGGGTAATTCCATTGTCCTGGTGCTCCAGGGCCTTCAAAAATGTGATAGGTACTCAGAAAATGAAATGTGTAATTTATGCCTTTAGAACGCCTGATGGTGCTATATGGATGTTGGGCCTCTGTATGTGGCCAGGCTGTGGAAAAGTCTCACACATGGGGTATCGCCATCCTCAGGATGAATAGCAGAATGTATTTTGGGGTGTCATTTTGGCTATGTACATGCTATGTGTTAGAAAGATCTTCTAAATTGACAACTTTGTGAGAAAAAAAATAGGTTTTCATTTTCTTTCCACATTTTCCAAAAACTTGTGGGAAGAAATGACATGTTCAAAAGACTCAGTATGCCTCATAGAATATACATTGGGTTGTTTTCTTTCCAAAATGGGGTCATTTTGTGGGTAATTCCATTGTCCTGGTGCTCCAGGGCCTTCAAAAATGTGATAGGTACTCAGAAAATGAAATGTGTAATTCATGCCTTTAGAACGCCTGATGGTGCTATATGGATGTTGGGCCTCTGTATGTGGCCAGGCTGTGGAAAAGTCTCACACATGGGGTATCGCCATACTCAGGACGAATAGCAGAATGTATTTTGGGGTGTAATTGCAATTATGCCTGCACCGTGTGTGAGAAATAACTTGTAAATATGACAATTTAGTGAAGAAAAAAAAAAAATCTATATTTCTTAATTTTCCAAAGCATTGTGGGGAAAAAATTTCAACTTCAAAAAATTCACTATGCCTCTTACTAAATACCTCAGACTGTCTTCTTTCCAAAAAGGGGTCTTTTGGGGGGTTATTGTACTGTCCTGACATTTTAGGGCCTCAAGAAATGAGATCAGTGCATTAGGCCATCAGTGCATTAGGATTGATACATTTTCAATAATGCGTAGCATGGCTTGTAGACTCTATAACTTTCACACAAACCAATGATCATACAATTATCAGGATTTTTTTTACCAAAGACATGTGGTAGAATACATTTTTGCCTAAATTTTCGACAAAATTAAATTTTTTTGGTTTCTTTTAAAAGAGAAAGTAGAAAATTTTGTTTTTTTTTCAAAATATTCGCTCTTTTTTCGCTTATATCACAAAAAATAAAAAATGAAGTGGTGAATAAATACCACCAAAAGAAAGCTCTATTTGTGTGAACAAAATGATAAAAATTTCATTTGGGTACAGTGTAGCATGACTGAGTAATTGTCATTCAAAGTGAGAGAGCACTGAAAGCTGAAAATTGGTCTGGGAAGGAAGGGGGTGAAAGTGCCCAGTATTGAGGTGGTTAAACTTCCCACCTAAAAGTTTTTTTTCCTTAAAATTCCCTCCTAAACTTGGGGTGCGTGTTATACGCCGGCGCGTGTTATATGCCGATAAATACGGTAATTCATTCTCAAATATCCTCAAAATGTACAACAAAAACTTTGGTTTAGTTCTATTTCCAACTACATACAAACACACATGCTAGTTGTTTCCGTTAGTAGGCTGGCAGGCTGCTTAGCGCTGCTTTCAGAAAAAAAAGGTGAGATTTTGCCTTTTATTGTAAACTTTGAAAATTAATTCATCCACGATGTCTATAGCTACAGGAGAGAATTTGCACTTATTTTAAAGCTCTTTTACTATCTGTTAAGGATGTGTAAGTAGCATAGTTTAGACACAGGTAAACTTTAACATTATTAACTGCAATTTGTATATAGAATTTGTATATAGAAAAAAAAATGTTGCAATACAGCTTATAACCAATATTTTGCACTATCTTTTCTATTTCTTTCATTTTTATTGAGGTTTTTAGAGGTAATGAAAGTTAACAGTATTTATCATGCATCAAAACTGAAAGCTGAGGTACATATTGAAGAATATATACATGGTAGAATATAAGTACTAGTCATGTTCAAATATTGCATTTATACCCAGTGCTGAATGTAAGGTGAGCTGTGTTGTCCATTGTCCCCAGACACCCCACTTGGGTGCATACTGTGCCATGGGGGGGATGGGAACACCTCCCACCTGTAGATCCAGTGAATTTTTCATAACAAAATTGTACAACTTAGAGAAACATTAACAATTTGTATCATCATAAGGTTACCTGGTATGTTGATTAATTAGTATATATGTATGTTGATTAGGAATATAGAGGGCCGTGTGGAGTATTACAAGTTACCCCACCCATTGATACCATTCAACAGCCTTTGTTGAACCCATAGGCTGGGATGTACTATTAGTGGGCTTTAACACGCTGCCCTTTGATTTGCTGGGCAAGGAGTTTTTTTCTGCTTTGTTGCCAGAGCTGTAAAAGTGCATTTTGCAGTGTTTTTGGACTTCGTCAAATTTTTCTAGAAGTAGCAATCTCAGTTCTAGACGTAATTGGATTAGTTTGGATTTAAGATCAGGGTGTAGTTGTTGTTTGTTTAGTGAGTCAGTGTTTTGAATATCTTTTAGCAATTTGTCAACCCGCTGCTTCTTTCGGCTCCTGTCCCTTGCACCAAGTTGAATAAACATGCCCCTCATAAAAGCTTTGGGGGAAGCCCACAATATCGAGGTGTCAGATACTGAGTTGTCCTTCGTTAGAAAAAAGGATTCAAGTTCTTGGCAGAGGAATGGGAGTATTCGGGAGATTGGAGGATCCGTGTGTTTAGTCGCCATAGATATGCTGGAGAAGGGCTGTCCTTTATGGTAACACTTACAGGTGAATGGTCAGACCATGTGGTGGGAAAGATGGTGGATTCTGATACTTTCTGTAAAGTTCATTGGTCGAAGAGGAAGAAATTGATGCGCGAGCAAGTTATGGCAGGGTGAGAAAAAGTATAGTCCTTCTCTTCTGCGTGTTGGCATCGCCATACAGCGTATAGTTGTAATATAGGTAGCAGTGGTCCCAGGGAGGGTTTGCATCATATAGAGGAGGAAGAGGAATCTAGGATGGGGTCCGAGGTGATGTTAAAGTTGCCCCACCATATGGCTGCTCCCTGTTGCACAGTACCGACTTTGTGGAGCTTACATAAGAAGCGCAGCATATGCCGCAACAATGGTGTATACTGCATCGTTAATGGAACAAACAAGGATGATGTATCTGCCATCATGATCCATTATGCAGGTATGGAGCCGAAAGGAAAGTGTATTTTTAATGAAAACAAGGAAGTCTTTCTTTTTGGTTGGGGCGCATGCGGTGAAGGTGGTAATTACATTTTTGTGTGTGCAGCGTGGCGGATTGGATGGCTCGAAGTGGGTCTCTTGTACACAGAGAGAATATCACATTTTGATTCTTCTGCCAGTTTCCATAGAGAAGATCTTTTTACAGGATGGTTGAGACCCTTGGCATTGATGGTTAGGATTTTAATGGTCATAGTGGTAGTAGATTGTATGGTAAGACTGGTTTGGTGAATTTGAGAGATCCACAATGTTTGTCAAGGAGATATTTTGCAGGAAATAGCAGTATGTTCTGTTGGATTCTATCTCTTCTATGAGATTTTCTAGGAGTTTGTGGCTGGTAACCAGATGTAGGTACTATGAAATGCGTAAAAAGAAAAAAAAAAAAAAAGAAAAGAAAAGTTACAACAAAAAAATGTAGGTCAATAGCCTAGAAAAGACTTCCTGAGCACGGGCACAACCAGTGCCAGGGTAGTCAAAAAATTGGGGTGAAAAGTTCCTGAGGCTGAACGTGGACTCGCATGGCACAGGACCTTGCAGAGGTAGGTGTTCCTAGGTTGCTGTTTAGTGCGGGTGATTGCTGTTGGTTCTCTGATGGTGATGGCTGGTTTTGTTGTCTCTCTTCATTGCTCTGATCCATGGATGTTGTATCAGGTGGATCTAGAATGATATGCCATCAGTGTAAGAGGTGTAGACCTTCTTGGAGTGTGGTCACCATATTCTTGGATCCATTGTGGGTTACAGACATTTTTGCTGGTGCTATACATTGGTATAGGATGCTGTGATTGCGCAGTACTTTGGTGATGGTTCTGAGTTGCCTGCAGTGGCTTAGTGTGTGTTGGGAGAGATCCGCAAAAATTTGTAGATTTCCCATGACTTTAAATTTTTGCATGAGCTGTTCCTTCACGTGATAAAAGTGGATGCAGAGGATCACATCTCTAGGTATTGCTGCAGGTAAGAAGGATGGTTTAGGAAGCCTGTGTATATTATCAATGACCAATTCTACATTTTTCAATTCAGGCATGAGAGATTTAATCAGGCTTCCCGCGTATGAGGGTAGGTCAGAGGGTTGCACCGATTCTGATATCCCACAAATTTTAATGTTATTTTGATGGGACCTATCCTCTATGTCTGCCAATTTGTCTTTTATCCACTTGGTGTCTTGTATTTGGTTCTCTTGTGTGTCAATGATGTCATTGACTGTGGAAGTAATGCCACTGATATGGTTTTGACATGGGTAATTCTATTCTCCATGAGATTTAAACTGTGACCTAGATTCTGCATGATAGGCAGCATATCGGTTTGAAGGGAGCTCCTTAGAGACACTAACATGTCCTTTAAGGTGGTGTCTATCAATGGCTGCCCCATCGTGAGGAAAGAAGCAATGTAGTCATTTTTTAGATTCCGTTGCAGCAGTGTGATAGGGTTGTGAGGAGTATGGCTTACCTCGCTGTTATCTGCAGAGGGCTCCAGTCTCATTCTTGCTTTGGTCGGGCTTCTGGAAGCAGGAGATCAATTTGGGGATAACTGTAATCCCATCCCGTGGTGTGTGGGCGCTTTGGGGTTGAGCTGGGAGCTTGCCGACTGACCAGGCTGTTGAAGAGGGAGACACACTGCTAGTGCTGCTGTGGAGATATCAACATGGTGCCATTTCGCCAGTGCCTCACAGCCGGTTGGTATGAGTGTTCTGTGAGCTTCCGCGGGAGCTGGCTGTCTTTACTCTTCTGTGCCATGGTCCTCGGAGGTAGCGGGTGTACTAGCGTGGCTCCGGTATGCGGGATTTGCTGCTGGGAAACAGGCAGACGCAGTGTATGTGGTCCTGTGTGGGGAGTTTACTTCTCACGCGTCCATCTTGTCCGCGCGCCGGCCACGCCCCCTATCTATCTTTTCTACTTGAAACACCTGTCTGGCTTTGTACTAGGAATCCACGAACCAAACATCTATAGGCTGATTTAGGCTAGGTTCACACTGATGTGATGCAAGAAAACGCACAGGAATTGCTGTATCTCCCGCATTGCATTGCATAGCAATTGCATTGTGTTTTTGCGTTCTGCTGCGGGTGTTAATTAAAAGCTAACGCCCCAAAAGCAGGTAGTAGAATGTGCATTTGCCTAAATCAGATCTCATGGGTATGAACACCCAATGCTATCCAATTGCAGTGTGAATGCGGTGTGATTTGAGCCATACAAAATGATGGGCTCAAAACGCACCACACAAAATCACATGTAAATTGCATAGGAATGCTGTGCAATTCCTGTGCAAATCACGTGTGATGTGATTTTGAACCAGCCCTCAAATCTAAAACAGTGTATGCAATAAGTGTGGTACCCATATAAAATCAATAATTAGGAATTTACAAAAAAAAAAAAGGAAAAGTCTGGTACCCATATTAAAGCTAAAACACAACAAGAGAGAAAGCATATGACCTAATGCATTATCATAACTTAATTTTTATTAAAAAAGTAAAAAAAAACAAGTGGGTACTCACAAACATGTGTTTTACACTAGCATATCTAAAGATACAAATGAGATCGCCTCCAATCCACCATACTCTGCGATAACATGGGAAGACCTCTAAATGTCCATAAATGGAGAACGTGTTTCAAGGGTCAGAGTTTGGCTCTGAAGAAGCGGGCCTGACCCTCGAATTGCGTTAGACATTTATGGACGTTTAGAGGTCTTCAGCCGAGTATGGTGGATTGGAGGCAGTCTCATCTGTATCTTTAGATATGCTTGTGTCAAACACATGTTTGTGAGTACCCACTTTTTAAAATAAAAATAGAGTTATGATAATGCACGAGGTCGCTGCACCCTCTCTCTTGTTGGTGAAAGAAATTAATAAATTAATTTAAACCACGCTCTCTCTAAAATTGAAAGACCTGAATAACTATAAAGTGCAAATGCATAAATAGTGTGTACAAACAATGTCAGCAAATGATATAATAAAATATAAGGTATGTAAAGTCCATAAGAGACAACATCTAATAAGTGTCCAATATATATAAATTAAATTCAATTAAGTGCATGTGAATCTTCTTGATCCTGGTGAACAATAAGGTGTGACTGTAGATCTTCCACCACCATCACCTGCTACACATCCTACACATTACAAGTAGTCAAAAGTGCTGTAAAAAGATTATGCCAATGGGGGTTCTCACAACCACAACACCAGTCCAAACAGACATCCAATCATTGGTGAAGAGATGAAAAGAAGAAAAGGGCTCCCATAGTGAAGTATATCACGATTTATTAAAAGGTTTAGAAAGTAAAAACACAAATATCCATCACAGCTAATCATCCATGTGTAAGGGAATGCCGTATGCACTCCAGCTGCGTTGCAAGGGGCGGAAATGATGTATTGCGCTCAAGGCACCCTACGTGTTTCGTCAACACGCTCTGACATCATCAGGGATCATGTGATCGGATACGTCGCTTCCTATTTTATACAAGTCCGCCAATTAAGGATATTCAATCCAGTTCAATCCTTGCCTAATGTTCAATAAAAACTTCATATGTTAATACACAATTATATAGGACAATAAAAACAATATAAAAAATGGCAAATTAATTGATTTTACAATTAAAAAAAATAAAATAAAAATAATAAAATAATAATAATAAAAAAAAAAATAAAAAAAAAAAATACTTACTAAAAAAGTGCTGTCACCTTGTGGACAAAAACCAGATTGCAATTAAAAATGTTTTTGAGAAAAAAGAGAATTACCAATTGAGCCATCTAGTGGCAAATGATGGGACTGAATTCAAATAAGTTGAAACACCTTTTACAATATTGCAAATAACCATTCGTAAGTTGTAAACCTCTAGTAAATCCCTAATTAATAGGTAAATAACAATTTATGTCTATATCTACATTGCTGTAGATGTATTTCCCTGCGGGAGTGAGTGTATCCATTTTGTAGATCCATTCCGTTTAGTTTTTTGATACTTTCTGGATCATGTTACCTCCTCTCCAATCTGGGTCTATTTTGTCAATCCCCAAAAAATGGACTAAACTTCTTTTTATGATGTGTCTTGAAGTGGTTAGAGAGGCTATGCTTTGGAAACCCATTTTTGATATCATAATGTTTGGTAATGCGGGTACATAAATTCCTTTTAGTAGGTCCTACTTATTGTAACCTGCATGGGCAAATAATGAGGAAAATTATGTGGGTCGATTTACATGTGATACATTTATCAATTCTAAACTCATTTCCTGTACTGAATGATACACATAGTGTTAGTTTTCTAGCATCCTTGACCCTCATCAATTTTCATACTTTACATTTTTTTTACAGTAAAAAAACCCTGTTACATCCAAGAAAGTGCCTATTTTCTTTGGGGTTTAACACATTGAGGGCTAATCTGTTCCTTAAATTAGGTGCCTGTCGGTAAATGAACCTAGGGTGATTGGGTAACAATTTTGATAAAATTTTATCCCTCAGAAGTAATGGCCAATGCTTCAAAACTATCCATATCCATGATCTGTAATTGAATGGGTCTGAGATCTTGATCGCGATACTCCTTTTCTTTTAATTTATTAACCACAATCTCAGACTGATATAGATAATCAGACCTGTTGTCACAGTTACACCTGATCCTCATTTATTGGCCTTTTGGAACCCCACCCAACCACCTTGGGTGGTGGCAGCTAGCCGTAGGGATGTAGTTGTTTCTATATGTTCCCTTGAAATAAGTCTTAGTTTGGACACACCCATTAGCTTTTACCAAGAGTAAAATCAAGGAAACTCAATTCTGACAGATCCCAGTTCCCTGTAAATTTTAGTCCAAAACAATTTCTAATAATATCCATCAAGAATGTGCCCAATGCATGCACTGCACCATCCCATAGAATAACAATGCTATCAATGTACCTTTTGTATAGGGAAATTTCAGGTATGGGGATCCCAAAGTGGCTCTGCTCCTCCAATTGACTCATTAGTATATTTGCTATGCTGGTAGCGTATTTTGCTCCCATGGCCACTCCTTTAACCTGTTTAAAGCACGATCCCTCATGCCAAAAGTTATTATAGACATGGCTAGTTTGAAGCCCTCAATCAAGAACCGCTTTTGTTTTTTCTTAGGGTCGAACTTCACGTCCAAGGCTCTTTTGATGGTGGCTGTCTCTCAGATAGGAGGGATATGTTTGGACAATAGCCTGTAGGAAATCATCAACATATTTGCCTATCCTAGAAAAGACTGAATTTATGTCACTGATAATTGGTCTACCCAGTGGACATTCTGAATTTATATATATTTTAGGTAATTGATAAATAACAGGAAGCTTTGGAGCTTCAGGGATAAGGTATCTTGCTTCTTTTTTAATAATAATACCTTTTTTTTGGCCACTTTTACAATTTCTTTTAAAGAGGCTTTGAGTTTCTTAGTGGGGTCACCCTTTGATTTCTTATAGGTATTGGTGTCACCCACTGACCTATTTAATTCTTTACTGTAATCCTCTTTTTTTAAAACCACAATACCCCCACCTTTATCTGCTGGTTGAATAGCTATCTTTCTTCATTTCTCTAATGCCTCTGATCATTTTTTGATGTTGCCTTTCTTTTCACCTATTTAGTTTTAATTAATCTAATATCCTGCTCAACCATGGATTTGAACACCTCTAAAAAATGGTTAGACGACTTTTTTAGGATTAAACACAGATTGATTTCTCAACCCTCTATCTGTGTATTCATGTTCAGTGGTTAAGGTGTTTGTGATGGGCTTATCAGCAAAGTATTTTTTAATAATAAGTTTTCTAACCAGATTGGAGAGGAGGTAACATGATCCAGAAAATATCAAGAAAAAACTAAACGGAATGGAACTACAAATTAAATACACTCACTCCCGCGGGAATAAATGTAGAAATAGACTTAAATTGTTATTTATCTAATTTTTAGGGATTTAGTAGAGGTTTACATCTTACGTAATGGTTATTTACAATATTGTAAAAGGTGTTCCAACTTAGTTGAATTCAGTCTTATCATTCGCCACTAGATGGCTCAATTGGTAATTCTTTTTTTTTTCACAAAAACATTTTTAATTGCCATCTGGCTTTTGTCCACAAAATGGCAACACTTAAAATAAAAATTTTTATATTTTATTTTTTAATTATTATATTTTTTTCAATTTTAAAATCGATTCATTTACCCTTTTTTATAATGTTTTTATTGTCCTATATAATTGTGTATTAACATAGAGTATGAAGTTTTTATTGAACATTAGGCAAGGATTGAACTGGATTGGCTATCCTTAATTGGCGGACTTGTATAAAATAGGAAGCGACGTATCCGATCACATGTTCCCTGATGATGTCAGAGCGTGTTTACGAAACGCGTAGGGTGTCTTGAGTGCGATAAATCACTTACGCCTCTTGCAACGCAGCTGGAATGCATACAGCATTCTCTTACACATGGATGTTTAGCTGTGATTAGGGCTGGGGAAAAAATCGATTTAAATCTTGAATCGAGTTGAGAGGTCAAATCAAATAAAAATTTAAGCAAATCGATTTTTTTAGATTTTTATTTTCACCGCGCCGGTCCCGAGGCGCTGGACGCCGCAGACTAAGCCGAAGCCGCGGCCTCGCCTAAAAACTCATGCCCGCAGCGCCTCCGGACTGGCGCTGACACCGCGCCGGGCCTGAAGAGCTGCGGGCAAGGAGTTTTTAGGTGAGGCCAAGGCTTCGGCCTAGTCTGCGAGGCCGGACGCTGAGGACTAGGCCGAAGCTGCGGCCTCGCCTAAAAGCTCATGCCCCCAGCGCCTCAGGACCGGCGCGGTTTTCAAAGAAAAAAAAAAACTTGATTCAAATCGTGAATCAAGTTTTTTTTTAGAGAATCGAAGATTTTTTTTTTCAAGAAAATCTCCCAGCCCTAGCTGTGATAGATATTTGTGTTTACTTTCTAAACCTTTGAAGAAATTGTGATATACTTCACCATGAGAGCCCTTTTCTTCTTTTCATCTCTCCACCAATGATTGGATGTCTGTTTGGGATGGTGTTGTGGTTGTGAGAACCCCCCATTGGCATAATCTTTTTCCAACGCTTTTGACTACCTGTAATGGGTGTCATGGAATTCTGGTGAGTAGGATGTGTGGCAGGTGATGGTGGTGGAAGATCTACAGTCACTCCTTATTGTTCACCAGGATCAAAAAGATTCACATGACTTAATTAAATTTATATATATTGGACTAGGGATGAGCTTCAAGTTCGAGTCGAACTCATGTTCGACTCGAACATCGGCTGTTCACCAGTTCGCCGAACAATTTGGGGTGTTCGCGGCAAATTGGAAAGCCGCAGAACACCCTTTAAAAGTCTATGGGAAAAATCAAAAGTGCTAATTTTAAAGGCTTATATGCATGGTATTGTCATAAAACGTGTTTGGGGACCTGGGTCCTGCCCCAGGGGACATGGATCAATGCAAAAAAAGTTTTAAAAACTTTCAGGAGCAGTGATTTTACCAATGCCTAAAGTCAAACAATAAAAGTGTAATATTCCTTTAAATTTCGTACCTGGGGGGTGTCTATAGTATGCCTGTAAAGGGGCGCATGTTTCCAGTGTTTAGAACAGTCTGACAGCAAAATGACATTTCAAAGGAAAAAAAGTCATTTAAAACTACTTGCGGCTATTAATGAATTGCCGGTCCAACAATACACATAAAAGTTCATTGATAAAAACAGCATGGTAATTCCCCACAGGGGAACCCCGAACCAAAATTAAAAAAAAAAATGATGTGGGGGGGTCCCCTAAATTCCATACCAGGCCCTTCAGGTCTGGTATGGATTTTAGGGGAACCCTGCGCCAAAATTAAAAAAAAATTGGCGTAGGGTCTTCCAAAAATCCATACCAGACCCTTATCCGAGCACGCAACCTGGCAGGCCGCAGGAAAAGAGGGGGAACGAGAGAGCGCCCCCTCCTGAACCGTACCAGGCCACATGCCCTCAATATTGGGAGGGTGCTTTGGGGTAGCCCCCCAAAACACCTTGTCCCCATGTTGATTGGGACAAGGGCCTCATCCCCACAACCCTTGCCCGGTGGTTGTGGGGGTCTGCGGGCGGGGGGCTTATCGGAATCTGGAAGCCCGCTTTAACAAGGGGACCCCCAGATCCCAGCCCTCCCCCCTGTGTAAGGGGGTACAAAAGTACCCCTACCATTTCACAAAAAAAATGTCAAAAATGTTAAAAATGACAAGAGACAGTTTTTGACAATTCCTTTATTTAAATGCTTCTTCTTTCTTCTACCTTCTATCTTCTTTCTTCTATCTTCTTTCTTCCTTTGGTTGCTTCCTCCATCTTCTTCTTCTGGTTCTTCCTCCGGTGTTCTCCTCTGGCATCTCCTCCGCGGCGTCTTCTTTTCTTCATCTTCTTCTCCGGGCCGCTCCACATCCATGATGGCATGGAGGGAGGCTCCCGCTGTGTGATGCTTCTCCTCTTCTGACGGTTCCTAAATAACGGAGGGCGGGGCCACCTGGTGATCCCGCCCCCTCTGACGCACGGGGACTTGACGGGGACTTCCCTGTGGCATTCCCTGTGAAGTCAGAGGGGGGCGGGGTCACCGGGTGGCCCCGCCCTCCATTATTTAAGAACCGTCAGAAGAGGAGAAGCGTCACACAGCTGGAGCCTCCCTCCATGCCATCATGGATGCGGAGCGGCCCGGAGAAGAAGATGAAGAGAAGAAGACGCCACGGAGGAGATGCTGGACGAGAACACCAGAGGAAGAAACAGAAGAACCCCGCTCATTTTCAATTTGCTGATGGAGCCCCTAGCCATATTATATACGCTCGCATCCCAACATAATTGGCTAATTGGTAAACAACAGAATGCATACTATCAGTCTATTGGCAGGCAATATTATCCTAATGAGTAACGGATATGGAAAAATCCCTGGCTACATCCCTGGTACATGATGTACTTAACATGTTCAACCAAGTCTCACATTACAAGATAAACAAATCTAAATCAATTATTCTAGACCTGGGACTTCATCTCTCCACAAGAAAGAACCTAGCTTCTTCTTTTCCATATGTGTGGAAATGGGAAGGAATCAAATATCTGGGTATCACTCTCACCCCCAAAGTAAATGACTTAGCAACAGCTAATTACCTACCATTCCTGAACACTTTTACATCCAGACTACAGACTACAGCATCTGGAGAAGTCAGAATTGTGATGGTCAGGAAGATTAGCATCCTTTAAAATTATATTACTGCCTCAACTGCTATATCTGTTCAGAATCCTACCAATTCCTGTATCCAACATATGTTTCCTTAAAGGACAATCCTTATTAAACCATTACCTCTGGAAAGGGAAAAAAGCAAGATGTGCTTTCAGTAAACTAATTTTTCTAAAGAGAGCAGGAGGTGTGGACCATGTCCACATAAAAGATTACTACACAGCAGCAATTCTTACCCAGTTGAAAGCTTGGGTCCCTGCCACTCCACAGACATGGGCAGAAATAGAATGCTCTCAAGTTCCAGGAGATAACCTATATTCTTACTTACTAGCCAACTGCTTTAATACATGTGCGACAGCCTCCATCTCCCCCACTATACAAGCATTGTTACTCACATGGCAATGACTGTTGACTACTCCTTTTGATGCAACACCACTAACAGAACTTCCACGTCCTATCTTCAGACTTATGAACATCCTACCTGACATTACACATTGGGTATCTCAAGGTACAGTATATGTACGGTAGAAGACCTCAAAGTGGGTCCAGCCATTAAAACCTTTAGATCCGCACAAATAGAATATGATATTGAGAGAGAGGGGGGTGGTGCTGCGCTAACCAGAGGGGTCTCGGCTTATAGGAATAGGTAATATTTCCTAATATCCGTAGATCACAAAGTTTTAAATAGTGAGAAACGTCAGAAAATCGCATAGATTAAAATAGAGAGTATGCATGGATGTAGTGACTCAAAATTAGTTATGTAGATCCAATCAGTGCTAAAGATATAAGAATAAATACTGGTGCATCAGTTGATTAAAAAAGTAATAAAAACCAATTTTGCATATGTTAAAAATGTATATTGTGATTATTCACAATATACTTGCACTGTCGCACGGGTCGCAACATAAGGATCAGGCGACCATTTCGTTTTTCTTGTTTGCTTCACTTGTTTTCTGTTTGTTTTCACTTGATATATGACTTGTTCGTTTTCATTTTATTACTTCATTTTTGCACTTTAGCATATGTATGAGTTTGATCTTGAGATTTAAGGCACAAGAACACGAGCTATATTTTATTTCTATACATTTTTAACATATGCAAAATTGGTTTTTATTACTTTTTTAATCAACTGATGCACCAGTATTTATTCTTATATCTTTAGCACTGATTGGATCTACATAACTAATTTTGAGTCACTACATCCATGCATACTCTCTATTTTAATCTATGCGATTTTCTGACGTTTCTCACTATTTAAAACTTTGTGATCTACGGATATTAGGAAATATTACCTATTCCTATAAGCCGAGACCCCTCTGGTTAGCGCAGCACCACCCCCCTCTCTCTCTATACCATTTGATTTGGGCTGGTGTTTGAGCCCTTGTTTTCGGTGCATGCAGCTTTCCAATAAGAGAAGTTGCATATAGTCTCAAAAAATCGATTACTAGACCTATTTCCCTAATTGGTAGCGCAGGAATAACCCCCGTTTTTATTTAGAATATGATATTCATACCCAGGATTACTATAAATTCATGCAGGTATCACACTTTCTAAAAATCAACCCAAGCACTGCCATTTCTTTACCTTGGCGAATAGCCCAAACTTAGAAGTCAACATAAGCTAAAGTCAGGTATTTCCCTAGTCTATATTACTCTCAACCAAAAGGATAACTTTATCAAGTCCACTCCTATCCAACATTGGGAACATGACTTTGGGGAGTCCTACACCCCTATTAGCTGGCAAAAGCTTTTGTCCATCAAATACTCAGCAACTAAGTGTGTCAATCTCTGGGAGTTAACCCAGAAACTCCTTCTCTGGTGGTACCTTACCACTCAATGCCTAAATCTAAATTTTCACCACACACTACCTCTGAGTGTTGGAGAAAGTGTTGGGGCTCAATACCCAAATGTCACCAGGTATGGCTCTGTGTTCCCTGGGGGTGGATTTTTTCCCTTCCTTGCTGAGAACGGTATTAATAAATATATTACTAGCAACTCAACTCACATTAGTCAGACACTGTTAAGACCAAACCCCCCCCCCCCCCCCACATTAAGTGAAGTCCAAACACATGCTACATATGAATTGATTTTTGCCTCAGCCAGTGGCAACCTTCAAAAAGCTTGTAAAATGTGGGAACCGTGGAAGATATGGCATGAGAAAGCCATGACATAGAAGTAGAGCTGCATGATTCTGGCCAAAATGAGTATCACAATTTTTTTACTTAGAATAAAAAGATCATGATTCTCTCATGATTCTCACGACGTAATTTTTTTTTAGGAGAGAGAGATTGATAGAGAGAGTGATTGATTGAGTGATTGATTGAGAGATTGATTGAGAGAGAGATTGATTGATTGAGAGCCTCTCCTTTCCTCTCAGGTGTCCCCTTCTTCTCTCAAGTGACCCCCCCTTTTCCCTCTCAAGTATCCCCCTATCCTCCTTTCAGGTGCCCCTACTTATCTCAGGTGTCCCCCCTTTTCCCGTTCTCTCTCTCTTTCTAGTGATCTCCCTCCCTGTCAGGTGCCCCCAATCCCAGGATCCCCCTCTATGTTAGGTGTCCCCCTTGCTCTCTCTCTCTCAGGTGTCCCCCCTCCCTGTCTCTTCTTCTGTCATGTGTTCCCCCTCTGTCAGGTGTCACCTCACCTGCTGCTGGATCTTGCCATCCTCTGTCACCACCCAGTGTGTTTTGGCCCCGGTGGGACATACCTGGCACAGCAGGCAGAGCACCCCAAGCAGAGAGACCCCCATCCGGGGGATCCGGTCATGGATCCTGTCTCAGGGGGGCTGTACGGCCCGCTCTTGCTCTCTGCCATGTTTCCCGCTGACATCCCACGCTCTGACACACCTGGCACAGCAGGCAGAGCACCCCAAGCAGAGAGATCCCCATCCGGGGGATCCGGTCATGGCTCCTGTCTCAGGGGGGCTGTATGGCCTGCTCCTGCTCTCTGCCATGTTTCCCGCTGACATCCCACGCTCCACACAGGTAGAGGAAGTGCCCACTGTCATCTTGGTAGAGGCAACCTTCCCCTACCTACCAATACCGGTGGGCGGGGCTGTCACTCTCACATACTTACCGACCAATCACATTCTTTTTTGCTGACTTCAGACATTTCACGCTGGCTCCGATGGCTTCCCCTCCACTCTGAAACAGGCGCGCTTTGAATGGTCAGAATCGTAGAATCGTTCAAATCCGGAGTTGCGATCGTGGTGGGCGGAGAATAGCGATAACGATTATCCGCGATTAATCGTGCAGCTCTACATGGAAGTAATATGAACATATTGCTACCTGAATAGTGTTACAATCTCCTTACCCTAATTGACTGTAACTTTCATTCCTTTCCTTCTGTGACGTATGTGAGGTGAGGTAATGGATAATCGGTATATTTCACCTCGCATGCGTTCTATTGTAAGAGACTGAACCAGAATGGTCCGGATGTTGTGGTCCACTTGAGTCCACGCTCAGGTGGACTTTAAATGAGCAGGAAGAGAGTGCAGCAGAGCTCTGGCCTGAGACTCAGAAGGGAATCAGAGAGAAGAGCTCCGTTTGAATTTAAAAACCTATGTTTTGTGGGTGACGGGGACCAGCCCCACACCATATAGAGAGGAGTCTACTATTTAGTTTAACACTGGACGGCAAGGATTTACTTTACTGTTTTGTTTTGTTTTCATGATTTTGTTTTTATGACTTTTAAAGAAACTGCCTGCACGCTGACCTTAATTTCCAGAAAAGGTGATCCCCACAAGCTAATCTCCCACACTTCCTTAACCACTTCAATACTGGGCACTTTCCCCCCTTCCTGCCCAAGCCAAATTTTCAGCTTTCAGCGCCGTCTCTGTTTAAATGACAATTGCGCGGTCATGCTACACTGTACCCACACAAATTTTACAATTTTTATCATTTTGTTCCCACAAATATAGCTTTCTTTTGGGGGTATTTGATCACCTCTGAGGTTTTTATTTTTTGCTAAACAAATAAAAAAAGACAGAAAATTGTGAAAAAAAGTTTTTCTTTGTTTTTGTTATAAATTTTGTAAATAAGCATGTTTTCTCCTTCACTGATGGGCACTGATGAGGCTGCACAGCTGGGCACTGATAAGGTGGCACTGATGAGCACGGATGAGGTGGCACCAATGAGGTGGCACTGATGAAGGGCACTGATAGGTGGCACTGATATGCAGCACTGATGGGCACTCATAGGCGGCACAGATGGGCACTGAAAGGCTGCACTAATAGGTACATATGGGTGGCACTGATAGGTGGGCACTGATGGGCATGGATGGACACTGATAGATGGCACTGATTGACACCAATAGATGGTACTGATTGGCATCACTGATTAGTGGCATATGCACAGCAGGGGCATATGCTGATAAACAATAAGTGCAGACCCCCCCTGTCAGAGGAGCAGCCGAGCAGCTCTCCTCTACTCGCGCCTGTCAGACGCGAGTGAGGAAAAGCCGATAAACGGCTCTTCCTGTTTACAGCTGATCATGTGGTTAAGAGTCTCTGTCAGAGACTCTTCACACTAAAAGGTATGTGTTGTTTTAAGGAACCCATAGGGGTACTCTGTTAGTCAGGAACTAAACTGGATTTAGTTAGTTGATTAGATAATCAAATATTTTGCTTTCTTAGTCTATCAATTTATTGTACCAAGCCCACCTGTATGGAAACCGTGCTTGAAACCTTGCTGGATAAAAGTGCAGAAAAAACCTGCTTGGACTGTTTTAAAGTGCCCCTGTCTCATGCATGATTTACCACTGCCTCTATCAGCTAAACCTGTCCCCTCCTGTCTAATAGAGACAGACAGATACTTATTGTTGAATAAAATAGAGGAGCTTGTAAAACAGCTTGGTGTGTGCAAATACTAACCAAAAGCAGACTAACAGCTACTGCAAGAGACAAGAGCTGACTGAAGCCTAAGAGGGCTCCTTAAGCCCCGTACACATCCGACAGAAAAAGTCAGACGGAAGCTTTTCCTCGTCTATTCCGATCGTGTGTAGGCCTCATCGGACTTCTTTTTTTCCAAAATTCTGACGGACCTAGAAATGGAACATATTCTAAGTATTTCCGACGGAACCAATTCGGGAAAACCGATCGTCTGTATGCTGTTCCGACGAACCAAAAATGACGCATGCTGTGAAGCAAGTACGAGACGAAAGCTATTGGCTACTGGCTATTGAACTTCCCTTTTCTAGTCCCATCATAAGTGTTGTATATCGCTGCGTTCTGGACGGTCGGACCTTGGTCGGACTTTGGGTTGACCGTGTGTAGGCAAGACCGCTTGAATGGAATCCCATCGGAGTTCCATCGGAGAAACCTTCGGAGTTTATTCCGACGGGATTTAGTTAGTCGTGTGTACGCAGCATAAGGGGAACAACAGTAAGTGAGACTCTACAGCGATCTCTACAGCAGCAGATAAAAGCCCTGTTAAAGAAGCAAAGAGTGGTGCAACATCTACACTTCAACAGCTGGTAGAGAACACTTTAAGAAAATTGTCTTTTGAGGATGATGTTGAAGGCAACCTTAACATCTTTGAGAGAGTTGTAGAATGTGAGAAACTACTCGAGAAACAGTAGCTGAATGTGCTGCCATCCTTTTTAAAGGGGGAAGCCACAAAAGGCTTTGACTTAAAACCTCAGAATGACAAGAAATATCATTAACTCAGAGGGGAAATCCAAACTAGGCTTAGGAATTACTTACTCGGTAATCTGAATGCAGGATGTGTTCAGGGAAGCCCATGAGGTCATAGATATAAGTTTTATTCCACCAACCAAGTGGCTGCAGCTCAAAGGTGATCAAGCCTGCTTGCCAATTAAAATACAGCTACACATTAGGCAAACAAAGTGTGGATGAGCAGGTGTCCCTTGTGGTGTGACATATTGCCACTGAGGACTATCTCCAGGATCTGCCCTCCAAATCAATAACCCCTGGAAACAGGAAAACATCAACCTCGGGTAAGACTGCTCCTTTTATCCAAGTGTAGCACCACCCTCGAAGGAGCTGCTTGGTGAATTTGTATTCTGATCTCCGCCTCAACTCCAAGAATGACCTCAGCCCCTCTGGCACACCTGGTTAAATAAATTTACTGCAAACACATTTAAGAACACATGTGGAAAATACCGTTTTCCTGGCTGTGGATTATCACCAAAAAAAACCAGACACACACCTGGTAGTGATAAACAAGTTGAATATATTATCACGGTTTAAAGCATATGGAAACTTACAATCCTTTTAAACATTGTTGCAAATAATTAATATATTAGAAAAGACAACCTTTAATATTTAGCAACTGTAAGCATAGAAATGACAGTAATCTATATGCCCATAACACAGGCGCTGAGAGGGAGGAGAGAAGACTTGTCAACTTGTCAAATCCTCCTGGGCCGCAAACACCCTTGTGAAGCAAACACACAAAGAAAAGAAATGGGTTACACACGTATAGTAAAGCACAGTTCTGTAACGTTACAGGTCCTGAGGTGAAGAATACTAGTGTCTTCTGCTAGCAAACGGTGGGGCCCTTGTTTTAAGAACAGGTTTAAACAAGCTTGCGTGGAGCAGTAATTACATATAGTTACATAATAGGCGAGGTTGAAAAAAGACACAAGTCCATCAAGTCCAACCTATGTGTGATTATATGCCAGTATAAGTTACATTGTATATCCCTGTATGTTGCTGTCATTCAGGTGCTTATCTAATAGTTTCTTGAAGCTATCGTTGCTCCCCGCTGAGACCACCGTCTGTGGAAGGGAATTCCACATCCTTGCCGCTCTTACAAACACCTCTACCTAGTTTAAGGTTAAACCTCTTTTCTTCTAATTTTAATGAGTGGCCACGAGTCTTGTTAAACTCTCTTCCGTGAAAACGTTTTATTTCTATTGTAGGGTCACCAGTACGGTATTTGTATATTGAAATCATATCCCCTCTCAAGCGTCTCTTCTCCAGAGAGAATAAGTTCAGTGCTCGCAACCTTTCCTCGTAACTAAGATCCTCCAGACCCTTTATTAGCTTTGTTGCCCTTATTTGTACTCGCTTCATTTCCAGTACATTCTTCCTGAGGACTGGTGCCTAGAACTGGACAGCATACTCTAGGTGCGGCTGGACCAGAGTCTTGTAGAGTGGGAGAATTATCATTTTATCTCTGGAGTTGATCCCTTTTTTAATGCATGCCAATATTCTGTTTTCTTTGTTAGCAGCAGCTTGGCATTGCATGCCATTGCTGAGCCTATCATCTACTAGGACCCCCAGGTCCTTTTCCATCCTAGATTCCCCAAGAGGTACTCCCCCCAGTGTATAGATTGCATTCATTTTTTTGCCACCCAAATGCATTATTTTACATTTTTCTACATTGAACCTCATCTGCCATGTAGTTGCCCACCCCATTAATTTGTTCAGATCTTTTTGCAAGGTTTCCACATCCTGCGGAGAAGTTATTGCCCTGCTTAGCTTAGTGTCGTCTCAAAATACAGAGATTGAACTGTTTATCCCCTCCTCCAGGTCATTTATGAACAAATTAAATAGGACTGGTCCCAGCACAGAACCCTGGGGAACCCCACTACCTACCCCTGACCATTCCGAGTACTCCCCATTTATCACCACCCTCTGAACTCGTCCTTGTAGCCAGTTTTCAATCCATGTACTCACCCTATGGTCCATGCCAACGGACCTTATTTTGTACAGTAAATGTTTATGGGGAACTGTGGCAAATGCTTTTGCAAAATCCAGATACACCACGTCTATGGGCCTTCCTTTATCTAGAAACTCACCTCCTCATAGAAGGTTAGTAGATTGGTTTGGCAAGGACGATTCTTCATGAATCCATGCTGATTACTGCTAATGATACCGTTCTCATTACTAAAATCTTGTATATAGTCCCTTATCATCCCCTCCAAGAGTTTACATACTATTGATGTTAGGCTAACTGGTCTGCAATTCCCAGGGATGTATTTTGGGCCCTTTTTAAATATTGGTGCTACATTGGCTTTTTTCCAATCAGCTGGTACCATTCCAGTCAGTAGACTCTCTGTAAAAATTAGGAACAATGGTCTGGCAATCATTAGACTGAGTTCCCTAAGTACCCTCGGATGTAAGCCATCTGGTCCCGGTGATTTATTAATGTTAAGTTTCTCAAGTCTAATTTTAATTCTGTCCTCTGTTAACCATGGAGGTGCTTCCTGTGTTGTGTCATAAGGATAAACACTGCAGTTTTGGTTACTGAAGCCCCCCGATTCACTCGGGAAGACTGAGGAGAAGAATAAATTCAATATCTTCGCCATCTCCCCATCCTTTGTAACCAGATGGCCTTCCTCATTCTTTATGGGGCCAGTATGGTCTGTCCTCCTTTTTTACTGTTTACATACTTAAAGAATTTCTTGGGATTTTTTTTGCTCTCCTCCGCTATGTGTCTTTCATGTTCTATCTTAGCCGTCCTAATTGCACCCTTATATTTCTTGTTGCATTCTTTATAAAGTCTGAATGCTGAGGATGATCCCTCAACCTGCTTTTATATGCATTTTTACATTGAAGTTAAGCCATCCAGGACTTTTGTTCGCTCTTTTAAATTTATTACCCAATGGGATACATTGGCTAATGACCTTATTTAATATACTCTTAAGGCAAACCCATCTCTCCTCCGTATTCTTTGTTCCTAATATTTTATCCCAATTTATGCCTTTTAGCAAGGTTTGTAGTTTAGGGTAATCATCTAGAATGTTCCATTAGGCAGAGAATTAAAAGGACAAACTGCTAGAGATGGCAGCTCCAAACAAGAATCCCGTGACACTAAAAAGAGAAATTGGTGTCTGCATGCAGTGTCAGTACGGTGTCAAGAAGGATGTTGGGTTTGCACCCGCTCACCAGTCCTCTGTGCGATGACACAACGAAAATCCCAGGTGCTGGTTAAAGGCTCCTGATGCTCCTAGTGATGTAATAAGGCACCGGATCCCTTCCTGATGGCCGATCATAATGACTGGTAACGAAACTGAGAAGGATACTGGACAGCAGCCGACCTGCAGGAATGTTGCAATCCCTGGAGCAGTATGGGTCATCTCTGCTGAGTTGGATGGCCTTGGGTCACTGGTCAAGGTCCCTGAGCTAAACGGTGGCGGAACATGTGGGTGACACCGTTCCTGGCTCCCCTCTATATAGTTACATAGTAGGTGAGGTTGAAAAAGCCAAAGTATTACATTTTATATCCCTGTATGTTGTGGTCATTCAGGTGCTTATCTAATAGTTTCTTGAAGCTATTGATGCTCCCCGCTGAGACCACTGCCTGTGGAAGGGAATTCCACATCCTTGCCGCTCATATGCCCCATACACACGATCGGATATTGATCGGACATTCCGACAACAAAATCCTAGGATTTTTTCCGACGGATGTTGGCTCAAACTTGTTTTGCGTACACACGGTGGCACAAAGTTGTCGGAGTTTCTGATCGCCAACCACGCGGTCACGTACACCACGTACGACGAGACTAGAAAAGGCCAGTTCAGAACCAAGCGCGGCACCCTTTGGGCTCCTTTTGCTAATCTCGTGTTAGTAAAAGTATGGTGAGAGACGATTCACGCTTTTTCAGACTCGTGGCTTTCAGATCGTTTTCTGCGGTTCAGTTTGTGCTTGTGGGTTTGTATCTGCTCTTCAGTGCGTGCAGTAAGTTCGTATTGGAGTTTTCTGTGCGATCTTGCCCGCTCGTTGCTGTTTTTCAGGCCGCTCTTCACAGGCTTTGCTGTTCTTCAGTGCGTTCTGTTACTTCGTTCTGATCAGCCGACCATTTTCTAGCCATGTTTCGTATACGTACTCCTCGTAGAGTTCGTGCTGTGCGGGGGCTTGGTGTTGGGGTCCTGACCTTGACACAAGTCCAGTTCATGAACAGGGTGGGGAGGAGTTCATGGACCAAGAATTGGTTGCTTCAGCGTGACCAGTTCTCTTATATGCCTTTGCTCTTTGAGATCTGTGAGAATAATCCTGATGATTTCAGGAACTTTCTCAGGATGACGGACCCCATATTTCACCGTTTGTTGGCTTCGCTGACCCCCTATATCAGCAGGCAGGATACCTGCATGAGGCAAGCCATCACTCCGGAGCAGAGGCTCGTCGCTACCCTGCGGTACTTGGCGACAGGGAGAAGCCTGCAGGACCTCAAGTTCTCAACAGGCATCTCCCCCCAGGCTCTGGGGATCATTATCCCAGAGACCTGTTCTGCCATCATCCAGGTCCTGCAGAAGGAGTATATTAAGGTAAGATTTTTATCCTTTAATATCACATATTATTGTATTGAATGTTTGCTAATATATTGTATTTCTTTCCTCATTCCCTAATTACCATGATTGTAATATGCTGTGAATGTCCCCTTTGTTCTCATACATGCTGGATTTTTATGTAATCTTTATTGTCCTTCATACCTATTTGCCTTCACTAACCTTCCCAGCATGTTCTTCTGGCCCTATATTCACCTCATGTAGTCACTTAACAATGCATTTTATCAGCTCCATAGTAGTGCTTTACCCCAAACACCGCCTAAAATGTTTATAAATATGATTTGTGCTTTAAATTCAGGCAGAGTGCCAGAGGATTTTTTTGTAGTGTCCCCAAATAATTTTTATTAACCCTCCCTCCCTCCCCCCAACTGCTAAGTCAGCTGATCCTAAGTCTCTATCTATCCTCAATCATCTATCTGCTGACTTTGCCAAACCCATACACACTATACCCATCTCTTTTGTGGTCAGATGTATGGATGAATTCCCCAAAGCATGTAGTGCAAGGGCCTGCCTGTATACTTTCAAATGGTACTGTTTCAAGTTTTTGTATCCTATTATTATCTTGATAGGTAATAGCAGAATGTCAAAATGTGCTCTAATATGTACAATGTGTATTTATATCTTTGTATTATGACACTTCTTACCTGTCCAGTGGGCTGCCAATAGTGTAACTTAGGAGGGGCTGTTCCAAGTAATACCCTGTATTTAGGCATTCATCTCTCAATGAAGTGAAGAGGGTTACCTGTCCAAGATCACCACCCCCCTATAATGTTAGAAATGTTAGAAATGGCCCATGAGAGGGGGTGGGAGGGGGAATATGATAGGTGTACCTTATACTTTGGTGTTGTAAAATTCCCTTTAATAAATGTGATCTGGATGTTGGCCAAGAATGTTTTGTGTCTATAATCTGCTTTCCATGGTTATGTGCAAAAATAATAATGTTTTTTTTGTTCCTCAACAGTTTCCTTCCACGCCACAGGAATGGCAGACTGTGGCCTCCCACTTTGCCCAGAGGTGGGACTTTCCTAACTGCGGAGGGGCAATTGATGGGAAACACGTCCACATCGTCCCATCACCCAACTCGCGGTCGTACTATTACAACTACAAGGGGTTCAATAGTATTGTGATGTTGGCGGTGGTGTCGGCTACTTATGAGTTCCTGTATGTGGACATGGGGAAGAATGGCCGGATGTCCGATGGTGGAGTCATCACCCAGACAGAGTTTTACAGGCATCTCCAGAATGGCAGCTTGGACTTGCCACCTCCAGAAGACAATGTGGAAGGACTCCCATTCGTCTTCATTGCGAATGAAGCCTTTGCGCTGGGGGACCATCTTATGCGGCCATTCCCGATGAGGACCCTCACCCCGTAACAGAGGGTTTTTAATTACCGGCTGGCCAGAGCCAGAAGAGTGGTGCGGAAAACATTTGGAATCATGGCCAGCCGGTTCTGCCTATTTCTGACACCCATTCATATGGCGGAGTATAAACTTAATCATCTAATCCTGGCATGCTGTGTTCTACATAACTTTTTACGCAAACATTCTGCCAACTATGCTGGCTCAGTTGGGCCTGAGGCCGTAATGATCAATGAACCAACCCTGATGGCGCTTGAAAGTGGCCGTCCTGGCTTGCCCTCCCTGAGTGCCCGTGATGTCCGGTTAAGATACCTTGAGTTCTTTGCGGGTAGGGGGGCCATCAATATGCCAGACAATTTGTGAAGCCTTTATCAAATTAAAAAAAAAAAAAAATCTTTGGTGACATTTCCTACTTGTGTTTGTTTTACCTGACCCTGTCAGAAATGTGCGGAGTCCTGAAAATGGCGTGATTGTGTAACCTTATACAAAGCACTGTTGGGTGTTATTTACCAAAGGCAAAGACACTTTGCACTACAAGTGCACTTGCAACTGCACTGAAACTGCACTTGTAGTGCAAAGAGGAATTGCCCTTAGGAATAAACCCCCATTTTCACAGAAAACACCAATTACATCACCACCAAAGTGTTTCAGCGTTGACACAATAATCCACATATTCTTCATTAACAATCATTTTAATACCTGCACAATCACATGTGCATTTAGAAAAGGTTTTTAAAACAAACCAACATGTTTGTTGTATAACAATTTTTGGGGTCACATTAGAAAAAGTAGAAATGTCCATTTAAGATAAAACAGGCATGTTTAAAACCAACAAGAAAGACACATATCGAGACCTTACAAAGTTCACATTTGGTAGAACTTGAAGGCAATATCAGACATGAGTCTTTAGGAACTGTGTTTGATATTGCGTTCAGATGGGGTGAAGTCACCCCAGGAAAAGCCACATTTGGAAGATGCACACCAATTTACGAATGTCAATATGTGCTAGCTGCCATCACGGGGGATCAAGGGACGTGTTTTGGGGGAGAAACCCCTTCCTCTCAGCTACTTTATTATTGAGGAAGGCGTTGCACCCCCAAAACGCGTCCATTGATCTCCCGTGATGGCAGATAGCACATGTTGGCACACTGTGTGCATCCTCCAAATTTAGCTTTTAGAAAAATGGCTAAAACATTTTAAAAATTGTAGAACACAAAAGAAGAAAGTGATTTTGAGGGGTTTTAAACTTGCCCCAAAACATCAATGATGTTCTTATTTT
Organism: Lithobates clamitans; assembly: GCA_037952925.1. Classification (NCBI taxonomy): domain Eukaryota; kingdom Metazoa; phylum Chordata; class Amphibia; order Anura; family Ranidae; genus Lithobates; species Lithobates clamitans. Next base: position 1,756,283 of record JBBGZY010000901.1, read on the forward strand.
TTTGGATAACATCATTGATGTTTTTCTTGAGGTTTTCCAATTGTAAATTACACCCCATGATCTCCCCGATCAGGATCTGGGCATTTTCTGATGTGAAAGGATCTGGATCCACAACATCACGATCACCTAAAAAGAGAGCAAAACAAAAACAGGTATCAAAAATATGCCGGCATCCATCTCTTACCTGAGCCTGTGGTCGCAGACACTCACCTGTTGTGGTGACAATTTCCACCACGTCTTCCACCTCCTGCTCTTCTTGGGTTGGGGGTATTTCCCCTTCTTCCAGAGGTGGGGGGTCTGTGGTCTCCTCGGATGAGGGGTGTCCTCCGAGTCTTTTCTCCCCTATGTAAAACAAAAATGCTGTACTTAGCACACAGATATTTGATGGCAGAACTATAAATAGGAAACATTGCTTGGAAGTGGGGTACAATTGTCAATTTTAGCAGAGTTCCAAGATGTAGCATTTTCAGTGTCCTTTGTCAAGCTGCAATACTTTACCTGTTTTGTACAAGCTTCACAGTTGGAGACCCCCCTATAGTATACACTGGAGCACCTGTGTGGCCCCCCTAATAAAAATGGTGTTCTGGTGTCCCACACTACTGCTCCAGTGTCCAGATGTGAAAACAGCTGCTCAGTGTCCTCTCTTTACACAGAATCTAGTTTGCATTTCATTCTAGTAACAAAGCCATCTACACCACCAAATTAGTTTCATACAAGTAGGGCGTAAAAAATGTGGCCAAATGCATATGGCCAAAACAATGGTGTTTTATAGTCCGAAAGAAAAATGTTTGATACGAACAAATAATGTGCCCATGAACATGAAAGTTGACATTTTAAAATGTACACTTTTAAGAAAAGCACATGGAGCAGCACGAACGTAATAAACGTAAAGAATAGGAACACAGCACAACTACTTACTTTTTTGCAGCACTCTCCAGATCTTTCTGTACTGCTCATGTTCTCGTAATTTGAGGTCCGACCACCGCTTCCTGAGCTGATCTTTTGATTGTCGTACCCCGAAATGCCGGTGCAGACTCTTGACTACTTTCGCCATGATCTTGGCCTTTCAGACATTGGGGTTGGGGTAAGGTCCATACTTTCCATCATAGTCGGCCTTCTTCAGGATGTCGACCATCTCCAACATCTCCCCAAAGGACATATTTGAGGCCTTAAATCTCCTTCTGGATCGGGACGTCTCCGGATCCGGGCTTTCCTCCTCCTCCTCGTTCCTGTAATTAGCACGCACCTGCTGTGTATCCGCCATGTGCTCTTCCCCCACTGCGGCGAACGAAAAGGGGCAGGGAATAGACTAGAAAGAACGTCAGGGGCGGGCGGAGTTACACGCATGCGCAGTGTGTATAAAGCGTACAACGCGTGCGTATTACATACGATCTGTGAGCGGAGGAAGGAGCATTGGAGGCGCCGATCGTAAGAACGAAGGTAAGAAACATACTTGTGCCTATACTGCTTCTACATTGAGGCCTATATTGTAACAAGATTAGGAGAGTTTGGCCTGACATTAGGGTTTGTCTTGTGTTGTGTCTTGCAGTGAAAATGGATATCTTTCAAGATACTGACTTCATGGCAATATTCATTGACATGTTCAGGGAGCTGCCTTGTCTGTGGGAAATCAACCACCCACATTACAGGAACCAAACAAAGAGGAAGGCAGCGCTGGATCAATTGTTGGAAATTGTGAAGCAGATGATCCCCACGGCAGACATCACATATTTGAAGATCTTAATTGGTGGCCTGAGGAGCACATATGTAAGGGAGCGCCAGAAAGTCCAGGATTCACAGAGATCCGGAGCAGCAGATGACATCTATGTCCCCAGGATGTGGTACTATGACAGGCTGCATTTTCTGGCAGGCCAGACTGAACCCGGGCCATCACTCTCCAGTAGGGATGAGCTTCGTGTTCGAGTCGAACCGATGTTCGACTCGAACATCGTCTGTTCGCCCGTTCGTCGAATTGCGAACGATATGGGCCGTTCGCGCCAAATTTGTGTGGTGCGTCACGGCCCATAATTCACCGTGGCATCGCAGTGCATTGCTGGCTGATGATTGGCCAAGCATGCACTATGACCCGCATGCTTGGCCAATCACAGCGCCGTCTGAACAGAGAGCCGTAATTGGCCAAAGCCAAGGAGGCTCAGGGGATTTGGTACACACCCCACACTATATAAGGCCGCCTGCACGGCGGCCCTGTGTAGTGTGTGTTCCTGCGTTGAAAGAGATAGACAGTGTCATTTGATTTGAGTTAGATAGATTAGGCAGAACAGTCAGTCAGTTAGCTGCACTTACAGTGTATTGTGTATATATATATATGCATCCCAGGTTTTGCATATATATATATACACTGTATTCAGTTTAGCTAGATCCGTTCCTGTTATTTTCCTACTGACAGGCAGGCTTGTCTTGTTACAGTATTTACAGCTACCTGAAGAAAATTGCTGGTGTTCCTTTGATCCTATTAGTACCACAGTCAGGCAGCTAGACTATTTACAGTTAGTGCAGTGCGTCCTGCTCACAGTGTTCAGCTAAACCTAGAAGTTAGTGCGGTGCGTCCTGCTCACAGAGTTCAGCTAAAACTACAAGTTAGTGCTGTGCGTCCTGCTCACAGTGTTCAGCTAAACCTACAAGGTAGTGTAGTGAGACCTCTGCACAGTGTTCATCTAAAGCTACAAGTTAGTGCAGTGCGTCCTGCTCACAGTGTTCAGCTAAACCTACAAGTTAGTGTAGTGAGACCTCTGCACAGTGTTCATCTAAAGCTACAAGTTAGTGCAGTGCGTCCTGATCACAGTGTTCAGCTAAAACTACAAGTTAGTGCTGTGCGTCCTGCTCACAGTGTTCAGCTAAACCTACAAGTTAGTGTAGTGAGACCTCTGCACAGTGTTCATCTAAAGCTACAAGTTAGTGCAGTGCGTCCTGCTCACAGTGTTCAGCTAGATCCGTTCCTGTTATCTTCTTACTGACAGGCAGGCTTGTCTTGTTACAGTATTTACAGCTACCTGAAGAAAATTGCTGGTGTTCTTTTGATCCTATTAGTACCACAGTCAGGCAGCTAGACTATTTACAGTTAGTGCAGTGCGTCCTGCTCACAGTGTTCAGCTAAAACTACAATTTAGTGGGGTGCGTCCTGCTCACAGTGTTCAGCCAAACCTAGAAGTTAGTGTGGTGTGTCCTGATCACAGTGTTCAGCTAAAACTACAAGTTAGAGCAGTGCATCCTGCTCACAGTGTTCAGCTAGATCCGTTCCTGTTATCTTCTTACTGACAGGCAGGCTTGTCTTGTTACAGTATATACAGCTATCTGAAGAAAATTGCTGGTGTTCTTTTGATCCTATTAGTACCACAGTCAGGCAGCTAGACTATTTACAGTTAGTGCAGTGCATCCTGCTCACAGTGTTCAGCTAAACCTAGAAGTTAGTGCGGTGTGTCCTGCTCACAGTGTTCAGCTAAAACTACAAGTTAGTGCTGTGTGTCCTGCTCACAGTGTTCAGCTAAACCTACAAGTTAGTGTAGTGAGACCTCTGCACAGTGTTCATCTAAAGCTACAAGTTAGTGCAGTGCGTCCTGCTCACAGTGTTCAGCTAGATGTTGGTGTTCTTTTGATCCTATTAGTACCACAGTCAGGCAGCTAGACTATTTACTTTTTTTTTTTTTTTTAACAAGTTTTTATTGAAATTTCCATGCAGAGATTAACTTGTACAGAAAGAAATAGGAAATACAATTAATCACAGGTAAAATTAACATTGCGGGCGCAGCCGCTTTGATCGCAAAAGTTAGATAATAGGGTTAACTAGTTGCTCTGTTTATCTTTTTAAATCAAGAAGCATAGAAATGGTTACGTTTTATTGTTACGTTAACATGGGTGGTTCAGGATACATTCCTAAAATTTGTAATTAAGGCGAAACTAAAGAAAGTATCAAGTATACATGTTTCAATTTCTTATAGGGGAGAGTAAGAGTGAGGGTATGGTGGTGTAGAATCGAACAAACGTGTAGAGGCACGTGATGTCTGGTGTCGAAGGGGAAGGATATAAGGGGTTGGTCGAAGGTGGGGGACAGGAGAAGTAAATTGGGTAAGGGATTCGCGAGTGTGGTAGATCAGTGTTATAGCGGTCGGATTTACATTTTGGCTGGTAGTTATAGGTATCTTAAGTTTAGCGTTGGAAAGGGGAAGCAAGGTTGATTTGTAAGCGTGGTGTGTGGGGGTGCGTGTGAGGAAAGACTAGAGAGTCTAGAGAATCTAGAGAATCTAGAGAACCTGCCACAGCCCTATGAGAGTTATCAGGCTATATATTTTTTGTATTCAATCGTTGTAGTGAAATGGATCCAGCAAGTCCAAGTTTTGGTGAACCTAGCTTGTGTGTCTTTTGATTGATGGATAAGGTCTTCCATTATCATTGTTTGGTTGATGCGATGGAACCAATCCGTTATGGTAGGCGGGTCGGAGGATCGCCATTTGGGGGGTATACACATTCTAGCTGCGTTCACCAAATGCATGGTTAAAGAGCGGTGGTATGACGGTATATATGTAGAGGAATGATGAAGCAGGAACATTGCGGGGTCAAAATTCAGGGAATATGTGGTGATTTGTGAGATCAGTTTGTGGACTGCTTTCCAGAATGGTTGGATTTTGGTGCATGACCACCAGATATGTAATAGAGAGCCAGTTTCTGAGTTACATCTCCAGCAAGTTTGGGGTATTTTCGGGTTGAAGTGATGAAGCAGAAGTGGGGTTCTATACCATCTGGAAAATAATTTGTAGGCATTTTCTTGGACTTGTACGTTTAGTGAACCTCTATGGATCAGTGTGTGTATGTTGGCCCATTCTTGATCGCTCAAGTGTACGGAAAGATCTCGTTCCCATTGTCTGACGTTCCAGTGTTTAGTTTGGGTGTGTTCAGTGAATAAGAGATTGTATGTTTGTGAGATCAGATGTGTTAGGGTGTTGTCACTTAAACATAGGTTTTCAAATGGGGTTGTGGGTCTGGACCAGACCGGTGTAGGTGTGGGTTTGGTGAAGAAGTTACGTATTTGGACATATGTCCAAAAGGGAAAGGTGTCTGAGCTCATCTTGGAGGCCAAATCATTTTGAGATAAAAATTTGCCTTTTGCAAAGAATTGTTCGGCTCTAACAGTCTGGTGAGGCCATATGTCTATTAAAAACGAGGGGTGCATTCCGGGAGTAAATCCAGGATTTAACCGTAGGGGTGTCATTGGGCCTTGTACGGACGAAATGTGATTTACGTTACAGGCCTTACGGAATGAGAGTAGGGTAGGGTGAACAAGTGGGTGTTGTGTGTATTCTAGGGGTGTTACAGAGGGATCGATCCACGGTAGGTTGCGTATGGGCACAGTCGATAGTGATTGTTCTAATTGAACCCAATCTTTGTGTTTGTGGTGTACGTTCCAATCGATGATCCTGGCTAAGTGACAAGCTTGCTGGTATTTACATATGTCTGGGAGTCCTATGCCTCCTAATAGTTTGGGTGTTGTAAGTCTCTTAAAGCTGATTCTCGGATGCATTTTACCCCATATGAAGGTTGTGCAAGCTTTGCGGTAAGTGGAGAAGAAAGTGGGTGGTAGCTTTATTGGGATGGTTTGTAATAGATATAGGATTCTGGGTAGGATGTTCATTTTAATTATAGCGGCCCTGCCGAACCAGGAGAACTGTCCCGTGGTCCATTTTTTAAGGTCAATTTGTATTTTTCGGAGAAGTGTGGCGTAGTTTAGGTTGTATAGGTCTGTTAGGGAAGATGGCAATTGGATGCCCAGGTATGGGATTGCCAGCTTGTTCCATGTGAAAGGAAAGTTTCGTTGGCATTGTTGACATAGTTCTGCGGGTAGGGAGATATTAAGGGCAGTTGATTTTGAAAAATTGATCTGGAGGTTGGAGAGGGTACGAAAGGTTTGAAAGTCTGAGAGGAGGTTTGGGATAGTGGTTAGTGGGTCTGTGAGGAATAATAGGATGTCATCGGCGAATGCGGCCAGTTTGTATGTGCGTTGTTTAATTTGGATACCTTTAATGTTAGGGTTAGAATTAATGCATCTAAGGAAGGGTTCCAGAGTGAGAATGAAGATTAAAGGGGAGAGCGGGCAGCCCTGGCGGGTTCCATTCGACACGGAGAAGGCATCCGACAGGTGACCGTTCACTTGGACTTTCGCAGTGGGTCTAGAGTATAGAGCCGCTATATAGTTTATCATCGTTTGAGGGAGGCCTATAGCTTTGAGGGTATCTCCCATGTAGTCCCATGCCACTCTGTCGAATGCCTTCTCCGCGTCGAGGGAAAGCATAAATCCCTTATTCTTGGTGGTTGTGAGCCAGTGGTGTATGTTGATCGCTTTGAGGGTGTTGTCCCTTGCTTCTCGTCCTGGGACAAATCCCACTTGTTCGAGGCCAACAAGCTGGGGGATCAAAGGAAGAAGTCTGTTTGCCAATGTTTTTGCATACCATTTAAGGTCTACATTGAGCAAAGAAATAGGTCTATAATTAGTGACTAGGGATTGGTCTTTGTCGGGCTTGGGAATTACTGCTATATGGGCTGTGAGGAGGTCTCGTGGGGGGTTGATCGGTTGCGCAAAAGAGTTGAAGGCTTTCAAGAAAGAGGGGGTTAGTATTTCAGCATATGTTTTGTAGTAACTGGCGGTTAGGCCGTCTGGGCCGGGACTTTTGCCGGGTTTCATTTGTTTCAGGGCAATGTCCACTTCCATGCGGGTAAGTGGGGCATTTAAGTCTTGGGCTAAGGAGTCTGAGATCGGGGTAGGGCTGTATTTGTTTAAGAAGTCAGAAATCATTTGAGTGCGGGTGGTTCCATCCGTGGGGAGGGAGGAGGTAGGTAAGTTGTATAATTTACTGTAATATTGAACAAATTGTCTAGCTATGTCGGGGGTTTTGGATATTTTTCGTCCTGAGGGGTCAGTGAGGTAGTGTATAGTTTTGTTAGAATGAGATGTTTGCAGTGCCCTGGCCAACATTTTGCTAGCTTTGTTGCCAAATTCATAATATTTTTTTTTGGAGAGGACGTACTTGCGTTGTATTTGTCTATCTAATAAGTCTAAGAGATCTTTCCTAGCTTGAATTAATTCGTTCAGGGTGGAAAGTGCTTGGGATTGTTTATGCATCCCTTCAAGTTTACGAATCTTATCGACTAACTCTGTGTGTTGTTTCCTTTTTTCTTTGTTTCTTTTAGCCGCTGCCGCTAGGAAGGTTCCCCTAATTACGCTTTTGTGAGCTTCCCAGTTGTTAATTGGTGAGGTATCATCGGGATTGTTGTCGAGGAAGAAGTGTTTAATAGTGGATTCCGCTTCCGTCGAGATGGAAGGGTCAGAGAGTAGGGATGAGTCTAATCTCCATAGCCGTGAGCGGGGTGTTGTATCAGGAAGTCGAAGTGACATGGAGACAGGGTGATGGTCCGAGATGGTCATGGGTTCGATGGAGGTGTGGTGAAGTAGGGGGAGGTCAGTTTGGGTCAAGAATAGATAATCTATTCTCGAGTATCGGTGATGTGGCGCTGAGTAGAAGGTATAATCCTTTGTGTCTGGGTGTAAGGTACGCCATGTATCATGAAGTAATAAACGTTTAAGTAGGGTTTTAATGTCTTTCAGGGCTTTGTATGGTATAGTTGTATTTCCAGTGGACGTGTCTTGTAAGGGGTTCAGGGGGACATTGAAATCTCCTCCTAGTATAAGTGTGCCTTCCTGAAAAGGTGTGAGAGCAGTGATGACCGATCTGAAGAATGTTACTTGGTGTTTGTTAGGGGCATAGATATTTGCCAGTGTTACCGTTTTGTTTTGTATTGAGCCTTTGAGAAAAAGATATCTGCCTTCTGGATCTATGAGGGAGTCAGTGATGCTGAAAGGGCAGTGTTTAGCAATGAGGATCGATACCCCTTTTGCTTTGTATTGAGGGTTGGTGGCGTGTATCGCCGTTGGATATTGGGCGTTGGAGAGTTTTGGGATATTATCAGAGCGGAAATGTGTTTCTTGTAGCATTACGATGCTGGCGTGGAGTCTATGCATGGTAAGGAGGAGTTTCGATCTCTTTTCTGGAGTGTTGAGACCCTTCACATTGAGCGAGATAATTTTAAGCATGTGGTCCTGTGATTTTTTAGTTCGTGGGACCATGGTGAGGTATGTGTCGGGTAACTTGTGATGTAGTGTGGGCTGTGGCAGGTTGGGGGGTGGGGTAGAGAGAGGAGGTGGGGTAAGGGCGGTTGGGAGGGGTGAGGATATCGAGGAGAGAGGGTGAAAGAATCCGACACTATGTGGCGGTCCGATCACCTAGTTCGGTATTCGGAGCCACAGAATATATACGCCGGAGAAAATTGGTGGTTTTAGTCCGGTATTAGTTGTTATGGGTTAGGTGAGAATTGTAGAACCACCGTGTGGGGGTTGGTAGATGACTTGAGAGAAATGTGAGTATGTGTAGAAAGAGAGATAAGTATGGAAGACCAACGTGGTCCGACTCACCAACAGTCTGCGAAAGAAAGGCTGGGGGTGTGGGTGGTGTCGTAATGTGGAAATCTTTGGGGCAGAAGGGTCGATCAGAAAGGTAAGTAGGGAAGAGCGTGGGAAATTGTTGAAAGAGAGGCGGTGGGGTGAGGTTCTGGAAAGTTAGTAGCATGAAAGCTTGTAAGGGTTGCTGTATTTGTAAAGTGATTGAAGATCTGGGAAGTTAGCTAAGGTATGTGAGAGTGCGTTGAGAAGAGAGTATTCGTAAGGAACAATAATCTGAACCTGAACCTGACTGCAATGATCGTGCATTTAACATCAAAGAGTAGTCATAACAGTAGCAGATAGATATTAGCTGCTTGTCCCTAAGCTTTCACGTTTGTTTAGAACATTCCATAACAGTTGGAGAGAAGGTTAACTAATACCAGGCATTAACTATCGTAACCAAAACATATAACAGTCAATGGAGCTTCTGAAGTGTCTATGTTCAGTTTCTCCTATAAGGATTAAGAGTGTAGTCCTTGCTTGTGTATCATCCACTTTCTGAGTTAGGTGGACCCCGAACCCTGGGTATGTCAATGGGCTACATGTGGTGTAAGGGCGAGGAGGAGCCTCAAGGCCTCTGTGTTAGACAACCCATGAGGGGTTGTCGGTGATGGTCTGAGTGTGAGCAAGTTAGAGCCTATTCTGTTTAACCTCTGTCGTTATTGCGAGAGTGTGTCGAGGAGGGTAATGGGTGTGTACAGTGAAATGTACTTGGCGGCGTGTCTAATTGTCAGTAGGGGTATTGCTATCTTGTGTCTTGAGCGTTCAAAGTAGGGCTTTTTTTGTTTCTATCTTCGACTGCCCTGGGGAGGTATGTTAAGGTGGGTGATGGAGTCAAATAGTGGAACAATAAAGCAAGCCTGCTTTGTGTCCCGAGAGGGTTGGAGTACTGTAGATCGTGTCGTTGGGACACCCGATCATTAGGTATTAAATATCTATTACCTTAGGGGGTTGTGCAGGTATGGGTAGTTTGAATAAGTAATGAGGCTAGTACATCTATTTACCCAGCTACTGGTGTAGATTTAAGAGGTGCGGGCATGCATTGTGCGTGTATGTAGGTGGGCTTAGCTTGAATGGATCTATTCGTTAACACACTATGATGATCAGTGTCTCTGAACTCAGTATGAGGCCGCGGGCTAGGTTAGTAGGTCTGTGTTGGAATGTATGACCATGTATAATACGGTGTGTGACTCAGATCAATAAGGCATAACATTAGTCACTTATATAGTGTATGTCTCAGATCAAGAGGATAAAACAGATATTACCTATAGATCTGAGGATCGGTTAAGGCAGTTGTAGAAAAGTTCATTCGTCATAGGAGGTAGAAAATCGCGTCCGACGGGTTAGCTGTAGGGTCCTTCTTCTTCGGAGCCTCGTTGAGGGGGATCAAAGTGGTGTTATTGGAGAGTCTCTGGTAGAGCGCTGGTTACAAGAGTCACAGAGTTCTGTGTAATGTCTCGAGTAGCAAGGGTAGCAGGAGGTGGACTTCAGGCAGTCGGGTCGTCTTCATTTTCATCATGCTGGTATTGGATGGGTCCTTCAGGGGTATGTGATTGTCAGCGGCTGATATAGGTATAGTAGGGAGAGTCATTCGTGGGAGGAGTGGATAGTACCGAGTGATCGCTGACGTTTGGAGCTGAACAATCAACGGTCCCGCCGTGCCCTGCGGGGAAGAGGAGCTGTCATGGGACTTGATGGTTGGTATTGCGGGCCTGGAACAGGGCCGGATCTGGCGTTGGAGGGCGAGCGTCGTCTGCGGAAACTAGTGTTGAGAGCGTCCATCGGTATCTCTGAGTGAGGGCTGCGGGTGGGAGATTGCAGATTGAAGTCCGCATACCAGTTCGGGACCGGCGTGTAGGGTATGTCCAGCGTACGGCAAAAAGAATCCAGATCTTCAGGCACTCTCAGGAGTGCTGAGCGGCCCTGGTGGGAGGCTGAGAGACCGAATGGAAACTTCCATCGATACCGGATTCCTCTTGTGCGCAAGGTGTCCAGCAGGGGGCGCAGGTCTTTGCGGTGGCGCAGCGTAATTGCAGAGAGGTCTTGGTATATGTGAACAGGGCCGCCATTGTATTCTAATGCGGATTTTTCGCGGGCTTTTCGGAGGATTTCTTCCTTGATGTAAAATTCATTTACATAGCAGATAATGTCCCGGGGGGGATCGGTATCTCTACCCTTGGGGCGAAGCGCCCTATGAATACGTTCCATTGGGATCGGTGTTCGTTCTGGCCGGTCCAGCACATGGTTAAAGAGGCCTGTCACTACTGAGGTGATTGCTTCTTGCTCTACCGACTCTGGTATTCCCCTCACCCTGAGGTTATGTCTGCGACCACGGTTGTCGAGATCTTCAACGTGACGTTGAAGGTCTCTTAGCTGCATAGTGTGGAAGTCTACTTGGTGGTGAATAATCTGTATTGTCGACTGTTGCTGTATGGCTTTGTCCTCCACTAGCTGTATGCGGCCTGTGATGGCCTGCAGTTCATGACGTAGGTCAGTAATGGCCGTGAACAGCGTATCTTTGATGTCAGCCGCCACTGTTTGCAGGTCTTGCAGGCTGGGCTGACGGTGGGAAGACAGAGAGGGCGTCTGCGGGGTGTTATTGATGTCGGTGGGGGTGAGAATGATCTCGGTGTGGGGCTGAGAGGAGGCCGGGGCAGTCGGTGAGGTCGCCATTGTCGTGCGCTGTGACCGGAAGATCTCCGGGATCGTGTGACTTACGCGGCCGGTTGTTTCTCTCGGGGATCGGGATCTGCTTTGTGATGATCCACGGGAAGATGTTCCCATTATTGGGTGGGTGGATGGCAGCTGTATACCCCAATAATCATAGAAGTTAGACTGTGGTGAGAGGGAGCCGAGTGATCAGGCAGCCATCTTCTCCCAAGGCAAGCCACGCCCCCAGACTATTTACAGTTAGTGCAGTGCGCCCTGCTCACAGTATTCAGCTAAACCTAGAAGTTAGTGCTGTGCGTCCTGCTCACAGTGTTCAGCTAAACCTACAAGTTAGTGTAGTGAGACCTCTGCACAGTGTTCATGTAAAGCTACAAGTTAGTGCAGTGCGTCCTGCTCACAGTGTTCAGCTAAAACTACAAGTTAGTGCTGTGCGTCCTGCTCACAGTGTTCAGCTAAACCTACAAGTTAGTGTAGTGAGACCTCTGCACAGTGTTAATCTAAAGCTACAAGTTAGTGCAGTGCGTCCTGCTCACAGTGTTCAGCTAGATCCGTTTCTGTTATCTTCTTACTGACAGGCAGGCTTGTCTTGTTACAGTATTTACAGCTACCTGAAGAAAATTGCTGGTGTTCTTTTGATCCTATTAGTACCACAGTCAGGCAGCTAGACTATTTACAGTTAGTGCAGTGCATCCTGCTCACAGTGTTCAGCTAAAACTACAATTTAGTGGGGTGCGTCCTGCTCACAGTGTTCAGCTAAACCTAGAAGTTAGTGCGGTGCGTCCTGATCACAGTGTTCAGCTAAAACTACAAGTTAGAGCAGTGCATCCTGCTCACAGTGTTCAGCTAGATCCGTTCCTGTTATCTTCTTACTGACAGGCAGGCTTGTCTTGTTACAGTATATACAGCTACCTGAAGAAAATTGCTGGTGTTCTTTTGATCCTATTAGTACCACAGTCAGGCAGCTAGACTATTTACAGTTAGTGCAGTGCATCCTGCTCACAGTGTTCAGCTAAACCTAGAAGTTAGTGCGGTGCGTCCTGCTCACAGTGTTCAGCTAAAACTACAAGTTAGTGCTGTGCGTCCTGCTCACAGTGTTCAGCTAAACCTACAAGTTAGTGTAGTGAGACCTCTGCACAGTGTTCATCTAAAGCTACAAGTTAGTGCAATGCGTCCTGCTCACAGTGTTCAGCTAGATGTTGGTGTTCTTTTGATCCTATTAGTACCACAGTCAGGCAGCTAGACTATTTACAGTTAGTGCAGTGCGTCCTGCTCACAGTGTTCAGCTAAAACTACAATTTAGTGGGGTGCGTCTTGCTCACAGTGTTCAGCTAAACCTAGAAGTTAGTGCGGTGCGTCCTGCTCACAGTGTTCAGTTAAAACTACAAGTTAGTGCTGTGTGTCCTGCTCACAGTGTTCAGCTAAACCTACAAGTGGGTGTAGTGAGACCTCTGCACAGTGTTCATCTAAAGCTACAAGTTAGTGCAGTGCGTCCTGCTCACAGTGTTCAGCTAAAACTATAAGTAGTGCTGTGCGTCCTGCTCACAGTGTTCAGCTAAAACTACAAGTTAGTGTGGTGCGTCCACCTCACAGTTTTCAGCTAAACCTACAAGTTATTTTTTTGTGAGCTCTGCACAGTGTTCACCTAAAGCTGCCTGTAGAAGGTTGGTGGTGTTTTCCTGATCCTATCACTACCGCAGGCAGCTAGAAAAGCTACAAGTTAGTTTTTTGCGAGCTCTGCACAGTGTTCAGCTAAAGCTACCTGTAGAAGGTTGGTGGTGTTCTCATACTACAGGCAGGCAGTTGATTTTGCTAGCTGCAGTATCAGTATATATATATATATATATATATATATATATATATCCCAGCTTAGTGCAGCTACAGGCCATTAGTATGTTTGGAAGGCCAAGAAGGAGATTCAACGTGGGTGCCTGATAGGAGAGAGGAAGAGGAGGAGGAGGCAGCACATCACCAACGAGGCAGGATGCCCTCCAGGGGCCAGCCTAAGGGCAGCACATTGACTGCATCACAACCCAAAGCTCCACATGTGCAGGGCGCTGCAGTCTCTGCACGTTATTCAAAAAGTTCTTTGGTGTGGGCCTTTTTTGAGACGAGTGCATCAGATCGCACCGCTGCAACATATGTCTCAAGCGTATCTCGCGTGGCCAAAACATCTCCCGCTTGGGTACCATATGCTTGACCAGACATATGTTGACCTGCCATGCAGTTCGTTGGCAAGCATATATAAAAGACCCACACCAGAGAACAAAGAGGACCTCTCCTTGCTCCTCATCAGCTGAGATCTCCAACCCCACTATACCTTCAGTCCTCTCTGAGACCTGCACTGAGAGGAATGAAGGTGTAGAATTAGGTGTGTCACAGCCAAGTACTTGTGGGCAATCTGCTTTTGATACACCGATGTCAGATTGTACCAGGCAAATTTCCCTGCCCCAGCTGCTGCACCGCCGAAAGAAGTTTGCTCCCAGCCATCCACCACATGCGCAGCGGTTGAATGCTAGCTTGGCAAAATTGCTAGCACTTCAACTGCTGCTTTTTCAGTTGATAGACTCTGCCCCCTTCCGTGAGTTTGTGGAATGTGCGGTTCCTCAGAGGCAGGTACCCAAATGCCACTTTTTCTCACGGAAGGCGATTCCGGCTCTCTACCGGCATGTGGAAGGACCGCCCTGCCTCGCTGGACAGGGCGGTCAGCGGTAAGGTGCATATTACTGCTGACTCATGGTCCAGCAGGCATGGACAGGGACGTTACCTAAGTTTTACGGCACATTGGGTGACTCTGCTGGCAGCTGGGTAGGATGCAGGACAAGGTGCAGTAGTGTTGGAGGTTGTTCCGCCACCATGCCTCCAAAATGCTAATGATTGTGACAAACCTCTCTCCTCCAACCCCTCCTCTTCTTCTTCCTCCATGGCCTCTTCCTGTGCTTTGTCCTCGGAACCAGCGGTGCTCCGTAGCCGTTCAAGGGGCTACGCAAGTACGCAGGCCAAAAGATGCCATGCGGTGCTTGAGCTGGTGTGCTTGGGGGACAGGAGTCACACTGGGGCAGAGGTTCTGTCAGCTCTGCAGGGGCAGGTTCAGAGGTGGTTGACGCCACGCCAACTTAAGGCAGGAATGGTGGTTTGCGACAATGGCACCAACCTCCTCTCTGCCCTCCGACAGGGACAAATGACCCATGTGCCCTGTTTGGCTCACGTCCTTAACTTGGTGGTGCAGCGGTTCTTGGGCAGGTACCCGGGCTTACAGGATGTCCTGAGGCAGGTCAGGAAAGTCTTTGTGCATTTCCGCTGGTCATATAATGCCAGTGCTCGGCTGACGGACCTCCAAGAGTTTAACCTGCCCAAGAACCGCCTAATCTGTGACATGCCCACCAGGTGGAACTCAACATTGGCCATACTGCAGCGGCTGCACACGCAGAAGAGGGCCATCAATGAGTACCTGTGTGACTATGGCACCAGGATCCTCATATTCGTGGTATCAAGGAGAAGGACCAATACTGGCTGGCAACCTTCCTTGATCCACGTTACAAGGGTAAGGTTGCGGACCTTATCTTGCCATCGCAGAGGGAGCAGAGGATGAAACATCTTCGGGGGGGCCTTGCAGAAAGGTCTGTGCAACGCGTTCCCAGAGACTGGGAGGTTACAAACTCCTGTTTCTGGACAACGTGTTGCTGAGGCTTCGGTCAGTCAAAGAAGGAGCGGTGGAGAAGGTGGCTGTCTGACCGATGCGTTCAGACAATTTTTTGGTCCGCAGCCCCAAGGTATGATCGGTTCCAGCAACCATCGCCAGCGTCTGTTTTACATGGTGCAGGAATACCTAGAGCAAGATCTGACTTGGACGCCTTTCCCACCGAAAATCCTCTGGGTTACTGGGTCTTGAGGATGGATCACTGGCCAGAGCTTGCACAGTATGCAATTGAGCTACTGGCCTGTTCTGCATCCAGCGTTCTTTCGGAACGCACATTCAGTGCTGCTGGAGGCTTTGTAACCGATCACAGGGTGCGTCTGTCCACCGACTCGGTCGATCGACTGACCTTCATAAAAATGAATCAGTCTTGGATCACCACCAGCTAACAAGCACCTGATGCTGATGTAACCGAATAATTTTTTTTGAAATCTCAGATCCCTTCAAAGACTGCCTATACTGATGCTGAGTGACTATCCCTGAGTAATTATCATCTTCCTCATCAATCATCACGCTGATAGCTTGTAAGAACATTTTTGGTTCTGGGCGCCACCACCAGTGCCTAAGGCACAATTTTTCAGCCCCTGTTTAACAGGGGCGTGTAATTACAATTTTTGATGCAATACTTTGCAGCAGGGCTCATTTCAGCATTCCAACTAGAGTATCTGTGAGGGGTTGCAGTGTTGTGGCACCAGCACTAGTGCCTAAGGCCCAATTTTTCTGCCCCTCTTTAACAGGGGCGGGTAATTACAATTTTTGATGCAATACTTTGCAGCAGGGCTCGTTCCTGCGTTCCAACTAGAGTGTCTGTGAGGGGTTGCAGTGTTGTGGCACCAGCACCAGTGCCTAAGGCCTAATTTTTCAGCCCCTGTTCAACAGGGGCATGTAATTACAATTCTTGATCTAATATTTCACAGCAGGGCCCATTTCTGCACCCACCAAGAGCGAGTGAGGACTTACAGTGTTGTGGCACCAGCACCACCACCACCAAAGGCCCAATTTTTCTGCCCTTGTTCAACAGGGGCATGTAATTACAATTCTTGATCTAATATTTCACAGCAGGGCCCATTTCTGCACCCACCAAGAGCGAGTGAGGGCTTACAGTGTTGTGGCACCAGCACCAGTGCCTAAGGCCTAATTTTTCAGCCCCTGTTCAACAGGGGCATGTAATTACAATTCTTGATTTAATATTTCACAGCAGGGCCCTTTGAGGGCTTACAGTGTTGTGGCCACAACAACACCTAAGGCCCAAATTTCTGCTGAGTATATAGGGCAGGCCCCTACTTTCAAACATCTAACTTACAAACGACTCCTACTTGTAAACGGAAGGAGACAACAGGAAGTGAGATGAAATCTACCCCTAGGAAGGGAAATTCTCTCCTGTAAGAGTTAATATGGGAAAAACATTTCTCCTTTCCACTGATGCTTTCCAATCCTTGTTCCACAAAAAACCCCAAATTTTCAAAAAACATTTGTCATTGGGACAAAAAGTGAGGTGAAATCTTCTGAAGAGGAGGAAAGACAGCAAAACAAATGTCACAGGGGTGATAACCCTTCCCTATGTTTTCCAAAAAGCTTAAAAAGGTTTTTTTGACTGGAGCTAAATACGTTAAAAATGTACCCGTTCAAAATTACAAACAGATTCTACTTAACAACAAACCTACAGTCCCTGTCTTGTTTGCACCGCCTGTATACTGCTGTTCAGAGTATATAGGGCCTGGTGGCCCCACACCTTTCCTTATTTTAATTTGGGTGCGGGGTTTCCCTTAATATCCATACAAGACCCAAAGGGCCTGGTAATGGACTGGGGGGTACTCATGCCGTTTGTCTCACTGATTTTCATCCATATTGCCAGGACCCGACATTACATTAAACCCGCAAGCAGTTTTAAATGAGATTTTTCCCTAAAAAATGACATTTTGTGCAGGGACTGTTCTAAACACGGGAAAAACGCGCCACTTTACAGGCATACTATAGACACACCCCAGGTACGATATTTAAAGGAATATTTCTCTTTTTTTTTTTTTTTACTTTAAGCATCATTAAAATCACTGCTCCCGAAAAAACGGCCGTTTTTAAAAGTTTTTTTTGCATTGATACATGTCCCCTGGGGCAGGACCCAGGTCCCTAAACCCTTTTTAGGACAATACCATGCAAATTAGCCTTTAAAATGAGCACTTTTGATTTTGAACGTTCGAGTTCCATAGGCGTCAATGGGGTTCTAACGTTCGTGCGAATTTTCGGTCCGTTCACAGGTTCTGGTGCGAACCGAACCGGGGGGGTGTTCGGCTTATTCCTACTCTCCAGTCTTCCTTCCACGCTTCCTTCCCCCCCAGCTGAGGCTTCTGACGCTCAACCTGGGCCTTCCAGGCAACAACATGTGGAGGAGCCCAGATTTAGCCAGGTATAGCATTCCTCTAAATATTTCTGCTTGTCCAATCAATGATGTTAACTATATGTTAGTTTGGAGTACTAATTTATGATTGTGATTGATGATGCAAAAACTAAAACCATGTCCCTTTTTCATACACAGGGAAGTCTCAGCCAGAAGGTGGCCGGGCCGAGCAGGCTGCCTGATCTGCAGGTCTCTCCCCTACACCTGGAAAGAGAAAGTGGCAGGAGGTGGAGTGCCCTAGAGGAGGCTGCCATAGGCCTCTTTTGGAAGGCTACAGAGGCCCTGGGAGCACCACACACTGTGGAGGAGGACTTTGCTGCCATCATTGCCTGTAAAATGCAGCGGATGGAGGAGGGCCAACAACTCATGTGTGAGTCCTTAATGTTGGAGGCTCTCAATAAGGGGTTGAGGGCCCAAATAACATCTGATACCCACCTTTGTGACCTCACACATGGTCCTCCTCCTCCTTCTCCAGGTCCTCCTCCTCCTCCTGCTTCTCCTCCAGGTCCTACTAGTCCTCCTCCTCCTCCAGTTCCTACTCCTCCTCCTGCCACATCTCCAACAGCAGAGCCACAGCGTGGAAGGAAGCGTGGAAGGAAGACCAGAAAGTGAGGACCCTGGATCCAGTCTGGTCTGGCAAAAGATGCAGCCTCTTGTGGTATCACAGCCTGGGGACACAGATGTCATCTGCTGCTTTCCGGATCTCTGGGACTTCTGGACCAGACTGCCCTCCCTTACATATGGACTCCTCAGGCCACCAATTTTGATGTTCAAGAATTGATGTCTGCCCTGGGGGTCCAAGGCTTCGCTAATTTCTGCTGTTTCTCCAGCGCTGCCTCCCTCTTTGTTTGGTTCTGAGCCCTTAATAAAGGAATTTTGGTTTGAATTATACTTGCCTATGTGTGTTTTACTTCAAAAAGGACAGTTTGCTTGTGAGGATTCAGGTACATTTCAAATATACAATGTGAAATTAACAAAGGACACCAACACCAAACAATCTCCTTGAGCTTCAAAAATAAAAGATATCAATGGTGTTGTGGTAACTTGACACACAAAACACACACAAAAATATTCTGGAGTAAAACTAAAAATAACATTAAACAAAGATCAGCCTTTGAAAAAATCCAAACATAAAATCTAAAATAAAAATGGCTTTAAAAAAAAAAAAAAAATTATTTATGTCAGATGTGACAAATAAAAATATATTCAGGTAATCCCAATAAAAAATAAAGAAAGAAGTTTGTGAGAAGTGTGTGTGAATATAAGCAGCAAAACTACTTCATTCTTCTCACATTATAAAGAAGAAGAGAGTGCGCTGTATTAAACCATTTTTAACATTGCAGCGCGACGAAAGTGCTGTATCCATTGCGAACGCTAATTTTACCAGACCGAGCTGTTCCGTGTCGGAATTTCTTCTGAGCATGCGTGGCACTTTGTGCGTCGGAACAGGCCACACATGGTCGGAATTGACGCTATCGGATTTTTGTGTGTCGGAAAATCCCATGGAAAATGTCCGATGGAGCCCACACACGGTCGGAATTTCCGACAACACGCTCTGATCAGACATTTTCCCCGTACATCGGACATGTACGGGGCATTACAGTAAAGAACCCTCTACGTAGTTTAAGGTTAAACCTCTTTTCTTCTAATTTAATGAGTGGCCACGAGTCTTGTTAAACTTTCTTCTGCAAAAAAGTTTTATTCCTATTGTGGGGTCACCAGTACGGTATTTGTATATTGAAATCATATCCCCTCTGAAGCGTCTCTTCTCCAGAGAGAATAAGTTCAGGGCTCACAACCTTTCCTCATAACTAAGATCCTCCAGACCCTTTATTAGCTTTGTTGCCCTTCTTTGTACTCGCTCCATTTCCAGTACATCCTTCCTGAGAACTGGTGCCCAGAACTGGACAGCATACTCTAGGTGTGGCCGGACCAGAGTCTTGTAGAGCGGGAGAATTATCATTTTATCTTTGGAGTTGATCCCCTTTTAAATGTATGCCAATATTCTGTTTTCTTTGTTAGTAGCAGCTTGGCATTGCATGCCATTGCTGAGCCTATCATCTACTAGGACCCCCAGGTCCTTTTCCATAGTACTAGGGATGAGCTTCGAGTTCGAGTCGAACTCAAGTTCGACTCGAACATTGGCTGTTCGCAAGTTCGCCGAACAGCGAACAATTTGGGGTGTTCGCGGCAAATTCGAATGCCGCAGAACACCCTTTAAAAGTCTATGGGAGAAATCAAAAGTGCTAATTTTAAAGGCTTATATGCAAGTTATTGTCATAAAAAGTGTTTGGGGATCCGGGTCCTGCCCCAGGGGACATGGATCAATGACAAAAAAAAGTTTTAAAAACGGCCGTTTTTTCAGGAGCAGTGATTTTAATAATGCTATAACAATTAACAATAAAAGTGTAATATCCCTTTAAATTTCGTACCTGGGGGGTGTCTATAGTATGCCTGTAAAGGGGCGCATGTTTCCCGTGTTTAGAACAGTCTGACAGCAAAATGACATTTCGAAGGAAAAATTCCATTTAAAACTACCCGCGTCTGTTGCATTGCCGACAATACACATAGAAGTTCATTGATAAAAGCGGCATGGGAATTCAACACAGGGAAACCCCGAACCAAAAAAAATGACGTGGGGTTCCCCCTAAATTCCATACCAGGCCCTTCAGGTCTGGTATGGATATTAAGGGGAACCCCGCGCCAAAAAAAAAAAAAAACGGCGTGGGGTCCCCCCAAAAATCCATACAAGACCCTTATCCGAGCACGCAACCTGACAGGCCGCAGGAAAAGAGGGGGGGACGAGAGTGCGCCCCCCCTCCTGAACCGTACCAGGCCACATGCCCTCAACATTGGGAGGGTGCTTTGGGGTAGCCCCCCAAAACACCTTGTCCCCATGTTGATGAGGACAAGGGCCTCATCCCCACAACCCTGGCCGGTGGTTGTGGGGGTCTGTGGGCGGGGGGCTTATCGGAATCTGGAAGCCCCCTTTAACAAGGGAACCCCCAGATCCCGCCCCCCCGTGTGAAATGGTAAGGGGGTACTTACCCCTACCATTTCACAAAAAAACTGTCAAAAATGTTAAAAATGACAAGAGACAGTTTTTGACAATTCCTTTATTTAAATGCTTCTTCTTTCTTCTATCTTCCTTCATCTTCTTCTGGTTCTTCTGGCTCTTCTAGTTCTTCCTCCGGCGTTCTCGTCCAGCATCTCCTCCGCGGCGTCTTCTATCTTCTTCTCCTCGGGCCGCTCCGCACCCATGGCATGGGGGGAGGCTCCCGCTCTACTCTTCTTCTCTTCTTCATTTTCTTCTCCGGGCCGCTCTGCATCCATGCTGGCATGGAGGGAGGCTCCCGCTGTGTGACGGCATCTCCTCGTCTGACGGTTCTTAAATAATGGGGGGCGGGGTCACCGGGTGGCTCTGACGCACGGGACATGACGGGACTTCCCTGTGGCATTCCCCGCCCCCTGTCATTTAAGAACCGTCAGACGAGGAGACTCGTCACACAGCGGGAGCCTCCCTCCATGCCAGCATGGGTGCGGAGCGGCCCGTAGAAGAAAATGAAGAAGGGAAGAAGGAAGAAGAGAAGAGGATGAAGAAGAAGATGAAGAGAAGAGCGGGAGCCTCCCCCCATGCCATGGGTGCGGAGCGGCTAGAGGAGAAGAAGATAGAAGACGCCGTGGAGGAGATGCTGGACGAGAACGCCGGAGGAAGAACCAGAAGAGCCAGAAGAACCAGAAGAAGAAGAAGATGAAGGAAGATAGAAGAAAGAAGAAGCATTTAAATAAAGGAATTGTCAAAAACTGTCTCTTGTCATTTTTAACATTTTTGACAGTGTTTTAGTGAAATGGTAGGGGTAAGTACCCCCTTACCATTTCACACAGGGGGGGGCCGGGATCTGGGGGTCCCCTTGTTAAAGGGGGCTTCTAGATTCCGATAAGCCGCTGCCCGCAGACCCCCACAACCACCGGCCCAAGTTGTGGGGATGAGGCCCTTGTGATCATCAACATGGGGACAAGGTGTTTTGGGGGGCTACCCCAAAGCACCCTCCCAATGTTGAGGGCATGTGGCCTGGTACAGTTCAGGAGGGGGGCCGCACTCTCGTCCCCCCCTCTTTTCCTGCGGCCTGCCAGGTTGCGTGCTCAGATAAGGGTCTGGTATGGATTTTTGGGGGGACCCCACGCCGTTTTTTTTTTTTTTTGGCGCGGGGTTCCCTTTAAATTCTATACCAGACCTGAAGGGTTTTTAAATTTTGGCCGGGGTTCCCCTGTGTTGAATTCCCATGCCGTTTTTATCAATGAACTTCTATGTGTATTGTGGGCAATGCAATAGCCGCGGGTAGTTTTAAATGGAATTTTTCGTTCGAAATGTCATTTTGCTGTCAGACTGTTCTAAACACGGGAAACATGCGCCCCTTTACAGGCATACTATTGACACCCCCCCAGGTACGAATTTTAAAGGGATATTACACTTTTATTGTTTGACTTTAAGCATTATTAAAATCACTGCTCCTGAAAAAACGGCCGTTTTTAAAACTTTTTTTTGCATTGATCTATGTCCCCTGGGGCAGGACCCGGGTCCCCAAACACTTTTTATGACAATAACTTGCATATAAGCCTTTAAAATTAGCACTTTTGATTATTCATGTTCGTGTCCCATAGACTTTAACGGTGTTCGCGTGTTCGAGCGAACTTTTTTCCTGTTCGCATGTTATGGTGCGAACCGAACAGGGGGGTGTTCGGCTCATCCCTACATAGTACTTAAACCTTTAAGCCAACCCCGCAGTACTATGCAGTAAGACTACTTCAGGATACGTCCTCCCTCTCCAGACCAGCACTCTGCATGATCCTTCCATGACGGGTCCTCCCCTGGGATCTCCTCGGTTGTCCAGCTTCTTTACTCTGGATAGACAGCTCAGGACCATTCCTCTGCTGCTGTGGTAGGCCCCAGACAGGCTTCTGGGCCCACCCACATGCTGCAGCCGCGTGGTCCTCCCGAACGGAGAACCATGAGGTGGTACTCTTACGCATACCTGTCGGCCAGGAGGGCCAGCAGGTGGCTAAAAACGAACCCCTAAACATGGTGTCTGTCCCATAAATACCCTCTCCCAGAATGCAGCTCAGAGAACTACCTCCACCGAGGAGGAGCACTCATACGCTTCAACACATTGCCTTTCCAACACCAGCCCATGGTGACAACGACACCCACCGGCACAGTGTGGAACTACACGCAACTCAGCCAAGCTGGAACAGAGGCAAATCTAACTTCACCTAACAAGCAACCCACAAAATTTACCTATCATTGGTAGATTGAAAATCTACCAGCGCTACACATTTTTCTACATTGAACCTCATTTGCCATATAGTTGCCCACCCCATTAATTTGTTCAGATCTTTTTGCAAGGTTTCCACATCCTGCGGAGAAGTTATTGCCCTGCTTAGCTTAGTGTCGTCTCAAAATACAGAGATTGAACTGTTTATCCCCTCCTCCAGGTCATTTATGAACAAATTAAATAGGATTGGTCCCAGCACAGAACCCTGGGGGACCCCATTACCCACCCCTGACCATTTCGGGTACTCCCTATTTATCACCACCCTCTGAACTCACCCTTGTAGCCAGTTTTCAATCTATGTACTCACCCTATGGTCCATGCCAACGGACCTTATTTTGTACAGTAGACATTTATGGGGAACTGTGTCAAATGCTTTTGCAAAATCCAGATACACCATATCTACGGGCCTTCCTTTATCTAGCTGGCAACTCACCTCCTCATAGAAGGTTAGTTAGGTTTGGCAAGAACAATTCTTCATGAATTCATGCTGATTACTGCGAATGATACCATTCTCATTACTAAAATCTTGTATATAGTCCCTTATCATCCCCTCCAAGAGTTTACATACTATTGATGTTAGGCTAACTGGTCTGTAATTCCCAGGGATGTATTTCGGGCCCTTTTTAAATATTGGTGCTACATTGGCTTTTCTCAAATCAGCTTGTACCATTCCAGTCAGTAGACTGTCTGTAAAAATTAGGAACAATGGTCTGGCAATCACTTGACTGAGTTCCCTAAGTACCCTTGGATGCAAGCCATCTGGTCCCGGTGATTTATTAATGTTAAGTTTCTCAAGTCCAATTTAAATTCTGTCCTCTGTTAACCATGGAAGTGCTTCCTGTGATGTGTCATGAGGATAAACACTGCAGTTTTGGTTACTGAAGCCCCCTGATTCCCTTCTGAAGACTGAGGAGAAGAATAAATTCAATACCTTCGCCATCTCCCCATCCTTTGTAACCAGATGTCCTTCCTCATTCTTTATGGGGCCAATATAGTCTGTCCTCCCTTTTTTACTGTTTACATACTTAAAGAATTTCTTGGGATTTTTTTTGCTCTCCTCCGCTATGTGTCTTTCATGTTCTATCTTAGCCATCCTAATTGCACCCTTACATTTCTTGTTGCATTCTTTATAAAGTCTGAATGCTGGTGATGCTCCCTCAACCTTGTATTTTTTGAAGGCCTTCTCCTTTGCTTTTATATGCATTTTTACATTGGAGCTAAGCCATCCAGGACTTGTGTTCACTCTTTTAAATGTATTACCCCATGGGATGCATTGGCTAATGCCCTTATTTAATATGCTCTTAAAGCAAACCCATCTCTGCTCCGTGTTCTTTGTTCCTAAAATTTTATCCCAATTTATGCCTTTTAGCAAGGTTTGTAGTTTAGGGAAGTTGGCTCTAACTTCTTGCAGCACTCTCCTGGTCCTCTCAGGAAAAGCGTGGATCTCTCTCTCTCTCTCTCTCAGGTGGAGTTCCATCACACAGTCCGGTCACCTCACCACACTCTCTCTCCTGGCAGTCTCTGGAAAAACTTGGCTCTCTCTTAGGTCACACACTCTCTGGTGTCAGTGTGTGTCTCTCTCTCTGGCACCTCAGCTTCAAATCCTCTCCTCACAGCGTTTTTTTCTCTTTCTTCCTTTCCCAGGCTCCAGGATATCCCTCCTCCCTTTCTGGGCATCCTGGGGACTGTAGTTTATGCCCCAGTAAATCCTATGGCTGCATTGTCTCTGGGACTACATGTCCCATCATGCTCCGCTGGCCTCCTGTGATTGGTTCCTCCAGGAAGTGGCAGGAGCGAGACGTACACCAGGAGGAAAAATGAGAGGGTGCTAAGAACGCCACATAGTCACTATATTTTTTTTCCACTTGCTTTTAAACGTTTGTTACAATGTAAGAGTCCATTGTAGACACTTAATATCCCCCTATTGTTCTAACATACTACACTGCTGTGGCAATATCGGAGCCCTTTAGGAGACACTGGCGGAGGAATTTAAAGGAGAAATTCACAAGAGGCCTCACTGACAGCATT
Organism: Lithobates clamitans; assembly: GCA_037952925.1. Classification (NCBI taxonomy): domain Eukaryota; kingdom Metazoa; phylum Chordata; class Amphibia; order Anura; family Ranidae; genus Lithobates; species Lithobates clamitans. The sequence goes on from JBBGZY010000901.1 coordinate 1,780,906, forward strand.
CAACAGTGATAACACCGTTAAACCTGAACTCACAGATGCAATTATTCATCAGCTCTAAGGTGAGAGTTCTGGGAGACCACATCCAGGAAAAATTGCATGGAGTTATATAAGGGCAACATCACTGAATCACATTATTATTAATGAGCCACCTACTGGATCATCTTTATATCTTCTATATCTGTGACTCTTTAGAACAGTCCACCTTACCATATGGGCATAGCATTTTCATTCATTACTATTTGGACTATTAACACTTTATGTGCAATTCTTCACTGTTGTTGGTATTGTCACATTACCTATTAATAGGATTTTGGCATTTCATACTAGATATTTTATTGGTTTATGTGAATATTTGATATGTTTAGTTTTACCAGTCACTATTTTTTATGAGATATTAATATTTACCTCATAATGATACATTATTCACATGCAATTAATGCACTTTAATATTTTATTTCTGTCATCATTGTTTAGACAGCACGATACTCAGAGGATTAGTCCTCAGGCTATTGCACAAAATCAGGCTCTTTTAATTGTCTTAACAATTTAGGAGGTGACTGAACGTGTTGATGCTGACTGACCCTGCCTTAAGCCACGCTGGGACCAAGAGCACATTTCAGCTTTCCTGAATGAAAAGGTAGCTGCCAAGCAGGTCACCAGCGTTAGCTCAATATCCAGGGGATGTGGTTCTCTCACTCAACCAAGAAAGACAGCAAATTCACTTCCTGGATAAATTGGAAGGAGAAAGACACCCCATGGATAAAAGCAGTCTTGAGTTTTAGGACTATTCTGTCCAGGTAGAATGTTAAATGAGGCTCCTTGAGTACAAAGCCTGCAGTTCTGACATCCTTTTTCACAGAGGTTGTAGCAACCAGAAATACGGTCTTTAGGGTTTGCAGAGTGTAGTCAATTCTGTAGGATAGAAATGAGGCCTTGATAGAAATGAAAACCATAAGCAAGTTCCACATAGGGAACAATGGTTTCCTGGGAGGTCTATAACTTCATGCAGGCCTTTTAAGAATTACATCACTAAAGGTTTAAGGACTCCTTAAACCCTTGCAAGTGCAGACAAGGCTGAACTTTGAGCTTTAAACAAAAGCTCTAGCCAGGAAACACAGAGGCCGCATCACTTCCTACCTCTCATGCTCAGAGTGTATTTGCACTGCTGCAGCCATCTTGGGAATGGCAAACACCCATAACACAGAGAAAAGAAGTAAAAAGCATATGGAAAGCAAAAGGAAACACTGTCACTTACGTCAAAGCTTGTTTAAAGCTTTCTTTGAGAAGCCTGCATCACCAGAATGGGTCTCCAACCATATAGCTCATTTAGAGACTGTAGAGGAAGGACTTCCAGCCAGGAGAGGCTGAAATATGTCCCCCAGACCACCAGAATGGGGCTCCAACCATATAGGCTCATTTAGAGACTGTAGAGGAAGGACTTCCACCCAGGGGAGGCTGAACCTGGCTGGGGCGACAAACGGTAAGGGATACCTTGCGATTTCAGTCCTGATCAGGTGAGGTAAAAAAGGAGAATGCTGTGAGTCAGGTCTGTCTTTGATTTATAGTCAATCAGTCCTATCAGGTTGTGGGGGCGGAGTCAAAACCCATATGTATGCTGCCATGATGCACCAGGAAAGTAGCCTATCCCTACCTAACATGGTAATTTAATTAATACATGGACACATGTGAGTCAATCAGCCATGACACTCCAAATTGCAGCCACAACATGTGTGCTCATTATTACAAGGTAAGGCAAACAAACAAGACAGGAAATATAGCTACATTAATACAAAGTTAAAACAACTAAAACATTTTTAAAAGTGTACAATGCTTTCAATTAGGGCTTCAAGGCTCACATAAGTTCTTCCTCAGGCTATCATGGGTTCCATCCTGCTCCATTCTAAAGTTAATGTTTTCTGGCTATTGCTATAAACTTTTCGCCACCTTGAAATAATGATTGCTCACTGAATTAACAAGCAAATGTAATAATGAGATGTAGCCCCAGCTGACAGCCCCTTTAAGCATGAAGGAGCTGCACATTTCAGGGCATAATGTTCTCACTTGGCTTTGGACTGGCCTGGACTGGCCACCAAGAAAGGGAAGCAAAACTTTGATTGGCCTCAGGGACATTGTGGCCTACACATCACCTGACTAAATCCAGCCACCACATGAGTGATCATCAGAGATTGTATTTAACTCTTTTGTCACCCTTTGCCGTGTTAAACTTAGACCTGTTTGGGGACACAATTTAAAAAATACCTTTTTTTCCTGTGGATTACAAATACTGTCTTTTGAAGGTTGAGGTATATACCTAAAGGGCCCCATTGCTGATAGATTTTGTGCAGATTTACCCAATGTCAGTGGTAAGTTAGGGTCTTGAAAACTGCTGTATTAGAATCTTGAAAACTGCTGTTGGGCTTATGCTGCCCACTATGCATTGGGGAATATATATTGTCATTGGTTGTTGTTTATTTCTATTTGCAGAATCATTCTCAACTCACCTAGTGTGCAGCACTTTCACTGGTAAAGAGAAAAAACACTCACTCTGTTCACATTCACATTCTGTTTAATTAAATTACATAACTGTTTTGAAACCACTGCATTTTAATAAAACCTGTGTATCATCATTGGTGTTTTGGTGTGTTGTGTCCAGTTACAGGTGGCATATCACTGGAAATGGTAGAAGAACACATTTCCAGGTCCTGCAGAGGTAGTCCTACAGGGAGGTATTAATGAATTGCTTTTCTACTGCCTCAATGCAAAGAGAAGTAATGTGTCATTTACAAAGCAACACATAATACTGAAAATCAAACATGCATTGAAAATACAATGCATGAAATTATCAAAAAAAATTAGTCTTGTGATTAAAACAGATTTGAGATACTTCTTTTTTAATACAGGACTGCCAAACTAAAACTAGCATTGCTCTTATATATAAAGCTGATGGGTACAAATGTTTGAGCCTTAAGATGTGTCTAAAACCAAACAAGTATATTACACAAATTGTTCTTTAGTTTTAAAGCATTAAATCTTTTTTATATGCTCTTCCTTCTATTAAAACTTTCAGTGACAAGGCTTACTAAGAGCAGCTGCAACCTTGCAGTCCTTTCCAGGAGTGCACAGCTCATGGTGACATAAAATAAATAACATTAAGGAGAATTTAAAAAATGCAATCATAATTAACCTCCAATTAACAAACAAAAAAAAAAAAACCTGAAAAAACTAAGTATCATTAAGTGAGTGTTTAGTTCTAAAAAACAAAAAAAAAAAAACAAAACACAACAGCAAAAGCACTTTTATGTAACAAAATTAACGATTTTCATACCTTCAAGATTTATGTTCTGTTCTGCAATCTTTCTGAGCTGGTCCAAATGAACAATTTCTTTTACTAATGCAGCACTGTATTATCAGTAGGGATGAGCCTAATGTTCGACCCGAAGTCTATGGGACACTAACATGAAAAACCAAAAGAGCTCATTGTAAAGGCTTATATGCAAGTTATTGCCATAAAAAGTGTTTGGGGACCTGACATTTCTAAAGGAAAAAAAGTCATTTAAAACTGATCGTAGCTGTAATGTATTGTCGGATTCAGGCAATATAGATAAAAATCATTGAAAAAAATGGCATGGGGACCTGACATTTCTAAAGGAAAAAAAGTCATTTAAAACTGATCGTGGATGTAATGTATTGTCGGATCCAGGAAATATAGATAAAAATAATTGAAAAAAATGGCATGGGGACCTGGGTCCTTCCCCAGGGGCATGTATCAATGCTAAAAAAAGTTTTAAAAACTGACGTTTTTTCAGGAGCAGAGATTTTATTAATGCTTAACGTGAAACAATAAATATGAATTATTCCTTTAAATATTGTGCCTGGGAGGCCTCCTTAGTATGCCTGTAAAGTAGCGCATTTTTCTTGTGTTTAGAACAATACCACAGCAAAATTACATTTCTTAAAGGAAAAAATGTATGTAAAACTGCTTGCGGCTGTAATGTATTGTCAGATCCTGGCAATATAGAAAAAATGTATTGAAAAAAATGGCATTGGTGCCCCCCTCAGTCCATTACCAGGCCCTTTGGGTCTGGTAGGAATATTAAGGGGAACTCTGCGCAAAAATGTATCCCTTATCTGAGCACGCAACCTGACAAGCCACAGAAAGGGAGGGGGATGAGAGAGCACCCATCCTCCTGAACCGTATCAGGCCACATGCCCTCAACATGGGGGAGGATGTTTTGGGGTCCCCCCAGCCCTTTCCCCTTGGTTGTGGGGGTCTGCGGGTGAGGGCTTATCAGAATCTGGAAGCCCCCTTTAACAAGGGGACCCCCAGATCCCCCCCATGTGAATGGGTATGGGGTACAATGTACCCCTACCAATTCACCAAAAAAAGTGTCAAAATCAGCAAAAATGACACGAGAGACTTTGGGACAAGTCCTTTATTAAAAAATAAAAATGTCCCACGATGTAAATCCATCTTCGATGACAGCGTACAACAGACCGAAAAAATAAAAAAAAACACAACAACTTTGCCTCCATGGGAGGCTCCTGCTGACTGACGCTTCTTCCCGATGACAGCTGTTATAAAGCTGAGGGCGGAGCCACCCGCTGATGTAAATGGGTGACCCCGCCTTCCTTTGATGTCACGTGGCATCAGAGGGGGCGGGGTCAGCCATTTACATCACTAGGTGGCCCTGCCGTCAGCTATATAACAGCTGTCATCGCAAAGAGCAGCCAGTCAGTGGGAGCCTCCCATGGAGGCGGAGTTGTTACAGGTTTTTTTCCTTTTTTCAGTCCATCGGGCGCTGTCATCGAAGATAGATTTACATCGTGGGACGATTTTAATTCTTTAATTTTTTAATAAAGGACTTGTCCCAAAGTGTCTCCGGATCATATTTTACACTTTTTTTGGTGAATTGGTAGGGGTACAATGTACCCCATACCCATTTACATAGGGGAGGTGGGATCTGGGGGTCCCCTTGTTAAAGAGGGCTTCCAGATTCTGATAAGCCCCCCATCCGCAGACCCCCACAACCACCAGACAAGGGTAGTGGGGACGAGGCCCTTGTCTCCATCAACATGGGGACAAGATGACCCTGAAGGGTCTGGTATGGATTTGGGGGGACCCCTACGCCATTTTTTTTTAATTGGTGCAGGGTCGCCCTTAATATCCATACCAGACCTGAAGGACCTGGTGTGGATTTTGGGGGGACCCCACACATTTTTTTTTATTTAGGTGCATGGTTCCCTTTAATATTCATACCAGACCCAAAGGGCCTGAAAAAGGACTGGGGGGGAACCTATGCCGTTTTTTTCAATGAATTTTTTTTATATTGCCAGAATCCGACAATACATTACAGGCGCAATCAGTTTTAAATGACTTTTCTCCATTAGAAATGTAATTTTGTCATGGTATTGTTGTAAACACGGGAAACATGCGCTACTTTACAGGCATACTAAGGACACCCCCAGGCACGATATTTAAAGGAATATTTTATTTGTATTGTTTCACTTTAAGGATTATTAAAAGCACTGCTCCTGAAAAAACAACAGTTTTTAAAACTTTGTTTTCCATTGATACATGTCCCCCGAGGAACACTTTTTATGGCAATAACTTGCATATAAGCGTTTAAAATTAGCACTTGATTTTTCATGTTCGTGTCCCATAGACTTCATCGGTGTTCACACAAATCTTTTGCCTGTTCGTATGTTCTGGTGCGAACCGAACTGGGGTGTGTTCGGCTCATCCCTAATTATCAGCTATTTGCAGTATACAATGCTGTGTTCTGTCAGTAGTATGGTGTCATCCTGTCCCATTCCCAGAACAAAACTAAGTCAAGCTGAGTGCTGGTCAGCCATTCACAGGAAGCTTTGTATTTCACCAATGAATGCAAGATTTCCTCTAATTGGCTAGGGTTTAGAGGTGGACAGTTGACGTTGTGATCTCCACTCCAGCCAAACAGAAGAAGGCTTGCATTCATTCAAAGAATACAAAGCTCCCTGTGCATGGCTGAGCAGTTCCCAGCCAAGATCAATTTTGTTCTAGCAATGGAACACGACACTGTATACTGTGTGTAGCTAATGCTATATACAGTTTATACAGCGCAGACAGAAGTGCATGTATTAGTGAAGGAAATGGCTTGTTTGGACCAGCTCCGCCCAAATGAACTATTTAAAATAAAATGTAACCTTGAGTTATGCTTTAAGCCTCCATTCAAACCGGTGTGACTTATGGCCTAAATTGCATGACAGGTTGCACCCTATTGTTAGCAATGGAAACTGTTCAAATCGGTGCAACTTTGCGGTGCTGCACCCATTTGAAAAAGTTCCTGCACTATTTTTGCCGATTTTTAGGTGCGACTGGCATAGACATCTGTGCATGAAGTCACACTGCAGTTTTGAAATTGTGCGATTTCAAGTTGCACAATTTCAAAGTCAAGTACAGTGTGAACTGGGGTAAAGAAATTATTTATGTGTAATTAAAATGCAATTGCTAAAGCTTGTGTATTGACTTTATTATTCATAAAATATAGGGGTTCATTTGCTAAAGGCAAAAAATCAGTTCACTCGTGCAAGCAAAAATACTGTTTTTTTTTTGGATATTTTTTACAAAGTGAATTCACCACATTCACTAAGCTAAGGGATATTTGTCCCACATATCTCAAGTTTAGAATCCACAATCCACATACACTATTAGGATCTGTCAATAGGCAAATGCAGTGCACTTTGACATTAAATGGTTATGCGATTATTCATAATTCATTGCAGATTCAACGGATTTGTATTTGGCCACTTCAACTGCATTTGCATTCTCATATTTTTTAATTGAATGGGGAGATAAGGGAACAAAAGCTCATTGGCGCTCGCCTTTAGACATATTGTATAAAATACCACATTATTTAGGATGCAAGTCTAGGCAAGGGATAAGGAAGTTTTTGTCTTTGTAAGCTCTTAAGTGGCACTTGGTAAATAGTACATGCTACCTTGCAAGTTAAAGTGTCTGTTAACCAAAAAAAAAAAAAAAACACACAACAGATCCTGTTCCCTTAAAGCATGTTATACAGCAAAGTGCTTGTGCTGTGTCATTTGGCCCCCTGTATCACCTGAAATACCTGGCTGATCCTGCCAGGTTATACCATTCCCCTCTGTAAACTGACCACGGTTTATCATGGCTGCTGAGCCCTGACACCTTGGTCAGTTTACATGCCTCGGTCATCCGCAGCCCTGCTCTGTCCTATTCTCCCTCCTCCCTGCCTTTCTGCTCGTGTCAGTGCCAACCCCCTCCCCTCCTGCTGCTCTCATAACTAGGTACAGGTCTGCATATTTTTTATATAACACAGGCACAGGGACACATATTGTTGTGTTACAGAGGGGATGGGATGATTTTATAGTAGTGGCTTAACAAAAACTTTAACCTGTCATTATGGAAATGTGGGAGCCACCAATGTGAATCTTTTTGGCTGTTATCCTAGCACAATGGCTTTTCTACTTGGGGAGCTAATTGGAACTTACTTTGGGGAAATAATGTCCTAGAACAAGCATACAGATTATATTATTTGCATTGGTTTTATTTTTGCTTTTGCTCAATAACTTGTCAGTAGTAGGCAAGTATTAGCAAGATAGTCAGAGAAAGCAAAAATAAAATGTCAGCAGTAGGAGTGGTTTTTCTAGGATGACAGATTCCAAGTTTCAAAAATGTGCCCCCTCTCATTTCCTGTCCGACCCCTCTTCGGAGCACCCCAATACCTTAAAAAAAGAAAAAAAAACTTTATGCATACATAGCGTTTTTCTTCCTACTTTAATTTAGGCCCATGGCATTAGGGCCCCTCTTATTCTTTCAGCAGCGGGTGGATTATGAATGCTGTAGAGAATAGCACCATGTAATGACATGGCAACTTTTCCTGCAGCATTCTTTTAGGAAGCCAAGTCTGCAAAGGATAATGATTGGGTTAGTAGATGGAGCTACTTTTCATTTTTGCTCCTTCAGGCCACCACATATTTATCTATTTATAGAGTTGAGATTTATGTTACTTTCATTCAAAGAGAAATTGTATCCCATAATATAGGATTTCAATATCTTTCATGTCATAGGCAGCATAATCACTTGCAATGTTCTAAGGTATTTGAGGTGCTCCTGGAGCACAGGGACCTGATGACAGGTGCACAGTAGAAACAGTTTTATAAATTGGTAAAAATGTTCCTTTCTTTTCATTAAAAATGTAATTGAGATTTTTTTTAACACCCTAAGCTTGGCATAAGATGCTATTTTTAAAAGAGGGAAGCTGCAAACTTCAGTTTTCCCAAGGTGGATTTCATCATTTTTTTCTACAGGTCTTCTTAAGTTTTACAAGTTTTTTTTCTCAGTCTGACTACATACAGAACTTTGATATCACCCATGGCACACTTTTATAAACGTGGAGTGAAGAAAATAAACACAATTAAAAGATTAAACAGATGTGGCACATTTTGTATTTTCAATTAAAACACAGCAAAAAAGTTGTCAACCATCTTTGGACTCACCTTTGCCTGAATCTTATTCTTGCCAGTTGAATGAGCTTTCCTTGTAAAAGACCAACCACCATAGCTAAAAACGTTAAAAAGAAAGAAGCTCATAAAGTATTTCTCTAAAGTAGCAACAGAAAATATTTCTGAAGCAAGAAGAAAGGTAGTATATAGTAGTTTAATAAATTGCAAGATTGATTTGATTTAAAAGTATGGTAACAAGACACAGTGGGGATGATTTATTAAAACTGGAGAATGTAAAATCTAGTGTGGCTCTGCATAGAAACCAGGTTCAGCCCGGGTTCACACTATACCGGGCTACGGATCGCACAGGAGCGCTGTGCGTCCCTGTTCCCTGTTTCAGGGACGTATCAGGGCCGATTCTATGCCTGAATTCAGCGAAATGCACATCTAATTCGCATGGGTGTGAACCTGGGCTCAATGTTTGTTTGTCAAAGCTTAATTGAACAAGCTGAAGTTAGAAGCTAATTGGCTAACATGCACAGCTGCACCAGATTTTGCACTCATCGGTTTTAGTAAATCGACCCCATTGATCCCACCAGATCTCTGTCTGCCACATCATATTAGTATTGCGTGTTATTGCTTTAACCAACATTTTTCACCCTCATCATTACCAGCATTGCATTATTTTGACTGATAATTACTTTGCCATGCAGCACTGTACCCAAAATAATTTTATTTAATGTTTTCTAAACAGGAGCTTCTTTTGGTGGTATTTAATCATCACTTTTATATTATATAAAGCAAAAAAAAATCAAACAAAATTTCACCTACTTTTTGTTTTAAAAATAGTTTAAAAAAAAAATTAAAATGTTTGTTTACATTTTTTGTTTTAAAAATACTTTGTTTTAAAAATGGGAAATAAAAATGTCAGCTAGTACAAAAACAATGGTGTGGGTTAATTTTCACAATTGTTGGGAGTTACTGTAAGAGCTAAGTTTAAGGGTATAGTTTATAGAAGATTTATTATTAATTGAACTCCAGTGTTTTGCATTAGACCACAAAATGGCTAATATTGATTTTTAAGATTTGACTCCCATTGATTTCAACGGGGTTCAGATTTAGCATTTGAACTTTCGGTAAGTTTGCAAACTTACCCCAATTCAAACCCCAGGCATTTGGGTCATAACTATTGGCTAGAACATAACATGTCACCAAAAGTTTTCTTTATATATTTAGATATAGACAACGAATAATAGTAACATTAAATAACAATACTTTTGCAGCTTATAGATCAGAAAGTAGAATATGTAACTATGGCCAAGTACAGATCCAAGAACAGATCCATGGTAATCTCTTTCATATCCTCCTAGGATTTTCAATTGCTACTTTTTCTTCTCCCCAACCCAACTGACTTTTTAACATACAGTAAGCATCAAGGCCAGTAGATATGAAGTAACTAATCAACCAAGTTTGAAATTCATTGCTAATCAGGCCATTTGACTCTTGTTTTAAATAAATAATTAATTCTACCTCTATACCACTAGTGCTTATTACCACCTGTATTTGTTATATTGTTTATTCTTTTTTTTTCTAATTATTTAAGGCATTGTAAAAAATTATATTGAGGGAAGTTTTGTTGTTTTAAATATGCCATTGAACATGTCTTCCTATTCTTGTCCTATCTTGTTCATATCTTTTCTTCAGTAGGTGCAGAAAAAAAATACTTGTTGACCTGCCACAAATCCTCTGAACTGATAACTTTCTGTGTTCCCTGACTCAGCTGACAGTGATCAGCTTTCATTGACCCCTGCTCTTTGTGGACTACACCCCCCTCCCCTCCCTTCCATTGTAAGGAGACAAGGTATATTGCAGGAATATGCAATTAGCGGACCTCCAGCTGTTGCAAAACTACAAGTCCCATCATGCCTCTGCCTCTGGGTGTCATGCTTGTGGCTGTCAGAGTCTTGCTATGCCTCATGGGACTTGTAGTTCTGCAACAGCTGGAGGTCCGCTAATTGCATATCCCTGGTATATTGGGATGTTATATGTAGTTATAAAACATCAGAGTCCCAGGGAAGGCCCATTTATGTGGGGTACCAGGCTGACATTTTTTGGAAAGTGCACCCTTTTCCCTACGAGTATTTTAATGTATGTTTTAAAAAAGAGGAAATAGGCACAAATAATACCAGTATATTGATGAACATAAACCCCCAGATTTTAAAGGATAAGATTGGCCTTAAAACAGGTGTAGCAAGTTTTAGGAAATATCACTTACATCACTTTTGGTTAGTAGAACTAGAAACAAACTGCATGGAATTTAAGTAAAAATATGCTATGCTCTCTGTTTAACTCTTTGTTATGTGTTGCTGTCCACAGATGAACATAGAAGGGTATGTAGAGCAGCATGGGGGAGACCAGCAAATGTCACTACAGGCTGTACAGCCTAATTGAAATCTTGTGAATCTATGGGGTTGATTTACTAAAGGCAAATTGACCGTGCACTTTACAAAGTGCAGTTGCACTCTGCAAGAGCAGTTGCTCCACAGCTTAGTAAATGAGCAGAAGCTCTGCTGATTTTCATCATCCAATCATGTGCAAGCAAAAATGCTGTATTTTTCATTTTCCTTGCACGTGATTGGGTATTCTTTGCAAAGTAAAGCTTTACCTTATTTACTAGGCTCTGGAGCAACTGCACTTGCAGAGTGCAACTGCACTTTGCAAAGTGCACAGTCTATTTTCCTTTAGTAATTCAACTCCTATTTGTCTGTCTCTATTAACAACCTACCATTAACAATTCCCAAAAAATCACTTCAAATAGTTCCTCTAGACTACAGGTGTCAAACTCACAGCCCTCCAGCTGTTGGGGAACTACAAGTCCCATGAGGCATTGCTAGGCTGAAAGTTACAAGGATGTCGCCCACATACAGAGGCATGGTGGGACTTGAAGTTCTGCAACAGCTGGAGGACCACCAGTTTGACACCCCTGCTCTAGACAATAAATCTATCAAATTCCAAAGTAAACAGCTAATGCTAATATAAATAACTAATTAGTTAATTTAACTAGTTCAAGTCAGAAAGTTTTAGCAATAGACTTTAATTACACATTTATATTATTTTATCATTGACCAATTTAGAAGGTGTTTCAAAGAATTTGTGGATAGGAATATTTTTTTCCAAATGATCAAATACAGGCATCAAAAATAACAGGTTCTCCCCATAGTGTGCAAAATAAGACACAGACATTTAAAAATACAACCATAACATTATGATGACCCACCTAATACCCACCTTTGTCACCAAAACAGCCCTGACAGGGTGGTCAAACATCAGTAAATTTATGGATAGTTTGTAAAAATCAGTGATACTTACAACTGTCTGTAAATATTAGGGGCTGATTATTTGTCTTGCCGTGTTGACTTTTGAAAGTGTAAACCAGTCATATTACTTGTTATGGGTATTGTCAGTGTTTCAATATTGTGTTTATACTGTTTAAACATTGATTATCTTAGTTTTTAAAGTAATTTTTCTGGTTGTCAGTAAAAAATGTGCTCCATCTGTAAACATTCCAATTTTTGTCATTAGAAAATGCTGCAGGAGGTTGTCAACACTGAGCCCTGACCCTTCATGGCATGGATGCCACTAGACTTCTGGAGGTATGCTATGATATCTGGCACCAAGCTGTCAGTAGCACATCCTTTAACCACTTCAGCCCTGGAAGATTTGACTGCTCATTGACCAGGCCATTTTTTCCGATATGGCACTGCGTCACTTTAACTGACAATTGCGTGGTCGTGTGACGCTGTATCCAAATAAGATTGACGTCCTTTTTTTCCCACAAAGAGAGCTTTCTTTCGGTGGTATTTGATCACCTCTGCAGTTTTTATTTTTTGCGATATAAACAAAAGAAGATCGACAATTTTGAAAAAAACACAATATCTTTTACTTTTTGCTATAATAAATACTAGGGATGAGCCGAACATCCCCCCGGTTCGGTTTGCACCGGGTTTGTTCGAACACACAAACACCTTTAAAGTCTATGGGACACGAACGTAAAAAATCAAAAGTGCTAATTTTAAAGGCTTATAAGCAAGTTTTTGCCCTAAAAAGTGTTTGGGGACCCGGGTCCCGCCCCAGGGGACATGTATCATTGCAAAAAAAGTTTTAAAAATGGCCATTTTTTCGGGAGCAGTGATTTTAAGAATGCTTAAAGTTAAACAATAAAAAATGAAATATTCCTTTAAATATTGTGCCTGGGGGGTGTCTATAGTATGCCTGGCACAGTTTTCCTGAGTTTAGAAAAGTAGCACAATAAAATGACATTTCTAAAGGAAAAAAGGAAATTTAAAATTGCTGTTATGTATTGTCGGGTCCCGGCAATATAGATGAAAACCATTGAGAAAAACGGCATGGGTTACCCCCCCCAGCCCATTATCAGGCTCTTTGCGTCTGGTATGGATATTAAGCGGAACCCCACACCCAAATTTTTAAAATAATGGCATTGGGGGGGCCCCCAGGCACTATATACTCTGAACAGAAGTATATATACTATACGGCCTGCCCTATATATTATACAGAAAATTTGGCGTTAGGTGTTGGTGGTGTCAGAACACTGTAACCCCTCACAGTTACTCTTGTTGCGTGCAGGAAAAAATTGTAATTACATGCCCCTGTTAAACAAGGGCAGAAAAATTGGGCATGAGGCAGTGGTGGTGCTACAACACTGTAACCCCATCACAGATACTCTTGTTGGGTGCAGGAATGGGCCCTGCTGTTAAATATTATATCAAAAATTGTAATTACATGCCCCTGTTAAAAAGGGGCAGAAAAATTGGGCCTTTGGTGGTGGTGATGGTGCCACAACACTGTATGCCCTCACAGTTACTCTTGCTGGGCGCAGGGATGGGCCCACTGTGAAATATTAGATCAAGAATTGTAATTACATGCCCCTGTTAAACAGAGGCAAAAAAATTGGGCCTTTGGTGGTGGTGCCACAACACTGTAAGCCCTCACAGTTACTCTTGGAGGGCGCAGGAACGGGCCCTGCTGTGAAGTATTAGATCAAGCATTGTAATTACATGCCCCTGTTAAACAGAAGCAGAAAAATTGGGCCTTAGGTGGTGCCACAACACTCTAAGCCCTCACAGTTACTTTTGGTGGGTGCAGGAATGCTGTGAAATATTAGATCAAGAATTGTAATTACACGCCCCTGTTAAACAGAGGCAGAAAAATTGGGCCTTTGGTGGTGATGGTGGTGGTGCCACAACACTGCAAGCCCTCACAGTTACTCTTGGTGGGCACAGGAACAGGCCCTGCTGTGAAATATTAGATCAAAAATTGTAATTACATGCCCCTGTTAAACAGGGCAAAAAAATTAGGCCTTTGGTGGTGGTGGTGCCACAACACTGTAAGCCCTCAGTTATGCTTGTTGGGTGCAGGATCGGGCCCTGCTATGAAATATTATATCAAGAATTGTAATTATATGCCCCTGTTAAACAGGGGCACAAAAATTGGGTCTTTGGTGGTGGTGGTGGTGCCACAACACTGTAAGCCCTCCCAGTTACTCTCAGTGGGCGCAGGAATGGGTCCTGCTGTGAAATATTAGATCAAAAATTACATGCCCCTGTTGAACAGGGGCAGAAAAATTGGGCATTAGGCAGTGGTAGTGGTGGTGACACAACACTGTAACCCCTCACAGATACTCTTGTTGGGCGCAGAAATAGGCCCTGCTGTGAAATATTTGATCAAAAATTGCAATTACATGCCCCTGTTAAACAGGGGCAGAAAAATTGGGCCTTAGGCAGTGGTGGTGGTGCCCTAAACCAAAAATATTGTTGGAAGCCAGCATCATCAAGATTGAGAAGGAATAGGATAGGATATATATACTCTGTACCGAGTCAGCGTAGACTATATCTACATTCTACAGTGCATTCCATGGTGTACTATTCTAATCTACTTCAGGTAGTGTATTTGATATAAATATACAGTCAGTCTAGTATAGCTATCTAGATATCTAGATAGATAGATATCTAGATAGATAGATAGATAGATAGATAGATAGATAGATAGATAGATAGATAGATAGATAGATAGATAGATAGATAGATAGATAGATAGATAGATAGATACTGTATATATCCAATACACTGCCTGAAGTAGATTAGAAATAGTACACCACGGAATGCACTGTAGAATGTAGATCTAGATGCAGAGTATATATATATATATATATATATATATATATATATATATATATATATATATATATATATATCAAATACACTGCCACTAACTGAATAACCTGCCTGCTTAAGCTAAATCAAGCTATCTCTCCGTCCATGCCAACAACACTACAAAGGGCCACCGTGTAGGCACCTTATATAGTGTGGGGCGTGGACTTAGTCCCCCTGAGCCATGATTGGCCAAAGGCACCCTGCCTTTGGCCAATTATGGCTCTCTTAGCAGAGGGTGCTGGGATTGGCCAAAGCATGCAGGTCAGGTGCATGTTTTGGCCAATGATCATACAGCAATGCAACTGAGATTTCGCATTGCATTATGTGGCATTCCGTGGGCACTCAAATTTCCCGCGAATGCCCCATAATGTTCGTTCTTCAGCAAATGGGCGAGCACCCGATGTTTGAGTTAAACTCATGTTCGACCCGAACATCAAGCTCATCCCTAATAAATAACCAAATTTAAAAAAAAATATACATTTTTTTCCTCAGTTTAGGCCGATATGTATTCTTTTACATATTTTTGGTAAAAAAAATTGCAATAAGCGTATATCGATTGGTTTGCGCAAAAGTTATAGCGTCTACAAAATAGGGGATAGATTTATAGCATTTTTATTATTATTTATTTTTTTACTAGTAATGGCGGTGATCAGCGATTTTTAATCAGGACTGCGATATTGTGGCGAACACAACACACTTTTAACACATTTTTGGGACCAGTGACAATTATACAGAGATCAGTGCTATAAAAATGCACTGAATAATGTATAAATGTCACTGGCAGGGAAGGGGTTAACACTAGGGGGTGATCAAGGGGTTAACTGTGTTCTAACTGTGGGGGGATGGGACTGACTAGGAGGAGAGAGAGATTGGTGTTCATACTTAGTATGAACACACGACCTGTCTCCTCTCCCCTGAGAGAATTGGGATCTGTGTGTTTACACACACAGATCCCGGTTCTTGCTCTGTCATGAGTGATCGCGGGTGCCCAATGATCATTTCGCTCGCCGCCACTCACATCGGCTCTGGCGGCGCATGCCCCCTAGTGGTCAAAAGTTGTTTCGCCCAGGGGAGCCAACCTGCCGCAGTACAACTGCGGCGGCTGGTCGGGAAGGGGTTAAAGTGGTTCTAAAGGCTAGATATTTTATACCTTAACCTCCGTGGCGGTATGATTATGTCCAATTTTTGATGCTGAAAGCGGTACAATTATTTTGCATGGAAATTTGGAGTTTTATATTGCAGGCCTGTAATTCTTAGGAATAACTCATTTAAATCTGTCCAAACAAGAGTCTAAATAACTATAAATAACTATAATAATATAGTAATAATAAAAAGTATTTAATAATGTAATCAAATCAAAAACACTGAAATTTGCTCAGTTGCAGAATTGTCGCTGTCATTAATTTCAGTGTTTGATGACGAATTTCCCCACAAATTACTATCGCTCAATTCTGCAAGTGATACTAATTTATTATTACTGTTTTCTAGCTGGTCTAAAACCACTTTTGATGTAAAGGGACACTTTTTGGTTGCTATGGACATTCTCCAGTTTACAGGCAGAAAGAACAGTATTTATAATATAAATCTGCATGCAGGGCACTGGACAAACAACTAGGGAAAAAAAGGGAGGTAAAATAAATTGATACAGTAATATAATCAATAAGATTACAGTGTACTGTACATGTATTTTGTCTTTTACTTTTTGAATTTGGCGCCGTTCTCCATCCCCGTGCGTCGCAACGCTCGCAGGGAACGGAGCTCGACGCTGTAATAGATCCAGCGGAGGACGGCTCGCACACAGAGCAGGGAGACATCACAGGATCCTGGGAGCAAGGTAAGTAACCTCTTCCTGGATCCTGCGATGCGATCCCTAGTGTGTCTCGGGGTTACCTCTTTTGGTACTGAAAATCCACCCCCGAGCCACACTGGCTTGCTTTCTTCCCATATTGCATCCTGGTGTCATCTCTTTCCCAGGTAAGCAATACATAAGTTCCTGGCCAGCCACCTTTTCGCATTGTTCCGTGATCCTCATCTGATGCTCACGTGTCCATTGTAGGTGTTTTTTTGGTTGTGGTAATTATGGGCACCTTGACTACGTAGCCCCATACACAACAAATTGTGATGCCTATGTATTCTACTTTCAGCATATCAACTGCATGGACAACATGTTTACTTGCTGCCTAATATATCCTACTGAATTTCAGGTGCCATTGTAATAGGATAATCAATGTTATTCACTTTACCTGTGAGTGATCCTAATTTTATGGCTGATTGGTGTATATGACATGTCTTTGGTTTTCGTGAGGGTAGTATCTGGGAACTGAGACTCTTATATTGGGCAATTTGTCCTTTTGTTAAATAAAACAATGATATTACTTTTCTTTGGAAACATTTTCGCAAATTAAACTGCATACTGCAAATTCTACTCCTGCTCTATCTTATCCTATTCTACTCCAAGTCAATCAATATGAACAACTGACATAAGTGATGTAATTGCTGACTGCTTCTTTTAAGAATGCTTTTCACTTGGCTGTCTCGCTGACTCTCTTGCTTTAATACGTTAAGTAACTAAACAGGTATGGCTTTCATAATTACCATACTTGTTTAGGGCAGTGACTCTGAAAAGCAGTGAAACACACAGCTCAGCATAGCAGCCAAACCAACTGGCATTTCTAGAAGGAAAATATTGCTGTTTGCATTAGTGTGGTTATAGTACAACTGTAATAAAAAAGAACATGTACTAAATATAGTTTGACATTCAAAATCTCTTGTTACTGTATGTCTAAGTGACAAATAGCTTTACTGACAGCAAGGAAATGTGATAGACAGCTAAATAAATTTTGACTTAATCGTTCATAAATCAAAATGGCAGGTATGTCTTACGTTTCTTAGAATGGTAACTTTCTTAAAATGTTAAACTGCATTATAGACCACAATAATGCAATACTAGTAATTTACTTCTTTTTGGTTTTACTTATCTTGTTGAAGATTTCTGCCTAAAACCACAGGCTTGTCCACGCCAAATGCAATTCTTAGATTTAAGAAAATGAAGCAAATAGTTTCTGAAAGCAAGGCAAAACATTCAGTTTTAGTATATGTTTTTGGGGGCCATTAATTGACGCCTTGCAGGAAAAGTTGACATTTTGTCTATTGATTTGGCCTTTTTATAAAGTTTTTGAATCACTCTAGGAAGCAGCTGAA
Source organism: Lithobates clamitans (assembly GCA_037952925.1). Classification (NCBI taxonomy): domain Eukaryota; kingdom Metazoa; phylum Chordata; class Amphibia; order Anura; family Ranidae; genus Lithobates; species Lithobates clamitans. The sequence continues at coordinate 1,798,797 of JBBGZY010000901.1, forward strand.
TCAATTGTCAAAATGTCAAACAGTAAAGAAATTCAAAACTTAAGAAAGGGAAGAAAGCTATACATAGCTACAGGGGTTCGAGTTCCTTTTATGTGCTATAGTGTTGAAATATGAGAATGAAACATATGTTTTCAGATTATAATGAAATTAATAAATGCAATAATCCTAAACATAATCTGTGCACATACCACAGAGAGACTTTTTTTCTGTTCACATAATAAACTGCATAATTTATTAAAACTGCATTTTCTAGACAATATAGGGCCATGTCCATGAAGGTAGGGCCCCATATGCTGAAATTCTGCATAGTGTGGCATATGTGTCTCAACAGATCAAAGGGTCTAAATAAGATATAATAAGTAATGTCTACATTGAAAGAAGACATTTGAAGGAGAGGTAAAACAAGTGTATTTTGTCAGTTGCAGTTAAATAGTGATACATTTTCCAGCCTCTACATGACAGCAACACATACAATCCACCTAAAGTAGTTGTGTAACACTTTATCTAATCAGCAGCATTAGAAAAATGTATTACTCCTATTGTGTGAAAAGGAAGTGGAGTAGCTTACAGAAAATGGATTTCATAGTTGGTGAGGTTCAATAAAGACATCAGTCCATGCAGTTCAACCTGTATGGGTGGGTGTATGCACTGATGTCTTTAGCACTTCCCATATACCTATATAGTGGTTACACTAAGATGCCTACAGTGGGGAAAATAATTATTTGGTCCCCTGCATCTTTTGTAAGTTTGCCCACTTACAAAGAAATGAAGGGTCTATAATTTTTATCATAGGTGTATTTTAAATGATAGAAACAGAATATCAACCAAAAATCCAACAAAATACACATAATACAAATGTTATAAATTAAGTTGCAGTTCACAGTGGGTGAAAATGGTATTTGATCCCCAATAAGGATGAGCTGAACACCCCACAGTTCGGTTCACACCAGAACATCCGAACAGGCCAAAAAATCGTACGAACAAACGAACACTGTTAAAGTCTATGGGACACGAACATGAAAAATTAAAAAATGCTCATTTTAAAGGCTTATATGCAGGTTATTGTCATGAAAAGTGTATCGGCACCTGGTTCCTGCCCCAGGGGACATGTATCAATGCAAAAAAAAGTTTTAAAAACAGCCATTTTTTGGGAGCAGTGATTTTAATAATGCTTTAAGTGAAACAATAAAAATGAAATATTCCTTTAAATATCATGCCTGGGGGGTGTCTATAGTATGCCTGTAAAGTGGCGCAGTTTTCTAGTGTTTAGAACAGTACCACAGCAAAATGACATTTCTAAAAGGAAAAAAGTCATTTAAACTTGATCGCGGCTGTAATGAATTGTCAGGTCTCGGCAATATAGATAAAACTCATTGAAAAAAACGGCATGGGTCCCCCCCAGTCCATTGCCAGGCCCTTTGGGTCTGGTATGAATATTAAGGGGAACCCCGAACCAAAAATTAAAAAACAAGTTGCGTGGGAGTCCCTCCAAAATCCATACCAGGCCCTTCAGATCTGGTATGGATTTTAAAGGGGAACCCTGCACCAACTTTTTTTTAAAAAAATGGTGTATGGTTCCCCCCCAAAATCCAGTCCAGACCCATATCCAAGCACGCAACCTGGCAGGCCGCAGTAAAAGAGGGGGGTGAGAGCGCCCCACCCGGAACTGTACCAGGCCATGAAGGTAGGGCCCCATATGTTGAATTACAATGCATCAGAGTGGGGGGCGGGGTCACCCGTTTATGTCACCGGGTGGCCCCGCCCTCAGCTATATAAGAGCTGTCACCAAGAAGAAATGTCACTTGGCAGGAGCCTCCCATAGAGGCGGAGCTGTTGCATTTTTTTTTTTTTCGGCTCGGCGGCAGCGTGATAGAAGATGAATGGACATCGCAGGACATTTTTATTTTTTTATCTTTTAATAAAGAACTTATATAGCTGACAGATCTTATATAGTTGAGGACAGGGACACCCGGTGATGTAAACAGGTGGCCCTGCCCCCCCTCTTAAGCATCGTGATTCAGCATATACCTTTATGTACGGTTAACGCTGACAATTTTGGGAGTGCGCCAAGCAAAATATAATATTTGGTAACAAATGGCCATTAGAATAGCTGAGAAGTTCTGTTTGCATTTATATAACGAAAATAGGGCTAAATATATTGGTTTACTAATTGCCACCAAGAATACTAATCACTCAGCCCTCACCTACTAACCATGTAAAAGGGAGCAAGTATGAAAAAAAAAATCAACTGCATACAAAGATGTTACAATGTGGGTTTGAATTAAAACCGTGTATACATAAGCAATTTTTTTCATTTAACCCAGCGGGTTGAACAAAAAAAGAGAGAAAAAGAGAGATCAACATACTAACAGAAGCAATGTTAGTGCAGTGATCTTCACCGCTGTGCTCTTGTATGTATTCTGAAAGGGACACTGATCAGCACTGATCGGATGATGGTTTTCCAGCATACCCATTCAACAGAAGCAGGTCGTGAACAGACAACTGTACACACGGGCGGAAAGTCCCATGAATCCACAGTGTCACATCCAGACATACACATGCTTCAAGGAGGAGGAGTGTCCATAACTCATTTTATCTGAGAAATTAGTCTTTGACCAGTATTATTAACCACATTGTGCTGCTTATGCTGTGGAGGTTGAGGATGTAAATATACTATGTGGCAGTGAAAATATTTAATAGACCAAGTGCCATGGTACCACAATACTGAAACCATAGACCACCAATAAATACAAATATATCAAAATTTAAATAAAGGACTAGTGCTTCCACCCAACAAAGTGTAGAAACACTGGTGATATAAAATATATGGGGTGCTAGTGATTAACCAGTATATCCCACCAATGTTAACTATATAGATAGAAAAACCCTATCAAATGCATAAATAAATATAGAAAATGAAATAATAAATATAACAATAGAAATTCATAAGTTCTGTGATGCAAACCGATATGTGCCAAAAGTGAAACAATAGTGGTTAAAAATCTGTAAATTGCAGATGCTCTTAATTAAACAAATCATAAAAATGGTGAAATCAGTGCCATCACAAATAAAGTCCATAAAACACAGCCAGTCTGAGTTCTCTTTCCACACCATGCTGTGACACCCAGTGAACCATATAACTGCTAAACACTCACCAGGCAACCAGTGACTACTTAATTAAAACTGGTCAACTTGATTTAAACTTCTCCTCGTATGTTTCTCTTATATGTACCAGAAAATGTGCCAAAAGGTTCTCATAGTGTAGCAAATTTATTAAACATAAAGAGACCTAAAAGCATTAAAAACAGATACATGGCCTCTTACATAAGGCACCCAATTGGCACTAATAAAGCCTGCAAGTATAACTAGGAACTTGCTTTGTCGTAACCAGGAGACGGCGTGGGTTCCATTTACCATTTAAGTTATGTGGCCAGAAGTGAAGCTCCGCCTCTGAACGTTGCATCATGATGACATCTTCAGAAAGCAGAGCAGTGATGTTTGGATCAGACAGTACAGAATTACAGATCCTTTAGCAGATAAAGAGTTCTCATATACTATTTATATTTAAACGTGTTTAGCAGATTGCCTGGAACATACCTTCTAATAGAATACATAAAAATTCTTCATATTTTCACTGGAGCATTCTGCAACTTTTCCTGTATGTGTACAATAACTAGAACAGATATGAGGTAGCAAGCCCTAACCAGATGCTCAAAGCACCTGGTCATAGTATATAATATGTAAGGCTCGGTTCACACTGCAGCGATGTGGGAACACTGCGAATCCAATGCGGGTTCCCGCATCACAACTCGCAGGCAGTTCACCCTCTACCTATGCGAACTGTAGGGAGTGTCAATAGAAAGTTAATGAGGTCCCCATTGCAGTTTGTATATTGAAGTATGAACTGTAACTTTGGATAGGAATCGGGTAGCATGGGTGTTCACACCCATGCGATTCGATTCTGGTGCGGACCAAAAAAGGGTCCTGTGCAAGTTTGGTCCAAATGTGATGTGAATTCAATCATACAAGCTGTATGGCTGAATTCGCATCGCACAAACATCGCATGTGATTTGCACAGCAGTGCGGTTAGAATCACATGTAATGTCTGACATCGCAGCAGTGGGAACCGGTGTCTTGTCAAATATAGTCCCCTATCATATAGTGTCCTCCCTGTACTGCGCAGGCACAGTACGGAGGACAAACGAGACGCCGAAAGTCTCCGAAGTTTAACAGCTGATCATCGGCTGTACACGGCGCCTGCGCTTTTATTCTCACCCTATGTCCAGGATCATTCCCTACTATCCAAGTGGACATAGAGTGAGAATATATAGTTGCCGAGCGCAGCGAGGCCGTGCCCGAAGCGTGGCGAGGGGCCCTCTTACACTGCCATCGCTAACAAGTGCAGAAGCGCCGTGTACAGCTGATGGTCAGCTGATCAACTTCGGGCACTTTCGGCATCTCCTTCTGCTCCGTACTGCGCAAGCGCTGCGCCTGCGCAGTACGGGGTGGACACTATGTGATAGAAGGACAGTATATGGCAGAACACCGGCCCTAAGTCCCAATCCTGACCAGCCTTTCACAGCACTCCTTCTGAGTGATATATTTGTAAGTAGAAATGTTATGTTATACTTGCACTCCAGAAGATTTCATCATTGATAATCGCACCAGAACTTGCGAGCAGCCAAAAAATTTGTTCAAACACGTGAACACCGTTAACACGAAATAACATAAATCACCGTTAACACGAACATAAATAATCAAAAGTGCTAATTTTAAAGGCTTATATGCAAGTTATTGTCATAAAAAGTGTTTGGGGACCTGGGTCCTGTCCCAGGGGACATGGATCAATGCAAAAAAAGTTTTATTAACGGCCGTTTTTTCAGGAGCAGTGATTTTAATAATGCTTAAAGTGAAACAAAAAAGTGTAATATTCCTTTAAATTTTGTACCTAGGGGGTGTCTATAGTATGCCTGTAAAGGGGCGCATGTTTCCCGTGTTTAGAACAGTCTGACAGCAAAATGACATTTCAAAGGAAAAAAAGTCATTTAAAACTACTCGCGGCTATTATTGCCGGTCCGACAATACACATAAAAGTTCATTGATAAAAACGGCATGGAAATTCCCCACAGGGGAACCCCAAACCAAAATTAAAAAAAAAATGACATGGGGGGTCCCCCTAAATTCCATACCAGGCCCTTCAGGTCTGGTATGGATATTAAGGGAAACCCCGGCCAAAATTTTTTTTTAAAAATGGCGTGGGGTCCCCCCAAAAATCCATACCAGACCCTTATCCGAGCACACAACCTGGCAGGCCTTAGGAAAAGAGGGGGGATGAGAGAGCGCCCCCTCTCCTGAACCGTACCAGGCCACATGCCCTCAACATTGGGAGGGTGCTTTGGGGTAGCCCCCCAAAACACATTGCCCCCATGTTGATGGGGACAAGGGCCTCATCCCCACAACCCTTGCCCGGTGGTTGTGGGGGTCTGCTTGCGGGGGGCTTATTGGAATCTGGAAGCCTCCTTTAACAAGGGGACCCCCAGATCCAGGCCCTCCCCCCTGTGTGAAATGGTAAGGGGGTACAAAAGTACCCCCACCATTTCACAAAAAACTCAAAAATGTTAAAAATGACAAGAGACAGTTTTTGACAATTCCTTTATTTAAATGCTTCTTCTTTCTTCCGAGGAGAAGAAGGGAAGAAGACGCCGCAGAGGAAGATGCCGGATGAGAACACCGGAGAAAGAACCAGAAGAACCAGAAGAACCAGAAGAAGAAGAAGATGGAGGAAGAAACTGAAGGAAGATAGAAGATAGAAGAAAGAAGAAAGAAGTAAGAAGAAGCATTTAAATAAAGGAATTGTCAAAAACTGGCTCTTGTCATTTTTAACATTTTTGACAGTTTTTTTGTGAAATGGTAGGGGTACTTTTGTACCCCCTTACACAGGGGGGAGGGCTGGGATCTGGGGGTCCCCTTGTTAAAGCGGGCTTCCAGATTCCGATAAGCCCCCCGCCCGCAGACCCCCACAACCACCGGGCAAGGGTTGTGGGGATGAGGCCCTTGTCCCCATCAACATGGGGACAAGGTGTTTTGGGGGGCTACGCCAAAGCACCCTCCCAATGTTGAGGGCATGTGGCCTGCTACAGTTCACGGGGGGGCACTCTCTCATCCCCCCCTCTTTTCCTGCGGCCTGCCAGGTTGTGTGCTCGGATAAGGGTCTGGTATGGATTTTTGGGGGGACCCCACGGCATTTTAAAAAAAAAATTTGGCCGGGGTTCCCCTTAGTATCCATACCAGACCTGAAGGGCCTGGTATTGAATTTAGGGGAACCCCCCACATCATTTTTTTTTTTTTAATTTTGGTTCGGGGTTTCCCTGTGGGGAATTACCATGCCGTTTTTATCAATGAACTTTTATGTGTATTGTCAGACCGGCAATTCATTAATAGCCGCGAGTAGTTTAAAATTACTTTTTTTCCTTTGAAATGTCATTTTGCTGTCAGACTGTTCTAAACACGGGAAACATGCGCCCCACGAAATTTAAAGGAATATTACACTTTTATTGTTTCACTTTAAGCATTATTAAAATCACTGCTCCCAAAAAATGGCAGTTTTTAAAACTTTTTTTGCATTGATCCTTGTCCCCTGGGGCAGGACCCAGGTCCCCAAACACTTTTTATGACAATACCATGCATATAAGCTTTTAAAATTAGCACTTTTGATTTTTGCCATAGACTTTTAAAGGGTGTTCCGCGGCTTTCAAATTTGCCGCTAACACCCCAAATTGTTCGCTGTTCGGCGAACTGGCGAACAGCCGATGTTCAAGTCGAACATGAGTTTGACTCGAACTCGAAGCTCATCCCTACTCACAAACCATTTCAGAGATCTGATCTCTTTGCAATGCTAAACAGAGCTATTATGCTTTACACTTTAATGTTTCTGCGCCTCTGCAATTCTGAGCTCCCCATTTTTTTAAAATGCTTTCCTATTTGCAGAATATTGTTTTTTTTTTGTTTACAAAAGTTTTATTTGGAAGATTCAGTACAAAAGGGTTACAAAGTTATGATGATTGAAACAGTTGAGTACAAAATGATGTATATAAGAGACAATATACAGTATAATTTGTATAGTACACAAATGTAAAACGAGTAAAGATATTATGACGTCTGAGGTAGTGTATGCAATAGGCAGAATATAGTATAGCAAGGTTTAATCACAAGTCCATAGGGTCCATTTTCCATTAAAGGTATGCATACTGTCATGTAGGGTATGATGGATTCTCTCTGAAAGTTTAAGCATATCCATCCTAGACAGGACTTGAGGCCAAGGTAGGTTTTGGGATCTCCAGTTTAGGGCTATCATCCATTGGATAGAACTAAGTAGGGAATGGATCAGTCTAACACATGAAGTTGGTATGTCAGGAATTGTTGCATACAGTATGCATAATTGTGGGGAGAGGTTGATTTTTTTTTTGCTATAGATTCCATTTTACTTGCCGCAGCTTTCCATATAGGCTCTAGGTATACACAGATCCAAAATATGTGAAGGAATGTGCCAGGTACATTACAGCCCCTAAAACAGTTAGGAGAGGCAGTTGGATAGAAGGAGTGAATTTTCGAGGGTGTCAGGTATAATCTAGAGAATAATTTCATTGGCGATTCTCTAAATGAAGCTGCGATATTACATTTGCGAAGGTTATCTGTCATGGTATTCCATGTTTTTAAGGAGATAGGAATGTCTAAATCAGCTTCCCATTGTAACATTGGGCCAGACTTTTCAGGTATCATTATATCGTTTAGATATCTATAAATTATAGAAATCAGGCCTTTGTCCCTTGGGGAGTTTAGACAGATATGCTCAAATAAGGTCGTTTGAGATTGAATGTTTAATGAGTAGTGTTCTGTATAGAAATTTCTAATCTGGAGATAATTTGAGAGTTCGGAAGAGGGAAAGTTTCTATTTAGATTGTAGGGTGTGGAAGGAGATGAACGTCTTGAATGGGAATAATGATCTTAAGGTAGTCAGACCATTGTTACGCCAGTGAGGGAATGAATTATTATTGTTATGGTTTTGTATAAGTCTGGGGTCTCCTAAAAAGGATGCTAGAGGGGGAGTGTCTGATGATAGTTTAAAGGTTTTATTGATTTTAAGCCAAAATTGGAGATGGTGGGCCACAATATTATTTAGTTTGAGGATTTTGTGGTGGGAGTTTAGATTGGACCATAATAGGCCCTGTATGAAGTATGGAGAGATTGAGTTTGATTCGAAGTTTAGCCATGGGATAATTGAGTTGGGGGCAAACCATTGGGCTATTTGTGTGAGTTTGGTTGCTATAAAGTATTGCCAAATATTTGGGAGGCCAAGCCCACCTTTATTTTGGGGTCTGAACATGAGAGAGTAGCTACATCTCGGTTTCTTATTGGACCAGATAAATTTGTTAATTTCTCTTTGTAGAGCTTCAATTCTGGATTTGGGGACATTGATAGGTAAAGAACGGAAATAGTATAAAAGTTTGGGGAGAATCGTCATCTTAAAAGCACATATTCTACCAAGAAGAGAGATGCGATAAGAGGACCAAATTTTAAGAAGAGAGCTAATGTGTAAGAAAAGAGGTGTCTAGTTAGTTTTATATAGAAGTTTGTGGTGAGATGTGATTTGGATACCAAGGTATCTGAATGATTTGGAGCACCATATGAAATTAAAATTTTGCTGTAGGTTTGTGATCAAGTTAGGGGACAGATTAAGGGGCAGGGCTGAGCATTTGTTGATGTTGATGCCCAGGCCTGATAGAGTATGAAAAGAATTAAGCTCGGATATAAGGTTGGGTATAGATATGAGAGGGTTTGTAAGGAATAGTAGAGCGTCATCTGCATAGAGACTCAGTATGAATTCATTTGGGCCTTTACTATATCCATTAATGTCTGGGTTATTTCTTATAGCTTGGGCTAGGGGTTCTATTGCTAATGCAAATAATAGAGGGGAAAGGGGGCAGCCCTGTCTGGTACCTCTACTTAGAGAAAAGAAGTCTGAGTTATGGCCTGGGATTTTTATTCTGGTTTGAGGAAGGTGGTAAAGAGCATTAAATCCATGGATAAATTTATCTGTGATGCCGAATTTAGGGAGTAGGTGGTTGAGGTATGACCAGCTTACACTATCAAAAGCCTTATGTATGTCAAGGCTAAGAAGGCAGACCGGGCAGGAAGAGAGGTTGGCGTCCTGCACTATGTTAGTGACAAGTCTAATGTTATCTGTAATCTGTCTACCGGGAATAAAACCCGTTTGGTCAATGTGTATAAGAGAAGTAATGACTTTGGCCAATCTGTCAGCCAAGAGTCTGCCGAAAATTTTTAAATCATTATTGAGAACTGAGATGGGGCGAAAATTTTGAGGAAGGGTGTGATCCTTAAGAGGTTTAGGGATAAGGGATAGGTTTGCTAAAAGCATATCCTCTGGAAACTGGCCACCCATCAGAATATGGTTAAATAATTTGGTTAACCTGGGGGCTAAAAGGGGAGCAAATTTCTTATAATATAGTGAGGAGAAACCATCTGGGCCGGGTGATGTTGAGGTTTTCAGGGATTTAATTATATTGATAATCTCAGCGTCTGTGTATGGATCATTGAGGGAAGAGGCTTGTTGATCGTTGAGGGTGGGGAGATGTAATTTCTCAAGCCACTTAATTGAAGTGAGATGAGGTTGGGTTTGGGGGCCTGAGAGAAGATCTTTATAGAAAGAGGAGAATATGTCTAGAACCTCTTTGGGGTGGGTGACCAAGTTACCTGATTGGTTGTGTAGTTTGTATATGTGTGGAGGTTTATGCTCTTGATTGAGTTTTTTTGCGAACATGGTAGAGGTAGAGTTACCATGTAATAAAAATTTTGCCCTAGAAAATCTGAGGGATTTTTCAGTATCCGCTGAAAGAATCGTATCTAGGGCTTGACGTTTGGATTGAATTAATTTTGTAGTTTCAAGGGACGGGGATTGGTTCAGTTTAATATATAGAAGGTCTAGGTCTTTTGTGAGGCTTTTGATGTCTATGAGTTTAGCTTTATTTTTGGCTGCAGTTATACTAATCAGATGTCCCCTGATGACTGCTTTATGTGCAGACCAGAGTGTAGTGGGGGAGATGTCGTTAGTTGAGTTACCATATTTATCGGCGTATAACACGCACCGGCGTATAACACGCACCCCAATTTAGGAGGGAATTTTAAGGAAAAAAAAACTTTTAGGAGGGAAGTTGAAGGGAAAAAAAACTTACATTTAAATGCCCATCATTGCAGCCTTCTCAGTGCAGCCATGTCAGTGCAGCCTTGTCAGTGCAGCCATGTCAGTGCAGCCATGTCAGTGCAGCCTTCCCCAGTGCAGCCTTGTCAGTGCAGCCTTGTCAGTGCAGACTTCCCCAGTGCAGCCTTGTCAGTGCAGACTTCCCCAGTGCAGCCTTGTCAGTGCAGACTTCCCCAGTGCAGCCTTGTCAGTGCAGCCTTCCCCAGTGCAGCCTTCCTCAGTGCAGCCTTCCCCAGTGCAGCCTTGCCCCAGTGATCCCAGCCATTCTGGGCTTCAAAATCGCAGATCGCGATTTGAAAATGGCGCCGCTGGCGCCGAAATACACAGAGCTGGTCCTCGGCTCTTTCCGGCGGTTCTCGTTCACTTTCGGCTCCACTCGTAGTCCCGAGCGGAGCTATCCGAACCTAGCCGAGTAGGTTCGGATAGCTCCGCTCGGGACTACGAGTGGGGCCGAAAGTGAACGAGAGCCGCCGGGAAGAGCCGAGGACCGGCTCTGTGTATTTCGGCGCCGGGGGCGCCATTTTCAAATCGCGGTCGGCGATTTTGAAAATGTGACAGGTCGGGATCGCAGGGGATCGGCGTATAACACGCACCTGCGATTTTCCCCTGGTTTTAAGGGGAAAAAAGTGCGTGTTACACGTCGATAAATACGGTATTTTTAAAGTATTCCTCAATGTGTGTGGTTATATTCTGAATAGTGGATGGGTCTGATAAGATCGAATCATTCAGACGCCAATTATATGGGGTAGGGGCAAGACCAATATGAGAGGTTTCAAATTCAACCATGTCGTGGTCAGACCACGGACAGGGGTGGATTCGGGCTCTTGATAAGTTTGCCAATATGATGGGGGTGGTGAAGATGTAATCGAGCCTAGCATAACAGTCATGTGGGTGGGAGTAGTGGGTGAAAGCCCTAACACCAATATTATGAGCTCTCCAGGAGTCTATTAGTTGGAATTTACTGAGTGAGCGATTCATTGATTTAGAAAATGCTTTCGTCGTAGGGGCAACTTTGCTTCTATCTAAGGAAGGGTGGGTTGCCAGGTTAAAGTTCCCTCCTAGCACTATATGGGGGGAGCTAAGGTGGTCTAGAGTTTCAAAAAATTTATTAAAAAATGATGTTTGAGCCTCGTTGGGGGCGTATATGGAGGCGATTGTAAGCGAGCGTTTGTTCAGTGTGCCTTTTATTATAATGTATCTGCTATCAATGTCTTTATAAATGTGTTGTATCTCAAATACTATAGAGTTGCGGATAAAAATCGCTACCCCCCTGGATTTGTTGGAGAATGTAGTGAAATACATTTGGTTATATGTTTTGTCGAAGTAGCACGGGTGGTTATCAGTAGAAAAATGGGTTTCTTGAAGGAGGATAATATCTGCACCCAGTCTTTTATAGTGTCTGAAGGCCTTTTTACGCTTATGTGGGGAGTTAAATCCTTCTATATTGTGTGAAAATATCTTAAGACCCATTTTTAATAGAAGTAAACGCGTAGATTATTTTGGTTGGGCTAGAACAGAATCTATATGGGAAGTAAGTTAAGACCTGATATATATTATGGGGTATCCAGTTATTACTAGTGCCAACATAACCAACATAGACTATAGATATGCAATATAATAAAAAGCTACAGTATGGATTGGTGAAACAACTGTATAGTAAAGGTTTGAATTTCTTCTTGAGTGTACCTGTAAAAGGATAAAGGTAGAATCTTCCAGAGATTATTACATTTAGAAACAATGCCAACAGGGCAAAGAAAAATTGTAATTTACAATAAACCATAAGGGGGTCAGAGGACTGAGTGTCATCTGACCTTACAAATTTTAAAGGTGGACAAAGAAATGTCCCAGACTCACATACCAAGCCTGCCGCGGCATCCAGAACAACGGAGGAGCCGCACCAGGCTATGGATGGGAGCATGGGGGCAAACCAGCGACGGCGGATGAGCCAGGTAAAAATGATATATCAAACTTTAAGGTGCAAAATTAGTGTAACCTTCTGAACAAAACCTCAAGTGGAACCCAACAGGTAAACTGCATCATGGGTTGTAAACAGGTGGGTTTAAGGTTATGCTAACATCTACCTCAATAATAATCATTTTAGAGAGATGGAGTGGACAGGGGGTAACAAAATAGAACAAAACACAAAAAAAAAAAAAACAGGGGGGGGGGGGGCAGGAGGTATTGGGTTGATTAAGTGATTGTAAGGGAATCATCTGGGAGGAAAGTCAAAATCAGCTTGATAGTGTATTTTGAAAAATGGTTGAGCCAGACCCTCATCATCTTCTACATCTTCTTGATATAAAAAAAAAAAAGGGGGGGAGAAAGAGGGATAGATGTCTCTCGCAATCCAGGTCCGTATGGCTGTTGTAAGAGGATTCTAGAGGTGAAAGAAGAGTAACAGCAGTCAACTTAAATGAAATAATGCAAAAAAACAGGAGCTCCTCTTGACGAATCTTCTTGCTTTGTTTTTAGAAGATCACAGAACATGTGGCAAGAGGAATATACAAAATTCTCAGGCTTGGTCTTGGGAAGATTGGCGCCATCTACTCTGTTCTCTTTGGTTGCGGCGGGAAGAGGGAGTAGACCATATGGGGGAAGAGCGGGGTGTAGCAGGAAGGCGATTCGGAGGTTCTGGCTGTAACAGGCCCAGTTTGATAAGAAGATCTTTTCCTTCAATGATGTTATATACTGTGTGCGTGGTACCATTATGCATCACTGACAGTTTGAATGGGAAACCCCAGCGATATTTGATCCTGTTTGTCTGAAGGATTGTAGTGACCTACTTCATCCTGCGTCTGCGATCAAGGGTAGCTGGGGAGATATCAGGGTAGATTTGCAATCTGACACCATCAAGCTCAATATTTGGTGTATTTCTGGATGCCCTCATGATGTCCTCTTTAGTGAGAAAATCTTTCATGCATAATATTATATCGCGTGGGGGCTTGTCAGGGGGTGGTTTGGGGCGAAGTGCTCTATGAATCCTGTCGCAGGTGAAAGCCGACATGGGCTTGTCTGGCAAAAGCATGTGGAAGACTCTGGACACCGCAGGGAATAGATCTGTGATAGATTCAGGGATCCCACGCACTCTAATATTGCTTCTGCGATTGCGATTGTTCAGATCCTCCACGTGTGCCTGCATAAAGGAAAAGCTGTCTGCAAGTGTCTCATAGTCCCTCCTGAGGTCACTGTGTGCAAGGGAGAGTTCGTCGTGTTTTGTTTCCAGCACATCTGTCCTGCTTCCTATGCTAGCAATCTCCTGTGTCAGGGCATTGGTTGATTTGTGCAGTTCAAGCTGTATTTTGTCAGCTAATTTCTCATAGATGGCTGAGAGACTGGCATCAAGGTCAGCTTTAGTCAGGGGCATGTTGTACTCACATTCCTTGTTGGGCCGCAGATGTGACGGTGTAGCGCTGTTAGATGCAGCCTGTGAGCCGGCGCCATTTTGGGACATCTTCCCCTGCTGTTGTTCCAGTCCGAGGAGATAGTTGGTTATAGAGTGTCCGGAGCCCCGGTTGCTCTTCTTCTTGCTCGATCTCATGCACCGCTATGTTCCTCAGGGGTGCTAGGGTACTTTGGGCTGGTTATGAAGGAAAATAGCCCTGGGAATTAGGCCTGACGATCCCGGTCAGACGGAGCACTCAGCAGACACGTCCGTCCTGCATCGCGCCGCGCATGCGCCCCCTGCAGAATATTGTTTTAAACACTGTTCCTTGTGTCCAACTACAGTCACAATAGACACAAATTTCAAAGCAGATTTTTGGAAGTGAATTTCCCTCTCACCTTTATCAGCTAAAACTCTGCCTACTCTCTCCTTTTCCCATCCATTATCTTAACTCTGCTACTTCTATAAGCAGTACCTTATCTTGATTTGCTTCCTCCACCAATTTTCACTCTGCCCCCTTAATAACCAGTTGTTATTCTGATTCTTCTACACCCTAGTCCACAATAAACCATTATTCTGCATTTATTTCCCAATTGTCCATGATCAGCTCTTGCCTTTCCCAGACAACTCTCAAAGTCTCCCGGGACTTGCGGGAGTCTCCCACATTTGACTGCGGGCTCCCGGACACCCGCGAGCACCAGACAATCTCCTGGCTGAGCCTGTCACTCAGGGGGCCACTGTCAGTTGCTAGGAGCTTTGGAACTTTTTTTGTTCAAGAACAGCTGAGAGAGATGCGGTGGCAGTGGCTTTGCTGTGAACAGGAGGCGGGCCTGGCTGAGGAAATGTCTAGCAGCGGAGGGCTGGAGGAGCACGTGGCTATATCATGCACCAGAGTGTAATCCTCCCTGTCTCCAGCCCACCACATTTGATTTTACACAGGTGCTGAATGGGGGCGCCGGGAGGGAGATAGACAGTACCTGAAGCCCGAGGATATAGCAGAAGGTATGACTAGAGCAAAACGAATCCTGCAGCACTGAGCACACATCTCTGGCTAAATGGAAACAAGTACATGGGGAGTGCTGTACAGTCACATGTCGCTGGCCAGTGTCTTCCAGAAATGTATACCTTCAGGCAGTGAAAGGTTACTGATCAGCTTCCCCCTTACTCTGTACTCTTTTTTTCTTTATAGCTGCACACTGCTTAATCACACTGATAAGAAGAAGCTGAAGCCCCCCCCAGCATTCTGTGTCCAGTGACAGGGTCACACATAGTTGGTTGTTAACCATTTCAGCTCAGCTATTTAGCCAGAGCTCTGTGTGTGCTGCATAGTTTGATGTTTTTGTGAAGGATTTACTCCTGATTCATGCTAAAAGTTTCACAGACCCATTAAATGTATACTGTCCATTAATCCTGACCAGTTCACTGTTTGTAAGAATTTTTTTATTTTGGAAATTAAATGTGCTGCTGCCTTGTCACTTGGTTGTACTTTTCAAAGGAGAATTACTGACTTGATCTTGCAGAGCTGGTTTAAATAGAGTGGCACAGCCCTGCAATACTATATACTTGTACACTAAGTTCAACTATAAACGCAGTCTCTGACCATCTCCTGCATCTTGTCTGCAGTCTCTGACCATCTCCTGTATCACGTGTGCAGTCTCTGACCATCTCCTATATCATGTGTGCAGTCTCTGACCATCTCCTGTATCATGTGTGCAGTCTCTGACCATCTCCTGTATGACCATCTCCTGTATCAAGTCTGCAGTCTCTGATCATCTCCTGACCTGTATCAAGTCTGCAGTCTCTGATCATCTCCTGTATCAAGTCTGCAGCCTCTGACCATCTCTTTTCATGTCTGCAGTCTGACCATCTCCTGTATCAAGTCTGCCATCTCTGATCATCTCTTGTACCATGTCTGCAGTCTCTGATCATCCCTTGTACCATGTCCACAGTCTCTGACCATCTCCTGTAGTGGGTTTTACACATATACAACTCACATCTCTGACACACAGCCTACATAGGCTGTGTGTGAGTGATATGAGGTGTATATGTGTGACATAGGCTGCATGTGAGTGACATTATACACGTACACACAGAAAATGTTCACACATATACTAACATGTTGGGGGGGGGGGCATCACGTCACCTCCCTGAAATGAGTTTGCCACCACCCTGAAATGAGTTTAATGAGTTTTTGCAGGTTGGGATTTCTGCTTTCCTCTTCTTGTAGAGTACTTCCTTGTGTCTTACACCCTCTACTCCTTGATTAGTTTACAGTTCTATTCGGACAGAACAACTGACTAAATGCCAAGCTAAAATATTGCTTGATTGAGCAACAACGCATACAAGTGTGTCATAAATCACTTGGAGCCTAGGTTCACACTGATGTGATGTGGGAAATGCAGTGAATCCTGTGCACTTCCCACACTGCATTGCAAACACAGTGTCCAGGCAATCTGCTGCTGGTGTCAATGTTAGATTAACGCCCCCCCCAAAACAGCTCCCGAAAATGCAGTGTAATTGCCAGAATCAGATCACATGGGTGTGAACACCTATGCGATGTGATTCAGGTGTGGGAAAAAAAGGGTCCTACACCATTTTGGAGCAAGGACGATGTGATTTAAACCATACAAAATGTATGGCTAAAATCATACCGCACAGACATCGTGTGTGATGTGCACAAGAATGCGGTGCGATTCCTGTGTAAATCACATGCGATGTCCCACGATGCACAAGTGTGAACCCAGGCTTAAGGAAACACGTATTCAGCCTAAATACTCCCATCCATGAACAGGCAACACACAATATTTAGTCAGGCCACTCTTGCTATGGGGTGAGGTTATCCAATTTTTAGTTCTACTTTTGGTATATTCTGGGTCGAGAGTTAACAATTTTACAAAAGTAAGAGTCTGCTATTAAAATAATACTTTACTCTAGGTAACTTCCCTTGCTGGCATTCCATAGCTCAATATGCTATAGAGGAACTGAAAATCCAAACTTACTGCTTTATTCACTTTTAAAAAAATGGAGATGAAATGTTAATGGTTTACTTCAGTGGGGGAAGTGTAATTGTTTGGGCATTGTTTGCATTTGCCGGAAAGTCTTGTGGTAACTTAGCTGAAACATCAATTACATTTTACATCTAGGGAAAAAAGTAATTTATTTGAGCTCACCCTGCGTGCAGAGGTTTAGGTAAACATTTAAGGACATAGTGCCCACCATCCAACAGATGTATTATATGTCAGTGGACTCACTTCTCTATTGTTTCTAATTTTTAGAGACTTTTTAATGACTGGCATTGTACCACTGGATTAGAGTAAGACTAATGTGGTGCCTATATTTAAAAAGGGACCAGAGTCTTTACCAAGTGACTACAGACTGGTTGGTCTGTAGAAGTTAAAACTTCTATCGCTGGGAAGATACTTGAAAGTTTAACCACTTTACGCAAAATGTCGTACCCGTACGTCGGTACTTTGACACTAAATACCGGGTTTATGGCAGCACCTAGCTTCCATAACCCCAGTATTTTTGGGAATGCGTGCATTTCTATTTAAGATAAAAGTGGTCTCTGCGGTGGATTCACCGCAAGATCACTTTTATAGGTGAGGTGCCCACCCCCCTCCTGCCACGCTCCGGTCACCTCCATCATTTACTGGACCCACTGGTAGCGGCAGAGATGATTGCGTCCTCTCCCATGGATACCTGGCTGCCGACTGAGGGGAAGATGGCCCCCACTCGGCTCCATAGTATGGGAGGGCGGAAGCGACGGCAAACGTCACTTCTGCCCATAGCTCTTAAAGGAGAATTTTTTTTTTTTCTTCAAGTGACAATTATTTATTTATTTTTTATTGCATTTTTTATTGCATTTTAGTGTAAATATGAGATCTGAAGTCTTTTTGACCCCAGATCTTATATTTCAGAGGTCCTGTCATGCTTTTTTTCTAATTTGCAATTTTTTCCCATTTTTTTTTTTTTTAAGACAGCATCAAAATAAAAAATTAAAAGTAAAATAAATAAGAAAAAAAAAAAAAATTCTGAGCTTGCGTGCAGAAGCGAACGCATACGTGAGTAGCACTTACATATGAAAACAGTGTTCAAACCAGACATGTGAGGTATTGCCGTGATCGTTAGAGCAAGAGCAATTAATTCTAACCCTAGACCTCCTCTGTAACTCAAAACTGGTAACCTACATAAAATTTTAAACATCGCCTATGGAGATTTTTAAGGGTAAAAGTTTGTCGCCAGTCCACGAGCGGGCGCAGTTTTGAAGCGTGACATGTTGGGTGTCAATTTACTCTGCTGTTGTCTTATTTTTTAATTAAAAAAGTGTATTTTTTCCAAAAAAAGTGCACTTGTAAGACCACTGCGCAAATACGGTGTGACAAAAAGTATTGAATCAACTGCCATTTTATTATCTAGGGTGTTAAAAAAATATATATATATATAATGTTTGGAGGGTTCTAAGCAATTTTCTAGCAAGAAAAAAATGATTTTAACTTACAAAAAGAGTCTCGGTCCTTAAGTGGTTAATAAAAGACCACATAGAAATTTTTGCTAGAAAAAAACTTTAAGCAAAACCCAGCATGAATTCACAAAAACCTGAAGTTGTCAAACAAATCAGAGGCAAGCAAATCAGAGGCAAGCAAAGACTTAGACAAAGGAGTGGCTGTAGTCATAGGGATAGATTTACTAAAGGCAAATAGACTGTTCACTTTGCAAGTGCAGTTGCACCTCTGTAAGTGCAGTTGCTCAAGAGCTTAGTAAATGAGGGAAAGTTCTGATAACATCCCTCGTCCAATTATATGCAAGCATTTTTTTATCATCTTTGCATGTGATTGGATATTCTTTGCAGAGTGGAGCTTTACCTCATTTACTGAGCTCTGGAGCAGCTGCAGTTGCACATGTGCAATTGCACTTGTAAAATGCACATCTATTTGCCTTTAGTAAATCCACCCCAAAGTTTAGTTGAATGTTGCCAAAGTTTTTGCCACAGTTCCCCACACATGGCTAATGTATAAGTTAAAGTCTACAGGCTTAGAAATTAAATTTTGTAAATGGATATAAAACTGGTTAAAAGACAGTATTCAAAGAGTAGTAATTTTTGATTCATGCTCTCAATGGTTTAAGGTTATTAGTGGTATCCCTCAAGGTTTAGTGTTAGGACCCTTACTTTTTAGAATACTTTTAAATGGTGTACGGCAGTGGTCTCCAAACTGTGGCCCTTTTCTAGTCTTTATTTGGCCATTGGGGCACCACTTCACCAACTGAAACCAATGATGGGACACCATTCCTACAACTGATACCATTGGTCGCACTATTCTTCCCATTGACACCAACAATGGGGCATTGTTTAGCTGGGCATTTTCTACTCCTACTGGCCACAGTCTGGCCCCCCTGCCTGATGGACAGTAAGCTGGCCTTTTTGCTTAAAAAAGTTTGGAGTCCCCTGGTATAGTGCAATGACGGTGAACCTTGGCACCCTAGATGTTTTGGAACTACATTTTCCATGATGCTCAACTACACTACAGAGTGCATGAGCATCATGGGAAATGTAGTTCCATAACATCTGGGGTGCCGAGCTTCGCTATCACTGGTATAGGGTTTGGGATTAACAGTATCATTTCCATGTTTGCAGATGACACCAGCCTATGTAGTGTAATCTCGTCTTTTCAGGGTCTCTACAACTTTCATTCTGACCTCAATGCAGTATTCAATTAGGCAATTTTGTGGTAAATTAGGTTTAATGTTGATAAAAGTAAATTTATGCACTTGGAGGCTAAAAACATACATGCATCATACCTTGTAGGAGGAAAACAGCTAGGGGAGTCAATGGCGGAGAAGGAGCTAGGTGTTCTGGTAGATTATGGACTTAATAACAACATGCAAAGCCAATTTCTAAAGCTAGAAAAATACTTTCTTGTATTAAAAAGGTATAGACTCCAGAAAGATATAAAAAGGATATCGGAGAACTGGAGAAAGTGCAGAAGGGCAAAGAGGCATGGAGATGTTCAGCTCTGAGGAATGATTTGCTAAAAATAAATGTATTCTCTCTTGAGAAGAGGGGATTAAGGGGGGGTGGTTTATGATCAACATGTATAAGTAGTCCATATAGTGAACCAAGTGTAGAATTATTCACTTTCAGGCCATTACAGAAGAGAAGGGGACCCTCTTTACAGTTGGGAAAAAAAGAGATTTAACCTGCAGAAATGCTTCTTCACAGTATAACACCAGGGGTAATTGATCCAGGGAATATCCATATGCCTCCTAGCAGGATCAGTAAGCATTTTTTTCCCCACTGGTGTGAATTGCATCATGTTTTATTGTTTTTTATGCCTTCCTCTGGTTCAACTGTGGGTATAGGATTGTGTATATGGGGGTTTTATATCACCTTTTTTCCTATTGGTTGAGCTAGATGGACTAGTGTCTTTTTTCAGCATGTCTAACTATGTAACCAATGTGATTTAAATTTTTTTTTTTTAAATAGACTTTATTTTCAAGGTGTGATATTTAACCTTCCTCTATTTATTGATTACTCCTACTGGCAAACTGCAATTGCATCAGTACTGACATTTAAATAAGGGCTGGATGTGAAAACCTACTGGTAACCTAAAAGGGTTAATAGCAGGATTTGTGTAAAATTACCTGTCTTTGATGACCAAAGTAAGTAGGAGTTCTTCTGAACTAAATCCCGATAAGTTATACAAGTTGCAAGATTTTCCATGATTTAAAAATGGCAAGAAAACATCTGACACTGGGCAACTCTGTGGAAGAAAGCCAATTATTAGTAACAGTTTATTTCCAGTTTAAATTTACAACAAAGATTACAAAACAAACAGAGTAAATCATGCAAAAAATGTGCAAAAGAATGTTCACCTTTGTTTTATTTATAACTAACTTGCCAAAACTCTTACCCCAAACTATCACCCCAAAATCCCCCGTTGGTGCAATAGTTGAAACAACCAAATTCTTAGACCAGGATGTTGTAACATTCAAATATTGTTACTCAGTTCGCCCCTTTTATTGTTCCTCAACAATAATATGCTCCCCCCCAGTGCACCTCAATTTTTTAGCATTCCAAAGGAGTTACTTGGCCTTCAGAAAACATAATTTACTGCTAAAATAAAAAAAGGGTTGCCAACCTCATGCAATTTTTTTTTTTTTAAAGTTCTCCACCCCCTTGAACATACATGCACTTGTAAATGCATGCGCCCAGGGTGGCTTCTTATGAGTATTAAAAATTGTGCTTCACATGTTATATATATCCATACATGCTGAAGTAAGAGCAAAAATTCTGGGGCCATTATTCACAGGGAACTCTAAACTGATGACCTATAAGTGTTTTTAAAGCATTGCCTATGGTCAATTTTTGGCATCAAAGTTTGTTGCCAATTTAAATTTTAAGGCTTGACATGTTGGATATCTTTTTATTCAATGCAATGTCATCTTTTCAATTGTGTAAAAAAACTGTGGTAATATGTTGTATTTGTGTGCCCTATAATTAATGTTAGAATATTTTTTTCTGCAAGTATGCATTTGATAAACAGTTGTGTTTATATTGTGTGACATTTTTGCAATTACCACCATTTTTTCTGCAGGGTCTCTGCTTTCAGAAAACAGAGCATGAACATTACTATTATGCCGTGTACACACGATTGGACTTTCCGACAGGAAATGTTGGTTGTGAGCTTGTTGTTGGAAAGTCCGACCGTGTGTATGCTCCATCGAACATTTGCTGTCGGAATTTCCACACTAAAATGTTTGAGAGCAGGTTCTCAAATTTTCCGACAACAAAACTTTGTTGTCGGAAAGTCCGATTGTGTGTACACACGCACAAAATTCCACGCATGCTCAGAATCAAGTACGAGACGGAAGCGCTCGGTCTTGTAAAACTAGCGTTCGTAATGGAGATAGCACATTCGTACGCTGCAAATTTGGAAATCTTTCAATGCAGCACATTCTCTTCTTCTTTATAATGCTAGAATAATGAATTTACTTTGCTGCTGATATTCACACAGAGTTCTGACAAACTGTTTTTTTAGTATTTCTCGTGATCTCATGAATAATCTTTGTTTTTGTTTTTTATCAAGATCTCCATAAAAATCTTCTTTTTTTTAGTTTTTATAGTGATCTCCTTATTTTTTAGTTTTATTTCTCCAGATCTCCAGAATATTTTTTCTTTTTTATAGTGATCTCCATTTTTTTTTATTTTGTATGTCAAGTTACGACAACACCATTATTATCTTGTATTTTTTACCTCAAATAGGTTGGTTGGTGTTAGTGTCCCTTGTTAATTTGACATTGTATTTTTGAAATGTACCTGCCTACTCACAAACAAATTGTCCTTTGTGAAGTAAAACACATAGCCAAGTATTTGTCAAAACAAAAATTGAAAATTTATTAGGGGTCTTAAAAAAATAAAGAGGAAGGCAACGCTGGAGAAACAGTTGGCATTGGTGACGCCTTTGTACCCCAGGGCAGAAATCAATTATTTGACAGGCCAAGTTGGTAACCTGAGGGGTCAATTTAACAGGGAGCACAATACGGTCCAGGACTCCAAGAGGTCGCAGCAGATGACATATATGTCCCGAGGCTGTGGTTTTACAACAGCCTGCGTCTTTTGCTAGACCACACCAAACCCAGGTCATCACTCTCAACACTTCCTTCCACGCTTCCTTTCAGGCTACTGTGGGGGGTTGGGTGGCTGTGGTGGTGTTGCTGGAGGTGGTGGTGGTGTTGCTAGAGGTGGAGGAGTATGGTCCAACTCACACGTGGCTTTTATTTGTGAGTTGGCCCCTTGTTTAGGGCCTCAAATATTACTTCCTCACAGATGAAATGTAGGCCCTCCTCCATTCCTTCCAGTTTACTGGCCGTCACACAGTCAAAGGACTTGGGGCCACCAGGGGTTGTTGTGAGGACCACAGTAGCCTGCCGAATCAATGTAGTCACTGACTCCTCCAGGCTCCTCGCCTTCCTCGTCCTTTTTTTTTGGAAGGCGGAGGGGAGGAACCTGGGATTCGGTCTGGCTGCTTTCCACAGCCACCTCCTGGCTGAGACTTTCCATGACCACCTCCTGGCTGAGACTTTCCTGTGTATGAAAATGGGACATAGTTTTAGTTTTTTGGTCATCAATCACACACAATGTTTAGCTCATGACTGTTGCAAATTGAATGTTAACAAATAGAAAAGACTATCCTTCTGACCCCAGCATTTTTCACTCTTGTCCCAATCATTTTTGGCTACTACTGTCTATTTATATGTAAACCACTTTGTTAAATCAGAAATTAGTGATCAATAACATCTAGTTAACATCATTCAATTTTTGACAAGAAATATGTTCAACAATGCTATACCTGGCTCAAGCTGGGCTCCTCCACATCTTCTTCCTGTGTGGAAGGCCCAGGTTGGACTTCTGAAGCCTTATCTGATGTGGAAGGAAGTGTAGATAGCAAGGGCCTGGGTTCCGTCTGGTCTGACAAAAAACGCAATCTGTCGTAGTACCACAACGTGAGTACATAAACGTCATCTGCTGCTGCTCCTGATCTCATGGAATCCTGGACCTTTTTGCACTCCTTATTATCCTCAGGCCACCAATTTTGGCCTTCAAATAGTTGATGTCTGCCGTGGAAAACACAGGCTTCACTAATTCCAACAGTTGCTCCAGCGATGCCTTTATCTTTAGCTTGTTGGAGTAGTCACTGTTTTTGACTTGCCAGAGACATGGCAGCTCCCTGTACTTGTCTATAAAGTTTGGCAGGAAGTCCGGGTCAGTAAATTTATCTGTTTTCTCTGCAAGACACAACACAAGACAAACCCTATTGTCAGGCTAAACTCTTGTCCCAATATAGGCCTCAATCTATAAGCAGTAGTATAAGCCACTAACCACTGATGCCCCAAGTTAAAATTGTACCTTCATTTGCACGATCGGCGCTTATGCTACTCCGTCCTCCACTCACAGATCGTACATATGATGCACGCATGTTATGCTTTATGTACACTGCGCATGCGTGAAACACCGCCCCTGACCTTCTTTCTAGTGTATTCCCCACCCCTTCTCTTTCGGCACAGTGGGAGAGCACATTGCGGAGACAGAGCAGTTGCATGCAGAGAGCAGCAACAAGGAGGAAAGCCCAGAGCAAGTCAGTTCCTGATCCAGGAGGAGATTTAAGGCCTCAAATATGTCCTTTGTAGAGATGGTGGAGATGGTGGACATCTTGAAGAGGGCAGACTATGATGGGAAGTATGGACCTTACCCAAACCCAAATGTGAGAAAGGCCAAGATCATGACTAAAGTTGTGAGAAGTCTGCACAGGAATTTTGGGGTACGACGATCCAAGGAGCAATTGAGGAAACGCTGGTCAGACTTGAAATTAAGGGAGCATGATCAGTAGAGAAGGATCAGGAAAGTGCTGCAAAAAAGTAAGTATTTGTCATGTGTTTCTAATATTATTATTACTTTACTTTTTGCTGCTCCATGTGCTTTTTTTTACTGTTGTACAGTTTAAAATGGCAAGTTTGAGGTTCGTGGGCATAGTAATCGTTCGTAGTAAACATTGTTCGTTCGACCACTAATACAACGTTTTTGGCAGATGCAGGTTAACTACATTTGTTCATGCCTATTTGTAAGAAAAAGAAAAAAGAAGTTTAGTACATTGTTATCTAGATGTGTTTGTAACTGTAATGAAATGCAAACTTGATTCAGTGTAAAGAGAGGACACTTAGTAGCTGTTTAAACATCTGGACGCAGGAGCACTAGTGTGGGACACCATACCAACCTTTTTTTTGGTGTCCCACGCAGGTGCTCCAGTGGATACTAGGGGTCTCTCCATGTGTGAAACCTTAACAAAACAGGTAATTATTCCAGCTTTGGAAAGGGAAAAAATCACGTCTTCAGCTTGGAACTCTGCCAAAACAGACAATTTGACAACACTTCCAAGCAATGTTTCATATTACTATTTCTTGCCTCAAATATCTGTGTGCTAAGTATACCTTTTTTGTATTCACATAGGGGAGAAAAGAATTGGGACATCTGAGGACACCAGGAACCCCACCTTCCTGAAGAAGGGGAAATCCCCACACACCATGAAGATGTGGATTCCGAGGTACATGAAGTGGGTGAAATAGTGACCAAAACAGGTCAGTGTCTGAGACCACAGCTTCAGGTAATAGATGTATGCCTGAATATTTAAAATACATAGTGGGTATTTTTTTTTTTAGGTGATGTGGATGTTGTGGAAGAAGAAACTCACTTCAACAGTGCAAGTGCACAGATCCTGATTAGCAAAATAATGGTGTGCAATCATGAATTAGAGAAGGTCAAAGAAAGCATCAATGATGTTGAAAAAAGACTCACCAACATCATTGATGTTTTAGCCAAAATATAACAAAAAAAAAGGCAATGTTGTCATTATTTTTTACATTTTTATCAAAATTTTAAAGTAATTTGAAAGCCAAATTTTGAAGATGCACACAGTGGGGGTTATTTACTAAAGGCAAAGCCACTTTACACTACAAGTGCACTGAAAGTACACTTGGAAGTGCAGTTGCTGTAGGTCCGAGGGGGACATGCAAGGAAAATAAAAAACAGCATTTTAGCATGCACATGATTGGATGATAAAATCAGCAGAGCTTCCCCTCATTTCATATCTACCCCTCAGATTTACAGCAACCGCACTTCCTTTCAGTGCAATTTCAAGTGTACTTTGTACTTGTAGCTTTCACTTGTAGTACAAAGTGGCTTTGCCTTTCGTAAATAACCCCCACTGTGTGTCTTTTCCCTACATCTATCAAAATAGATGTAGGGAAAAGACACACGTTTTAGGCATGGGATCATGATGGAAATCCACATTTTTGAGTACCAATTTGTGTGTATCTTCAAAATTTGGCTTTTACAGCGGTGACAGCACCCCATCTGATGAAGGCAAAATCAACACATGTTTGACATACTAATGTCTCGTATTGCCTTCACTTTATAAAAGTTGAACTTTGTAAGTTCCTGAGTTGCTGATGTTCTGGTTTTAAACATGCCTGTTTAGCCACAAAAAGGCTATATACTGTCACACATGTTATACCCCAAAGATGTCGGTTTGTTAAAAAACCCTTTTATAATGCACATGTGAATGTGCTTGGAGTAAAATGTTTTATACTCACCAATGTGTGGCTTCTTCTTTCAATGCTCAATACCAGTTTTTGGAGCAAGTTGGTGTAGTTAAAGTCACAATGGGGGTATTTACTAAAGGCAAATCCACTTTGCACTCCAGGTGCACTTTCAGTGCAGTTTCAGTGCACTTGTAGTGCACTTGTAGTGCAGAGTGGATTTGTCTTCAGTAAATAACCCCCACAGTGCTCTAAAATTTTCCCCAATAAGGCCATTTTAGGAACTCCAAACAATTAATTCATGGAGTTGAAAAGGATGATTTTTTTTATCATTAATGCATTACATACATTAACAACAAAAACATTGTGTGTGCAGCAGACCCATAGCACAACATAATAGTTAGCTGAAGAAGAGATTGTCACCCCATGTATCAAATAAGTTACGTTTGCACTATTGAAGAAAATGCCAAGAAAAAAGGCCATTGGAGAACCTAGGAGACAGATAAAAGAAACACAAGCAGTAAATCAAGAGAAATTGGAGTTCAGTTTATAAAAAAATTATTTTCCATAGTTTATAAACTCTATCTTGGCATATCAATTGCCCTCCTACCTGCAAAGTACTACATGTAGCTTTGCCATACTTTGCGGGCGCTTTGGGGGGGCAAGCCAGGATGGCCAGCTCCAAGTGCAATCATGTTTGAGTCCAGTGAGCCAGCTTCAGTCACAACTGAGGCCACATAGTTGGCTGCATTTTTGCGTAAAAAGTTGTGCAAAATGCAACATGAAAGAACAATGTGATTTAGTTTAATTCCACCATATTGATTGCAGTGAGGAATAGGTGGAACCGGCTGACCATTATGCCAAAGGCCTTTTCAAGCACTCTTCTGGCTCTGGCCAGCTGGTAATTAAAAGCCCTCTAGTCCGGGGTGAGGGTCCTCATAGGGAATGGCCACATAAGATGGTCCCCCAGGGCAAATGCTTCATCCGCTACGAAGACAAATTTGAGTCCTGCCACATTGTCTTCTGGGGGTGGCAAGCCCAAGCTGCCATTCTGGAGCCATCTGTAAAACTCTGTCTGGGCGATGACTCCACCATCTGACATCCGGCCATTCTTCCCCACATCCACATACAAAAACTAGTAAGTCGCCGACACCACCGCCAACAACACGATACCACTATACCCCTTATAATTATAATAGTACGACCCCGAGCTGGGGGGTGGGACGATGTGGACATGTTTTCCATCTATTGCCCCACCGCAGTTGGGAAAGTCCCACTGCTGGGCAAACTGGGAGGACACAGTCTGCCATTCCTGTGGGTTTGAAGGAAACTGTGGAGTCAAAAATAAAAATAGTACTTTTGCATATAACATTGCAAGCAGATTAGACACAAACATTCTTGGCCAACATAAGTATAACATTTATTGAAATGAGTATTTAAACACAACAGTATAAGGTCCACTTATTAGATTCCTCCCCCCCTCTGATGGCCCATTGTAAAACTTTTGGGGGGGGGGGAGAGATGTTTTGGACTGGTAACCGTCTCCACTTCATTGAGAGCTGAATGCATAAATAATGTGTGTTACTTTGGCTAGCTCCTCCTTACTTCCACTATTGGCAGCCCACTGGACAGGTAAGAAGTGTCATAATCCAAAAATATGAATACACACTGTACAAATTGAAGCACATTTTTACATTCTGCAATTACCTATCAAGATAATAGGAGAACAAAACTTTAAATAGTACCATTTGAAAGTATTCTGGCAGGCCCTTGCACTACATGCTTTGGTGAATTCATCCATAAATATGACCACAAAAGAGATAGTTATAGTGTGTATGGGTTTGGCAAAGTCAGCAGATAGAGGATTGGTATCGTCTGACTTATCAGTTGGAGGGGAGGGAGGATTCCAAATGAATTTTGTCTCCCAAAAAAAACATCTTAAACTCTGCCTTAATTTAAGGACAAAAACAAAATGTGGACACATTTTGGGGGGTGTTTAGGGTAAGCACTACAATGTAGCTGACAAAATACATTGTTAAGTGACTAGGCTAGGTGTGTATGGGCCCAGGATAGCATGCTGGGGAGGTTAGTGAAGTCAAATATGCACGAAGGACAAAAAACAAGCATTAAAAGCTTCCAGCATGCATGAGGACAAAAAGGACATTCACAGCATATTACAATCATAGTAATTATGGAATGATTAAATAAATACAAATACATTAGCAAACATTAAATACATAAAATGTGATGTTAAAGGATAAAACTTATCTTAATATGGTCTTTCTGCAGGACCTGTATGATGACAGAGCAGGTCTCTGAAATAATAATTCCCAGAGTCCGGGGGGAGATTCCAGTCGTGAACTTAATATCCTGGAGACTTCTCCCCGTCACCAAATACCGCAAGGTGGCGACGAGCCTCTGCTCGGGAGTGATGGCTTGCGGCATACAGGTGTACTGCTTGGTAATATAAGGGGACAGCAAAGCCAACAGACGGTGAAAAATGGGGTCCGTCATCCGGAGATAATTCCTGAAATCATCAGGATTATTCTCCTGGATCTCCCGCAACAAAGGCATGTGCAAGAATTAATCACGCTGGAGCAACCAATTCTTTGTCCATGAACTTCTCCTCGCCCTGTTCATGGACTGGACTTGGGTCAAAGCAAGAACTCCAACACCAAGACCAAGCACAGCAAAAACTCTACGATGAGTACGTACCCGCAACATGGCTTAAAAACGGTTGGCTGGTCAGAAAGAACTAACAGAACGCACTGAAAATCAGAAAGAACCTGAGAAGAATGAGCTGAAAATCAGAAACAAGCAGACAAGAACACACTGAAAAACAGAAACGAACTGACCACACTCACTGAAGAACAGATACGAACCCACAAGCACAAACTGAAAAGCAGAAACGAACTGAAACGCACGAGGCTGAAAAGCGTGAATTGTCTCTCACCAAACTTCTACTAACACGAGATAAACAGGAGATTAGCAGAAGGAGCCCAAAGGGTGGCACACTGGCTACTGAACTTCCTTTTTATAGTCCCGTCGTACGTGTTGTACGTCACCGTGTTCTCACGTTCTGAATTTTGGGCCAACATTTGTGTGACCGTGTGTATGCAAGACAAGTTTGAGCCAACATCCTTCAGAAAAAAATCCATGGTTTTGTTGTCAGAAAATCTGATTGTGTGTACACGTCATTAGATCATAAACAAACAGTTCACATGTGATGCAAAATGTAAACTAACTTGACTTGACATTTGTCCCTCCTGTGCAAAAAACATTTAGTTGAGTTCATATCACCTGTAAACTGCCTGTTTTTGCTTTTGCAGTTGAAACAGCCTACAGAGGGAATTCAATAAAGCCCTAATGACACTTTTCTGGCAGTATAGCCGTGCCACATTCAAAAATCCCTGCTGTCCATTTCAGCAGCTTTACTGACATCTGCAGTAGATTCAGGTAGTTCTAGTACTGCACAAAATTTCAAAATTATTACCTCCTATTTGCAGATAATGAAACTGGAGGTAATTAAGACCTGCTCTAACTTGGCTTGCAGAGAGAGTGTCAGCTTCATAGCAACCAGTAATTCTGACAGAGGGTGGAGCCTGGTGGGGAAGCTGAGACACTGATACCCCATAAAGTCTGCTCTCTCCTTGTGAATAACAGCAGGCAGTGGGTAGATTCTATAGTCAATATGAGACTGCCTGCTGTCAGTTACAAAGGGAGTGGACCTAATCAGGAACTAGTGACTCTGAATTCTCATCAAGCTCCATATACCCAGCTTCAAAAATCCTTGGACCGGCGATGCCTGTATGACAGCTGCAGCAGTGGGAGGGGGGCTCAGCTCCACAGAGGATGGTGTGTTCATATGGACAATTTGTTCTCAGTGTGCCCCCACACATGGTGGGTACTGCAAATGTACTTGTTTGGAGGCAAGATGGAATTCTTAAGAGAGTGTTGTAAACACTATGAATAATATTATGAATTTAACTGATAGTGTTTTAACTTTCCCAGCATGAACAATCAGTTCACATATGATATGAATCTACAATGGCTTCAGTGTGCTACATACCACTGGAGGGCTCCGTAGCTCTTATCCAACTGCTACTCTGTCTAGACCAACCTGCTTAATTCAGCTGTCCACTCCTTGTGCAGACTGAAGGAAGCATCCCACTGCAAGTAGGGAGAAAGCAGATCCCACTGCTGCCAAGAAATGTGACAGAACACCTGGCACCCCGCTTAGGTGCTTCCGCCAAACAGTGCCTCCTGCTCTCCAAACCGTTCCAGCAGACCAAGAGTTAATACCAGCCCTTTTACCCCAAGCATCATACACAGACAAAATGTTGAGGTAAAATCCAAAGGAATGACTGTTTATTGAACAGAAATACAGCTTTTTATACACTTCAAAAGTAGGTCAGTCACCACAGGAACAATAAAACCAAATATTTACCCAAAACATCACACAAGGGTTGGATAATGAGCTAAAGTTAACAAAAGGCTAATCCCAACATAAGAACCTCCAAGAGTTAGCCAAATTAGCCAACAAACAAAAACAATTACTCAATTAACAATGGAAATTCACACCTACATTACAATGCAAAGCTCTGCTCCGTACAGTTTTAGATTGTGTACGGCGGGAGGGGTACACATACAGATGGAGGTATCCACTGGCAGTAGTAATAAGGAAGGGCCCAACCATATTTACACTGCGATTTCATAGCGACCTCCCAAATTTGTTAGCCTTTTAAAGAGTCGAACCACTCCTGGTACCGGTTTGGAGACTACCATTTTCACAGATAAAAAATTATAAAGAAGGAAACGCTCCACAGAGAGGCATGCTGGGAGACTCAAAATTATATTGATATTGGTACTAATAAAGGGAGAGGATAGCCAGAGAAATCCCAGAAGAGAATGAAAGAACTTTCTTTTTTCAGCCAGTTCCATACCTTTTCCACCTCCCTTCTGTTCTTTTCTCCCTTGGAGAACTAAAGACTATGGAAGAGTATATTCCCTTTTCAAGTTCCTCTTTGACTTAATCAAACAAGATATAAGTGAAGTATACTAATTATTTTATTAATATACTTTATTAATAAAGTACTGCCAGATGTGTTTTGCAACATGAGAAGAGGATGGACTTAGGTCGGTAGTATCTGGTAGTACAAGGGCGGATAAAAAGGAGATGGAAAAATTAAATAAGGACTATCTATGAAGAGAATCAGGAGGACATAAGGACAGATCTGGACATTAACAATGATAGATAGAATAGAAATAGAAATAGAATGAATAGCGATTGAATGAGGAGTGAAAGGAGAAGACAGGAAGACATATGGATAGTAATGGGATGAAAGTAGATGAATGGATGGAAATGGGAGAGGTAGAATGTTATAGAAAAGGAATGGAGAGGATGGAAGAGAGGGATAGATAGAGAAGGAATGAAAGGGAGTGAAAGAGTTAAAAGGAAAGAGAGCGAAAGGAAAGGAAAAGGAGGAAGTAAAAATCATCTGATGAAGAGATGGAACACTTAACATGGAACATTTAATATAGACAAAATGGGGAGGGGTGGGGGGGGTTGTTTTAAGGAATATATCCCCAATTTTTTTTTATTTATTTTCCAGTGGCATCTTCACATAAGGGATAATATATTAGGTGTGGCAAGATGTGATTTGGAAGGTTTTATACTTTTTTTTTGTGTGTTTTTTTTGTGTGTTTTTAGTGATTACACACTGGGTATAGATTCAATATAGAGCAGTGGTCATCAACCCTGTCCTCAGGGCCCACTAACAGGCCAGGTTTGCAAGATAACTGAAATACATCACAGGTGATATCATTTGCTGCTCAGTGATTGCAGTGTTCTAGCCTGCATCACTCCAAGGTAATACATAAAATCTGGCCTGTTAGTGGGCCCTGAGAACGGGGCTGATGACCACTGATATAGAGGGTAAGGGGGAACGAGGGGATAGAGGAAGGGAGGGGAGGAAGAGGAAGAGGAAGAGTTGATTAATGATGTCACGGGAGGAAAGAAGCACAAGGGTAGGCAAGAGTATAAAGGAGGGGGGAGTGAGGAAAGGAGGGAAGGAGGAAGGGAATGAGAGGAGAGAAGGGGGGGTGAGACACAATAATAACATAACACTAAAAGTGGGAATATTTTATCCCATATTAATTTTTTTTTTTTTTACACAATGAGTGGAACACACAATAATACACAATTAAAGAGATAAGGGGGGTACTTATTCTTTATTCTCACCTTTCCCACCCGGCCAAAAGATTAATAAGATTATTGTCTTTGTGTTACATTGTATTGTAATGTATTATTGAGGTGAATGTTAAATGAATGTAAGAGAAGTGTGGATATACAATGAGGCTCCTATGAAATAGAGGAGAGAAGATATACAATAAGGGGATAGATACAGAAGGGGGGAGGAACTGAGGGGATGTAGTGAATGGGTGAATTAGATGGGATAATTATTATAGATGGTGGGGAAATATGGTGCACCTTTCCCTTTCCTTTCTAGGGAGCCTTATTGGAAAATAGTATATGATATATGTAAAATGTGTTATTGCAATATGCTGGTGGAACATGCTTGGAAAGCTCGGCCTGGAGCAGCTGTGCTCAACTATATCTCCCCAATAGGGATAAGCCGAACACCCCCCTGTTCGGTTCGCACCAGAACCTGCGAACGGACCGAAAATTCGTACAAACGTTAGAACCCCATTGACATCTATGGGACTCGAACGTTCAAAATCAAAAGTGCTAATTTTAAAGGCTAATTTGCATGGTATTGTCCTAAAAAGGGTTTGGGGACCCGGGTCCTGCCACAGGGGACATGTATCAATGCAAAAAAAAGTTTTAAAAACAGTCGTTTTTTTGGGAGCAGTGATTTTAATGATGCTTAAAGTAAAAAAAAAAAGTG
This sequence comes from Lithobates clamitans, assembly GCA_037952925.1. NCBI lineage: Eukaryota > Metazoa > Chordata > Amphibia > Anura > Ranidae > Lithobates > Lithobates clamitans. Next base: position 1,831,453 of record JBBGZY010000901.1, read on the forward strand.
AAATATTCTTTTAAATATCATACCTGGGGGGTGTCTATAGTATGCCTGTAAAGTGGCGCGTGTTTCCCGTGCTTAGAACAGTCCCTGCACAAAGTGACATTTTTAAAGGAATAAAAGTCATTTAAAACTGTTTGCGGCTTTAATGTAATGTCGGGTCCTGGCAATATGGATGAAAATCAGTGAGACAAACGGCATGGGTACACCCCAGTCCATTACCAGGCCCTTTGGGTCTTGTATGGATATTAAGGGGAACCCCGCACCCAAATTAAAAAAAGGAAAGGCGTGGGGCCACCAGGCCCTATATACTCTGAACAGCAGTATACAGGCGGTGCAAACAAGACAGGGACTGTATGTTGTTATTATGTAGTATCTGTTTCTAATTTTGAACTGGTACATTTTTAACGTGTTTAGCTCCAGCTAAAAAATCTATTTTAAGCTTTTTGGAAAACAAAAGGAAGGGTTATCACCCCTGTAACATTTGTTTTGCTGTCTGTGCTCCTCTTCAGAAGATTTCACCTCACTTTCTGTCCCAATGACAAATGTTTTTAGAAAATTTGGGGTTTTTAGTGAAACAAGGATTGGTGATAAAGCATCAGTGGAAAGGAGAAATGTTTTTCCCATATTAACTCTTACAGGAGAGAATTTTCCTTCCTAGGGGTAGATTTCATCTCACTTCCTGTTGTCTCCTTCCTTTTGCCTAAGAGTCATTTGTAAGTTGGATGTTTGAAAGTAGGGGCCTGCCCTATTTACTCTGCAGAAATCGTGGCCTTAGGTGTTGTTGTTGCCACAACACTGTAAGCCCTCACAGGGCCCTGCTGTGAAATATTAGATCAAGAATTGTAATTACATGCCCATGTTGAACAGGAGCAGAAAAATTGGGCCTTTGGTGGTGGTGCTGGTGCCACAACACTGTAAGTCCTCACAGTTACTCTTGGTGGGTGCTGGAATGGGCCCTGCTGTGAAATATTAGATCAAGAATTGTAATTACATGTCCCTGTTGAACAGGGGCAGAAAAATTGGGCCTTAGGCACTGGTGCTGGTGCCACAACACTGCAACCCCTCACAGATATTCTAGTTGGAGCGCAGGAACGAGCCCTGTTGCAAAGTATTGCATCAAAAATTGTAATTACACGCCCCTGTTAAACAAGGGCTGAAAAATTGGGCCTTAGGCACTGGTGCTGGTGTCACAACACTGCAACCCCTCACAGATACTCTAGTTGGAACGCAGGAACGATCCCTGCTGCAAAGTATTGCATCAAAAAATTTTAATTACACTCCCCTGTTAAACAGGGGCAGAAAAATTGGACCTTAGGCACTGGTGCTGGTGCCACAACACTGCAACCCCTCACAGTTACTCTAGTTGGAGTGCAGAAACGATCCCTGCTGCAAAGTATTGCATCAAAAATTGTAATTACATGCCCCTGTTAAACTTGGACTGAAAAATTGGCAGCATAACAGGATAGTCACTCAGCATCAGCATAGGCAGTCTTGAAGGGATCTGACTTTTCAAAAAAAATTATTCAGTTACATCAGCATCAGGTGCTTGGTAGCTGGTGGTGATCCAAGACTGATTCATTTTTATGAAGGTCAGTCGATTGACCAAGTCGGTGGACAGACGCACCTTGTGATCGGTTAAAAAGCCTCCAGCAGCACTGAATGTGCGTTCCAAAAGAACGCTGGATGCAGGACAGGCCAGTAGCTCAATTGCATACTGTGCAAGCTCTGGCCAGTGATCCATCCTCAAGACCCAGTAACCAGAGTAACCCAGAGGATTTTTGGTGGCAAAGGTGTCCAAGTCAGATCTTGCCCCTAGGTATTCTTGCACCATGTAAAACAGACGCTGGCGATGGTTGCTGGAACCGATCATACCTTGGGGCTGCGGACTAAAAATTGTCTGAATGCATCGGTCAGATGGCCACCTTCTCCACCGCTCCTTCTTTGACTGACCGAAGCCTCAGCAACACGTTGTCCAGGAACAGGAGTTTGTAACCTCCCAGTCTCTGGGAACGCATTGCACAGACCTTTCTGCAAGACCTCCCAAAGATGTTTCATCCTCTGCTCCCTCTGCCACGGCAAGATAAGGTCCGCAACCTTACCCTTGTAACGTGGATCAAGGAGGGTTGCCAGCCAGTATTGATCCCTCTCCTTGATACCACGAATACAAGGATCCTTCTGCAGGCTTTCCAGGATCAGGGAGGCCATGCAGTGTAGGTTTGCTGAGGCATTCTCTGGGTCACTAAGGACGACATGATCCGCAGCCACCTCCTCCCAGCCACGTACAAGTCCATGGGTTTCTTGGGACTGTAAATGATCCCTTAAAGACTGCTGCTGATGCTGAGTGCCAGGCTCCACCTCCATGCTGACACAATCCTCCTCTTCCTCCTCCTCGTCCTCTTACTGTGTGATCAGCGGGCACGCAGGAACGCTGTCTGGATAAAGGGGGCCTTGAGAGCTAAGGAAGTCCTCCTCTTCCTGCCTCTGTTCTGCCTCAAGTGCCCTGTCCATTATTCCACGCAGCGTGTGCTCCAACAGGTGGACAAGGGGGACAGTGTCACTGATGCATGCACTGTCACTGCTCACCATCCTCATGGCCTCCTCAAATGGTGACAGGACAGTGCATGCAATGTTTCATATTCCCATCGCACACGTTCCTGGTATAAGCTCTTAAAGGTCGGGTGCTGCAGCAACAACCAGCTGGATACTGGTTCAAGTCACAATGTAGATATTTGCCAGCACACCAAGGATCAGCACACGGTGGCGTCCAAGCGGTTTAGTTTATTGCATGATCACAACACAAAAGGTGCAACATTTCGGAGTCACGCAGGACCCCTTCGTCAGATGCCCGATGAAGGGGTCCTGCGTGACTCCGAAACATTGTACCCTTGTGTTGTGATCATGCAATAAACTAAACCGTTTGGACGCCACCGTGTGCTGATCCTTGGTGTGCTGGCAAATATCTACATTAGAACAGTGCATGCATCCCTGATCATGGCCCACTAGCATGGGGGAAAAAAACCAAGCTCCCCTGACCCTCTCCTGGTGTCCTGGTCCTGGTGCCATAGTCGCACAGGTACTCATTGATGGCCCTCTGCTTCGTGTGGTGGGTATGTCACAGATTAGGTGGTTCTTGGGCAGGTTAAATTCCTTTTGGAGGTCTGCCAGCCGAGCACTGGCATTATATGACCGGCGGAAATGCACACAGACTTTCCTGGCCTTCCTCAGGACATCCTGTAAGCCCGGGTACCTGCTCAAGAACCGCTGCACCACCAAGTTAAGGACGTGAGCCAAACAGGGCACAGGGGTCAGTTGTTCCTGTCAGAGGGTGGAGAGGAGGTTGGTGCCATTGTCGCAAACCACCATTCCTGCCTTAAGTTGGCATGGCGTCAACCACCTCTGAACCTACCCCTGTAGAGCTGACAGAATCTCTGTCCCAGTGTGGCTCCTGTCCCCCAAGCACACCAGCTCAAGTACCGCATGCCATCTTTTGGCCTGCATACTTGCGTAGCCCCTTGAATGCCTACGGAGCACCGGTGTGTCAGAATCACCAGTAGTGGCATTTTGGAGGCATGGTGGTGGAACAACCTCCAACACTACACTGCACCTTGTCCTGCATCCTTCCCAGCTGCCAGCAGAGTCACCCAATGCACCGTGAAACTTAGGTAACGTCCTTGTCCATGCCTGCTGGACCATGAGTCAGCGGTAGTATGCACCTTGCCGCTGACCGTTCTGTCCAGCGAGGCCAAGACATTGCCTTCCACATGCCGGTAGAGAGCTGGAATCACCTTCCATGAGAAAAAGTGGCGTTTGGAAAACTGCCACTGAGGAAGCACACATTCCACAAACTCACGGAAGGGGGGAGAGTCTACCAACTGAAAAGGTAGCAGTTGAAGTGCTAGCAATTTTGCCAAGCTAGCATTCAACCGCTGGGCATGTGGATGGCTGGGAGCAAACTACTTTCTGCGGTGCAGCAGCTACGGCAGGGAAATTTGCCTAGTACAATCTGGCGTTGGTGTACCGATAGCAGATTGCCTGCCAGTACTTGGCTGTGACACACCTAATTCTACACCTTCATTCCTCTCAGTGCAGGTCTCAGAGAGGACTGAAGGTATAGTGGGGTTGGAGATCCCAGTTGATGAGGAGCAAGGAGAGGTCCTCTTTGTTCTTTGGTGTGGGTCTTTTAGGTACGCTTGCCAACGAACTGCATGGCAGGTCAACATATGTCTGGTCAAGCATGTGGTGCCCAAGTGGGAGATGTTTTGGCCACGCGAGATACGCTTGAGACATATGTTGAAAATAGCAGCGGTGCGATCTGATGCACTCGTCTCAAAAAAGGCCCACACCAAAGAACTTTTGGAATAACGCAGAGACAGCAGCTCCCTGCACATGCGGAGCTCTGCGGTGTGATGCAGTCAGTGTGCTGCCCTTAGGCTGGCCCCTGAAGGGCATCCTGCCTCGTTGGTGATGTGTAGGGATGAGCAGAACACCCCCCTGTTCGGTTCGCACCAGAACATGCGAACAGGCAAAAAATTTGTTTGAACACGCGAACACCGTTAAAGTCTATGGGACACAAACATGAATAATCAAAAGTACTAATTTTAAAGGCTTATATGCAAGTTATTGTCATAAAAAGTGTTTGGGGACCTGGGTACTGCCCCAGGGGACATGGATCAATGCAAAAAAAGTTTTAAAAACGGCCATTTTTTCGGGAGCAGTGATTTTAATAATGCTTAAAGTGAAACAATAAAAGTGTAATATTCCTTTAAATTTCCTACCTCTGGGGTGTCTATAGTATGCCTGTAAAGGGGCGCATGTTTCCCATGTTTAGAACAGTCTGACAGCAAAATGACATTTCAAAGGAAAAAAGTAATTTTAAATTACTCGCGGCTATTAATGAATTGCCGGTCTGACAATACACATAAAAGTTCATTGATAAAAACGGCATGGGAATTCCCCACAGGGGAACCCCGCACCAAATTATAAAAAAAATGATGTGGGGTCCCCCTAAATTTCATACCAGGGCCTTCAAGTCTGGTATGGATATTAGGGTAACCCCGGCTAAAGTTGAAAAAAAAATGACGTGGGGTCCCCCTTAAATCTATAGCAGACCATTCAGGTCTGGTATGGATTTTAAGGGGAACCCCGTGCCAAAATTTTAAAAAAAAATGGCGTGGGGTCTCCCCAAAAATTCATACCAGACCCTTATCCGAGCATGCAACCTGACAGGCCGCAGGAAAAGAGGGGGGACGAGAGAGCGCCCCCCCCATCCTGATCCGTACCAGGCCACATTCCCTCAACATTGGGAGGGTGCTTTGGAGTAGCCCCCCAAAACACCTTGTCCCCATGTTGATGGGGACAAGGGCCTCATCCCCACAACCCTTGTCTTATCGGAATCTGGAAGCCCCCTTTAACAAGGGGACCCCCAGATCCGTGAGCAGTGCTAAAAATAAGTGAACAAGCATATAGAGTGATATATATGTAAACAAAAAAGCCCTAAAGGACTCGGAAATAGCATATATATGAAGCACAATTAAGGTCACAGAGAAAAGAAAAAAAGGGGGGTAAAAATATGTCCAAATAGTGAAAAAATGTGAGTAAATGGATATTCAGTCCAGATAGAAGCCCTAAAAGGACTCGGAAATAGCATATATGAAACACAATTAAGGTCACAGAAAACAAAAACAAAAAAAGGGGGGGTAAAAATAAGTCCAAATAGTGAAAAAATGTGAGTAAATGGATATTCAGTCCAGATAGAAGAGGGAAAGGAGTCCAACCAAAGATGTATGGATAAAAATATTTAATCACAAAACACCAGCATGTGAGGGGATTCACCACCGTGTGTATTACCAGATGGCAAGCTTTAGTAATCTTGTACAGCAACCTGATGGTCAATACAGGAACCGTCACACCATGGCTTTCAATGAAGGACCAGGACTCACACCACGGCTTCCAATGAGGGACCAGGACTCAAAACAAGGCAGCTCAATCCAACCCGACATTCAATAGGCAGGACCCAGAAATATAAAACAACGGCTCTCCATAGTGTGAAATCGTTAAGACCAAGATTTAATATAAATAAAGATAGGGCATAGAGTCCAAATCTCTTAGCACCACATCCCTGAAAACTTTTTTTTTAATTATTATTATTTCCATTTTCCATTTTTTATTTTAATTTTATCTCCTTTTTTCAGTTGCTTAGTCATTCAACACCTATATAACCCTTTTTAAGGTTTCCTGGATTTTCTTCCCCTTTTTTCTCCACTAGATGGCGTAGGGAATATTTAACATAGTTTTGTACATTACTTTTGTAATCTGTTTCCATGTTCAGTTCCTTGTCAAAATTGTGATTAACATCCAATTTAATGTATTTTATCACTTTAATCTGATTTCTATTTTGAATTTAGAGCCAGATATAGACATTAACATCTTTCAATCACTTCCTGTTTTTACCAGGAAGTTGAGCTTTGCCACCGATTTCTCACAACGAGGCCTGGTTTTGCTTTCTCTTGTTTTAAATGTGCGATGAGTCAGTGTGTCGCCCGTTCCCTTGACGATGTCTTCGTGAGACGAAACGTACGTCGGATGGTAGACGCGCTGACGTCATCACAGTATATCCTGTACCTCGTCCTAAACGGGTGTCCATTAGCCGGCCGGCTGCAGTGTTTTTATATGCTTTTATCTCTGGTTCACATGTAAGTGCATCTTTATTTACATTAAATCTTGGTCTTAACGATTTCACACTATGGAGAGCCATTGTTTTATATTTCTGGGTCCTGCCTATTGAATGTCGGGTTGGATTGAGCTGCCTTGTTTTGAGTCCTGGTCCCTCATTGGAAGCCGTGGTGTGAGTCCTGGTCCTTCATTGAAAGCCGTGGTGCGACGGTTCCTGTATTGACCATCAGGTTGCCGTATAAGCTTACTAAAGCTTGCCATCTGGTAAGCGCATAATACACACAGTGGTGGATCCCCTCACATGCTGGTGTTTTGTGATTGAATATTTTTATCCGTACATCTTTGGTTGGACTCCTTTCCCTCTTCTATCTGGACTGAATATCCATTTACTCACATTTTTTTACTATTTGGACTTATTTTTACCCCCCTTTTTTTGTTTTTTTCTGTGACCTTAATTGTGTTTCATATATGCTATTTCCGAGTCCTTTTAGGGCTTCTATCTGGACTGAATATCCATTTACTCACATTTTTTCACTATTTGGACATATTTTTACCCCCCCCCCCCCTTTTTTTTTGTCTGTGACCTTAATTGTGTTTCATATATGGTATTTCCGAGTCCTTTAGGGCTTTTTTGTTTACATATATATCACTCTATATGCTTGTTCACTTATTTTTAGCACTGCTCACGTTTTATAATATTTACTGTTTTGTGTATATCCCACTTATTTTGAGCTGCTGCTTTATATTTCACCAGGTAGCGCTGTATAATACTTTTTATTTTCAATGGTATTTTTTGGGTATCATTTACTGCAGCTTCCTGATATATATTCTCTCCACATATCCTTCCATCTAATCATTTAAGTGTGGATATAGATATCTTTGATTATAGAGCCACCAAGGTGGTTAACATCAAGGGTGTATTTGAGGCTTATAAAGAGGAAAGAGACCTTAGTGGTCTGTTTATGAGGCTCAGAAACTTAACTGTTTCTGAGACACATACACAATGGGACATAGCCTACTTGGGGACCTATGTGAAAAATGATATGGTCCCCAGGAGCCTCAGATGGGAGGTCAGCCCCCAAAGGGGAGACATCCAACTTGAGGAAAGGTTTACCTATTTCAATACAGCAGGAATCAATCTCCTCAAATTTTTAATTGAAAGAAAAAATGCGAAACTCACTAGATTGGATGAAGAGATTAAGGTTATTAAAGAGAAACTCAATCCCTCTACGTATGTTATTTCAGGACCTAAAGAGATTACAGATAGATATTGCATTTATCCAAGAACCACATTTTAGAGAAAATAACCTTCCTTTGTTAAGAAATAGAAACTATCCATTGGTGCACCATGCATTTAACCCTGATTCTAAAACCAAGGGAGTATGATATTGAATGAGGTGGCGTGGAACTATACTCCCTGATAAGGAAGGTATTTATTTATTAAACCATTGAGGGGGTTGAAGTGACGTTGGCATCACATTATGCCCCCAATGTACAGCAAGATCTTTTTGTAAAAAACACACTAGAAAAATTCATGGGGTTCACACAGGGACAGTTCATCATGAGAGGAGATATTAATGCCCCTTTGATCCCCAGTGAAGATACCTCATCAGGGGTATCGTCAGTGTCACCTAAAATAAGGAGGGGGATCTCTCAGGCAATAGCAGAAGCAAGAATGGTGGATATATGGAGGTTATTACATCCAAAGGAAAAGGACTATTCTTTCTTCTCCAACCCACATAGAGTATATTCACGTATTGACTTTTTTGTCCTGCATAAACAATTGCATTCAGTTAGCGAAGCTTCTATTGGTTTAATTACCTGGTCAGATCATGCACCAATTTTTTTAAAATATAATTTGGCAGACAGAAGTCATTCAGCCCCATGATGTGGAAACTAAATGAAAGCCAAGGAAAGATCTTATGGTGATGGTGGATGTTCCGAGGGAGATAAAATGTTTTTTTTTCAGATAATTGATAGCCCAGAAAGTCCCCCAGGTATAATCTGGGAAATGCATAAAGCGGTAATACGGGGAGTACTGATTAAACACCGAGCAAGCATCAAGAAGGAGAGGGAAGCCAAATTAACAATGATACTATCAAAAATCCAACATTTAGAGGCACGACATAAACACGCCCAGACTATAGAAGTAGAACAAGAACTATTAAACGCATGCAGACAAGTGACAGATTTATTACAATATAGAGTCAAAATGGCATTACAGATAGGACGTAAATGCAGTTATGAGTCGGGCAATAAATGCGGTAGACAACTGGGAAGAGCCCAGCATTAAATACACTCAAGGACGTTCATACCCTCAGTAAGGAAAAGGGATGGAGAGGAGGTTCAGTTGCCTGGAAAGATTGCGGATGCCTTTGGTGAGTTCTACTCCTCACTTTACAATTTGAGTCTGGGGGTTCCAGACCAGGCAGTGATGGAGGAATACTTAAAATCAAGTGGAATGGCGAGTTTGATAACTACTGTACAGGAGGAGTTGGAATCACCAATCATATTAGAAGAAGTACAGAGCGCAATAAGACTAGCAAAAAGTGGGAAGGCACCAGGACCGGATGGTCTCTCGGTCCAATATTATAAGTAATTTATGCCTGAATTGGGGCCTTATATGGAAGAGAAAAAGAAGGGGGTTGGGGTAAGATTACCCCTGGGACTTTAAAGGTGCTTAATAATATTGAATTAGATCAATGCAGTAGATCAAAAAATAAAAAATAATAAATAATAATGTATGCAAAATGCCAAACTGTCTAAAATTTTTTACTTTTTAATTCAAAATCTTTAATAGTTACATGTATCACCAAGACATCTAAAAACATACAAAGTTTCTTTCAATCCGAGTCAAATATGAATGAGATGTTTAAATAAACCACTTTATGGGTGGTATCCATAAAGTGGTTTATTTAAACATCTCATTCATATTTGACTCGGATTGAAAGAAACTTTGTATGTTTTTAGATGTCTTGGTGATACATGTAACTATTAAAGATTTTGAATTAAAAAGTAAAAAATTTTAGACAGTTTGGCATTTTGCATACATTATTATTTATTATTTTTTATTTTTTGATCTACTGCATTGATCTAATTCAATATTATTAAGCACCTTTAAAGTCCCAGGGGTAATCTTACCCCAACCCCCTTCTTTTTCTCTTCTATCTAATAGGGATGTGGTGCCAAGGGTTAACTGTCCCTGCCCTCTAAACATAGGTATTGGGGCCTTATATGGTTAAAATGTTTAATGAGTTGGGGGATACAGCATCTTTCCATCCAGAGATGGTGAAAGCTATGATATTGGTGATACCAAAAGAGGGTAAGGACCTGAAGCAGTGTGGGAGCTATAGGCCAATATCTTGAATGGCGATTTGAAAATATTCAGTAAGATAATAGCCCTAATGCCTAGTACACACGGACGGACTTTTCGACCGGACTGGTCCGACGGGACGAATCAGTCGGACAATCCGACCATGTGTGGGCTTCATCGGACCTGCAGTGGACTTTTTTGGGTGAAAATCAGACGGACTTTAGATTGGAAACATGTTACAAATCTTTCTGACGGACGAAAAATCCGCTCGTCTGCATGCTAGTCCGACGGACGAAAACCGACGCTAGGGCAGCTATTGGCTACTGGCTATCAACTTCCTTATTTTAGTCTGGTCGTACGTCATCACGTACGAATCCGTCGGACTTTGGTGTGATTGTGTGTAGGCAAGTCTGTTCCGTTAGTTTGAAAATCCATTGGAAGTCTGTCAAAAGTCAGTTGAAAGTCCGTCGGAAAGAACGTCAGACCTTTGATGCTGAAAATTCCGCCCGTGTGTATAAGGTTACAACAGCAACTTCCCTCTTTGATCCATCAAGATCAAGTGGGATTTGTACCAACAAGAGAAGCAAGAGACAATACCATCAAAGCCTTGAATTTAATGCATATAGCCAACTCGACCAGGACTCCCTATGTGTTCCTTGGAACATATGCAGAGAAGGCTTTTGACCGGGTGGGGTGGAAGTTTATGTTTGCGGTCCTTCGACACATAAAATTAGGAGGGAAAATGATCAGCTGGATCGCAAGTATGTATAAAGGACCCACAGCCCAAGTGAAGGTAAATGGAGTAGTCTCCCCACCCTTTGTGATAGTGAATGGCCCATTGTCCCCTTTGCTGTTCGCATTGACTCTGGAACCCCTTTTGTGTAGAATACGGCTTAATAGGGACATCCGAGGAATAGTTATAAGAGGAATACAATATAAAGTGGCAGCATATGCAGACAATATGCTTTTTTCAATGACCAATCCTATGATTTCACTCCCGAACCTTTTTAAGGAAATTGAGCTATATAGCACACTATCTTATTTTAAAATACATTTCTCTAAGTCAGAGGCTCTGACGGTAGCAGTCCCGAAGGAAGTGATGAAGCTAATAAAATCAAACTATATATTTGAATGGGCAGACCAGTGTCTGAAGTATCTAGGGACCTGAATTGCAGGGGACCCCTCCAAAATATATGAGCTACATTTTTTGCCAGTATTAAGTAAGGTACGTGGACTACTGGAGAGATGGCATTAGGGAATGTATTCCTGGTTCGGAAGAAGTAATATAATTAGAATGAATATCCTACCAAAGTTCTTATACCTCCTTCAGGCAATACCAAGGAAATTTTTTAGAAATATCCAAACATTATTTACAAAATTAATCTGGGCGCACAGACACCCAAGGATCAGGAGGATACTATTGTAGCTACCAAAACAATTTGGGGGGTTGGCGGTTCCTGATATGTATAAATATTATCAGGCAGTCCACCTAGGCCGACTGTTGGATTGGTGCCGACACGGAGACCTGAAAATTTGGCCAAATCTAGAGCAAGCACATTTAGGGAGTTATTACACAGAGCCCCTTGGTGCTATAGAAATCTTGCACCTAATACTAAGTCGCACCCAACAATAGGACCTACACTATGTGTCTGCTATAATCTTCTATCTAAGGATAAGATATCTACACAGGACTCACCTTTGGTACCCATAATAGGTAACCCACAATTCATACCAGGTATACAGAAAGGGCCTTTTGAGGTACTGATTAAACTAGGACTGTACCACTCTTCGCATTTTATGAGATCAGGTAATTGGCCAAAACTGCAGGAATTAATAGACAGAGGCGGCCCTTTCCAATTAGATTTTTGGCAGGCGGCGCAATTAAAACATTTTTAAGTACTGGGGTATTGTCAGGCCCTTTGGATCGTAGTTTGATGCCATTTGAGAAGTGTTGTATGGAAAAGGAGCCAATTACGTATGCAGTATCTAAAATATATGCGTTATTGATTAAGCCATCTGAGAATTTTCAGGTGCCTTTTCTTCGAAAATGGGAATTAGATCTGGGGAGGACCTTTTCGGAGGACAAAAAATTAATACGATACAATCTGTATTTAAAACAGCGACATGTACACAAATACAGGAAACGAACTACAAAATTATCTCACAATGGTACAAAACCCCAGAAATACTCCAAAAATGTTTTCCGAATATATCAGGTGACTGCTGGCGATGTCAGACGGAACAAGGAACCCTGCAACGTGTCTTTTGGTCATGCCCCAGAGTTAAAAAAATTCTGGAAGCAGGTTCGGGAGACTATTCAAAGATTTTGCGAGGTAGAAATATGGGAAGACCCAGCGTTATTTCTTTTGCATCTGTCAGAGATCCCGAGAAAAACATAGGAACTCCATTATGTGTCATTTGGTGAATGCAGCCAAAGCATGCATACCACTTAAGTGGAAACAAACACAACCCCCTACTGTGAGCATGTGGCTTAAGAAAGTAGAGGAAGTGAACAGGATGGAAGATCTAGTATGGACAACCAGGAATAAAAGAGAAATTTATTTAAAAATTTGGTCACCATGGAATCGCTTTCTCTCTTCAGAGGAAGGAAAAGAGCAAATTGATACAAACTAGAGAGGAGGAGAAGGACTACAAACAGGGGCTGTAGCTGGAATATTGGGAGGTAGTAGTCACATCCCAGCCTGATCTGGGGACAGCGTTTTCCCATGGTCAGGCACAGAGCAATAGTACTGTAGGTGGAATTTAGAGGGGAAGATTTCCTCTTTTTTTCTTCTTTTTTATCTTTGGTCTTCACCTCTTATTTAGTTCCTTCAATCCCCACTGGATATCATTCTAGAAAAGGGCAAGACTAGAGGGAATCAAATGTATCGATATATCTTTTGCTGTACATACATAGGAATGAAATGTTAAGTTATGGAAAGATTGTTCATTTCAATTTTTTTTTCCTTGTTTAAAAGAAAAAGCAAGAAAAATAAAGAAATTATAAAGTAATTCACACCTAAGAGGCACAAAATGAGAGAGACGCAGACTTCTGTATTCTGTCCTCTAGACAAGTCATAAGAAGACAAACATTGTTCCAGCAGTCTGTTAAGTGGAATTAATGTATCCCCTGTACAAGATTAATATTACATCTTTCCATCAACTCCAGAAGGGAATCTTTATTGTCCTTATTCAGAGAATTAATCCAAGCCTCACTCTCTGCGTTTATCACATTGCTGCCCATCATTGGAGAATGATCTGCTCTCTCCATGGGCCATAATCAGTGGGTAGGTGGCAAGCCCCTAGTCCCCTCCAAAAGACCCTGTCCCGGTTGGGTCTGTCACATTTCTCCCCTATCAAAAGTAGACTAACAAGGTCCCTTATCTCCACCTTGTCTGGACCTGCATTAGTTGGACAGAGTGAACCCACATAGGTGGTCAACATGATTTCCATTCCTGGCCTCAAGGAAAAGGTTGTCATCAGTAGGTGAGGGACAGAGGTCATGAACCCTCTGTCCGGCTGCTAGCACTTCAGCTGAGTGGTCTTTACGATTCTGGGGCTTGGTCTGCTGCTGGGGAGAGGGGCAGACTGCCCTGAAGCCATGGAGACACTGCAGGTGCTAGACAGAGGCCAGCGGCGCTCTGTTCTGTTGCCAGTGCTTCAGCTGGGAGTAGGAGCTTCACTACATCAGCTTGTCGCTGGGGAGAGGGGCCACCTGCCCCGGCTCCCTGGAACTCCAGAGTTGTTGTTGGTGCTGGGCAGAGGTTGGTAGCACTCTGCCCTAATGCCAGCGGTTCTGCTGGGTTTGCAGACAAGGGTGCGCAGAGCTGGGTGCCTTGTGGCCAGTGCTTCAGTTAGATAAGTTTGTTGTAACTCCACAGATGCTGCTGGCATGAAATCCCATGTCCCTGTCAGTGGTGTGGGAGAAAGGCTGGATGCCTCATCTCCCAGGAAGTCTGAAGCTGCTATTGGTGCTTGGCAGAGCTCAGGGATGTTCTGCCCTGATGCCAGCTCTTCTGCTGAGAAGCAAAATCCTCCAGGGCCACTGATTGTTGCAGGCAGAGGTCAGCAGTGCTCTGCCTTAATGCCAGCGCCTCTGTTGGAGGCTCACTGGGTTGTTCCTCCTCAGCAGAAAAGTCTTTTAAACCCCTATTGTCTGGAGCTGGTGGCAGGGGGTAGAGGTTCATTATCTCCTGGATCCCTGGAGGCACTGAAGGTTCTGGGCAGAGGTTAGCAATGTTCTGCACCGATGCCAGCACTTCAGTTGACAGTTCAGTAAATGTTACATCCATATTCTTTATCCGGAGCAAACTTTATGCCCAAATCTAAAATACTCTAATTTCTTCTTCAGGAAAAATTGCATCACTCCTAGTATTCTCTTCCTTTTCTGCTTCCCTCCTCATTTTCCTCTTGTCTGTTTCCCCTTTGTACGATTCCCTCTCCTGGTTGTTGACCCATCCATCCTGCCATCTCTGCAGTTCTCCTATGTTTCCACGATGCCTCCTCCAACCTGATGCCCTGTGGGGACCATAGTCATTCAGTTTCTCTGGAGGTCTTTCTCGTTGTCCCCCCTGGAAAAAATCCCTTTCTCTGCAAATCTTCTCCCCTGATTAAAATTGCAATGTGGGGTATATTGTCCCCCCTTCTAAGGGGAGAGAATCTGTTGTTGGTAGGGATAGTATACCTTGGGGTTAATGGGGATCTTAGACATCATTATTAAGAAATCTAGGGAGAAGGGATATAAAAAGAAGAATCTAGTGATATTGAAAACTGAAGTAAGAAAATATGAGTAGAGATATACTCTTAATGAAGAAAGACAAGAATACCAAACCCTATACTGATGTAGCCTTCATCACTGGTTTTAACCACTTGCCGACCGCCTCACGCCTATATACGTGAGCAGAGCGGCACGGGCAGGCAAAATCACGTACCTGAAACGTGATTGCCTTCCCGCGGGTGGGGGGTCCGATCGGACCCCCCCCCTGTGCCAGCTGCGGTCGGCATTTGGTTGGGAGCGATGAGAGACGAGGGGGAGACCATCCGATCGTGGCCCCCCCCTCGCGATCGCTCCCAGCCAATGAGAGACATCCCCTGCCTCTGTATAGTACACAGAGGCAGAGGATGTGATGTCATCTCTCCTCGGCTGTCAGTTTCCTTTCCAGCGCCGAGGAGAGATGACATGTAAGTAAGTGCACAACACAAACACACACAGTAGAACATGCCAGGCATACATTACACCCCCGATCCCCCCCCCGATCGCCCCCCGATCCCCCCCAATCACCCCCCCCCCTGTCACAAACTGACACCAAGCAGGTTTTTTTTTTTTTTTTTTTTTTTTTTCCTGATTACTGCATAGTGTCAGTTTGTGACAGTTAGCAGTGTTAGGACAGTTACTGTAACCCCCCTGTAGGTCTAGGGTACCCCCCTTACCCCCCCTAATAAAGTTTTAACCACTTGATCACCCCCCCTCACCAGTGTCGCTAAGCGATCATTTTTCTGATCGCTGTATTAGTGTCGCTGGTGACGGTAGTTAGGGACGTAAATATTTAGGTTTGCCGTCAGTGTTTTATAGCGACAGGGACCCCCATATACTATCTAATAAATGTTTTAACCCCTTGATTGCCCCCTAGTTAACCCTTTCACCGCTGATCACCGTATAACCGTTACGGGTGACGCTGGTTAGTTAGTTTATTTTTTATAGTGTCAGGGCACCCGCCGTTTATTACCGAATAAAGGTTTAGCCCCCTAATCGCCCGGCGGTGATATGCGTCGCCCCAGGCAGCGTCAGATTAGCGCCAGTACCCCCCCTAATAAAGTTTTAACCCCTTGATCACCCCCTGTCACCAGTGTCGCTAAGCGATCATTTTTCTGATCGCTGTATTAGTGTCACTGGTGACGCTAGTTAGGGACGTAAATATTTAGGTTCGCCGTCAGTGTTTTATAGCGACAGGGACCCCCATATACTATCTAATAAATGTTTTAACCCCTTGATTGCCCCCTAGTTAACCCTTTCACCACTGATCACCGTATAACTGTTACGGGTGACGCTGGTTAGTTAGTTTATTTTTTATAGTGTCAGGGCACCCGCCGTTTATTACCGAATAAAGGTTTAGCCCCCTGATCGCCCGGCGGTGATATGCGTTGCCCCAGGCAGCGTCAGATTAGCGCCAGTACCGCGAACACCCACGCACGCACCGTACACGCACCATACACCTCCCTTAGTGGTATAGTATCTGATCGGATCAATATCTGATCCGATCAGATCTATACTAGCGTCCCCAGCAGTTTAGGGTTCCCAAAAACGCAGTGTTAGCGGGATCAGCCCAGATACCTGCTAGCACCTGCGTTTTGCCCCTCCGCCCGGCCCAGCCCACCCAAGTGCAGTATCGATCGATCACTGTCACTTACAAAACTCTAAACGCATAACTGCAGCGTTCGCAGAGTCAGGCCTGATCCCTGCGATCGCTAACAGTTTTTTTTGTAGCGTCTTGGTGAACTGGCAAGCACCAGAGGCCTAGTACACCCCGGTCGTAGTCAAACCAGCACTGCAGTAACACTTGGTGACGTGGCGAGTCCCATAAGTGCAGTTCAAGCTGGTGAGGTGGCAAGCACAAGTAGTGTCCCGCTGCCACCAAAAAGACAAACACAGGCCCGTCATGCCCATAGTGCCCTTCCTGCTGCATTCTCCAATCCTAATTGGGAACCCACCGCTTCTGCAGCGCCCGTACTTCCCCCATTTACATCCCCAACCAAATGCAGTCGGCTGCATGAGAGGCATTTTCTTTATGTCCTCCCGAGTACCCCTACCCAGCGAACCCCCCAAAAAATATGTTGTGTCTGCAGCAAGCGCGGATATAGGCGTGACACCTGCTATTATTGTCCCTCCTGTCCTGACAATCCTGGTCTTTGCATTGGTGAATGTTTTGAACGCTACCATGCACTAGTTGAGTATTAGCGTAGGGTACAGCATTGCACAGACTAGGCACACTTTCACAGGGTCTCCCGAGATGCCATCGCATTTTGAGAGACCCGAACCTGGAACCGGTTACAGTTATTATAGTTAGTTACAAAAAAAAGTGTAAAAAAAAAAAAAACACAAACAAAAATATAAAATAAAAATAGTTGTCGTTTTATTGTTCTCTCTCTCTCTATTCTCTCTCTATTGTTCTGCTCTTTTTTACTGTATTCTATTCTGCAATGTTTTATTGTTATTATGTTTTATCATGTTTGCTTTTCAGGTATGCAATTTTTTATACCTTACCGTTTACTGTGCTTTATTGTTAACCATTTTTTTGTCTTCAGGTATGCCATTCACGACTTTGAGTGGTTATACCAGAATGATGCCTGCAGGTTTAGGTATCATCTTGGTATCATTCTTTTCAGCCAGCGGTCGGCTTTCATGTAAAAGCAATCCTAGTGGCTAATTAGCCTCTAGACTGCTTTTACAAGCAGTGGGAGGGAATGCCCCCCCCCCAACATCTTCCGTGTTTTTCTCTGGCTCTCCTGTCTCAACAGGGAACCTGAAAATGCAGCCGGTGATTCAGCCAGCTGACCATAGAGCTGATCAGAGACCAGAGTGGCTCCAAACATCTCTATGACCTAAGAAACCGGAAGCTACGAGCATTTTATGACGTAGATTTCGCCGGATGTAAACAGCGCCATTGGGAAATTGGGAAAGCATTTTATCACACCGATCTTGGTGTGATCAGATGCTTTGAGGGCAGAGGAGAAATCTAGGGTCTAATAGACCCCAATTTTTGCAAAAAAGAGTACCTGTCACTACCTATTGCTATCATAGGGGATATTTACATTCCCTGAGATAACAATAAAAATGATTTAAAAAAAAAAAAATGAAAGGAACAGTTTAAAAATAAGATAAAAAAATAATAATAATAAAGAAAAAAAAAAAAAAAAAAAAAAAAAGCACCCCTGTCCCCCCTGCTCTCGCGCTAAGGTGAACGCAAGCGTTGGTCTGGCGTCAAATGTAAACAGCAATTGCACCATGCATGTGAGGTATCGCCGCGAAGGTCAGATCGAGGGCAGTAATTTTAGCAGTAGACCTCCTCTGTAAATCTAAAGTGGTAACCTGTAAAGGCTTTTAAAGGCTTTTAAAAATGTATTTAGTTTGTCGCCACTGCTCGTTTGTGCGCAATTTTAAAGCATGTCATGTTTGGTATCTATGTACTCGGCCTAAGATCATCTTTTTTATCTCATCAAACATTTGGGCAATATAGTGTGTTTTAGTGCATTAAAATGTAAAAAAGTGTGTTTTTTCCCCAAAAAATGCGTTTGAAAAATCGCTGCGCAAATACTGTGTGAAAAAAAAAAATGAAACACCCACCATTTTAATCTGTAGGGCATTTGCTTTAAAAAAAATATATAATGTTTGGGGGTTCAAAGTAATTTTCTTGCAAAAAAAAATTATTTTTTTATGTAAACAATAAGTGTCAGAAAGGGCTTTGTCTTCAAGTGGTTAGAAGAGTGGGTGATGTGTGACATAAGCTTCTAGATGTTGTGCATAAAATGCCAGGACAGTTCAAACCCCCCCCAAATGACCCCATTTTGGAAAGTAGACACCCCAAGCTATTTGCTGAGAGTCATGTTGAGTCCATGGAATAATTTATATTGTGACACAAGTTGCGGGAAAGAGACAATTTTTTATTTTTTTTATTTTTTTTTCCGCAAAGTTGTCACTAAATGATATATTGCTCAAACATGCCATGGGAATATGTGAAATTACACCCCAAAATACATTCTGCTGCTTCTCCTGAGTACAGGGATACCACATGTGTGAGACTTTTTGGGAGCCTAGCCGCGTACGGGACCCCGAAAACCAAGCACCGCCTTCAGGCTTTCTAAGGCCGTAAATTTTTGATTTCACTCTTCACCGCCTATCACAGTTTCGGGGGCCATGGAATGCCCAGGTGGCAAAAAAACCCCCCAAATGACCCCATTTTGGAAAGTAGACACCCCAAGCTATTTGATGAGAGGTATAGTGAGTATTTTGCAGACCTCACTTTTTGTCACAAAGTTTTGAAAATTGAAAAAAGAAAAAAAAAATTTTTTTTTCTCGTCTTTCTTTATTTTCAAAAACAAATGAGAGCTGCAAAATACTCACCATGCCTCTCAGCAAATAGCTTGGGGTGTCTACTTTCCAAAATGGGGTCATTTGGGGGGGGTTTGTGCCACCTGGGCATTCCATGGCCTCCGAAACTGTGATAGGCAGTGAGGAGTAAAATCAAAAATGTACGCCCTTAGAAATCCTGAAGGCGGTGCTTGGTTTTCGGGGTCCCGTACGCGGCTAGGCTCCTAAAAAGTCCCACACATGTGGTATCCCCGTACTCAGGAGAAGCAGCTAAATGTATTTTGGGGTGCAATTCCACATATGCCCATGGCCTGTGTGAGCAATATATCATTTAGTGACAACTTTGTGCAAAAAAAAAAAAAAAAAAAAAAAAAATTGTCACTTTCCCGCAACTTGTGTCAAAATATAAAACATTCCATGGACTCAACATGCCTCAAAGCAAATAGCTTGGGGTGTCTACTTTCCAAAATGGGGTCATTTGGGGGGGGTTTATGTCATCTGGGCATTTTATGGCCTTCAAAACCGTGATAGGTAGTGAGGAGTAAAATCAAAAATGTACGCCCTTAGAAATCCTGAAGGCGGTGCTTGGTTTTCGGGGCCCCGTACGCGGCTAGGCTCCCAAAAAGTCCCACACATGTGGTATCCCCGTACTCAGGAGAAGCAGCTAAATGTATTTTGGGGTGCAATTCCACATATGCCCATGGCCTGTGTGAGCAATATATCATTTAGTGACAACTTTTTGTAATTTTTTTTTTTTTTTTTTTTTTTGTCATTATTCAATCACTTGGGACAAAAAAAATGAATATTCAATGGGCTCAACATGCCTCTCAGCAAATTCCTTGGGGTGTCTACTTTCCAAAATGGGGTCATTTGTGGGGGTTTTGTACTGCCCTGCCATTTAAGCACCTCAAGAATCGACATAGGCAGTCATAAATTAAAGGCTGTGTAAATTCCAGAAAATGTACCCTAGTTTGTAGACGCTATAACTTTTGCGCAAACCAATAAATATACACTTATTGACATTTTTTTTACCAAAGACATGTGGCCGAATACATTTTGGCCTAAATGTATGACTAAAATTGAGTTTATTGGATTTTTTTTAGAACAAAAAGTAGAAAATATCATTTTTTTTCAAAATTTTCGGTCTTTTTCCGTGTATAGCGCAAAAAATAAAAACGGCAGAGGTGATCAAATACCATCAAAAGAAAGCTCTATTTGTGGGAAGAAAAGGACGCAAATTTCGTTTGGGTACAGCATTGCATGACCGCGCAATTAGCAGTTAAAGCGACGCAGTGCCGAATTGTAAAAAGTGCTCTGGTCAGGAAGGGGGTAAATCCTTCCGGGGCTGAAGTGGTTAACAAGAAGTACCAATCAGTTGAGCATATTGTAAGAAAGTACTGGCCTATTCTGAAATCAGATAAAAAAAAAATATTCATGTACAAAAGAGCCCCAGCTCTTAGGAACCATTAGTTTACAATGTCATCGACCCCCCCAAAAACTGTAAAATTGTTCTCAGATATGAAAGGGTTCTATAGGTGTCAGAAATGTTTACCATGTAGAGTAAGCAAAAATCTGAGAAAAAAGGAGTCTTTTAGTTCTAGAGTTACAAACAAAAAGTACCACTACCAAATATGAGAATTATTTATGTGTAACAGCACACAGGTCACATATGTCATTGAATTCCCGTGCCGTTTACAGTATGTAGGCAAACTCACCAGGTCTTTATGTGTGAGGATCAGGGAACATATAAATAATATAAGGAAAGGTTCCCCTAAACACAACTTCTCTAAACATTTTAAAGAGGTACACCAGAAAGACCCTACAGGACTTATATTTTATGGGATAGATCAGAACAACAATCATTGGAGACGTGACAATAAAAGGATAAAGGTGTCACAAAATGAGACAAGGTGGATATATGGGTTGAGGTCCTTATATCCTTATATCTTGGAGGCCATAATATGGATATTGACCTCAACTGTTTCATATCAAATTCCTAATACTGGGATATGATCATGTTTTTTTGTTCAGGATGGTTTAATAATTTTTTTGTTTTTCTACACCCTTTATAGGATCTACTTGTTAAGTTTATGTCATCACATATTTATGATTAGGTCCTCACCACCATACATGATTTTGGGAGATTTATTATATTATATATATATATATCTATATATATTATATTTTTTACAGTTTTTAAAAATTACTTATATAGTTTTTTCTTTATTCATTTTCTCCCTCGTATTTACCAATTGAATGTGTTTTTAAAGTTTTACGAGATAATATCTGAATTGTGATATAGTATGCGGCTGTGCCTGCAAATTCTCCAATTTGACCACCGGGGCATGGACGCTCATAAGTCCCTCTATTTCTCTGAGCTTTTTTTAGAAATAAAATAGGCAATATAGTAGTAAAACACAGTTGCACACCTAATGGCTGAGCGGTCTAAAGACAGGCTGGGGTAAGGATGTCCTTGGGACTGGGAGACACATTCTTTGCTTACTGGTATTGTGATGTTTATGAACTACTGTAAATTGATAGTGCATGTCTCCTGATAGATTCAATTACAAACCTTATCATAAGGTAAGCAAGTATTTGACCAATTATTTAAGAGTTCTTTATTTAGCTTCTCTATAAAGTTTCTTTAAAAATTATACATATTCTATGTCCATTTTCTTGTTTACATTTTTTGCTGTATTTATTTTGTAAATTAATACTTATGTGTGCTGTACATAAAACATGTTTTTAACACAAAAACAAAAAATCTAGAAAAAAATACTTTCAATGGTGAAAGGTGTAGTTATCTGCATCCCCTGAAGCTGTAAAAGCCTTACATATGAGACTTATTTCTACCCATGCCTGAAAAAAAGGAAACTTTTTCTACAAGGTTTATTTTCCCTACATTGTAGTTATTTCCCTTAACATACTTTCTTGGTCATTCAAACTAATATGAATTCAAAATTATTCAGCGCCATTTTAAGCATATTCCCAAGCTACAATATATTGTAATAAGACATTGATAGGCATGTGTACTATCACAATGTAATGTTGTAATGGCATTAC
Organism: Lithobates clamitans; assembly: GCA_037952925.1. Taxonomy (NCBI): domain Eukaryota; kingdom Metazoa; phylum Chordata; class Amphibia; order Anura; family Ranidae; genus Lithobates; species Lithobates clamitans. The sequence goes on from JBBGZY010000901.1 coordinate 1,853,583, forward strand.
TGCCTTTTGAACTGTGTTAAAATTTCCATAAGCCATACCTATACTGTATTAGGCAATTTCTGTTTCATTACCTGTCCACTGTATGTATACTGCAGAGGTGGAGGACTCGAGTCACATGACTTGACTCGAGTCAGACTCGAGTCACCTGTTTGAGGATTTGCGACTTGCTTGACAAAATTAAATAAATGACTCGACTTGACTTGTCACTAATGACTTGCGACTTGACTTTGACTTGGGCTATTTGACTTGCAATGACTTGGCACCACTAGTGCTGTGTCTTGGCCTAGGCAAAAGCCGCCCCCCCCCCCCCCCCCACAAAAGAAAGCTCCCCCCGAGTCCCGGCTTCGGGGTAGATCAGTATTTTGACTTAATTTGTGACTTGACCAAAATAAATGACTTGACTTGCTTGACTTCTAGCAGGGACTCGACTTGACTTGCTTGCTTTTCGCCACAGTAACTTGGGACTTGCTTGTGACTTGAAGGTTAAGACTTGAAACTTGCTTGTGACTTACACATGTGTGACTTACTCCCATCACTGGTATACTGTATCTACAGCATGTGATAGCTTTTGGGACATGGTACTTACTACTGCATGTAGAAAAAAAAAAGTGAAATTATGCTTCATCTACCAGCTATAATGATGGTCCTTGTTGAACTGTTGGAGTGTTTTGCAAGATTAAAAGCATTGACCTTATGGATGGAGCAGTGGGAAATAAGATGGTCGCTTTTGAGTAAAATTAAAGTACCACCGAAGGTAGAAAATCAAAGATTAAATTCATCAGGATTAATTATATCTGCAATCAATTATACACCCAGCACCATATTCATGAAAAGGTTAGCTGAATGCAAATAAAAGTCATAATCTAATGGAACATTAGCCCTGATCCATTCAGGAAGGTTAAACTATTATCTGGCAATTAGGGAGAACATATTAATTGTCATTAAGATATTTAAATAGTGAATGATTGCTTACAGAATTCTGCAAAGATAAGACAAACTTGTGAAAAGTGAAAAAAAGAAAAGAAAGAAGAAAAATAAAAAGAAACTATTACCTCATTGTTGCTAAAAGATCCGCATGGTTCCATTTCATTAGTCTTCTTTACACTTTGCAGACATGATATATTCATACTGGAATCAAGAAATATTTAGTTATATATAGTTAAGAGATCATGCCCCCCAGAGATTTATAGATACAGTGTGTATATATATATATATATATATATATATATATATATATATATATATATATATATATTAGGAGACAGACTGGATTTGTAGTGGCAGCAATAAACCTTTGACAAAGAAAGGCTTATTGCTGCAAAAATGAGTGTATGGAGTAAATATATGATAAATCCTTTATTGTATCAAAAGCAATTCTGTAGTCTAGAAATGCATGATAATGTTTTCAAAACATACATGACCATATATAAAGGCTGACATTTTAATAAAAGTATACCATGAACACATACACTGTATAAAATGATGATACATAATTATACATATTCATAACTGAGTACATGCTGTATAAAAGCCAAACTTTCTTGGCATCACATGAATGGAAAAACTCTGAATCATGTTCACTCATCAGGAGTAGGGATGAGCTTCGAGTTCGAGTCGAACTCATGTTCGACTCGAACATTGGCTGTTCGCAAGTTCGCCGAACAGCGAACAATTTGGGGTGTTCGCGGCAAATTCGAATGCCGCGGAACACCCTTTAAAAGTCTATGGGAGAAATCAAAAGTGCTAATTTTAAAGGCTAATATGCAAGTTATTGTCATAAAAAGTGTTTGGGGACCTGGGTCCTGCCCCAGGGGACATGGATCAATGCAAAAAAAAGTTTTAAAAACGGCCGTTTTTTCAGGAGCAGTGATTTTAATAATGCTTAAAGTCAAACAATAAAAGTGTAATATCCCTTTAAATTTAGTACCTGGGGGGTGTCTATAGTATGCCTGTAAAGGGGCGCATGTTTCCTGTGTTTAGAACAGTCTGACAGCAAAATGACATTTCGAAGGAAAAAAAGCCATTTAAAACTACCCGCGGCTATTGCATTGCCGACAATACACATAGAAGTTCATTGATAAAAAACGGCATGGGAATTCCCCACAGGGCAACCCCGAACCAAAATTGAAAAAAAAAAAAGATGTGGGGGTCACCCTAAATTCCATACCAGGCCCTTCAGGTCTGGTATGGATATTAAGGGGAACCCCGGCCAAAATTTAAAAAAAAAAATGACGTGGGGCTCCCCCTAAATTCCATACCAGACCCTTCAGGTCTGGTATGGATTTTAAGGGGAACCCCGCGCCAAAAAAAAAAAAAAATGGCGTGGGGTCCCCCCAAAAATCCATACCAGACCCTTATCTGAGCACGCAACCTGGCAGGCCGCAGGAAAAGAGGGGGGGACGAGAGTGCGCCCCCCCCCTCCTGAACCGTACCAGGCCACATGCCCTCAACATTGGGAGGGTGCTTTGGGGTAGCCCCCCAAAACACCTTGTCCCCATGTTGATGAGGACAAGGGCCTCATCCCCACAACCCTGGCCGGTGGTTGTGGGGGTCTGCGGGCAGGGGGCTTATCGGAATCTGGAAGCCCCCTTTAACAAGGGGACCCCCAGATCCTGCCCCCCCCTGTGTGAAATGGTAAGGGGGTACTTACCCCTACCATTTCACTAAAAAAACTGTCAAAAATGTTAAAAATGACAAGAGACAGTTTTCGACAATTCCTTTATTTAAATGCTTCTTCTTTCTTCTTTCTTCCTTCATCTTCTTCTGGTTCTTCTGGCTCTTCTGGTTCTTCCTCCGGCGATAGAAGACACCGCGGAGGAGATGCTGGACGAGAACGCCGGAGGAAGAACCAGAAGAGCCAGAAGAACCAGAAGAAGAAGAAGATGAAGGAAGAAGCATTTAAATAAAGGAATTGTCAAAAACTGTCTCTTGTCATTTTTAACATTTTTGACAGTTTTTTAGTGAAATGGTAGGGGTAAGTACCCCCTTACCATTTCACACAGGGGGGGGCCGGGATCTGGGGGTCCCCTTGTTAAAGGGGGCTTCCAGATTCCGATAAGCCCCCTGCCCGCAGACCCCCACAACCACCGGCCAGGGTTGTGGGGATGAGGCCCTTGTCCTCATCAACATGGGGACAAGGTGTTTTGGGGGGCTACCCCAAAGCACCCTCCCAATGTTGAGGGCATGTGGCCTGGTACGGTTCAGGAGGGGAGGGGGGCGCACTCTCGTCCCCCCCTCTTTTCCTGCGGCCTGCCAGGTTGCGTGCTCGGATAAGGGTCTGGTATGGATTTTTGGGGGAACCCCACGCCGTTTTTTTTTTTTTTTGGCGCGGGGTTCCCCTTAAAATCCATACCAGACCTGAAGGGTCTGGTATGAAATTTAGGGGGAACCCCACGTCGTTTTTTTTTTTTTAATTTTGGCCGGGGTTCCCCTTAATATCCATACTAGACCTAAAGGGCCTTGTATGGAATTTAGGGGGACTCCCACATCATTTTTTTTTTTTAATTTTGGTTCGGGGTTTCCCTGTGGGGAATTCCCATGCCGTTTTTATCAATGAATTTCTATGTGTATTGTCGGCAATGCAATAGCCGCGGGTAGTTTTAAATGTTTTTTCCTTCGAAATGTCATTTTGCTGTCAGACTGTTCTAAACACAGGAAACATGCGCCCCTTTACAGGCATACTATAGACACCCCCCAGGTACTAAATTTAAAGGGATATTACACTTTTATTGTTTGACTTTAAGCATTATTAAAATCACTGCTCCTGAAAAAACGGCCGTTTTTAAAACTTTTTTTTGCATTGATCCATGTCCCCTGGGGCAGGACCCGGGTCCCCAAACACTTTTTATGACAATAACTTGCATATTAGCCTTTAAAATTAGCACTTTTGATTATTCATGTTCGTGTCCCATAGACTTTAACGGTGTTCGCGTGTTCGAGCGAACTTTTTTCCTGTTGGCATGTTCTGGTGCGAACCGAACAGGGGGGTGTTCGGCTCATCCCTAATCAGGAGTATGATGCAAAAATCATCAGGAGTACAGTGCAAACATTCATTCACTGTAAGTAAAGAAAAATCATATATATATATATAGATATAAAAAAGTTCCCTTAGGGAGTATTTGGATATACTAATACTTACAGATCAGCCCAGGAACTAAACTGGCTCATGTGAGCATGAAGGGAGTGGGAAAGTGGGTCCCCATCTCATGCCCGGCCTGGACCTGAGGCAGGAAACCCAAAACCAAGTCCATAGACCACATATGACCACAGACTTTTCTGGCCTGCCTCAGGAGATCTTGTAAGCCTGGGTACCTGGCCAGGAACCACTGCACCACTAAATTCAGGACGTGTGCCAAACATGGAACATGGGTCAAGGGTCCCTGTCGGAGGGCAGAGAGAAGGTTGTTGCCATTATTGCATACAACAATTCCTGGCTGAAGCTGGCGTGGTGTCAACCATTTCTGAGCCTGCCCCTGCAGAGCTGACAGAATCTCTGCCCCAGTGTGTCTCCTGTCCCCTAGGCAAACCAACTCAAGCACCGCATGGCATTTTTTAGCCTGACTGCTTGTGTAGCCCCTTGAATGCTTACGGAGCACTGCTGGTTCAGAGGACAAATCTGCAGAAGAGGCCATAGAGGAAGAAGAAGAGGTGAGGGTGGAGGAGAGAGCTGTGGCAGAATTACCACTAGCATTTTGGAGGCGTGGTGGAGGAACAAGCTCCAACAACACTGAACCCTGTCCTGCATCCTTCCCAGCTGCCAGCAGAGTTACTCAGTGCACCGTGAAGGAAATGTAACATCCCTGCCCATGCCTGTTGGACCATGAGTCAGCTGTAATATGAACCTTACTGCTGACCGCCCTGTCCAACGAGGCCAAAACTTTGCCTTCCACATGCCGTAGAGAGCCGGGATGGCCTTCAGTGAAAAGGAATGGCATTTTGGAACCTGCCATTGAGGTACAGCACATTCCAAAAATTCACAAAAGGGGGCAGAGTCTACCAGCTGAAAAGGCAACGGTTGCAATGCTAGCAATTTGGCCAAGGTAACATTTAGACGATGAGCATGTGGATTGCTGGGATCGAATTTATTTTTACGGTTCAGCAACTGGGGTAGGGAAATTTGCCTGCTAAAATCAATTGGTGGTGTACTGCTAGCAGATTGGCTGCAAGTAATTGGGACACCTATTGCTATACCTTAATTCCTCTCAGTGCAGGTTTTTTAAGGGACTGGAGGTATAGTAGGGTTGGAGATCCCAGATGAGGAGCAAGGAGAAGGACGCCTTTTTCTATGATGTGGGTCTTTCAAGTGCTGTTGCCAATGGACTGCATGGCAGGTAGTCATATGTCTGGTCAAGCATGTGGTGCCCAAGAGGCTGCTGTTCTGGCCATGCTTGATTTGCTTCAGACATAGGTTGCAAACAGCAATGGTGCCATCTGCTGCACACCTGTTGAAAAAGGCCCACACCAAGGAACTTTTAAAAGTCAGTGGGGATTCAGCAGCTCGCATTACAGTCAGTGACCTCATCAACCCCTCCCTCCTCGTCACTGGAGCAAACTTGGCAGTATGCTGCAGCTGGGAGGACATGGCTGTCAGTTTCTTGTCCTTCTGTGGCACCCCCTCTCTCTAGGTTCACGTTACTCCCTTCCTCAACCTGTGAACCAACTTCGGAGCCTTCAAATCGCTGCGTATCCTCCAGCAGCATATAACCGACACTGTGGTCCAATAATTCTCAGGACTCCTCAATGCATTATGGTGGGGCTACGGAAGGAGTGATTGTGGACAAGGACCTGGTGGAATAGGCCACTTTGGCAGCTGGGTTGAAAGGCAAACTACTCTGAGCCTGGGTGACAGAGGAAGAGGACGGCTTTGTTATCCACTCCAACTCTTCTGCATTTTGTGGCTCAATAACATGGCCAGCAGCAGAAAAAAAGGACAAGCATGCCCCACAGCCACCTGCAGAGGATGCACCATGTCCACGACCACCACTGTTGACTGTAGACACAGAGGCTGCTTTCCCTTATTTAGTGGCCTGTGAGCATCTGCCTCTCCTTGGTGGCCTTCCGGACATGATATATTTTTTTTGTATGCCGAGTATATATATATATATATATATATATATATATATATATATATATATATATATATATATATAATCTCACAAAAGTGAGCACACCCCTCACAATTTTGTAAATGTTTTATTATATCTTTTAATGTGACAACACTGAGGAAATGACACTTTGCTACAATGTAAAGTAGTGAGTGTACAGCTTGTATAACAGTGTCAATTTGCTGTCCCCTCAAAATAACTCAACACACAGCCATTAATGTCTAAACCGCTGGCAACAAAAGTGAGTACAAGTGAAAATGTCCAAATTGTGCCCAATTAGCCATTTTCCCTCCCCGGTGTCATGTGACTCATTCGTGGTACAAGGTCTCAGGTGTGAATGGGGAGCAGGTATGTTAAATTTGGTGTTACCGCTCTCACTCTCTCATACTGGTTACTAGAAGTTCAACGTGGCACACCTCATGGCAAATAACTCTCTGAGGATCTAAAAAAAATAATTGTTGCTCTACATAAAGATGGCCTAGACTATAGGAAGATTGCCAAGACCCTGAAACTGAGCTGCAGCACAGTGGCCAAGACCATACAGCGATTTAACAGAACAGGTTCCACTCAGAACAGGTCTCTCCATGGTTGACCAAAGAAGTTGAGTGCACGTGCTCAGTGTCATATCCAGAGGTTGTCTTTGGGAAATAGATGTATGAGTACTGCCAGCATTGCTGCAGAGATTGAAGGAGTGGAGGTTCAGCCTGTCAGTGCTCAGACCATACGCTGCACACTGCATCAAATTGGTCTGCATGGGTCCCAGAAGGAAACCTCTTCTAAAGATGATGCACAAGAAAGCCTGCAAACAGTTTGCTGAAGACAAGCAGACTAAGGTCATGGAATTATTGGAACCATGTCCTGTGGTCTGATGAGACAAAGATAAACTTATTTGGTTTGGATGGTGACAAGCGTATGTGGCGGCAACCAGGTAAGGAGTACAAAGACAAGTGTGTCTTGCCTACAGTCAAGCATGGGGGTGAGAGTGTCATGGTCTGGGGCTGCATGAGTGACCTTTTAACCTGTCGAATAGCTCAGATATTAAGGGTAAGAGGTATCGATTTTTAATTGTCACCACATTTAGGCCTCGATAGTCAATGCAGGGTCTTAAGGTACCATCGTTTTTGGCAACGAAAAAGAACCCTGCTCCTACAGGCAATGACAATTTTCAGATGAACCCTCTCTCAAGATTCTCAGCGACATACTCTGACATGGCCTGGGTCTCTGGGATGGACAGAGTGTAGGTACGGCCCCTAGGCAGAGTTGCTCCAGGAACAAGGTCAATAGCACTGTCAACGAGCCTGTGAGGAGGAAGCACCTCAGCTGATTATTTGCAGAACACATCTCGGAAATCTCTATATGCAGCGGGAAGATCAGAAGATACAGATGTGGTTGCAACCGGAAGTCTCTCCTTTTGTACAACCTTGAATAGGCAGGATGAGAAACAGGAGGAACCCCAAGCCAGGATCTGCGCAGAAGTCCAGTCTACATAGTTACATAGTTAGTCAGGTTGAAAAAAGACACAAGTCCATCCAGTCCAACCATAAAAAAAAAAAAAAACGTACAATCCAATATACCCAATACTATACCCACAGTTGATCCAGAGGAAGGCAAAAACCCCAGCAGAGCATGCTCCAATTTGCTACAGCAGGGGAAAAAATTCCTTCCTGATTCCAGAGAGGCAATCGGATTTTCCCTGGATCAACTTTACCTATAATTGTCAGTAGCCAGTTATATTATGTACATTTAAGAAAGTATCCAGGCCTTTCTTAAAGCAATCTACTGAGCTGGCCAGAACCACCTCTGGAGGGAGTCTATTCCACATTTTCACAGCTCTTACTGTAAAGAAACCTTTCCGTATTTGGAGATGAAATCTCTTTTCCTCCAGTCGTAAAGAGTGCCCCCTTGTCCTCTGTGTTGACCGTAAAGTGAATAACTTAACACCAAGTTCACTATATGGACCCCTTAAATATTTAAACATGTTGATCATATCCCCCCTTATTCTCCTCTTCTCAAGAGTGAACAAATTCAGTTCCTCTAATCTTTCCTCATAGCTGAGCTCCCCCATGCCTCTTATCAGTTTGGTTGCCCTTCTATACACTTTCTCCAGTTCCCCGATATCCTTTTTGAGAACTGGTGTCCAAAACTGAACTGCATATTCCAGATGAGGTCTTACTAATGATTTGAACAGGGGCAAAATGATATCTCTCTCTCTGGAGTCCATACCTCTCTTAATACAAGAAAGAACTTTGCTCGCTTTGGAAACCGCAGCTTGGCATTGCATGCTATTATTGAGCTTATGATCTACCAAAACCCCCAGATCTCCACTACAGATTCCCCCAGTTGTACTCCCCCTAGCATGTATGATGCATGCATATTCTTAGCCCCCAAGTGCATAACTTTACATTTCTCAACATTAAACCTCATCTGCCACATAGTCGCTCAATTAGACAGTGCATTGAGGTCGGCTTGTAAATTGGAGACATCCTGTAAGGACGTTATTCCACTGCATAGCTTGGTGTCATCTGCAAAGACAGAAATGTTACTTTTGATCCCAGACCCAATATCATTTATAAAGATATTAAAGAGTAAGGGTCCCAGCATTGAACCTTGGGGTACACCACGGATAACCTTAGACCATTCAGAGTAAGAATCATTAACCACTACTCTCTGAATTCTGTCTTTTAGCCAGTTTTCTATCCATTTACAAACTGATATTTCCAAGCCTGTAGACTTTAACTTACACATGAGCCGTGTGTGCGTGTGGAGAATGGAGCTGTAGCCAAGGGAGGCCAATACAATGGGGGTTGAGGCCTTAGGTAGGATAAGGAAGGATATCCACTCCTGGTGGATTATCCCTACCAACATCTTAACAGGGAGAGTCTGAAAGTGGATAGGTGCCCTGGAAGAACAGTGCCATCAATAGCCGAGACCATCATTGGTGTAGTGAGGGGAAAAAGAGTAGACTTCATGGAGCCCATAAAATTGCCAGTAGCCCTGGAATCCAGATATGCCAAGACCAATTGAGGGGAAGCGCCTACATGAAGGAACACAGAAAGAAGGAGACGAGAAGGTGATATTTCTGGGTCCAATTCTCCCCCTTCCAGATGTATTAGACTCAAGCGTTTCTCAGATGAAGCGAGCAGGAGTCACGAAAATTATATTTTCCCCCACAATAGAGACACAGGCCCAGAGTTCTGCGCCTAGCACATTCCTCAGGGGGAAAGCTGGTCTGGCCCAACTGCATAGGTTCCTCAGCTGGCAGAAGATGCTCCATGGGATGGAGGGAGGAGAGCTCAGGCTGGCTAAGGACCAGGGAGTGCTGCCGACTTTTCTAGGGACCTCTCCTGGAAGCGAATATCGATCTGGTTACACAAGGAGATGACATTGTCCAGACCGGCGGGGATGGTTCTTCCCGCTAATTTATCCTTCACTCAGTCATAGAGGCCATGTAAAAAGGTTGCAACTAAGGCCTCATTATTCCAGCTCAACTCAGCTGTTAGTATACAAAACTGAAGGGCATACTGTCCCACGGAAGAAGACTCTTGGTGAAGGTGTAAAAGGGCACTGCCACTGAAGATACCCGACCCAGTTCCTCGAAGATATTCCTGTCACAAATGTCACTAAATACAGGTGGTCAGACACTATAGCTGGCTACTGTGTGCTTCACCTATAGCAGCCCCCTTTCCCTTAAGGCAAGCAGGCCTACTGATAGTTGTCTGCCCCCAGGACTTATACACAATGCTATTGTGCCTGGCCACCACACCTGGTCAGATGCGAACAGAGCAAACAGACTATTTGCAGTTTAGCAGATATAAAGCATGATCCTAAGACGGTCCAGGTAAAGGCAGGCTGAGTTCAGGGATTAGTCCGATATCCGATCCGGGTCATACACAGGGGGATCCAACAGCAAAGCAAGGCAGACAAATGGGAGGCTTGATCAAGAACAATGCAGGTAATTGTGTCTCTATCACAAGCGAGGGATAGAGTGTCCAGTTTGTTATATCAGGTGACTGATCAGATCAATCATCTTGCAGGGGAACACAGACAAGGGGAAAGCAACAGTAAACAACCGGGTGCTGGAATGAGGAACAGGGGCCCTAAGTGATCATGACCTTACCCCCCTCTGAGGAGGGGCCCCCGGACCCGCAAAGACCAGTTGGACATCCAGCACAGGACCATCAGACTGGGCAGAAGTCCGTGGATCCACGAGGTCAGGCTGGTTAGCAAGAGACGTGCCACAGGGGTCAAGCCGGACAGCTGAAACAGGAGCAGTACACAGAGAGCCCTGAAAAAAAGATTGAAAGTTCCACCTGGTCGAATGAGGCAGTTTATCCAAAGGGTGGATTTAATCTCTTAGACCGGTTAGAAAAATAGGGTGAGGCCAGGTTACAAAAAGTCCTGAATAAGAAGAAGCAGGAAGTTCAACGGGCATAGGCTAAACTGGCATAACTGATGCAGTGGCCGACTGGGCCGCATCACCAGGCGCAGCGACTGTTTGAATCGTTTTGCCTGGCATAGCAACTGTCTGAATTGCATCGCCAAGCATGGCGACTGTGGAAGTTGCAGACAAGTTAGCCTGGCTGTGCGTCTAAGGGAGTTTAGCGACAGGCAAAGGTAGGGGTAGACCAGGGGGCTAGACTTCTGAGAACTTAGAGGGGGTTTCCAAACAGGGCTCAAGGCTGTGAGACAATGGATATGTTTGGCTTCTAGGAGGAGAGGATTCAGGCTGTGACAATTGGCTGGAGAGGTGACCTGTAGAGAATTCAATAAGCTTGTCAGCGTCTTTTGCTATAACAGAGTCATGTAAAGGCACATGGTTATGCAAACTGGGGTCACATTTGGAAATATTGTCATGATCAGGATCTGAATAGGACTGTAATAAAGGCACATGACTGGTACTGGCCACACGAGTTATACATAGGCAACTGGTCAGTGGTTTTTTTTTTTTTTTTTTTTTTTAAATTACTTTTATTTACCTTTTCGTGACATCAGAATAGCAACAGAGTTACATTTTTTGCATAACAAGGTGCATTTAAAGTGCATACATTGTAATAGTACAGCCTAGTGCAAATGATATAGACATGTCAATATATTAAAAACCTCTGTTTCACGTGCTTTTTATACTCCAAAGTGTTTTTAGGTGTACTCTTATAGGTGCATCTCCATATTTTATATTTGTGCCACATTTATCCCCCTTTTTTTATTACCCTTCCCCACTAAACCCCAAGCTACCCCACCCTCCATTGTGCACTGATCCCCCTGCCATCCCCCTCCCCCCCCCCGCCCCACCAGCACCACAGCCAGTAAACCCACAACAGTAGGGGGGCGAAGAGAGGGGGGGAGAGGAGGAGGGGAGGGGACCAGCAAGCCAAGCATGCAGAGGAAGAGAAAGAAGAGATATCTTCAACAGTCGCAGTATGTTATATCTATCTAACCCCCTATGGGGCTATCCCGCCTCTTAGGCTTCTACGGCTCTAGCTATATATTCCCCTCACCAAGCAGCTGAGGTTCAGGGGAGTTTGATTCAGAGTAGTTGGCGGGTATTCAGTTCCTGCAGCCAGGGTTTCCACAAGTCAATGAACTTTCTATAGTTCCCTTTTCTAATGTGAACTGCCCTCTCTGTCCAAACAAGGGAATCCATTGTTTTAATCCAGTCCTCTATAGTTGGAGGTTTTTACGAGAGCCAGGACTGTGCTATCAGCTTTCTGGCCTGGTATAAGCATCTAGCCACGGTTGTGGCTGAGTTGGTGTGGCCCGCGGTATCTCCCACCAACCCCAGCACACATACCTTAGGATCTAATGCCAATTTAATTTTAAATCTGCGATTGATCGTCCTGACCACTTCAGTCCAGTATCTTGCCAGTTTTGGACATCTCCAAACCATATGTATAAGATCCCCTGTGTTATTGCATCTAGGACATTTATCATCCGGCCTGCCCCCAAAACTAAATAGCCTTCTAGGAGTGTAATAAGCTCTGTGTATAAGAAATAAATGTGAGGCCTTCTGCGATGGGGAGACTGATACCGATTGACCCAGCTTCAGTGTTTTTTGCCACTGGGCATCTGACAGTTTTCCCACATCTGCCTCCCAGCCCACTCTGGGCCCGGCTGCCGCACCTTGGGGTAGTATTTTATCTACTAGCTGTGTGTACACAGCTCCAATCAGTCCCTTGGCATTTGCTGTTTTAACAACTTTGTTAAGGAGAGGCGTTTTACTTTGCTCCATAGGGATAGACCTGAATTGGGTACTTAACGCGTGTCTTATCTGAAGATATTTATAGAATGTATTGCTTGGGATACCAAATTCTATTCTAAGGTCCGTGAAAGATTTCAGACTGCTACCAGCATATAGCTGCAGCAGTCTGTAGATTCCATGGTTTTCCCAAACGGGATGCTTTTCTATGGCCCTTAGTTCCCCCAGGGATTCATTAGACCATATTGGCAAATAATCCGTAATACCCCTGTACTCCATAAACCGCTTGGCTGTCTGCCAAACTTTACTTACTAATTTAGATGTTGGTAATTTTCTCTGGAGAGAACCTGCCTCAAGTGCCTCTGTCAAGCATCTATGTGGGCTGCCTTCCAGCATTATTTTATTACTAGCGCTTATTTCGCTGCTGGATTCGCAGCCTCCCAGGTGCTGCAGTTGGGCAGCCAAAAAATATCCATACGGGTGGGGAATTGCCAGTCCTCCTTCCCAAGTGGGGTGCTGCAGCGCCTGCAGTTTGATCCTGGCCTGGCCTTTTTTCCAGAGGAGGTCCCTAAATAAGGAGTCTATTTTTATAAACCATTTTCTCCCGATCCACACCGGGGAGTTATGGAGAATATAAAGGATCTGTGGTAGCCAGATCATTCTGATCAAGTTTGCACGCCCTGCCAATGACAGGGGGAGCCGGCACCAGATGTCACATTTCTTTTTAAGCTTCGCGAGTAGAGGGACCAGGTTATCCCGAATATAAACATTAGGGTCACTGGCCAGCTCTATTCCCAGATATTTTATTTTATCAGTTATTTTTAGCCCGGGGAGGCCGTCAATGGAGGGACTATTGATTGAATCCAACTGCAGCAGTGCAGATTTATCCCAATTAACTACTAGGCCCGACGCTTTCCCGAATTTTTCCACCAGTCTCATCATTCCATCCAGAGAGGGGCCCGTGTCTCCCAGGAATACCAGGACGTCGTCCGCATAGAGTGCTATTCTTTTTTCCCCGCCCCTCCTCCTGAACCCCTGTATATCCAGTGCCCTCCTCATGCCCTCCGCCAACGGTTCCATCGCCAGGGCAAACAGGAGGGGAGACAGCGGACATCCCTGCCTTGTACCTCTCTCCAACGTCAGGCTGTCTGTATACTCATTATTGATCTTTAACTTAGCTGATGGGTGGCTATATAGAATTTTTACCCATTTAACAAAGACCGGGCCAAACCCAAATTTATCCATTATTTCCCAGAGGTAGCCCCATTCCAGGCTGTCAAAGGCCTTGGCAATATCCAGCGAAACAACTGCTCTAGAGTCCCCGTCTACTACTGGGGTCTGCAGATTGAGATATGCTCTTCTAATATTTACGCTGGTAGACCTATGGGGAATAAATCCCGTCTGGTCTGGGTGAATCAATTTGTCGATGCATTTGCTTAACCTGGTTGCCAAAACCTTTGCAAGGATTTTGATATCCGAACAAAGCAAGGAGATTGGCCTGTATGAGGCCACCTCTAGTTGGTCTTTCCCTTCCTTTTGTATCAGTATTATATTAGACTCTGACATTGAAGAGGGGAGGCCTCCGTCCGCCAGTGCCTCCTCTAATGTCCTCAGGAGAGTGGGGAGCAAGATCCCCCCGTAGTATTTATAGATCTCCAGGGGGAGTCCGTCTGGGCCTGGGGCTTTACGATTGGGCATAGCTGCCACCGCGCTCCTAAGTTCCTCCAGGGTGATAGGGGCCTCTAGATTCATCTTGTCTTGTCTATTGTGGTTAGTGTTGGTAGTGTAATTCCCCCCATTAACTTGTCTAACCCCCCATTACCTGCAAGCTGCTTTGTTTTGTACAGGGAGCTATAGTAGTCAAAGAATATATCCCTTATTTTCCCAGGGTCCGTAACTATTTCTCCCCTAGGGGATCTAATCGCGGAGATTGTTGAGGACGGGGAGTTGGCGCTAGCCACCACAGCAAGCGTGCGCCCCACTCTTTCCCCCTCCTCAAAAAAGCTCCGCCTTTTATTTTCTGCCTTCCTCATTATTACCGCTTTATATTCCTGTTGCTTCTTAACCCATGCCTCCCTTACTACTATATTAGGATACAAAACACACTGCCCTTCCAGATCTATAACCTCCCTTCTAATACGGTCCTCCTGCGTTTTTGTTTTTCGCTTTGCCCTTGCTATTTGCTGAATTAGGAGTCCTCTGAGGAAGGCCTTTAGTGCATCCCAAACCACCCCCCCTGCCGCCGTACCCAGATTGCACAGAGTAAACTCCTTTAGGCTGGTAGAGATTTCTTCCTGGTTCCCAATTACCTCCAGCCATACTGGATTTACTGACCAAGGCCTATATATCTGTCTGTCCCCAGTGCATAGTAGCAATTTTAGGGGTGAATGGTCTGATAATCCCCTCGGGCCGTATTCTATTTTATGTACTATAGGGAACGCTTCCTTATTACCTATAGCTAAGTCTATTCGGGATAGTGTACAGTGCGTCCCTGAGTAACAAGAGAACTGTCTAGCGTTTGGATTGCGGATTCTCCATAAATCACACCACCCCACTTCCTCTAGGAGCTGCTTAAGTCTCCCTGCCCTTACTCTCCCTGTCCGAGTGCCCAATGAGAGTCTATCCTGCCGGCTGTCAAGAACAGTATTACAGTCACCAATCAAGATCAATGGGATCCCAGCCTTGTTCTCCATGTATTCTAGTAAGTAGTATAGAATTTCCAACTTACTAGGTGGAGGAATATATATATTTGCTAAAACCAATTCTCTCTCACCTAATAGGCAATGTAGAAAAATATAACAGCCCAGCGTGTCAATCCGCACATTCCTGCAGGTAAACGTTACCCCTTTTTTAATCAATATGCTTACACCTCTCGAATAAGAGGAATAGACCGCGTGATATTGCGCTTGAAATTTCCTGCCCCCCAATTTTGTCTTAGTTTCATTTGTTAGGTGCGTTTCCTGCAGACAGGACAGAGCGACACCCTGGGCTTCCAATTCTGATAGAACAGCAGACCTTTTGTCGGGATCACTCAGACCTCTAACATTCCATGAGCAAATACCGATCGTACTAACCATCAAAAAAAAGGAAAATAAAAAAGATGTTTTTAGCAGATATACAGGCAGTAGCCATTTTGTTCAAAGTACAGCGCTTCCCACATTTTAGTACCCGCCCCGGGGCACCCAGCTTCTTAATGATTGTCCTAGCTACGCTCTGAATCCCAGGCCTACCGTCAATGTTGCGACAGTGTTTTGGGGGGTCGCGGGGGGGGGGAAGAGGGGAAAATCCCCTCTCTCTCCACTCCCCCCGAGCCCCCTCTACTCCCCTCTCTTCCATGTGCACAATGATAAACTCCAACCCCATATTTTCATTACTACCCTCCCGCCCCCCCTTACTCATTTTATTAATGTGTTTAGGTCCCAGATAGGGACTACGTGGCTTTTTATCCAGTGACTTCCCCTTTATCCCCCCATGCCTATTTCGGCTCGCCCTGGGGGCTTTTGTAGTGACCCTATCTACCCAGTGCCTCCCTTTCATTCCTACTCCTAGCCATTCCCTCCCTTCACCCTTCTCCCACTCTCCACCCCCCCACCCACCACCCCCAACAAAATCCTCAGGGAAAACCCCGAAGCGCTGAAGCAAGTGCAAAAATAAAAAACAAACCAGTACTCCCCACATCCCAATTTGTGCACCATCCCACATTTAGGACTAGCACAACCACTACATCACGCTCCCCCCCCCTCTCCGGCCCTCCCTAATTAGAAATAAGCAAAAGAAATACAATCAACCCTCCCCCCACCCATCCATCCCCCCCACCATCCACTTTATAATACTACAGCATTTTAATCTGTCCTTTGTATACTCTTCGTTTGCAGCCCTTTTAACTTCTCAAGATTGAGTGGGCCCTTGATGATCCTCCAGCCATGCTGCGACCTTGTCAGCTGTGTCAAAAAAATAAACTGACCCCGAAGCTTCCACCCTCAATCGTGCTGGGTATAGTAAGGCATATGGAATTTTTTGAGCCCTTAGAGCTCGTTTAACTTCCAGAAAACCAGCCCTTTTCTTTTGCAGATCCGGGGAGAAGTCGGGGTACAGGGAGATCCTACTACCATTATGAGAGATATCCCCTATCGCTCTTGAATTTTGCATAAGCACCACTTTGTCCTTATAGCAGAGCAGTTTCAGGATCATTGGTCTAGGGCGTCCCCCCGTTGCAGTTGGTCTAGTAGGGATTCGATGCGCCCTCTCGATGGCAAAAAAGGGTGAGAATGAATCGGGCCCGAAAAAGTCTTTAAGCAGCTTTTCCATAAAAGTTTCAGGACAAGGGCCTTCACCCAGACCCAGGACCCGAACATTGCATCTGCGCATCCTATTCTCCATTTCATCCAATTTAACTCTATACATTTCAAACTGCGTTTGTATGTTCTTAAATTCCCGCTGCATCGGGGCCACTGTATCCTCAAGTTGGCTCAGTCTCTCCTCTATAAGGACAGTCCTCTCCAAAACCTTCTGAAGCTCCTGGCTCATAGAGCGAAGTTCAACCTTGAGGCCCCCCAATTGATCGCACATATCCCGCAGGGACCCCTTACAAAGGTTCACCGCAGCCAGAACTTCTTTTAATGTGGGCTCTGGTTCAGTTATATTTGTAGGGGCAACTGAGGCCCCGTTATTTTGAGGAAATACCTTCTCCAGGGGGGCTATTTCTGGGCTTTTTTTATTTGGTGCATTTTTAATACCCGCCGATGTTGCTGCCGGAGCTGTTGACATTCTGCCCACACTCTTTCGCTCACCAGGCGGCCCTGTCTGTGTTTTCTCGTGGGGGAGCTGGTTGCCTTTAACGGGGGTATGGGCAGAGGTATGTGCAAACTTTTCCAGTTTTGCAGCAGCTGTTGCCGCTAGGGGTGTCGGCGCTGCCGAGCCCCCCCTGTCCTTAGTAGAGCGAGTTGCCTGTGCTGCTAGGTTTTCATTAGACGGTTGGGGGTCCTCTCCCTTTTTTCTGGTCATCATTGGGGTATTTAGCAAGGGTAAAAGAAGAACTGCCCCACACCCTATGAAGGGGTCGTGTCAGTCCCAAAATCTCTGATCCCAAAGTCCCTGCTTCTTACTTCTTCTCCCCTATCCTAGGCTTAGATACCGGCCGTTTGTAGGAGGCACAAGGCTTGGAGTATTGCAAGGTATAGGCTAGCGAATTTGCAAACTACCAAAAATTGCTAGGAAAAGTGTCCTTTGTAAACTAAGTCCCCAGGGTGCTCATACCTGACCTGTCGGTGCTTCGAGGCCACTTTCTCCCAGGTGCGTCTGGTGAGCGTTTCAGCGTTAGCTGGGGTCCACTTCTGCTGCTGTTGTTATAGCTGTAGCCGCAGCGAAAGCAGGATAGGAGAAATGCTGAGGCTGAAGCAGGCGCTTCTATCTCGAGATCCCAAGTCACTGGCAGCAGGCTCCGGCGGTTCCCGCAGATCTCGCGAGATTCCCGGAGGTTGCTAGGCATCCAGCCCACGCCGCCACGAAGGAGGGGGGAGCTCGCCGCACAGTCCGTGTAAGGTAAGGGCTATGCTGAGCCTGTCTTTCAGCGCGGTGTTTGCGGGAGCAGCAGCGGTAAGAGGCATCTATCTCAGCGTCCAACCGGTACAGGCAGCAGGTATTAAGGGCCAAGGGGACAGACCAAGCCAGCAGCCAGCTTATATGGCGGGGAGTAGGGATGAGCTTCGAGTTCGAGTCGAACTCATGTTCTACTCGAACATTGGCTGTTCGCAAGTTCGCCGAACAGCGAACAATTTGGGGTGTTCGCGGCAAATTCGAATGCCGCGGAACACCCTTTAAAAGTCTATGGGAGAAATCAAAAGTGCTAATTTTAAAGGCTTATATGCAAGTTATTGTCATAAAAAGTGTTTGGGGACCCGGGTCCTGCCCCAGGGGACATGGATCAATGCAAAAAAAAGTTTTAAAAACGGACGTTTTTTCAGGAGCAGTGATTTTAATAATGCTTAAAGTCAAACAATAAAAGTGTAATATCCCTTTAAATTTCATACCTGGGGGGTGTCTATAGTATGCCTGTAAAGGGGCGCATGTTTCCTGTGTTTAGAACAGTCTGACAGCAAAATGACATTTGGAAGGAAAAAACTCATTTAAAACTACCCGCGGCTATTGCATTGCCGACAATACACATAGAAGTTCATTGATAAAAACGGCATGGGAATTCCCCACAGGGCAACCCCGAACCAAAATAAAAAAAAAAAAATGATGTGGGGGTCCCCCTAAATTCCATACAAGGCCCTTCAGGTCTGGTATGGATATTAAGGGGAACCCCAGCCAAAATTTAAAAAAAAAATTGACGTGGGGTTCCCCCTAAATTCCATACCAGACCCTTCAGGTCTGGTATGGATTTTAAGGGGAACCCCGCGCCAAAAAAAAAAAAAAAAAAAGGCATGGGGTCCCCCTAAAAATCCATACCAGACCCTTATCCGAGCACGCAACCTGGCAGGCCACAGGAAAAGAGGGGGGGACGAGAGTGCGGCCCCCCCCCCTCCTGAACCGTACCAGGCCACATGCCCTCAACATTGGGAGGGTGCTTTGGGGTAGCCCCCCAAAACACCTTGTCCCCATGTTGATGAAGACAAGGGCCTCATCCCCACAACCGTGGCCGGTGGTTGTGGGGGTCTGCGGGCGGGGGGCTTATCGGAATCTGGAAGCCCCCTTTAACAAGGGGACCCCCAGATCCCGGCCCCCCCCCTGTGTGAAATGGTAAGGGGGTACTTACCCCTACCATTTCACTAAAAAACTGTCAAAAATGTTAAAAATGACAAGAGACAGTTTTTGACAATTCCTTTATTTAAATGCTTCTTCTTTCTTCCTTCATCTTCTTCTGGTTCTTCTGGCTCTTCTGGTTCTTCCTCCGGCGTTCTCGTCCAGCATCTCCTCCGCGGCGTCTTCTATCTTCTTCTCCTCGGGCCGCTCCGCACCCATGGCATGAGGGGGGAGGCTCCCGCTCTTCTCTTCATCTTCTTCTTCATCTTCTTCTTCATCTTCTTCTTCTTCTTCTTCTTCTTCTCTTCTTCATCTCTTCTTCCTTCTTCATTTCTTCTGCGGGCCGCTCCGCAGCCATGCTGGCATGGTGGGAGGCTCCCGCTGTGTGACGGCGTCTCTTCGTCTGACGGTTCTTAAATAACGGGGGGCGGGGCCATCCGGTGACCCCGCCCCCCTCTGACGCACGGTGAATTGACGGGACTTCCCTGTGACGTCACGGGGAATGCCACAGGGAAGTCCCGTCATGTCCCGTGCGTCAGAGGGGGGCGGGGTCACCGGGTGGCCCCGCCCCCCGTTATTTAAGAACCGTCAGACGAAGAGACGCCGTCACACAGCGGGAGCCTCCCTCCATGCATGGATGCGGAGCGGCCCGCAGAAGAAATGAAGAAGGAAGAAGAGATGAAGAAGAGAAGAAGAAGAAGAAGAAGAAGATGAAGAAGAAGATGAAGAAGAAGATGAAGAGAAGAGCGGGAGCCTCCCCCCTCATGCCATGGGTGCGGAGCGGCCCGAGGAGAAGAAGATAGAAGACGCCGCGGAGGAGATGCTGGACGAGAACGCCGGAGGAAGAACCAGAAGAGCCAGAAGAACCAGAAGAAGATGAAGGAAGAAAGAAGAAGCATTTAAATAAAGGAATTGTCAAAAACTGTCTCTTGTCATTTTTAACATTTTTGACAGTTTTTTAGTGAAATGGTAGGGGTAAGTACCCCCTTACCATTTCACACAGGGGGGGGGCCGGGATCTGGAGGTCTCCTTGTTAAAGGGGGCTTCCAGATTCCGATAAGCCCCCCACCCGCAGACCCCCACAACCACCGGCCACGGTTGTGGGGATGAGGCCCTTGTCTTCATCAACATGGGGACAAGGTGTTTTGGGGGGCTACCCCAAAGCACCCTCCCAATGTTGAGGGCATGTGGCCTGGTATGGTTCAGGAGGGGGGGGGGCGCACTCTCGTCCCCCCCTCTTTTCCTGCGGCCTGCCGGGTTGCGTGCTCGGATAAGGGTCTGGTATGGATTTTTAGGGGGACCCCACGCCGTTTTTTTTTTTTTTTTGGGCGCGGGGTTCCCCTTAAAATCCATACCAGACCTGAAGGGTCTGGTATGGAATTTAGGGGGAACCCCACGTCAATTTTTTTTTAAAATTTTGGCTGGGGTTCCCCTTAATATCCATACCAGACCTGAAGGGCCTTGTATGGAATTTAGGGGGACTCCCACATCATTTTTTTTTTTAAATTTTGGTTCGGGGTTGCCCTGTGGGGAATTCCCATGCCGTTTTTATCAATGAACTTCTATGTGTATTGTCGGCAATGCAATAGCCGCGGTAGTTTTAAATGAGTTTTTTCCTTCAAAATGTCATTTTGCTGTCAGACTGTTCTAAACACGGGAAACATGCGCCCCTTTACAGGCATACTATAGACACCCCCAGGTATGAAATTTAAAGGGATATTACACTTTTATTGTTTGACTTTAAGCATTATTAAAATCACTGCTCCTGAAAAAACGTCCGTTTTTAAAACTTTTTTTTGCATTGATCCATGTCCCCTGGGGCAGGACCCAGGTCCCCAAACACTTTTATTGACAATAACTTGCATATTAGCCTTTAAAATTAGCACTTTTGATTATTCATGTTCGTGTCCCATAGACTTTAACGGTGTTCGCGTGTTCGAACAAATTTTTTTCCTGTTCGCATGTTCTGGTGCGAACCGAACAGGGGGGTGTTCGGCTCATCCCTAGCGGGGAGGGGAGGAACAGCGGAGACAGGACGGTCAGTGGTTTTAATGCAATTCTGAATGCAGGTCTGGGACCAGGACCCAATCTCCTCTGCAGCCCAGTCTATATGCGGGTTGTGAAGTTTAAGTCAGGGAGACCCCAAGATAAGGGGATAAGCAGGAGATGAGATCAAGTAGAAGCTAATTGTCTCCTTATGAAATTCCCCAATGGTCAGGGCAATAGGTACAGCGCACAAGGTCAC
This sequence comes from Lithobates clamitans, assembly GCA_037952925.1. Taxonomy (NCBI): domain Eukaryota; kingdom Metazoa; phylum Chordata; class Amphibia; order Anura; family Ranidae; genus Lithobates; species Lithobates clamitans. Next base: position 1,874,869 of record JBBGZY010000901.1, read on the forward strand.
CAGGCCCATGGACAAGGGAGCGTTATCAACGGCTAATACTGAGAAGGGTCTGTGCATCTTTGTCACCGGAATATGTAGACTGTGTGCTAGGTCCCCATCAATGAAATTGCTAGCAGCACCAGAATCAATGAAAGCGGAGAGGTGGTGAGAGAACTTGGCAGAACTAAGTTGTGCAGGAATATAAGCCATCTCTGAGGGAAACAGACACAGTATGGTCTATAGAAGCAGATCCCACCAGTACTAGCCTCTTGGCATTTCTCGGCTTATTAGGACAGCTAGTGACAAAGTGGCCGTGGTTGCCACAATATAAGCAGAGATCCTTAGATCTCCTTCTAGCCTTTTCCCCAGAGGATAAATGGGTCTCATCCTCCTGGGGAGGCTGAGAGGGCTCAGGAAAAAAAAAAGGAGGTGGGCAGCGTACAGGGGGGCAAAGAAACAAACCTCTCTGTACGCCTTTCCCGTAAACGCCTGTCAATACGGATGGTTACTTGCATGGCTTCATTCAAAGACTTTGGTTCAGGGTAGTGTACTAAGGAGTCTTTGATGGAGTCTGATAGGCCTAACCTGAGCTGGCTTCTTAGAGCTGGGTCATTCCACCCTGAGTCAGGTGCCCAGCAGCGGACATCAGAACAGTATTGTTCAGCGGTGTGTTTATCCTGACGTAATGACCTAAGGTTAGCTTCAGCTGAATGGGCACGGCCAGGATCATCATACAGTAAACCTAAGGCTTTGAAAAAGGCTTTACCTGATCCCCTGACTGGGTCATCTGTGGGGAGACTAAACGGACTACTTGCAGTTTAGCAGACATATAGCATGGTTCTAAGACAGTTTAGGTAAAGGCTGAGTTCAAGGATTAGTCCGATATCCGATCCGGGTCATGCACAGGGAGATCCAACAGCAAAGCAAGGCAGACAAACAGAAGGGCTTAATCAAGAACAATGCAGGTAACTGTATCTCTATCACAAGCGAGGGATAGAATGTTCGGTTTGCTTATAACAGGTGACTGATCAGATCAATCATCTTGCAGGTGAACACAGACAGGGGAAAAGCAACAGCCAACACCCGGGTGCTGGAATGAGGAACAGGGGCCCTAAGTGATCATGACAATTCCGAAAGAGCTTCAAGAAGTCAGACAGGCTATAAACCGCCTAATCATTCTTCTCCCACAGGGAGGCAGCCCAGGCTAAAGCCTCACCGCAGAGGAGGGAAATAATATAGGCTACTTTTGCCCGATCAGACGAGAAGTTTTGAGGCTGGAGTTAACTGAATGGTGCACTGGCTGAGGAACCCCCTGCAGGCCTTGGAGTCCCCAGAGAAATGGAATGGAGCTGGCAGTTGCAGCGAATGTGTGACTGCAACCAGAATAGGTACAGCCACCAATTGTGATTGAGGTTGCTGAATCGGGGTTCCTAAGGAGGCCTGAAGCTGTACGAAGCATAATCCAAATCCTGGAGGAATCGCATCACCTGAGTCTGGTAAGATTTCTGGGTCTCGAGTATCCAGCTGGTAGCGGCACATCAGCCGGGTCCATGGCTGATCAAACTGTCAGGTCACCTTAGTCTAGGTGACAGATGCCCACCGTTGGGGTCAGGAGTGCACTGCTAAGGTAGTGGACCTTATAGGTGACTGCCGTGGATGGAGATCTGATGGGTTCAGGGAAGCAGGTCCTCTGGAGCACCAACACGGATCATACAGAGCTAGAGCATGAGATTCCCAAGGGAGTGGAGTCTAAGAGCCAGCAGGTGTTCACCAGAGCCCCTAGTGGTGGGGATGGACTTCGCTGCAACTGGCTCCAGGTCGCGGCCCCCAATGTCTACCAGCTCATGCTCATGCTCATGGAAGGCTACTGGAGGATACAGAGGAAGCAGCAGACTGGGTGTCAGAAACGATGAAATCAGGCCGAGACAGAAGTACAGTTAAATCACACTTGTTATATAATAAAAGTTAAAAGAACAAACGTAGTCAAAACATAGCCAAAGTTCAGTAACCGAAATGGATAGTCAGCCAAGCCAGAAGTCAAGTCAATGTAGTGGAACAGCAAGCAGGATCTGGAGCCAGAAGGGATGTCAGCAAAGCAAGTCTTGAACAGGATCGCAGGAGAGCGTCTCAGCTTCTGTGATGTTGACCAAGGTGAAGGCAGAGGTCCTCTGGACTGGACCACTTAAGTAGGCAGGACTGACGAGCAGGATATCATCAACAGCTCAGTAACTGTGGAGAGATAGGAGCTGGCAATTAGTCGACAGCTGAGTGGCCAGCTCAGAGAAGGAAGGGCTGAGCTCAGCCCTGACAGTACCCCTTCCTCAATGACCCCTCCCCCTCGGAGGACCACCAGGCTTGAGGGGAAAATGTCTATGGAAATCACGGAGGAGGACAGGGGCATGTACGTCTGAGGATGAGACCCAAGAGCGTTCCTCCGGACCGTACCCATTCCAAAGCACCAGGTACTGAATGCGCCCACGGAACCTTCAGGAGTCAACAATGGACTGTACTTCATACTCCTCATGGTTCTCAACCTGTACAGCGTGAGGACGAAGCACCGAAGTGGTAAAGCGGTTGCAGACCAAAGGTTTTAATAAGGAGACATGAAATTCATAAGCCACTGGGTTAATCCTGCAAAGAATAAGGAAAGGCCCAATAAACCGAGGTGCGAACTTCAGTGAGGGAACACAAAATCAGAGGTGGCAAGATGACAGCCAGACCCTGTCCCCAACCTGGTAGGAAGGCACAGGCTGGTGTCTGCGGTCAGCATGGAGTCTGTACCTATCTTTAGCATGTCACAAAGCCTCCTGGACTTGTGTCCAGGTGGAATGAAGACCACAGAGATGCTGCTCTAACACAGGAATATTCTGCGGAACAACTGAGTCAGGCAACATGGAAGGTTGGAAACCATAATTTGCCATACATGGGGACAATCAGAAAGCAGAATTCAACGCACTGTTGTGAGCAAACTCTGCCCACGGTAATAGGTCTGAGAAGGTGGGTGGGTAGAGCAGCCGGAGTCATGTCAGGGGCAAGAGGCGGAGCCATGCTAGAGACAGGAGTCGGCGCCGTCCTGTGAAGAAGTTGCCAAGCAACTGACACCGCCCAGCTACAGGCAAATAGAAGGAGAGCTCAGAGTTACTTTGCCTGCTAAGTAATATTACGGATTCTATAATTAAAACTATCTAATAACATTACTACAACTACTATTAATCCAAATTATGCTGAAGTATGGTCCAATTCAGCTGGTAATGTCAATTTATTGGATAATTTGATAAATACCAATGCTAATACTGGTTCAATATGTTTGGTTAATAATTTGATTCCTACTAATATTTCAGTTCACAACTACGCAGTCCTTGAGACATGCTTAAAAGAAGTATTACCATGTGAGATTTGCCACTTGGTTATCATCTTTTGGCACAGATAAAAGGAAAAAATAAGGACATGTGAATTCATTGATATTCTATTATTACTTCCTTCATCAAAAGAAGTTACAGTTAAAATTGATAAACAATCTAAAATAAAGCCGATGAGGATAGGCATTGGCCAGTGGCGAGATCTTTTCACAACTAGTTACAAGCTTTTGTTATTTTAATACTGTTTTTGTATAAAAGAATGAGCAATTGTTTGGTAAATTATAAAAGATGATGCTATGCTGAGTAAATAGATACCAAAAATTTCACACTTTAAAATTGCGTCCGCCCATAGAACAGGGCCAAACTACGGTAATTAAAAATTATAGGCAAGGCTTTTAAAGTCTTTACAAGTTACCAGTTTAGAGTTACACAGGAGGTCTGGTGCTAGAATGATTGCTCTCGCTCTGATGTTTGCGGCGATACGTCACGTGTGGTGCGATCGCCGTTTACATATGCATACGGGACCTACATGGGCATTTAAATGTGAGCATGGGGGGGAACTTTAAATTCTTTTTTTTTTTCTTCATTTTGTAAATTTTTTATTTTTTTTTTTTCCACGCTGCACCTTTTTAACTTTTCTTTTTTAATCAACTTTATTGCTATTAAGCCCAGGTTCACATCAGTGCAATCTCATACATCGCCTGTGATACACTTGTATGGCTGAACTCGCATTGGATTTGCACAGAAAAAGGTGCAGGAACTTGTTTTTCCCCACACTAGAATCGGATCACATGCGAGTTCACGAGTTTCACAGTTCTTGAAGTGTCATTAACTTTGTAATGACACCCACAGTGGTTTGCAGAAGGCAGTGTGAACTGCCTGTGGGAGAGATGCAATGCGGGAACAGGCGCTGGAATCATGCTGGTTCCCGTATGGCACAAGTCTGAACCTAGGCTTATTGTGATATATTTAGTATAAGGTGACCAGATTTTTAAAATGAAATCCGGGGACATTTTTTAAATTTTTTTTTACTGGCAAATGGTAAAATATTTTATACGCATATTATCCTAAATGATATATGCAGTGTATGTGGTATGTGAGTATGGAATGATTGTAAAAATGATATAGATGTTATTTCTCACACTTCCTCCATGAGATAAAAAAGATACTTCTTAGAATTTTTTGGGAGGGGAGGGATGGGGCAGCTAAATTCAAATCCAATACGGGCAGGGGCGGCTCCAGACAATTTTTTTGGGGGGTGCTGTGGCGGTGCTTGAGGTAAAAGTGAGGGTGCAAGTGTGGTGCGCTACCTGTGGGCGTGGCCAAAATTGGGTGTGGCCAGCAAGTTGCCGCGGTCAGAAAGTGGAGGTTTCTTCATGGCGTACAATGGTGATCAGTATATCCTGGCCTCTGTATACCAATAAAAAGCCAAAACATGCAGCACAACTCTACTCTTCCTTTATACAATTCTACAAATGGACTTATAAGTGCAATGGTGAAACCTATAAAATAATATCCAGTGCAAAACAACCAATGTATTGCAATGTAGTAGTGACGGTGTCACCCCCTCTGCAAAAATATTTTGAGAAATTGCAGAGCTTCAATGTGCAAATAATGTTGAAACCCCCTACATACAATAATAACAGAGATGCAAATCAAGCAGTGTATTAGAACATAGTAGTGATGGTGTCACCATCTCTGCAAAAAGTAAGAAATATTGCAGAGCTGCAATGTGCAAATCATGGTGAAAAACCCTATATGTAATCATAGTAATAAAATGTAAAATATGTACATCAATTGTACATTTTATTATGTTAATATATAAGGGGTTTCACCACGATTTGCACATTGCAGCTCTGCAATTTCTCAAAATATTTTTGCAGAGGGGGTAAGACCATTATTACTTTACTCATATTGCAATACATTGGGTTGATTTGCACTGGATCTTCATTTATAGGTGTTACCATTGCCCTTATAAGTCCATTTGTACAATTGTATAGATTACGTGTAGGGCAGCGCTGCATTTTTTGCTTTTTATTGATTCACATTAGATGAGGGAACCAGCTAACAAGATTCTCTTATTGTTTTTGAGGTTTTTTTTTTGTTGCATGGCAGTGGTTTTACTTTGTTATGTCCTCTGTATACTGGTAGCCACTGGCCCTGCATATTGGTGGTCAGTGTGCCCCCTGTATGCTGGTGGTCAGTGTGCCCCCTGTATGCTGGTGGTCAGTGTGCCCGCTGTATGCTGGTGGTCAGTGTGCCCCCTGTATGCTGGTGGTCAGTGTGCCCCCTATATGCTGGTGGTCAGTGTGCCCGCTGTATGCTGGTGGTCAGTGTGCCCGCTGTATGCTGGTGGTACGTGCTGGGTTCAGGAAGATGCTACTTGCAGGGATCAGGAGGATGCTACGTGCAGAGTTCTGGTGGATGCTATGTGCAGGCTTCAGGGGGATGCTACGTGCAGGGTGCAGGGCTCAGGAGGATGCTACATGCAGGGTGCAGTGGTCAGGAGGATAAAGACACTGAAAAGACACCAATTACTGTATTTATCAGCGTATACCACACACTTTTTGGGTGGGTGCGTGTTATACGCTGATCCCCGCCGATCTCCGCTACGCTGAAGGGAGAGGAGCGAGCGCCGCCGATATACACATAGCCGAGTGTACTCGGCTAGGCTCGGCTCCACTCACAGTCACGCCCAGTCCTGCCATTGGACCTGTGTTATGTCCATCATAGGGGCGGGACTGGGCGGGACTGCGAGAGGAGCGCTCGCTCCTCTCCTCTAGAAATCAGCGGAGATCTGCGCCAATTTTAAATAATCAGCCTGCCTGGCCAAGGCTGCAAAGACACAAGGCTGTAATGACACAAGGCTGTAATGACACAAGGCTGCAAAGACACAAGGCTGCAATGACACAAGGCTGCAAAGACACAAGGCTGTAATGACACAAGTCTGTAATGACACAAGGCTGTAATGACACAAGGCTGCAAAGACACAAGGCTGTAATGACACAAGGCTGTAATGACACAAGGCTGCAAAGACACAAGGCTGCAATGACACAAGGCTGCAAAGACACAAGGCTGCAAAGACACAAGGCTGTAATGACACAAGTCTGTAATGACACAAGGCTGTAATGACACAAGGCTGCAAAGACACAAGGCTGTAATGACACAAGGCTGTAATGACACAAGGCTGCAAAGACACAAGGCTGTAATGACACAAGGCTGTAATGACACAAGGCTGCAAAGACACAAGGCTGTAATGACACAAGGCTGTAATGACACAAGGCTGCAAAGACACAAGACTGTAATGACACAAGGCTGTAATGACACAAGGCTGTAATGACACAAGGCTGCAATGACACAAGGCTGTAATGACACAAGGCTGTAATGACACAAGGCTGCAAAGACACAAGGCTGTAATGACACAAGGCTGTAATGACACAAGGCTGCAATGACACAAGGCTGTAATGACACAAGGCTGTAATGACACAAGGCTGTAATGACACAAGGCTGTAATGACACAAGGCTGCAATGACACAAGGCTGCAATGACACAAGGCTGTAATGACACAAGGCTGCAATGACACAAGGCTGTAATGACACAAGGCTGTAATGACACAAGGCTGTAATGACACAAGGCTGCAATGACACAAGGCTGTAATGACACAAGGCTGTAATGACACAAGGCTGCAATGACACAAGGCTGTAATGACACAAGGCTGCAAAGACACAAGGCTGTAATGACACAAGGCTGTAATGACACAAGGCTGCAAAGACACAAGGCTGTAATGACACAAGGCTGTAATGACACAAGGCTGCAATGACACAAGGCTGTAATGACACAAGGCTGTAATGACACAAGGCTGCAAAGACACAAGGCTGTAATGACACAAGGCTGTAATGACACAAGGCTGCAATGACACAAGGCTGCAATGACACAAGGCTGTAATGACACAAGGCTGTAATGACACAAGGCTGCAATGACACAAGGCTGTAATGACACAAGGCTGCAAAGACACAAGGCTGTAATGACACAAGGCTGCAATGACACAAGGCTGCAATGACACAAGGCTGTAATGACACAAGGCTGCAAAGACACAAGGCTGTAATGACACAAGGCTGTAATGACACAAGGCTGCAATGACACAAGGCTGTAATGACACAAGGCTGCAAAGACACAAGGCTGTAATGACACAAGGCTGCAAAGACACAAGGCTGTAATGACACAAGGCTGTAATGACACAAGGCTGTAATGACACAAGGCTGTAATGACACAAGGCTGCAATTACACAAGGCTGTAATGACACAAGGCTGTAATGACACAAGGCTGTAATGACACAAGGTGAGAGGTGCTATAAGTGCAGCCATGATTTTGTGTAAAGACTTTTCTGGTACATCATTAGTTAACAGAAAGAAAAGAAGTTGTAGGTAGCTGAGTAGTCTTACTTACAGTGTCTGAGGGGGAGGGGATGCCAAGGTATGCAGCATGCAATCTGTGTGTGCTCCGGAGATTGTGAGGACTTTGCAGGGGGGAGAAAAGGCCTGTGCAGCAGCAGATAGTTGAGATGGAGTTTTAATAGAAGAGTGAGCAAACCTGCTATCTTCAGAGGTTGTGTCTCTACTTGGTGACTGCACTGCTCCTCCTTCTCTCCTCAGGATTTGTTAGGCCCGGGTGCAGTGATTGGTGGGTACAGCTGGTCTCTCTATATGTGCTGCTCCGTAGGGGGAGGTCAGAGCTCTCCAGGGAAAGATGCTGGACAGAGATGTTGATCATAGACATCCAAGACAAAACCCAAGATTTCCGATTTGCTCCCCAAGACTGCCTGAGTAGTGAGAATGAATAGAGCTGTCAAGTCCAACCTCTGATGTCGGGATGGGCGGGGCCAATATGCGGAGCTACGCCCCATTTGTCAGACAGCCCGTGCATAGACAAATAGCTGGCGGTTTATGCATTGGTGGGCGGGGAGGAAGGTGGCAGGGGGCGGGACCAATTGTAACTAGTGTATATGTACCCACAGTGGTGTATAATAAACCTGAATTATACACCGGTGTGGGTACATATACACTAGTTACAATTGGTCCTGCCCCCTGCCACCTTCCTCCCCGCCCACCAATGCATAAACTGCCAGCTATTTGTTTATGCACGGGCTGTCTGACAGAGGGGGCGGAGCTCCGCATATCGGCCCCTCCCATCCCCGACATCAGAGCTTGGGTTTGACAGCTCCACTCACTCTCAGTGTCACTGCGGCCCTACGCTCCAGGCTTGCCCACCAATCCAAACCACACTGGATGATATTGACATTGCTGCATGTCCTGCTAGGGCTAGGTAATAAGTATAGGTACCCCCCTGAATCCGGGGACAGATCCGGGGACAGACGTGGTCCGGGGACAGTGTCCTCAATCCGGGGACTGTCCCCGGAAACCGGGGACGTCTGGTCACCCTAATTTAGTACTGGCTGGGTAAGTGCAGTGCAGTGTTAAAAAACATGATATATATATATATATATATATATATATATATATATATATATATATACACCCACACTTTAAGTTTAGGTTCACACTGATGCGGGTTAGAAATCATGCAAGTTCAGCTGAACTTGCATGATTTTAAACCAGCAATGCAGTCTGACTTCGGGAGTGATTTGACAGCAATCTGTGTGGGTTTATGCAGAAGTCTATTCAAATTGCCCCCAAAGTCATGAAACATAGTACAGGAACTACTTTTAGGAGTCGGGGCAGTGCTGCGAAGTTGGCATTGCACCGATTCGGATGGTGCCGTTGCCGGCAATAGCCACCGATTTGGCATGCGATTTGATATGTAAAATCGGCCCAATGTGAACCTAGGCTCAATGCAGGACACCTTTTGGGCATAAGAACTGTCCCTCTCTCAAACAATATCTGACTGATACCATCACTTTACCTTCTACCCTTATTCAGCATCACTCACATTGTGTAAAAGAGACTGACCAAAGCATGCTTTCATCAAAAATCGTGTAAAACATGAAATAAATATATATGCTGTGCTTTCAAATATACTCTACACATTATATATATGTTATAACGAAAGTGCAAATATGCGTGTGAATCACACACCGTGATACATCCAGTAACTAGTGACTGTAAAAAGTGACAATAGTGCAACAAATAGTTATAAATACTAAAAATTAACATATAAATGAAAATAAATAATCACACTAGTAAAAAGTGCTATAACGGCCATCCATATGATGATTGGTTGTATCAAAATTATTGTTCATATAATCATATAGTGTTCATAAAATCATATAGTGTTCATAAAAAAATATATATATAAAAATATATAGTGGACTCAATCCACTATATAAAAAAAGTGCTTCTATGTGCACTGTCATCCAATTATTTCAATTCAAAAGTGCTTCTAAATTCCATGCGATTTGGAAACTGCTGTGTAGATAATCCAAAACAAGCTGCAGTGATTGATGCGATTTGGAAACTGCTGTGTAGATAATCCAAAGCAAGCCACAGTGATCACACTCAGGCGCTCCCCCCTAGGTATTAAACGCTCACCTCTGAGGGTGTGACTTTGCACTTAAGCTTAGAAAATACACACCTGTGAACCACCTCTGGGGCTCTGCAGTTTTAACCAGACTCCTGGACCCGTCAGCACTATACCTCGGTTTAGTGAAAAAGGACTGGCTGGTGTAATAATGTTTTAACAGTTTACTAATCACATAAAACACCCCTATGGGGTACTCACATAGTATAGGGGCGCGTCAGTGCGCCACTCTGCATCAGGCAAACAACAAACAGCATGTAAAGATACCGGATCGATATTGGGATGGTATGGGGTTCTTTCCCGACAGGTCAACCTGCTGAACGTCCGTCCTGTCCCCTCCCCAACACGTATCGATATAGGGAACTTCCATATCTACTTCAGTGTAAAACATGACATTTTTGCCATGCGGGCTGGCAATGGCATACTGTCACTTACTTTAGTAGTCCAGGCCCTGGTGTCTGCGGCTGCAGAGACACCTTTCCTAACATCAGGCAGAAGGAGACTCCTCCAGCTCCTCCCCCTTCACGGTCACCTGACTTCTTCATTTCTGCCCCCTGAGCTGAATAGGAGGCTGGACAGCCGTGGAGCCGGCCACTGTAAGGCCGTGTGAGCGGAGCCAGCACAAGGAGCAGCCCAGCTGCCTTGGGAGTGGGGACTGGGGACCCGGCCAGAAGGACATGCGGTCCTCGCCACAGAGATGGTAGTGGCGGGTGAGCAGGGCCGGTCCAAGTAGCTGCTTATGGAGTCAGTGTCAGTACACAAAATGACATGCGACCCAGCAGCCCCGGCCCACTGAGCATATACCTAGTGTGCCCTATGGCCAGTGCGGGCCTGTCTGGAACACATATTAGAGGCATATAAAAACGTTGGAGATCTAGGGTGCTATCATTATGATGACTCATTCAGACAGGAGCTATCTTTGTATCCCTCATAATGGGGATGAACGATGTCAGCTTTTGGTTAAATTTAATAGCTCCACAAAGGCCTGCATTTACAAAACCTCAGCCATCCACAGCTATATCACCCTATACGTTACGTGTTTAATGAAAACCAATGTAGCTGGGGAAATTCTTATTGCATACTTGAGGAGGCAATTTTTAACATCAGAAAATTTGGAAGATCAACCTTGCTAGCCAAAGCGGACATTAACTATTGAAATACTAACACTGGTTCCGTGCAATGCTTGTGTGGTTCCTAATACTATATGTAAGAAAGCTGCTGCCTCCACTGAAAAACCACCAGGGTGGCACACCCACTATTCATTTTTTTCAAAGTGGATATTAAGGCTGTTTTTTGCTTATTACCTATTGCGCCACCTTCCTATAATTGATTGGGGATTCAGTTTGAAGGTGAATATTATTATGACATGTGCCTGCCTATGGGCTGTTCCATATACTGTGCTTATTTTGAAAGATTTGCCACTTTCCTGGAATGGGGGGTAAAAGTTGAGTCAGGGTCAGAAGGTATTTTACACTACCCTGCACTAACCTACGCTTTTCTTTTTATAGGTTCTTCAGGGTCTTCTATGTGTTAATATATGCTCCAGCTCTTTAGCAGAATAGCAGAAAGTTTGGTGTGCCATTGGCCACAGAACCCCCCCACTACATCAATTGATTTTCTAGGTATACGCATAGACACAGAAGTCATGGAATTTTGTTTACCCTTAAAAAAAAAAAAGCAAAATCAAAATATATGATTTCTGTGTTTTTGAGTAAAAAAAAAAACTATTAAAGGAATACTATTAAAGGAATTACAGTCTTTATTGGGCCTCTTAGCTTTTACGGCTAGAATAATGCCAGTTGGTAGTCGGCGTATGTATCTAACAATGTCTGGGATTAAATCCCTATTTGCATATATCAGACTAAGGCCCCTTTCACATGAGGCAGACTCCGTTTCTACGGAGCCCGCCTCGGTCCGCCGGCTCAGCGGGAGATCAGTCCATTGATCTCCGCTGAGCCGGCGGATGACAGGTCCCTCTCTGCTCACTGAGCGGGGAGGGGCTTGTCAGGCGCCGCTGCCGCCTATGGAGGGATCGAACGAAAACGGACAGCGTGTCCGTTTTCGTCAGATCTCACCCGATCCGATCCGCCAGCGACGGATCTGGACGTAGAGCCATCCATCTGCTTTTAGCGGATCGGACGGGGTCGGACGTCAGCGGACATGTCTCCGCTGACATCCGACGCTCCATAGGCTAACATGGATCGCCCGTTCAGGTCCGCCGTCAAAACTGACAGGGGAACCTGAATGGTCCGATCGTGTGAAAGGGGCCTTACTTCTGATATAAAGGAAGATTTGTTGGTATGGCAAAAAAAAGTGATCTATACAACGCCATTCATTTTTTCAAGATGAATTTGTATTTGCATCTGATTTTGAACTATTCACAGATGCCGCAGGATCTTGTGGAAGGCCCACTGGCGCTGTGCTAAATGGCCTGAGAAATGGGTTTATATGAAAGTTACAAAGAACACAGTTATTTTAGAACTATTTCCTTTGGTAGTTGCACTAGAAATTTTGGGTGAACAATTTGCCAACAAACATATTTTAATCAAAACAGATAATATAGGCGTTATGTAAGGGGTAAATCGTTTATCTTCCAAACCTTTACTGGTAGTAAATATCCTAACAGACTCTATCAGGAGATCAGTGGCAAGCAGTACATGGCCAGAATATTCTGCCGCATGGGGTAGATGGACACAGTTTTCTAAAGATATGGATTTCTGTTTTGATCCTCCCTCAAAGAGTATATTAACATTTTTATGCTCATTAATGTACTTTGAATTATCATATAGCCATATTGTCAAAACGCCGGAGTTTCCTTTTTCTTTAAGTTGCAAGGCTTAGCTCTTAAGGGATATTGGAAGAGCCATTCTTCCCCTGATAATAGGAGGCCTATTTCAATTGTATTATTAAAACAAATTTGTAAAATAACTTCTGAGGTTTGCTTTTCAGAATTTGAATCCATTTTACTTAACACAGCTTTCATCCTCACTTTCTTTGGCGCACTGCGCATAATAAGACAGCTGGCCTTTTGTTTAAACATGTTAAGCTAGAAACAGTATTAAATGTGTTTCTTACATCTTCTAAGACAGATAAATTCAGGAAAGGTAAATGAATTTCTTTATACACATGTGGTGATAAGGATATTTGCCCTTTGGTAATCTTTCATAAATATTTATCTATTAGATCAAATGGTGAGGGTATGTTTCTTCTGCATGCTGATTCTACCACTCTTACAATGTATCAATTTAATTTTGTACAAAACAATTGTTTAAAAAAGTTGGGTCTGCAATATTTGAGAGTCACATCCCATTCATTTAGAATTGGTGCTGCTACTGAGGCTGCGACTGGATGATTCTATCATCAAAAGATTAGGGAGATGGGAATTTCAGCATTTTAAGATATATGTTAGACCTAACCTCTACGTTTAATTTTGTAGGTTCTAGGAGAATTATATGGATCCTTGGTCATTCTTTTATTACTGGGCTAATAAGAGAGCCAATGTTCGTTGCTACACTTCTAATTTATCTTTGGATTCTGAAAAATTGCAACTTTTCTGGAAATCAAAAGAAGGGGGGAGGACATGGAGGTGGGACTTTGAGTGAAGCATATGATGACAATGAGGTACAAATGGTGAAATTATTTGGAGGGTTTTAATGATTGTCATGAAATACAGTCAAGTATAAAACATGTAACATATACAATACATAGCATTGATAGCATAATAGTGTAAAACATAAAGTGCTACAAGTTCATTATCATATTGTATAATAGGCAATGAACCTCCAAAATTCACCAAGACAGGTAAGGATAAAAATTGGTAATACATAATAATCCTTGCACGGCCTATGACCGCAAGATCTAAAACAGGGGGGGTATAAAGGGTAGACATAGTATCAAGGGTACTGATTGGTAATGAAACGTGTGGCAGCTTAACGTGTTTCATGACTAGAAGGTCACTCATCAGGAGCAAGCACAAGATGAATCTGGGGGTAAAAAGATTGGTTCAATTGATGGTCTGTGGAAAAACATGTAGAATAGCGGGGTGAAACCCCCTATCTAAATATCAATAGACTCACTGGGTCCGTATGGTGGTGGTGTGGAGCCGTGCAACAAGGCCATCCGAAATGATACTCCCACCCGGGAGCCGCGGCAGACATCTCATCCGAAGCGCCCCCACAGGCGACAACCATGGCAAGCAGAGGGACACAAGGCAACCTGGGTGGGAGTAGGCAGGGGAGTGTAGGAAATTAGTATCGAGGGAAAAGTGTGAGGAAGTGGGTAAGAGACCCAGAGGGGGGAAGTGAAGGTGTAAGACAGCCAAAGGGGGCTGGAGACAAAGTGGAATGCAGCTGAGGGGGTGAGCCAAAAGGGGGACAGTGGGTAACAGTGGGGGGTGAGGGTAAAGACCAGGGACGGTAAAGTCCCAAGGGATGGAACATCGGCCTTACCAGGCCAGATGTCCATAAATTCCCTAAACCTTTGCTTTTGCTGAAATATTAGATATAGGGATGGAAGCAAGTAACTACCTTTTTTCTCCCTTTTGCAATCTTGATCCTATAAACAATTTCCCTTGATTCATTTCTACTGACCTAGTGTATTATAGTTACCAACTACCCTACTTTTTACACTTTTTATATTTTTTTACTTTAGTTTTATTATATTTTCCATGCTTGGTTTTGTTCCCTCCACCTTCGTATGTCATCATTGCCATACCCTGGTCCGTCTTGGCTGTGGACTGGTCCGTGTTGCTTGCCATCCGGGCGTTCTCCTCTTCCGGGAGCTGTGACGTGCCTGGCGGGCCTCCCCCCACCCTCGGCCTCTTTCATGCCTGGGGGGGTGGTGGAGCCGCCACCACACGTCAACGTCATGCATTCTGTGCTGGACGCCTGGTGCCCATGGCGCTCTAGCGCCCAGCGCGTGGTAGCCACGCTCGCGAGCAGTTCAGGGGAGTGGCGGTGGTGAGGGATGGAGCGGTCATTGTCCGCCCTGCCTCCTCCCGCCATCCTGTCACGCTGGTGTGACGGCGGCGGCATCCTCACTGCGGCGCCTACTTGGGTGCCTTCCGGGAAGGTTCTGTCACTCAAGGCTCCCTGCACACTCGCTCGCACGCCAGTCCAGGCTCTGTCTCTCCGGAACCTTTTCTAATCACTCAGGTACAGTCACCTCTATCACCGTCCCTGGTCTTTACCCTCACCCCCCACTGTTACCCACTGTCCCCCTTTTGGCCTTACTAGGCCACAATTTCAACTAAAGTCCCAAGGGATGGAACATCGGCCTTACCAGGCCAGATGTCCATAAAGTCCCCAAACCTTTGCTTTTGCTGAAATATTAGATATAGGGATGGAAGCATGTAACTACCCTTTTTCTCCCTTTTGCAATCTTGATCCTATGAACAATTTCCCTCTTTCATGCCTGGGGGGATGGTGGAGCCGCCACCACACGTCAACGTCACGCATCCCGTGCTGGACGCCTGGCGCCCAGCGTGTGGTAGCCACACTCGCGAGCAGTTCAGGGGAGTAGCAGTGGTGAGGGGTGGAGCGGTCATTGTCCGCCCTGCCTCCTTCCCCTTCCCCCCATCATCCTATCACGCTCGCGAGCAGATCAGGGGAGTGGCAGTGGTGAGGGGTGGAGCGGTCATTGTCCGCCCTGCCTCCTCCCGCCATCCTGTCACGCTGGCGTGACGTTGGCGGCGTCCTCGCCACGGCGCCTACTTGGGCGCCTTCTGGGTAGTTTCTGTCACTCAAGGCTCCCTGCACACTCGCTCGCACGCCAGTCCAGGCTCTGTCTCTCCGGAACCTTTTCCAATCACTCAGGTACAGTCACCTCTATCACCGTCCCTGGTCTTTAACCTCACCCCCCCCCCTGTTACCCACTGTCCCCCTTTTGGCTCACCCCCTCAGCTGCACTCCACTTTGACTCCAGCCCCCTTTGGCTGTCTACTTCACTTACACCTTCACTTCCCCCTCTGGGTCTCTTACCCACTTCCTCACACTTTTCCCCGATACTAATTTCCTGCACTCCCCTGCCTATTCCCACCCAGGTTGCCTTGTGTCCCTCTGCCTGCCATGGTTGTCGCCTGTGGGGGCGCTTCGGATGAGATGTCTGCCGCGGCTCCCGGGTGGGAGTATCATTTCGGATGGCCTTGTTGCACGGCTCCACACCACCACCATACGAACCCAGTGAGTCTATTGGTATTTAGATAGGGGGTTTCACCCCGCTATTCTACAAGTTTTTCCACAGACCATCAATTGAACCAATCTTTTTACCCCCAGATTCATCTTGTGCTTGCTACTGACGAGTGACCTTCTAGTCATGAAACTCGTTAAGCTGCCACAGTTTCATTACCAATCAGTACCCTTGATACTATGTCTACCCTTTATACCCCCCTGTTTTGGATCTTGTGGTCATAGGCCGTGCAAGGATTATTATGTATTACCAATTTTTATCCTTACCTGTCTTGGTGAATTTTGGAGGTTCATTGCCTATTATACAATGTGATAATGAACTTGTAACACTCCATGTTTTACACTATTATGCTATCAATGCTATGTATTGTATATGTTACATGTTTTATACTTGACTGTATTTCATGACAATCATTAAAACCCTCCAAATAATTTCACCATTTGTACCTCATTGTCATCATATGCTTCACTCAAAGTCCTACCTCCCTGTCCTCTCCCCTTCTTTTGATATACAATAGGGATAGAAATATGTGGCCTTACCAGGCCGCAATTTCAACTAAAGTCCCAAGGGATGGAACATCGGCCTTAACAGGCCAGATGTCCATAAAGTCCCTAAACCTTTGCTTTTGCTGAAACTTTTCTGGAAAGGCATCCGTGGTCTTTGTTGGGCTAATTTGTGTTTACATTTTTTTCAGGTTATGTGAATTATGGCCCACACCTGATATCCTCATCGTCCATCTTGGGGGGGATGACATTGGTAATGTAAACACTTTGGACCTGATGTTCAGAATGAAGCGAGACCTACATCGCTTCATGTTATCATCCCTGAATACTAAAATTATATTTTCCGAGATAGTTCCTAGACTCTTATGTCGCGTACACACGACCGGACTTTCGGGCAGACTAGGTCCACCGGTCTTCCCGACGGACTTTCGCCAGAGTTACGGCGGACTTTCAGAATGAACGGACTTGCCCACACACGGACAAGTCTCGGGTACGATGGGACTAGAAAAGGAAGTCAATCTCGCCGCTTTTATCGGCGAGATTGACACCTTGCGAGCCCCGTCATGGGGCATACCAGGCCCTTAGGTCTGGTATGGATTTTAAGGGGAACCCCCTATGCCAAAAAAAGGTGTGGGGTCCCCCCCAAAATCCATACCAGACCCCCGATCCGAGCACGCGGCCCGGCCGGTCAGGAAAGGGGGTGGGGACGAGCGAACACCCCCCCTTTCTGAACCGTACCAGGCCATATGCCCTCAACATGGGGGGTGGGTGCTTTGGGGCAGGGGGGCACCCTGCGACCCCCACCACCCCAAAGCACCTTGTCCCGATGTTGATGAGGACAAGGGCCTCTTCCCGACAGCCCTGGCTGTCACTGGCCCTGGTGGTCACCGAGTGATGTTGACCCCATCCCCTTATGCTCTCACAGTCCCAGCATGCCCAGGGACTATGACGGCATAAGGGGGCGGGGTCACCGCCTATATAAGTCACATCGGAGAGCATTCCAGCCGGAGAGAGCGTCGTGTCAACATCGGATGAAGAGAAGAGGGAAGAAGACAAGAAGACAAGAAGGCAGAAGGCAGAAGTCCGGGCCACCGCTAGCAAAAGGGCGGCAAAAGAGCAGAAGATAGCGGAGGAACCCGGCAGAAGACCTGGAGAGCGTGGAGAAGAGGTCAGAGACAGCGAGAATAACCGGAGAGACCCCCGAAGTCGGAAGAAGACCCCCGAAGTCAGAAGAAGACCCCCGAAGCCGGAAGAAGACCCCCGGAGCTGTCTAATAAATTACTTTAAAAACCTGTGTAGTGTTTTTTATTGACACTTTTTCCCTAGGTGAATGGGTAGGGGTACCATGTACCCCATACTCATTCACATAGGGTGGGGGGCCAGAATCTGGGGGCCCTTTTATTTAAGGGGGCTCCCAGATTCCGATAAGCCCCCCACCCGCAGACCCCGACAACCAACTGCCAGGGTTGTCGGGAAGAGGCCCTTGTCCTCATCAACCTGGGGACAAGGTGATTTGGGGTGGCGGGGGCTGCAGGGTGCCCCCCTGCCCCAAAGCACCCACCCCCCATGTTGAGGGCATGCAGGCTGGTACGGTTCAGGAGGGGGGGCGCTCGCTCATCCCCACCTCCTTTCCTGACCGGCCGGGCTGCCTGCTTGGATTGGGGGTCTGGTATGGATTTTGGGGGGACCCCATGACGTTTTTCCGGCGTAGGGGGTTCCCCTTAAAATCCATACCAGACCTAAGGGCCTGGTATGCCCCGCGCTCCGTGCAATAGGAACATTTGTTTTTCCTATTGCAGCGAGCATGAGATGCAGTACCCTGCCCTTCCGTCGCATCTGGTCTGTCGGACCAGCATACCGACAAACTGGCTTTCCATCAGGAATTGAGTCCAGCGGAGTTACGAAGGAAAGATTTGAAACATGTTTCATTTCTAGGTCCGTCGGACTTTTGGGAAAAAAAAGTCAGCGGGAGCCTACACACGATCTGATTGTCCGGCGGACTCCGGTCCGCCAAACCAGGTATGCCGTAAAGTCCGGTCGTGTGTACGTGGCATTATGGTTATATAATCCTGAATTTAAAAAGCTAGAGAAAATTAGACGTCCTATTAATAAAATGATGGAAAAGTTCATGCCTCTTATAGGTGTCTTTTTGTATAGACATTTTGATCTAGAATGATGTTTTAATGGTCTATATAGAAATGATGGTGTGCATTTATCTGAAATAGGGTTATATATTTTTAATTTAGGATTACAAATAAGTATCAAAATGGCCGCGGTCATGGGGTAGGCTGGACTTGAGAGTCCTTTATGACTGAGCTATTCAGTTTTGCAGTTGGAAAATATAAAAATTATAAAGTTAATTATTGAGTGAATATTTAAAGTATGCTAAATTTAGTTAACTATTTTACACCAATAAACTTGCCACAGCCAATATTTTTACCAACAAACTTGTGTGTGTCTCTTTTATTTAGTAGATAGGTTGGTATTCGGGAGAGGGAATAAGGTGCAGCCTGTATTATTCACATAGTTAACCATTCCCATAGACACACTCCTAAACCTTGTGGACAACCTTCTCAGAAGAGTTGAAGCTGTTATAGCTGCAAAGGGTGTGGTTGCACTACTGCTGATCTCCTGAGCTCCAGAGAGGCCTACTGATCCAGGGAGCTTGATTGCTCCCTATACCCAGAGTGGATGCAGGAATCTGCGGTGGACCCCGGGGAGTATCCCCCGGATGGCCAGAGTACCGGTCCTCCCATACCAGTGTTTGAGGACCTGGGAAATGGCCCAGCTAAAGGTGAAAGCCTGTCAGCCTACAGAAAGAAGGTTTGTGCTAGGATTGCGAGAATTGCCAAGGAGGAGGAAGTTCTGGCGAAGTTGAAGTTTGACTTCAAACATAAAAAAATTGCAAATGACCGGCTTCACAGTTCTAAGAGAAGACAGATCGGCCTGAGTTAATGGCTTTGGAGGCTAAAGTGGAAAAGCAGAGTCTGCTGGTGGCTGCATTGAAAGAAACCAGCGGAGCTTTCAAGGAGAAATATGGCAATGATGATCGCTTCCGTACAATGCGCAGAGAGACCATAGAGTCCAGTGGAGGAGAAGCATCACCAGAGTGCGAGAAAGGAAGGTCAGTGCAAAGCAAAAAAGTTTCTTCGGGCTTGGACTGTGTTTCTGGCCAGCACGCTGGAAAATCTTTACATTCTGAGCCAAGTATCAGTATGCCTGCAGAAAGTGGAGAAAGCTCTGGCACACAGGCTGCGGGTGATCAGCAGTCAGGTGTTTTGACTGCCAGTATGCCACTGGGTCAAGCAAGTTCTGTGCCCTTGTCACCGCAGCAGGAGGCTATGGAGCAAGATGATCCATCTGAGCCTGTGAAGGGAGCAGGAATGCTTAAATTAATCACAGAAATGGAATCCCCTTTGCATGGTCGCAAGTTTGCCGTGTATGGATCATCTGAGGATGAAGAAGAGGATAGTGATGTCCCCCCAAAACCTTTGAAACATCGGTTGGCTGAAAAAGCCGTTTTTGTTAAAGATTTGCCTATACAACACAATGGAGTTGTAGTTCCTATAGATGGTGCTGTAGAGGGCAGTGTAGAGCAAGCTCATCTCCTGGCTGAGACTACCACCTGTGTACAGAGAGCCAGTGAGGGGTGTGCAGACTCTGCTGTAAAGAGTGCTGATAAAGACATCTCTGCTGTTAGTAACCCTTTAGTTACTGGTAATGAAGTAAGAATTACCAAGGGTAATGTAGATGATATTTCTGTGTCAGAAGTCGCTGTTCCATCTGTTGATGATAATGTTGTTTCTAACTTATCTAAAGAGGGGTCTGTAACTAAAAGTGATGTGCGGGATGCTGCAAGGAGTGCAGTTATTTCCTATGCTGCAGCGGTGGCTGCACCTGTCCCAAGGGTGAGTAGGGCCAGTTATTCTGCGGTCACTAGGACTGATGTGAGTGAAGGTCAAGCCAATCTGACACCATCTGGTAGCTCCTTTAAACGCCGCAATGTGGTCCAATTGAGGTGGACTGGAGAAGGCCCCCCCCCAAATAGGAGAGATGTGGTGGACCGTATTCTGGGGATGGGTTTTAAAGCAGAGGAGGTTTTTGCCCTTATCAGCCCTTTGTCAAGGCGGAAGGATTAGATGTCTTTTGGGAGAGGTATGAGCAGAGGTGGAAGGAGTCCCCAAAATGGGCAGGTTTATCACCCAAAGTAATCTCTCACCAGCCATTATATAAGAACGTCACCATTCTAGTACGCAATGAGTCCATTCCTGCTGCGAATCTGGTGGTGTGGTTGGGGAGATATGCTGATGTCCACGCTCTATTGAGGAAAGTTGTAGATGATAGGGGGATTTGGACAGGAGGTTGGACGGTGTTGGTAAAACTGCATGTCACGGGTAATGTTGTTAAGCACATCCCTTCGTCTGCCTTTATAGGTCGTGATAGGATTATTACTTTTTATGCAGGGCAACCAAAGTTGTGTCATCGCTGTGGTGAAAAGGGGCATTTTTCAAGCTCATGTTCTGTGCAGAAATGTTCCCTCTGTCAGGGCTCAGGGCATGTTGCAAAAGACTGCAATAGTATTCGTTGTAATCTTTGTAACAAGTTAGGTCACCCCTATAGTCTTTGCCCTGAAGCCCTCCATAATCAGACAGAGGTGATGGAAGAACTTCTGAGGATGGAGGAGGAGGAACGTGGGGGGCAGCAAGGGGTTGGTGGAGCTGTTTCAGCTAGTCCTGAGGACCCCCCCCCGGTGTCAGTTTCCTAGCCTGAAGGTGTGATCCCTACTGTGTCTGCTCCCCAGTCTGTGCTCCCTACTGTGCCTGTGTCTACTTCTGTTGTGTGTTCTTCCCCAGTGTTTCAAGTGCCCAGTGTTCCAAAAGTAAATAAGTCATCCAAATTGTCTGAGGCTGCCAAAGGGGCAGATTCGTGCAGATCTGAGGTGGCAGCTTCATCAGGGCCTTCCCTAAGGCAGCGTAAAACCTCTAGTGGAGGTTCTAAGGTGAAGAAGGGGGAAGATGCCACTGCTAATAATGTAGATGAGGTCTTTCAGGGTAATGTTTCAGGGGAGGAGGGCGAGTGGACCAAGGTGGGGAGAAGGAGGAATAAGGTAGTCCTGACCTCTGCCTCCTCGGTTTCATCCTTAGAGGTAGATGATCTACCGCTGGGAAACAAGTTTGGGTCATTATCTGAGGGGGAGGAGGAGTCTTGTAATTCCATGTCTCAGATGGAGGAAGATGAGGCAGAGTGTTCTCTAAAGAGGTCAAGGTCTCCAGTAAGGGGGGAGGGAGCTCAGGCTAAGAAACACCTACCTCAATCATCCTGATGGCAGTTCCCACTCCGATAAAGCATAAAATCTGTAAGGGGTCGTAATATGGCCCTTTTTTTGCTCAGCGAGATGGATGCTGATATTTTATTTTTGCAAGAGACCCGGCTAAATAGACTTGCCGATGTCCACCTGGCAAAGAGGGAATGGAGGCGTGGGCCCTCCTTTTGGTCTCTTGTGGCTGAGCCTTACAGCGGAGTTGCAGTACTTTTTATTGGCATGGTAACGTGTCGGCGGGTTATCGAGGTAGAGATTGGAAGGTGTATGGTCCTGGACGTCTCTGTGAAGGGGCATGATCTGCGTTTAATAAATATTTATGGACCACAGACTAGATGGGAGAGGAAATGCCTCTTTACAAAGATTAAGCCTTTCCTTTTTACATCTCGGCAAGTTGTCTTTGGAGGTGATTTTAACACCGTTACTAGGCCCAAAGACAGGAAAGGCTCCACTGACAGCCTGAGATATGATAGTGTTTTTCTTAATACGATAGCCAGGGAAGCAGGTCTGGAAGATGCGCATATTAAGCGTTGCCCAGACAGCACAGGGTACACATTTAGGCGAGGCAGTTGTGAGAGCAGGATAGATAGTTTTTTTTTTTAAAAGGGGACTCTGCCTTTTCGGCTCCTGAGTGTCGTATGGTGGAGTTTTCTGATCACCTTTTGCTGTCTGTGATTCTCAATGCTTCAGATATGCCACCTAAAGGAAAGGGTATTTGGAGGATGAATTCGGCTCTGCTGGATGACGAGGAGGTAAGACAATCTTTTGAGGATTTTTTTCAGGCTCAGGTAACCATCCTGGATTTCTGCAGCAGTAAGTCGGAGTGGTGGGAGCTTGCCAAAAGCCGGATTAGTGGGTTTTTCAAAGCCATAGGAAAAAGGAAACAGCTTGGTAAGTACATTGCCTACCAGCAGCTGCGGAGAAAACTTGATCGCCTTGTCTCGAGTGGTGGAGATTCCGGGGCAATCTCTGAGGTGAAACTTCTCCTTAGGAAGTATCAGTATGACCGGCACGCTTCTTTGGTTCTGGAAAGGGACTGCGGGAAATATCACTCGCCCGACCCTTATCAGAACTGCAAACAAAGCGCAGCAGTTAAGACGGTTGTTGGGCTAAGGTATAGTACGGGCTCTTTGACGAAATCCAGGTCAGGGATCCTAGAGGTCTCAAGGTCTTTTTATGTGGATCTTCTGGGGGAGAAGTACCTCGATCGGACAAAGATGTCGAGTTTTCTGGATTCTACACCAGGTCTGGGAAATAACATTCTGCTTGCAAGTTTGACAGGGGAAATCACAGCAGAAGAGGTAGTCAAAGCTATAGATGGTCTGGCTATTAAAAAAACCCCTGGGCCAGACGGATTGATGGCTGAATTTTATAAGATTTTCAAATCCAGCTTGGTACCTTATCTTGTGGAGGTATTTAACGGCTGTCTGCAGGAGGGTTCGCTCCCTCCCTCCATGAGACAATCTGCTGTGATTCTGTTGTCAAAAGGCAAGGATCCCTCGATGATTGAGAATTGGCGCCCCATTAGCCTTCTCAATGTCAATAGAAAGATTCTGGCGAAGATAATTTTCTGGCGCTTGTCGTCAGTAGCAGACAGATTGCTTTCTCGTCAGCAGCACTGTTCGGTCCAGGGCAGAAGCACTTTTTCAGCGGTGTTAGCTGTCCGGGAGGCTCTGGAACGTTGCAGGGCTGAAGGCTGGGGAAAGTATTTGCTAGTACCTCTGGCTTCTCCTTGACAAGTATGGCCTGGTGGTCGGGTTTATTGGATGGCTTAAGACTTTATACAGAGAGGCAGAGAGCTTCATGCTTGTTAACGGTTGGGTTGGACGGCCCTTCAGGGTTGGATCAGGGGTGCACCAGGGGTGTCCGCTGAGCCCTTTGCTATACGTGTTCGCAATTGACCCCTTCATCAGAAGGCTAGAGAGCGGACCGTTGTGCGGGGTGCCGGTGGGCATTACTGGTGAGCCGCCCTTGAGGGTTGTAGCCTATGCTGATGACGTTTCTGTCTTTATCTCTGGGACAGAGGAGGCACAGGAGGTGGTTTCAGTTATAGAGCAGTATTCCGAGGCATCAGGCTCCAAGGTCAACCGTGATAAAAGTGAAGTTTTTTGGATGAGCGAGGGAGGTGAGAGCTTTGCACTTCCAGACACCTTCCCGAGGCCTCAGCAGAAAGTCAAAGTATTAGGCATCGAGTTTGGCCCTGATGATTACAGTAAGTCAAATTGGGAAGCCAGGCTGAATGATGCTGATGTCAAGGTGAAATGCTGGAAAGGGTGGCGGCTCTCCTTGAGGGAAAGGGTGGACTTGATTAAGACCTACCTGATTCCTACCTTTTTTGTATGTCAGCTTTGTTTGCATCTTGCCAGAGTCTTGCTATACCAGGATTTATAGTTGTTTCTTCCAATTATTATGGGGGAACAGGCTGAATCTTGTGAAGCGGAATGTGACTTACCTATCTAGGTGGAAGGGTGGCCTAGGGATGGTCAACCCGGTTGTGTTCTTCTCTCTGATGTTTTTGAAACACAATTTTGGTAACATGCTAGCAGAGAGACCGCCTGGATGGATAGGTATTTTCCAGATCTGGTTTAGACCTTTTCTGGGCTGTTGGGAGAGTGGCGGGCCAGTGAAAAGCCTAAGGATCAAGCATGGTAAGCTCCCGGCTTATGTTGCCCTGTGCCTGAAAATTCTTAAACGGTGGCATGTGACAGCGGAGGATATCAGGTCCCTTCCTAGGAGACTCCTGGGGGAGAAGATCGTGGGTACTCTCTTTCATGCGCCACTGGCCTTAAGGGATTGCCCAGGTCATATTATGAGGGAGGGTTTACGTTTAATAAATTCTGAGCGGATTCCCTTGAAATTTAGGGACCAGGCCTGGCTCGCTTTCCACGGTAGGCTCTATGTGAGGGGGAACGTGAAGTGCCGCTCTTTGGATAATCGTGGTTGTCCAAGAGTGGAGTGTCAGGGTGTAGTGGAAACCATGGAACACTTTTTGCTTCAGTGCCCTTTCAATATAGAAGTCTATAAAAAGGTGGGGAGGGCTCTGAATATTCCTTTCCTGCCTTGCATGTCTTATGCTTAGTGGGTGTATGGAGCATTGCAGAATCGCAAGGGATTTGATTTGGACACTCTTTTTCTAGTCAGCTTAGTAGTCCGATATTACACCTGGAATGCACGGTGTCAGGTATCCCTTCGGCAGAAAGTCCTTCCTGTTCCGGTGGTGGTGTGTGAGATTCTTGGTGAGGTAGGGAAAATTTAGGGTCTCAAGAAAGACAGATGGCGGCAAAGGGTCTGGATAAAGGCGTGGAGGAATATCAGGCCTGTAGCTGCTGTTTGTTGATCTCTGGGTGTTGGGTTCTTTCCCTGTTTTCTCTCTGAACACTCCTTTAGATTTTCAAGGATAAACATAAGTTTGAAGAAAGGCTACATACACATGATAATCTATGTTTCTTGGTCTGAATGTTAATCAAGTTGAGTAATGTGTAGAATTGTTGAAGATGTCTGTGCTATTTAGTGATATATGTATATAGTATAATATAATACAGTGATATTCCTCTTGGTTGAAAAAAACAAAACCCTTTTGTTCATATATTATAGGTTGAAGTAAGCCTTTATTATTATGTTTAGTCATATATACAATATGTTATGCCTATTTAAAAAAAAAAAAAAATATATATATATATATATATATATATATATATATATATATATATATATATATATATATATATATATGTATAATATATATATATATGTGTGTGTGTATGTATATATGTATAATATTTATTTTTTTATATTTTTGTATAAAAAAAAAGTTGGAATGTGTTTCTTGTTTGCAAGATTCTCAAATAAAAAAAAAAATTGCCAACTTAATACTGAACCCTACGGACTAAGACTGAGATGCCATTATTAAAGTTCATGTGCATGTAAAGGCAGGCATGCCAATACTTTGGTATTATATAGTGTATCTCCTTTGAGGGGATTTAGGGTATATACATTCAATTTTCGGGAGTTTTGCTGTCTGTCAGGGACTTACAATATTTTCACAGCAGAGGTTGAACACTTTTCCCTCTGGTTTAAAGAAAAAAAAATCACCTATAATTTTATCAGAATATTGTTTTAAAAATACATGTTCTGGCAGCAGGGGCGTTTTAAAGCTGGAAAAAGCTAGCCAGAGTGCATTCATGCAAGTTGTGGTCACAGTTTGCATAGTGGTGTACCATCAAATTTTGAATCTCTTTAAACACTGAAAATAACCTCAATATACATGCAGGCACTTATGCCTACTGTACCCTTCTGTGCTGTAACTGTGAAAGGATCTTCATCCACAACCTCACGATCACCTAAAAAGAGAGAAACCCCAAAATAAATTTGGTTTAAAAAAAATGCCGCCATCCATCTCTTATCTGAGCCTGTGGTTGCAGACACTCACCTGTTGTGGTAACTAGTTCCACCACGCCTTCATCCTCCTGCTCAGCTTGTGTTGGGGGGATTTCCCCTTCTTCCAGAGGGGGGGGGCTCTGGTCTCCTCAGATGAGGGGTGTCCTCCGAGTCTTTTCTCCCCTATGTGAAACAAAATGGTATAATTAGCACACAGATATTTAATGTCAGAACTATAAATAGGAAACATTGCTTGGATGTGGGGTACAATTGTCAATTTTAGCAGAGTTCCAAGTTTTAATTTTTTGAATGCCCTTTGTCAAGCTGCAATACTTTACCTGTTTAGTGTGAGCTTCACGGATGGAGACCCCCCTATAGTATACACTGGAGCACCTGTGTGGCCCCCCTAATAAAAATGGCGTTTTTGTGTCCCACACTAGTGCTCCAGTGTCCAGATGTGAAAACAGCTGCTTAGTGTCCTCTCCTTACACAGAATCTAGTTTGCATTTCATTCTAGTAACAAAGCCATCTACACAATCCAATTCTTTGAAGACAAGTATAGGGCATCAAAATGGTGGCCAAATGCATATGGGCTAAACAATGAACATGAAAGTTGCCATTTTAAACTGTACAACAGTTCCTAAAAGCACATGGAGCAGCACGAACGTAATAAACACAAAAAGAATAGGAACACAGCACAACTACTTACTTTTTTGCAGCACTCTCCGGATCTTTCTGTACTGCTCATGTTCTCGTAATTTCAGGTCCGACCACCGCTTCCTGAGCTGATCTTTCGATCGTCGTTCCCCCGAATTTCCGGTGCAGACTCCTGACCACTTTCGCCATGATCTTGGCCTTTCGGACGTTGGGGTAAGGCCCATACTTTCCATCATAGTCGGTCTTCTTCAGGATGTCCACCATCTCCAACATCTCCCCAAAGGACATATTTGAGTCCCTAAATCTCCTTCTGCATCGGGACGTTTCAGGCTCCTCCTCCTCCTCCTCGTTGCTACAATTAGCACGCACCTGCTGTGTCTCCGCCATGTGCTCTTCCCCCACTGCGCCGAACGAAAAGGGGCGGGTAATAGACTAGAAAGAATGTCAGGGGCGGGCGGAGTTATACGCATGCGCAGTGTGTATAAAGCGTAACACACGTGCGTCTTACGTACGATCTGTGAGCGGAGGAAGGAGCATCGGAGACGCCGATCGTGATAACGAAGGTAAGATCTAAACTTGGGCCTATACTGCTTCGAAATGGAAGCCTATATTGTAACAAGATTAGGGGAGTTTGACCTTACATTAGGGTTTGTCTTGTGTTGTGTCTTGCAGAGAAAATGGATGGGTTCAACGACCACAATTTCCTGCCCCTGTTCATAGACAAGTACAGGGAGCTGCCCTGTCTGTGGCAGGTGAGACACCCCCATTATAACCACAAACAGAAGAGGCAGGCAGCGCTGGAGAAACTGCTGGAGTTAGTGAAGCCGGTGGTCCCCACAGCAACCATCCCTTATTTAAAAGCTAAAATTGGTGGCCTGAGGAGCACGTATATTAGGGAGCACAAGAAGGTCACAGATTCCCAGAGGTCCGGAGCTGCAACAGATGACGTTTATGTCCCCAGGCTGTGGTACTACGAGAGACTGCGATTTCTGTCAGACCACACTGAAGTCAGGGAATCCCTCTCCACTCTTCCTTCCACTCTTCCTTCCACCTCAACTGAGGCTTCCGATGTCCAACCTGGGCCTTCCAGCCAGGAAGAAGAGTAGGAGCCCAGCTGGAGTCAGGTATAGCATTGTTCTACAGATTTCTGGTCAATAAATAAATGATGTTTACTAGATGTTATTATTGATCACTATTTGCTGATTGAAAAAAGTGTTTTACATATCAATAGACAGTAGTGGGCACCCAAAATTGGGACAAGAATGAAAAATGCTGGGCTCAGAAGGATAGTCTGTTATATTTGTTAACATTCAATTTGCAGCAGTCAGGAGGTGAAAATTGTATGTGATTGATGAATAAAATACTAAAACTATGTCCCTTTTTCATACACAGGAAGACCTCAGCCAGGAGGAGGTTGTGGAATGTGGCAGCCAGGAGGAGGCGGGGATTAGTTCCAGCCAGGAGGAGGCGGGCTAAGTGTCAGCCAAGAGAAGCCTGGGACCAGTCGCAGCCTGACTGAGTCTCAGGTCCCTCCCCTCCACCTGCCACATAAACGAGCCAGGAAGGAAGTCCCGTGCAGGATTCAGCATACAGGCTGATCCAGGAGGCTTCTGCGTCCCTCAGAGCCTTCCCCACTCCTGAAGAGGCCTTTGCCTGCATGGCTGCCACCAAATTGCAGGGCATGCAGGAGGGCCAACGCAGGCTCTCTGAGGACCTTATTTATAAAGTCCTACGTAAGGGGGTGAGTGGGGAACTAACACCCAAGATGGATGTCATTGAGATGGACGATCCTCCTCCTCCTGCTGCCACAACTCCACCACCAGAGCCACCGCGTGGAAGGAAGCGTGGAAAGAAGACCAAAGAGTGATGGCCCTGGGTTCAGTCTGGTCTGACAGAAGATGCAGTCTCTCGTATGACCACAGCCTGGGGACACAGATGTCATCTGCTGTTTTCCGGATCTCTGGGACTTCTGGACCACACTGCCCTCCCTTAGATATGGACTCCTCAGGCCACCAATTTTGCTTTTAAATAATTGATGTCTGCCCTGGGGGTCCAAGGCTTCACCCACTTCTGAAGTTTCACCAGCGTTGCCTCCCTCTTTGTTTAGTTGTGAGCCCTTAAGAAATTTTTTGGCTAAATTCTACTCTCCTGTGTGTGTTTTCATCCAAAAAGGACAGTTTGTTGGTGAGGATTCAGGTACATTTCTAACATAAAATGTGAAATTAACAAGGGACAACAACACCAAACAATCTCCTACAGATTAAATAGAACAACATATCAATGGTGTTGTGGGAACTTGTCACAAAAAACACACTCAAACATTTTCGGGAGTACAAATAAAAATCCAAAAAAAAAAAACACCCTTCAAAAAAATACAAACACAAAAAAAGAATCTACATTAAAGCCAAAAAAATAAATAAAATACAACAAAATTATGTTGTCAGATGTGAGAAATCAAAATATATTGAGGGAATCCCGATAAATAGTAACGAAAGAAGTTTGTGAGAAGTGTGTGTGAATATGAGCAGCAAAACTACTTAATTCTTGTCACATTATAAAGAAGAAGAGAGTGCGCTGTATTAAACCATTTTGAACATTGCAGCGTGACGAAAGTGCTGTTTCCATTGCGAACGCTAAGTTTACCAGAATGAGCTGTCCTGTCTCGGAATTTCTTCTGAGCATGCGTGGCACTTTGTGCGTCGGAACAGGCCACAGACGGTCGGAATTGACGCGATCGGATTTTGTTGTCGGAAAATTTTATCTTCTGCTGTCCGACTTTGTGTGTCGGAAAATCCGATGGAAAATGTCCGATGGAGCCCACACACGGTCGGAATTTCCGACAACACGCTCCGATCGGACATTTTCCATCGGAAAATCCGACCGTGTGTACGGGGCATTACAGAGATAGAAATAAACCACAGTTATTTCAATTGATCTGATTAAGGGGCTATATGAAGGCGCACAGTCACTCACCTAACAAATCAAAGCTTAAAATAGAAGTATGGCTAAAGCTTTTTTGGCTACACTTCTTTTCTGGGTCACAGGAGCGCACTGTCGGCTGATGTAACGATTGTGATACACCCAGATGCCTGACAAGCAGCTGGCTCAGCCTAATAGCATGCTGCAGAAAACCTTAGCTAGCCCCTTCCACCCCCTCTCCTGCTCAGAGCTCCTGTGAGCACTGGAGTGTCAGAGAAGAGAGCGGTGGTTGACAGAGCTGACCGAGAGGTGAGTGATCAGTGGTCATGTGATCACTCAGTTCTCGAGCTTAGAGGTGGCGGGGGACAGCTGCATCATCCGTCTGGAGGTGACTGGTGAGTATAAGTTTGTTTTTTTTAGAATCCCCCGCTTCCCCTTTAAAATGGTTTACTTTGGGTTTCCAAAATCTAAAATTCAAAGTAATATATATTTTACTTATAAGAGAAATACCGCAGTATGTCTTATTTTATACTAATAAGGTTCAGCTCTACAGGTATAGTTAGAAAATAAAACAAAATGTAAGTCGATGATTCAGGTATTTTTTTAACATACTGGATGTATATGCTCATACTTATTTATTTTAATATATAAGTTTAGTTACAGTGCATTTAACACAAACCTAATTCGTGTTCTTCCTTGACAGAAGCTATTTATCTCACTTGCTTTGTCTTTTGTGGATCAATAAATCATTTACCCTACAGAGATTAAACCACTAAGATGCAAATAAATGTCTACATCTTAAAAAGTAAAGAATATTGATTCAAGACACAAACGATCATCTCCTTGTGTAATTTAGAACTGCTTACAGTGTTAAATAGCAATAGCTGAAGCAATAAACGCACAGAACACAATCATTAGGATTTAACTAAACAGCATCTAAAGGATTGCTGCTATTCTTACTTCTCACAGTGGTTATATAATGTATATTATAACAAACATTGATTGTGTTTTTCTTATCAGTTGGAGTTTTCTTTAACCCCTTCCTGCCAACAGTACGCAGAAATGCAAACTTGCAAAAGTGGGTCTTTATCCGTGCGTATCTTTCTTTGTTGTTCGGAGAGCGCCACACAGCACAGTCTTAGCATGTGTGTGCACATGTCTTTGTTTGCAAAAACATGGTATGGGCTATCTGGGGGTTCTACCAATGACAACCTGTTTCATGCCCTTCCAGCCTGTGTCTATTGTTTATATGTGCTTAGAATTAAAGGGAGGTAAAGCCTCCATCAAGCAATAAGTAAAATCCCACCCCTATTGTGTTTAGCGGGCATGGGGGAGGTGGGAGGGAGTAGGCTGTAATTTAACCTGATTGTACAGTATATGCCAGGAAGTGTGACTCTATAATCATGTGGGCTGCACAAATAAGAAAAAGGAGGAAATGAACAGCTTAGAAGGGCATTGAAACTGAAGCATGCTCAGTAGATGAGGTAACGGCTGGTCTACACAATCTCAGGCTACAACAGGGTCACCAAGGAGAAAGGAGGGTCAGTGAAAGCTGGATCAACCAGGTTTTTTGCAGAGTCCAAAAAATGAATACCATAGTGACTAAGTGAGTATGAACAGCATGTATTACACCATATATTGACAGCTTTTAGTGATGTGGGTTAATGTTACTTTAGGGATCTCATACAGTTTAGTTTGAATCAGCAAAGGCTAGGCTAAAAAGCTAATGATGTGGTTTCTAGACCTCGGTCAAAAAGAAAAAAATTACAGATGTTCTCATTATCATGAGCTTCGAAATTTCACTGGCCAATTTGATGTTTGAGGAAACCAATCTATTATGATGTACTCCAAATTGAATTGCATAGATAAAAGGTGTAAGTGGCTTTCAAAACCTTCTCAAATTTCCTGTGGTACTGCAACTGAAGGTACATGTTTTTAACATATAACATTTAGCCCTTATGATAAAGTATCTTAAAGCAGAGTTCCACCCAAAAATGGAACTTCAGCTTTAAGTGATGGTGACCTCCTGTTATGGCACATTTGGCATGTAATTTTTTTGGTTGGAGGAGCCTGTTTTTACAAGCACCCAGCTCTCACTTCCTCCCTAGCACCAGAAGGAAGATCACCTCTCCCTCCCTGCAATTGCCCAGCCAATAACAGCGTGCAGCGCTGCTCACGCAGTGCACTCCCGGCTGTGATGCCACAGCCGAGTGCCCACAGTTAGAATGTCGGCGCCACGGAGAGGAGGGGTGGAGGAGCGGGGTTTTATATGCCCACATCGCTGGACCGTAGGACAGGTGAGTGTCTGATTATTAAAAGTCAGCAGCTACACTTTTTGTAGCTGCTGACATTTAAATGGGTGGAACTCCACTTTAAATGTATGTACCCTCTCCATGCTCCAGCATTGTGCCCTGCTTTTTCAGCCTAGCGCCATGGGTCCTTTTCATACAGAATGACACTCACGCTATTGTGCCAATTTCCTGTGAGTCCAGCTTGTTGTTGACACACATCCCTGTGGGTTTTTCAACATGCAGGCTGGGCTCACAGTACTCCAGGACCCATGATGTTGCTGGAAAAGCTAGAAGTCTGCAGAAAAAAAAGGTATGTATGGGGGTTAAAAAAACTAGGGGCTTCAGGCGGTGGGATGGGGTGCGGGCAGTAAATATTTTCTTTAGCTCTAGACATACTGCGACACTTTTTTAGTGTTAATCCCTCTTGTTAATGTATTGCGCCAAAGTTATGAAGCATTCGTGACACTTTTGGTTCTGACAGCGACTCGTGCATCAAATTCAGGTAGTTCTAAAATGTGCCACTTTTACATTGTGTCACAATAACCACTTCCCGACCGCCTCCATACATATACAGCAGCATGTTGGCTCTTCTGCGCAAATCGCCACATATGTACGGTGGCTCCTTTAAGAGTCATAGCAGGCGCGCGCCCACTAAACGACAGTCACCTGCAATCGCGGGCACGAGAGCCAGGACAGGGATTTGTGTGTGTAAACGTACAAATCCCCATTCTGACAGGGGAGGAGAGACAAATCGTGCACTCCTACTAAGTAGGAACAGCAATCTGGCTCCTCCTCTAGTCAGTCCCACCCCCTCACAGTTAGAATCACACCTAGGGAATCACACATTTAACCCCTTGATCACCCCCTAGTTTGAACCCCTTCCCTGCCAGTGACATTCACACAGTATTCAGTGCATTTTTATGTCAATGGTCCCAAAAAAGTGTCAAAAGTGTCCACCGCAATGTCGCAGTCCCGCTAAAAATCACAGATCGCCACCATTACCAGTAAAAAATAAATAAATAATAAAAATGCCATAAATCTATTCCCATAGTTTAAATATATATAGTACCCCTGTCAACTAGTTGCAAACTAAGGCTACACTACAGCAGATACCTAGTTAGCTGATCCTTAGCAGATAGAAAAGTGAATTAGTAAATTACAATGTCGAACTGTGAACCCTTTAGCAAATGAAGTAGATCACTACTATAATGTGCTAGTGCAAGGTGAAAAATAAAAATAAAATAATAAACACAGAAGTGTATATCAATGCAATCATGAACTATAACACAAATTACTAAGTGCTGAGGTACAAAGCGGAATGATGGTACGGTGCAGCAAGCATGATAATCAACACAGTGATAATAATAACCACTAAACGATATATAACTGATCGCAAATGGTAGGCATAAAAGAAGCGAAAATGTTGCTGGGTGCAATCTTGAAACAAAGGTTAACCTAATAACATATGGTGATAATAAACATATACACAAATGAAATGTTCAGTTGGCCACCCTGGGCTCAAATATCAAAAATATAAGACAGTCCAAAAAACACTGTGACAGTCAAACAATTTTGAATGGTTGGTGCATCCCTTCACCGTGAAACGCCAGGCCAATCCACTACAGTGACGCCAGAATGTGCACAAGCCCCTCACCTTACTGCTGTAAGGTTACAGCATGGATCAATCAAATGCTTTGGACAGGGATCTTCAGAGGGTCCCTCTTTGATGTATACAGAAATGGATCATAGATATGGTACAACCTTCCGCTCCAATTTGGCTCAATTAGGATGGTAGAAAGAAGAAAGATCCCAATAGCATGATACAGATTAAAATGTATCAATTTACTAAAAAGTGAGTGTATTTACTCACTTTTAAATAAATTGATACATTTTAAAGGTATCACGCTATTGGGATTTTTCTTCTTTCTACCATCCTTATTGAGCCAAATTTGAGGCGAAAGTTGTACCATATCTATGATATATAATAATATGATATATACCATATTCAACATTGTTTGACCGTCACAGTGTTTTTTGGACTGTCTTACATTTTTGATATTTGAGCCCAGGGTGGCCCACTGATCATTTCATTTGTGTATATGTTTACTATCACCATATGTTATTAAGTTAACCTTTGTTTCAAGAATGCATCCAGCAACATTTTCACTTCCTTATGCCTACCATTTGCGATCAGTTATGTATCATTTAGCGGTTATTAAATATATAATAACCACTAAATATAATATAGATATAATAAAATATTTACAAAAATGTGGGGGTGTACTTGCCTTTGTGAAGTACTGTATATATACACACATTGTAATATATATACATTATATATATATATATATATATATATATATATATATATATATATATATATATATATATACACAGCCATTAATGTCTAAACCGCTGACAAAAAAGTGAGTACACTCCCAAGTGAACATGTCCAAATTGGTCCCAAAGTGTCAATATTTTGTGTGGCCACCATTATTTCCCAGCACTGCCCACTGCCTTATCCCTCTTGGGCATAGAGTTCACCAGAGCTTCACAGATTGCAACTGGAGTCCTCTTCTACTTCTCCATGACGACATCACGGAGCTGGTGGATGTTAGAGATCTTGCGCTCCTCCACCGTTCATTTAAAGATGCCCCACAGATGTTTAATAGGGTTTAGGTCTGGAGACATGCTTGGCCAGTCTGTCACCTTTACCCTCTGCTTCTTTAGCAAGGCAGTGGTCGTTTGGAGGTGTGTTTGGGGTCGTTATCATGTTGGAATACTGCCCTGCGGCCCAGTCTCCGAAGGGAGGTGATCATGCTCTGTTTCAGTATGTCACATTACATGTTGGCATTCATGGTTCCCTCAATAAACTGTAGCTCCCTGGTGCCGGCAGCACTCATGCAGACCTAGACCATGACATTCCCACCACCATGCTTGACTGTAGGCAAGACACATTTGTCTTTGTACTCCTCACCTGGTTTCCGCCACAACACACGCTTGACACCATCTGAACCAAATACGTTTATCTTGGTCTCATCAGACCACAGGACATGGTTCCAGTAATCCATGTCCCTTGTCTACTTGTCTTCAGCACACTGTTTGTGAGCTTTCGTGTGCATCATCTGGGACAAAAGCCATGCAGACCAATTTGATGCAGTGTGCCGCGTATGGTCTGAGCACTGACATGCTGATCCCCCACCCCTTCAACCACTGCAGCAATGCTGGCAGCACTCATACATCTATTTCCCAAAGACAACCTCTGGATATGATGCTGAGCATATGCACTCAATTTCTTTTGTCGACCATGGCGAGACCTGTTTTGAGTGGAACCAGTCCTGGTAAACCGCTGTATCGTCTTGGCCACCGTGCTGCAGCTCAGTTTCAGGGTCTTGAAAATCCTCTTATAGCCTAGGCCATCTTTATGTAGAGCAACAATTTTTTTTTTTCAGATCCTCAGAGAGTTCTTTGCCATGATGTGCCATGTTGAACTTCCAGTGACCAGTATGAGAAAGTAACACACCTGCTCCCCATTCACACCTGAGACCTTGTAACACTAACGAGTCACATGACACCGGGGAGGGAAGGTGGCTAATTGGGCCCAATTTTCACTTAGGGGTGTACTCACTTTTGTTGCCAGTGGTTTAGACATTAATGGCTGTGTGTTGAGTTATTTTGAGGGAAAAGCAAATTTACACTGTTATGCCGCGTACACACGATCGGACTTTATGGCATACTTGGTCCGGCGATCTTTTCGACAGACTTTGTACGCTAGGTGCGCCGGACTTAAAAATAGACGGACTTGGACACACACGATCACTCCAAAAGTCCGATGGTACAGCACGTACAATGGGACTAGAAAAAGGAAGTTCAAGCCCCACTACGCCACCCTTTGGGCTGCTTCTGCTAATCTCTTGTTTATCTCGTGTTAGTAGAAGTTTGGTTAGAGGCGATTTGCGCTTTTCACACTTCAGCTTATTTCGATAATTTTCTGCGGTTTAGTTTATGCTTGTGAGGTTTGTATCTGCTTTTCAGTGCGTGTTGGTCAGTTCGTAACCTGCCTAGCAGGCCGTTCTGGTCCGCTTGTTCCTGATTTTCAGGTCGCTCTTCATAGGCCTTGCTGTTCTTCAGTGCGTTTGTTCTAAGTTTGTTTGTTTGACCAGCCGACTGTTTTGAAGCCATGTTGCGTGTACGTACTCGTTCTCGAGTTCGTGCTGCGTGGGGACTTGGTGTTGGGGTTAATACTTTGACCCCAGTCCAGTCCATGAACAGGGCGAGGAGGAGTTCATGGATGAAGAATTGGTTGCGCCAGCGTGACCAATTCTCGCACATGCCTTTGCTCCGTGAGAGCCGTGAGAATAATCCTGAGGATTTCAGGAATTTTCTCAGGATGACGGACCCCGTTTTTCAATGTCTGCTGGCTATGCTGACCCCCTATATCAGCAGGCAGGATACCTGCATGAGGCAAGCCATCACTGCGGAGCAGAGGCTAGTTGCCACTTTACGTTACTTGGCAACTGGAAGAAGTCTTCAGGACTTGAAGTTCTCGACAGGCATCTCCCCCCAGGCTCTGGGGATCATTATCCCAGAGACCTGTTCTGCTGCTATTCAGGTCCTGCAGAAGGACTATATGAAGGTAAGTTTTTTTCCTTTAACATTACATGATATGTATTTAATGTTTGCTAATGTATTGTCTAAATGTCCTCATTACCTAATTACCATGCTTTGAATATGCTGGGAATGTCCCCTTTATCTTCATGCATGCCTGTTTTTTTTACCTTAATAATTTTTAGGCCTACATGCATATTTCCCTTCAATAACCTCCCCACCATGCAATCCTGGGTCCATTTATACCTCTAGCCTATAGTCCTTTGAAAAATGTATATTGTCAGCTCTATTGTACTGTTTTACCCCCCTCAAATGTTTGCATCTGTCAGGTGTGTTCTTGGCCCCAATTAGTACTCCTCCCCCACCCCCTCAAATGTTTGCATCTGTCAGGTGTGTTCTTGGCCCCAATTAGTACCCCTCCCCCACCCCCTCAAATTTTTGTATCTGTCAGGTGTGTTCTTGGCCCCAGTTAGTAGTCCTCCCCCACCCCCTCAAATGTTTGCAACTGTCAGGTGTGTCCTTGGCCCCAATTAGTACCCCTCCCCCCACATACAAATTGATCAATGATCCATCAGAGGGGGTGAGTAATCTTATAAGTGGGCCTTATTTTTTTATTTTTTTTTTCTAAAAATAACACATATTAATAATGTTCAACTGCTGTTGTTCAAGAATGTTTTTGTGTAATCTGATATCCAAGTTATGTTTAAAAGTACTTATATTTTTTTTCTTGTTTGACTCCACAGTTTCCTTCAAACACACAGGAATGGCAGACTGTGGCCTCCCAGTTCGATGAACGTTGGGACTTTCCCAATATTGTCGGGGCGATCGATGGGAAGCATGTCCGCATTGTGCCACCACCCCATTCGGGGTCTTATTTCTAACTATAAGGGGTTCCATAGTGTAGTTTTGATGGCGGTGGTCTCGGCACAATTGGAATTTATGTTCGTGGACGTGGGGAAGAATGGCCGGATGTCTGATGGAGGAGTCTTTGCACAGACCGAGCTGTGCCAGCGTCTCCAGACTGGTGGCCTGGGATTGCCACCTGATGACCAGAATGTGGATGGACTCCCCTCAGTTTTCATCGCTGATGAAGCATATGCTCTCGGCGAGCACTTGATGAGGCCGTTCCCCCAAAGGACACTCACCCCTGAGAGGAGGGTATTTAATTACTGGCTGGCCAGAGCAAGAAGAGTTGTGGAGAATGCCTTTGGTATTCTGGCCAGCCGGTTCCGTTTGTTCCTCTCCGCAATAAATCTAGCAGAATACAAAATCAATTATGTGATCTTTGCTTGCTGCATTCTGCATAATTTCATGAGACGTCATTCTTTGACATATATAAGTTCTGTTGGGCCTGAGGCCGGACTTGGTGTTGATGAACCACTTACAGGCCTGGAAAGTGACCGTATTGGCTTGGCCCCCCAAACCGCCCGTGAAGTGCGTGACAGATATGTCAATTATTTTAATGGTGGGGGGGCCATTGCAATGCAACAAGATCTTTAAGATTTTTTGAAAAATAAATAAAACATTTTTGGCAACAATCTCTTGTTTTGATTCTTTTGTTTGCATTTAGTTTTGTCTGTCTCCTAGTGCACTTGTAGTGGCAAGTGCATTTCCCTTTAGTTAATAAGGCCCTTTGTCACTGTAACCACACAAAAAGATAACAAACTGTTATATGATAAATAATAAGCCATACACATTGTAGTAGTGAAACCATTTTACTGTGTGCACATTGAAAGGTGCATTTTGTTTGAACGTTTTTTTTTTTTTGTTCTTTTTTTTACAATATTTTTTTTTATTTTTTTAGTTTAGGCATATTTGTAGAAAATATACATTGTTTACAAAATTTGGCTTCACAACAGGGTTTTAAAAACCATAAGAACAAAAAATAACAGGAACTTACAAAGTTCAACATGTTAATAATGGTGCTGGTGATGTCACCCATGTAAAATAAAAAAATTGCAGATGCTCACAATTTCTCGTAAAAAAAGGTTCAAGTCAACATGTGCTATCTCCCATCATGGGGGAGCAATGGACGTGTTTTGTGTGTGCAATCCCTTTGTTCCTCTCACAAACTAACATTATTCTGATGAAGGGGTTGCAAACACAAAACAAGTACATTGATATCCCCTGATGGAAGATAGCACATGATGACACACCGTATGCATCTGCAAAATTTTTACATTATAGTATTTAGCAAGTTAAAACATTTTAGACTGATAAAACTTGACAATGAAATGAAGAACATGATTGATGTTTTTAGGCAAAAAGTTATTAGATTCTGCCCAAAACATCAGTCATGTTCTTCATTTCCTGTTGCATGCTGTCCAGCCGATTTCTCATGCTGTCAATTTGGTCACACATTCTATCAATTTGGCCATTCCATACTATTATCTGGCCAATGAGACTTTGTGCACTGTCTGTGCTAAATGGCTCCCCAGCTTGGCCTTCCACAACCAGAACATCACCTAAAATTTGTGGATAAAAAGTTTGTGTAAAATATGCACGCCTAAATAGATGAACTTAAGCTGGGGTGTCAGTCACCCACTTGGTGGGGTGGAAATATCGCACACTTCCTCCACCTCTCCTTCCTCCAGCTCGTCAGGTAGGTGTGGTCTTGGGCTGGGGCTTGAGGTAATGTCAGCTTCAGGCTGGTGACTTGGGGGGGTCCTGGGATTCTTGGACTGTTGTCTGAGTCTTTTCTCCCCTATGATAATTAAACAAAAGGTATAGTTAAAAG
This sequence comes from Lithobates clamitans, assembly GCA_037952925.1. Taxonomy (NCBI): domain Eukaryota; kingdom Metazoa; phylum Chordata; class Amphibia; order Anura; family Ranidae; genus Lithobates; species Lithobates clamitans. The sequence goes on from JBBGZY010000901.1 coordinate 1,914,339, forward strand.
ACAGTGATATTTCAGTCTTGAAAAAGGAATATGAAACGTTCGTTAGAAGTTGTGGACAATAGTCATTTTTTGACACCAAAAATTTTGAAGACAGGATTAAAATTCACTATGCCCAAAAATGCAAAAAAATACACATTTTCATGCAAGTTTCACAGATGCAGAGACCTCAAGTATCCCATGAAGCCCCTATGTGTATTACCCTCCAAAATTTTCTTGGGTGTCACATAGTACACTAGTGCTCGTGAGTCCAGATGTGGAAACAGCTGCTGTGTCCTGTCCTTATATTACACTGAATCATTATTGAAGAAGCATTATATTTTCAAACACATCTACACAACATCACCACATTTTTGGAATACGACAAATTATCAAGATCTAAATGTATGTCCAAACCCTGTACCATCGTATTTGGCGAAAAAAAACCATCATTTTCTTAGTATGATATGTTTTTTCAAAAGAACGGTCTTTACGAACGATGCTGTATAAACAAAAAGCATATGGATCAGCATGCAAGTTAAGTATCTCATTCGGAACACACAACAAGTACTTACATTTTTTAAGCAGCTTCTTTATTCGCCAATATTGTTCAGGATCCCTGCTTTTGAGGTCAGACCACCGCTTCCTCAATTGTTCTTTAGCCCATTTAGTGCCAAATTTTTGCTAAGAGCGGTGACAACTGAGGACATTATTTTGTCCTTCCGCATATTGGGTCGGGTGTACGGTCCTTTTTTGCTATCGTAGTTCTCCCTTCTCAATATGGACACCATCTCGACCATCTCTTCAAAGGCCATGTTGGTGGCCTTATATCTCCTCTTGGATCTGGATGGTTGTGGCTCCAGGCTTTCCTCCGCGCTACTTGCAGATAATATCTCTGCCATCTTTCTCTATATCCTGCCATTGCGCAATGAAGAGTGAAGGGGCGGGGACAAATCGTACTAAAGAACGTCAGGGGCGGGTGACGCAGGCGTAGCATGACACATGCGCAGTGTATATAAAGCTATTACACTGACTTACGTATGTCCGAGCGGAAGTAGCGAGCGTCAGAAACGAAGGTAAGATTAAACGTGGGTGTGTGTTTGGTGAATGTGTTTGGTGTGTGTGTGTACCCTAGATTGAGCCAAATATAATACTGGGAGTTTGGACTGACATTACAGTTTTTATCTTGTGTCCTGTCTTTCAGCAAAAATTAATCCTTTTAAGGAGGAAGAATTTTTGACACATTTTCTTGATTTGTATCAAGAAAACAGAAACCTGTGGGAGGTCAAGCACCCATTGTATTTTAATAGAGATGTAAGGAAGGCAACACTGGGCACACTTTTGGAATTTGTGAAGACTCGAGTACCCCAGGCAGACCTTAAGTTTGTGGACAATAAAATTGGTATCTTGCGCAACATATACAGGCGGGAACACAAGAAGATCCAGGAGTCGCACAGATGCGGAGCAGCAGCAGCCCAGGTTTATGTCCCCAAGCTGTGGTACTACCAAAAAATGTGATTTCTGGATGACCAGACAGAAGCAAGGCAATCACTTTCGAGCCTTCCCTCCAGCCTTCCCTCCAGCCTTCCCTCCACCTCCACCCTTCCCTCCACCCCAGCTAAGGAGTCCCAAGAAGAACTGGGCCCTTTCATCTTTGATGAAGTGGATGCGCCCAGCTTCAGCCAGGTATACTTTATGAATTTGGGATTGTGTAAATATTAATGATGTAAACCTAAAAATTTTTGAAGTGCTTCACCAAAAATGACTTCATCACAATTATTAATATGTAGACATATCACTAGACAGTAGTGGCCAAAAATATACTTCAAATATTGGTGAGCTGCTAGAATAATGGTGGGGTCAAAAAGATAGCCTTTACTATTGGTTTAGAATTATATTTACAAGTCATGAGCTGAAAATTGTGTGTGATTGCGTAAGCAAAAATTACCGGTATGTCCCTTTTTTTTGACCCAGGATGAGCTCAGCCAGGAGGAGTCTGTGCCCAGAGGTATAGAGGAGGAGGCCTTGCCCAGTGGGAGAGAGGAGGAGGCCATGGCTGGGCCCAGTAGAAGCCTCACGGAGTGTCAGGTGCCTCCCCTCCACATTACCACCAAAAGGTCCAGAATAATAACCCGAACAGAGGAGGAATCACTAGCCCTCATTCACGAAGCCAGCCAAATCCTCAGCACACCACCCAATGTGGAAGAGGCGTATGGAACCTATATGGCCACCAGATTGAAAAGGGGCAACGCCTCCTCTGTGAAAGTCTGATTTTTCGAGCGTATCAGAAGGGCTTGAGAGGGGAGCTTACTGCAAAAACATATATAGCAGATGAAGCCACTCCTCCTGCTACTCCTCCTCCTCCTCCTGCCCCAAGTACACCACCAGAGGCACAGCCTCCAAGGAAGGCTGCAGCGAAGTGTGGAGGGAAGGCTGCAGGGCAGCGTGCAGGGAAGGCTCCACGGAAGAGTCAAAAGTGATTGTCTGGCTTCTGTCTGGTCTGACTTCTGACTGTGCTCCCTGTGCTCCTTAGTCGCAAGATACCAATTTTATTGTCCTCTATCTTGATGTGTGTCCTGGGGGACAAAAGGCTTCACACATTCCAAAAGTGTCTCCAGTGTTGCCTTCCTCATTTCTGTTTTGACCAAAATAAATGGATATTTTTTGTTACCTTACATTATTGACTATGTGTTTTGATTCAAAAAGGACATTTGATTTGTGAGTAGGCAGGTACAGGTCAAAAGGACTATAAGTGGGTTATTTACAAAAGGCTAAATCATTTTGCAATTCAAGTGCAAAGTGCTATTGCAAAGTGCACTTGATAAATTGCACTGCAAGTGCACTTGTTGGAAGTGCAGTTGCTGTAAATCTGAGGGCAAGCTCTGAAATGAGGGGAAGCTCTGCTGATTTTATCATACAATCATGTGCAAGAGAATTTTTTTGTTTTGGGGGTTCCTTGCATGTGCCCCTCGGATTCACAATGAATGCACTTCCAAATGCTCTTTCAGGACAATTCCAAGTACAATTTGCACTTGTAGTGAAAAATGATTTTGCCTTTTTAAAATAACCCCCTATGTCTAATTAACCAGGGACACCAACCTCATTAAGGTTCATTAAAACAATAAAAATTATTAACGTTATTGTGGTAACTTGAAACTCAAAATCCAAAAACAAAAAAAAATTTAAAAAAAATAATTTTGTATAATTTAGCACACATTGTAAAATCTATATTGTTGAAATCTGTAAAAAATAAAGATGAGTCCAAAAAAAATTGCTACTTTATAGTTCTGGAGATCTGGCTTTTAAAAAATATCATATTAGTCATAGCATGAGGATAAATCATAAAGAAATTAGTTTGTGAGAACTCTGTGTGAATATAAGCAGCAAAACAACTTCCTTCTTCTCGCAATATAAAGAAAAAAAGAATTATTATTAAAAGATCACAGAAGAGGAATGTGCTAGCTTCAATATGAAGGCTAGTTTTATCAGACCGAGCACTTCCGTCTTGTACCTGCTTCAGAGCATGCGTCAGTTTGGGTCCCTCGGACTAGCACACAGACGAACGGTTTGTACGCTAGAAAGCAGAGTCCGTCGTAAAGATTTGAAACATGTTTCAAATCTAAGTCCGTCAAACTTTTGAGAAAACAAAGTCTGCTGGAGCCCACACACGATCGAACTGTCCGACGAAATCCGGTGCGCCGGACCAAGTATGCCGTAAAGTCCGATCGTGTGTACGCAGCATTATACAAGCTGTACACTCATTACTTTACGTTGTAGAAAAGTGTCATTTCTTCAGTGTTGTCACTTAAAAAGATATAATAAAAATTTACAAAAATGTGAGGGGTGTACCCACTTTTGTGAGATACTGTAAATAAATACTAGAGGGTCTCTGGGAGTTGCCTTTAGGCTACATGCTGTGTAACATAGCATCAGCACACCATATTCTTGAATCACACAGGTTGTATGTGTTTAGTTGCAATTTTACATTTTTCCGTGGCTTGCATACAGCAACAGCCCTATCTGATTCATTTTAACCTAAAAAAAAGTATTTTTAGATACATTTTGCTGTGATACATATTTGTTTTATCTAGCAGTAATAAGCTAGCATTGAGTTGTTGAGGTAGTAGGCAAAAAAAATAATTAATGCTATTGGAAGTTTAACATGGAATAAAAAAAACCCCTTCAGAACCAGAGATGAGAAACAAAATTATAATATAATATAATACAGGCATGCTGCTCATAATATAAGCAGTTTTATAGGCCACATTTGAAGAAAAGAAAAATATTAATGTGAAATAAATCACAGGCCAGAAAATAGCACAGACATGCTGCACATCATGTAAGCCTTTTTTAGTCGGTTGCATTTGAAGAGGCAGAGATCAGGCACCTTTTTTTAAGAAACAAAGAATTACAGAGAATAATGTTAGAGGCAGGAGCCAGAAATATTGCATAGACATGATGCACATCATGTAAGCCTTTTGACCACACCATATTTTAAAAGTGGATGACAAGGCAGACAAAAATATACCCAAGATACCATGCACATTATGTAAGTCTTTTTAGCAGTCCACATTTGAAAAGGGAGGTACTTGAGTGCGCATGCGCGGCAGCTCCAAGATGGCCGCCGGCTACTGAAGCTCCGCTCCACCACAGCCCTGCTTTAGCCTCAGGAGCAGACAGAGCGCCCGGTATAGCGACACATAGACCCCATCTGTTGGGGATACATCAGGGAACATCCCGATGTCAGTGGGTAACGCCAGAAGGAGCCTGACAAGCCAGAAGATGGCAGCGGTGGGCCCGGTCAGCTATGCCAAGATGGCGGCCGCCCCACGAGGCCCTCACATAACAGAGTCAGAGGAGGACTCTATTGCCGATCAGGATCTGTTACCAGCTCCATCTCCAGGTAAACCAGCTACAGCCCCAGATCGCATCCCCTTCCTCCACAGAATCCCTGTTATCCAGGATGAACTCAGGGCCCCCTTCCACCTCCATGATGGATCCTCACACAGGATTGCTGCTTTCTGTCAGTGAAGCACAGGAAGCAGCACCCATTCCCACAGACTTTCCCGCTATGATGGAGGCCTTTGCACACATGTTATCCAAAAGTTTGGCACAGAACGCAGCGCAGATAACGTCTTCTATTCATGCTGACCTGCAACAGATTGGAATGAGAATTGACGTTATTGAGAAAAAAGCTGATTAGGCAGGGGATCAACCAAAACTCTGCAAGGTTACAGGAGGTTCAGGATCAGCTTAAAACTGCCTGGGCAAAAATGAAAATAGGTCCAGACGCTACAATTTCAGGGTCCGGGGGGTCCCAGAATCGGTGAAAGAAGTGCATACAGCTATCAAAACCCTCGTAAAAGACCTTATCCCTGGGATTGTAGAACACCGGCTTGAATTGGACAGGGCTCATAGAGCTCTACAACCTCCCCGTGCTGACGGCCTACCACGGGACATAATAGTGAAGCCCCACTTCTTCACCGTTAGGAAGAGGTTATGAAGAAAGCCAGGTATACAGACAACTTAACGCTGATGGGACATAAAATCCAGATCTTTGCAGATTTATCGTTGCTGGACAGGGAAATTGCTTATAGATGGTCCTTCCCACTGAGACTGAACTTCTCGTTCAAAAATAGAAATTACACTTTCTCAACTTTTGCGGAAGGGGAACATCTTCTACAACAGCTGGGCTTGATCCCAGTGGAGCCAATGTCCACGCAAGCAGGCAGGGGGACATCATCATCTTCCACGAAAAGGCCTCCACCAGCTAGCCCGCTGCAACCCTCCTGGCTGAAACAGAACACTAAACGTTCTAAAGGAAAATCTTCCTCCATGACTCCCATCGTCCCGTTTACGGATCGGGGCCCCGATTGGTACTGTTCACACTTAACTCTACGGAGCAGGGACAAGCTCCCCCTTTTTCTTGGTAGTCTCTAACCAAGATGAGTTTGATACCTTTTCTCCTTCTTTAGTATATTTGCCCACATGATTCTTTTTGTCACCGAGAATGTGTTTATCTTCAGGACTGTGTCTTTCCTCATGGACAGGGGGGTCAGTCCCAGAGTATTAAGTCCCAGGACAGTTCTCTATGGGTAATGCTGTGCTGAGTTAACTACTTATCTTATGGTCAACCAGCCATTGGGGCCGGATGCCACGTAAGAATTCCAGGTTCTAGGAAAAGTTTCCTGTTGCACTTTGCTAATATTTGAAAGGTATTAATCTCACAATAGTTCCTTTTTACATTTTTTACATTTTGACTTTTTCATTTTTCTTGACTTTAAGGCGCTCTGTCTTATGTACATCATAGGCTAGAGGGTAGTCTTCAGTTAGCTATGTCTGAGGTGTTGAGGCTGTGGTGGACTCAGTGCGCCTCCCTTAGGGACCAGGCCTTTTTATTAGGAGAACCTGGTCTGTCCTTGGTGCTCCCTATTTAGGGTTGACCAGCACACTTTTTTGTTGGTTGAGGTGGAGGTGGCTAGCCACTTCTACCTCTGGGGTTGGGTGGGGTCAGGGGACCCCAATGTGTTTTTTTTTTTTTTTTACTTTTGCTCCAGCAAATGTTCATATATAATGCAGGTATGGAACACATGCTTTAAGGTTTAACCTCACTCTCCCTTTTCACTCCTCTTTTCATCTCTTTCTCCTCCTCCCCACTATCTCCTCTCTCACATTTTACTACAGGCTCTCTCGGACCTCGGGAGTTATCGGATCTCGAATCCCAGGCTCGATCGGAGGGACATCACACCGAAATGGGTCTCAGGATGTTCTCGCCCAGCGACCCAAAGGTAAGAAGCTAAAATTGGGGTTGCATTACCCCCCTCTGGACCATGGATTATACAAAAAATTCTCACTCGCTCCTCAAAATTATCTCACACAATACACAGGGGCTGAACTTTTTACATTTTTTACATTTTGACTTTTTCATTTTTCTTGACTTTAAGGCGCTCTGTCTTATGTACATCATAGGCTAGAGGGTAGTCTTCAGTTAGCTATGTCTGAGGTGTTGAGGCTCTGGTGGACTCAGTGCGCCTCCCTTAGGGACCAGGCCTTTTTATTAGGAGAACCTGGTCTGTCCTTGGTGCTCCCTATTTAGGGTTGACCAGCACACTTTTTTGTTGGTTGAGGCGGAGGTGGCTAGCCACTTCTACCTCTGGGGTTGGGTGGGGTCAGGGGACCCCAATGTGGTTTTTTTTTTTTACTTTAGCTCCAGCAAATGTTCATATATAATGCAGGTATGGAACACATGCTTTAAGGTTTAACCTACCTCTCCCTTTTCACTCCTCTTTTCATCTCTTTCTCCTCCTCCCCACTATCTCCTCTCTCACATTTTACTACAGGCTCTCTCGGACCTCGGGAGGTATCGGATCTCGAATCCCAGGCTCGATCGGAGGGACATCACACCGAAATGGGTCTCAGGATGTTCTCGCCCAGCGACCCAAAGGTAAGAAGCTAAAATTGGGGTTGCATTACCCCCCTCTGGACCATGGATTATACAAAAAATTCTCACTCTCTCCTCAAAATTATCTCACACAATACACAGGGGATGAACTCTCCTATCAAGTGCAGAAAACTTTTTCAATCATATCACTCAATGCACGCAGACATTATACTGTTACAAGAGACACATTTTCCAGCCACCTATACTCCCAAATTTCTACACCAACACTACCCCCAATTCTTCTTGGCATCAGCTCAAAACAAAACTAAGGGAGTAGCAGTGTGTTTTGCCAAACACATTAATCTGTCACAGTCGGAGGTTTTAACTGATCCACTGGGTCGTTTCTTGGTGGTGTCAGGACAGGTAGATGGCGAACTTTTTAGTTTTGTCTCTTACTATGCACCTAAGGGTCAAAAAACCTTTTTTCAGTCTATGTTAAATACAATACATCCACACCTAAAGGGGTCAGTGATTATGGGTGGGGACTCAAATACCGCCTTTGACTTTGCCTTGGACAGGTCGGCAAATGGGAAACCAAAACCAAAAAGGCCCTCCAAGCAAAGTACCAAAATTGCTAATCTGCTTCACGAGAAAGGGCTTATAGATGTGTGGAGGGAAACCAACCCACACAATAAAGATTATACCCGTTTCTCGGCCCCCCATAACTCTTTTGCCAGGATAGACCACATCTTTATAAGGCCACATACTATCCCACTTATCTTAGGCTCGAAAATTATAGACTCGTCACTTTCTGATCACTCGATGGTCACTGTGACGATACGGAAACCGGGAGGACCAAGAGGACCTCCCAGTTGTCGCTTACAAGAATCCCTGTTAAACGATGAGATACAATGCTCAATTCTAGATGCAGCTATTAAAGAATACTTCCGATTAAATCAAACGGGCATCGTTTCCCCCTTAACAGTTTGGGCAGCCCATAAATCAGTTATCAGGGGACATATCATCCAGACAACCTCGAAACACAAAGCGGAACATAAAGCGGACATACGAAATCTAATGGCGGAATACCGAAAGTTAGCTCAGACACACAAGACTCACCCCACTCACGAGACGCTGAGAGATCTGGACAGACCTAGGGCTCTCCTTAACCGTGCCCTGAAAAATATTTACGATGAACAGTGGCTAAGTTTTACTCCCAAACTGAGAAGATGGGATCCAGACTAGCGGCGAAGCTCAGCCCTAAACTACGGTCCCTAGCTTTTCCCAAAATTAAGACCTCCTCCGGGGACTTAACCCAGAACCCAGCTAAAATAATGGAAGAATTTTCCCTTTTCTACTCGAAGCTATACAATTCTAACACCCCCCCTAATCAGCAAACGGACCGGTTTTTAGACAATATCCCATTACCTTCTCTAATGAAGGACCATAGGGAGCTCCTAGAGAGCCACTTCACTACATCAGAGATATTAGACACCTTTAAAGCCCTGAAAAATGGCTCAGCCCCTGGCCCGGATGGCTTCTCTACAGGCTATTACAAGAAATTTGGCCCAAGTTTGGCCCCACACATGGCTAAGTTTTTCAACTCCCTCAGGGATGGAGCCCTCCTGGGTTCAGACCTCAATTCCGCGTACATCTCAGTGATTCCAAAACCGGAAAAAGACCCTAGCGAGCTAGGTAATTACAGACCCATCTCACTTATAAACAATGATATTAAAATAATGACAAAGATTATGGCCAATAGAGTAGCAAGCTTTATTGCAGACTATATACATGGGGACCAGGTGGGCTTCATCCCTGGGAGACAGGGTCCGGACCAGATTCGTAGAACAATAGATGTGGTTTCTATACTTAAGTCGAGGTGGGACGGGAAGTCCCCCCAAATAGGATTCCTTCCATAGATTTACACAAGGCGTTTGATTCAGTAGAATGGTCCTACCTCACTATGATTTTACAGAAGTGGGACTTCGACCCGCACGTCTTGAATCTGATTAAAGCCCTTTACTCGTCCCCTTCAGCCCAGGTTCGTCTCATGGGTAGGTATTCTGGACCATTCAGGATAGGGAGGGGCCCCAGACAGGGATGCCCTCTCTCCCCTCTCCTCTTCGTGATTGTGATTGAAACACTGGCAGCGGCAATTAGAACTAACCCAGACGTTAGGGGAGTTCAGTGTGGAGGACAGGAGCACAAATGTGCATTCTATGCTGATGACCTCCTCTTATACGTAACCTCCCCCCTAACATCTACCCCCATCATATACAAAATCCTATGCGATTTTAGTATAGTGTCAGGCCTACAAGTAAACATGTCCAAATCAATAGCGTTAAACATAGCAGTTCCTCCAGATCTACTAACTCAAATTTCCAACAATTTTGAATTTACTTGGGCCAGGTCCGAAATTCCCTTTCTAGGTATTAAAATCACCCATAAAGTTAATATACAATATGCCAATATACAGTACATAATACAGTATTCTATATTTTTTATAGACCTTTTTGCCTAAACCACATTCATGTTTACCTTTGTAGCCCTCCCTCCCCCCCAACAAAAAAAAAAATATTTTGGAGCAACAACAATGAAATATATATATATATATTTTTTTAAGACTCCAGTTAAAGTAATATGCCACACATAGGATGCACTGTATGTCTACAATGTCTTGCAGACACCATTGGATAAACTACATCCCCATTTATCTTTGGAGAAGTAAAAATATGTAAAATGTATATATTTTAGATTTCACTGGAATTTTTTTAATATGTTATATATTTTTTGTACCAATAAAATTCAACTTTTTCAACCACCTATATTGCACTTAATTGGCTGCTAAAAAGCCCCGATAGGGGGTTTTCATATTTTTTATGCACTTTATGGGGTGTGCGGCCTATCCGTCTACACTCATGTGAGTGCTTTTTGTTGTTTGATCGTATGTACTACGCACGCGTGTTATGCTTTATATACACTGCGCATGCGTCAAACTCCGCCCACCCTTGACGTTCTTTCTAGGCTATTTCCCACCCCTTCTTGTTGGGCGCAGTGGGGGAAGAGTACATGGTGGAGACACAGCAGGTGCGTGCTAATTACAGTAACAAGGAGGAGGAGGAAAGCCCGGAGCCAGAAATGTCCCGATCCCAGAGGAGACAATTTAAGGCCTCAAATATGTCCTTTGGGGAGATGTTAGAGATGGTCGACATCCTGAAGAGGACCAACTATGACAGGAAGTATGGACCTTACCCCAACCCCAATGTCAGAAAGGCCAAGATCATGGCGAAAGTAGTCAAGAGTCTGCAGAAGAATTTTGGGGTACAACGATCGAAAGATCAACTCAGGAAGCGGTGGTCGGACCTCAAATTAAGGGAGCACGAGCAGTACAGAGGGATCAGGAGAGTGCTGCAAAAAAGTAAGTAGTTGTGATGTGTTCCTACTCTTTATTTTTCGAACGTTCGTGCTGCTCCACGTGTTTTTCTTAACTGTTGTACAGTAGGGATGAGCTTCGTATTCAAATCGAACGCACGTTCGACTCGAACATCTGCTGTTCGCCTGTTCCCGAATTGCGAACAATATAGGCCGTTCGCACCAAATTCGTGTGGCGCGTCACGGCCCATAATTTACTGCGGCATCACAGTGCATTGCTGGCTGATGATTGGCCAAGCGTGCACTATGACCCGCATGCTTGGCCAATCACAGCGCCGTCTGTAGAGAGAACTGTAATTGACCAAAGCCAGGGTGGCTTTGGCCAATTATGGCTCAGGGGGTTTAGTACACGACCCACACTATATAAGTCCGCCTGCACGGCGGCCCTGTGTATTGTGTTCCGGCGTTGAGAGACAGAGACAGAGAGACAGTGTCATTTGATTTAATTAGCGCGGTTTTTCTGTTCTATATTATTTGATTTAAGTTTGATAGATTAGGCAGGACAGTCAGTCAGTTAGCTGCACTTACAGTGTATTGTGTATATATATATATGCATCCCAGGTGTTGTGTGTGTGTGTGTGTCTGTGTATGTATGTATGTATGTATGTATGTATGTATATATATATATATATATATATATATATATATATATATATATATATATATATATATATATATATATATATATATACACACACACTGTATTCAGTTTAGCCAGATTCATTCCTGTTATTTTCTTCCTACTGACAGGCAGGCTTGTGTTGTTACAGTATTTACAGCTACCTGAAGAAAATTGCTGGTGTTCTTCTGATCCTATTACCTAGTACCACAGTCAGGCAGCTAGACTATTTACAGTTAGTGTAGTGCGTCCTCCTCACAGTGTTCAGTTAAAGCTACAAGTTAGTTTAGTGTAACCTCTGCACAGTGTTCAGCTAAAGCTACAAGTTAGTGTAGTGCGACCTCTACACAGTGTTCAGCTAAAGCTACAAGTTAGTGTAGTGCACAGTGTTCAGCTAAAGCTAAAAGTTAGTGTAGTGCGTCCTCCTCACAGTGTTCAGCTAAAGCTACAAGTTAGTGTAATGCGACCTCTGCACAGTGTTCAGCTAAAGCTACAAGTTAGTGTAGTGCGTCCTCTGAACAGTGTTCAGCTAAAGCTACAAGTTAGTGTAGTGCACAGTGTTAAGCTAAAGCTACAAGTTAGGGTAGTGCATCCTCCTCACAGTGTTCAGCTAAAGCTACAAGTTAGTGTAGTGTGACCTCTGCACAGTGTTCAGCTAAAGCTACCTGTAGAAGGTTGGTGGTGTTTTCCTGATCCTATCACTACCACAGGCAGCTACATTATTTACACGTTAGTGTAGTGCGACCTCTGCACAGTGTTCAGCTAAAGCTACCTGTAGAAGGTTCGTGGTGTTTTCCTGATCCTATCACTACCGCAGGCAGCAACATTATGTTAACGTTAGTGTAGCACGTCCTCTGCACAGTGTTTAGCTAAAGCTATCTGTAGAAGATTGGTGGTGTTTTCCTGATCCTATCACTACCGCAGGCAGCTACATTATTTACACGTTAGTGTAGTGCGACCTCTGCACAGTGTTAAGCTAAAGCTACCTGTAGAAGGTTGGAGGTGTTTTCCTGATCCTATCACTACCACAGGCAGTTAGTGTAGTGTGTCCTCCTCACAGTGTTCAGCTAAATCTACAAGTTAGTGTAGTGCGTCCTCCTCACAGTGTTCAGCTAAAGCTACAAGTTAGTGTAGTGCGTCCTCTGAACAGTGTTCAGCTAAAGCCACAAGTTAGTGTAGTGCGACCTCTGCACAGTGTTCAGCTAAAACTACCTGTAGAAGGTTGGTGTTGTTTTCCTGATCCTATCACTACCGCAGGCAGATACATTATTTACACGTTAGTGTAGTGCGTCCAATGCACAGTGTTCAGCTAAAGCTATCTGTAGAAGGTTGGTGGTGTTTTCCTGATCCTATCACTACCGCAGGCAGCTACATTATTTTAACATTAGTGTAGTGCATCCTCTGCACAGTGTTTAGCTAAAGCTATCTGTAGAAGGTTGGTGGTGTTTTCCTGATCCTATCACTACCGCAGGCAGCTACATTAGTTACACGTTAGTGTAGTGCGACCTCTGCACAGTGTTCAGCTAAAGCTACCTGTAGAAGGTTGGTGGTGTTTTCCTGATCCTATCACTACCGCAGGCAGCTACATTATTTTAATGTTAGTGTAGAGCGTCCTCTGCACAGTGTTTAGCTAAAGCTATCTGTAGAAGGTTGGTGGTGTTTTCCTGATCCTATCACTACCGCAGGCAGTTAGTGTAGTGTGTCCTCCTCACAGTGTTCAACTAGAGCTACAAGTTAGTGTAGTGCGTCCTCTGAACAGTGTTCAGCTAAAGCTACAAGTTAGTGTAGTGTGACCTCTGCACAGTGTTCAGCTAAAACTACCTGTAGAAGGTTGGTGGTGTTTTCCTGATCCTATCACTACCGCAGGCAGATACATTATTTACACGTTAGTGTAGTGCGTCCAATGCACAGTGTTCAGCTAAAGCTACCTGTAGAAGGTTGGTGGTGTTTTCCTGATCCTATCACTACCGCAGGCAGCTACATTATTTTAACGTTAGTGTAGTGCATCCTCTGCACAATGTTTAGCTAAAGCTATCTGTAGAAGGTTGGTGGTGTTTTCCTGATCCTATCTCTACCGCAGGCAGCTACATTATTTACACGTTAGTGTAGTGCGACCTCTGCACAGTGTTAAGCTAAAGCTATCTGTAGAAGGTTGGTGGTGTTTTCCTGATCCTTTCACTACCGCAGGCAGCTGCATTATTTTAACGTTAGTGTAGTGCATCCTCTGCACAGTGTTTAGCTAAAGCTATCTGTAGAAGGTTGGTGGTGTTTTCCTGATCGTAACACTACCGCAGGCAGCTATATTATTTACACGTTAGTCTAATGAGACCTCTGCACAGTGTTCAGCTAAATCTACCTGTAGAAGGTTGGTGGTGTTTTCCTGATCCTATCACTACCGCAGGCAGCTACATTATTTTAATGTTGGTGTAGTGCATCCTCTGTACAGTGTTCTGCTAAAGCTACAAGTTAGTGTAGTGCGACCTCTGCACAGTGTTCATCTAAAGCTACCTGTAGAAGATTGGTGGTGTACTCAGACTACAGGCAGGCAGTTGATTTTGCTAGCTGCAGTATCAGTGTATGTATGTATATATGTATGTATCCAAGCTTAGTGCAGCTACATCTTACTGCAGGCCATTAGTATGTCTGGAAGGCCAACAAGGAGAGGCAGACAGCCACAAGCCAATAAAAGGGGGCAAGCAGGCTCTGTGTCTAGAGGCAATAGTGCTGGTCATGGACACGGTGCATCCTTATCAGCATGTGGCCGTAGGATAAGCTTGGCCTTTTTTTTCAGCAGCTGGCCATGTTGAGCCGCAACATTCGGAAGACTTGGTCGAGTGGATGACCAAGCCGTCCTCATCCTCCTCATCCTTTCTAACCCATGCTCAGGGTACTTTGTCTGGCAAAGCAGCTGCCAACGCGGCCTCTTCCCTCGGCTCAATGGCATCAGTGACTCGTTCCCTAGCCCCACCATGTCCTCCTGAGGAGTCCCTCGAACTGTTTGACCACAGTGTTGGGTACATGCTCCAGGAGGATGCCCAGCATTTAGAAGGCTCTGATGATGATACTGAACTAGATGAAGGCAGTAACATGAGCACGAACAGAGGGGGTGCCCAAGAAGGACAGCAATCTGGCAGTCATGCTCCCCCTGCTGCAGCATACTGCCAGGTTTGCTCCAGTGATGAGGACGGAGGGGATGATGAGGTCACTGACTCAACGTGGGTGCCTGATAGGAGAGAGGAGGAGGAGGCACATCACCAACGAGGCAGGATGCCCTCCAGGGGCCAGCCTAAGGGCAGCACATTGACTGCATCACACCGCAAAGCTCCTTCTGCGCGCTATTCCAAAAGTTCTTTGGTGTGGGCCTTTTTTGAGACGAGTGCATCAGATCGCACCGCTGCTATTTGCAACATATGTCTCAAGCGTATCTCGCATGGCCAAAACATCTCCTGCTTGGGCACCACATGCTTGACCAGACATATGTTGACCTGCCATGCAGCTCGTTGGCAAGCATACCTAAAAGACCCACACCAAAGAACAAAGAGGACCTCTCCCTGCTCTTCATCAGCTGAGATCTCCAACCCCACTATACAGTACCTGACCGCGAGATTGTGTTTCCAGTGCGATACGGCGACAGGGTACTGTGCATGTCGTGCTGGCTCACTCATCGGGAAAGGAAAACTTTGTTTTCCTTTCCCGATGAGTGACAGGCAGTGCTGACAGCTGTCTGGTATGATACCTGAGGGGGAACGCCACGCCAAATTTTAAATGAAAAAAAAAACGGCGTGGGTTCCACCCCAGGGTCATACCAGGCCCTTAGGTCTGGTATGGATTGTAAGTGGAACCCCCTACCCCGAAAAATCGGCGTAGGGGTCCCCCCAAAATCCATACCAGACCCTTATCCGAGCACGCAGCCCGGCCGGTCAGGAAAAGGGGTGGGGACGAGCGAGCGCCCCCCCCCCTCCTGAGCAGTACCAGGCTGCATGTCCTCAACATGGGGGTGTGGGTGCCTTGGGGGAAGGGGGGTGCCCTGCGGGCCCCCCCACCCCAAAGCACCTTGTCCCCTTGTTGATGAGGACAAGGGCCTCTTCCCAACAACCATGGCCGTTGGTTGTCGGGGTCTGTGGGCAGGGGGCTTATCAGAATCCAGGAGCCCCCTTTAATAAGGGGGCCCCCAGATCCCGGCCCCCCACCCTATGTGAATGAGTATGGGGTACATGGTAGGTGAAAAGTGTCTATAAAAAAAAAGGCGGAGCCA
Organism: Lithobates clamitans; assembly: GCA_037952925.1. Classification (NCBI taxonomy): domain Eukaryota; kingdom Metazoa; phylum Chordata; class Amphibia; order Anura; family Ranidae; genus Lithobates; species Lithobates clamitans. The sequence continues at coordinate 1,930,002 of JBBGZY010000901.1, forward strand.
TTTATATAGGCGGTGACCCCGCCCCCTTGTGACGTCACGGTCCCAGCAGGGACTCTGGCGTCATAAGGGGGGTGACTCCAGAGTCCCTGCGCATGCTGGGACCATGACGTCACAAGGGGGCGGGTCACCGCCTATATAAATGGCTCCGCAGCTCGCACAAAGCATTCCAGCCAGAGAGAGCGTCGTGTCAACATCGGAAGAAGAGAAGAAGCGGCGAGACAGCGGTAATGAGACAGCGGCAGCAGACCCGGCCCCTCGCTGGCAAAAGAGCTGGAAGAAGATAGCGGAGGGGCCCGGGAAAGGAGGCTGAAAACCGGGAGAAGTCGGAAGAACCCCCCCGAAGTCGGAAGAAGACCCCGGAGTTGCCTAATAAATTATTATTAAAACCTGTGTACTGTGTTTTTTTTTTTATTGACACTTTTCCCTAGGTGAATGGGTAGGGGTACCATGTACCCCATACTCATTTACATAGGGTGGGGGGCCAGGATCTGGATCCCGGATTCCGATAAGCCCCCCGCCCACAGACCCCGACAACCAACGGCTAGGGTTGTCGGGAAGAGGCCCTTGTCCTCATCAACATGGGGACAAGGTGCTTTGGGGTGGGGGGGCCCGCAGGGCTCCCCCCTTCCCCAAAGGCACCCACCCCCCATGTTGAGGGCATGCGGCCCGGTACGGCTCAGGAGGGGGGCGCTCGCTCATCCCCACCCCTTTTCCTGACCGGCCGGGCTGTGTGCTCGGATAAGGGTCTAGTATGGATTTCGGGGGGACCCCTACACCGATTTTTCGGCGTAGGGGGTTCTCCTTACAATCCATACCAGACCTAAGGGCCTGGTATGACCCTGGGGGGGAACCCCAGCACGGCGTTCCCCCTCAGGATTCATACCAGACAGCTGTCAGCACTGCCTGTCACTCATCAGGAAAGGAAAACAAAGTTTTAATTTCCCGATGAGTGAGCAATCTCGGTGCTGGCTCCCACAACGGGGCTCGCAGGTGTCAAATCTCACCGAGAAATGCGGCGAGATTGACACAATATCGCGGTAACCTGCTGTACCTTCAGTCCTCTCTGAGACCTGCACTGAGAGGAATGAAGGTGTAGAATTAGGTGTGTCACAGCCCAATACTTGTGGGCAATCTGCTTTCGGTACACCAACGTCAGATTGTACCAGGCAAATTTCCCTGCCCCAGCTGCTGCACTGCCGAAAGAAGTTCGCTCTCAGCCATCCACATGCCCAGCAGTTGAATTCTAGATTGGCAAAATTGCTAGCACTTCAACAGCTACCTTTTCAGTTGGTAGACTCTGCCCCCTTCCGTAAGTTTGTGGAATGTGCGGTTCCTCAGTGGCAAGTACCCAAATGTCACTTTTTTTCACAGAAGGCGATTCCGGCTCTCCGCCGGTATGTGGAAGGCAATGTCCATGCCTCGCTGGACAGGGCAGTCAGCAGTAAGGTGCATATTACTGCTGACTCATGGTCCAGCAAGCATGGACAGGGACATTACCTAAGTTTCACGGAGCATTGGGTGACTCTGCTGGCAGCTGGGAAGGATGCAGGACAAGGTGCTGTAGTGTTGGAGGTTGTCCTGTCACCACGCCTCCAAAATGCCACTACTAATGATTCTGACAGACCTCTCTCCTCCACCCCCTCCTCTTCTTTTTCCTCCATGGCCTCTTCCTGTGCTTTGTCCTCGGAACCAGCGGTGCTCCGTAGGCGTTCAAGGGGCTACGCAAGCATGCAGGCCAAAAGATGCCATGCGGTGCTTGAGCTGGTGTGCTTGGGGGACAGGAGCCACACTGGGGCAGAGGTTCTGTCAGCTTTACAGGGGCAGGTTCAGAGGTGGTTGACGCCACGCCAACTTAAGCCAGGAATGGTGGTTTGCGACAATGGCACCAACCTCCTCTCCGCCCTCCGACAGGGACAAATGACCCATGTGCCCTGTTTGGCTCACGTCCTTAACTTGGTGGTGCAGTGGTTCTTGGGCAGGTACCCGGGCTTACAGGATGTCCTGAGGCAGGCCAGGAAAGTCTGTGTGCATTTCCACTGGTCATATAATGCCAGTGCTCAGCTGGCAGACCTCCAAAAGGAATTTAACCTGCCCAAGAACCGCCTAATCTGTGACATGCCCACCAGGTGGAACTCAACGTTAGCCATGCTGTAGCGGCTGCACACACTGCAGAGGGCCATCAATGAGTACCTGTGTCTTTATGGCACCAGGACAGGGTCAGGGGGGCTTTATTTTTTTCCCCACGCCAGTGCGCCATAATCAGGGATGCATGCACTGTCCTGTCACCATTTGAGGAGGCCACGAGGATGGTGAGCAGTGACAGTGCATACATCAGTGACACTGTCCCCCTTGTCCACCTGTTGGAGCACACGCTGCGTGGAATAATGGACAGGGCACTTGAGGCAGAACAGAGGCAGGAAGAGGAGGACTTCCTTAGCTCTCAAGGCCCCCTTTATCCAGACAGTGTTCCTGTGTGCCCGCCCATCACACAAGAAGAGGATGAGGAGGAGGATTGTGGAGGTGGAGCCTGGCACTCAGCATTAGCAGCAGTCTTTAAGGGATCATTTACAGTCCCAAGAAACACATGGACTTGTACGTGGCTGGAAGGAGGTGGCTGCGAATCATGTCGTCCTTAGTGACCCAGAGGACTCCGGACCGAATGCCTCAGCAAAGCTACACTGCATGGCCTCCCTGATCCTGCAAAGCCTGCGGAAGGATCCTCGTATTCGTGGTATCAAGGAGAAGGAACAATACTGGCTGGCAGCCCTCCTTGATCCACGTTACAAGGGTAAGGTTGCGGACCTTATCTTGCCGTCGCAGAGGGAGCAGAGGATGAAACATCTTCAGGAGGCCTTGCAGAAAGGTCTGTGCAATGCATTCCCAGAGACTGGGAGGTTACAAACTCCTGTTTCTGGACAATGTTTTGCTGAGGCTTCGGTTAGTCAAAGAAGGAGCGGTGGAGAAGGTGGCCATCTGACCGATGCGTTCAGACAATTTTTTAGTCCGCAGCCCCAAGGTATGATCAGTTCCAGCAACCATCGCCAGCGTCTGTTTTACATGGTGCAAGAATACCTAGGGGCAAGATCTGACTTGGACACCTTTCCCACCGAAAATCCTCTGGGTTACTGGGTCTTGAGGATGGATCACTGGCCAGAGCTTGCACAATATGCAATTGAGCTACTGGCCTGTCCTGCATCCAGCGTTCTTTTGGAACGCACATTCAGTGCTGCTGGAGGCTTTGTAACCGATCACAGGGTGCGTCTGTTCAGCGTCTCGGTCGATTGACTGACCTTCATAAAAATGAATCAGTCTTGGATCACCACCAGTTACCAAGCACCTGATGCTGATGTAACCGAATAATTTTTTTTGAAATGTCAGATCCCTTCAAAGATTGCCTGTGCTGATGCTGAGTGACTATCCTGTTATACTGAGTAATTATCCTCTTCCTCCTCAATGATCATGATGATAGCTTGTAAGAACATTTTTGGTTCTGGGCGCCGCCAGTCCCGCCACCAGTGCCTAAGGCCCAATTTTTCAGCCCGTGTTTAACAGGGGCATGTAATTACAATTTTTGATGCAATTCTTTGCAGCAGGGCTAGTTCCTGCGCTCCAACTAGAGTATCTGTGAGGGGTTCCAGTGTTGTGGCACCAGCACCAGTCCCTAAGGCCCAATTTTTCAGTCCCTGTGCAACAGGGACATATAATTAGAATTCTTGATCTAATATTTCACAGCATGGCCTGTTTCTGCGCCGTTTGGTAGGAGGTGGATGGAAGGCGCGTGATCAGACGCTTGCATCAAGACATGTATGGTTCAATCATGTACAAAAATATAAAAATATATAATCATATAAATATAGAATCATACAAATACTACGTTGCATAAAAACAGGTAACAAAATAGGCACTGGGAAGTTAAAAATGGGGTATGCCCATGTTGAGGCAGGTATTTAAAAAAGGCTGACGCATTTCGAGAGTAACCTCTTCATCAGAGCCAGGAGAATAGGAGCACAGTCTGTATGGGCCGGTAGGCTGACATGTGTACATGGGGAGGAGTGGCTAGTAGGAGGGTATGTCCTGTGATGGATAATTGATTATTCTAAGTTCCATACCAGTCCACATCCAGGTGTTCTAGGTGGGATATAGATCAGAACAGTATATACCGTACACTACAGACTGGAAACCTAAAATAAATTTACTTTGAAAATTGCATTAAAAAAGGTCAGATGTGAAGACTTAAAATAATATAAAGTATATATACCCTATATAAAAAAGGTACCATATCAATACAAGGAATTAATGATAGGTAGTAGACATTGAAACACAGAACATGAGATTCTAATTCAAATATATATAGACAAATATATAAGTGAATGAGTGAATGATTTTAAAAATGCACAGAGAAACGTTGAGAGATATAGTCTCACCACATGGTGTAACCATTTGTACTTCTGTGCAAATGACATGCGCATGCGTGTGAAGACAACTCTGCCAGCACGTGAAGCGCTGTGCAGGAACAAAAGTGTGGATGTATGCCAATGTTCACAGAAAGTACAAATGGGGGCACAGAGATGACCGTGCAAAAAAATATATATAGAAATATTCATATACATAGAAATATATAAATGTACATATAAAATATACATATATAAAAAAATATATATATATATATATGAAAAAATATATATATATATATATATATATATATATAGCCTACCTATAAACACATATCATGTGCCTATGTAGAAGATGTGTCATAACAGTAGGGTGAGAATATACAGTTTGTACAGCATGATGGCAGAGAGTGGCGGAAAGTGGATGTGTTGGAGTATGAGGGTATGAGGGTGTAGGGATATAGTGGTGCTGGTGGCCAAAAAGTGGAAGTGGCAGACAGGTAGACTAATGGGGGATCGCACCTACCTATGAATGAAATAAGAATGTATAGTAACTGTATTTTCCTTTGCGGTGGTATTTGGCTGTCAGATGTTCCTGTAGTAAAGACATAAGATGAGCAGGGGGAAAAAACAGCGGAGGGTGACCTGAAAGGGGGGGGCCTTTAGGACACTGGTGGGTTAGCAGGATAAGGGAGGTAGAGTTGGTGGGGAGACCTTGTGGCTGACCTGTCTCCAGTGGGTATGTAGAAGTGGCTGCAGTCTGTAAAGGTCCTTCGGGGTGGAGAGCCGTATGATCCTGGAAGTTGGGGGGGGGGGGGGAGTATCTCTTGGTGCACCCACCAAGAGTATCTGTGAGGACTTAGTGTTGTGGCACCAGCACCACCTCTCACATTCTAGCAGGCAACAGTCAGGTGGCTGGAATTGACACCAGCATCTCCTAACAGTATTTGTCCCAGCATTATGAATCAGCCACTATTTCTAATATGGCAAATTCAGGGTCCCCAGAGTCTGTGTGTCCTGGGGGACCAGGACCCGAATCCACAGCAACACCACCTCAAGGGTCCTCAGGCATACAGCTCACAAAGAGCACCGTTCCCCCAAATGCCAGGGCCCACGATCGATCGGCAAGAGGCTAGCATTCAGTGCCCTCCAAAAGTCTCTCTCCTGGCTAGGTCTGTGACATTTCTCCCCTTTCGGCAGGAGACTAACACAGGAGGAGACCCCAGACGGATTGACTCTAAAGTTAGTCAGTAGTTCCAGTCCTCTAATGCCTGTACCAACACAGTACCCCAAACAAATTGTTCCAAACAAAGCATTACTCACCCAGCCAACCTCTGCCTCTCTCAGAGAACATATCTGCCACTGGGGAGAGGCCTGGACTGGCCCTTCTCCCTGGAGTCCTTTCTGCCACTGGAGGGAAGACAGGGTGTCTGGGCTCACTCTGTCATGCTGTTGGGGATCTGGGCCGACTACCCAGCATCCCTGGGGTATACAGGTGGAGACTGAAGTCCCATCCACCTTCACAGGAAATCCATCCTCTGTTAGCTGAGGGCAGAGTCCAGCAGTACTCGGCCCTGTTGCCAAACCTTCTGCTGGAAACCCCACACCATCTGCTCCGGCTAACTGTTGGGAAGGGAGGATGACTGCCCCGCCTCCCTGGAACTCTGTAGTTGTTGCCGGAGCTGGGCAGAGGTTGGCAGCACTCTGCCCTGTTGTCAGCACTTCTGCTGGGGACTCCGCATCCTCCGCTCCAGCTAACCGTTGGGGCAGGAGGCTGGCTTCCTCCACTCCCAAACTGTGTAGCTGCCATTGGGGAGCTGTGCTGGCTGCTTCCTTTTCCATTCCCTCATCTGGATGTGGGGACGATATGTCTGTGGTACTGTCTCCCAGGTGCATAGATCTTTGCTGGGGTGGAAAGACCACTTCCTCCACCCTGGCCAACTGTTGGGGAGGGATGACGAACACCTCCTCTCCCTTCTCCCCCTGTATCCTGATCTGCTGCTGGGAAGTGACCACCTCCTTCTCACCCTGAGCCTCCGGAACCGCCGCAGGTGTAGGGCAGAGATCTTGGACCCTCTGTCCGGTTGCCAGCACTTCAGCTGGGGAAGTTCCTTGTAACTTCACAGATACTTCTGTTGGTGCTGGGCAGAGCACAGTGAAGTTTGGTCCTAATAACAGCTCTTCTTCTGCTAGAGGCTCACCAGGTTGTTCTTCCTCAGCAGAAAAGTCTATCAAATCCCCTTTCTCTGCAACTGGTGTCTGGGGATAAAGGTTCACCATCTCCTCTCCGTGGAACTCAAAAGATGCTATCAGTGCTGGGCAGAGGTTAGCAGAGCTCTGCCCTGTTGTCAGCACTTCAGGTTTGGGGATGGCAATCTTCAGATTTTCCACTGCCGATTCTCTGGCATGCTGCTGGACAGGCACATTCCTCCATCCAAGATCATCCCATGCAGAAACAGGATCATCAAGTTCAGTCAGCACTTGTTGCATCCGCCATAAGACCTCCGCCTCCCTAGCTGTGGGGTCAGGTTGGCAAAGCACACTGTTACTCTGCCACATTGTCAACTCTTCAGCCAGGATTTCAGAGTTGTCAACTGGTATTTTCTGATAGTCCCAGGCAAAGGGAGCCCCACCCTGCTGCTGAGCAGAGTCTAGCAGCTGTCTGTAGGCCATCTCAAGCTCCCATTCCTGAACGGTCAGAAACTCCAAATCTTCCTGTGCCCTGTGCACTTCCGAGACATTCAGTCTTTGCTCTCTGTGCTCTATTATTTCCTCCAAACGCCACTCTCGATCACTCCCAAAGTCAGGGTCCCTGGACAGCCTCCAGTACAACAATCCCAAGCCATCGTAGTCAAAGCCTTCCATGGGGCTGTCATCCGCTGTCCACGGGCACACTTAGGCTACATACCACTGAAGGGTTCTGTAGCTCTCGTCCAACCGCATTTCTGCCCGGATCAGCCTGCTTAACTCAGCTGTCCACTCCTGGTTCGGCTGTTCCCCAAAAACAGCATTCGCTCTTCATACTGCGACCAGTACCTTACATGGATGGAGGGGAGAACTTTTCCCTGGTTTCGCTGCTCACGGGCTAGCGCTTCCTTCCAGAGTTCGCAGCGGATAGAATCAAACCATCCTAGCAGGACCTGCTCTGATACTGGTCCTCTGTGCTGTACCTGCATCTCTCGCAACCTCCTTCTGAATTCCTCTTCCATATTGGCTGGAAACTGTACCGCTCCTCTATTGCTATCTGGACCTTGGATCCAGGTGATGGTGTGGATGTGTTCACGGCAAGGAAGCACGATTCCACCGGTCCCTCCCGGCTCTCAAGTAAGTCTTTCAGAGTGGCTCTACTGCAGACTGGTTTGGAGTGTCCCAGTAACTGGAGAGCAAATCCCACAGCTGCCAACCAATGTAACGAGCCCCTTGCTCGCTCAGTTCCACTCTCCCGACACTCCAGACAGGTAGACTAACGGGGGATCGCACCTACCTATGAATGAAATAAGAATGTATAATAATTGTATTTTCCTTTGCGGTGGTATTTGGCTGTCAGATGTGCCTGTAGTAAAGACATAAGATGAGCAGGGGGAAAAAACAGTGGAGTGTGACCCCAAAGGGGGGGCCCTTTAGGACACTGGTGGGTTAGCAGGATAAGGAAGGTACAGAGTTGGTGGGGAGACCTTGTGGCTGACCTGTCTCCAGTGGGTATATGTAGAAGCGGCTGCAGTCTGTAAAGGTCCTTCGGGGTGGAGAGCCGTATGATCCTGGAAGTTGGAGGGGGGAGTATCTCTTGGTGCGCCCACCAAGAGTATCTGTGAAGACTTACAGTGTTGTGGCACCAGCACCACCATGGACAATGAACACTATAAACAAATGTGTTTTAAAATCCTCAGAAATCGAGATTGGTACCGCCCAGTGGGCACTGACATAGTGGAGGCCTTTAATAAAAAGTTCTACTCATTTGTAGATGATGCATTCCACAATAACATCATTTCGAAACAAACATGGGAATTCATCAGAATTCCCTATCCACGCGTACCAACATTCTACGCACTACCCAAACTACACAAAAACATTAAAGATCCCCCAGGGAGACCAATTCTCTCTGGGAATGGATCAATTACTGAAAATCCGTCAAAACTTATAGAAGAAACATATTAGAACTTTTGTTCTGGCCATTCCATCATTCATTCGTGATACTATTCATCTTTTACAAATTCTCCAGGACATTCAAGTTCCCGAGCATTGTATACTTGCAACCATTGATGTGGAAGCCCTCTACAACTCTATACCTCACTGTAGAGGGATTTCTTGCATCCAAAGGGTGTTATCCCAAACAAGCCATCACAAAGCTTCCTTCAATGATTTCATACTCCATTCCCTAGATTATATTCTCAACCACAACGTGTTTTCATTTGATTGGCGACTATTTCTCCAGGTGCAGGGCGTAGCCATGGGCACCTGTTGTACCCCTGGCTACGCCAATTTGTACCTGGGGGAGTGGGAAGACACCATTTTCCGTGACGAGGATCTCTCTATGTACCTGTGCCACGTGGTTATGTGGCACAGGTACATAGATGACATCTTCGTTGTCTGGGATGGCCCCCATTCTCTTTTGAATGAATGCTTGGACACACTGAATAAGAATCAATTCAATCTTAAATTTACGATGTCATCTGATATGTCCAGAATCACATTTCTGGACATTGAAATCTCAATTAATGAATCCAAATTATTATCATATAAACTCTTTAGGAAACTCACTGCAGGGAATACAATACTGCATTCGTCCAGCTTCCACCCCAAGCCACTGATCAACTCTATCCCTTATGGTGAATATCTGCGTATAAAACGCAATTGTTCCAACCATTCAGACTTTAAATATGAGGCCAACAAACTGAAAAATCGACTTCTCAAACGTGGCTACAGTCACAAATGTCTAAAAAGAGCGTTCAAACGTGCCAACTCGAAAAACAGACATGAACTGTTAGTTTACAAACAAACCCCAATTATTAATAAGACTTCAAGAATAATTACCACCTATACTAATGACCACAGCAAAATCAGACAGATATGCCAAAAATATTGGCATTTATTGACCTCTGACCCCACCATAGGTCCCTTTGTGCCCCCTATGCCCCTAATTACCTACAGACGAGCTACCTCGGTGGGCGACCTATTAGTCCAAAGCGAATTTAAGGGCCAGAATAGAGGCGATCCCTGTATGACAGTAGGCACATTCCAATGTGGATCCTGTTCCTATTGTGTGTACATGGATACGAGGAAAAAGTATACTTACCCAATTGCATTCACTTTGTACCTAGACACTATGCCAATTGTCAGACAACGGGCGTAGTATATATGTTGTTATGCAATTGTAACTGCTTCTATGTGGGCAAGACCCTCCAAAAATTATGGGAAAGGCTCTATCGCCATATCAGGGCCATGCAAACAGCTGATCCCGACCTCCCGCTGGGCAGGCATGTAGCCCAAGTACATGAAGGTATTTGTTCTAAAATATATGTTCTGGTGTTGGATCTTCTACACCCGAGCACTCGTGGGGGTGATTATAACAAAATGCTCCTCCAACGAGAACTTCGTTGGATATCGAAGCTTGATGCGACTTTACCACCTGGCCTCAATGAAGCCTTTAATTTAAAGCCTTTCCTTCCAGGCTTCACCACAGGGGGTTACGATAGGGATCTTTAAACCATTCACCGTTATCTTGCCCCTTCCCTCTTTTTCCTTTTTCCCTTTTCCTTCCCATGCTTTCTCTCCTTTCTCTACATACCTTCCTTCTTTCTTCCCTTTTTGTTGTCCCTTTTGTCTCCTCACTAGGGATGAGCTTCGAGTTCGAGTCGAACTCATGTTCTACTCGAACATTGGCTGTTCGCAAGTTCGCCGAACAGCGAACAATTTGGGGTGTTCGCGGCAAATTCGAATGCCGCGGAACACCCTTTAAAAGTCTATGGGAGAAATCAAAAGTGCTAATTTTAAAGGCTTATATGCAAGTTATTGTCATAAAAAGTGTTTGGGGACCCGGGTCCTGCCCCAGGGGACATGGATCAATGCAAAAAAAAGTTTTAAAAACGGACGTTTTTTCAGGAGCAGTGATTTTATTAATGCTTAAAGTCAAACAATAAAAGTGTAATATCCCTTTAAATTTCGTACCTGGGGGGTGTCTATAGTATGCCTGTAAAGGGGCGCATGTTTCCCGTGTTTAGAACAGTCTGACAGCAAAATGACATTTGGAAGGAAAAAACTCATTTAAAACTACCCGCGGCTATTGCATTGCCGACAATACACATAGAAGTTCATTGATAAAAACGGCATGGGAATTCCCCACAGGGGAACCCCGAACCAAAATAAAAAAAAAAAAAATGATGTGGGGGTCCCCCTAAATTCCATACAAGGCCCTTCAGGTCTGGTATGGATATTAAGGGGAACCCCAGCCAAAATTTAAAAAAAAAATTGACGTGGGGTTCCCCCTAAATTCCATACCAGACCCTTCAGGTCTGGTATGGATTTTAAGGGGAACCCCGCGCCAAAAAAAAAAAAAAAAACGGCGTGGGGTCCCCCTAAAAATCCATACCAGACCCTTATCCGAGCACGCAACCTGGCAGGCCGCAGGAAAAGAGGGGGGGACGAGAGTGCGGCCCCCCCCCCTCCTGAACCGTACCAGGCCACATGCCCTCAACATTGGGAGGGTGCTTTGGGGTAGCCCCCCAAAACACCTTGTCCCCATGTTGATGAGGACAAGGGCCTCATCCTAACAACCATGGCCGGTGGTTGTGAGGGTCTGCGGGCGGGGGGCTTATCGGAATCTGGAAGCCCCCTTTAACAAGGGGACCCCCAGATCCCGGCCCCCCCCCTGTGTGAAATGGTAAGGGGGTACTTACCCCTACCATTTCACTAAAAAACTGTCAAAAATGTTAAAAATGACAAGAGACAGTTTTTGACAATTCCTTTATTTAAATGCTTCTTCTTTCTTCTTTCTTCCTTCATCTTCTTCTTCTTCTGGTTCTTCTGGCTCTTCTGGTTCTTCCTCCGGCGTTCTCGTCCAGCATCTTCTCCGCGGCGTCTTCTATCTTCTTCTCCTCGGGCCACTCCGCACCCATGGCATGAGGGGAGGCTCCCGCTCTTCTCTTCATCTTCTTCTCTTCTTCATCTTCTTCTTCTTCTTCTTCTTCTTCTTCTTCTTCTTCTTCTTCCTTCTTCTCTTCTTCTCTTCTTCCTGTCTTCTCCGGGCCGCTCCGCAATCCATGCTGTGGCATGGAGGGAGGCTCCCGCTGTGTGACGGCGTCTCTTCGTCTGACGGTTCTTAAATAACGGGGGGCGGGGCCATCCGGTGACCCCGCCCCCCTCTGACGCACGGTGACTTGAGGGACTTCCCTGTGACGTCACGGGGAATGCCACAGGGAAGTCCCGTCATGTCACCGTGCGTCAGAGGGGGGCGGGGTCATCGGGTGGCCCCGCCCCCCGTTATTTAAGAACCGTCAGACGAAGAGACGCCGTCACACAGCGGGAGCCTCCCTCCATGCCACAGCATGGATTGCGGAGCGGCCCGGAGAAGACAGGAAGAAGAGAAGAAGGAAGAAGAAGATGAAGAAGAAGAAGAAGATGAAGAAGAGAAGAAGATGAAGAGAAGAGCGGGAGCCTCCCCTCATGCCATGGGTGCGGAGCGGCCCGAGGAGAAGAAGATAGAAGACGCCGCGGAGAAGATGCTGGACGAGAACGCCGGAGGAAGAACCAGAAGAGCCAGAAGAACCAGAAGAAGAAGAAGATGAAGGAAGAAAGAAGAAAGAAGAAGCATTTAAATAAAGGAATTGTCAAAAACTGTCTCTTGTCATTTTTAACATTTTTGACAGTTTTTTTAGTGAAATGGTAGGGGTAAGTACCCCCTTACCATTTCACACAGGGGGGGGCCGGGATCTGGGGGTCCCCTTGTTAAAGGGGGCTTCCAGATTCCGATAAGCCCCCCGCCCGCAGACCCTCACAACCACCGGCCACGGTTGTGAGGATGAGGCCCTTGTCCTCATCAACATGGGGACAAGGTGTTTTGGGGGGCTACCCCAAAGCACCCTCCCAATGTTGAGGGCATGTGGCCTGGTACGGTTCAGGAGGGGGGGGGGGCCGCACTCTCGTCCCCCCCTCTTTTCCTGCGGCCTGCCAGGTTGCGTGCTCGGATAAGGGTCTGGTATGGATTTTTAGGGGGACCCCACGCCGTTTTTTTTTTTTTTTTTGGCGCGGGGTTCCCCTTAAAATCCATACCAGACCTGAAGGGTCTGGTATGGAATTTAGGGGGAACCCCACGTCAATTTTTTTTTTAAATTTTGGCTGGGGTTCCCCTTAATATCCATACCAGACCTGAAGGGCCTTGTATGGAATTTAGGGGGACTCCCACATCATTTTTTTTTTTTTTATTTTGGTTCGGGGTTCCCCTGTGGGGAATTCCCATGCCGTTTTTATCAATGAACTTCTATGTGTATTGTCGGCAATGCAATAGCCGCGGTAGTTTTAAATGTGTTTTTTCCTTCAAAATGTCACTTTGCTGTCAGACTGTTCTAAACACGGGAAACATGCGCCCTTTTACAGGCATACTATAGACACCCCCCAGGTATGAAATTTAAAGGGATATTACACTTTTATTGTTTGACTTTAAGCATTATTAAAATCACTGCTCCTGAAAAAACGGCCGTTTTTAAAACTTTTTTTTGCATTGATTCATGTCCCCTGGGGGAGGACCCGGGTCCCCAAACACTTTTTATGACAATAACTTGCATATTAGCCTTTAAAATTAACACTTTTGATTATTCATGTTCGTGTCCCATAGACTTTAACGGCGTTCGCGTGTTCGAACGAATTTTTTTCCTGTTTGCATGTTCTGGTGCGAACCGAACAGGGGGGTGTTCGGCTCATCCCTACTCCTCACCTAGTCCCATGCGTAAAATCTCTGTTTAAACATTAGCTATAGGAAGGTTGCCTATTAAACATATTCTGATATTTCTACCAAGCTAGTATGTTTATTCTCAGTGCCTATTAAGCCATTGTCTTCTCCCTTTCTATGTATCATTACTGAATTGTAATTAAATTATTGTTTCTTTTCTGTGTTTTAGGAAACGATACAATTCTGTACAGGTGGGATCCCCACGCCCTGCTAGTGAATATGATGGTGGCAAAAAATCTGCTTCAATTTATACTTCTACCATCCCTTGCAACAATATTTTGGAATTGCTTGGATTCCCCAAAATGCCTAGGGGGGTGGCTCGCCGGTGCTCCCCGACACGGAAAGGCCTCCGCTTCCGATTCACAGTGGCGGAGGCATACTTTTAGCAGCTCCCAGGCGCGTGCGCTTGATTTTCTGTCCCGCGCATGCGCAATAGGCCTTCCATCTAAGCCCTGGCATGCTGCCCTTCTTCCGTGTCGGCGGCCTCTGTCGACGCCGGACGCCGTTGCGTCATTTTGCGCAATAACATCGGACGCCGCTCAGGCCGGGGAGCCGTGATTGGCGGACGCTTCCGATTCATCACCACACATTTTTCTTGGTACTTAAAACTCTGCCTTACTTACCTCTGAGTAAAACTGATTACAACTTTTCCCTTTGACCTGAATGCATAATGGGTTAAATGAAGTGGGACTAGTTATCTGGCCACAACCACTCCCACACCATCAGGTATTTAACCTCACTCTCAGCAAACACAAAATTCTGCTACACAGCTGAGAGGAGCACAGCTCCCAACACTGGATCTGTTTGCTTTGAGTGGCTAAGGTTAGTTATATATCTATGTATCCTTTTTCATGCTTTGTCTTGATACAATCACGGGGAGAATTACACTCTGTATCTCTCCCTTCTTTCCAATGCACACTATGCTTATGTCCATAGTACATAGATACATACATTATCACTACTTTCCTTTTTTGATTTTTAGATGTGCGTCATTCTTGCCTTTTAGTGGCGGCTCTCGTGAGCCCTGCCTTGCCGCTCCCTCCCCGTTGGCATTGAGGCGAATTCCGTACAGAAATGAGATTTATCTGTCTTATGTATTATCCTGATTTTTGAACCTAACTGGGATGACTGCCTCTCTTTACTGATTTCCTGGGCATGGGAGTTTCATCTCGCAACATTACTGTGTACACCTTTGTTATAATAGAGAGTCAGATGTCTTGTAAGTATTGTTTTTGGATTAATATCTAGCTTGTTGTTTGTTCTGTTTTTTTTTTTTTTCTGCGAATTGAAACCTACTGATCAATGTTTATCATGTTCTTTATTTGTTTATGCAGATGAAAAATCCATTTCATATATATATATATGCAAATATTTTTTTCTTTTTAGAAATTTAATAATCTGCTTATCTGAAACCCCTGAGGAAGGAAGCATACATCATAAAAAGAAATTAATCTTTTTGTGTTTTTCTGAAACATGTAGGGTATTGTGTAGCAGATGCACTACCTCTCTGACCATTTATTGGCCATTGTAGTTCACCGTCTACACTTTAGCAGCTGTATTTCTGACACCAACTGCTCTTGTTGCACTGTTGTTTTTTAAATGTCAGTATGTATTTTGCACAATTTGTATTAATAAACTTTTGATACTTTTATCTAAGAATTTCTCTGTACTTCATCTGCATTTCTGATCCTTGTTGATCCACTGCCCATATAATCCCCTTGGGGTACCTAGCCTTTTGTGTCCGATGCGCCTGTAGTAAAGACATAAGATGAGCAGGGGGAAAAAACAGCGGAGTGTGACCTGAAAGGGGGGCCCTTTAGGACACTGGTGGGTTAGCAGGATAAGAGAGGTACAGAGTTGGGACCTTTACAGACTGCAGCCGCTTCTACATACCCACTGGAGACAGGTCAGCCACAAGGTGGGGAGACCTTGTGGCTGACCTTTCTCCAGTGGGTATGTAGAAGCGGCTGCAGTCTGTAAAGGTCCTTCGGGGTGGAGAGCCGTATGATCCTGGAAGTTGGAGGGGGGAGTATCTCTTGGTGCGCCCACCAAGAGTATCTGTGAGGACTTACAGTGTTGTGGCACCAGCACCACCACCACCACCACCTGTAACGAGCCCCTTGCTCGCTCGGTTCCACTCTCCCGACACTCCTCTGCAGCTATAGAATCAGATTGCAGATCGCAACATCTGATGGTTCGGTCATCCGATGCTCCAGGACTAGAACTACAGCTATGTGCTGTTCTAATCCAGTTGTGTAGCTCAGAACAAACACCAGGCAGGCTGTATGTAAGTTCATCCAGGAATCTCTCTTATTGAAAAATACAGGCTCTTTTGTACAGTAAAAGAGGAGGTGCATACCTCCGGCTCATATTACTCTAAACATACACCTGTGACCAGAAACCTAATTAACATGGGCTAATTAACTAATCCCTTTAGACAGCCTAGATCAGTGTTTCTCAACTACAGTCCTCAAGGCGCCCCAACGGGTCATGTTTTCAGGAATTCCCTCAGATGAAACGGCTGTAGTAATTACTAAAGCAGTGAAACTGATCAAATCACCTGTGCAAAATAATGGAGAGCCTGAAAACATGACCTGTTGGGGCGCCTTGAGGACTGGAGTTGAGAAACACTGGCCTAGATGACTCAGACATGACCTTTTAGGCCAGACTGGCCGTCTTGTAGCTCAGAAAACCCAATCAACATTATCACAATAGCAGAGTTAATTAACACAAACAACAATGGGGATCTAATGACTCTTACATCCCATACTAGAGACTTATTTACAATACACATTCTAGCAGGCAACAGACAGGTGGCTGGAATTGACATCAGCATCTCCTAACAGTATTTGTCCCAGCATTATGAATCAGCCACTATTTCTAATATGGCAAATCCAGGGTCCCCAGAGTCTGTGTGTCCTGGGGGACCAGGACCCGAATCCACAGCAACACCACCTCAAGGGTCCCCAGGCATACAGCTCACAAAACACAGCGTTCCCCCAAATGCCAGGGCCCACGATCGATCGGCAAGAGGCTAGCATTCAGTCCCCTCCAAAAGTCTCTCTCCCTGCTAGGTCTGTCACACCAGGCCCAATTTTTTTGCCCCTGTTCAACAGGGGCATGTAATTACAATTCTTGATCTAATATTTCATAGCAGGGCCCTGTGAGGGCTTACAGTGTTGTGGCCACAACAACACCTAAGGCCCAAATTTCTGCTGAGTATATAGGGCAGGCCCCTACTTTCAAACATCCAACTTACAAACGACTCCTACTTGCAAACGGAAGGAGAAACAGGAAGTGAGATGAAATCTACCCCTAGGAAGGGAAATTCTCTCCAGTATGAGTTAATATGGGAAAAACTTTTCTCTTTTCCACTAATGCTTTATCACCAATCCTTGTTTCACAAAAAAACCCAAATTTTCAAAAAACATTTGTCATTGGGACAAAAAGTGAGGTGAAATCTTATGAAGAGGAGCACAGACAGCAAAACAAATGTCACAGGGGTGATAACCCTTCCCTATGTTTTCCAAAAAGCTTAAAATAGATTTTTTGGCTGCAGCTAAACACGTTAAAAATGTACCAGTTCAAAATTACAAACAGATTCTACTTAACAACAAACCTACAGTCCCTGTCTTGTTTGCACCACCTGTATACTGCTGTTCAGAGTATATAGGGCCTGGGGGCCCCACACCTTTCCTTTTTTAATTTGAGTGCAGGGTTCCCCTTAATATAAATACAAGACCCAAAGGGCCTGGTAATGGACTGGGGGGTACCCATGCTGTTTGTCTCACTGACTTCATCCATATTGCCAGGACCCAACATTATATTAAAGCCGCAAGCAGTTTTAAATGACCCTTTTTCCTTTAAAAATGACATTTTGTGCAGGGACTGTTCTAAGCACGGGAAACACGCGCCAGTTTACAGGCATACTATAGACACCCCCCAGGTACGATATTTAAAGGAATATTTCACTTTTTTTTTACTTTAATCATCATTTAAATCACTGCCCCCGAAAAAACGGACGTTTTTAAAAAAATTTTTTGCATTGATACATGTCCCCTGGGGCAGGACTCAGGTCCCCAAACCCTTTTTAGACAATACCATGCAAATTAGCCTTTAAAATGAGCACTTTTGATTTCGAAAGTTCGAGTCCCATAGACGTCAATGGGGTTCTAACGTTTGTGCGAATTTTCGGTCCGTTTGCAGGTTCTGGTGCGAACCGAACCGGGGGGTGTTTGGCTCATCCCTATTGTACAGTTTAAAATGACAACTTTCATGTTCATGGGCACATTATTCATTCATAGGAAACATTGTTCGTTCGGCATAGAAAACACAATGTTTTGGACATATGCATTTGAATACATTTTTGCTAGCCTACTTCTCGTCAAATAATTTTGGTGTCTAGATGGGTTGTTAACTAGAATGAAATGCAAACTAGATTCTGTGTAAGGAGAGGACACTCAGCAGCTGTTTACACATCTGGACACTGGAGCACTGGTGTGGAATACCAGACCACCCTTTTTATTAGGGGTCCACTCAGGTGCTCCAATGTATACTATAGGGGTGTCTCCATCTGTGAAGCTTCTACAAAACAGGTAAGTATTCAAGCTTGACAAAGGAAAAAAAATATTTCTTCATCTTGCAACTCTGCCAAAACAGACAATTGTACCCCACTTCTAAGCAATGTTTCATATTCCTATTTCTGTCATAAAATATCTGTGTGCTAAGTATACCTATTTTTTTTTACATAGGGGAGAAAAGACTCGGAGGACACCACTTATCCGAGGAGACCACAGACCCCCCCACCTCATGAGGAAATGGAAATCCCCCAAAGTCAACAGGAGGAGGAGGAGGAAGACGTAATCAAAATAGTCACCACAACAGGTGAGTGTCTGCGACCACAGGCTCAGGTAAGAGATATCAGCGTATTTATAATACATGGTGTGGTTTTTCTTATATATTTTTAGGTGATCGTGATGTTGTGGATGAAGGACATTTCACCAGTGAGAGTGGCCAGATCCTGATCGGGGAGATCATGGGGTGCAATGGGGACTTGGAAAACATCCAGAAAAACATCAATGATGTTAAAAACAAAATGAAGAACATCATTAAAGTTTTAGGGTGAGTTTAAAACCCCTTGAAATCCCTAATGTAGTTGGCATTTTTTCCACAAAAAATTGTTGCACCATTTTTTACATAGTGTCGAAAAAGCCAAATTTTGAAGATGCACACAGTGTGTCAACATGTGCTATCTGCCATCACGGGAGATCAATGTATGCGTTTTGTGGGTGCAACCCCTTCCTCAATAATAAAGTAGCTTAGAGGAAGGGGTTGCACTCACAAAACACGTCCCTTGAACCCCCGCAATGGCAGTTAGCACATGTTGACATTCAGCAATTTGTGTGCATCTTCAAAATTTGGCTTTTCCAGGGGTGACTTCACCCCATCTGAATGCAATATCAAACACAGTCTATAAATACTCATGTCTGATATTGCCTTCAATTTCTAACAAAGTTGAACTTTGTAAGTTCCAGATTTGTGTATTTCTTGTTGGTTTTAAACATGCCTGTTTTACCTTAAATGGACATTTCTACTTTTATTAATGTGACCCAAAAAATTGTTATACAACAAACATGTTGGTTTGTTTTAAAAATCTTTGATAAATGCGCATGTGATTGTGCTTGTATTAAAAAGATTGTTAATCAAGAATGTGTGGATTCTTCTTTCAAAGCTCAAAAAAAATTTTGGTGGTAAAATTGTTGGTTTCTGTGACAATGGGGGTTAGTTCCTAAGGGCAAATCCACTTTGCACTACAAGTGCAGTTTCAGTGCAGTCTCAAGTGCACTTGTAGTGCAAAGTGTATTTGCCTTTAGTAAATAACACCCAACAATGCTTTTGAATGTTACACAATCACGCCATTTTCAGGACTTCCCAAATTTATGTCAGGGTCAGCTAAAAGAAAGACAAGCAGTAAATGTCAGCAAATATTTTAGTAGTTAAAATTTGTTTTTTATTTAAAAAATGTCTCAGACATTGTCTGGCATATCGATGGCCCCCCTACCCGCAAAGTATTCCATGTATCTTAGACGGACCTCACAGGCACTCAGGGGGGGCAAGCCAGGACGGCTAGCTTTAAGCACCGTCAGGGTTGGTTCATTTACATGAATTCCGGATTCAGGCCCAACTGAGCCAGCATAGTTCACATAATTTCTCCTTAAAAAGTTGTGGAGAACACACAAGCCAGGATGATATGATTGAGTTTATACTCCGCCATATGTATGGGTGTAAGAAATAGGCGGAACCGGCTGGTCATTATTCCAAATGTGTTCTCCACCACTCTTCTGGCTGTAGCCAGCCGGTAATTAAAAACCCTCTGGTCCGGGGTGAGGGTCTTCATAGGAAATGGCTGCATAAGATGGTCCCCCAGCGCAAATGCTTCATCCGCAACGAAGACGTATGGGAGTCCTTCCACATTTTCTTCTGGAGGTGGCAAGTCCAAGCTGCCATTCTGGAGATGCCTGTAGAACTTCGTCTGGGCGATGACTCCACCATCCGCCATTCTTCCCCATGTTCACATACAGGAACTCATAAGTAGCCGACACCACTGCCAACATCACAATACTATTGAACTCCTTGTTGTAATAGTATGACCCCGAGTTGGGTGGTGGGACGGTGTGGACGTGTTTCCCATCAATTGCCCCTCCGCAGTTAGGAAAGTCCCACCACTGGGCAAAGTGGGAGGCCACAGTCTGCCATTCCTGTGGGTTGGAAGAAAACTGTGGAGTCAAACAAGAAAATAAAATTAATCATTTTGCACATAAACATGGAAAGCAGATTAGACACAAACATTCTTGGCCAACATCAGTATTACATTTATTTTAAGGAGTATTTAAAGACAAAGGTATAAGGTCCACCTATCAGATTCCTCCCCCCCTCTCATGGGCCATTTTGTGAATTTTTAGAGGGGGGGAGATATTTTGGACAGGTTACCCTCTACGCTTCATTGAGAGATGGATGCCTAAATAATGTGGATTACTTTGGCCAGCCCCTCCTTACTTACACTATTGGCAGCCCACTGGACAGGTAAGAAGTGTCATAATACAAAGATATAAATACACACTGTACACATTTGAGCACATTTTTACGTTCTGCTATTACCTATCAAGATAATAATAGGATACAAAAACTTTAAACAGTACCATTTAAAAGTATTCAGGCAGGCCCTTGCACTACATGCTTTGGGGAATTCATCCATAAATATGACGACAAAAGAGGTGGGTATAGTGTGTATGGGTTTGGAAAAGTCAGCAGATAGAGGATTGGTATCAGCTGAGTTAGCAGTTGGGTGGAGGGAGGGTTCCAAATGATTTTGGGACCCAAAAAAAAACCTCTGGCACTCTGCCAGAATTTCAAGCACACACCACAATTTTCTACATGTTAGGGGGTTTCTAGGGTAAAGCACTACTATGGAGCTGACAAAATACACTGTTAAGTGACTACACGAGGTGAATATAGAGCCAGGAGAGTATGCTAGGGAGGTAAGTGAAGTCAAATATGTATGAAGGACAAAAATAAAAATTACATAAAAATCCAGCATGCATGAGGACAAAGGGAACATTCACAGCATATTACAATCATGGTAATTAGGGAATGGTGAAAGAAATACAATATATTATCAAACATTAAATATAATAAAATGTGATATTAAAGGATAAAAATCTTACCTTCATATACTCCTTCTGCAGGACCTGGATGATGGCAGAACAGGTCTCTGGGATAATGATCCCCAGAGCCTGGGGGGAGATGCCTGTCAAGAACTTGAGGTCCTGCAGGCTTCTCCCCATCGCCAAGTACCGTAACGTGGCGACTAGCCTCTGGTCCAGAGTGATGGCTTGCCTCATGCAGGTATCCTGCCTGCTGATAGAAGGGGTCAGCAAAGCCAACAAACGACGGTGAAAAACGGGGTCCGTCATCCTGAGAAAGTTCCTGAAATCGCTAGGATTATTCTCACGGATCTCACAGAGCAAAGGCATGTAACAGAATTGGTCACGCTGGAGCAACCAATTCTTGGTCCATGAACTCCTCCCCACCCTGTTCATGGACTGGGCTTGTGTCAAAGTAAGAACCCCAACACCAAGCCCCCGCACAGCACGAACTCTACGATGAGTATGTACGCACAACATGGCTTCAAAATGGTCAGCTGCTCAGAACGAAGTAACAGAACACACTAAAGAACAGCAAGGCCTGTGAAGAGCGACCTGAAAATCAGTAACGAGTGGACAAGAACACACTGAATAAACCAGTGGGAACTCACAGCACGCACTGAAGACCAGATACAAACCCACAAGCACAAACTGAACAACAGAAAAATGATCTGAAAACCACGAGTCTGAAAAAGCGCAAATTGTCTCTCCCACGAGTCTGAAAAAGCACAAATCGTCTCTCACCAAACTTTTACTAACACGAGATTAGCAAAAGGAGCCCAAAGGGTGCCGCGCTTGGTTCTGAACTGCCCTTTTATAGTCTCGTCGTACGTGACCGCGTTCTTGGCGATCGGAAATTCCAATAACTTTGTGCGACCGTGTGTATGCAAAACAAGTTTGAGCCAACATCCTTTGGAAAAAATCCATGGATTTTGTTGTCAGAATGTCCAATCAATGTCCGATCGTGTGTACGGGGCATAACAGTGGGGGATGAGCTGATGGAAATGGTAAAATTTCAAGTAGCTGGAGGCGTCATAGGCTTCCCTGAAGTTATGAGCTTTCAGGGATCACCTAAAGGCAGCCCAAATAGGAGATAGCCGGATAGACTGAGGTAGTGCATTCCAGAGGATGGGAGAGGCTCTAGAGAAGAGAGCTTAAAAGCAGGAGATCTTGGGAGGAATAGAGAGAATGGTTTGAGTGATATTTGGAGACAAGATTGGTGATGCAGCTCGGGGCAGAGTTGTGGATGACTTTGGATTTGAACCGAATTAGCTGGGCAATCGGAAGCCAGTGGAGGGATTGGCAGAGAGGGGTGGTAGACACAGAGTGGTTGATAAGGTAGATCAGTCTAGCAGCAGCATTAATGATAGACTGAATAGGGGATAGCCTATGGAGATGTAGGCCTATGAGAAGGGAGTTGCAATAGTCAAGGTGAGAGATAACAAGGGAGTGAATGAGTAGTTTGGGGATTTCATCAGTTTAAAAGGGGCGAATTTTAGAGATGTTACAGAGGTGAAATATACAAGTTTTTGACAGCAATTGGATTTAGGTTCAAATGGACAGGTTAGAGCCTATGATTACACCTAGTACCCTGGCATGAGGGGAAGGTTGTATTATCGATCTTAAAGTGGTTGTACACCCTGTACAACCACTTTTAAATACAGGTAAGCCTATATTAAGGCTTACCTGTAGATGCTTGAAATATCTCCCAAACCTCCACGGTTTAGGAGATATTTACTAAAATGACAAGCAGCGATGACTATGGCGCATGCAACAATGTCATCGGCGCATGTGGCCCTTAGAAAGGGCACATTGTGCTGTTTCTAATAGGGGTCATGACGTAACTGGCGGCTCTCGCGCGCATGCGCAGGGGTGATGTCAAGTGACTCTGGCCAGTCACAGAGCCGGAGTTTGCGGCCCCTGAAGGAAGAGGGGCAAAGATGGAAGCTCCCTGCTCGTGGGGGCTTCGGTGTCAGGTAAGTGACACATAATGGGCTACTATGCGATGCACAGTAGCCCATTATGCTTTACTTTTGCAGGAAAATAAAGAGGAAGTAAAACTCACCAGGGTTTACTTCCTCTTTAATGGACAAGTCATGGAGGAGTGCATGGGCAGGGGGGAATATTAAAAGCAGTATTTTAGAGAGTTACTAACATAACATTGTATTAGGGGATTCTGCTCTGCTCTCACTTCAGTGAGTTGTTCCCACCATCAGGTGGTGGGTCTTTGTTTTTTTTCACTCATTAGATGCAAACTTAAACACTCTTTAAATTCAAATAAAAAGAACACAATGCACACATTAAATAGCCATGATTTTAATGGACTTAATATTTTTCAAAGTTTATGTATTTAAAGAGGAGTTCCACCCAGGGGGGCCATTAAAAAAAAAAAAAATTAAAAGTCAGCAGCTACAAATACTGCAGCTGTTGACTTTTAATTGGACACTCACCTGTCCCTGGGTCCAGCAGTGCGGGGGATCGAAGCCCCGCTCGTCCCCCCCCTCCGCTCGTCGGCGCCGGCATTTCAACTGTGGGCGCCGGGCTGTGGCTTCACAGCCTGGCACCCCCTGCGCATGCGCGAGCGGCGCCGAGCGCCGTGATTGGCCGCTTAATCACCTGGGACCTGCAATGGGTCCCAGATGATTGACAGGAGGGAGGGAGAAGAGCCGAGCCCTTCCTGTGCCAGGGGGAAGTGATGTCACCAGCCCAGGCAGACGAAGGGGCAGACTACGAGGGACCACCTAGCAACAGGCATTTAG
Organism: Lithobates clamitans; assembly: GCA_037952925.1. NCBI lineage: Eukaryota > Metazoa > Chordata > Amphibia > Anura > Ranidae > Lithobates > Lithobates clamitans. The sequence continues at coordinate 1,953,796 of JBBGZY010000901.1, forward strand.
AGGTAAGTAAAAAAAAAAAAATATCCAAATGTTTTTTTGTTTTTTTTTTTAGAATTATTTAGATATGCTTGTTTTTTTGGGTGGAACCCCACTTTAAGATCGCATTGAACACATGAAAATCCACAATTTTATTTTGTGTATGGTCTATGTATTTTTGTGGTGCATAGAGTTATGTTACAGGTCTGCGAATAAGTGCTGTTTTTTATTCTGTATATACTATAATTTGTTGTAACTGTTACAAATGGCATCCTGAAGAGGATAGTGACTATAAAGTTTTAAATTACTTGTCAGCCATGAAGAGGTCTGAGGTCATTTGATGCATCTGACTATTGAAAAAGAAAATGCATATTCAGCATGCTACAAGATGATAGACAATAAAAGTGCAGTGCAAAAGAAAAGGGAAATTAAAAGTCCATATAATAAAACATATATTCAATTCCTCTTGTCACAGGCAGGCTGATCCTTTTTCATAACGCATCAAAATTCATGAGCTTAATCACAAGGGTGCCCTTACCGGAAAAGGTGGATCCCTTAATTACAGGAGGTCAAACAGGCCTGGGTTACATACGGAATAATTGAATGGTGAACAGCTACGTTGGATCTCATCTGCAATTGTCAGTCCTCAGCTATCCCGGGATGGATCCATACACCTCAATATCACATAATAGACAATAAAAGTGCAGCGCAAAAGAAAAGGGAAATTAAAAGTCCATATAATAAAACATATATTCAATTCCTCTTGTCACAGGCAGGCTGATCTTTTTTCATAACGCATCAAAATTCATGAGCTTAATCATAGGGGTGCGCTTACTGGAAAAGGTGGACCCCTTAATTACAGGAGGTCAAACAGGCCTGGGTACATACATCACACGCCCTCCGATGAAAGTGATAACAGAAACGCGTCCGCGTCAGGGCGTTGCTACGCAGCTATCTACAGAGTCGGCTTATCCTCGCCTGTCCTTCCCGGGAACACCACGGGAGCGGTGTATGGATCCATCTCGGGATAGCTGAGGACTGACAATTGCAGATGGGATCCAACATAGCTGTTCACCATTCATTTATTCCGTATGTAACCCAGGCCTGTTTGACCTCCTGTAATTAAGGGGTCCACCTTTTCCGGTAAGCGCACCCTTATGATTAAGCTCATGAATTTTGATGCGTTATGAAAAAGGATCAGCCTGCCTGTGACAAGAGGATTGAATATATGTTGTATTATATGGACTTTTAATTACCCTTTTCTTTTGCGCTGCACTTTTATTGTCTATTATGTGATATTGAGGTTGGTGAATCCTTTAGTGTCCAGCTTGCATTCATTTTACATTATAGTTTGCGCTGATTGTTCTTTGTTTATTATGCTACAAGATGAAGCTGAGCAGCCAATAGTGGATTGCCAGTCAGGAATTGGGATCAAAGATGAGTGTGAGGATACATGGGACTCCTGACTGAAATCCCTAGAGAGTAATGCAAGATGCATGGCTGCGTGAAGAGAAACTGTGTGTTAATATTAAATACTGGGATTTAATCCCGCGTAACAAGGTGTTTCAGGTAACTGAGAATCTATGTGCTTTTTGCTATCATTGCAACATTTTATTAGACTTTTGGACAGATGCATCAAAGTTTGCAGTAATTAGAGTGATGCAATCTTCTATATGTTTATTTTAAAGTTTGCTGACTTTAATGCACTACAGCTTTCTGTTTGGAGTCTCTAGTATATACTGTATTTAAGATTAAATAAAAATTATATTTAACCACTTACCAATACATTTTAGTTTCATGTGGTAAATTTTGCTATACGCAATAGTCCGTATCTTGATATTGATCACCTACCTAGTATAAGTGCATGTACTGTTTTGGCTTCCAAAATGTCTTGCTATTACTTCAGGAAAGCTGTTTGAATGACTAGAGTCAGTGCTGTTGAGTATAACAAAAAAACAACAACATGCTAAATTACATTCCTTAATTTTGCTGTATATTTACAGTGATCAAAACAATTTATAGAACAAAATGTTTTGGAAACAGTAATATGTAAATGGTACATTGGTTAAAATAAACAAAATAGGTGCAGATAATATACAATAAGGTTTTGTATGTGTACTGTATGTAAATCCACTTTAAATTTATTCAACATTTCTGGGTGGTTTCCAGAAGGAACTGCATGCTTGTTAAAAGATAGCTTCATGTTTAACAAAAAGGCTTTATTTTTCATCCTTCTGTCATCCCCATCAAACAAAGTCAGCATTGCTTTAAAAAGGTTTCACAACATGGTAAGGAGAGCAGAACCAACTTTTATGATTCCCCGATGATTTCATATCTTATGGCAATGTTGATTGCCATAAAGCAAGCATATACTTAGTGATGGAAATGAGAAAGGAGCAATGATCTGGTAAGACCATTTACATAATTAAAACTGTAACACTAAACTGACACTAATTATACGCTTACCTGAAAAACAAAGCTTGTTCATTAGAATATAGGTCAGAAGACAGTTTAAGTGGTGGATGATCAAAAGAAAGTGGCTTCAAATTAAACATGCCCATTGCCATTGTAACAAAGAGAATAGGTAACACCAAGTTAGCTAAAGATCCTTTCCAGTCTCGTCTTGTATGGTGAAAATTATAAATTAGCGAGGCACTTATTTGTAATAGGTAAAGTTGGATTCTTTGCATATTCTTCTTACTCTTCACAGTGTAATTGCAATTATTATTTTCATCTAATGGGAAAAAAAATATATGTTTTAATTTTTTCAACCATAATTCATAACTACATACTTTAACTAGGTGTAATTTTTTGTTTCCATAAAATTCAGGCTCTATTATTAAACTCCAGCAGTTTTGGTACCGAGAAGACAAAACCGACTAGCCATAGATACTATGGCCACATTTTTTCCCAAGGCTACAAAAAACTGTTGGTTTAAATCTCTGAAAATATTCTTATATCCTCCTTTAATAAGCATAACCATGCATTCCATTGACTATAAAAAGTGTTTTTTTTCTATTACTGGTTTGGTACTATGGTCTCAGGAAAACTTTCCACAACCTAAACATAATAAGGACAGACATTGCTTTTTACCTACACATCTGTATAAAAAAGCATTTCCTATCCTTACATTCTTTGCTCTATGTACAGCCCTTAAAAGACATTTTTCAATTACTAATCTTTATATTGACCTTTGCTATGTATATTTTAATAGTAACATGAAGCTTGAGTCAAGTTTTACAAGCAAGCATGATTCTTTTAATGTTTAATTTACATAAAATGTCAAAATCTCTTTCAGTCTAGTTACTTGACTTAATTCTTATGATCTGTTTAAAGTGGAACTTAATGCTAATAAATAAAAATGAGGGAACAGGCAGGATTTTTAATGCAGAAGAGACATGCTTTGTCTTTTCTGAATTAAAGCTATTTACCTGCCTTTCTACCCCTGTACAGTGAGCTGCGCACAAGCAGCTTATTTTAAAATTCAGCAATGCCAAAGCTGACTGCACTCCTGCCCATGCGATCAAGACCCTGGATTCCGCATCGCTGGAGCCAAGGTGGCTACAGTATTGCTTTAAAGAGGGGTGCCTAAAGCTACAAGCAAAATTAAGGATTTGGTGTTACAACTGATATATGAATACAGGTGCAAGACTATGCAGTCATCATGTTTATTTATTTATACCATATATCCTACATTTTTGTTTGCTTTAGCAGCTGCTGACTATCATTGGATGTTTCTTCAACATGTATGTTTATTTACTGTAGTATCCCAAAGTCTTTCTACAACTCCAATACTCCTGCAGAAGCCAGATATAACACATGAATATACTGTGAGTTTTAACATTGTTATTTGAACACTCATCCTCAAAAACATCTATCATTGATTATGCATGACATATGTAACTCGTGTTTGTCTACAATGATATAATTAGGGCTTATTTTTGTACACTATTCCTTAGTAGTGCTTTAAATAATCTTCAAAAATTGTATGCAACAAAAACAGAAAAAAAATCTGAAATATGCCTTAGACGTTTTTTAGCCCATCTAGTGGTGGTGGTGAGCAGGGATGGATTGGCCATCAGGACTGCCGGGAGATTACCGGTGGGCCGATGGCTCAGTGTGGGCCGGTTTTAGCCGCATCTGCGGTGATCGGCGATCTACCTGTCAACCACCGACAGCTGGCGTCTGACGGGTAGATCGAGATTTAGCCAAGTAAGTTCTCTCTCGCTGTTCGCTCCCCGGCGGCCCCTCCTCTCTTCTCGTGTATCCCAATTGGCTTGTGACATCATCTGGGATAGACGAGAAGAGAGGAGGGGCCGCCGGGGAGCAAGCAGTGCTGCGTGACATGAGAGAGAACTTACTACAGACAGACTCTTCCTGCGCTGCCTACTCTGCATACTGGCTAGTAAGATCTCATGATGTGCCCTAATGAAGTGCTCTATAATGTGCCCCATCATGTGCCCTGATGTGCCCCATCATGTGCCTTGATGTGCTATGTGCCCCATGCCCTGTGCCCTGATGTGCCCCATACCCTGATGTGCCATGTTCCCTGGTGTGCCATGTGCCCTGATGTGCCATGTGCCCCATGCCCTGATGTGCCATGTGCCATAATGTGCCCTGATGTGCTGCGTGCCCTGATGTGCCCCGATGTGCCATGTGCCCTGATGTGCCCCGTGCTTTGATGTGCTATGTCCCATGTGCCCTGATGTGCCATGTGCCCTGATGTGCCATGTGCCCTGATGTGCTATGTGCCCTGATGTGCTATGTGCCCTGATGTGCCCTGTGCCCTGATGTGCCCCATGGCCTGATGTGCCCCATGGCCTGATGTGCCCCATGGCCTGATGTGCTATGTGCCCTGATTTGCTATGTGCCCTGATGTGCTATGTGCCCCAATTGTGCCCCATAATGTGCCATGTGCCCTGATGTGCCATAATGTGCCCTGATGTGCCCGAGCCTTGATGTGACCCATGCCCTGATGTGCCATGTGCCCTGTGCCCTGATGTGCCCCATGCTCTGATGTGCCCCGTGCCCTGATGTGCCCCGATGTCCTATGCCCTGATGTGCCCCGTGACCTGATGTGCCCCGTGACCTGATGTGCCCCAATGTCCTATGCCCTGATGTGCCCCATGACCTGATGTGCCCCGTGCCCTGATATGCTGTGCCCCAATGTCCTACGCCCTGATGTGCCCCATGACCTGATGTGCCTTGTGCCCTGATGTGCCCTGTGCCCTGATGTACCCCGATGTCCTGTGCCATGATGTCCTGTAGTATGATGTACTGTGCCCTGACATGCCCTGATGTGTTGTGCCCTGTGCCCTGATGTGTTGTACCCTGATGTACTGTGACCTGTGCCCTGATTGTCTGTACCCTGATGTGCTGTACCCTGATGTGCTGGGCTCTGTACCCTAATGTCCTGTACCCTGATGTGTTGTGCCCTGATGTGCCCTGTACACTGATGTGCTGGGCTCTGTACCCTCATGTGGACTGGTGTGTTGTACCCTGATGTGCCTTGTGCCCTGATGTGCTGGGCTCTGTACCCTGATGTGCCTTGTGCCCTGATGTGCTGTGCCCTGATGTACCGTACCCTGGTGTGTTGTACCCTGATGTGCTGTACCCTGATGTGCCTTGTGCCCTGATGTGCTGGGCTCTGTACCCTGATGTGCTGTGCCCTGATGTATCGTACCCTGATGTGTTGTGCCCTGGGCCGGTCTGGATGAAGTCCAGGGCCAAATTTTTGTCCCAGTCCAGCCCTGGTGGTAAGGGAAATGTAGGAAGAGCTAGATAGTTGGGTATTCTATAACTGGGAGGACTGAGAGGAGCATTTGTCAAAAGAATCACCTCAATCAAGTGGTGTGCTGTTTCACTGGCAAATTAATGGGGGGGGCTGTTCATGATCCTATTGTCTTCATTACTGTTGGGTCCAATGACAAAATACATGATGGAGGATACTTAAGAATAAATTTAAAGAGCTAGGCTGCAGGTTAAAGAGAATACCCTCCAAGGTTATATTCTTTGGAAGGTGGATATGGAATTGAGGGTGAATAAAATGAAGATGAGGGGAGGGCTATGGCAGGCATTAAAGAGATTCCCATGTTACAAACAACCCTTGGCAATTACAGTACTATTTTTACTATGAAAGAATATAGAAAATACAAGTGCAAAATACAATTGATTATAGTGTTTGTTCACCAACGGCAGAGGTCATCCAAGCATTAAGAGAACTATGACTCGATTACTATTCTTGAATAGGGGTTAAAATCGATCCGCTTGTTGCCGAATAGCTCTGCTAAAACAGCAGTAAAGCGTCGCTAAAACTAGCGGCGCTTTATAGCTAACGCTGCCCGCGATGATCATCTCATAGCGGGACCTGGGCATTACAGAAGAATAAATGGGCATTTGGTGGATGGGGTAGGTGAACCAGTAGGCATGTCCTTCATTTTTTTTTTAAGCCCCATGTTAAGGATGAGTCTCATAAACGATTTGAACTCCTCCAATGTCAGACGTTTCCACTCATACGGACGGGCATAGGATGAACTGGGGTTGCTATCAATATACTGTAGATTTGTCTGGTCCACAATAAATTGGAGTAAAGTGTTGGGCAAAAATAAATGTAAAAAATGTATTTCCGAAAAATGTTCTGTATTAGCCTGCACACCTGGCTGTGCGGTGAAAGGGGGGAGTCTTGCTGATCCTGAGTTGGAAGGCAGACATATTGGGTTGGCAAGAGCAGCTGGGAGGTATGTATGGGCCCTGATTCTTGGGGGATGTGACACTCCAGTGCTGTTACTTGGGGATGTGACACTCCAGTGCTGGTACTTGGGGGATGTGATACTCCAGCATGCTACTGGACCTCTCATCCCGGGTCTATTGCCATTGGCATTTGCTAAATGACCATTTGGGTGTGTGACGCTGCTGGTGGCTGCCTGATTTTCAGAGTGCCGTACCCTTTTAAGAGGGACCCTTTCTCCCTCCGATTCGGTTGCCGATCCACTTGTTTCAACGGGTTCATACACCGAATCGGAATCTGACTGAGAACTCCCCGCTGCTCTCATTAGTCATGCTAAGGATCTCCTCACTGATGTAAACTTTTTTGGACATGGCTGAGACTGGTAGACTGCTGATGGTGGCTGTGTGACAAGTTCTCTGGTGAAGGGCAGCTTTAGGAAGGGTACTCTGGTGATGGTGGCTGTGTGACAGGTACTCTGCTGATGGTTGCTGTGTGACGGGTACTCTGGTGATGAGCGGCTGTATGAGGGGTACTCTGGTGATGGGCGGTTGTGTGATGGGTATTATGGTGATGGGTGGCAGTACTGATTGGCGATGTGCGACAGGTGCATTGCTGATGGTCACTGATGGGTAACAGGTACACTGCTGATGGTCACTGATGGCCGACAGGTACACTGCTGAAGAGTGACAGGTGCACTTTATGGGCACTGGTGGGTGGCAGGTGCACTTTATGGGCACTTATGGGTGACAGGTGCACTTTATGGGCACTGATGGGTGACAGGTGCACTGAGGGGTGGGGGCGACAGTAACACTCCTGATAGGCACTGATGAGCTCTGTAACACTGCTGATGGGCGACGTGACAGGTTCTCTTTGTTTGGTGCTTGGGGCAGTACACTGACAAGACACAGATCGATAACTCACTGATCCCTGGCTCGCCTGTGTGTGAGGAGAGGAGAGCCAGTAACAGCCAGTTACTGCTCTATGTTTACATTTGTGATCGTCTGTGAATGGGCATAGCCGATCACAAGGTAAAGAGCCACTGTCATTGGCTCTTTACCACAATCAGGGACGTGCCATCTCCAAGGGATATGCTGACACCAAATCATATGATGTCCCAGAACAAAAGTGGTCCCCCCGGTGTTAGTTTAACTTCTCTGGTCAATAAAATACTTGAGAGTTTAACAAAAAAACAAAAACATATAGAATCGTTTTTCAACATGGATTCACAAAAGGCTGAATTTTTTAAACCAATATGATTTATTTTTGTAAGTAAGTAAGCAAAAACATAAGAGTGGATGTGGATATAGTTTACTTGAAAAAGTGTTCAACACAGTTTCCCACACAGCACTAATGTATAAGTTCTGTGTTTGCAGATAACACCAAGCTGTGTAGTGGAATGACATCCTTATAGGGTGTCTCCATCTTATAAGCAGACATACAAACATACAAATGTCCGGGATCCTAATGTCCTAATGTAAACTGTCCTAATGTGTGGGGACATCGCACCAAACCCCGGCCCTCCCACACCCAATTCCCACCCCCAAAATTGGCTGTCTACCTCCTCCAACAGTCATAACTCCCACCTTCTCATCCCAATTCCCCTGATTCCATAAGTCAGTCCCCCTCTTTCATGTGCCCTCTGGAATGCCCTCTCGGTTTTCAACAAACTAGCTTCTGTCAATGACCTTTTCCTCTCCAAGTCCCTTAATCTATTTGCTATTACGAAACCTGGCTCAAGGAATCCAACACTACCTCTCCAGCTGCCTTGTCCCCCAGTGGCCTCCTCTGGACTCACTCCACCAGACCCAGTGGATGAAAAGGAGGTGGTTTTGGACTTCTCTCAACACAATGCACCTTCCAGGTTCTTCCCACACCTACCTCTCTTCCCCCTGCACTTTCGAAGTGCATTGCATTAGTCTTTCTCTCCAGCTTGTCTGAGGATCGCAGTAATTTATCGGCCTCCTGGACCAGTGTTACGCTTTCTGGATGACTTCTCTGCATGGCTACCCTACTTTTTCTCCTCTGAAGCCATTATCCTAGGTGACTTTAACATTCCAATCAATGTTAATACTGCAACCACTTCTCAACTGCTCAACCTAACCTCCTATTTTAACCTAACACAATGGACACAAACCACCACATCACTCCAACGGCAATACTCTCGACCTCATATTCTCCCATCGCTACACTCCCTGCAACCTCTCTAACACCCCCTTTCCTCTCTCTGATCACATCCTTATCTGTTCCACACTCTCCTTGTCTCCTACCTCCCATGCTGCCAACCCACAAACCACTACTCGCAGAAACCTTCACAACCTCAACCCTTCCCTTCTTCATCCTGCTACTGATGGCCTTTACGACAAAATCGCACCCCTGTCCTGCCCAGACCTAACCACTTCCATTACATTGCTGTCATCCTCCCTAGATGTACTTGCTCGTCTTTCTACACACAAAACCAGGCCCCATCTGCCACAACCCTGGCAAACAGACGACACCAGAAGTCTGGTAGAGTATCCGTGTGATGTCACCGGATGGCCACACCCCATACCTATATAAGAACTGGCAGACAACTGAGCTGACACAACAGGAGCCAGTGTTGAAGGAGGACCAGGTCAGCAGCGACAGAAGACATCACCGGAGGGAGAAGCCCAGAGGAAGAAGATCGAAGGGAAAAAACATCAGAGGAGGAAGAAGGTATCACTGGAGGGAGAATATCAAAGGAAGAAGACACATTGGAGCTATGACAGGGGACGTTCTTCAATCAATGAAGGACTTGTCCAAAACCGTCTCTTTGTTTTTTGTAACACTACACTTTTTTTGGGGTGAATGGGTAGGGGTACAATGTACCGTATACTCATTCACATAGGGGGTCCCCTTGTTAAAGGGGACTTCCAGATTCTGATAAGCCCCCTGCCCACAGACCCCCACAGCCACCACCCAAGGTTGTTGGGAAGAGGCCCTTGTCCCCATCAACATGAGGCGCAGAGGCCCCCATTCCAAAACACCCACCCCCCCATGTTGAGGGCATGTGGCCTGGTATGGCCCCCCTTCCTGATCTGCATGCTCAGATAAGGGTCTGGTATGGGGGGGCATGCTATTTTTTTTTCATTATTTTGGCATGGGGTTCCCTTTCAAGATCATCAGAGCACAAGTCGCATCAGTTAAGATGAGGATCTGGATGCGACTTGCATTCAAAAAGACTAAAGTAGTGCAGGAACCCTTTTCAAAGTCGGACAGCGACAAGTCAGACCAGTTAAGACGGCTCTCAAAGGGAACCATTGATTTTGATATGACATGCAACTTGCGCTCCCGAAGTTGAAGCGTATGTCGGAGCAGTGTGAACTGGCCCTTAACCACTTAATATATAAATGGAGAGAACCGCGCTTGACCAGAAAATACGAAACGGCAGCAGCATATAGTGCGATCACACCAAAATAATAGTCCTGTAAAAAGCTGCGCTCAGAAAAAAAGCAGTCTATGCAAATGACATCAAGGAGATTTTCAAATCCTTTCAAAGTAAAAACACCACCACCGTATACTTCTAAGCAGTAGTGACAATCCACCGTAGTAGTTAAGCCTGCTTACCAGATGGCAAGCATAAAAGGGCAGGTGGCTATAGCCCAGCCAAGGCCTTTTAGCTTGCTGGAACTCCCGGTGTTCGTGTGGGGGGGTAAATCTCCAGGCTCGCTTGCGTTGTCACGTATCGCCATTCAACACGAAAACCACGGATAACCCAGAAGGAAGAAGAACTCACCATAGTATAAAATCCTGTCTCCATGTGTTCATCTCTAGAGACATAACCCTTTAAAACTTTGATTTCTCCCATAGACTTTTAAAGGGTGTTCCACTGCTTTCGAATTTGCCGCGAACACCCTAAATTGTTCGCTATTTGGCGAACGAGCGAACAGCCATTGTTCCAGTCGAACTCATGTTCGACCCAAACATAAAGCTCATCCCTACTGTTCATGTGCTCACTGTGATCACACGGTACTAGGGCCGCTCACAGCAACCTGGTATAACGATCAGTGATCAGCTGTGTTTGGCAGATGCAGTAGGTCACAGATCCCGCTGCGGTATGATCTAGAGAGTATGCAGGAGGACATACGGGCACGTCCACCTACATCTGCGCGGCTCTCATCTGGCCCTTTACGTACTATGGCTGGGCACAAAACAGTTATTATTGGATTTTTAAATGTGCATTTAAAGGACAGATTCAACAAAACTATAACATTTAATTAAAAAAATTACTACAGACCTGTTGTTAAATAATGTTGGCTTAGTAATTTCTCTTTTTTCCTTACCAAGGCCATAGGGGGTTTGTGAGCAAGGGGATAAAAAAGCCTCTCAAAACAAGAACATGATTTGAAATGCTTATGTCAAATGAGTATTATTTAAAATAGTATTTTCTGTTGGGATGTGAGCTTCTTATAGTAGGTAATATTGAAAAAATGTGAGTAGGAAAATCGAGGCATGTTGTTTTGGATTTGTGAATATTAAATGACATATGATGTGTAGCGCTGGTAGATTTATGATCTACCATTTGATAGGTAAATTTAGTGAATTGCTTGTTATAGGAAGTTAGATTTGCCTCTGTTCCAGCTTGGCTGACGTTGCGTGTGGTTCCGCATTGTGCCGGTGGGTGTCGTTGTCACCATCGGCAGGTGTTGGAAAAGCAACGTGTTAAAGCGGATAAGTGCTCCTCTGTCCCGGAGACAACTCGGTGGAGGTGGTCCTCCGAGTTGCATTCTGGGAGAGGGTATTTATGGGACAGATGCCATGTTTAGGGGTTCGTTTTCAACCACCTGCTGGCCCTCCTGGCCGACAGGTACGTGTTAGAGTACCACCTCGCGGTCCTCCGTTCCGGGGGCCCGCGTCGCTGCGGCGTGTGGGTGGGCCCAGAAGCCTGTCTGGGGCATACCACAGCAGCCGAGGAATGGTCCTGAGCTGTCTATCCAGAGGTAAAAAGCTGGACAACCGAGAAGATCCCAGGGGAGGACCCGTCATAGAAGGATCATGCAGAGTGCTGGTCTGGAGAGGGGCCTGGTGACACGGTTGGAGGACGTATCCTGAAGTAGTCTTATTACATGGTACTGCTGGGTTGGCTTAGAGGTCCAAGTACTGTGTCTGACATTCATCGTGAACCAATACATCCTGTGGCAGAGGATCATACGGGTTTATTTCAAGTCTGAGGAAGTGGCAGAGACTTTTGTTCGTGCTACATACTGGCTGCTAGGCAAGTGAGAGAGGCCTATCCAGGCGAGCAAAGATTGTGTTTCACAAAAGGGGATTGCATTCAATTACACTATTCAACTTTAAAGGATGTTCTAAAGAAACCTAGGGAAAGGTATTTGAGCTTCCCTGCAGTTTTCCTCCTGCCTCTTTCCTGCTACTTCCTTCGTAACTTGGTTCAATAAAGCATTGAAAACGTACTCAAGTGTTGGTGCTTATATCGTCCAGAGGTAAACTCAATGGAACCCTAGACCCAGTTCCGGTGAAACAGAGGTATCGAGAGTGAAGGTAACAAACACGCTTTAAACCAGCAGCTCCACCGAGAGTTAGTGCTACAGATGTTTCTTAAAAAAAATCTTTTAAGAGTTCTTGTAACCTACAGACTCTAAACTAAGATTGTTTTACAATGATATATTCCAGAAACAAGGCTAGCAAGACATGTTTTACAATTCACATGCTTTATTAGATCTATAAATTAGAATACTCAATACAATGTTTGCATTTTGTATTGCACTTCTCTGCTCAGTGAGAATACTCACAGAGCATTCAGAGATGTGTTCGTTTTTAACATTAACAAATAATCTTCAGCCTCCAGTGTGTTTATTTTCAATATACAGTATAATAGGTGTAGCTCTACCCCGCAGGAGCCGTCTGGATTTTTGTTTGATCGAGTCTCCCACTGATTAATCCACAGCCAGTCACAGGGTATTTTCTCCACACAGCCAATGACCAGTCTAGGGGATTCTTTTATTTGGAGAACTTGGATTGGAGAAGGGAATTTTCAGGATACTCCAAATTAACTATTCACAGATGAGGGCAACGTTCCTAAAAAAACACCTCTGTAGCAGGTTAGGACCATACAGCAACTGTATGGAATAAACAAGTACCGGTACATTTGTAGCAAAAAGAACTCCGTGAACTTTGCCTCTACAAGACACTAGCCAGTGTCCCCTTTAGCTTACACACAGCAACTGACTTCTAGCACCAGGAGGGGGGATTTAGCAGCACAAGTTCTAAGGATACATGTATGTGATTTTGCACAGGAGAGCTGCCACCCTGCAGTTCATATATGTAAGGGCGGTCGGCAAGTGGTTAACCGAATAAATAGCCCTCGGGCAGCTGATATGATGCTGCCATTCACTGCCTTCTTCTTCTGTGTATGACCTGTACATTTAATGTATCTAATGCACCATTCACAGGCTCTGTGTTTAACCCCCTTACTGCCAGCATGTTTCCTCCTTTCCAAAAAATTGTACCAAAAAATTAGATCACTTGGAGTGCCTACTTTACAAAAAAGGATAATTTGGGGGGGGGGGGGGATTTGCGTCCAGTGTTGCATGACGGAGTAATGGTCAGTCAAAATATTACAACACTGAAAACTGAAAAATGGCCAGGTAATGATGGGGTATTGCAGGCTGATACACTGTGGTAAAGGCTGGAATTAAGTTTTTTTTTTTTCTTCTTTAAATCAGAGAAAGTATTTACATTAATGACAGTACAGCCTATTACTACATTATGGCAGCCTTACCTGTCATATGGTGTCCTCCAGTGCTGCAATGGGATCGATCCAATGGGCCCCTGGTGCTTCCATTTTTACCTGGTCTTCCTTCCAGGTCTCGTGTCTTCAGTCATTTTGATAGGCCAGGCTGTAAAGACGTCACTCCCGCGCATGTGCCCAGTAGTCACATCGTCGTGGCATGGAGAGAGGGCATGCGGGGGTCAGTAAACATAACAGCTGACAGGCAGAAGGATGTATTTATGGCAGAAGAGGCCATTGGGGGCTCTTCTGTCATAAATACCCTGCCTGTCAGCCATTTGTTTACAAATCAACTATTCTTCCACTTTAAAAAAAATCATTAAACTTCACACTTAAGTATACCACTTTAGTTGATGTATAGGCATACAAACTTAAATTGGGCATCCTCATACAGTGGTCTATACTGTCAATTTGACCGTACATAGAGTGTTCACACATCTTGCATGTTTTATTACTGCATCATTTTCACAATCATCAACTAAAAAAGATATTAAAGTTTGTGTACATTGCATTCTTTGCATTTTAATGCAGCTAAAACAATGCAATGCAACATTATGCAAACAAAAACAATATTTCTGTTATGGCACTGCCTACAGGAGATTAAGGACAATGGCAAACAGAAAATTCTCAGCCAACTCCCATATAACCCCCTCCTCAGTTATATTAATTGCCATATGCCATATGCCACGGTTTTGTTAAAAGTGGAACCAAAAAAAAAAAAAACAGGGTTAACACTTGTGTCCCTCAATGGACTCCAAGAAATTGATTATATGGAAAATACAAACATTGTGTTTTCTTTCACATCCAGAAACATAGAAATTTAGAAACAGTCAAAATGTCAAAAAAACATTCCATTTGAGTGAAGGGCAACAGCAAAGGATAGATCTGAGTAAGGGTTAGGAACAGACTGAAACCCAGGACTACTTGAAGTATCAACGTTCACGTCTGAATCGTTGAGGTAAGTCCCCTGCAAGGCAAAGGACGCTTCTAATGCCCTAGGGAAGGTCACAGAAGAGATAACCACAAAGGAAGAATGACTCCACCTGAAGGAACGCTGAGCCTGCACAAGTGAAATGCTGTGATTTTTTTATTTCTTCTTAAATATCTCTCTTTTTTTTGAGTTTTTTATAAAATGCTGTGAATTTAAAGCCCATCAAAAAAGATGGAATGACTACCTGATAAGGAAGACACACACCATCAATGCAATGTAATCAACAGAAACCCCAGAGGCAACCTTGGGCAAAAAAATATGTAAACTAGAGAAGACCAACAATCTACATGTTGTGTTACAAGCCTCAAGCTCCCTACCCTTGGGATTCAGGAAAGAAAGGTTCAATGATAACAATGAGGTTGACAGGCAGGACAATCCATGTTGCAACAAGATACCCAGAGAAAGTGGGAATCCTCACAGTGTAATAATACATAAGGATAACTAAGTGACCCATGAGACTGGTAGAAAAACCCAGCTATACCAACCATGAAGTCAGCCTGCCTAAAGAAAGAGGGTAGAGTGCAGTACAGTTACCCCTACAAGGACAGGAGGGGATGAAGGTGTACAACAACCCCAAACTGGTGCACATGAGCACCAAAAGATCAAGAGAATAAGCAAAATTTAGACTTAGAAACCCAGAGGTGTTTCTGGATTCTAACAGAGGAACACTGCAGGACATTTTTTAACACTGAATTAAAACATAGTTCTAAGAATCATCTGTCCTACCCTGGTCCAGCAAAGTATCCACATTTATGCAGCAGAGAGAAGGAACCTTAGCCATACTGCAAATAACATTTACTTGACTGAGGACAGAACCAAGGAATAGATCTGTATGAACTTCCTCAAGATAAGGAGGTCAGTCACGTAATGAGGACCTAACCAGGTGATAAGGTTACATGAAGGCTTCCAGACATATTCTATCCCCACCATTCTCTATCCCAGTATTCATCTTATATCAGGGTCTCAGTGGATTCTGTATGCTGATAATCCAGGGAAGCATAGAGAGCATCTTCTACCCATACTTTTCAAGGGCAAATAGCAGTTATTTTATTTTCATACTCCACCTTAGGAGCACATAGCAGCCATTTTAGGAGGACTGTTACTGCATCCTATTTACTCCTTGTCTTTTTCTAATCCTACCGTATGAGGGTTTCAGTGAAGCAGTGAGACGAAGCAATGTAGTCCTGGCATTAAGCAGGAGGAGAGTGTTAAAAATAGAAAAGTCTGTCTGCCCTTTCATAGCAAAGAAGGAAGGCTAGGCAGAATAAAGAGGAGTGTGGAAATTATAAGTCCTGGGGGAAGAGCATGCAGCAGCAAAATATAGTTGTATAATTCTATGGCCATAGGCTGCCCACCATTCTCCAACAGGAAAACAGACAGGGAGCCCAGATCAGTCACTTGGCTGTCATAGACTTGGCTTTGTTTATGTACCTGTTACATTTTTTACACACTTTATTCACATATTTACATAATTACAAAATACATTTGGCCTATTTATTTGTACTGCAACACCTTTTAAGTAATCTAGCAGAAAGTTCGTGGCTCTTTTTTTCTTCATCTTTCTTAAGGCTACATAACATCCATGTATTTTGGACTTGCTGGTACACTATTTTCTTCCTCTTCCTTATGGGCACGTCAGCTATTTTTATAGACTCTTAATGCTGCCTTTTCTCCCCTCCTTCTCCTCAATGTTGCACAGCAGCCATTTATTTTGGGCCTAATAATGTGCCCCTTTCCTCCTCTTCTTCTGAAAGACACAGATCAGCCACTTACTTTTATGATATAGCTCCTACACCCTTTTCATCCTTCTCTGTTAATGTCACCATATTCCTGCTGAGGGGTTAGCGGAAATTTTTGTGGATGATATCCCCAAGCACCAGGTACTCAACCACTATTATTTTACCAAGAATGCCAGCCACCAGAGTAGGAATATGTGGAGTAGTAAGGTTGAAGGTGCTGGCTGAAAGAAGTAATGTTATGGTGCTGAAAGTAAACAGCAGAATGAGGGTTTGGATGCTGGAATTAAGAGCATGGTTGGAAGTTCTGACAGTTAGAAGGAAATGTAAGGATGGTTCAAGAGGGACATTGTAATCCTCCCTTATACAAGGGAAACAACTATGCCACCTATCAAGAGAGATCACAAAGTGCCCACTTTAAGGATTACTGGAAAAAAAGCGCTGCCTTTTTTATGCTGACTCCATGGCACTGTAGACATAGATGAATAGGGGACAACCTAAAGGGAAATGACTGGCTGACCTCCCACTAGATGGCTTTGGTTTGACACATTTCTTGCTGAAACAGTTAAAGCTTTCATATGGGTGGACACTTTTTCACAACAGTGGTAGGCTCAAAAGCACCTACTTTATATTTTTCTTAATTTATATATATTTTTTAATGGGTTCTTTGCAGTATAAGGCTGCATGCTCAAACACAGGCTTTGAAGAGGTTCAGAGAGTCACAAGCAGTTGTCTTGGTGTTATCTGATGTAAAACAGCTTTTCAATTTGGCCTCAACTGCATCCCTAGGCTTTTACAACAATGTGCAAAGTATGGATAGCATAATGGAAAAGGTGGACAAAGACATTTTAGGGAGATGGAAGTCTCACTCAAAGAACCCAATGAAACAAAACAGGAAATAATAATTTACCCATACAATAGAGTTCTAAGGCAGGTAAGTGTGGAGGGTTTTCTCATTAAAGCTGTAAAATAAAAAGTGTGTATCCAGTACTAAACTATATATGTACTGTACAAGCAACCCCTTGGGCCACAATTTCAAAGGATTTAGAAGTCTCATTCAAGGAATCCAAACAATAGAGAATGGGAAATATTAATTAACATATACACACAGTTTTAAAGCAGATCAATAAAGAAAGTTTTCTTATTGAAGCCATTAAATTAAAAGTGTGTATCCAGTATTTTGCTAAAAATATTATAGAGAGAAAGCCAATAGAAGGTAGCAGACTCAGATAGAAAGGCACGCAGCCAAGGGTCAGGGTAGGTAGCAGACTCAGATAACTAGAAAACAAACCTAGAGGTACGTACATAGGAATCAATTAAGGGGAGCAAGAAGGCTCACAAACAGGTATAGGGCTTATCAGCTAGCTTGCAAAAGCGTCGCTTTGTTAATGAGCCGAGAGCTGTACTGAGTTTACAAGGTGGGGGACATCTTGCTGATTGGTTTTAACCCAACAGGGTTGGAAGGGTGCCATTCTGATTGGCTGCAGCATGACTGAGAGACAGAAAGCCAGGCTTGTCAGGACTAGCCATGTAGCTGGTTACATTAATCAGCAGATGAGGCCAGCCAACAAATATTGCACTCATTCCTGTGCAGCAACAATGTAAGAATAGCGCACAGGTTTCTGGAACCACAGTTGCAGGGAGATAAAGACAAACCATGAGCTTGTAGAACAGCTCATACCAGTGGAACTACAGGTGACAGATCAGCTCTGCTGCTGATCTGTAACAGACCCAAGTTAGATTTATAATGAAGGATATTAGATTATTGGTTTGTTTAATGTGCATAAATTTATTGCAAATGTGAGTGTGTTAACTTCTTATTAGAAGTGCTTTTGGAATGTTTACATCTACTACACTATGGTGGCTTATTTATTTAAATTTTTATGCGGTATTATCTTATATGTCCTGGTTGGTATAATCTGCAAAGGAATTGTGAATACCAGAGGTGGAAAATATAGCGATTCCACTTAAAAGGCACAGTTTACCATATATGATCATATTCATTATGATGCTATCGTTGGATACTTGGGGATATTCTGGTTCATATCTGGGATGGAGGATATGGCAATTTCTACATTAAACATATAAAAGGCATTTTCAGATCATTTTATATTTTGAGGGTCTACACCATCTGGTAAGCAGTTTGTATGTATCACTGTGGTGTCGTGTGCAACCTTTCACAGTGAAGCTGGTGTCTGGGATCCTCCTTTGCAGAGCTAATATTCTTAAAGGACTTATAATGCTGCTATTCTTGCTATATAGCTGGTGGTGATTGTATTGCTGAGTGCTGCAATTTTTATATATACTGTATGTTTCATTTGTGATCAAAAATTTTTGCTAGCTGCTTAGTCCTATGTAGTAACTGAGCTCAGATAACACACCTATTTATTCTAGATTTATAATCCTAAATTTCAAAATTAGAGTGTACTTTAAAAAAAAAACCCTGAATATTATACTGACTCCACGCAGTTTACGTAAACCATTTTACAAGACTACGTTTTCACAGTGAGAGTCCAGCCGGGGTAATAATAAAGAAATCAAAATAAAAGTCTATTATTTCATATATAAAGGCAGAAATACTGTACTTACTGCACACAATGGAAGCCTCTTTAGGGCACAGGGCACTAGGGCACAGTTTCAAAGGATGGCTGTAAGCCTGGTTGGGGTACAACTCCTGAAGCAAGAATATGGGAACCTGGGGTATTGAGCCTAAGGAGTCCTGGCAAGATACATGGCTGTGTGCTGTAGCACACAAAAATGGGGGTGGGGGGGCAAACACAAGGGTATAGTTTTTGGGCTAAAAAAGATGACCATAGCACCTAAATGTCGGGATTAAATATTACCCAAAGACCTCTCCAGGCATACAAGCAGCTCCCTACTCATACAAGCAGGGTCGTACCTTCATGAAAAAGGCTTATTAGAGATGTTAGTTGACCTCTGACATCAAACACTATGGGTTGAGCTAAAGTTAGGCTCTGAACACCTATGAGTACTTGCTGCCAAGGTAAATGCAGGAGAAGGGTGGAATTCCTTCTGACCCCTTCACAGACCTCCTGCTTTGAGGCAAGGGCATACTCTTTTTACTTGTGGCATTGCTAATGATGGTGTCAAGAGCAAGTCCAAAAATGTGGCCCCCCTCGTAGGTTAATCAAGTCAGATGCTGCTTGATAGGGATGAGCCTGATGTTCGAGTCAAACATAAGTTCAACTTGAACATCGGGTGTTCACCTGTTAGCCGAACAGCAAACAATATGCGGCGTTTGCGGCAAATTTGAAAGCTGCAAAATGCCGTTAAAGTCTATGGGACACTAACATGAAAAACCTAAAGTGCTCATTTTAAAGTCTTATATGCAAGTTATTGGCATAAAAAGTGTTTGGGGACTGGGGTCCTGCCCCAGTGGACATGCATCAATGCAAAAAAGTTTTTCAAAACAGACTTTTTTTGGGGAGCAGTGATTTTATTAATGCTTAAAGTGAAACAATAAAAATGAAATAGTCCTTTAAATATCATGCTGGGGGTGTCTTTAGTATGCCTGTAAAGTAGCGCATTTTTCCCGTGTTTATAATAGTCCAGTTCATTACCAGGCCCTTTGGGTCTGGTATGGATATTAAAGGGAACCTGGCACCCAAATTTAAAAAAATAGCTTGGGGGTCCCCCCAAAATCCATACCAGGCCCTTCAGGTCTGGTATGGATATTAAGGGGAACCTTGTGCCCAAATGTAAAAAAAATGATATAGGGGTCCTCCCAAAATCCATACCAGGCCCTTCAGGTCTGGTATGGATTTTAAGGGGAACCCCGAGCCAAAATTAAAAAGAAAATGGCGTAGGAGCCCCCCAAAATCCATACCAGACCCTTATCTGAGCTCGCAACCTGGCAGGCTGCAGGAAAAGGGAGGGTGAGAGAGCCCCCCCGAACCGTACCAGGACACATGCCCTCAACATGGGAAGGGTGCTTTGGGGTCCCCCCAAAACACCTTGTTCCCATGTTGATGGGGACAAGGGCCTCATCCACACAACCCTTGCCCGGTGGTTGTGGGGGTGTGTGGGTGGGGGGCTTATCAGAATATGGAAGCCCCCTTTAACAAGGGGACCCCCTGATCCCACCCCCCCATGTGAATAGGTATCGGGTATATTTTACCTCTACACATTCACCAAAAAAGTGTCAAAATGTTAAAAATGACAGTAGACAATTTGGGACAAGTCCTTTATTTTAAAAAAAAAACTGTCCCACGATGTCTATTCATCTTCGATCACAGCATCTAGCCACCCGATGAAAAACAAAAATCCCGGAAAAAACTCTGCCTCCATGGGAGCCTCTTCACGATAATAGCTGTTATATAGCTGAGGGCGGGGCCACACAGTGACGTAAATGGGTGACCCCGCCCCCTCTGACGTTACATAGTGGATTTTGGGGGGACCCCTATGCCATTTTTTTTAAATTTTGATGCAGGGTTTCCCTTAATATCCATACCAGACCTGAAGGGCCTGGTATGGATATTGGGGGGACCCCCACGCAATTTTTTTTATTTGGGTGCGGGGTTCCCGTTAATATCCATACCAGATCCAAAGGGCCTGGTAATGGACTGGGGGGGACCCATGCCATTGTTTTCAATGATTTTTATCTATATTGCCAGGACCTGACAATACATTACAGCCGCAAGCAGTTTTAAATGACTTTTTTTTTCCTTTAGAAATGTCATTTTGCTGTGGTACTGTTATAAACATGGGAAACATTTGCTACTTTACAGGCATACTAAGGACACGATATTTAAAGGAATATTTATTTTTTAATTTTTTAATTTTAAGCATTATTAAAATCAGTGCTACTGAAAAAACGGCCATTTTGCATTGATACATGTCCCCTGGGGCAGGACCCGGGTCCCCAAACACTTTTTATGGCAATAACTTGCATACTTGCATATAAGCCTTTAAAATTAGCACTTTTGGTTTTTCATGTTTGTGTCCCATAGACTTTAACGATGTTCGACTGTTTGTACAAATTTTTTGCCTGTTCGCAAGTTCTGATGCGATCAGAACCGGAGGGGGTGTTCAGCTCATCCTTACTGCTTGAATGTATCAACAGCATTTCAACTATGTAGCCGGCGATGCTTCCAACAAGCTGTTACAACTAAGCACAAGGCTCAAGAAATTTGCTTCAGCCACTCTGAGAAACGGGAGCCTACCCCAGATGCATTGCTCTAGAGGGAATCTACCCATTTTGAAATGGTTTGGCAGATTATGGTTACCACAATCACAGATGGGATTTAAGGAAGAACTCTAGCTACCTGTCAGTGATGTCTCAAAAGCTGAACAAACACTTAACCAAGGTTAATGATCTTCCTGTTAAGTAGTGTTATTGATGTATATGCTGTGGGAATAGACAACTAAATTACGTAAGCTTTTCTTGCTGTCATTTCATCAGTTGTTGTGCTAATGTTTTAAAACCTATATTTTAAAAAGGACATATATCAGGTGTGTGCCTTCCTATCTTGGATTAGTATCTCTTGTTGGGGATCAATACCCTAGGCTTCAGCACCGTTCTCTACATCTACCTCATGCCGGTAAATCTGAATCAATTGCAGGAGACTGCAGTGCCTCAAAAGCAGTCAGAGATGGTGACAGGGGCTATAGGCTTGGTTTGATTATTATTATTCATTCAGAGCGGTCAGCATAGCAACCTGTTTAAATAGAATGCTCCAGTAGCTGAGTACAAACAGTTAAGTCCAGAGTGGACATGGAGGTCAATGTTAACATGGGAGGGCTGAGGAAGACTCCAATAAAGGCAACTCTATAACAATATAGGCTCCAAGTTCCAGGTGTCAGGTTCTTCAATGGATACAGAGTAAACACCCCTGGAACCAATAAGGGAGTACATGATGAAGTCACTCACAGCAGCATGAACTGTCCTCCATGTGCTTTGGCAAAGACATGTTGATTTTACATATTGGAGAAAGACAAAAAGCAGTGACATCTAAGTGTAGCAATAAAACATTTTAATATTAGAAACGTTAGACTAACACTCACAAAAGAGCAATTAAAACCAGCATGTGTGTAGTGGGATCATCTGCTCTGTCCCTGGTGGGGTGCTTGATGTCTCTGGCTGCATTGGCTGCCTCAGATCCAGCCTGGTGGCTCCCAGCACTTCCAGAAGACTTTTTATTACTACACTTAGATGGCACTTCTTTTTGTCTTTCTCCACATTCCAGAGACCCTTCTAGCTCTTCTTCAAGCCGGCAGCCACTAAAGGATAGCTTAATTTTTCTCCCCACAGGGACTCACTATTTCAGTGGACTAAATAAGACTGCCCTATTGTGTGACAAAGTCACAATCATTTTTTTTCCATTTTTACAAGCCCCATCTGGCATGATCCATGTAATTCTGGTGGTCTTTTGATTCTGCATAGTGCATGCTGGTCTAAAGAGCATCACAATGAAAAACCTACTGCCAGAAGTTTATATTCAAGAATAGTCCCGCACATCTATTTCAGGGGATCTGGGTATGGCCTTCAAATCTAAGCTGAGAAAATGCCAATCTGGGTAGCTGCTATATAGAGACCAGCTCAAGTAGCAGTGACAGCAACGAATCTTGATCAAAGCCACTAAAGGAAAACTTCCACAAAACAAAAAATTGTTGAAGAAAGGAGTCCAACCTCCTAGGACACTAGCAAAACAATGATACATGCTGGATAGATGGGTTATACTGGGCTAGCTTACAATTTTTCTGTTTGTCAGTGCCCTAAACCCCTTATAGGCAGCAGTATATGAATTTCCAAGTCCATCAATAAATGAAAGTAAGCATGATTTTTCTCCCGCATTGGAGTGCATTGACACCTGCCTGAACTGCTTTACCTGCCCCTGTATGTTTTTGGCAGCATTTTATCACTTTGATTTACATGACATTATTACATTTTCAAGCCTAAGTACAGAATCACTTACATCTATTTATTTCTGATTTTTGACCAAAAGTAAGATTTTGAATCCTTATTTAAGAAAATGTACAGAAGAAAAGTGATGTACCGAAGGATAATGTACAGAAGTAAATATGTTGGAGACAAATGTCTTCAATATTTTCCCTAGCTTAAAAAAAAAAAACATGATCTAAAGCTAAAACTAAAATAGAGTTGAATTTACAACACATGTATGTGTGATAGCTAGTATAAAATGCAGTGCTATTCATTAGCTGTTCTGTACTGTGATATCATACTAATATTATGTTAGGTTTGATTTAAATCTGTTTTTCCATTTACTGATTGGAATCATTTTAATGCAAAGTGAAATACAGCAAGAAAAAGAAGGGTAAGAAATAGTGTTATGTCCTGCAACTATAAACAGAGATCATATATTTTCCAAACACAACCTGTTCAAAATTGTTTTTTACACTCAACAGTGACATCTTATGGTCAGAGGATACAGCCACAAAATATTTTTTTTCATAATGGCTCCAAGGGTGACAGAAATGTCCACACAGGTATTAGTGGTTGGGAGGTTAGTATGAAGCATCCATCATTGCACATCTTAAAAATATGGACCAATAAAAGTTTGCAGCATTGCCAGTAACTAGATGGTAAATACTAACAAGAGCTGGTTTGTTAAAGAATAACAGCATCGATATTGTCAAATATTTCTATATCTTATATTCAGCATCCATTTGAGAAATATCCCTATCAATAAATGGCACTTGTCCTGGTGAAAGTTTAGCTCAATTATTCAAAGATGTTTGTAAACAAATTATTGATTTAGAGGCCTCTTTATAAAAATTGGTAAAATAATTGTCTTTCTTATCAATGCAGTTCAACCTATTTATTCACGGAACTGTTCATCAGATAAGGCTAAACTGTAAGTTGCAGTATTCTCCTGACTATTCCACGTCCAAAATAATTCAGACTGTTATACGCTTGACAATAGGTATATTTTTGTAAACATTGTAAAACACTATTCTGTGGGTTTTAGTATTCACACCAAGTGTTTTCTACTTGTAAGCAGCAAATGTATGTGCTAGTGCACATTGTTATTTTAAACACACACACACACACTGATACTACCACAGAGTTCAAACTAAAAATCTGTATTGCAACTGATGTAGCGCACTATGCTATAATTAGGCCTTAGATGTTACTGCTCTCTTCTTTGTGACATAATCTAAATTTGATTAAATTTTTTACTAATGCACTAAGATGAAACTAAAATAAAATTAAAAGTTGAAAATGCAAAATTTTTTAATGGTATTTTCTTACAGTTTCTGAAGTTGCATTTTTTCTGTAAAATACTTATTATTTTGGAAGAGCAGTGTTCTTGTGGAAAAAGTCCATATACTATAGTTTATAAGGATAACACACCATTTTTTTCTTTTATCTTTGTTTGTTTCTCCTGTTAGAAACCCTAGATTTACAGCTATTGGGTTGAATGACATTGGGCGTCATTCAAACTAGAAGACAAGTTTGTGCTGGAATGGTGAGTAGGAGGGTCTGTGCCATACAGCAACAGAGATAGGGTGAGTATGAGATTCAGTGCTGCTGAGGAGTGATTGAGGTTTTGTATTTTTGTTTTTGTTTTTTGTTTTTGGGGGGAGGGGTTGTTTTTACAAAGCTAAACTTTGGCTTTAAAACTTTAAAGAGATTCTAATGTCAATAGCAATTTAAGTTTGAGTTATTGTTGTAATGTTAAAATTAAGGATACGAATTTCACAGATATAGATATTAGCCGTATCTTATTTTCATTACTGCATTAATAATATGAATTTCTAGATTCTTTCTTTAGTAGCTACTTAAATATTGCCACAATCACTGCCTATTAGACAACTGCTTAGATGCAATATCAGGTACTTAGAGAACACATCACTTTCTAACAGACAGGGCTGTCTAACAGACTTCCTTTGAGGAGGGATCAGAAAAACAAAAAAAACATTTTAGAACTACCAAAAAGGAAGCAGATCCTGTTGATGTAATGAAGTGGTCCAGGAAGAATTACTCAGCAAATGCTTAAACACATTGATACCACAATGTATATCCACAAGTTTGAAAATGCATCCAAGCCTAAACGTAAAGCACTGGATGTTTCTTCTGCTGCTGGTGTCTAAGGACAATGACAACGTGGTGGTGTAGGACTAATACATTGATAGTCACAAGTTCACATCATCAACATGATATGTTTGTACTGTAATAGTATTTGAAATACTTGCAAACATATAAAATTACAGTTTGAGTTATGAAAATATTGGTTACAGTTACAGCCACTCCAGGCTTAAATGTTTTCTATGTATCTTTTGCAGCAGTTCTCAGTTGAACAATTGGTGAGGGAAAACCTTCACATAGGGGCACCTGTTCCACTGAACACTGCTGCAAGGTCCAATTGTTATTTTAAGAATGCATTACTGTCTCTTTAGCAGCTTATTTATTGATGTCTCTGTGCTCCAGCTGGGGAGATTCACCCTCTATCTTTGGCCTGTTTACTATTTCACTTTGGGAGTTTGGCAACACTGACGGTGATTCCTGTATTGACTCTGCCTTCTGGAACTGCTCTTTTCAGTATCTCTGTAGTTCAGAATACAGACTCTAAATTCAGTGACACAGCAGCCCTTACTCACAAGGCTTGATGAATATTGTATGTGTCACAGCATTCAAGAAAAAAATATGTGAGTATCTTCACTAAGTAAGTTGCCATGCCAAACCTGGAGGTCCCTGTCCCACATCAGTATCTCCATTACCTGTACTTGCATGTTATTCAAAGAAATAAATGTGAATAAGGTTTGTGCTATCATCAAATTAAGACTTTGCAGCTGTTTTATATTTCCTTTTGACAGAAAGAGGATTTCTGTCTACAGTAATCATAATAATTGCCCTAATACCATTTTCAATATAAATAAAAAAGTAAATGAAAACCTACTTGAATTGTTACTTTTGTGGTCTGCTATGTCCACATCTAAAACAGTTTGTTGAGTTAAAGTGCGCTTACCATCTTGCAACAATTGTAAGAATACCTTTTAGGGGGAAAAAACAAATATTTGGTTAATTCACTTCTTTTTTAAGTCCAATGTCACAAAATGTGAAGATAGATGTAGTTATTATATCTTGCACGCCTTTATACTGTTGCTTTATTTGCCTGCCACTTTGAAGACATTATCAGTGTTTAAAAAAGTATGGCTTGATATAAGGTCAGATTTGTTAAAGCAGGTAACACAATCAACCTGTGTCCCAGTGTTTGCATGAAATAAAAACCTAGGCATTTACTTTATTTTCCCTGGTATGCCAAAATTGCACTAAAAATTGTTTTAACCTTTAGGTTTCTCTGTCTTGTATAATGGGAGAATTACCGTTTTATCTTTGGAATGAATCCCCTTTTTAACCACTTACAGATCGGAAGATTTGGCTGCTTAATGACCAGGCCATTTTTTGCGATACGGCGCTGCATCACTTTAACTGACCATTGTGCGGTCGTGTGACACTGTACCCAAACAAAAAAGAAAAAAGTGTACTAAAGCGCTGATATGAACTAGTAAATAAATAAGTGACAAATACTAGAAGATGACCAAATAATATAGCTGCAATTATTGTGTATGTGAACTGATTTCACACAAAAAGTGTTGAATATATTCAGAATTTATAATGCGCTAATATTAACCTCCCAATATAACACGATGTGATCTCTTAATGATTGATCAATGAATCATGTGCACCTTTAACCTTTGAAAAAGTCACGTGTCTAGTGATGGAACCGGTCGGGAGGAGCCAGTGACGAGCAGTGCTGTGTGTACACTGTTGGCTTGTGAGGAGATCCTAGCTGTTAGCTGTATGCAACTGACCTTACCATATGCGATTCAATCTGCTGAAAAGTGTGAGTGAATCTTTACCCTTAATATATAGGGATTACATATCACACTGCCTGCGCAATGGTCTTTCTTTTTTTGTTGTTTCATACTGCGGAAGTTCTTTGAAAGCCAGGAGCCAGCCCATGCTAATGAGCAGCTGAATATATGAGCAAGTCAGCTATCGCTGGGGATTACTCATTTTTCATCAAATCACCAAAGACGTTTTATTTTTTCACAGCAGTATGCTGTCCTATTGAGATACCTGTGCACTGTGGTTCATTATATTAATATTTCTCATCTTTATTTTTCTCTTTTTAATTGTGTTCAATAATTTATTATAACATGTTATTTAGTTATAGGATTTTGTTATGGTGAAGGATGTTATGTTATTTATAATAGGCTCCATTTGAATATTTCATGATTCACTAATCAATCATTAGGAGCTCATTATATTGGGAGGTTAATATTAGCACATTACACATTCTGAATATACCCAAACAAAATTAACGTCCTTTTTTTCCCACAAATAGAGCTTTCTTTTGGTGGTATTTTATCACCTCTGCGGGTTTTATTTTTTGCGCTATAAACAAAAAAAGAGCAACAATTTTGAAAAAAAAAAAAAAATACTTTTTGCTATAATAAATATACCCAAAATGTTTTTAAAAAAGACATTTCTTCCTCAGTTTAGGCAAATATATATTCTTTTACATATTTTTGGCAAGTGTATATTGATTAGTTTGCGCAAAAGTTATAGCGTCTACAAACTATCAGAAAGATTTCTGGCATTTTTATGGTATTTTTATTTTTTTTTATTTTTTACTAGTAATGGCGATGATCTGCGATTTTTAGAAAGATCGGACACTTTTAACACATTTTTGGGACCATTGACATTTATACAGTGATAAGTGTGTTCTCTAGTTAGTGTTTTTACCTGTATGGGGATAGGACTGACTGGGGGAGAAGACATATCGTTGTTCCTACTTAGTAGGAACAAACAATATGTCTCCTCTCCCCTGACAGAACAGGGATTTGTGCGTTTACACACACAAATCCTTATTCCTGCTCTCATGCACGTGATCGAGGGTGACCATCGCCGACCACGCCTGCCGGCCACGAGCATCAGGTTCCCTGCCGTGCAGCGGACGCGTGTGCTTGCTATCGCCTTTAAAGGTACAGACGTACCCATACGGCGATTCGCGGGAACAAACCACTTTGCCGATGTATATTGGCGTGAGCCGGTCAGCAAGTGGTTAATGCATGCCAATATTCTGTTTTGCTTGCAGCAGCTTGGCATTTCATTTCATTGCTGAGCCTGCCATCTACTAGGACCCCTAGGTCGTTTTCCATACTAGATTCCCCCAGAGGTCCCCCCCTAGCGAGTAGATTGCATTCATATTATTGGCACCCAAATGCATTATTTAAAAATTTTCAACATTAAACCTCATTTGCCATGCAGTTGCCCACCCCATTAATTTGTTTTGTTTCCACATCCTGCGTAGAAGTGATTGCCCTGCTTAGCTTAGTATCATCCACAAACACTGAGATTGAGCTGTTTATCCCATCCTCCACTTCGTTTATGAATAAATTAAATAGGATTGGTCCCAGGATAGAACTGCTTAGCACACCAGACCATTCCGAGTACTCCCCTTATATCACCACCCTCTGGACTCACCCCCGTAGCCAGTTTTAAATCCATGTACTCACCCTATGGTCCATGCCGACAGACCTTAGTTTGTACAGTACTTATGGGGAACTGTATTGAATGCCTTTGCAAAATCCAGATATACCATGTCTACTGCCCTTTCTTTTTCCAGATGGTAGCTCATCTCCTCATAAAAAGTTAATAGATTGGTTTGGTAAGAACGATTCTTCATGAATCCATGCTGATTACTGCTAATGATACTGTTTTTATTACTAAAATCTTGTATATAGTCCCTTATCATCCCTTCCAAGAGCTTGCAAACTATTGATGTTAGGCTAACTGGTCTGTAGTTCCTCGGGATATATCTTGGCCCTTCTTTAAATATTGGTGCTACATTGGCTTTTCTCCAATCAGCTGACACCATTCCCGTCAGTTGACTGCTCCTAAAAATTAGGAACAATGGTCTGCCAATCACTTCACTAAGTTCCTTAGGGACCCTTGGGTGCAAGCCATCTGATCCAGGTGATTTAATCGTGTTAAGTTTTTCAAGTCTATTTCTAATTTTATCCTCTGTTAGCCATGAGGGTGCTCCCTGTGGCGTGTCATGAGGATAAACCATGCAGTTTCCCTCATGAAGACTGAGAAGAATAAATTCAAAACCTTCCCCTTCTCTCCATCTTTTATAACTAGTTTACCTTCATCATTCTTTATGGGGCCAATATGTTCTTACCTCCCTCTTTTACTATTTATATACAGTATCCCACAAAAGTGAGTATACCTCTCACATTTTTGTGAATATTTTATTATATCTTTTCATGTGACAACACTGAAGAAATGACACTGTCAGGGGATGTTATACACAACATCCAATGCAGGTGATCAGATCGCTGGGCTGCACCAAGGAATCAGGGACAAACGAGAAACTGAATAAAAAAGTATGTTTATTGTTAATGATAAAGACACACGTGAGATCAAGACAGCAAACCAAAAACAAGTAAATGGTGAAAACACAGCAAACCCCCAAACCCACCTAACTATCTATCTAACTAATATAATACACAAGCAAGGAAACAAACATGAAATAAAAACTAAGGCATGGGCCAAAGCGACAAGGGTACAGAAACCAGGAATAATAAAGCAGACCAAGGAGCAGGGAACAGGAAACAGGACTCAAGGTCAGGATACACAGACGGGGTTCAGGAACAAACAGGAACCGGCTGGAACAAGAGCAGGTACTGCAGGGACAAGGGCTTAGCAGAGGAATTCTGAAGCACTGAGGCTTAGTTCAGGGCGGGTTTATATAGTCCAGCAGACCCATGACAGGTGTGCTGATGGCAAGTCTGAAGTCCAGGCAGGGAGACACCCGCTGGTGGCCACTGGAATTACACCCTTTTGGTGCTGAATGTAATAGTGCCACCAGCAGTAGAAAGCGGAGATGACACCGTTCCTGACAGTTCCCCCTCCTAAAGGGGTGGCCTCGACACTCCATTCAGCCCTGGGTACGACAGTCCGAGTGGGTGCAGAAACACCTTAAAATGTTTCCCTACTGAGTCTGTGGACTTCTTCGCACTTCCAAGACCAGAGTCTTTTAGTTCACTGGGGGACGTGCCATCAGAGTCTGAAAATAGGACACGCACCCCACCACCCGGGTCAGGAAGTTTGGATCCGGAGATGAAAATTAGCAGGGTAACAGGAAAGAAGCCATCGGAGGCAGACCACACAGGAGCATTATATTCAGGCCAGGCGACAGACAGGATTGACCCAGCAGCAAGATGGCCATCAGTCAGGAACAGTTTTAGCAGGCACCATGTCATCAGGCTGAGCAGAAAGCAGAGGTACATCACGCTGGGCAGTGGCACATCCGCTTCAAGCTGGTCAGCAGGCATGGGCACTTCAAGCTGGGCAGCAGGCATGGGCACTTCAAGCTGGGCAACAGGCATGGGTGGCACCAAAACATCAGGCTGGAGGGCTGGCACCGAGACATCAGGCTGGAGGGCTGGCACTGAAACATCAAGCTGGAGGGCTGGCACCGAGACATAACGCTGGAGGGCGGGCATCGAGACATCAGGCTGGAGGGCAGGCACCGAGACATCAGGCTGGAGGGCGGGCACTGAGACATCAGGCTGGAGGGCGGGCACCGAAACATCAGGCTGGAGGGCGGGCACCGAAACATCAGGCTGGAGGGCGGGCACCGAAACATCAGGCTGGAGGGCAGGCACCGAGACATCAGACCAGGCAGCAGGTACTGGAACTTCAGACTGGGCAGTAGGCACAGGCGCTGGCACATCAGGCAGAACAGCAGGTACTGGCACAACAGGCTGAACAGCAGGTACATCGGACTGGATAGCAGGTACTGGAACTTCAAACCAGGCAGCTGGTACTGGAACTTCAGTCTGGACAGTGGGCACAGGTGCTGGCACATCAGGCAGAACAGCAGGTGCAGTGGACTGAATAGCAGGTACTGGAACTTCAAACCGGGCAGCCGGTACTGGAACTTCAGACTGGACAGTGGGCACAGGTGCTGGCACATCAGGCAGAACAGCAGGTACTGGCACAACAGGCTGAACAGCAGGTACTGGCACAACAGGCTGAACAGCAGGTATATCGGACTGGATAGCAGATACTGGGACTTCAAACCGGCAGCTGGTACTGGAACTTCAGACTGGACAGTGGGCACAGGTGCTGGCACATCAGGCACAACAGCAGGTACTGGCACAACAGGCTGAACAGCAGGTACTGGCACAACAGCAGGCATTGGAACATCAGGCTGGGCGGCATACAGGAACACATCAGGCTGGAACAGATCAGCTGGTGGGGAGGCAGGACTGGATACTGGCATGATGGTATGGGTTGGAAAAAACTTCCGCTTCTTTTTGGTTTTAGCCACTGGGGATCTATAAGTGGGTACAGGGCTGTAGGTAGTGAATGCAGCTGGTAGAAGCGAAGAGTGAAAGGATGGCAAAACAGAGGGAGTAGGTTTTGAAGGGAGATTTAGTGGAGCTGATGGAGGCAGTTGAGAAGCAGAAGGAGAGTTAAGGGCAGGGTAGGTGCAACAGGAGGAAACAGGGTACTGGTATTTCATTGGTAGAAAGGTATATTCGGAGTTAACAGAAGCTGAATGCAACAGACTTGACCAGGCCTGTATTAATGATTGCACTGAATCAGGTTTGCACTTAGCTTGTCTGACCAGAGACTGCACTGATTCAATGCATTTTGCAAGCACCTGCTGAGGACAAGCTGAATATTGTTTAAAAAAAATCCTCCAACAGCCAAACTAAAGATTCTACCTGAGCTGCACTAAAAGGGGGTGTATAGTCATCACCTCCCTCAGCGACATCAGACAGGGCCAACTCAGCACAGATCTGAATTAATGGTTGCACATCTTCAAACAAAAAACTGCCTTGATCAATAAAAACATGAGCTAGGCGGATGCATTCTAACAATTGTTCCCTAGTGTATTCAGCCAATGTCTGATAACAAAAGTCTCTGTCATCAGTTGCCAGGAGCGATAAATACAAAATACTTTCAAAATCCATCTTTCAACAATAGCTGGGACTCAGGCCCCAATTCCCAGGTGCAACCGATCTGATTGTATGGCTTCAGAATTCTGTCAGGGGATGTTATACACAACATCCAATGCAGGTGATCAGATCGCTGGGCTGCACCAAGGAATCAGGGACAAACGAGAAACTGAATAAAAAAGTATGTTTATTGTTAATGATAAAGACACACGTGAAATCAAGACAGCAAACCAAAAACAAGTAAAGGGTGAAAACACAGCAAACCCACCTCACTATCTATCTAACTAATATAATACACGAGCAAGGAAACAAACATGGAATAAAAACTAAGGCATGGGCCAAAGCCACAAGGGAACAGAAACCAGGAATAATAAAGCAGACCAAGGAGCAGGGAACAGGAAACAGGACTCAAGGTCAGGATACACAAACGGGGTTCAGGAACAAACAGGAACAGGCTGGAACAAGAGCAGGTACTGGCAGGGACAAGGGCTTAGCAGAGGAATTCTGAAGCACTGAGGCTTAGTTCAGGGCGGGTTTATATAGTCCAGCAGACCCATGACAGGTGTGCTGATGGCAAGTCTGAAGTCCAGGCAGGGAGACACCCGCTGGTGGCCACTGGAATTACACCCTTTTGGTGCTGAATGTAATAGTGCCACCAGCAGGAGAAACCGGAGATGACACCGTTCCTGACAGACACTTTGCTACAATGTAAAGTAGTGAGTGTACAGCTTGTATAACAGTGTGAATTTGCTGCCCCCTCAAAATAACTCAACACACAGCTATTAATGTCTAAACCACTGGCAACAAAAGTGAGTACACCCCTAAGTTTTTTGGCCCAAAGTGTCAATATTTTGTGTGGCCACCATTATTTTCCAGCACTGCCTTAACCCTCTTGGGCATGGAGTTCACCAGAGTTTCACAGGTTATCACTGGAGTCCTCTTCCACTCTTCCATGATGACATCACGGAGCTGGTGGATGTTACAGACCTTGTGCTCCACCACCTTCCATTTGAGGATGCCCCACAGATGCTCAATAGGGTTTAGGTCTGGAGACATGCTTGGCCAGTCCATTGCCTTTACCCCCAGCTTCTTTAGCAAGGCAGTGGTCGTTTTGGAGGTATGTTTGGGGTAATTATCATGTTGGAATACTGCCCTGTGGCAAAGTTTCTGAAGGGGATCATGCTCTGCTTCAGTATGTCACAGTACATGTTGGTATTCATGGTTCCCCCAATGAACTGTAGCTCCCCAGTGACGGCAGTACTCATGCAGCCCCGGACCATGACACTCCCACCACCATGCTTGACTGTAGGCAAGGCACACTTGTCTTTGTACTCCTCACCTGGTTGCTGCTACACATGCTTGATACCATCTGAACCCAATAAGTTAATCTCTGTCTCATTAGACCACAGGACATGGTTCCGCGTACACACGATCTGAATTTTCGTCGGAAAAACCTTGGATGGTTTTTACGATGGAATTCCACTCAAGCTTGGCTTGCATACACACGGTCACACAAAATTACTCTGAACTTTCGACCATCAAGAACGCGGTGACGTACAACACATACGACGGCACTATAAAAGGGAAGTTCCATACGAAGCGTGCCACCCTTTGGGCTCCTTCTGCTAATCTCGTGTTTATCTCATATTAGTAGAAATTTGGTGAGAGACAATTCACGCTTTTCAGCCTCGTGCTTTTCAGATCGTTACTGCTCTTCAGTTTGTACTTGTGGGTTGGTATCTGTTCTTCAGTGCGTGTAGTCAGATCGTATCTGGGTTTCAGTGCATATTATTATAGTACGTATTTGTTTCCCAGTGCGTTCTTGTCTGCTCGTTTCTGATTTTCAGCTCGCTCTTCTGAGGCCTTTCTATTTTTCAGTGCTTTCTGTTCCATACACACCTAGCCTAGTCACTTAACAATGTATTTTGTCAGCTCCATAGTGCTTTACCCTAAACACCCCCTAAAATGTGTACAAATGTTATTGTTGTCCTTAAATTCAGGCAGAGGACCATAATCTTTTTTTGGGGTCCCAAACTCATCTAGAACCCCCCTAAATTTTTTACAATAGGCCATCAGAGGGGGTGAGGAATCTGATAAGTGTACCTTATCTTTTTGTCTTTAAATACTCCTTAAAATAAATGTTATACTGATGTTGGGCAAGAATGTTTGTGTCTAATCTGCTTGCAATGTTATGTGCAAAAGTAGTAATTTTATTTTTTCTAGCTTGACTCCACAGTTTCCTTCAACGGAATGGCAGACTCTTACCTCCCAGTTTGCCGAGCAGTTGGACTTTCCCAACTGCGGAGGGGCAATCGATGGGAAACATGTCCACATTATTCCACCACCTTCTCGGGGTCATACTATTTTAACTATAAGGGGTTTCATAGTATCGTGTTGATGGCGGTGGTGTCGGCGACATATGAGTTTTTATATGTGGACGTGGGAAAGAATGGCCAGATTTTGGATGGTGGAGTCTTTGCCCAGACCGAGTTCTACCGACGTCTCCAGAGTGGTGGCTTGGGATTGCCACCTGCTGAAGAGAACGTGGAAGGACTCCCATTTGTGTTTGTCGCAGATGAAGCATTTGGTCTGGGTGAACATCTGATGAGGCCATTCCCCCAGAGGACCCTCACCCCGGAGAAGAGGGTTTTTAATTACCGGCTGGCCAGAGCCAGAAGAGTGGTGGAGAATGTATTTGGTATAATGGCCAGCCGGTTCTGCCTATTCCTTATGGCAATCAACATGACGGAGTATAAACTGAATCACATAGTGCTAGCATGCTGTATTCTACAAAATTATTTAGGGAGAAATGCTCCAAATTATGTGGCCTCAGTTGGGCCTGAGGCCGCAATTCAGGACATAAATCCAATGACGGCCCTGGAAGCTGGCCGTCCTGGCTTGCCCCCCCAAAGCGCCCGTGATGTGCGGCAAAAGTATCTGGACTATTTTACTGGTAGGGGGGGCATTGCTATGCCATCAAATTTTTGATTCTTTTCTAAAATAAAAAATTATTTTGATCTGAAATCAACTTGAATTTAATTTACTGCTTGTGTTTCTTTTAGCTGTGTCCTAGGTTCTCCTAGTGCACTTGTAGTGCCAGGTGGAATTTGCTTTATTAAATAACCCCCATTGTCACTGTAAACACCAACTTAATACAAAAACTGGTATTGAGAATTGAAAGAAGAAGCCACACATTGTTGAATATAAAAACTTTTACTCTGTGCACATTCACATGTGCATTTTTTAAACATTTTTGTCTGTTTTGGCAGAGTTCCAAGCTGCAGACATGATTTTTTCCCTTAACAAAGCTGGAATACTTACTTTTTTGGACAATATTCACTCATGGAGACACCCCTAGTATCCTGTGTGGGACACCCTAAAAAGTTTGTTCTGGTGTCCCACACTAGTGCTCCTGAGTCCAGATGTGTAAACAGCTGCTGAGTGTCCTCTCCTTACATTACACTGAATCAAGTTTGCATTTTGTTCTAGTTACAAACACATCTAGACAACAATGTACTAAACTTATTTTAATAGGGGGCGTGGCCAGGCAGCTGATGTAGTCAGACGAGCACTCGGTTCTCTCTGCCGAAACTCCATAATTCT
The DNA here is from genome assembly GCA_037952925.1 of Lithobates clamitans. Taxonomy (NCBI): domain Eukaryota; kingdom Metazoa; phylum Chordata; class Amphibia; order Anura; family Ranidae; genus Lithobates; species Lithobates clamitans. The sequence continues at coordinate 1,989,561 of JBBGZY010000901.1, forward strand.
ATCCTGAAGACATACCGCACAACCTCGCAAACCAGACCTGCCGGTTGCCGAACACCTCCCTGAGCACTACCCAGCAGTCGGAGACATGATCGCTGCCCGATGTCAGCCGCAAGAAGGCAGAACGCGGCCCGGAACGCGGACAGCATGGCCCAAAATTGCGCTCAAGCACAACGCTCTGCCAATGAACTCCATAGAGAAGCTGCAGAAAAACTGTTTCCCAAGTCCCTTACCACTGATCCAGCTACTGCATCAGGCACACCGGAGGACTCGCCTGGAGGTAGTTCGGCGGCTGATGACACAGTGCCCCTGGAAGATGCCGGTGGATCTGTATTCTCATGGGACGCAGTAAGTACTTCAGAGGGAGGCTCCACTAGACCTCATGTCCCCATCAGTCCCGCTGCTGACAATGAACCCTCACTCAGAGACATTTTCGCGGCTATAAACTCATGTAATGCCTCACTGACAACCTTGACAACTGAGATAAAAGGGGTAAAAGCTGAAATGTCCTTTTTGAGACAAGATACTCAAAAACACATGGAAAGAGCCTCAGCGTTAGAGGGAAGAATCAGCTCCATAGAGGATGATATGGCGCCCATGCAAAGGGATCTCACGTACAACAATTATCTCCTCACACAGCATTCCTCTCGTTTAGAGGAATTAGAGAAAAGAATGAGAATAAATAATATCAGAATGATTGGGCTACCAAAAAGAATTGAAGGAAAGAACCTAGTGGAGTTCATTGAAAAATGGCTGATGGCTGCTTTTGGTAAAGATGTGTTTACCCCAATGTTCTCTGTAAAACGAGTACACAGAGTGCCAGCAAGGCCTCTGCAACCAGGAGCCCCTCCAAGACCCTTCAAACTCCTTCATTATAAGGACAGAGACGCAATATTGCACAATGCCGGGATTAAACCGGAAGCTTTAAAAATAGATAATGCCAAAGTATCCTTCTTTCCAGACTTCTCTGCCGAATTGCAGAGGCAGCGCACTAAGTTTCTAGATGTTAAAAGGTCCCTTGATCTGAAATATGCTATGCTGTACCCTGCCCGCCTTAGGGTAGAAGCACTGGGCTCAGTACATTTCTTTGATTTACCATCTGCGGCTACACAATGGTTGGATAGAGAGGAACAGTCAATTAGGGGAGCTCACAAACAGCGCTCCAACCCTCATGACGGATAAAGTACCGCTTCCAGAGGTTTCCTCTTGTTCTTCAGTTTCCACATGTTCAGGCGGAGACAGCTGTTGATGTCTGGAATTATAGTTCTTACCGAACTACTTGTTCTAGCTGTTGAGAAGTTGTTAAGACACTAAAAGGCACTTCCACTGTTGCCCCCAAGAAGGTCCGTTTCAGACCCACCATTGCCCTTTGGTAACACAGTTTGGCCACATTGGCCAGTTTATTTTTGTTGCCTTACCTTATTGATTACTCTACCGCGGATTCTACACCATTAATGTTTCTTCAGTTGTGTGCTGCTCCCACTCCATGCAAGTCTAACTTGCTCCCCCTCTCAGTGTTCTGTCGCTGGTCGGATTTACTGACACCTAAATGCCATTTCTCCACAGGTCACTTGGGACAATGTTTTCTTTATTCTGTTCAGACCTTTATATACCTAGTCACAATGCATTATTATCTAAGAATTCTATTGATTTTACTTTGGTACTGATACGATGTCCAAGTTAACCTGAATTTTGTCCTTGAATGTCCGGGGTCTGAATAATCCTGTTAAATGCTTGGCCGTGCTTCGCACAGTTAAGCGCATTAATGCGGATGTGATTTGTTTGCAGGAGACTCACTTCTCCCCGACTTCCACTCCTCAATTTGCTATATGACAGTTTGGTTATCAATATCATTCTACTTACTCGGTATCCTCGAGGGGAGTGAGTCTCCTGGTGAAAAGTGGTACGCAGTTTTCAGCTGCGGAAGTTAAAATTGACCCAGATGGTCAGTATATTTTTCTTTCTTGTTCCCTTTATGGGACTAAATGCATATTGGAGGGGTTGTACATTCCACCTCCATTTTCAGCCAGCATCCTCAAAAACCTAGCAGAATTTATGTCACGCTTTCCGGGCATGCCAGTCTTGGTCATAGGAGACTTTAACATTACATTGATTATGATAAGGACAAATTACATGCCCGGAGAGGGGACAGGCCACAGAGACACTGTGGTCTTACCCCCTTTGCTCCATCTCCTTTCAGAGATGGGTCTTACTGATCTCTGGAGAATGCACAATTGGGAGGCCAGGGTGTACTCATGTCAGTCTGCCTCAGTAGGGGGTCTATCTAAAATTGATATGGGGTTAGGGAATGACATTTTGTTGCCACTGGTAGAATCCTCACAATACCAGACAGGTGTCAGATCACTCCCCATTTTCAATAGATTTGATTCTGGGGGTTTTTAAAAGTAATTCGATGTGGAAACTTAATCCCTTCTGGCTAGCGCTTATCCTGGACCCTGACCCAATACCAGGACTACTTACGCAGTTTTTCAGACATAATATAAATTCAACAACTATAGACATGGTGTGGGAAACGGCAAAAGCATATTTGCGAGGGCAGTTTATCCAAGTGATATCTAGGATCAAAACTTCTACCAAAAAATGGGAGCAATCAGTATTAGAAGAAGCGCATCGCTCAGAGGTAAATTATATAGCTGACTCCACTGATGACACGAAAGATCGTGGTTGGCAGCTCAATCCATGCTTAGGGACTTATCCCTACAGTTGGCAGAAAATTAAAAATGTTTTTTCTACAACAGAATCACTTTGAGGAAGGGGAAAACACAGGTCATATGTTAGCAATGCTGGCCAAATCGCAGCAATCATCCTCTCTCATAGGGATTGTAAATGACACGCAGGGTGTGCCATGCTACACCACTAAATCTATTATAGATGTTTTTAAGCAGTTTTTTCAAGATGTTTATTCTTCAAAAGTTCAACCCTCCTAGGAAGATATTTGTTCTTTTTTAGACAAATATCCCATTCCCTGCCTGTCTGACTCAAACTCGGCCATGCTCAGTGCCTTTTTGACGGAGGATGAACTGTTGGAAGCCCTAGCTCATGCACAAAATAGGCTCCTGGGGTGGATGGTCTTCTGTCAGAGGTGTATAAGTGCTATTCGTCACAACTCATCCCAATCCTCCTAAAAGTTTACAACCAGGCCTTTATGACAGGATCTCTCACTACATCTATGAACAAGGCCCTTATTGTAGTACTGTTAAAACCTGGCAAAGATGCTTTTATCACCGGATTCATATAGGCCTATCTCCTTACTTACATTTGATGTCAAACTATTGGCCAGGGTTCTGGCTAATAGGCTGGCCAAATGTATCCAGCAGGTCATCCACAGGGATCAATCCGGCTTTATACCGACAAGATCTACATCGCAAAATTTACGTAGATTATTCCTGAATCTACAAATTCCCACTGACAATCCAGGTAATAGGGCCATCTTCTCTTTGGATGTTGCTAAGGTGTTCAATAGCGTCAAATGGCCCTATTTATGGGAAGTGTTGGCCAGATTTGGAATAGGCACACCATTTTTAAAATGGGTCCAATTATTATATAGCTCCCCATCAGCGAGAATGCGTGTTAATGGAGAAGTGTCTGACCCTTTCAGGCTCCACAGAGGCACGCAACAAGGGTGCCCACTGTCACCCCTGTTGTTTGCCTTGGAACCCTTAGCTATACATATCAGGGCTGCACAGAATATTACAGGATTTAAACGTGGACCTCGACAGGATGTGATATCTTTATATGCCGACGACACATTGATTTACTTAGGTGACACTAACAGTTCATTGGAAAATGTGATGAGCCTGATAGCTGACTTTGGAAAGCTGTCAGGTTTTAGTATTAACTGGAATAAATCAGTACTCATGCCCTTAGACCCTTTAACAAGACCCTTACCTGACTGTTCTGAGGATATAGTTGTAGTTGAGGAATTTTGATACTTAGGTATACAAGTGACGCCTGACCTTAACCAATATCTCAAACTGAATTTGACTCCCTTGCTTAAAAGACTTAGGCTGAAATGCTTAGCATGGAAAAAGTTACCCCTTACAGTTACCGGGAGAGTTAATTTAATTAAAATGATATGGGCCCCTCAACTTCTTTATATATTTCACAACTCCCCGATCTGGATACCGCACAAATGGTTCACTCAGATAGACGCTCAGTTTAGAGACTTAATATGGGGCAATAAACCTGCACGTATTAGTCTGAGCTCCTTACAATTACCTAAAGACCAGGGTGGAATGGCGGTGCCACACGCCAGATACTATTTTATAGCCTCCCAGCTACAACATTTGGGCAATTGGAGGAAATAGATTCTTCAGACCCTATTAGATCTCTGCTCGTTCCAAATGAATCTAATCTTTCTGCTCTAGCCCATCTAGAAGCAGGTCTTATGCACATGCCAAGCACCCTCCCCTCAATAATATTATTAAATACCTTATGGAAATAAATTAGGACTCATTTTGGAATAAGGGGGATATGCTCCTTCACTCCCATATGGAGAAATAAATACTTCAGGGAACTCGTCAAGCTTGAGGATTTTCGTACATGGGAGGAGGCAGGCATTCACTATATCACACAATTGTATAATGGAACCATATTTAAATCCTTCTCCGTTATCAGAGACAAATTCTCCCTTCACAGGAACCAATTTTATAAATACCACCAATTGAGGCATGCAATCCAATGTGAAGGTAGAATATCTCCTCTTGTACCGATGCCACATCCTTTAATGAGCGATGTCCTGCTGACAAATGAGAGGAAGGGAATGATATCTAGGGTATATACTAGGTTGCTTAATCTCACCCATGAAGCTAGCGCACTCCCCTGCAGACGAGGGTGGGAAAGTGTGTATGACATCTGCACCTTTGGTATCGGTATCTGCATCACAAAGATTATCTCATCTTTATTTACTACATAGGGTATACAGAACTCCAACTAGATTACATAAATGGGGACTTAGAGAAACCTGTTATGTCCGAAGCGATGTGGCCATAATTATCTAATCTATTACATATGATGTGGAAGTGCCCAAAGCAATTTGTTCTTAACACTATTACACAAGTGTACCAGTTTCCAATACCACAGGATCCAGTTGTGTGCCTACTTGGTGCCTTGGAGATTCCCTCTCTCTCACCAGGCGGTCATGTCGCTGTATTACGTCTATTATATATTGCACGCAAAGCTATTGCGAGACTATGGATAACTCAAAGGGTACCAACGGGAAGACAATGGGTGGAACAGGTGAATAGATTGCTTATACCCGAGAAGCTTATTTATCAACACCGTAATGTCCTGAAGAAATTCTATACAATGTGGCAACCATGGTTGGATACGCCAGGTTGCAGGGAAGGAACACTCCTCATGGCTGTGTAGCAGACCATGAGGAGTGTTCCTTCCCCGCAGGATTTACCCACACTATAACACCATAGACCAGGTGCTTGTGCAGTCCGCCCATCATTGGTGGCTCTTGTGAGCCCTGGCTCGCCGTCCATGTGGGGATCTGTGTCAGGGCCAGCGTCTGTAAATCCCTCCATACCTTCCCCTTTGGGTTTTATCCCCTGAAAATTATATCCAGTATCTGGATCTTTAACCGAGCGATCTAACCTTTCGAGCTGTAGGAAGTGGGAGTCCTTCTCGTGATACATCTGTGTACAGTATATATGCTGAAGAGTCACATGCCCTAAAAATATCATAACTGCTTCCCCGAAACTCCTGAAGAAGGAAATACACCATATAGAGAGGATAGAACCTCTTTACTTTCCGAAACATGTAGAGTATTATATGCTATCGTATTTCTAGCCCAGCGGGTCATATTTGTATTTACTGGGATACTATACCTAGCATGTTAGCAGTTTGATCACCATTGTTTTTTGCCTCTTCCGCTCATGCGATTTTATATCCTAGATTTGTGTGTATCTTGTTACTTAATAAACTTTTGTTATACAACTTTTAAACCTTAACTGTGTATTTCACGCATGCACCATTCATTCATTGCCCGTTGACACACGGCCCATAGTATCCCCCTTGGGGCACATCTCTTTTCCTGGTCTCCTTTCCGTATTTGGGATGTGGCAGTGATCTCCGGGCTAGCCCAAGCATTGGTTCCTTTCCGAATTGTTATTTTCACCATCTCTACAAAGGACATATTTGAGGCCTTATATCTCCTATGGGATCGGGATGTTTCTGGCTCCGGGCTTTCCTCGTCATTACTGGAATTACGCACCTGCTTTGTCTCCGCCATGTGCTCTCCCACTGCGCCGAAAGAGAAGGGGCAGGGAATATTCTAAAAAAATTGTCAGGGGCGGGCGACGTGGGCGGAATTTCATGCATGCGCAGTGTATATAAAATGTAACGCGCATGTGTCAGACGTACTGTGAGTGGAGGAAGTGCCGATCCTGAGAATGAAGGTAACATTTTAGCTTGGGGCATCAGTGGCCTATACTGATTCTAGATTAAGGCCTATATTGTGATAAATTTATGAAAGTTTAGCCTGACATTAGTATTTTTCTCTTGTTTTTTGTCTTGCAGAAATAATGGATCCGTTTAAAAAGCCAGAGTTTATGAGCCAGTTTATCAATAGGTACAGGGAGCTGCCCAGTTTGTGGCAAGTCAAAAATAATTTATATTATAACAGACCAGCTAGGAAGGCAGCACTGGAGGAACTGTTGGAATTTGTGAAAACGGAGGTCCCCAACGCAGACAGCAATTTTTTGGACAGGAAAATTGGTAGCTTGAGGAGCAAATACAAGAAGGAGCGTAATAAGGTCCTGGCATCCCAGAGGTCAGGAGCAGCAGCAGAGGACGTGTATGTACTCAGTCTGTGGTACTACAACAAAATGAATTTTCTGGAAGACCAGACTGAAGTAAGGTCATCACTTTCCACACTTCCTCCCCCCCCCCCCCAGCTGAGGCTTCTGAGGACCAACCTGGGCCTTCCATCCAGGAAGAAGTGGAGGAGCCCAGCTTGAGGCAGGTATAGTATTTTTCTACATATTTCTTGTCCTAAAATTAATGATGTTAACTAGATGTTATTATTGATAAGAAAATAATGATTGAACAAAAAGCATTTTACATATCAATAGACAGTAGTGGCCAAAAATGATTGGGACAAGAATGAAAAATGCTGGGGTCAGAATGATAGTCTTTTCTATTAATTAACATTCAATTTGCAACAGTCATGAGCTGAAAATTGTGTGCAATTTATGAAGCAAACACTAAATCTATATCCCTTTTTATACACAGGAAAGCCTCAGCCAGGATGAGGGTCTGGAATGTAGCAGGCAGGAGGTGGCAGGGGGAAGTGGCAGCCAGGAGGTGGCCAGGCCCATTGGACTGACCCAATCCCAGGTCCCTCCCCTTGGCTTTCCACCCAAAAGGTCCAGAAAGGGGAGGAACGTGGATAAGGCAGCACTTGCCCTCATTCGGGATGCTTATGCGACCCTGAGAGACCCCCGCCAGCGTTCAAGAGGGCTATGCCTGCATAGTAGCAGCAAAAATACATGAAATGGAGGAGGGCCAAAGCCTCATCTGTGACAACATCATTTTACAGACCCTAAATAAGGGGTTGAGTGGCCAACTGACAGAAAATACACACCTTTCTGAGTTTGTCCATCCTCCCCCTCCACCTCCTCCTCCCCCTCCACCTCCACCTCATCCTCCCCCTCCACCTCCTCCACCTCCTGCCACAACTCGACGAACAAAGCCACAGCGTGCAGGGAAGCGTGCAAGTAAGACAGGAGAGTGATGGCCTGGGTTCAGTCTGGTCTGACAGAAGACGCAGGCTGTTGTAGTACCACATGAAAAATATATAAAATATATAAATGAATACCGCGCTGTCAGAAGAGATAAACGTGAATAAACAGCTAACACATACAAGTGACCTAATCATGTAGTTACAACCAAATAAATAAAAGTGTAGCGCTAACAGTTATAAACATAATCAATGATCATGTGCAAAGTTTAGTATAATATATATGGTACATAAATGTGTATAATAATCCTTAGGAAACAGTACACATTAAATACGTAGTGTAAAGAAAAGTGTTATTGGTACACCTATCATAGACTATTGAGAATAAAAAAGTTAGAAAGTCCTTAAGGAATGTTTAACACCAAAAAATTGTGAAAAACTTTATGTGTGTGTTGATAGAAGATCCACCACCTCTTAGGCTGCTGGGTTACAGGAGGGATTGGACACACCCACTGGGTCAATCTAGCTTTTAATTGTGGGGATCCATGATGGTATCCGTACTGCGTAAGGGTTAATCCAGGTGGCCCGGATGCTTGCGAATATTAGATAGAGTATAGGAGATAGATCCACTCAGGCATCCAATATGTATATAGAAAAAATGTAAAGGTACATAGCGTGATACTGTATAAATGATTTAAAACTCATATATTGAGATTAAAAACACTCACATTTGAGAAGAGAAAACAGCGCTTGTAAAAATGTAAATCTCTGGCAATGTTGGTGGTGTCAGCAGTAGTCCCAACGCGTTTCGTCCTAGGGGACATCATCACCCCAGATGATGTCCCCTAGGACGAAACGCGTCGGAACATAAAGTTTCTTCACAATTTTCTGGTGTTAAACATTCCTTAAGGACTTTCTAACCCTCTAAGGACTTTCTAACTTTTTTATTCTCAATAGTGTATGATAGGTGTACCAATAGCAGTTTTCTTTACACTACGTATTTAATGTGTACTGTTTCCTAAGGATTATTATACACATTTATGTACCATATATATTATACTAAACTTTGCACATGATCATTGATTATGTTTATAACTGTTAGCGCTACACTTTTCTGTATTTTGTTGTAGTACCACAGCCTGGGGACATATATGTGATCTGCTGCTGTTCCTGATCGCTCGGAGTCCTTGGCCACATTGTGCTCCCTATTGTATATACTCCTCAGGCTACCAATTTTCTTTTTCAAATAGTTGATGTCTGCTATGGGGTCCAAAGGCTTTGCAAATCTCTGCAGTTTCTCCAGCGTTGCCTTCCTTCTTTCTTTTTTTTTTCCTTTTTTTCTTTTTTTTTGTGTTTCAATCTCTCTTTATTAAATTTTTCTTTTTTCATATAAACAATAATAAATATCACAACTTCATAAAAAAAAAAACTTCCCAGTTAAACAAGACGTTTTACAACAAGTTCTTCATATTTCTATTACATAAAAGATTATTCATTTTAATTATAAACGTCTGTATCATTCATCACCAGGTTTTCTCATCCTAAACCCCTAAAAATCTACAACCCCTTACCCACCCCGCCCTATACCTATCTCCCCCATACATATCACACTCATACTAAGACAAAAAAAAACAAAAAATTAAAAAGTTCCTTCTATCCTCGTTCCTTATACATATTCTATTATTTCATGCGATGCTCTGAACTCATCCCAACTTTGCCAGATCTCAGGAACTTGGTTTGTAGTATAACCTTCCTTCTTTCTTTTGTTATGACCCAGAATGAATGGTAATTTTGTTTTCAGCAAATACTTGCCTATGTGTTTTTATTAAAAAAGGACAGTTTGTTTGTGAGTAGGCAGGTACATTTCAAAAATACAATGTCAAATTAACAAGGGGCACCAACACCAACCTCCTTGAGGTTAAAAAATACAAGATAATAATGTTGTTGTGGTAACTTGACACACACAAAAAAAAATTATGGAGATCACTAGAAAATAATTTTAAAATAATCAAAAAAGAAGATCTTGATTTAAAAAAAAAGGAAAAAATCACTATAAAAAATAATTCTAAAGATTATTATGGAGATCTGGCTTTAAAAACTAAAAATATTATTAAGGAGATCACAAGAAATAATAAAGAAATATGTTTGTCAGTACTCCGTGTGACTATCAGTAGCAAAACAACTTCATTCCTCTAGTATTATAAAGAACAAAAGAATGCGCTGCATTAAAAGATCCAAAAATTTACAGCGTGACGAATGTGCTATCTCCAATGGAGCATACACACAACCAAAAGCTCACATCGGACTTTTGCTGGTGGAATTTCCAATCGTGTGTATGCGGCATTAGTCTGCTTGTCTTCAGCAAACTGTTTGCGGGATTTCTTGTGCATCATCTTTAGAATTAGTCATCCTTCTGGGACGACAGCCATGCAGACCAATTTGATGCAGTGTGCGGCGTATGGTCTGAGCACTGACAGGCTGAACCCCCCACCCCTTCAACCTCTGCAGCAATGCTAGCAGCACTCATACATCTATTTCCCAAAGACAACCTCTGGATATGACGCTGAGCACGTGCACTCAACTTCTTTGGTTAACCATGGTGAGGCATGTTCTGATTGGAACTTGTCCTGCTAAACCGCTGTATGGTCTTGGCCACTGTGCTGCAGCTCAGTTTCAGGGTCTTGGCAATCTTCTTATAGCCTAGGCCATCTTTATTTAAAGCAATAATTCTTTTTTTCAGATCCTCAGAGAGTTGTTTGCCATGGGGTGCCATGTTGAACTTCCAGTGACCAGTATGAGAGAGTGAGAGTAATAACACCAAATTTAACACACCTGCTCCTCATTCACGTCTGAGACCTTGTAACACTAATGAGTCAAATGACCAATTTACACTGTTATACAAGCTGTACAATCACTACTTTACATTGTGGCAAAGTGTCATTTCTTCAGTGTTGTCACATGAAAAAATATAATAAAATATTTTAAAAAATGTGAGGGGTGTACTCACTTTTGTGAGATACTGTACTTGAAGATTTTTTTTTTATTTTTTTACTCTCCTCCGCTATATGCCTTTCAGGTTCTATCTTAGCCACCCTGATTGCACCATTACATTTCTTATTACAGTAGGTGACCGCGATATTGTGTCAATCTCGCCGCATTTCTCGGCGAGATTTGACACCTGCGAGCCCCGTCGCAGGAGCCAGCGCCGAGATGGCTCACTCATCGGGAAACGAAAACTTTGTTTTCCTTCCGCGATGAGTGATAGGCAGTGCTGACAGCTGTCTGGTATGAATCCTGAGGCGGGAACACCGTGCCAAATTTTAAATGAAAAAAACGGCGTGGGTTCCCCCCCAATCCATACCAGACCCTTATCCGAGCACGCAGCCCGGCCGGCCAGGAAAGGGGGTGGGGACGAGTGAGCGGCCCCCCTCCTGAGCCGTACCAGGCCGCATGCCCTCAACATGGGGGGGTGGGTGCTACTGTGTACTGTGTTTTTTTTATAGTGACACTTTTCCCTAGGTGAATGGGTAGGGGTACCATGTACCCCAAACTCATTCACAAAGGGTGGGGGGCCAGGATCTGGGGGCCCCCTTATTAAAGGGGGCTCCCGGATTCCGATAAGCCCCCCGCCCGTAGACCCCAAAACCAACGGCCAGGGTTGTCGGGAAGAGGCCCTTGTCCTCATCAACATGGGGATAAGGTGCTTTGGGGTGGGGGGGGGCCCCTGCAGGGCGCCCCCCTCCCTAAAGGCACCCACCCCCCCATGTTGAGAGCATGAGGCCTGGTACGGCTCAGGAGGGGGGGCGCTCGCTCGTCCCCACCCCTTTTCCTGGCCGGCCGGGCTGCGTGCTCAGATAAGTGTCTGGTATGGATTGGGGGGGACCCCCACGCCAATTTTTCGGTGTAGGGGGGTTCCCCTTACAATCCATACCAGACCTAAGGGCCTGGTATGCCCCTGGGGGGGAACCCACGCTGGTTTTTTCATTTAAAATTTGGCGCGGTGTTCCCGCCTCAGGATTCATACCAGACAGCTGTCAGCACTGCCTGTCACTCATCGCGGAAGGAAAACAAAGTTTTCCTTTCCCGATGAGTGAGCCAGCGTGACATGCACAGTACCCTGTCGCCGAGAACCAGCGCGATGGTATCGCGCTGGAAACACAATCTCGTGATCAGGTACTGTACATTCTTTGTAAAGCTGGAATGCTGATGATGACCCCTCAGCCTTGCATTTTTTGAAGGCCTTCTCCTTTGCTTTTATATTGTCAGGGCTGGGCTCAGCCCTCCTTTCTCAAAGTTCAGGCTGCTCAGCTGTTGATTAATTGCCAGTTCTCATCATTCTATAGTGACTGACCTGGTGATTATATCCTGCCCGTTAACAAGCCCTGCTGGCTATTTAAGCTGCCTGGATTAGATCTCTTGTGCCTTCGTCTTGGTCAACATATCTAGAGACTTTCTGCTGTATTCCTGTTAAAGACTTGTCTGGCTGATGTCCCTTCTGGTTCCTGATCCTGTCTGCTGCTCTGACTATGCTAATCTCTGGCTCCCTGATTTCCTGGCTTGTTCTGACTACCCAATTTGTTTACCGAACCCTGACTATGTTTTGATGACATTTACTATTTGTGACATTTTTTCCACTATATTAAATGGTGTGATTTTTAATGCACTTTCTGTCACCGTCTGATTCATGGTTCCTGACAGAAGGCGAAGGCCATGAATTCAGAAGATGCAGGCAATCCACTTGCTGGTAATATTTTTCCAGGTTGGATGAGCAGGATCATCACATGGATCAATTTGCCATAGCGTTACGAACGCTTCCTATTCGCACTGCTCACCTGGACCCTCCCACTGTGGCTGCTCCGGTACAACCTGTGTGACAGGACGTCCCTGCTGCTGCTCCGGTCTCTGTGCAGGCACCCACCTCACCTCACTGTGTCCATGTGCATGCCTCACTCTGCTCATCTGCATGCCTCACTCTGCCCATCTCCCTGCCTCACTGTGTCCATCTGCAGCTTCATGTACCTGATCTCCAGAACACCGGCGCTGTGACATGCAGTCTAGTCGGCGGTCAGCCAGTGTAACAAAGCCCCGCCTCCTCCTTGTGTTCGTCCTTAATGGAACAATGATTCATTTTCCCAGCAGTGAGTCAGTGTTCCGCCTATCATGGAAGAGGACGAGCAGAAGGCGAGGCTTTGTTACACTGGACAGCAGCCAACTAGACTGCATGTCACAGCACCGGGAGATCAGGCGCATGAGGCTGCAGATAGACACAGTGACTCGAGTATAAGCCGAGGGGGCTTTTTCAGCACACAAAAAATGTGCTGAAAAACTCGACTTATACTCGAGTATATACGGTAAGCCACCCAGGACTTTTGTTAGCTCTTTTAAATGTATTTCCCATTGGGATGTACTGGCCAATACCTTTATTTAATATGCTCTTAAAGCATACCCATTTTTCCTCCATGTTCATTTTTCCCAGGATTTTATCACATTTAATATCTTCTAACAAGGAGCATAGTTTAGGGAGTTGACTCTTTAGAAATTCAGTGTCTTTGGATTGCCCTTGTGTTTCCTATTTGTGTGATTTATGCTGAAACAGATTGACCTGTGTCGTTGCTGTTTCCTAAATTGCCCCGTATTTCTACATCCGGGATCAGGTCTGTATTGTTAGTAATCAGTAGGTCTAGTAACCCATTGTTTCTTATTGGTGCATTTACCATCTGACCCATAAAATTGTCCTGCAAGACATTTAGGAAATGGCGAGCCATAGACGAATGCGCGGTTCCTTCCGCCCAGTCTATGTATGGATAATTAAAATCCCCCATTATACTGACACTTCCAGTCCTTGCCTCCATTCCAAACTGTGATAGGAGGTCCGCCTTCCCCTACCCCCTCTGGTTAGAGGGCCTATAGCATACTCCCAGTATTAATTTCTCCTTGGTTTCCTCCCTTTTAAGCTCTACCCATAAGGATTCCACCTCCTCCCTTGCTCCATTAGTGATGTCGTCCTTCACATTCACTTGTACATCATTCTTGATATACAGGCATACCCCTCCCCTCTTTTTACCCTCCTTATCTCTACGATATAGGGAATACCCTTGAATGGTTGCCAGCCAATCATGAGAGCTGTTGAACCAAGTCTCTGAAATTCCCACAAAATCGAAATCCTGCTCATACAACAGCAGCTCAAGTTCACCCATCTTGTCAGCCAGACTCCTGGCATTAGTGAACAAGCCACATAGTTTTGTCCAGTCACATACTATCATCTTTTTGGTTGTTCTGAGGTTGCAATTTGGACTTGTTAATTTACTTACCTCAGGTTTAAGTGCTTTAGTCAACTTACCACAAATATTACCCTCTGAAATTTGTTCCACGCTGACTATCTCAACATCTGGACCCTCCCCCCGTTGCCTAGTTTAAAAGCCCCTCTTATTTTTTGGCCATCTTCTCTCCCAGCCGAGTTGCACCCTCCCCATTTAGGTGCAGGCTGTCCCTGCTAAAGAGCCGGTAACTGACTGAGAAGTTGGCCCAGTTCTCCAGTAACCCAAACCTCTCCTTTCTACACCAGCTCCTCAGCCATTTGTTTACTTCCCTAATCTCCTGCTGCCTTTCTGGTGTGGCTTGAGGTACTGGTAGTATTTCTGAGAATGCTACCTTGGAGGCCCTAGTCCTCAATTTAGCTCCTAGGTTTTTTTAGGACACTCCATCTTTCTCTGACTTTGTCATTGGTGCCATCGTGCACCATGACAGCTGGGTCTTCCCCAGCCCCTCCCAGTAATCTATCCACCAGATCCGTGATGTGCCGAACCTGAGCACTTGGTAAACAACATACAGTTTGGCGCTTCAGGTCTTTGTGACAGATTGCCCTCTCTGTCCTTCTGTCTCATACCACCAGAATCTGTCTTTCCTTTCCCCTGGCTTTACCCCCACCCTCACTGGAGGTTTTCCCCTGGCAGCTAAGGGCACCACTCTGCACATGAATATGCTTTGATCTTAAACATTCCATTGTAGCTTTGGGTGTATGTTTAGGGTCATTTTTCTACTGGAAGGTGAACCTCCGCCCTAGTCTAAAGTCTTTTGCAGACTCTTAAAAGGTTTTCTTCTAAGATTGTCCTGTATTTGGCTCCATCCATCTTCCCATCAACTCTGACCAGCTTCCATGTCACTGCTGAAGAAAAGCATCCCCACAACATGATGATGCCCCCACCATGTTTCACGGTGGGGATGGTATGTTCAGGGTGATGTGCAGTGTTAGTTTACCCTCACACATAGCATTTAGCTTTTAGGCCAAAAAGTTCCATTTTGGTTTCATGTGACCAGAGAACCTTCTTACACATGTTTACTGTGTCCCCACATGGCTTCTCACAAACTGCAAACAGGACTTCTTATGGTTTTCTTTCAACAATGGCTTTCTTTTTGCCACTCTTCCATAAAGGACATATTTGTGGAGTGCACAACTAATCGTTGTTCTGTGGACAGATTCTTCCACCTGAGCTGTGGATCTCTGCAGCTCCTTCAGAGTTACCATGGGCCTCTTGGCTGCTTTTCTGCTTTTCTGATTAATGCTCTCCTTGCCTAGCCTGTCAGTTTAGGTGGATGGCCATGTCTTGGTAGGTTTGCAGCTGTGCCATACCCTTTCCATTTTTGGATGATGGATTGAACAGTCCTTCATGAATTGTTCAAAGCTTAGGATATTTTTTTTTATAATCTAACCCTGCTTTAGACTTCTCTTTCCCTGACCTGTCTGTTGTGTTCCTTGGCCTTCATGATGCTATTTGTTTACTAAGATTCTCTAACAAACCACTGAGGGCTTCACAGAACAGCTGTATTTATACTGAGATTAAATTACACACAGGTGGACTGTATTTACTAATTAGGTCACTTCTCCCCTTAAACATAAACTTTTATTGATCAAACAAAAGTATTGTATACAAGATATACATCAATACAATTTCCAAGATAAACATGTAGGATCACATACAAGATTGTATCGAATATCTTACCATATTTTCCCCCATGTTATGCATTTTAAAACAGGTTATGTCCCATAGTGTCATGTACATTACAAATTATTTTAAATTGTACAGTCTATGCCGGCCAATTCTCTGCTAACTCTCGCTCTATGTGTGTGATGCATAGGCGTGCTGTCTCTTGAGACGCCCTGCGTCTATTTTCCACTCATATGCAGGTTTCTGGTGTCTTAGCCCATTTGTACCATATTTTGAAGGGCACCTTCTGTATGAATATATAAGTTTCTTATAAGGCAAAGTGTTATTGACTTCCGCTATACAATGTGTAATCTCCGGAGGATTGGGCCTCATCCAGACTCTAACCTTTCGTGCAGAGAAAAGTGTTTCATGTAGAAATATCTTATGAAATTTATTTATCTCTGGATGTGATAAGATTCCCAGGAGACATATTTTGGGTTGAAGTGTTACAGGTAAGCCCATAGTGTCGTGGAGGAAGCGTACCACCTGTGTCCAGAATGCCTGTATCCGAGGGCATTGCCACAATAGATGGAAGAAAGTACCTACAGCTTGGTTACACATTGGGCAGATAGTGGACTGATTTCTCTTGTACCTAGATATTCTGAGTGGTGTAAAGTATGATCTGTGAATCATAAAAATGTGGGTTAAACGGTCAGATAATTTAGGGGATACTAGTTTGCATGTGTCTAGGGTGTCACTCCATTCGTCATCTGCCAATGTGCCCACCTCTCCCTCCCATCTAGATTTCAGGGCATATGCTGACGTAGTTGCCTATGACTAATTAGGTCACTTCTCAAGGCAATTGGTTCCACTAGATTTTAATTAGGAGTATCAGACTAAAGGGGGTTGAATACAAATCCATTCCACACTTTTCACATATTTATTTGTAAAACATTTTGAAAACCATTTATTATTTTCCTTCCACTTCACAATTATGTGCCACTTTGTGTTGGTATATCACATAAACTCCCAATAAAATACATTTACATTTTTGGCTGTAAGATGACAGAATGTGGGAAATTTCAAGGGGTATGGATATTAAAGGAATACTTTTTAATCAGAGTATAGCATTAGGTCAATTAACCGCTTTCCGACAAGCCGCCGCAGTTGTACTGCGGCAACATGGCTTGATTGCACAAATCACCATCACGGTACGTTTGTACCATAGACAGCCACTAGGGGGCGCGTGCGTGCCGCCTGCCCACCCATGGAGCCGATGCGAGTGCTCGGCGGTTGCGATCACCGCCGGGCTCCCGCGATCGCTCGGGGCACTTGGAGAAACGGGATCTGTGTGTAAACACACAGTTTCCGGTTCTCTGAGGGGAGAACAGACAGATCGTCTGTTCATACAGAGTATGAACAGCGATCTGTCATCTCCCCTGCACAGTCCCATCCCCCTTCAGTTAGAACACACAATAGGACACACTTAACCCCTTTACTGCCCCCTAGTGGTTAACCCCTTCACTGCCAGTGACATTTTTTACAGTGATCAATGCAATTTAATAGCACTAATTGCTGTAAAAATGGCAATGGTCCCAAAAATGTGTCAAAATTGTCCGACGTGTCCGCCATAATGTCGCAGTCCTGATAAAAATCGCAGATTGCCATTACCATTACTAGTAAAAAAAATATATAATAATAAAAAAGCCATAAAACTATCCCCTATTTTGTAGACGCTATAACTTTTGCGCAAACCAATCAATATAAGTTTATTACCAAAAAATATATATTGGCCTAAACTGAAGAAAAAATAGTTTTTTTATATATTTTTGGGGGATATTTATTATACCAAAAAGTAAGAAATATTGCTTTTCTTTCAAAACTGTCTCTCTTTTTTTGTTTATAGCGCAAAAAATAAAAACCACAGAGGTGATCAAATACCACTAAAAGAAAGCTCTATTTGTGGGAAAAAAAGGACGTCAATTTTGTTTGGGAGCCACGTTGCATGACCGCGCAATTGTCAGTTAAAGCGACGCAGTGCCGAATTGCAAAAAATGGTCTGGTCTTTGGGCAGCCAAATGGTCTGGGGCTGAAGTGGTTAAATTCCTGTGATATTGATCTGGTCAGTTATGTAGCAATGGGTACTCTATACTTTAGAGTGTCCATGCAAAAATTGTATGTGGGCAAGACGAAATGTCAATTACAGATTAGGATCAGCGAACACCTCAAAAACATAAAACTGAAAGAGGAGACACCAGTGGCACATTTTTTACAATTTCATGAGGGCAAATCCTCAGGCTTGGGGTATTTAACTTATCAGCACGCAGAGGCGATTTTGATAATGTACTCCTTAAAAAAGAAAAATCTTGGATTTTTAGGCTCAACACTTTACAGCTTAACGGCTTGAATAACGAGCTGAGCCTTAAAGTTTTTCTTGAGCCATAAAATTTGTATAGATAAATAATAAACAACAAAGGTAGTTTTTACCCACTCTAAATGAACTTTCATCTCATTTATCAAATCATACCAGTCTATCAATTTAAATTTGAATGGATACACCAAAAATAAAATACCTCACAAAACAAATTCCATACCTATGCAGTTTTACTGCGACCTCTCTATAGGGTGAATATTCAGCAATATAGTATTAAATTCTGCTGTAACACTCATTTACCCATGTCCTACTTTCTACCACTTCTACTGTTTTTTTTTAATATATGCAATACACTTTGTGATCACAAGATGGCTCTCAATTGAAATCTGACGCAATGAATGCTGATTGGACATCTGTCCCTTTAAATGATAATGTAGACTAACGTCTTACGTTCTGAAGAAGTGCACGATCAAGTGCACAAAATGCATCAACAAAGGCTGCATCGGACAAGCCCTACGCTCTACTAATGCATACCAGCTAATGTGCGTGGTATTCCCGCACTGTCATCTGCCTCTAGCCCTACTAGGATAAGCCTACATTGTTTGGACTAGACGAGTTACCGTAGTGATACTCCTGATCACATGACCGGAAAAAACCCTGGAACACAGCAGAGACATACCGAACTATGAGTGTACATCAATTTGACACTCTCCGTGTCCTACAAGCATTGGCAGCACAGACACACACAGGGAAAGATCACTTGAGAAAGCACGACTGGACACCATCATGACGGTTCCATTACCCATGACGGATTGGTGAGAGCCTTCGGGCCATGTTATAAATGTCACCATCTCTCCTTGTTTGTCCCTCTCCTTAAACTGCAAAAAGTGAACTCTGAGTGCTTCAATCCATAGTGCATTATACCATGCTAATCAAGTCTTATGACACCGCAGCTTTGAAATCAAGCTAATTATTGTGTTCCAACAGGATACTCCGTTTTTATCCTGGTCAGCTACTAACTTTATATCAGGATATAGGTCTAAATTATGAACATTATATGGACTTGAATGTGTTCTTTTCACTACGGATTCAACTTAATTCATAATCTTTATATCCACCAGGAACTTTTTCAACCAATGAACATCTGTAGCAATACTAATTTAGTTTTATAAGAACTACATGTATACAGATAAGCTATGATCAGTTTCCTGGTTATATTTTTACATTTATAGCAGCTCCGTTTAGGTCCCTTGCTTTGGGTATGCATGGGTTTGTATGCGTTAAGCTTTTGTTACCGCTGTGATATATGTGACAACGTTGTCAATATTGCATATGTGTTTTTTATATTATTGAAATCTGGGGAAATATTCTAGAATTGATGTTAATGTCCACATTGTTGGACAGTTTTTACTCACTATTTTGAGACTACAATAAAGCTATTTTCTATTTTTTCAAAAGGTACACAACAACGACCCTCCTTATTGCTTTCCAGGGGCATCTCTTTGCTCCACCCCCCCTTTTTTTGTTAAGTAGCAGAGGGGGTTGCTAATCAGTTTCAGCTGCTCTGATGTTAAGGAAATTAACAGCAGGTAAACTAGATGGGCAACAATGAGACAACCTCCAAAACAGGAATGGTTTTACAGGTGTTTTTTTTCCTCTACTCATCTTTTCTGACCGTGTTTCAATAGTTTTGCATTTGGCTAGGGTCAGTATCACTACTGGTAGCATGAGGCCATACCTGGACCCTATAGAGGTTGCACAGGCAGTCCAACTCCTCCAGGATGGCACATCAATATGTGCCATTGCCAGAAGGTTTCCTGTGTCTCCCAGCACAGTCTCAAGAGCATGGAGGAAATTCCAGGAGACAGGCAGTTACTCTAGGAGAGCTGGGCAGGGCCATAGAAGGTCCTTAACCCATCAGCAGGACCGGCATCTGCTACTTTGTGCAAGGAAGAACAGGACAAGCACTGCCAGAGCCCTACAAAATTACCTCCAGCATGCCACTGGTGTGAATGTCTCTGACCAAACAATCAGAAACAGACTTCATGTGGGTGGCCCAAGGGCCCAACATCCTCTAGTGGGGCCTCTGCTCACTGCCCAGCACTGTGGAGCTCAATGGACATTTGCCATTGAACTTTAGAATTGGTAGGTCCGCACTGGCGCCCTATGCTTTTCACAGATTGGAACAAGTTCACCCTGAGGACATGTGACAGATGTGAAAGGGTCTGGAGAAGCTGTGGAGAACGTTATACTTCCTGTAATATTGTTCAGCATGACCAGTTTGGTGGTGGGTCAATGATGGTCTGGGGAGGCATATCAATGGAGGGACGCACAGACCTCTACATGCTAGACAATGGCACCCTGACTGCCATTAGGTATCAAGATGAAATTTTCAGACCCCATGCTGGTGCAGTGGATTTTGGGTTCCTCCTTTTGCACCACAATGCCTGGTCTCATGTGGCTAGAGTATGCAGCCAGTTCCTGGAGGATGAAGGAAATGATACAGTTGAATGGCCCCAATGCTCGCCTGACCTAAATCCAATAGTGCATGTACAAATAGGTCCATCTGAAGCCGCCAGGTTGCACCTCAGTCAGTTCAGGAGCTCAGTGATTCCCTGGTCCAGATCTGGGAGGAAATATCTCAGGACACCATCTGTCCATGCTAATTAGGAGCATGCCCTGATATTGTCAGGCATGCATACAAGCACGTGGGGGCCATACAAAATACGAAGTACCATTTTTAGTTGCTGCAATGAAATTTCAGCAAAATGGACTAGTCTGCTGCATATTTTTTTCACTTTGAATTCAGCCCTCTGAAGGGTTGATAATTTTAATTTCCATCAAACAATGTGGCATCCTTTCATTCCTAACACATTACCCAGTCCATTTCAGTACAGATAAGATATCCAGCATAGCATTTTTCCCCATTGAGATCTGATGTGTTTTCAAATGGGCTGATTTACGAAGCATTTGCGCCATGAGTTGCGGCGCACACTGATGCGCAAATTACATTTTCGTATTTACAAAACATATGCGCCGGTAACACAGCGCAATTCCCCATTTACTATTCTCTTCCCGGCGCACGGGAAGAGGCGATCGGTACGCCACTATAGACATGGCGCACGGCATCTTTAACTGAAAATTTAAACAAGCTGGAAGTGCCAATATTATGGGAGTCATGTGGGGTGATGTGGGGTGATGTGAGGAACTATGGTACTAACTACCTAAGTCACAAATATGCCCAAAATAGAATGAGAAAGTAACTTTCTCCGAACAAGCCGGCTGCTCCGGCAAATACATTTAGAACTGCGGGAGGTCAATTTATGCACTGCGCATGCTCAAATGGCATTTGCCCTTGTTCAAATGCATTGGTTCAGTGCGCCGGCAAAATCTTAGTTAATGTCAAGCAACGTAAATGCATTTGCATAGGTTGAACAGGCGCACCTCTATGCTTTTCTTTTTTAACGCTGGTTCACTTTGCGGCTATAATGAAATGTCAGTCCGGCAATACACATTAAAGTTCATTGATAAAAACAGCATTAAGAAAAAAAACAAAATTAATAAAAAAAATGTGTGGGGTTCCCCCGAAAATCAATACCAGGCCCTTCAGGTCTGGTATGGATATTAAGGGGAACACCACGCCAAAAAAAAAAATGGCGTGGGGGTGCCCCTCAAAATCCATACCAGGCCCTTCAGGTCTGGTATGGATTTTAAGAGGAACCCCTCGCCAAAATTTAAAAAAATGGCGTGGGGTCCCCCTTAAAATCCATACCAGACCCTTATCCGAGCACGCAACCTGGCAGGCCGCAGGAAAAGAGGGGAGATGAGAGAGCACCCCCCCCTCCTGAACCGTACCAGGCCACATGCCCTCAACATTGGGAGGGTGCTTTGGGGTTCCCCCAAAGCACCTTGTCCCCATGTTGATGAAGACAAGGGCCTCATCCCCACTACCCTTGGCTGGTGGTTGTGGGGGTCTGCAGGCAGGGGGCTTATCAGAATCTGGAAGCCCCCTTTAACAAGGGGACCCCCAGATCCCAGCCCCCCCTGTGTGAAATGGTAAGGGGGTACAAAAGTACCCCTACCATTGCACAAAATTAGTTTTAAATAACTTTAAATAACTTTTATTCCTTAAGGGCCAGTTCACACCACATGCAGTCCAGTGCATTTTTTTTCTGCATCAAAAATGCATGGAAAGTAGGTTATATGGTTTTCAATGGCATAGATCACACCAGTGCTTGCAGTTTCAGTGTGTTTCCAGTTCCC
Organism: Lithobates clamitans; assembly: GCA_037952925.1. Classification (NCBI taxonomy): domain Eukaryota; kingdom Metazoa; phylum Chordata; class Amphibia; order Anura; family Ranidae; genus Lithobates; species Lithobates clamitans. The sequence continues at coordinate 2,011,828 of JBBGZY010000901.1, forward strand.
GAAAAAAAAGTAGAACATGCTGCATTTTTTATGCACTGGAATGTACTGGAACGATGCAAATTGCATCAAAGAATGCACTGGAATGCACTGGAATGCACCTAAATGCATCAAAAACGCACTGAAGCACACGTGTTCTTATTTAAGGTTAAGAAAAAAGAGGGGGGAAAAAAGCACTGGACTGCATCAAAAATGCACCAAAAATGCACTGGATTGCATCAAAAACTTAGGGCCCTTAGGGCCAGTTCACACCATAGAAACGCAGTCCGGACGCATTCCAGGTGCTTTCTGCATGCGCATTTTTGATGCGTTCCAGTGCGTTTATGATGCAGTCCAGTGCTTTCCCCCCCCTCTTTTTTCTTAACCTTAAATAAGGACAAGTGTGTTGCAGTGTGTTTTTGGTGCATTTAGGTGCGTTCCAGTGTGTTTTTGATGCATTTTACAGCGTTCCAGTACAGTCCAGTGCATAAAAAATGCAGCACGTTCTACTTTTTTTTTCTGGAATTGGAACGCACTGGAAATGCAAGCACTGGTGTGAACTATGCCATTGAAACCCATATAACCGACTTTCCATGCATTTTTGATGCATAAAATATGCACTGGACTGCATTGGTGTGAACTGACCCTTAAGCAATTTGGCATATTTAAAGGCATTTCTCCTTGTTTTGTTTTTGGGGTTGTCCAAATGGTGACATTGATATATGTCCCTTAGGGTGGGACCTAGGACCCATACCCATTTTAAGGCCAATAACTAGAGGATAAGCCAGCCAAGTGGGGACTAGTAAAATTACCAAGTCTGTTCCCTTAGACTGCAATGGTATTTGTTGTATAACATTTGCACATGTTAGGCTCTTTAGTTGCCCCCTGGACTGGGGGGTGTTTTGTCCCATCTGTAATTTTGGTGCATGCTGGATGATGTACTTAATTTTGGACAGGGGGGTGGCTTATTTTGTGCTAGCTGCATTTGGGTTGTTCTGGGCATGCTCAGGGACTTTGTTTTTTTCCTGTGCCTTTTGATGTGTGAAATGTATTTGGGTTGGTCTGGGCATGCTCAGGGACTTTGTTTTTTTTTTTGGTGGTTCTTTTTGTGTGTGAACAGCACTTGGATGTTTCTGTGCATGCTCAGAGTGTGTTTTTTGGTTTAGTAATTTAAGGACATCCTTAACAGGTGTACCCACTTTGAAGTTCTCTCTACATTGGGTGAACTTGCATTTTGTGTGTTTCATGGACTGTCTATGTGTTTGCAATTGCCTCATTAGCACACAAACCTATGTTATATAAAGCTTGCAGATCGCATTCTTTACTTTGCCCTGAAAAGAGCCAAGATTGTGTGTGTGTGTGTGTGGGGGGGGGGGGGGCGGCAAGAGAGTACATTTGGGTGTCCTTATCGAGTTTCTAACACATGTATTTTCTATTTGTATTTTGTTTGTTATGATGTTGCAAAACAGATGTGTTTTTATGCAATTTGTTTGTTACTTTGGTTTGTTGTATTTTTTTGGGTGGTGGTTATTTTACCATGAAATCTTTTTTATGTTGGCAATTTTTGTTGTTTTTTTCAAATATAAATGTTTTTTTATTAACTCCCAAGGTGGGCAAAGACAATGCAATAAAAGCACACAGCATCACCGTAATAAACAACTATATGGATAGAAGGAGCAGCAGGTTTCATATACACATGTGATCATACAGTTTCATTACCAATATTGCATCTCTGTTAGGTTGATATGAAATGATGAAGTATACATTATTATGAACATTACATATGTATATTTATTTGTCCAAGGGATAAGGTAAAGAGCCCTAGGGTCCTTTCTTCTACTTACACATTACGCATTTTGCTAACCTATACCCTCTTCCTTTTGCCATCTCCATCCTCCAGCTGGTGCACTAGTTGTGCGCTTGCATTAACAACCAAAGGAAGGGAAAGTAAGAAGAGGGGGGGGACACAGGGAAAAGAGGGGGGGGATAGAATGAATAGAGGAGAGAAAAGGGTAGATTATGAGAGTGGGACAGGCTAGGGCCCTGGTTGATTCAAGACAGCCCCGAGGTTTGGATGCACTAAGGTGTCTGTTCTATTAGGAAGCTCTTAGGGCAATGCCCTCTGGGGAGAGAGTGAATTGTTTCCACATTGCCCATGTCTTGTTATATTTTTCCTGTTGGTGTCTCGCAGAAATCACCAGGTCTTCCAGCTTAATGATATCTTCTACCCTCTGAATCCAGTTTACTACTGTTGGCGGTGTTTGGTTTTTCCAGAAAAGTGGAATACATGCTTTGGCAGCATTTAATAGGTGATGCACAATCGACAATCGACTTCTTGTATAATTTTGTCGACATGGTAGAGACATGTAATAAGAAGAAGGCTGGATCATCCGGGATATTGTACTCTGTAAATTTCTGAATGATTTCTCTAATTTTGGCCCAGAAAAACGTAAGCTTAGGGCAGGACCAAAACACATGTAATATCGTGCCTCTATGTCTCAGACAACTCCAGCAGATTTCTGACGTCTCTGGGTATCGGATATGTAAAGCATGTGGGGTGAGATACCACCTTGTTAGGAGCTTGTAATTTGTCTCCTGTACTTTGGTACAGATGGAGGATTTTGAGGTGAACATAATTATGCTTGAACCTGGGCCGACAAGATGTTGTGCCTAATGTTTTAATCCTTAATAGATGTCCATTTGTGGGTGCACTCCTTTTAACTCCTGTTAATTTACACTGCAAAAGGGTCAAACCTCAAACCTATTCTGTAATGGGGCGAACACGGTCGGACTCTTCAGCTACAAAAGTCCGACAGCAAGTCCGACAAACTTTCGGCTGACTTTTGGAGGACTTGCGGTGGACTTTCTAATGGACTTGCCTACATACGATCACACAAAAGTCCGACGGATTCGTACGTGATGACGTACAGCGGACTAAAATAAGGAAGTTGATAGCCAGTAGCCAATAGCTGCCCTAGCGTGGGTTTTTGTCAGTCGGACTAGCATACAGACGAGCGGATTTCTGGGTCCAGGTGAGTTACGACATAAAGATTTGAAGCAAGTTCCAAATCTAAAGTCCATCAGATTTGCGACTGGAAAAGTGCACTGAAAGTCCGGGGAAGCCCATACACGATCGGATTGTCCGCCGGATTTGGTCCGTTGGCGTCCGTCGGACTTTTGTAGCCGAAAAGTCCGACCTTGTGTATGCGCCATTAGTGTCTCAAATGAACATACATGTGTGTATTTTGCTTTCCTTGCTTCTTTTCCAAGTCCTGTTTTTTTTGGACCAATAAAATTGTTTCAAATTTTTTAAGTTTTATGTGTGTTCTTTTCATGCAACGGATTTCTCAGCTGCAGCTTAACTAGGCTGATTGGCATGTCTTAGACATATCCCTTTTTTATTTTTTTTTGTTAGTTTTAAGTTACTTTCCTGGTGCCTTCATGGTAGCACATGCATGGATTGTGCATATGCTGCCACGGATAGTGACCAGGAAAACGGAAAATTGTATACTCACCTTTCCGTAATTTTCCTTTCCTGTCGCATCTTCATGGCAGCATACACTTTGGGTTGTGACTCGGCCCCCACAACCTGATAGGACCACATAGCTATAAATTGATGAGAAGGCACCTGCCCCAGTATTCTCTGTATATATAAATCACCTCAGAAGGGTGGGCGATTGTATGCTGCCATGAAGATGCGACAGGAAAGGAAAATTACGGAAAGGTGAGTATACAATTTTCCATTTTCCTGTCACATCATGGCAGCATACACTTTGGGGAGTAACTCGCCAGACTGGGTGGGAATGCAAAGTAAGTTTATTGACAAGGAATAGAAGAGTTGGCCTGTATAACAGCCTTCCCGAAATCTACTGCTGATAGGCGTGCAGCATCCACTTTATAATGGGATATAAAGGTGTTTCTGGAGGACCAGGTGGCCGCTCTACAGATGGTTTCCGCTGAGACTCTACAGTAAGCTGCCCATGAAGTAGCCACTGCCCTGGTAGAATGCGCCCTTAAGCCCTCCGGAATCTGCAAGGTGCTCAAGGAGTAGGCCTTCTTGATAATTTTCACCAACCATGAGGCGATGGTACGGGCTGATGCCGCTTGGCCTTTTCTAAACCCATGTGGGATGATTAGGAGGTTTTCAGACTTTCTGAACGGCTTGGTTACTGAGAGGTACTGCAAAATGTTGCCCTTGACATCCGGAAGATCAATCTCCTGGTTTAAGTGGAATGAAGAGGAGAGTTTCGGGATAAAGCGATACGAAGGCTTCAGGGTTAGCCTGTCCGGGTAGATCATCAGGTACGGCTCTTTGGCTAGCTGGGTTTGCATCTCTGAAACTCTCTTTTCTGATGTTATAGCAATCAGAAATGAGACCTTTAATATCAGATCCCAAAGGGAGATGTTTTCAAGTGGAAAGAATGGCTCCTTGGATAAGACCTCCAAGACAGTTGAGAGATCCCAGGCCGGAAATGAAGGCTTTCTAGGAGGCCTTAGTTTTAGACAGGCCCTTTGGACTTGAACAACAAGTGGATTAAGGGCCCACTTAACTCCTGTCAAGGCAGAGATGGCTGACACTTGCACCTTTAGGGTGCTGGACCCAAGACCTTTTTCCAGGCCTGACTGGAGGAAATTGAGCACTTGCGGCACTGATGGAGAAGAAGAGTCCCGACCTTGCTCCTGAGCAAAGAAAATAAACTTTTCCCAGATCCTTCTGTAGGTGTTATTCGTGGTAAACTTCCTAGCCTGGAGAAGAGTATCCACTACCTTCTGAGAGCAGCCTTGGTATAGGAATCTAGACCTCTCAGCCTCCAGGCCGTTAGATGCAGCTTCTCCGGGCTCGGGTGGAGTAGCTGGCCCGTAAGCCAGTAAGTCTGCCGAAACTGGGAGGGGAAGTGGGTCCGCTGTGTTCAGCTGTAGTAGGGTAGTGAACCAAGGCCTCTGCGGCCAAAAGGGAACCACACCCAGCACTAGAGCTGCAGAATGCTTGAGCCTCAGAAGGAACTTGGCTATTTGAGGAGTTGGTGGAAAAATCTAGCCTAGGCGGAAGTTCCAGGGGTGTTGGAGACAATCCGTTCCCACCGATGAAGGAAAGGGGATCCTCGACAAAAATCTCTGACACTTCGTGTCCGCTGGCAATGCTGAGAGGTCTATGTTCGGAGGGCCCCAGGTCTGGGATATGAGGGTGAATGCTTGGGAGCTCAGAGACCACTCATTGTTGGAAATAAAGGTTCTGCTGAGTGAATCCGATAGGAGATTCTGGAAGCCTGGAATATGAGCCGCCCTTAGATCCAGAAGGTTCAGTTGGGCCCATTGCATCACCGGGCAGACCTCCTGCATCATAGAGATGCTCCTGGTACCCCCCTGCCTGTTGATGTAGGCTACTGCCACTTTGTTGTCCATCTTTAGGAGAACTTGTTTCCCTCTCAGAAAGGTGCTGAATGCCAAGAGGGCCTGAAAGGCTGCCTTCACCTCTAGTACATTTGAGACAGAGTCCTGGGTTTTGAAATGCCAGCGGCCCTGAGCCGCGTAATGTAGATTGTGCGCTCCTCAGCCCTCCAGGCTGGCATCCAAAGTCACTACTTCCTGATGGGGGGGTGACTATCTGTTTGCATCTCCTGAGGTTGCAAGGACGCGTCCACCACTGCAGTGATAGACTGGCCTCCTCCGAGATGTAAATCGGTTGGGACATGGACAAACTGTCCCACTGGTGCAGGAAGGAGGTTTGAAGGGGTCTGGAATTCCATTGCGCCCACCGGACCATTGGAATGGTTGCTGATAGAGAGCCTAGAAGACTGAGGCATGCTCTGGCTGGTAAGAATGGTGCCGAGATGGATTTTTTTACTCTCTGAATTAATAGAGGTATTTTCCCCAGTGGCAGCTCCACTGTATTTGCTCGGGTATCCAGTTCGGCCCCTAGGAAGACCATCTTTTGGGTAGCCTGGGTGTTGCACTTTCCTCAATTTATTATCCATTGCAAACTCTTTAGTGTGGAGACTAGGATCTCGCAGTGTTGCACAAGGGATTCCCGGCTGTTTGAGAGGAGGAGGATGTCGTCCAGGTAGTGGTGGACCCTTAGACCTTTTTCTCTTAAGGAGGCTATCGCTGGTAATAAGACCTTTGTGAATGTTCTGGGGGCTGTCGAGACCCCGAAGGGAAGACTCTGAAATTGAAAGTGCCCGTGATCCACCGAGAATCGCAGGAATCTTTGGAATGCAGCATGAATTGGGATATGCAGGTAGGCGTCCTGGAGGTCTATGGAAAGCATCCAGTCTCCCAGGTTTATGGCCTGGAGGATAGACTGTAAGCTTTCCATCTTGAATGATTCCACCCGGATGGATCTGTTGAGATTCTTTAAATCTAGAACCGGACGCAGATCCCCCGATTTCTTTTTGACAAGGAATAACGGAGAATAAAATCCTAAGCAAAAGATTGCCGCTCCAATCTCTCAAATCCGTATCAAGACACCCGCCCTAATGGAACTCACAGGTGCTGGCTCTGCACAAGCTTGTGGAAAGAGAAAAATATCCTGGACGGCCGCACACCATAGAAGATATCTTTATTGATATGAAGAAATAAAATCCAAATGCAGTCACCTCATGTACAGGGAGGAACAAAATAAGAATAAAAAAAAAAAAGAATAAAATCCCTTGCCCCTCTGAGCTGGCGGAACCTTTACTATCGCCCGTTTTCGGAGAAGATCCTGAACATAATTCAGCAGTGACATCCTTTTTTCCCAAGATGGAGGAAGATGGGTTGGACAAATTGATCCTTTGGGGGTCGATTTTTGAAGGACCACCTGTGGCCAAAACTGATGGTGGCCAGAGTCCAGGTATCCTTTAAAGTTTCCGCCCAGGCCAGCCTGAATCTGGAGAGTCTGGCTCCCACTACTGCTGGCTGGACGGACGCACCTTCAAAAGGACTTCTGGTCACTGGAAGCGGAAATCTTGGGCTTTTGAAATTTCATGAAGGATGACTGAGGATTTTTCCAGCTCCTTCGGTACTCTTTCCCAGGTCTATACGCTTTTGCGTCTCTAAACCTCTCCGGAAGGTTTCGTTTAAAGGGAGCAGGTCTCTGCTGTTTGGGCCTTCTATCCGAGGGGATGAGTCCAGAATTGCCACCAGTCACCTTAGAAATGGCTGAGTCCAATTTCGTCCCAAAAAGGTTCTCCCCGTCAAATGGGATGCGACACCAATTGGACTTGGAGGCGGGATCCGCCGTCCAGGGCTTCAGCCATAGCGCTATTCTGGCCGTTACCGAGGCCAACATAGACTTCAATGCAGACCTGATTGTATTGACGGAGGCCTCTGCCACAAAGTCGCCCGCCAGGCTTAGTTCTTGCAAAGCTTTAACTATTTCTTCCTGGTCTGCACCCTCCAATACGAGCTTCTCAGTGTTTGCGGACCAGCTGGAGATGGCTCTTCCCACTGCTGCGAATGCTATCGCTGGCCTGCAGGCGCCTCCTGCCGACAGGTAGGCCCTCTTAAGGTCCGTGTCGATTTTCCTATCGAGCACATCTCTAAATGTTACCGCGTCCTCTATAGGAAGTGTAACATACCTGGCTAGGCGCATCAAAGATGCGTCCACCACAGGAGGAGACACCAGGGGGATTACTTTAGGCTCCTTGAGCAGATACAGTTTAAGAAGTCTGTTATTCAGACTAGATTTCTTCTCGGGTCTTTGTCATTCCTCCTTAATTAGGTCATCCAGCTCCTCTATAAACGGGAAAGCTTCTGGATCCTTCTTAAGGTGAGGGAAATATTTCCTTTGTTTTTGTTCGACCTAATGGGGTTCCTCCCAGTTTATTGCCTCCTTAACCGACTTGACAAACGGCTCTATTAGAGAGAATTCAAAGCCGGCCGATACCTCCAATCCCTCATTATCAGACAGAGAGTCTTGCTCTCTTGATGTACTGGTCAGAGCGGGAGAGGCACTATGGATAGAAAAATCTGCTTCTGTCGTCAAGGCCTGCGGTGCTGAAATTCCAGCGGATTCTCCAGCATCCGAGACTCTTTCTTTGGTGGCCTCCTCTAGGCATTTTTGACAGGCCAGTTTATCCAGGAGGGCCACCGCACCGCAAATCCAGCAGGCGTTGCCAGAGGGATGGGAGTAGCGCGCAGGAGACCAGGGTCTGCGTGAAGGAGATCTTCTATGGTGGGAGCGGCTGTGTCTTGAGTATGATCTAGACCGGCTCCTTCTGCGACTCCCTCTGTGTCCCGAGCGGCTTCTCCTGCGGTATGAACGGCTCCGTCTGTGCCTGGAGCGACTTCTTCTATGCAAGGTCTCTCTTTGTCTTGAAGCAGATGTTCCTGAGGACCTGATAGGGCTAACCAATTTAGGTAGCATTAGTAGTGCTCTCTTTTTCAATCTTCACTACTTACCATGTCTTCCCCCCCTTACCTATTAGGCTGGCGGTGATCTGCTGGGGCAGCGGTCTCCATAGTGGAGGAGTGGTGAAACCTGCAGATACAGTAAGATTAAGGCATGTAGAAGAGATTAAGGCAGAGGATAGTTAGTCAAATAGTAAGGGTACCTACCTTTGCAGAGCATTTTTTAGGTAAAAAAACCATCTCAAGTCAGTCACACAGCAAAAGCAGTGCAAAACTGACACTGGGGCTTTTTAAAACTGCCGCCATTAGCGCCGAGCGCTCGTGCATGTGCAGTAGAGCCACGAGACACCCGGCTCCATCTTGGAACCTGGCATAGTCAGAGAATGCCCTGAAAATGCGCACTGCGCATTCGCGAGAACGCTTGGCGTCCACAGGGAAGGAACAGAACACAAGTAGGTGGGAGAGAGTGGGGGGGAGACCGCTGCACACAACTAAGCCTATTTAAGGCTTATATCTTTGAGTCCAAGATGAGTCTTCCGAGGCCATTCCACCGGCAAGCCAATTTAAGGCTTATATGGGCTGCTGACACGTCAAGCCTGTCTAAGGCTTATATTATGGTCAGCAGAGACAATGAAAAAAGTGCCCCTGAGATAACCAGAGTGGGGCTCCTTCCATCTAGCTCGTTTAGAGGCTGTACAGGAAGGACTTCCACCCAGGAGAGGCTAGAACCTGGCTGGGGCGAAGCGGTAAGGGGGTGCTGATCCGTGCGGTCCTGACAGGTGAGGAAAAGTAAGAGAATACTGGGGCAGGTGCCTTCTCATCAATTTATAGCTATGTGGTCCTATCAGGTTGTGGGGGCGGAGTCACAACCCAAAGTGTATGCTGCCATGATGCGACAGGAAAGTAACATTTCAGAAGGGTAAGTATTCAATTTTCTTTTTGAGCAGTGGTTTTCAGCCTCAGTCCTCAACTCCCCCCGTCCCCCCCCCCCCTCATGACAGGACATGTTTAGGAAATTTATCTTATCTAAAATAGCTGTCCAAAATACAAAGCCATTAACTTTGATTTCAAGCACCTGTGCAAGATGAAAGAAAACCTGCAAACATGGCCTGTTGGGGGGTACTTGAGGACAGGGTTGAGAAGCACTGATTTAGAGCACTGAACTAAAATCAATCTGAAGACAATCCTATTCTAATTGTGGACATTTGAGGGAAATAAAAAAAATATATATCTTTTGTTGGGCTTTGTGTCCCTTTTCTTAAAATTGGCTTTGCTTCCTGTCATATAGCCAAACAGGAAGTGAGAGTAAAACCCTAACAATATTTTTCCTTGGGGACACACAGGTCAATCTAACTAGTGTCCCCATTATGCAAATTGCACTCTAGCACTTTGTTGTGTATACCCCAAATTAGTAGGTATTTTTGAGTTTATTAAAGGCAAATCCTTTCTGCAATACAAGTGTAGTTGATGAAAACCAGAGGGGAAGCATTGGTGATTTTATCATCCAATCATGTAGAGGCAACGATGCTGTTTTTTTTTTCTTTTCCTTGCTTGTCCCCCTCATATCTCCAGCAACTGCACTTGTAGTGCAAAGTAGACATGTGTACACTGAAATATTTCATTTCGGAATTTCGTTTTCGTCTGAAAAATAAATTTATTTAGTTACTCCCGAAATTCGTTTTTATTTATTTCGTTTTTCATTAAAAATTGCATTTGTCCGAAAATCCAAATTAAGGTTGAATCTGTCATTGAAGGCTTATGGTGTCTGTCGAATGTACGACGCCGTATAGTTTACCTGCTCCGTCGAATCTTCTTAGAACTTTCAACAGACACCATAAGCCAAAGTACGTGTGTACTTAGTTCTAGCTATTTTACTGCTCCTCCTCTTTGGTTACAATAAGCCAATAACATTCATCATCATCATTATTTTTATTTATCTTTTCTCCCCTACGTTGAATCTTTTCTCCCCTACGTCGAATCTTTTCTCTTTCTGTCGAATCTTTTCACTCTATGTCGAATCTTTTCTCTCTATGTAGAATAATCTTGGACTAATAGAGTTAAGATTAGGCACATTCAACCACAGGTTTGATGGACACAGATTGTTTATGTCACCATCATGTCGAATCTCCTATCTGTATCGAACTGTTGTAGCAACGAAAACAAAAATAAAGCATTTGTTATGTCGGATCTTTCGTTTTTCGAATTCTGCACTTTCGTTATCATTTGTTAAAACGATAACGAAAATACCTGAAATTCGGACGAAAATGCATTCGGACTAAAACGAATGCACATGTCTAGTGCAAGGTGGATTTACCTTTTAGTAAATAAACCCCAAGATACATAATAATTTGGGGTGTACATGGCAAAATGCTAGAGTGCAATTTCCCGAATGGGGAAACTATTTAGATTGTCCTGTATGTCCCCAAGGACATACATTGTTAGGGTTTTACCCTCACTTCCTGTTTGGCTATGTGACAGGAAATGAATAATTTTGACTGAGAAATTGGTAAAATTTGGGAGTTGTCTTCACCCTATCAGGGGTGTAGACATCTGACAAAACTTCTAATCCCTCTGCAATCTATCCCCAAGCAAAAATAAGAACGGATTTTAATTAGTTTAACTTTGCAAAGACACATTCCGAAGTTCAATTGTGATGCATGTTAATGGCCTATTTAGACCTTTAATAGTAAGTCATCAGTTGCCTTTGACTCTAAACATTATTTTTGGCCAGGCCTAGAAATCTGCATCTGTTTTTCTATTAACCACTTGGTGTCTGTGCTAAAGGCCAAACGACGGCCACACCGTGGACCTGAATTTCTGGGAGGCTGTCATAGGATGGGCTCCCCGTGTGCTCCCTGCAGGGTGCGCAGCGCGCACTGAGTCACTGAGACTCACGTGATCACAGATCGAAGTAAGGGCTGGCTTACCACGCGATTAGCTGTCAGCCAATGACAGCTGATCACATGATGTAAACTAAAGCTTGGTAATTGTTTATTTTTTCTCCTCACACTGACAGCATGAGGATAAAAATAAAAGCTGATCACCGGCTTAGGTGATCATCTGTGCCCACCAGTACCACCTGCCAGTGCCACCTATCAATGCCCACCAGTGGTCCCAAGCAGTGCTGCCTATCAGTGTAACCAATCAGTGCCGCCTCATCAGCGTACATCAATGAAGAAGAAAAATGACCTGTTTGCAAAATTTTATATCAAAATATCCAAAAATATCCAAAATTATTTATAAAAATCTCTCTTTTCTTTTTTTTGAACAAAAGAAAAAAAAACACAGAGGTGGTCAAATACCACCAAAAGAATGCTCTATTTGTGGGAACTTAAAAACACCGGGAGAAGAGGCCGGACAGTGCGGAGAAGAACCGAACACCGGGAGAAGATGCGGAGAAGAGGCCAGAGAGAACAGAAGAGACCCCCGAAGTCAGAAGAAGACCCCCGTAGCTGCCTAATAAATTACCTTAAAAAACTGTGTAGTGTGTTTTTTTCTAGACACTTTTCTCCCCCAGGTGAATGGGTAGGGGTACCATATACCCCATACTCATTCATGTAGGGTGGGTGGCCCAGATCTGGGGGCCTCCTTATTGAAGGGGGGCTCCCTGATTCTGATAAGCCCCCGTCCGCAGACCCCGACAACCAACGGCCAGGGTTTTCGGGAAGAGGCCCTTGTCCTCATCAACATGGGGACAAGGTGCTTTGGGGTGAGGGGGCTGCAGCGTGCCCCCCTTCCCCAAAGCACCCATCCCCCATGTTGAGGGCATGCGGCCTGGTACGGTTCAGGAGGGGGGCGCTCGCTCGTCTCCACCCCCTTTCCTGACCGGCCGGGCTGCATGCTCGGATAAGGGTCTGGTATGGATTTTGGGGCGACCCCCCACGTCGTTTTTTCAGCGTAGGGGGTTTCCCTTACAATCCATACCAGACTGAAGGGCCTGGTATACACCTGGAGGGGGAACCCACGCCGTTTTTTCTCGTGCTGCTTTAATAGAAAGATGTGTTTTTCCTATTGCAGCGAGCGCGAGATGCACCTCACAGAGAACCAGCGTGATGGCATTGTGCTGGAAACATTCTCGCGGGAAGGTACTGCTGTGCGTGCGCCGGTTCACACACTCAATTAAGGATTTATCCAGCGTACCAATTAAGGTATGAACCGGCACAGCACACTCATCTTAGTAAATGACCCCCAAAGTGTTCCTTTTATTTTTTTGAGCAGCGTATATATATATATTATTATTATTATTATACAGGATTTATATAGCGCCGACAGTTTACGCAGCGCTTTACAACAACATTAGGGCAGACAGTACAAGTACAATACAATTCAATACAGGAGGAATCAGAGGGCCCTGCTCGTTAGAGCTTACAATCTAGGAGGGAGGGTCAAGTTATACAAAAGGGTAATAGCTGTGGGGGATGAGCTAATGGAGAAAATAGTACAATTGTTAGATGGAGGCAGGATAGGCCTCTCTGAAGAGGAAAGTCTTCAGGGATCGCCTAAAAGTGGATAAATTTGGAGACAGTCTGACAGATTGGGGTAGGGAATTCCAGAGGATGGGCGAGGCTCAGGAGAAGTCCTGGAGGCGGATATGGGAGGAGGTGATGAGGGAGCTAGAGAGCAGGAGATCTTGGGAGGAACGGAGATGGCGTTTAGGTTGGTATTTTGAGACTAGGTTAGTGATGTAGCTGGGGGCACAGTTGTGGATGGCTTTGTAACTTATTGTTAGTATTTTGAATTTAATTCGTTGGGCGAGTGGCAGCCAATGGAGGGATTGGCAGAGAGGGGTAGCAGACACTGATCGGTTTGTAAGGTGGATGAGTCTGGCAGCAGCATTCATGATGGACTGAAGGGGGGATAGTCTATTTAAAGGTAAGCCAATGAGGAGTGAGTTGCAGTAGTCAAGGCGAGAGATAACCAGGGAGTGAATCAGGAGCTTTGTAGTTTCACTGGTTAGAAAGGGACGTAGTTTAGAGATGTTGCGGAGGTTGAGGCGGCAAGCTTTGGAAAGTGATTGGATGTGGGGCTGAAAGGAGAGTTCAGAATCTAGGATAACACCTAGCACCCTGACATGTGTGGACGGGTGGATGGTTTTGCCATTGCTCTTGACAGAGAAGTCAGGGGAAGAGGCACGTGGGGGAGGAAATATTATAAGCTCAGTTTGGACAAGTTGAGTTTGAGGAAGTGGTGTGACATCCATACAGATATGTCGGTTAGTAAGTTAGTGATGCGTGAAGAGACTGATGGAGTGAGTTGAGGGGTGGAGAGATAGATTTGTGTGTCATCAGCATAGAAATGATATTGAAAGCCATGAGAGGCTATCAGCTGACCCAGGGAAGAGGTGTAGATTGAAAATAAAAGAGGTCCAAGAACAGAACCTTGGGGGACCCCGACAGAGAAGGGAAGAGGAGTGGAGGAAGTAGAATTGTAAGTGACACTGAAGGTGCGTTGGGATAGGTAGGATGAGAGCCACTGAAGAGCACAGTCACGGAGACCGATGTAGTGAAGTTTTTTGAGGAGGAGGGGGTGGTCAACCGTGTCAAAGGCAGCTGAAAGATCCAGAAGTAGGAGTACAGAATAGTGTCCGTTGGTTTTTGCAGTTAGTAGGTCATTTGTGAGTTTTAAAAGAGCAGTTTCTGTGGAGTGTTGAGGGTGAAATCCAGATTGAAGGGGATCAAGAAGGTTGTTTTTAATGAGGTGGTCACTCAGTTGGTTGTAAACCAGGCGTTCAAGGAGTTTAGAGGAAAAGGGGAGCAAGGAGATAGGGCGTAGGTTGTTAAGATTGGTAGGGTCCAAGGATGGTTTTTTGAGTATGGGAGTGACCAGTGCATGTTTTAGAGCATCGGGGAAGATGCCAGAGGTGAGGGAGAGATTGAAGATGTGGGTTAGAGAGTGTAGGATGGGGTCAGAGGGTGACCGTAGCATTTGAGAGGGAACAGGGTCCAGGGGACAGGTAGTTAGGTGGGCGATAGAAAGGAGTTTAGCAACTTCGTCTGGAGTAGTAGATTTGAATAGAGGTAGTGTCAGTTGTATCTGTTGACATGGGGTCTTAGCTGGGGGAGATACCTGTAGAGTGGAGATTTCATCACGGATTGTATTAATCTTGTTTTTGAAGTGATTAGCGATTTCCTGGGCAGTGAGTAAATCAGTGGGGGGAGGCGGTGGAGGACAAAGTAGAGAGTTGAAGGTAGAGAAGAGTTTACGGGGATTGGATGAGAATAGGGATGAGCCGAACACCCCCCGGTTCGGTTCGCACCAGAACCCGCGAACGGACCGCAAGTTCGCACGAACGTTAGAACCCCATTGACGTCTATGGGACTCGAACGTTCGAAATCAAAAGTGCTCATTTTAAAGGCTAATTTGCATGGTATTGTCCTAAAAAGGGTTTGGGGACCCGGGTCCTACCCCAGGGGACATGTATCAATGCAAAAAAAACTTTTAAAAACGGCCGTTTTTTCGGGAGCAGTGATTTTAATGATGCTTAAAGTAAAAAAAAAAAAGTGAAATATTCCTTTAAATATCGTACCTGGGGGGTGTCTATAGTATGCCTGTAAAGTGACGCGTGTTTCCCATGTTTAGAACAGTCCCTGCACCAAATGTCATTTTTAAAGGAAAAAATCTCATTTAAAACTGCTTGCGGGTTTAATGTCATGTCGGGTCATGGCAATATGGATGAAAATCAGTGAGACAAACGGCATGGGTACCCCCCAGTCCATTACCAGGCCCTTTGGGTCTTGTATGGATATTAAGGGGAACCCCGCACCCAAATTAAAATAAGGAAAGGTCCCTATATACTCTGAACAGCAGTATACAGGCGGTGCAAACAAGACAGGGACTGTAGGTTTGTTGTTAAGTAGAATCTGTTTGTAATTTTGAACATTTTTAATGTGTTTAGCTCCAGCCAAAAAATCTTTTCTAAGCTTTTTGGAAAACATAGGGAAGGGTTATCACCCCTGTGACATTTGTTTTGCGTCTTTCCTCCTCTTCAGAAGATTTCACCTCACTTTTTTGTCCCAATGAAAAATGTTTTTTGAAAATTTGTGTTTTTTTGTGGAACAAGGATTGGAAAGCATCAGTGGAAAGGAAAAATTGTTTTCCCATATTAACTCTTACAGGAGAGAATTTCCCTTCCTTAGGGGTAGATTTCATCTCACTTCCTGTTGTCTCCTTCCGTTTGCAAGTAGGAGTCGTTTGTAAGTTAGATGTTTGAAAGTAGGGTCCTGCCCTATATACTCAGCAGAAATTTGGGCCTTAGGTGTTGCTGTGGCCAAAACACTGTAAGCCCTCACAGGGCCCTGCTGTGAAATATTAGATCAAGAATTGTAATTACATGCCCCTGTTGAACAGGAGCTGAAAAATTAGGCCTTAGGCACTGGTGCTGGTGCCACAACACTGCAACCCCTCACAGACACTCTAGTTGGAACGCAGGAACGAGCCCTGCTGCAAAGTATTGCATCAAAAATTGTAATTACACGCCCCTGTTAGACAGGGGCAGAAAAATTGGGTCTTAGGCACTGGTGCTGGTGCCACAACACTGCAACCCCTCACAGACACTCTAGTTGAAACGCAGGAACAAGCCCTGCTGCAAAGTATTGCATCAAAAATTGTAATTACACGCCCCTGTTAGACAGGGGCTGAAAAATTGGGTCTTAGGCACTGGTGCTGGTGCCACAACACTGCAACCCCTCACAGACACTCTAGTTGGAATGCAGGAACGAGCCCTGCTGCAAAGTATTACATCAAAAATTGTAATTACACGCCCCTGTTAAACAGGGGCTGAAAAATTGTGCCTTAGGCACTGGTGGTGGCGCCCAGAACCAAAAATGTTCTTACAAGCTATCAGCGTGATGATTGAGGAGGAAGAGGATAATTACTCAGGGATAGTCACTCAGCATCAGCATAGGCAGTCTTTGAAGGGATCTGAGATTTCAAAAAAAATTATTCGGTTACATCTGCATCAGGTGCTTGGTAGCTGGTGGTGATCCAAGACTGATTCATTTTTATGAAGGTCAGCCGATCGACCGAGTCGGTGGACAGACGCACCCTGTGATCGGTTACCACGCCTCCAGCAGCACTGAATGTGCGTTCCGAAAGAACGCTGGATGCAGGACAGGCCAGTAGCTCAATTGCATACTGTGCAAGCTCTGGCCAGTGATCCATCCTCAAGACCCAGTAACCCAGAGGATTTTCGGTGGGAAAGGTGTCCAAGTCTGATCTTGCCCCTAGGTATTCCTGCACCATGTAAAACAGACGCTGGCGATGGTTGCTGGAACCGATCATACCTTGGGGCTGCGGACCAAAAAATTGTCTGAACGCATCGGTCAGACGGCCACCTTCTCCACCGCTCCTTCTTTGACTGACCGAAGCCTCAGCAACACGTTGTCCAGAAACAGGAGTTTGTAACCTCCCAGTCTCTGGGAACGCGTTGCACAGACCTTTCTGCAAGGCCTCCCGAAGATGTTTCATCCTCTGCTCCCTCTGCGATGGCAAGATAAGGTCCGCAACCTTACCCTTGTAACGTGGATCAAGGAGGGTTGCCAGCCAGTATTGGTCCTTCTCCTTGATACCACGAATACGAGGATCCTTACGCAGGCTTTGCAGGATCAGGGAGGCCATGCAGCGTAGGTTTGCTGAGGCATTCGGTCCGGAGTCCTCTGGGTCACTAAGGACAACAACGTCCGCAGCCACCTCCTCCCAGCCACGTACAAGTCCATGTGTTCCTTGGGACTGATCCCTTAAAGACTGCTGATGCTGAGTGCCAGGCTCCACCTCCATACTGACACAATCTTCCTCCTCCTCCTCCTCCTCCTCCTCGTCCTCTTCCTGTGTGATCGGCGGGCACGCAGGAACACTGTCTGGATAAAGGGGGCCTTGAGAGCTAAGGAAGTCCTCCTCTTCCTGCCTCTGTTCTGCCTCAAGTGCCCTGTCCATTATTCCACGCAGCGTGTGCTCCAACAGGTGGACAAGGGGGACAGTGTCACTGATGCATGCACTGTCAGTGCTCACCATCCTCGTGGCATCCTCGAATGGTGACAGGACAGTGCATGCATCCCTGATCATGGCCCACTGGCGTGGGGAAAAAAAACCAAGGTCCCCTGACCCTGTCCTGGTGCCATAGTCGCACAGGTACTCATTGATGGCCCTCTGCTGCGTGTGCAGCCGCTGCAGCATGGCCAACGTCGAGTTCCACCTGGTGGGCATGTCACAGATTAGGCGGTTCTTGGGCAGGTTAAACTCCTTTTGGAGGTCCGTCAGCCGAGCACTGGCATTATATGACCGGCGGAAATGCACACAGACTTTCCTGGCCTGCCTCAGGACATCCTGTAAGCCCGGGTACCTGCCCAAGAACCGCTGCACCACCAAGTTAAGGACGTGAGCCAAACAGGGCACATGGGTCAGTTGTCCCTGTCGGAGGGCAGAGAGGAGGTTGGTGCCATTGTCGCAAACCACCATTCCTGCCTTAAGTTGGCGTGGCGTCAACCACCTCTGAACCTGCCCCTGCAGAGCTGACAGAACCTCTGCCCCAGTGTGGCTCCTGTCCCCCAAGCACACCAGCTCAAGCACCGCATGGCATCTTTTGGCCTGCGTACTTGCGTAGCCCCTTGAACGCCTACGGAGCACCGCTGGTTCCGAGGAAGAGGCCATGGAGGAAGAAGAAGAGGAGGGGGTGGAGGAGAGAGGTGTGTCACAATCAGCATTTTGGAGGCGTGGTGGCGGAACAACCTCCAACACTACTGCACCTTGTCCTGCATCCTTCCCAGCTGCCAGCAGAGTCACCCAATGCGCCGTGAAACTTAAGTAACGTCCCTGTCCATGCCTGCTGGACCATGAGTCAGCGGTAATATGCACCTTACCGCTGACCGCCCTGTCCAGCGAGGCATGGACATTGCCTTCCACATGCCGGTAGAGAGCCGGAATCGCCTTCCGTGAGAAAAAGTGGCGTTTGGGTACCTGCCACTGAGGAACCGCACATTCCACAAACTCACGGAAGGGGGCAGAGTCTACCAACTGAAAAGGCAGCAGTTGAAGTGCTAGCAATTTTGCCAAGCTAGCATTCAACCGCTGGGCATGTGGATGGCTGGGAGCAAACTTCTTTCGGCGGTGCAGCAGCTGGGGCAGGGAAATTTGCCTGGTACAATCTGACGTCGGTGTACCAAAAGCAGATTGCCCATAAGTACTTGGCTGTGACACACCTAATTCTACACCTTCATTCCTCTCACTGCAGGTCGCAGAGAGGACTGAAGGTCTAGTGGGGTTGGAAATCTCAGCTGATGAGGAGCAAGGAGAGATCGTCTTTGTTCTTTGGTGTGGGTCTTTTAGATACGCTTGCCAACGAACTGCATGGCAGGTCAACATATGTCTGGTCAAGCATGTGGTACCCAAGCGGGAGATGTTTTGGCCACGCGAGATACGCTTGAGACATATATTGCAAATAGCAGCGGTGCGATCTGATGCACTCGTCTCAAAAAAGGCCCACACCAAAGAACTTTTTGAATAACGCGCAGAGACTGCAGCGCCCTGCACATGTGGAGCTTTGGGGTGTGATGCAGTCAATGTGCTGCCCTTAGGCTGGCCCCTGGAGGGCATCCTGCCTAGTTGGTGATGTGCCACCTCCTCCTCCTCCTCCTCCTCCTCCTCCTCCTCTCTCCTATCAGGCACCCACGTTGAGTCAGTGACCTCATCATCCCCTCCCTCCTCATCACTGGAGCAAACCTGGCAGTATGCTGCAGCAGGGGGAGCATGACTGCCAGATTGCTGTCCTTCTTGGGCACCCCCTCTGTCCGTGCTCATGTTACTGCCTTCATTGAGCTCAGTATCATCATCAGAGCCTTCCAAACGCTGGGCATCCTCCTGGAGCATGTACCCAACACTGTGGTCAAACAGTTCGAGGGAATCCTCATGAGGACATGGTGGAGCTAGGGAAGGAGTCACTGATGACATTGAGCTGAGGGAAGAGGCCGCTGCTTTGCCAGACAAAGCACCCTGGGCATGGGTGAGAGAGGATGAGGAGGATGAGGACGGCTTGGTCATCCACTCGACCAAGTCTTCCGCATGTTGCGGCTCAACACGGCCAGCTGCCGAAAAAAAGGCCAAGCGTGTCCCATGGCCACGTGCTGATGAGGATGCACCGTCTCCACGACCAGCACTAGACACAGAGCCTGCTTGCCCTCTCTTATTGGCTTGTGACTGTCTGCCTCTCCTTCTTGGCCTTCCAGACATACTAATGGCCTGTAGCTGCACTAAGCTGGGATAGAACACCTGTAATTTTCTTCAGGTAGCTTTATATACTGTAACCAGACAAGCCTGCCTGTCAGTAGGAAGATAACAGGAACGGATCTAGCTGAACACTGTGAGCAGGACGTACTGCACTAAATGTATATAGCAGGAACGGATCTAGCTGAACACTGTGAGCAGGACGCACTGCACTGAATGTAAATAGCAGGAACGGATCTAGCTGAACACTGTGAGCAGGACGCACTGCACTGAATGTAAACAGCAGGAACGGATGTAGCTAAACACTGTGAGCAGGACGCACTGCACTGAATGTAAATAGCAGGAACGGATCTAGCTGAACACTGTGAGCAGGACGCACTGCACTGAATGTAAATAGCAGGAACGGATCTAGCTGAACACTGTGAGCAGCACGCACTGCACTGAATGTAAATAGCAGGAACGGATCTAGCTGAACACTGTGAGCAGGACGCACTGCACTGAATGTAAATAGCAGGAACGGATCTAGCTGAACACTGTGAGCAGGACGCACTGCACTGAATGTAAATAGCAGGAACGGATCTAGCTGAACACTGTGAGCAGGACGCACTGCACTGAATGTAAATAACAGGAACGGATCTAGCTGAACACTGTGAGCAGGACGCACTGCACTGAATGTAAATAGCAGGAACGGATCTAGCTGAACACTGTGAGCAGGACGCACTGCACTGAATGTAAACAGCAGGAACGGATGTAGCTAAACACTGTGAGCAGGACGCACTGCACTGAATGTAAATAGCAGGAACGGATCTAGCTGAACACTGTGAGCAGGACGCACTGCACTGAATGTAAATAGCAGGAACGGATCTAGCTGAACACTGTGAGCAGCACGCACTGCACTGAATGTAAATAGCAGGAACGGATCTAGCTGAACACTGTGAGCAGGACGCACTGCACTGAATGTAAATAGCAGGAACGGATCTAGCTGAACACTGTGAGCAGGACGCACTGCACTGAATGTAAATAACAGGAACGGATCTAGCTGAACACTGTGAGCAGGACACACTGTACTAAATGTAAATAGTCTAGCTGCCTGACCGTGGTACTAATAGGATCAAAAAGAACACCTGTAATTTTCTTCAGGTAGCTTTATATACTGTAACCAGACAAGCCTGCCTGTCAGTAGGAAGATAACAGGAACGGATCTAGCTGAACACTGTGAGCAGGACGTACTGCACTAAATGTATATAGCAGGAACGGATCTAGCTGAACACTGTGAGCAGGACGCACTGCACTGAATGTAAATAGCAGGAACGGATCTAGCTGAACACTGTGAGCAGGACGCACTGCACTGAATGTAAATAGCAGGAACGGATCTAGCTGAACACTGTGAGCAGGACGCACTGCACTGAATGTAAACAGCAGGAACGGATGTAGCTAAACACTGTGAGCAGGACGCACTGCACTGAATGTAAATAGCAGGAACGGATCTAGCTGAACACTGTGAGCAGGACGCACTGCACTGAATGTAAATAGCAGGAACGGATCTAGCTGAACACTGTGAGCAGCACGCACTGCACTGAATGTAAATAGCAGGAACGGATCTAGCTGAACACTGTGAGCAGGACGCACTGCACTGAATGTAAATAGCAGGAACGGATCTAGCTGAACACTGTGAGCAGGACGCACTGCACTGAATGTAAATAGCAGGAACGGATCTAGCTGAACACTGTGAGCAGGACGCACTGCACTGAATGTAAATAACAGGAACGGATCTAGCTGAACACTGTGAGCAGGACGCACTGCACTGAATGTAAATAGCAGGAACGGATCTAGCTGAACACTGTGAGCAGGACGCACTGCACTGAATGTAAACAGCAGGAACGGATGTAGCTAAACACTGTGAGCAGGACGCACTGCACTGAATGTAAATAGCAGGAACGGATCTAGCTGAACACTGTGAGCAGGACGCACTGCACTGAATGTAAATAGCAGGAACGGATCTAGCTGAACACTGTGAGCAGCACGCACTGCACTGAATGTAAATAGCAGGAACGGATCTAGCTGAACACTGTGAGCAGGACGCACTGCACTGAATGTAAATAGCAGGAACGGATCTAGCTGAACACTGTGAGCAGGACGCACTGCACTGAATGTAAATAACAGGAACGGATCTAGCTGAACACTGTGAGCAGGACACACTGTACTAAATGTAAATAGTCTAGCTGCCTGACCGTGGTACTAATAGGATCAAAAAGAACACCTGTAATTTTCTTCAGGTAGCTTTATATACTGTAACCAGACAAGCCTGCCTGTCAGTAGGAAGATAACAGGAACGGATCTAGCTGAACACTGTGAGCAGGACGTACTGCACTAAATGTATATAGCAGGAACGGATCTAGCTGAACACTGTGAGCAGGACGCACTGCACTGAATGTAAATAGCAGGAACGGATCTAGCTGAACACTGTGAGCAGGACGCACTGCACTGAATGTAAATAGCAGGAACGGATCTAGCTGAACACTGTGAGCAGGACGCACTGCACTGAATGTAAACAGCAGGAACGGATGTAGCTAAACACTGTGAGCAGGACGCACTGCACTGAATGTAAACAGCAGGAACGGATGTAGCTAAACACTGTGAGCAGGACGCACTGCACTGAATGTAAATAGCAGGAACGGATCTAGCTGAACACTGTGAGCAGGACGCACTGCACTGAATGTAAACAGCAGGAACGGATGTAGCTAAACACTGTGAGCAGGACGCACTGCACTGAATGTAAATAGCAGGAACAGGTCTAGCTGAACACTGTGAGCAGGACGCACTGCACTGAATGTAAATAACAGGAACGGATCTAGCTGAACACTGTGAGCAGCACGCACTGCACTGAATGTAAATAGCAGGAACGGATCTAGCTGAACACTGTGAGCAGGACGCACTGCACTGAATGTAAATAGCAGGAACGGATCTAGCTGAACACTGTGAGCAGGACGCACTGCACTGAATGTAAATAACAGGAACGGATCTAGCTGAACACTGTGAGCAGGACACACTGTACTAAATGTAAATAGTCTAGCTGCCTGACCGTGGTACTAATAGGATCAAAAAGAACACCTGTAATTTTCTTCAGGTAGCTTTATATACTGTAACCAGACAAGCCTGCCTGTCAGTAGGAAGATAACAGGAACGGATCTAGCTGAACACTGTGAGCAGGACGTACTGCACTAAATGTATATAGCAGGAACGGATCTAGCTGAACACTGTGAGCAGGACGCACTGCACTGAATGTAAATAGCAGGAACGGATCTAGCTGAACACTGTGAGCAGGACGCACTGCACTGAATGTAAATAGCAGGAACGGATCTAGCTGAACACTGTGAGCAGGACGCACTGCACTGAATGTAAACAGCAGGAACGGATGTAGCTAAACACTGTGAGCAGGACGCACTGCACTGAATGTAAATAGCAGGAACGGATCTAGCTGAACACTGTGAGCAGGACGCACTGCACTGAATGTAAATAGCAGGAACGGATCTAGCTGAACACTGTGAGCAGCACGCACTGCACTGAATGTAAATAGCAGGAACGGATCTAGCTGAACACTGTGAGCAGGACGCACTGCACTGAATGTAAATAGCAGGAACGGATCTAGCTGAACACTGTGAGCAGGACGCACTGCACTAAATGTAAATACCAGGAACGGATCTAGCTGAACACTGTGAGCAGGACGCACTGCACTGAATGTAAATAGCAGGAACGGATCTAGCTGAACACTGTGAGCAGGACGCACTGCACTGAATGTAAATAGCAGGAACGGATCTAGCTGAACACTGTGAGCAGCACGCACTGCACTGAATGTAAATAGCAGGAACGGATCTAGCTGAACACTGTGAGCAGGAAGCACTGTACTGAATGTAAATAGCAGGAACGGATCTAGCTGAACACTGTGAGCAGGACACACTGCACTGAATGTAAATAGTCTAGATAGAAGATAACAGGAACGGATCTAGCTAAACTGAATACAGTGTATATATATATATGCAACACCTGGGATGCATATATATACACAATACACTGTAAGTGCAGCTAACTGACTGACTGTTCTGCCTAATCTATCTAACTCAAATCAAATGACACTGTCTCTCTCTCTCTCTATCGCTCAGCACACCGGAACACACACTACACAGGGCCGCCGTGCAGGCGGCCTTATATAGTGTGGGGTGTGTACTAAATCCCCTGAGCCATAATTGGCCAAAGCCACCCTGGCTTTGGCCAATTACAGCTCTCTCTACTGACGGCGCTGTGATTGGCCAAGCATGCGGGTCATAGTGCATGCTTGGCCAATCATCAGCCAGCAATGCACTGCGATGCCGCAGTGAATTATGGGCCGTGACGCGCCACACGAATTTGGCGCGAACGGCCCATATCGTTCGCAATTCGACGGACGGTCGAACAGCCGATGTTCGAGTCGAACATGGGTTCGACTCGAACACGAAGCTCATCCCTAGATGAGAAGGTATTAATAAGAGTTGTAAAATAGGTTTGCTTGGCAGTGTGGAGGAAAGAATAGTATTTTTGGAGGGCGGATTTGTATTGGTTGAAGTCTTTGAGAGACTTAGTCTTGTGCCACAGACGCTCAAGAGCGCGACTACGTTTTTTGAGAATTTTAGTGTCATCTGTTTGCCAGGGTTGTAGGGGTCGAGGCCTGATTCTGCGTGTAGTGAGGGGAGCGAGCTTGTCCAGGGTGGAGGACAGAGATTTATTGTAGATGGATATGGCTTGGTTGGGGCAGGACAGGGGGGAGATTTTGTCATAGAGGTGGTCGGTAGCAGAGTAGAGGAGAGAGGAGTTGAAGTTGCGAAAGTTTCTACGGGTGACGGTTAGGCGATTGGAGGGAAAGGTGGTGGAAGACAGGGGGAGAGAGAAACTAATAAGGTGGTGGTCAGAGAGAGGAAAAGGATTGTTTGAGAAGTTGCATGGAGTGCATAGGTAGGAGAATACAAGGTCAAGGGTGTTGCCATCAGAGTGAGTAGAAGCCTGTACCCATTGCTTCAGGTCAAATGAAGAGGTTAGACTAAGAAGTTTAGAAGTAGCAGGAATGTTTGTATTAGCAGGAATGTTGAAATCACCGAGAAGGATTGTGGGAATTTCCGAAGAGAGAAAGTAGGGTAGCCAGGCAGAAAACTCATCAAGGAAAGTCGATAATGGTCCAGGGGGCCGGTAGATCACAGCAATTCTTAGGGAAGTGGGAGAGAATAGACGTATACAGTGGGCTTCGAATGATGAGAGTGAAAAAGAGGGAGGAGGGTGAATAACCTGGAAGGTGCTCTGGGGGGATAGGAGGAATCCCACTCCACCTCCCTTGCGTCCATTAGGCCTGGGGGAGTGAGTCCAGTGAAGGCCACCCTGGGAGAGGGAAGCAGGAGAAGGGGTGTCATATTCGTGGAGCCAGGTTTCTGTGAGAGCAAGTAGATTAAAGGAATTAGTGACAAAGAGGTCATGAACAGCAGTGAGTTTGTTGCAGACAGAGCGGGCGTTCCAGAGGGCGCAGGAGAGAGTGAGGCTGGTGTTGGCAAGAAGAGGAATGGAGACTAGATTGTGTAGATTGCGACTACTGCCAGAGGGTGTAGGGTGATGGTGATGGGTGTGTTGGGCACAGTTAAATAAAGTGGGCCCAGGGTTTGGGGAAATATCTCCAGCGATTAGGAGAAGCAGAAGAGTGAGGGAGGTAATATGAGAATATGATTTGTATGAGGGGACATGCTTCAGTATCCTGGGGGGTATGTTAGCAAGTGGGCTTAGAGTTAGAAAGAGGTGATGAGTGCAGTAATAGGGGGAGGGGAGAAGTGAGGGTGATATGTACAGGTTGTGGGGTGGAGCAGAGGGATGTAGAAAAGAGAGTTTGAGGAGAGAGGCAGCAATTGTTAAAAGGAGGAGAGGTAAAGAGTGCATGTTTCAGAGAGGAAGATGATAAAATTAGGAAATGGGGTCACCTGCAGTCTTTTATAGTTTGCTTTGTGCAAATCGCTGAAGTGCAAGAGCAGAAGTGTCACTTATTTTCAGAACCCCACTTCTTTGGAAGAACCCCCTGTATGTGCAGCCCCCTGTATGTGTTCCCCCGTAAGGAAGGCCTTGTTTTTATACTGTGTGTTGGGTGTGGGTTGAATCTGGCAATTAATCAATTAGGAGGGCATATTAGCAACACAGCTAGCAGGGCATAACTTTCACACCACAATCAAACTGCAAGGGGACTAAAAGGCCAAAATTGTAAAGATAAGGCAACCCATAATTTAGGTAAGACTTAATGGCTAAATAAACATTGAAATAATGTGAGCATGGCTACAGATGGAGTTGAAACAGTGGTGACAAACAGATTTACCCAATAAGCTTTTTTGCAGTCATGCAATGTTCAGTTTTAAGGTATGTGGAGATATAAACGCAGGTTTACCCAATAAGCTTTTTTGCAGTCATGCAATGTTCAGTTTTAAGGTATGTGGAGATGTAAACGCAGGTTTACCCAATAAGCTTTTTTGCAGTCATGCAATGTTCAGTTTTAAGGTATGTGGAGATATAAACGCAGGTTTACCCAATAAGCTTTTTTGCAGTCATGCAATGTTCAGTTTTAAGGTATGTGGAGATATAAACGCAGGTTTACCCAATAAGCTTTTTTGCAGTCATGCAATGTTCAGTTTTAAGGTATGTGGAGATATAAACGCAGGTTTACCCAATAAGCTTTTTTGCAGTCATGCAATGTTCAGTTTTAAGGTATGTGGAGATATAAACGCAGGTTTACCCAATAAGCTTTTTTGCAGTCATGCAATGTCCAGTTTTAAGGTATGTGGAGATATAAACGCAGGTTTATATACAGTATATACAGTTAGGTCCATATATATTTGGGCACAGGATGCGAAATTTATACTTTTGGTTCTGTATGCCACCAGAATAAAATTAAAATGAAACAATCCAAATGAATTGGAAGTGCAGACTTTCAGCTTTAATTCAAGGAGAACATAAATAATATAATCATAAACAAAATGTTCATTTTTAATATTTTGTTGAGAATCCTTTACTGGAAATGACTGCCTGAAGTCTGGAACCCATGAACATTACCAAAGACTGGGTTTCCTCCTTTCTGATGTTTTGCCAGGCTCTAACTGCAGCTGTCTTCAGTTGTTCTTTGTTTGTGGGTCTTTCTGCCTTTAGTTTTGCCTTCAGCAAGTGAAATGCGTGGTCAATTAGGTTGAGATCAGGTGATTGACTCAGGCATTGCCGAATTTTCCACTTCTTTTCCTTCTAAAGCTCCCAGGTTGCTCTTGCAGTGTGTTTAGGATCATTGTCCATCTGTACTATGAAACGCCGTCCAATCAACTTTGCATTTGGTTGAATCTGGGCTGACAGTATATCTCTAAACACTGCAGAATTCATCCGGCTGCTTCTGTCACATCATCAATAAACACCAATAACCCAGTGCCACTGGAAGCCATGCATGCCCATGGCATCACACTGCAAGCTCCACCATGTGTTTACAGATGATGTTGTGTGCTTTGGATAATGAGCTTTTCCAAGCCTTCTACACACTTTTTTTTCCCGTCATTCTGGTACAGATTATTCTTAGTTTCATCCATCCAAAGAATGCTTTTCCAGAACTATTTTGGCTGTTTTAGATGTTTTTTGGCAAAGTCTACCCTGGCTTTCTATGCTTCAGGCTTAAGAATGGTTTGCACCTTGTGGTGAACCCTCTGTATTTGGTCTCGTGAAGTCTTACTTTGATTGTAGACTTTGACAATGATACGCCCACCTCCTGGGGAGTGTCCTTCACTTGTTTTTGTTTTTTCTTTACCATAGAGAGGATCCTGCGATCATCCACCACAGTTGTCTTCCATGGATGTTATGTTGCTGAGCTCACCAGTGTATTCTTCTTTCCTCAGAATGTACCGAACTGTTGAATTGGCCACTCCTAATGTTGCTGCTATCTCTCTGATGGATTTTTTTCATTTTTGAAACCTTACAATGGCCTGTTTCACTTGCATGAACAGCTCCTTTGAACAAATGATGTAGGTTCACAGCAATAGATTCCAAATGCAAATACCACACTTAGAATCAATTCCAGATCTTTTCCCTGCTTAATTGATGAAGAAATAACAAAAGGTGTATCCCACACCTGGCCATGAAACAGCTTTTGATTCAATTGTCCAATTATTTTTGGTCCCTTGAAAAAGCAGGGGGTGGCTATTCTTAAGAGCTGTAATTCCTAAACCCTTCCTCTGATTTGGATGTATTAACCCTGAGGGTGTGCAATTTCAGTCCATATCCATTATATACCGGTAACTATAGCTTGATATGTTTTGGTAAATACCTGACAAGAACTAAAATTTTGCCTGTGTCCATATATATATATATAAACCTTACTGTAAATATGTGTACATATATTTACCTTTTAGAAAATCTTTTGGATATAAACATCAACATAACACAGTTGAAATAAATATAGTCAAACTCCCTTGTGGACACGGAAGAATATAGTTAATAATGTACCAACACAAGAGCTGAATTTAAAAATGTGCATTTATTATTTTTTTAACCTGCAGAGCATTGCACCTGTGATCAATGGATTGTGGATGCAATGTCAGGCTTTCTTGCCCATACCTCTATGAAAGCTGGAGGAAGTGTCAGTGCACTATGAGGGCACTCATCGGTGCCCTTGCACTAGACTGAGAACAATAAGCCTTCTGCCACCTTCATTCGCAGATTATGATTTTAAAATATGACAGTGGCTGCAGGGAAAGGGAACCTTCACCCGCTGTCACAGAATATGGGGGCTAAGGGGAAGAGAGGGATCTCTTCAAACATGTTACATACTAAATATAGGTGTAACATATAACAAAGGTGTCCACTGCCCCCACATGTGCTTCCATTGTGGAGTCACTCATAAGCTAGTGATAGGACCACAGATACCAGGGTGCCGTGATGAAGCTCTGTGGCTAATGCATGTATTTGCAAATGTGTGCAGACTAAACCCCTGTTTTTTTTTTTTTTTGAAAAATATTTATTGGGTTTTATAGCATACAAAAGTATAAAAACTTAATGTAACAAAAGTTACAGAGTATTATTCGTTACAATCTATAACATTCAATGACTTCTCATAATAGTTGAAATACAAGCTTGTCATATCAGTTAGAACAAGGGAGAAGTAACAGAAAACATAAAAATAAAAAGAAAATTAGGGGAAAGGGAAGACGGGGAGTTCATGTTTGCCATCTTATCAACACTATGGAGTGTAACTTTGCTTGACATATGAAATCTTAACATCTAAATACCTTCAGGAGTGGAGGCAGCATTTGAATAAACGTGGGGGGGGTGGATGCCAAGGGACACAATGGATTTGTGGATATCGTACGGTGGGTTAAAAGTAAAGGAATCTGGGGTGGGGGGTATTTTGAGTCGGCCAAGAGAGTTGGTGAGATCTTTTGTCAAGTACCATTTCGTGTAGCGAAATGGGTTCATTATCTCGATCAGTGCCTGCGAAGCGAATGTGGCTTCAATGTATTTCCTCCATCTTTTGAAAAAACGGGAAGTCGATCGGAGATTAAGGGTGATGGTGTCCAGTCTCTCTAAGTGGAAGAGTGATGCCAGGGCTTTTTTAAACATTGTTAGGGTAGGAGGAGTAGCTGAAATCCAGTGAGACATAATAGTCCTGCGAGCCACTAGGAGACATAGGTGAGCCCAGTGTGGAATATTTTGTGAGACCGTCATTGGCGATGAGGATGAAGGGTGTATGCTGAACAGGCATAATAGGCGATCCTTAGTGCACTGAATTTTGTGGACCTTGTTGATGTAAGTGATCACCTTAGTCCAGTAAGCATCAATCTTGTTACAGTCCCAAAGCCTGTGTAGTAAAGTGGGGCGAGGTAAGTTACACCAGGAACATTGCGCTTGGGTGGGGTCCTTCTTGTTGAAGCGGAAAGGGAGATAAGCTCTGTGGATGATCTTGAATTGTGTTTCCCTCAAAGATTCAGAAGCTGTAAGGTTGCGGACTGTCTTGTACCCCTCAAGGATTTTTTCTGGAAGAGATTCGTCATCTAATAAGTGTGACCATTTTTGAAAGGGTTTGAGGGCATACTTCCGTGTTTGATGTTGTATGAGACAAGAGTAAATATTGGAGATGGAGTAATTATTGCTTTTGATGAGAGTATCAATGCAGGATGTTTCAAGTGGGTTGGTACTAGGTCCCGAGCATGATTTGAGATAGCTGATGAGTTGGTGATAGAAGAAGACATGAGTTGGTGGTAGGGAGTACTCCCTCATCAGGGTTTGAAATGGTTTGAATTTGCCTGGCTTGTTGAGATAAAGAGACGAGACATCTGTGAGGCCTTTAAGTTTCCATTGGCCAAAGGCTTTATGGATGATAGATGGAAGGAACATAGGGTTCCCTTGTATTTTGAGGTATTTGGAGATGCTGGATGGCACTTTGAGCAATTTTCTTACTTCTCTCCATGCAATGACCGTGTCCTTAATGATTACACTTGTTTTGAGGTGGGGTTAGTAATGTATTGGGATTAGAATGAAGGATGGCCGAGAGGTCATATGGGTGTACCATAGCCTCTTCTAAGGATAGGTTAGAATATTTAGACCCACCAGTTAGCCAGTCTAAGCCCTTTCTAAGTAAACATGCCAGGTTGTAAAAACGCATATTGGGCAGTCCCGCCCCGCCCTCGCCCTTCGGGAGACATAATTTCTGTAGCGCTATGCGAGGCTTCTTGTGAGACCATATAAAGGCAGTTAGGGCCTTCTGGAGTTTTTGGATGTCTGAATGCTTAATTAGAAGAGGTATGGTCTGCATTGGGTAAAGTAAGCGTGCGAAAGACACCATTTTGAAAAGGTGGCATCTCCCAAAGAGCGAGAGAGGTAGGGACCCCCAAGCCTCCAGCTCCTTCACAATTTTGGTTATCAATGGGGGGTAATTTAAAGAGTACAGAGATGATGGTTCACGTCCTATTTTAATGCCCAGGTATGTAATATGTTGGTTGGCTATGGCCAGGGGGGATAGATGTTTCCATTTACTGGAGAGATGGGGGTGTAATGGTAGGATCTCGCTTTTATCAAAATTGATTCTGAATCCCGAGCAAAGTCTGAAGTCTGAAAAAAGTTGTTTGAGTCTGTCAAAGTGAGATCAGTCAAAGAGTGATGCCACTGATTCCATCAGCTGAATTTAGTATTCTGGACAGGGGTTCGATTGCTAGATTGAACAGGAGTGGAGACGGGGCAGCCCTGTCTCGTGTCTTTTGTTAATGGAATCGTGTCTGAGATAAAGTCGGGTGACAAGACGTGCGGTAGGGGATGCGTACATTTGTAAAAGAAATCGCATAATCGGTCCTGAGAAACCAAATTGTGTCATTACTCTGAAGAGCCAAGAGAAACTGATGTTGTCAAAGGCCTTTTCCGCGTCTAATGACATGATGGCAATGTCTTGGTTAGGGTGAGTTTTGGCGTATTCCAAAGCCATTAACACTTTGCGAATGTTTAGGGTGGCCGATCTGCCCGAAACAAAGCCAGATTGGGCTGGGTGTAATAATGATGGCAGTAGGGGAGCTAATCGCGACGCAATTATTTTGGATAGGATTTTGACATCGACATTGATTAATGATATCGGTTGGTATGAGCCCGGTAATAGGGGATCTTTCCCTTTCTTAGAGATTAGTTTGATGTGGGCCTGTGTTCCCGTGGGAAGATAGGGCCCTCCGTCCCACATAGCTGCGTATACATGTTTTAAGGTGTCCGGGATAAATTCCCTGGTCATTTTATAGAATTCGGCGGTGTATCCGTCGGGTCCCGGGGCTTTGGCCGAAGCCATATTTTTGATCCTAAATCGAATATCATCAACAGTAATGGGGGCATTAATCGTCTATAATTGTGTGTGGTGGAGTTTGGGTAGACGTATTTTGTTGAGCAGTAAGTCAGTAGTAGGTAAGTCAGTTGGGTCAGCTTTGTATAAATTAGTGTAGTATTCCACGAGTAGGTTGCTAATTTCAGCTGGGGAGGTGACCAGAGAGCCTGTCTTAGCTCTAAGAGCAGAGATACGGGTAGGACGTCTGGGGCCTGAGCACATCTTGGCCAGGAGCCTACCAGCCTTGTTTCCAAATCTATGAAAATGTAGCTGAGAGTATGACGTTTTGGCCGCTTCATGCTGTTCTGCCCAGAGGTCAAAGGTGCTTTTGGCCTGTCTCCATTTTTGTATGTTCTCTGTGGTGCGGTTTAATGTGAGCTGTTCATGTGCCAAGTGTAGGGCTTCGCTTGACTCACTATATTGTTGCTTGGCTCTTTTCTTAAACTGTGTTGTGTATGAGATTATTTTACCCCGTAAGAAGGCTTGCCTGCTTCCCAGAATAGGTTAGGGTCTGTAATGTGAGCTCCATTAGTGGAGATGTATTCCTCCCAGGCACAGTATAGTGTATGTTGAAAGTCGTCATTGTCAACTAAATAGGAGGGGAAGCGCCAAGTAGGGGAGGGAGAGGAGCGAGCTGTTTGGGTTAGATGAACCACAACTGGGCTGTGGTCTGAGATCACTGTGTCTTGTATGTCTGGTGCGCTGATTACAGAGCTTAGGGCCGGGGAGGCAAAAAAATAGTCTATACGTGAGAACGTATTGTGCGGAGGCGAAATAAAAGTGTATTCCCGATCCGTTGGGTGCATTAAGTGCCAGACATCCACAAAGTGCATGGAGGCGATGGCTTGTGACAGTAGGGTAGATGCAGATGATGGGGGGTACGGGTGTGTGATCTATGTGTAGGGGAACCTGTGCGATCAGCTAAAGAGGACATGACTGAATTAAAATCCCCACCCAATAGGTGTAGCGTCTCTGGTGTGGTTAGCACCCATTTCACTAAGTCTTGAAAGAAGGAGGTGTCAGGAGAATTGGGAGCATAGATGTTGGTAAGTGCTACGGGTTCGTCATCTATAGTCAGATGTTGAGTCAGTTTCCTTCCTTCCGAGTCAACCTTGACGTCCCTGACAGTGTGCTGTAAATTCTTGTGCAGAAGGATTGCAACACCCGCTTTACGGCCTACTGCTGGTGAACCATACACAGAGCCCACCCACAATTTACGAAGACGCTGTAGGTCGTCTGCAGCCAGATGTGTCTCCTGAAGTAGAGCCACATCAGCCCAGAGACGACGCAAGTGTCTGAGGATAGACATGCGTTTGTTTGGGGAGCGCAGCCCCTTAACATTCCACGAGACAAACTTTAGGTGACTCCCAACTGCAGATTGTGACATAATTGATAGTTAAAAGCATTTTGGTTGAGGGGTTTGTATAAGGACCCCTTTGTAGATGTGCTATCTACCTTTTGAGAGCCATCAAAGCGCCTCAGAGCCCCTGAAGACATATGAACTAAGCTGGCAAACATGAACTTAAACTTCTCTAAGCAACAACAAGTTATAAACATTAATAAGGCAGTATATCGTATAAGGAAATACATAACGTGAGTTGTGGACTTCTCTTTTTTCCACATGAGGTCTCACCTATCTAGTTAGCATAGCTCCCATTGATTGCCAGCTCCTCACTTAGGGGCAGGGTGGTAGCAACGGGGGGTGGGGATAGGGATGGTAGGGGAGAGGAAAGGGGGATGGGGGGGTACAGAATAGGAAGGGAGAGTAGTCTGGGGGGGATCCCCTGAGGAGGTAGTGTAGGTTTAAATTAATCGATGGTGAGGTATGCTAAACACAAGGGAGGGCCCCCCTCTAAAAATTAGGCATAAACAAACCATAAAATAGAAAATATAAGAAATTACAACATTGCAAGTGTCCCTGAAAAGGAAAGTTTCCCAGGTAGTGGGGGACTATCTCTGTTATTGAGTTACATGACCCTAGCAGTATAGCTGCATAACTTTTAGCTGCATACTTTGCAGCTACAGGTTGGGAGGGGTAGTGCTCCACAGAGAGCATGTACGGCAGTTTATAGAGGCGTCAATAGCATCCTCATCTTAAAAATAAAAAATTCAAGAAAAAGAAAAAGTATAAGATGGGTTGATACTACCCGTTAGAAGATGGCGATGTGGAAAAGGTGGTGATGTGGGGTCCTTCGACGATTCCTTCAACGATTCCCAGAGCGGTCTTCCTGGTTGGTGGAGCGGCTGCGCTTGTATGGAGGTTTGGTCGGGCTTCGGGGGTGTTTAGGGGGTCCATATGCATGCTGTGAAGATGACGATGGAGATCCCTCTGTCGCGGCGCTGTGTTCCATTTCGGAGCTTCTGTTGGTTAGGTAGGTTTCCGCCTCTTCAGGTGTATGAAAGGTGAGTTGCTCCCCTTCAGATGTTTGAACGCGGAGGACAGCTGGATAGGCTAGGGAGAATCGTGTTTGAGTGCGGTGCAGAGTGGAACATACCGAGGAGAATGCCTTACGTTGTTTCATTACCTCTATGGAATAGTCCGCGAAAAGCAACAGTTTTGCGCCATCTACCACCAGTGAGCGCGTGCGACGAAATTTTTGCATTATGGCGTTTTTGTCGGCGTAGTTTAAGTATTTTACTATCACATGCCGAGGTTTAGCGCGCGTGTCAGAATATTGACCCATACGGTGCGCTCGTTCAACAGTGCATGGTATGCGGAGGCCAAGTTGCTCTGGGATGGTTTTCGCACATATGTTTGTGAGGTGGGAAGCTGGGATCGACTCTGGCAAGCCAATGATGCGCAGGTTGTTCCTTCTTGAGCGATTTTCCAAATCGTCCAGCTTGTCCCATATGTCCCTATATGAAGCATTGATGCGTGCAAGTGCTGCAGATGAGGCTGTGCAGTCATCTTCAATTATAGAAATCCTTTCCTCCACCTGGCTGATGCGCTGGGCCTGAGCCTGGAGCTCTATGTGTAGCTGTTCCAGCCCTCTGTGTACCGCTGCGTCCACAGTGGCTGTTAGTGTTGGCCCCAGTAGTTGAACTACAGCCTGGGCAATGTTGGCAGGGGATGCGGGGTCAGTTTCTGCCATAGCAGGGGCAGGGGGAGGTTGTGGCTGCTGCTGAGGCCGCTCTGCTGTGTCCGGAGCGGCCGCCATCTTGGCTGTGTCAGCCGCTATGTCTCCCGCCGGCGGAGCTGTGGAGGGGGGCGAGGACAGCGCCCGAGCGTAGGATCGCTCCACGAAGCGATCCATGTCTGCCTGAGATGGAGCAGAGGCAGTAGGGGTTTCCCCCGGTGCTGTGGCTGGCTTAAATGCCGGTTATGTGAGGAGCTGTGCGGGAGCTGGAACTGCTCATCTCCTCCTCATGTGGCGCCGGAACCGGAAGTTAAACCCCTGTTTTAACGCATACTGTTAGATAGGTTGATTTGGTTGTCAGCGGGCTGATCGGGGAGTAAGCTTGGATCTTTCCTTGGATTTATCCTTGGCCTTGTTTATATCATATGTTGCCTTCCTATGCTGATTGCTGCAATGGCCAGTTATAGGTGGAGTAGTGGACACCTTTTTTGTATTACTGTTATATTGGTCAGGCAACGCTCTGACACCTTTGCAGTCATTGTGTGATTTGGTGGGTGTTCAGTAGGGATGAGCCGAACACCCCCCTGTTTGGTTTGCACCAGAAAATGCGAACAGGCAAAAAATTTGTTCGAACACGTGAACACCGTTAAAGTATATGGGACTCGAACATGAATAATCAAAAGTGCTAATTTTAAAGGCTTATATGCAAGTTATTGTCATAAAAAGTGTTTGGGGGCCTGGGTCCTGCCCCAGGGGACATGGATCAATGCAAAAAAAAGTTTTAAAAACAGCCGTTTTTTCAGGAGCAGTGATTTTAATAATGCTTAAAGTGAAACAATAAAAGTGTAATATTCCTTTAAATTTTGTACCTGGGGGTGTCTATAGTATGCCTGTAAAGGGGCGCATGTTTCCCATGTTTAGAACAGTCTGACAGCAAAATGACATTTCAAAGGAAAAAAAGTCATTTAAAACTACTCGGTCCGACAATATACATAATAGTTTATTGATAAAAACGGCATGGGAATTCCCCACAGGGGAACCCCGAACCAAAATGTAAAAAAAAATGGTGTGGGGGTCCCCCTCAAAATCTATACCAGACCTTTCAGGTCTGGTGTGGATTTTAAGGGGAACCCCGTGCCAAAATTAAAAAAAATGGCGTGAGGTCCCCCCAAAAATCCATACCAGACCCTTATCCAAGCACGCAACCTGGCAGGCCGCAGGAAAAGAGGGGGGATGAGAGAGCGCCCCCCCTCCTGAACCGTACCAGGCCACATGCCCTCAACATTGGGAGGGTGCTTTGGGGTAGCCTCCCAAAGCACCTTGTCCCCATGTTGATGGGGACAAGGGCCTCATCCCCACAACCCTTGCCTGTTGGTTGTGGGGGTCTGCGGGCGGGGGCTTATTGGAATCTGGAAGCCCCTTTTAACAAGGGGACCCCCAGATCCCACCCCCCCTGTGTGAAATGGTAACCATTTCACAAAAAAACTGTCAAATATGTTAAAAATGACAAGAGACAGTTTTTGACAATTCCTTTATTTAAAGTCTTCTTTTTTCCATCTTCTTTCTTCCAGCTTCTTTCTTCTATCTTCCTTCGGTTTCTTCCTTCTTCTGGTTCTTCTGGTTCTACTGGTTCTTCCTCCGGGGTTCTCGTCCGGCATCTTCCTCCGCGGTGTCTTCTTCCCTTCTTCTTCTCGGGCCGCTCCGCATCCATGATGGGAGATTCCCACTGTGTGACGCTTCTCGTCTTCTGATGGTTCTTAAATAATGGAGGGCCCACCCCCCTCTGTCGTCCCCATGCTGTTTTTATCAATGAACTTTTATGTGTATTGTCGGACCGACAATTCATTAATAGCCGCGAGTAGTTTTAAATGACTTTTTTTCCTTTGAAATGTCATTTTGCTGTCAGACTGTTCTAAACACAGGAAACATGTGCCCCTTTACAGGCATACTATAGACACCCCCCAGGTATGAAATTTAAAGGAATATTACACTTTTATTGTTTCACTTTAAGCATTATTAAAATCACTGCTCCCGAAAAAACGGCGTTTTTAAAACTTTTTTTTGGATTGATCCATGTCCCCTGGGGCAGGACCCAGGTCCCCAAACACTTTTTATGACAATAACTTGCATTTAAGCCTTTAAAATTAGCACTTTTGATTTTTCCCATATAATTTTAAAGGCTGTTCCGTGGCTTTCGAATTTGCCGCGAACACCCCAAATTGTTCGCTGTTTGGCCGATGTTCGAGTCGAACATGAGTTTGACTCGAACTCGAAGCTCATCCCTAGTGTTCAGTGTGCCCCTGTACCTTTAAGAAGGGGTGGGCTCCCTTCAGTCCACCTGCCCTCCACCTATCCATCATAATGCATGTGCTTCCATTGTGGAGTCACTCATAAATTAGTGATTGGACCACAGATACCAGGGTACTGTGACGAGGCTCTGTGGCGTACGCATGTATTTGCAAATGTGTGCAGACTAAACCCCTGTTTTAATGCACACTGTTAGATAGATTGATTCGGTTGTCAGCGGGCTGGTCGGTGAGTAAGCTTGGATCTTTCCTTGGATCTATCCTTGGCCTTGTTTGTAACATATAACAAATTCAATTGTTGAACTTAGTCTTTAACAGCCTACATGGTTAAAGTGGAGTTCCATCTAAAAGTGGAAGCTCCGCTTATCTGCCTCCTCCTCCCCTCCGGTGCCACATTTGACAACTTTGAGGGAGCCGGGTACCTGTTGTTGACAGGTACCTGTCCCCACTCCTGAGAGATTTTGCTGCAATGAGATCACTCAGAAGTTCAACACCCCTCCTCCTTCCCCGCCGCCAGGCATTCAAAAAGCGCAGCATGCTTCACACATGCACAGTAAGGAACCGGCTGTGAAGCTGAAAGGCTTCACTGCCGGTTTCACTTACTATGAAAGGTGGCGGCAGCACCCGAGAGCCGATTGAAACACCACTTGGGGTGCCGATATCGCTGGATTCCAGTACAGGTAAGTGTCCTAACATTAACAGTCAGCATCTACAGTATGTGTGCAGACATCTCACCTCTCCCGCGAGTCGCGGGAGTCTCCCGCGTTTGGGTGCGGGCTCCTGGTCCCCCGCAATCTCCCGGCTGAGCCTGTCACTCAGCCACAGACAGAGCATCCCAAGCAGCCGAATGGAGTATGGCCGCTCAGGCTGCTCTGTCTGTGGCTGAGTGACAGGAGACAGGGCCGGACTGGCCTACCGGGACATTTACCGGTAGGCTGCCTGCCCTGGGGCCACTTTGGGCTAAGCTGTGGCTGCCTGTAGCGCTCCCCTCCCTCCTCCTCCCCCTCCTCCCCCTCCTTTTCCACTACATGTCACACACAGTGGTCAGAGCTGAGTGTAAAAAATTTTGGCCAAGCTGTGAGAAAAGTCCCGCCCTCCTCCTAGACCAGCTCGTGTGATAGACAGAACACTGCGTCTGGGAGGAGGGCGGGACTTTTATCACAGCGCGGCCAAAGTTTTCACACTGAATTCCGAGACACAGCGGGGGATGCCTGCTGTGTGTAATCCAGGCACTGACCTAGTAAGCACTTGGACAAGTGTGAAATGCGTTAGCCTATGATCTGTACACTCTGTCTATGATGTCCTGTATCTGATGTGTTCCTGATTTTAAAATAAAGAAACTTGGATTATTACTTCCTGGAGTGCGGCTGTCCAGATCTTCTCATTTGCATACTGACCTAGTGAGGCTGCGATTATGGGCATGGTAAGACTGCGATTATGGGCATGGTGAGGCTGCAATTATGGGCACGGTAAGACTGCGATTATGGGCACGGTGAGGCTGTGGTTATGGGCACGGTGAGGCTGTGATTATGGGCATGGTGAGGCTGCAATTATGGGCACTGTAAGGCTGCGATTATGGGCACTGTAAGGCTGCAATTATGGGCTTGGTAATGCTGCAATTATTGACACAGTGAGGCTGCAATTTTGGGCATGGTGAGGCTGCAATTATGGGCACTGCAAGGCTGTGATTATGGGTATGGTGAGGCTGTGATTATGGGCAGGGTAAGGCTGCAATTATGGGCATGGTAAAGCTGCAATCATTGGCACAGTGAGGCTGCAATGATGGGCACGGCAAGGCTGCAATGATGGGCATGGTAAGGCTGCAATGATGGGCACGGTAAGGCTGCAATGATGGGCATGGTGAGGCTGAAATGATGGGCACGGTGAGGCTGCAATGATGGGCACGGTGAGGTTGAAATGATGGGCATGGTGAGGCTGCATTTAATTGGGGGGGGTTTCAGCGGTGGTGCAAAACCTCCCTGAAATGAGTTTGCCCTCCCCTGAAATTAGTTTTTGCAGGTCGGGGTGTCTGTGTGTAGCTGCTGACTTTTCATTTTTTACTGGGGGGGGACTGTGAGGTAACAGATGCAGATTATAATGCTTTTCCTAAGTGTTTAAAAAGATTAAAGAGACCCCGTTAATGCTCTATGTATGTTAGTATTAAGCTGTAATGTAAATCTACTGATATGCTACATAGCTACATGATGGGCATGGTGAGGCTGCAATTATGGGCACGGTAAGGCTGCGATTATGGGCACGGTGAGGCTGTGGTTATGGGCATGGTGAGGCTGTGATTATGGGCATGGTGAGGCTGCAATTATGGGCACTGTAAGGCTGCAATTATGGGCTTGGTAATGCTGCAATTATTGACACAGTGAGGCTGCAATTTTGGGCATGGTGAGGCTGCAATTATGGGCACTGCAAGGCTGTGATTATGGGCATGGTGAGGCTGTGATTATGGGCAGGGTAAGGCTGCTATTATGGGCATGGTAAAGCTGCAATTATGGGCACGGTGAGGCTGCGATTATGGGCACGGTGAGGCTGCAATTATGGGCACAGTAAGGCTGCAATCATTGGCACAGTGAGGCTGCAATGATGGGCATGGTAAGGCTGCAATGATGGTCATGGTAAGGCTGCAATGATGGGCACGGTAATGCTGCAATGATGGGCATGGTGAGGCTGAAATGATGGGCACGGTGAGGCTGCAATGATGGGCATGGTGAGGTTGAAATGATGGGCATGGTGAGGCTGCATTTAATTGGGGGGGTTTCAGCGGTGGCACAAAACCTCCCTGAAATGAGTTTGCCCTCCCCTGAAATTAGTTTTTGCAGGTCGGGGTGTCTGTGTGTAGCTGCTGACTTTTCATTTTTTACTGGGGGGGGGGGGGGACTATGAGGTAACAGATGCAGATTATAATGCTTTTCCTAAGTGTTTAAAAAGATTAAAGAGACCCCGTTAATGCTCTATGTATGTTAGTATTAAGCTGTAATGTAAATCTACTGATATGCTACATAGCTGTGACTTTGTTTATTTAAAATTTTGGCTTTTGTGTGCTGCAGTGCTGCTATTCTGCACATCTGTTGGAAGCCCTTCATTCCATCCCAAAGCTGCTATCCCCCCTCCACCCCCCACCCAACCCTGACTCATTGAAAGTGGCTGGGAAGGGGGTTGAGCAGCAATAGGTTAGAACACAGGGCCATCAACTCTCCTGGAAATATACAGAATTGTACTGCTGTTTTTAGAGCACCAGCAGTCCAAAATAATAAAATAAAAGAGAGGCATGGCTTTTCCATTGTAAGTAGTTTTACATGATAGCTTAGTATTAACATGCATGGGTGGTAATAGCAAAGAGAAAGCAGAAGGGAGATAGAAGAGATGACAGTGGGACAGAAAGCTTTATTTGGTTTTTGCTATGTTATGCTGCCAACATTTCAATTCAGAAGCTCAGGGGTGCCAGAGGTCTATTACAACTGTAGCAATGCTCCCTGCTCTGATCTGTATTTTTCACAGTGACTGTTGAACCAAAATGTGCATGAAGAGATAGCTTTGCAAAGTTTATGAAGCATATATTAGGCTTGTAAAAAAATCTATCTCCTCAAAATATTTTAGTTCAATGAACGGGTCAGTTTTTGCTTTTCTTTTTTAAAAATGATTGAATAATACCTAGCTTTTGATACTGGGAGACAAGCTCTTGAAACTGGGCTCTTGAGGGATTTGTGATAAAACATTGACTAGGAGTGTAGAATGAGCAGGGAAAATCAAAGAGAAAGAATTTTTCATGGCTTTTGATGAAAGTCAATTTTCCTTATTATTTTTTCGATTCAGTAAAAATATCTTCTCATGTATAAATGAGGAGTGGGTAATTACAATATGATTCAAATTCTTTTCATACCATTCAGGACTCAGAATATGTTAATTTAAAATTTTCAGTGTAGAGAGATCTTTTATACTGTCTGTAGTGGACATTATTTACAAACGCAATGACTACTCAGATATGTTATATGTTTTACTGATATATAAGAAAATTATATTTTTCAAAGTATGTTTTAGTAAGTCTTCATGAGCTTGCAACGTAAAAATCAGCTGAGTATTGCTTATAGTGTCCTATGAAACGATTAAGGGTATCTAGCAGAGTATGCACCTAGTCCAAACCCAGGATCTAACACACTTTGTACTTGGGCAAAGTACCTTAAACTGTGAGCAAATTTTAAAAATAATTTTAGTATTGGCAGCCTCAAGCACTTTATAATTCTGGTTTATTTGAACTTAATGCCTTGGATACCCATTTTTCTAATCCCATTGTCTGCTTGCACTAAGGGTCATTATCTTTGTAGAGATAATGTGTGCCAGAAAACTCTTTGAACAGCAGTTAGATTATGGGTTTCGACTGGTGAGGAATAGAGGAGCTGAGTTCTCTGGCTTCCTGCATGCTCAGTTGTCTAGCAACCAACTTAGACAACTCCAATATTAATAAATTAAATATAAAGAAGAATAATGTTTTTTTCTTAAAGTGTTATTAAACCCCAAATATAGCTCTGTGGCTAATTATGTACAATAATGTCTTCTGCCAGTTTGCAGAACCTTTCCTTAGTTTCTACATCTAGTAGTGTCACTGCAATATCAGCTGATCCTCTGGCTGCTGCATTAAAGTGTTTGTAGGAGAGAGTGGGGGGGCTTATCTTATGGACACCAGCGGCCTGCTATTGGGGGCACTGGTCAAGGGGGAGGATCCAGGAGCGCTGGCAGGGACTCAAGAAGAAGCGCATTGGGGCTGCTCTGTGCAAAACCATTGCACAGAGCAGTTAAGTATGAGATATATATTATAAAAACTTAGGGACAGAACTGCGCTACCTGAAAACCTGTTTGCTAAGCATATGCAGGAAACATTAGCATAATGTTTTTTATCTTTCTCATACGTCAAAATTGTTAGCCCCTCAGTGATGTATGGGAGGGGGTGTTTATACTAATGCAGGTGGGTAGGAGACGTATATATATATATATATATATATATATATCATAACGAATAATGCATATAACCTGTAATAAGGGTGATATGTATAGCATATAAGAAAATCACTGTATAGATATACTATATGCCACTGATAGACCGATACCCAATCTCTAAATTAATAGCCATATCCACCAGTAATACAAAGCAGCTGGAGACATATTGTATATTGCAGAAAACATGTACTGGTGATGTTTGCTAATTCCTAGGAAGAAAGGCTGCATCAACCATATATACACATGTATCAAAATGTGTTTTCACAGTTCATATATTGCAACGGTTGAGGCACAGTAAAGTGTAGTAGTCCCATGCACTTTTCACAGCAGCAAGTCAGGATGTTCCCAGGGGTGACTTTCGTGTGAACAATGTTGACAGGTGACTTTTGTGCTCCCCCCTCAAATTGCCTACTCACCGACTGTCGGAACGCCTGCAGGGGTATCAGGCCTGTAATACTTTAAATAGGCTTCACTGCTCCCTGCTGCTTTTTCATAGGTGTCTCAGGTATATACAGGTGTGTCAAGATGCGGCAATACCCTCATGCATCAAAATATAAAAAAGAGATTCCATGGTGTGATAAAGTACGAAACATTTTTATTAAAAAACACTTTTTAAAAACAAAGACAAAGAAATCCAAAAGTAATGTGTCCTCCCACCCAGTGAACCACTGGAGTAGGATAACAATCAAATACCGACGTGGATACGAGCAGAGTCACTGTAACCAATGCATGTACCGAGATGGGGGAAGTGATGGTCAGAGCGATGTTCCTGCATTCCACCCACTAGTCTGCAGGGAAGTGACGTAGTAAGCGTAGTTCCGTCATGCATGCTTCGTCACCTGACGTCCTCAGCGTAGTTTCGACGTGCTCGCTTCGTCCCCTGACGTCCTCAGCGACCGTCGCTGAGGACGTCAGGTGACGAAGAGCGTATGACGGAACTACGCTTACTACGTCACTTCCCTGCAGATGAGTGGGTGGAACGCAGGAACATCGCTCTGACCGTCACTTCCCCCATCTCGGTACATGCATTGGTTACAGTGACTCTGCTCATATCCACGTTGATATTTGATTGTTATCCTACTCCAGTGGTTCACTGGGTGGGAGGACACATTACTTTTGAATTTCTTTGTCTTTGTTTTTAAAAAGTGGTTTTTAATAAAAACGTTTGGTACTTTATCACACCATGGAAGCCCTTTTTTATATTTTGATGCATGAGGGTATTGCCGCATCTTGACCCACCTGGATATACCTAAGACACCTATGAAAAAGCAGCAGGGAGCAGTGAAGCCTATTTAAAGTAGTACAGGCCTGATACCCCTGCAGGGGTTCCGACAGTCGGTGAGTAGGCAATTTGAGGGGGGAGCACAAAAGTCACCTGTCAACATTGTACACATGAAAGTCACCCCTGGGAACATCCTGACTTGCTGCCGTGAAAAGTGCATGGGACTACTACACTTTACTGTGCCTCAACCGTTGCAATATATGAACTGTGAAACTGTGTAGTATAAACACCCCCTCCCATACATCACTGAGGGGCTAACAATTTTGACGTATGAGAAAGATAAAAAACACTATGCTAATGTTTCCTGTATATGCTTAGCAAACAGGTTTTCAGGTAGCGCCGTTCTGTCCCTAAGTTTTTATAATATATACGTTTGGCAAGGCACTTCTTGTGAGTGTTTTTGCGTAAGGGAGGCAGCAACCTGTTCTTTTACCATATAGACTTGTCCTAAGTGCGGCTTCTCAGGAATATTATCAGTTAAGTATGAGATGTTTGTTATTTGAAAAGACAAAAAGCAAAAAAAACCCTTTAATATCACTTTAACACTTGCAATGTGCATGCTCTGCCATAAGCCCTTTTTTTCTTTTAAGCCCTTGACTTTCTCATTCTTCCTTTTGTATCCACCTCACTTGACTTTTACTATCTGCTTGAGGGACAGCTACAACTGTTTAACTGACACACGTACACCCTGCCTTGAAAGCCTCCTCACATGATACCACATTATTGCAGGGTAGAACCACATGACCATAGCAGCAACAATGCATGCCTGGTGGCTAGGGATGAACTTTGTGTTCGAGTCGAACCTATGTTCGACTCGAACATCGTCTGTTCGCCTGTTCACCGAATTGCGAACGATATGGGCCATTCGCGCCAAATTTGAGTGGCGCGTCACGGCCCATAAGTCACTGCGGCATCATAGTGCATTGCTGGCTCATGATTGGCCAAGCATGCACTATGACCCGTATGCTTGGCCAATCACAGCGCCGTCTGAACAGAGAGCAGTAATTGGCCAAAGCCAAGGAGGCTTTGGCCAATTATGGCTCAGGGGATTTAGTACACGCCCCACACTATATAAGGCCGCCTGCACGGCGGCCCTGTCTAGTGTGTGTTCCGGCGTTGAAAGAGATAGACAGAGAGACAGTGTCATTTGATTTAAGTTAGATAGATTAGGCAGGACAGTCAGTGAGTTAGCTGCACTTACAGTGTATTGTGTATATATATATGCATCCCAGGTGTTGTATATATATATATATATATATATATATATACACTGTATTCAGTTTAGCTAGATCTGTTCCTATTATCTTCCTACTGAC
Source organism: Lithobates clamitans (assembly GCA_037952925.1). NCBI lineage: Eukaryota > Metazoa > Chordata > Amphibia > Anura > Ranidae > Lithobates > Lithobates clamitans. The sequence goes on from JBBGZY010000901.1 coordinate 2,056,215, forward strand.
AGGCAGGCTTGTCTTGTTACAGTATTTACAGCTACCTGAAGAAAATTGCTGGTGTTCTTTTGATCCTATTAGTACCACAGTCAGGTAGCTAGACTATTTACAGTTAGTGTAGTGCGTCCTCCTCACAGTGTTCAGTTAGTTAAAGCTGCAAGTTAGTTTAGTGTGACCTCTGCACAGTGTTCAGCTAAAACTACAAGTTAGTGTAGTGTGTCCTCCTCACAGTGTTCAGTTAAAGCTACAAGTTAGTATAGTGTGACCTCTGCACAGTGTTCAGCTAAAGCTACAATTTAGGGTAGTGCGTCCTCCTCACAGTGTTCAGCTAATGCTACAAGTTAGTGTAGTGCGTCCTCCTCACAGTGTTCAGCTAAAACTACAAGTTAGTGTAGTGCGACCTCTGCACAGTGTTCAGGTAAAGCTACCTGTAGAAGGTTGGTGGTGTTTTCCTGATTCTATCACTACCGCAGGCAGCTAAATAAGCTACAAGTTAGTTTTTTGCGAGCTCTGCACAGTGTTCACCTAAAGCTACCTGTAGAAGGTTGGTGGTGTTTTCCTGATCCTATCACTACCGCAGGCAGCTAAATAAGCTACAAGTTAGTTTTTTGCGAGCTCTGCACAGTGTTCAGCTAAAGCTACCTGTAGAAGGTTGGTGGTGTTTTCCCAATCCTATCACTACCGCAGGCAACTAAATAAGCTACAAGTTAGTGTAGTGCATCCTCCTCACAGTGTTCAGCTAAAACTACAAGTTAGTGTAGTGCACAGTGTTCAGCTAAAGCTACAAGTTAGGGTATTGCGTTCTTCTCACAGTGTTCAGCTAAAACTACAAGTTAGTGTAGTGCAACCTCTGCACGGTATTCAGCTAAATCTACAAGTTAGTGTAGTGCGTCCTCTGAACAGTGTTCAGCTAAAGCTACAAGTTAGTGTAGTGCGTCCTCTGAAGTTTTTTGCGAGCTCTGCACAGTGTTCAATTAAAGCTACCTGTAGAAGGTTGGTGGTGTTTTAAAAATCCTATCACTACCACAGGCAGCTAAATAAGTTACAAGTTCGTTTTTTGCGAGCTCTGCACAGTGTTCAGCTAAAGCTACCTGTAGAAGGTTGATGGTGTTTTCCTGATCCTATCACTACCGCAGGCAGCTAAATAAGCTACAAGTTAGTTTTTTGCAAGCTCTGCACAGTGTTCACCTAAAGCTACCTGTAGAAGGTTGGTGGTGTTTTCCTGATCCTATCACTACCGCAGGCAGCTAACTAAGCTACAAGTTATGTTTTTGAGAGCTCTGCACAGTATTCAGAGAAAAATACAAGTTAGTGTAGTGCGAGCTCTGCACAGTGTTCAACCTAAAGCTACCTGTAGAAGGTTGGTGGTGTTTTCCTGATCCTATCACTACCGCAGGCAGCTAAATAAGCTAGTTAGTGTAGTGCACAGTGTTTAGCTAAAGCTACAAGTTAGGGTAGTGCGTCCTCCTCACAGTGTTCAGCTAAAACTACAAGTTAGTGTAGTGCGACCTCTGCACAGTATTCGGCTAAAGCTACAAGTTAGTGTAGTGAGTCCTCTGAACAGTGTTCAGCTAAAACTACAAGTAAGTGTAGTGCGACCTCTGCACAGTGTTCAGCTAAAGCTACAAGTTAGTGTAGTGCGTCCTCTGAACAGTGTTCAGCTAAAACTACAAGTTAGTGTAGTGCGACCTCTGCACAGTGTTCAGCTAAAGCTACAAGTTATTGTAGTGCGTCCTCTCAACAGTGTTCAGCTAAAACTACAAGTTAGTGTAGTGCGACCTCTGCACAGTGTTCAGCTAAACCTACAAGTTAGTGTAGTGAGTCCTCTGAATAGTGTTCAGCTAAAACTACAAGTTAGTGTAGTGCGACCTCTGCACGGTATTCAGCTAAATCTATAAGTTAGTGTAGTGCGTCCTCTGAACAGTGTTCAGCTAAAGCTACAAGTTAGTGTAGTGCGTCCTCCTCACAGTGTTCAGCTAAAACTACAAGTTAGTGTAGTGCGACCTCTGCACAGTGTTCAGCTAAAGCTACCTGTAAAAGGGTGGTGGAGTTTTCCTGATCCTATCACTACCGCAGGCAGCTAAATAAGCTACAAGTTAGTTGTTTGCGAGCTCTGCACAGTGTTCACCTAAAGCTACCCGTAGAAGGTTGGTGGTGTTTTCCTGATCCTATCACTACCACAGGCAGCTAAATAAGCTACAAGTTAGTTTTTTGCGAGCTCTGCACAGTATTTAGAGAAAAATACAAGTTAGTGTAGTGTGAGCTCTGCACAGTGTTCAGCTAAAGCTACCTGTAGAAGGTTGGTGGTGTTTTCCTGATCCTATCACTACCGCAGGCAGCTAAATAAGCTACAAGTTAGTGTAGTGCGTCCTTCTCACAGTGTTCAGCTAAAACTACAAGTTAGTGTATTGCACAGTGTTCAGCTAAAGCTACAAGTTAGGGTAGTGCATCCTCCTCACAGTGTTTAGCTAAAACTACAAGTTAGTGTAGTGCGACCTCTGCACAGTGTTCAGCTAAAGCTACCTGTAGAAGGTTGGTGGTGTTTTAAAGATCCTATCACTACCACAGGCAGCTAAATAAGCTACAAGTTAGTTTTTTGCGAGCTCTGCACAGTGTTCAGCTAATGCTACCTGTAGAAGGTTGGTGGTGTTTTCCTGATCCTATCACTACCGCAGGCAGCTAAATAAGCTAAAAAACAAATATTGTGCTTACACTAATAAATATAAGCTGCGACTATAAAGTAGTAAACCATAAATCATATAAAAATCAAAAAGTCGCGCTAAAAACTGAAGGTGACAACAGGCAAATGCCTAAAAAACCTCATAGGAATATGAGGGTGAATATTAATCACTGAATGAAAGTTTTATAGGAGTGTTGAGCAATGTACATACACACTGTAAAAATAAACAAAACTAAATGCTATTAATTAAATGGGACACAGATATTATTAACTATGTCCGTGTGAAAAAATCAATATTGCATGACCCAATCAATGACAGGTGAGTATCTCAAATAGCTATAGGAATACTATTGTGACAAATCTGTGACTAAAAAAACTAAAACATAATTGATGAAGGAAAATAATAAAGAAATAAAAAAAAAAAATTAAAAAAAAAATGAACCCAAAAAAAGTCCGTAGCTCAACACAAACAGTATTGATATAAGTCCATCCGTGTTAAATTAACATGCATGGAAAATGGCTTGTCTCCAAGTGCTCTGTGAAATAATGTAACAGAATCTTGCTGTGGTGAAAAATAGAGTGCGTAGACAGACCTCCACCTCTTGAAAAAATTGCTGCCTCTTACCAGATAGAAATGGTCTCTTAATTACAGGTGACCCAGGGAGCGGATGGCTGCAACCCCAGCCAGGGATCTTTAAAGCAGGCACTCAGCGTCCAGATCCAGGGACTCTCTCCCACCAGCCTCAGCAAATAAGGAAATGTCACCATGCAAAAAACAAAGTGCTCCACATAGCATAAAACCAGCGTTTTATTGTATAAAAAAATTAAAGGTTGCACTTACAGAAACATAGTAGTTTAAAACGTGTGAGAAAAAGACGGCCGGCTCCAAAGTAACCCGTGTCTTCCGGGTGTGTGAATCGTGGTGTCGTCGGGACGTAGCTCCTCCTCCCTACGTCGTTTCGTCACAACAGGACGTGGTCACGGGATGTGAGCAGCGTCCCGACGCACCGCTTATATAGACACATCAACAACATCTCATTGCCACATCAGAATGAAAGCGCCATCTTGTCTAAGGGAAACAGTATGGGCAAGGACAAAACGTTACCTAAGTAATGGATGTTTAGGGCACAAAAGATGATATAAAAAACGTCTTTATCAAGACTATCAAAATCAAACATATGTTGCCAAAAAATTGCAGAATCACTGCTGCAACAGATTGGTGGGTAAAACTAAAACAGGGAAAAAAATATATATAAAAAATACATGCAGTCCCCTCATAATTACAGGGCTGTATGTATAAATAAATAATATCTATTACATGCACATGTTTCTATGACAGAAATGAGTGCACTACAATTCACAAATTTTGACCTCAGGTGTGAAAAAAATATATAATTATAAAATTATGATAAATATTATATTGAGAGATAAATTAAAAATAAAAATAAAGAAATGGGTCAAAACCTATGCGATAAAAATAAATGCATATATAAAATGTTTATTTTATATCTAATTAGGAAACCGTTTCCCTGAAATGAGAGGGCACTCCAAAAACAGCTAGTCAAAAACTCCACATATATCATTAGAGACAGACTTTTTACGCTTTTACAGGAAAAATAAAATCATAAAAGGAAACTGGTAGTGACAAAAAACCAAAACAAACCTTTACTGCCTAAGAGTTGTCTATAAAGACGTTAACATCTACATCGATGTTAAGACCAAAGGGGGTATAGGACTTCAATTTATGAACCCAGGCCATCTCTAATTTAGAGATGCTACGTACCAGGACACTCCTCCTCCAATGGGGCCTAAACTTGTCTATCCCCAAAAAAATGGTACCTGTGGGGTCTCGACGGTGAGCTGTCAGGTAATGTTTTGACACAGAATGTTTTGTGAACCCTCTCCTGATATTATTAATATGCTCGTTTAATCTCACCTGCAGGGGTCTTTTAGTACGGCCCACATACTGCAGGCCACACGGGCACTGCAGCAAGTAAACCACTCCCGTGGTAGAGCATGTGATGAAGGGCTCAATGGTGTAGGACTTGCGTGTACACGTGGAAATAAAATTCATCGTTCTTCTACTCCTACATCCATTCAGCGAACAAACCTGACATCTCCTACATTGGAAATATCCTGTCAGTTCAGAAAAGAAACTAGGCTTCGAAACTGGGGGATCAAAGATATTGGGTGCCACTTTGTCCTTAAGTGAAGGTGCCCCCCTGAACACCACCTGCGGTTTGACTGGCAACATAGATGCCAGCACCCTATCATTTCTGAGGACATGCCAATATTTATTAATAATACGTTTAACCCTAAAATGTTGGCAGGAATAGTCAGTGATAAAAGGGCAACGAAATGAAGCATCAACCGGATCCCTAACTCGCTCCACAAGTAAATCCTTACGGTCCACTTTCTCAACCTGATCCAATGTGCTAGCCACAAAATCTGGGGAATAGCCCTTGGCGACAAACCTCTGAGTCAAGATTTGTGCCTGATTCTGAAAGGTGGCAACATCTGTGCAGTTCCGCTTAAGCCAAAGGAACTGGCTCTTAGGCACAGATTTGAGCCATGAAGCATGGTGGCAGCTGTCATGGGGGATAAAGGAGTTCCTATCGGTCGGTTTGAAATATGTTGAGGTGACAAATTGGTTGTTACTAATAGAAATGGTGAGATCTAAAAAATTAATCTGTTCTGGACTAGTTTCATAGTTGAGCTGTATGCCCCTATCATTGTTGTTAAGAAGACACATATACTCAGATAGATCAGAGGCTGTGCCATCCCACAGGAGGAGGATGTCGTCTATGTAGCGAACCCACAAGGCCACCTGAGGCCTTGGCTGGCCATAGACGACATCCTCCTCCCACCTGGCCATGAAAAGATTCGCCAGGCTAGGGGCGTATTTCGCCCTCATAGCAACCCCCCTATCTTGACGGTAATAATTCCCGTCAAACCAAAAGAAATTGTGCGTTGCCGCAAATTCCAACAATAACATAATAAATCGAATTTGTTCACCTGGGAGATTGGACAATCGGTGGAGATGGTCCGATACGGCCTCCAAACCTAATTGGTGGGGGATAACCGTGTAAAGGGAGGTAACGTCAGCCGTTACCAGCAACATCCCTTCCCTCGGTACGTGGTTTGAAAGGAGGTTGATGACATCACGAGTATCTTTAACATAGGACCTCATAGTACGTACCAATGGTTGCAAATAAAAGTCTATGTATTTGCCCACCCGGGACGTGATGGAATCTATCCCACTGACTATGGGACGTCCCGGGGGGCAAACAAGACTCTTATGTATTTTCGGTAAATAATAAATAACCGGTACCCTGGGTGCCCTGGGGATCAGAAAAGACTTTTCCTTACTATTCAAAATGCCGGAGCTATGGCCTCTAGTGACCAGAACCTCCAACTCCATTTTGTAAGTAGCGTTAGGATTAGATGGTAACCGAGTATAGGTCGTGTCATCACCTAGAATGCGGTACATTTCATGCATGTAATCACTCCTATTCAGAATGACAATCCCACCCCCTTTATCCGCAGGGCAGATGACGAGTTGTTTGTTATTGCACAAAGACTAAATGCCCGACTGAATGTCCTTCTTGTTCCTAACGAGTTTTACATTCATACCGTCCAATTCTTTTAAGGCCAAGTCTCTAAAGACTCTAAGAGAGGGAGAGAGGTGACCAGGGGGGTTAAACAAAGACGCATTGGACAAACCTGAGTGAGAAAAGCCATCGTTCACAATTCTAGAGGGATTAGCGGAATTTGAAGCCATATACCTTTGGATATTAAGTTTTCTAACATATTTGTGGATGTCCATATACGTTTGGAACTTATTGATGTTCCGGGGTGGGGCAAATTTTAAACCTTTGTCCAGAACCCTGATCTCAGAGTCAGTCAAGGTTTGTGAACTAAGGTTGAAAATTCCATTGCCATCTATGTCCTTGGTCTTTTTGGACTTAGTGCGCCTCCCCCCTCTAGTTCCTCTCTTAGTTCTACCAGTCTTTTTGTACCCTGGTTGGCCCTGGGAAAATCCCAGTTCTGATATCCAGGCTGGTAAGACTGGTTAATTTCAGTGTCTTCAGTGGGATGAGGGGCATATTGCCTTCCGGAGCTGTCGTTGCCCTCCCTAGTTCCAGAGGGTGGTTGGTGAAAATCCCCTTCTGGGTACCTCATGTCCCCCAGAGGTGCAAAACTATTTTGAACTGGTACATTATAATCAGTATTATAATTATCCTCATAATAAACTACAGGTTGTTCACCATAATGGTTGGGGCAGACGTATCCGGGGCCTCGAAGATGGGGTGGGATAGACATACGCTGGTCTGGATGGCCTCCTTGTGGATGCCCATTATAAGTGTAATTATTGTAGTTGTAACTAGTGTTGTTTCTAGGAACACTACCACGCCCCCGTGCTGAAGGTGGGCCTCGCATATTGCCTCTTCCCCGGCCACGTTGAAATCCTCGGTGGGGTGAACTATGTCTATATGGCTGTTGAGACAGAGGTCCCTCCTGAGTATATTGTGTACCCAATCCAGCTTGGCTAGAATGCGGATAAGGAATAGGAGAACGTCTGACATTCATTTTCTGGGAGCGTGATAATTGGGCCCTGCCCGGGAGCATGCGTGCCCCCTGAGACGATGCTGCAACATTGTTATTCGCAACATATGGGCCCTTCTGAGTGTTAGTCATGGCCTGATTATCGACGGATGGAGTGATATCCATCAATTGGGTGGCCTCCCCGTTTTGTTCGGCAAATAATTTCTTTTGCCATTCAAATACTAGGTGAGACTCATAGTCCGCTATATCCCTATTAAATTTCTTCCTTTTTTTAATTTTTTGTTCTCTATCCTCTTTCTCTAAAAGTTTAAGCAGGCCTTTGGATCTGTCCAAATACTCTTCTCCCGTTTGGACAGGGGTGAGTTTATCGTTAATCTGCTTAATTTCCTCATCGAGTCTGGCCAGTTTACTGGCCTTTCTTTCGAGTAGGAACCTCAGGAGACTGATACCCGCTTCATTAAAATGTTTGTACCAGCCTTCTAAATCATTCTCTCCTTTCTGGGGGCCTACATCCCACCTAAGGCTTCGGGGTACCATATGTTTCTTAACGTAGGTTTCTAAAAAAGCGAGGACATAGATGGCAATGGAATTTTCAACCTTATTTCACAAACCCTGACTGACTCTGAGATCAGGGTTCTGGACAAAGGTTTAAAATTTGCCCCACCCTGGAACATCAATAAGTTCCAAACGTATATGGACATCCACAAATACGTTAGAAAACTTAATATCCAAAGGTATATGGCTTCAAATTCTGCTAATCCCTCTAGAATTGTGAACTATGGCTTTTCTCACTCAGGTTTGTCCAATGCGTCTTTGTTTAACCCCCCTGGTCACCTCTCCCCCTCTCTTAGAGTCTTTAGAGACTTGGCCTTAAAAGAATTGGACGGTATGAATGTAAAACTCGTTAGGAACAAGAAGGACATTCAGTCGGGCATTGAGTCTTTGTGCAATAACAAACAACTCGTCATCCGCCCTGCGGATAAAGGGGGTGGGATTGTCATTCTGAATAGGAGTGATTACATGCATGAAATGTACCGCATTCTAGGTGATGATACGACCTATACTCGGTTACCATCTAATCCTAACGCTACTTACAAAATGGAGTTGGAGGTTCTGGTCACTAGAGGCCATAGCTCCGGCATTTTGAATAGTAAGGAAAAGTCTTTTCTGATCCCCAGGGCACCCAGGGTACCGGTTATTTATTATTTACCGAAAATACATAAGAGTCTTGTTTGCCCCCCGGGACGTCCCATAGTCAGTGGGATAGATTCCATCACGTCCCGGGTGGGCAAATACATAGACTTTTATTTGCAACCATTGGTACGTACTATGAGGTCCTATGTTAAAGATACTCGTGATGTCATCAACCTCCTTTCAAACCACGTACCGAGGGAAGGGATGATGCTGGTAACGGCTGACGTTACCTCCCTTTACACGGTTATCCCCCACCAATTAGATTTGGAGGCCGTATCGGACCATCTCCACCGACTGTCCAATCTCCCGGATGAACAAATTCGATTTATTATGTTATTGTTGGAATTTGCGGCAACGCGCAATTTCTTTTGGTTTGACGGGAATTATTACCGTCAAGATAGGGGGGTTGCTATGGGGGCAAAATACGCCCCTAGCCTGGCGAATCTTTTCATGGCCAGGTGGGAGGAGGATGTCGTCTATGGCCAGCCAAGGCCTCAGGTGGCCTTGTGGGTTCGCTACATAGACGACATCCTCCTCCTGTGGGATGGCACAGCCTCTGATCTATCTGAGTATATGTGTCTTCTTAACAACAATGATAGGGGCATATAGCTCAACTATGAAACTAGTCCAGAACAGATTAATTTTTTAGATCTCACCATTTCTATTAGTAACAACCAATTTGTCACCTCTACATATTTCAAACCGACCGATAGGAACTCCTTTATCCCCCATGACAGCTGCCACCATGCTTCATGGCTCAAATCTGTGCCTAAGAGCCAGTTCCTTCGGCTTAAGCGGAACTGCACAACTGTTGCCACCTTTCGGAATCAGGCACAAATCTTGACTCAGAGGTTTGTCGCCAAGGGCTATTCCTCAGATTTTGTGGCTAGCACATTGGATCAGGTTGAGAAAGTGGACCGTAAGGATTTACTTGTGGAGCGAGTTAGGGATCCGGTTGATGCTTCATTTCGTTGCCCTTTTATCACTGACTATTCCTGCCAACATTTTAGGGTTAAACGTATTATTAATAAATATTGGCATGTCCTCAGAAATGATAGGGTGCTGGCATCTATGTTGCCAGTCAAACCGCAGGTGGTGTTCAGGGGGGCACCTTCACTTAAGGACAAAGTGGCACCCAATATCTTTGATCCCCCAGTTTCGAAGCCTAGTTTCTTTTCTGAACTGACAGGATATTTCCAATGTAGGAGATGTCAGGTTTGTTCGCTGAATGGATGTAGGAGTAGAAGAACGATGAATTTTATTTCCACGTGTACACGCAAGTCCTACACTATTGAGCCCTTCATCACATGCTCTACCACGGGAGTGGTTTACTTGCTGCAGTGCCCGTGTGGCCTGCAGTATGTGGGCCGTACTAAAAGACCCCTGCAGGTGAGATTAAACGAGCATATTAATAATATCAGGAGAGGGTTCACAAAACATTCTGTGTCAAAACATTACCTGACAGCTCACCGTCGAGACCCCACAGGTACCATTTTTTTGGGGATAGACAAGTTTAAGCCCCATTGGAGGGGGAGTGTCCTGGTATGTAGCATCTCTAAATTAGAGATGGCCTGGGTTCATAAATTGAAGTCCTATACCCCCTTTGGTCCTAACATCGATGTAGATGTTAACGCCTTTATAGACAACTCTTAGGCAGTAAAGGTTTGTTTTGGTTTTTTGTCACTACCAGTTTCCTTTTATGATTTAATTTTTCCTGTAAAAGCGTAAAAAGTCTGTCTCTAATGATATATGTGGAGTTTTTGACTAGCTGTTTTTGGAGTGCCCTCTTATTTCAGGGAAACGGTTTCCTAATTAGATATAAAATAAACATTTTATATATGCATTTATTTTTATCGCATAGGTTTTGACCCATTTCTTTATTTTTATTTTTAATTTATCTCTCAATATAATATTTATCATAATTTTATAATTATATATTTTTTTCACACCTGAGGTCAAAATTTGTGAATTGTAGTGCACTCGTTTCTGTCATAGAAACATGTGCATGTAATAGATATTATTTATTTATACATACAGCCCTGTAATTATGAGGGGACTGCATGTATTTTTTATATATATTTTTTTTTCCCTGTTTTAGTTTTACCCACCAATCTGTTGCAGCAGTGATTCTGCAATTTTTTGGCCACATATGTTTGATTTTGATAGTCTTGATAAAGACGTTTTTTTATATCATCTTTTGTGCCCTAAACATCCATTACTTAGGTAATGTTTTGTCCTTGCCCATACTGTTTCCCTTAGACAAGATGGCGTTTTCATTCTGATGTGGCAATGAGATGTTGTTGATGTGTCTATATAAGCGGTGCGTCGGGACGCTGCTCACATCCCGTGACCACGTCCTATTGTGACGAAACGACGTAGGGAGGAGGAGCTACGTCCCGACGACACCGCGATTCACACACCCGGAAGACACGGGTTACTTTGGAGCCGGCCGGCTTTTTCTCACACGTTTTAAACTACTATGTTTCTGTAAGTGCAACCTTTACTTTTTTTATACAATAAAACGCTGGTTTTATGCTATGTGGAGCACTTTGTTTTTTGCATGGTGACATTTCCTTATTTGCTGAGGCTGGTGGGAGAGAGTCCCTGGATCTGGATGCTGAGTGCCTGCTTTAAGGATCCCTGGCTGGGGTTGCAGCCATCCGCTCCCTGGGTCACCTGTAATTAAGAGACCATTTCTATCTGGTAAGAGGCAGCAATTTTTTCAAGAGGTGGAGGTCTGTCTACGCACTCTATTTTTCACCACAGCAAGATTCTGTTACATTATTTCACAGAGCACTTGGAGACAAGCCATTTTCCATGGATGTTAATTTAACACGGATGGACTTATATCAATACTGTTTGTGTTGAGCTACGGACTTTTTTTGGGTTTATTTATTTTTTTATTTTTTATTTATTTTATTTTTTTATTTTTTTTTTATTTCTTTATTATTTTCCTTCATCAATTATGTTTTAGTTTTTTTAGTCACAGATTTGTCACAATAGTATTCCTATAGTTATTTGAGATACTCACCTTTCATTGATTGGGTCATGCAATATTGATTTTTTCACACGGACATAGTTAATAATATCTGTGTCCCATTTAATTAATAGCATTTAGTTTTGTTTATTTTTACAGTGTGTATGTACATTGCTCAGCACTCCTATAAAACTTTCATTCAGTGATTAATATTCACCCTCATATTCCTATGAGGTTTTTTAGGCATTTGCCTGTTGTCACCTTCAGTTTTTAGCACGACTTTTTGATTTTTATAAGCTAAATAAACTACAAGTTTGTTTTTTGCGAGCTCTGCACAGTGTTCATCTAAAGCTACAAGTTAGTGTAGTGAGTCCTCTGAACAGTGTTCAGCTAAAACTACAAGTAAGTGTAGTGCGACCTCTGCACAGTGTTCAGCTAAAGCTACAAGTTAGTGCAGTGCGTCCTCCTCACAGTGTTCAGCTAAAACTACAAGTTAGTGTAGTGCGACCTCTGCACAGTGTTCAGCTAAAGCTACCTGTAGAAGATTGGTGGTGTTTTCCGGATCCTATCACTACCGCAGGCAGCGAAATAATCTACAAGTTAGTTTTTTGCGAGCTCTGCACAGTGTTCAACCTAAAGCTGCCTGTAGAAGGTTGGTGGTGTTTTTCTGATCCTATCACTACCGCAGGCAGCTAAATGAGCTACAAGTGTTGTTTTTTGCGAGCTCTGCACAGTATTTAGCTAAAATTACAAGTTAGTGTAGTGCGAGCTCTGCACAGTGTTCAGCTAAAGCTACCTGTAGAAGGTTGGTGGTGTTTTCCTGATCCTATCACTACCGCAGGCAGCTAAATAAGCTACAAGTTAGTTTTTTCTGAGCTCTGCACAGTGTTCAGCTAAAACTACAAGTTAGTGTAGTGCGAGCTCTGCATAGTGTTCAGCTAAAGCTACCCGTAGAAGGTTGGTGGTGTTTTCCTGATCCTATCACTACCGCAGGCAGCTAAATAAGCTACAAGTTAGTGTAGTGCGTCCTCCTCACAGTGTTCAGCTAGAACTACAAGTTAGTGTAGTGCACAGTGTTCAGCTAAAGCTACAAGTTAGGGTAGTGCGTCCTCCTCACAGTGTTCAGCTAAAACTACAAGTTAGTGTAGTGCTACCTCTGCACAGTGTTCAGCTAAAGCTACCTGTAGAAGGTTGGTGGTGTTTTAAAGATCCTATCACTACCACAGGCAGCTAAATAAGCTACAAGTTAGTTTTTTGCAAGCTCTGCACAGTGTTCAGCTAAAGCTACCTGTAGAAGGTTGGTGGTGTTTTCCTGATCCTATCACTACCGCAGGCAGCTAAATAAGCTACATGTTCGTTTTTTGCGAGCTCTGCACAGTGTTCACCTAAAGCTACCTGTAGAAGGTTGGTGGTGTTTTCCTGATCCTATCACTACCGCAGGCAGCTAAATAAGCTACAAGTTAGTGTAGTGCATCCTCTGAACAGTGTTCAGCTAAAACTACAAGTTAGTGTAGTGCACAGTGTTCAGCTAAAGCTACAAGTTAGGGTAGTGCGTCCTCCTCATAGTGTTCAGCTAAAACTACAAGTTAGTGTAGTGCGACCTCTGCATAGTGTTCAACTAAAGCTACAAGTTAGTGTAGTGCGTCCTTTGAACAGTGTTCAGCTAAAACTACAAGTTAGTGTAGTGCGACCTCTGCACAGTGTTCAGCTAAAGCTACAAGTTAGTGTAGTGTGACCTCTGCACAGTGTTCAGCTAAAGCTACCTGTAGAAGGTTGGTGGTGTTTTCCAGATCCTATCACTACCACAGGCAGCTAAATAAGCTACAAGTTAGTTTTTTGCGAGCTCTGCACAGTGTTCAGCTAAAACTACAAGTTAGTGTAGTGCGAGCTCTGCACAGTGTTCAGCTAAAGCTACCTATAGAAGGTTGGTGGTGTTTTCCTGATCCCATCACTACCGCAGCCAGCTAAATAAGCTACAAGATATTTTTTTTGTGAGCTCTGCACAGTGTTCAGCTAAAGCTTCCTGTAGAAGGTTGGTGGTGTTTTCCTGATCCTATCACTACTGCAGGCAGCTAAATAAGCTACAAGTTAGTTTTTTGCGAGCTCTGCACAGTGTTCACCTAAAGCTACCTGTAGAAGGCTGGTGGTGTTTTCCTGATCCTATCACTACCACGCAGGCAGCTAAATAAGCTACAAGTTAGTGTAGTGCGACCTCTGCACAGTGTTCAGCTAAAGCTACCTGTAGAATGGTTGGTGGTGTTTTCCTGATCCTTTCACTGCCGCAGGCAGCTAAATAAGCTACAAGTTAGTTTTTTGCGAGCTCTGCACAGTGTTCAGCTAAAGCTACAAGTTAGTGTAGTGCGAGCTCTGCACAGTGTTCAGCTAAAGCTACCTGTAGAAGGTTGGTGGTGTTTTCCTGATCCTATCACTACCGCAGGCAGCTAAATAAGCTACAAGATATTTTTTTGTGAGCTCTTCACAGTGTTCAGCTAAAGCTTCCTGTAGAAGGTTGGTGGTGTTTTCCTGATCCTATCACTACTGCAGGCAGCTAAATAAGCTACAAGTTATTTTTTTGCGAGCTCTGCACAGTGTTCAGCTAAAGCTTCCTGTAGAAGGTTGGTGGTGTTTTCCTGATCCGATCACTACCGCAGGCAGCTAAATAAGCTACAAGTTAGTTTTTTGCGAGCTCTGCACAGTGTTCAGCTAAAACTACAAGTTAGTGTAGTGCGAGCTCTGCACAGTGTTCAGCTAAAGCTACCTGTAGAAGGTTGGTGGTGTTTTTCTGATCTTATCACTACCGCAGGCAGCTAAATAAGCTACAAGATATTTTTTTGTGAGCTCTGCACAGTGTTCAGCTAAAGCTACCTGTAGAAGGCTGGTGGTGTTTTCCTGATCCTATCACTACCGCGCAGGCAGCTAAATAAGCTACAAGTTAGTGTAGTGCGACCTCTGCACAGTGTTCAGCTAAAGCTACCTGTAGAATGGTTGGTGGTGTTTTCCTGATCCTATCACTGCCGCAGGCAGCTAAATAAGCTACAAGTTAGTTTTTTGCGAGCTCTGCACAGTGTTCAGCTAAAGCTACCTGTAGAAGGTTAGTGGTGTTCTCATACTACATGCAGGCAGTTGATTTTGCTAGCTGCAGTATCAGTATATATATATATGTATATATATATATATATATATATATATATATATATATATATATATATATATATATATATATATTTATATCCCAGCTTAGTGCAGCTACAGGCCATTAGTATGTCTGGAAGGCCAACAAGGAGAGGCAGACAGTCACAAGCCAATAAAAGAGGGCAAGCAGGCTCTGTGTCTAGAGGCAACAGTGCTGGTCGTGGAGACGGTGCATCCTCATCAGCACGTGGCCGTGGGACAGGCTTGGCCTTTTTTTCGGCAGCTGGCCACGTTGAGCCGCAACATGCGGAAGACTTGGTCCAGTGGATGACCAAGCCATCCTCATCCTCCTCATCCTCTCTCACCCATGCTCAGGGTACTTTGTCTGACAAAGCAGCTGCCAACGCGGCCTCTTCCCTCGGCTCAATGGCATCAGTGACTCCTTCCCTAGCCCCACCATGTCCTCCTGAGGAGTCCCACAAACTTTTTGACCACAGTGTTGGGTACATGCTTCAGGAGGATGCCCAGCGTTTAGAAGGCTCTGATGATGATACTGAGCTAGATGAAGGCAGTAACGTGAGCATGGACAGAGGGGGTGCCCAAGAAGGACAGCAATCTGACAGTCATGCTCCCCCTGCTGCAGCATACTGCCAGGTTTGCTCCAGTGATGAGGAGGGAGTGGATGATGAGGTCACTGACTCAACGTGGGTGCCTGATAGGAGAGAGGAGGAGGAGGAGGAGGCACATCACCAACGAGGCAGGATGCCCTCCACGGGCCAGCCTAAGGGCAGCACACTGACTGCATCACACTCCAAAGCTCCGCATGTGCAGGGCAATGCTGTCTCTGTGCATTATTCCAAAAGTTCTTTGGTGTGGGGCTTTTTTGAGACGAGTGCATCAGATCGCACCGCTGCTATTTGCAACATATGTCTCAAGCATATCTCGCGTGGCCAAAACATCTCCGGCTTGGGCACCACATGCTTGACCAGACATATGTTGACCTGCCATGCAGTTAGTTGGCAAACGTATCTAAAAGACACACCAAAGGACAAAGAGGACCTTTCCTTGCTCCTCATCAGCTGAGATCTCCAACCCCACTATACCTTCAGTGCTCTCTGAGACCTGCACTAAGAGGAATGAAGGTGTAGAATTAGGTGTGTCACAGCCAAGTACTTGTGGGCAATCTGCTTTTGGTACACCGATGTCAGATTGTACCAGGCAAATTTCCCTGCCCCAGCTGCTGCACCGTCGAAAGAAGTTTGCTCCCAGCCATCCACATGCCCAGCGGTTGAATGCTAGCTTGGCAAAATTGCTAGCACTTCAACTGCTGCCTTTTCAGTTGGTAGACTCTGCCCCCTTCCGTGAGTTTGTGGAATGTGCAGTTCCTTAGTGGCAGGTACCCATACGCCACTTTTTCTCATGGAAGGCGATTCCGGCTCTCTACCGGCATGTGGAAGGCAATGTCAATGCCTTGCTGGACAGGGCAGTCAGCGGTAAGGTGCATATTACCGCTGACTCGTGGTCCAGCAGGCATGGGCAGGGACGTTACCTAAGTTTCACCACGCATTGTGTGACTCTGCTGGCAGCTGGGAAGGATGCAGGACAAGGTGCAGTAGTGTTGGAGGTTGTTCCGCCACCACGCCTCCAAAATGCCCCTATTATTGATTGTGACACACCTCTCTCCTCCACCCCTTCCTCTTCTTCTTCCTCCATGGCCTTTTCTTGTGCTTGGTCCTCAGAACCAGCGGTGCTCCGTAGCCATTCAAGGGACTACGCAAGTATGCAGGCCAAAAGATGCCATGCGGTGCCTGAGCTGGTGTGCTTGGGGGACAGGAGCCACACTAGGGCAGAGTTTCTGTCAGCTCTGCATAGGCAGGTTCAGAGGTGGTTGATGCCACGCCAACTTAAGCCAGGAATGGTGGTTTGCGACAATGGCACCAACCTCCTCTCTGCCCTCCGACAGGGACAGATGACCCATGTGCCCTGTTTGGCTCACGTCCTTAACTTGGTGGTGCAGCAGTTCTTGGGCAGGTACCTGGGCTTAAAGGATGTCCTGAGGCAGGCCAGGAAAGTCTGTGTGCATTTCCGCTGGTCATATAATGCCAGTGCTCGGCTGGCAGACCTCCAAAAGGAATTTAACCTGCCCAAGAACCACCTAATCTGTGACATGCCCAACAGGTGGAACTCAACGTTGGCCATGCTGCAGCGGCTGCACACGTAGCAGAGGGCCATCAATGAGTACCTGTGCGACTATGGCACCAGGACAGGGTCAGGGGAGCTTGTTTTTTTTTCCCCACGCCAGTGGGCCATGATCAGGGATGCATGCACTGTCCTGTCACCATTTGAGGAGGCCACGAGGATGGTGAGCAGTGACAGTGCATGCATCAGTGACACTGTCCCCCTTGTCCACCTGTTGGAACACACGCTGCATGGAATAATGGACAGGGCACTTGAGGCAGAACAGAGGCAGGAAGAGGAGGACTTCCTTAGCTCTCAAGGCCCCCTTTATCTAGACAGTGTTCCTGCGTGCCCGCCGATCACACAGGAAGAGGACGAGGAGGAGGAGGAGGATTGTGTCAGTATGGAGGTGGAGCCTGGCACTCAGCATCAGCAGCAGTCTTTAAGGGATCAGTCCCAAGAAACACATGGACTTGTACGTGGCTGGGAGGAGGTGGCTGCAGACCATGTTGTCCTTAGTGACCCAGATGACTCCAGACCGACTGCCTCAGCAAAACTACACTGCATGGCCTCCCTGATCCTGCAAAGCCTGTGTAAGGATCCTCATATTCGTGGTATCAAGGAGAAGGACCAATACTGGCTGGCAACCCTCCTTGATCCACGTTAAAAGGGTAAGGTTGTGGACCTTATCTTGCCGTCGCAGAGGGAGCAGAGGATGAAACTTCTTCGGCAGGCCTTACATGAAGGTCTGTGCAACGCGTTCCCAGAGACTGTGATTTTCCTAACTCCTGTTTCTGGACAACGTGTTGCTGAGGCTTCGGTCAGTCAAAGAAGGAACGGTGGAGAAGGTGGCCATCTGACCGATGCGTTCAGACAATTTTTTAGTCCGCAGCCCCAAGGTATGATCGGTTCCAGCAACCATCGCCAGCATCTGTTTTACATGGTACAGGAATACCTAGGGGCAAGATCTGACTTGGACACCTTTCCCACCGAAAATCCTCTGGGTTACTGGGTCTTGAGGATGGATCACTGGCCAGAGCTTGCACAGTATGCAATTGAGCTACTGGCCTGTCCTGCATCCAGCGTTCTTTCGGAACGCACATTCAGTGCTGCTGGAGGGTTTGTAACCGATCACAGGGTGCATCTGTCCAGCGACTCGGTCGATCGACTGACCTTCATAAAAATGAATCAGTCTTGGATCACCACCAGCTACCAAGCACCTGATGCTGATGTAACCGAATAATTTTTTTTGAAATCTCAGATCCCTTCAAAGACTACATATACTGATGCTGAGTGACTATCCTGAGTAGGGATGAGCTTCGAGTTCGAGTCGAACTCATGTTCTACTCGAACATTGGCTGTTCGCAAGTTCGCCGAACAGCGAACAATTTGGGGTGTTCGCGGCAAATTCGAATGCCGCGGAACACCCTTTAAAAGTCTATGGGAGAAATCAAAAGTGCTAATTTTAAAGGCTAATATGCAAGTTATTGTCATAAAAAGTGTTTGGGGACCTGGGTCCTGCCCCAGGGGACATGGATCAATGCAAAAAAAAGTTTTAAAAACGGCCGTTTTTTCAGGAGCAGTGATTTTATTAATGCCTAAAGTCAAACAATAAAAGTGTAATATCCCTTTAAATTTCGTACCTGGGGGGTGTCTATAGTATGCCTGTAAAGGGGCGCATGTTTCCTGTGTTTAGAACAGTCTGACAGCAAAATGACATTTGGAAGGAAAAAACTCATTTAAAACTACCCGCGGCTATTGCATTGCCGACAATACACATAGAAGTTCATTGATAAAAACGGCATGGTAATTCCCCACAGGGGAACCCCGAACCAAAAAAAAAAAAAAAAAAATGATGTGGGGGTCCCCCTAAATTCCATACAAGGCCCTTCAGGTCTGGTATGGATATTAAGGGGAACCCCAGCCAAAATTTAAAAAAAAAATTGACGTGGGGTTCCCCCTAAATTCCATACCAGACCCTTCAGGTCTGGTATGGATTTTAAGGGGAACCCCGCGCCAAAAAAAAAAAAAAAAAAAGGCGTGGGGTCCCCCTAAAAATCCATACCAGACCCTTATCCGAGCACGCAACCTGGCAGGCCGCAGGAAAAGAGGGGGGGACGAGAGTGCGGCCCCCCCCCCTCCTGAACCGTACCAGGCCACATGCCCTCAACATTGGGAGGGTGCTTTGGGGTAGCCCCCCAAAACACCTTGTCCCCATGTTGATGAGGACAAGGGCCTCATCCTCACAACCGTGGCCGGTGGTTGTGAGGGTCTGCGGGCGGGGGGCTTATCGGAATCTGGAAGCCCCCTTTAACAAGGGGACCCCCAGATCCCGGCCCCCCCCCTGTGTGAAATGGTAAGGGGGTACTTACCCCTACCATTTCACTAAAAAACTGTCAAAAATGTTAAAAATGACAAGAGACAGTTTTTGACAATTCCTTTATTTAAATGCTTCTTCTTTCTTCTTTCTTCCTTCATCTTCTTCTTCTTCTGGTTCTTCTGGCTCTTCTGGTTCTTCCTCCGGCGTTCTCGTCCAGCATCTTCTCCGCGGCGTCTTCTATCTTCTTCTCCTCGGGCCGCTCCGCACCCATGGCATGAGGGGAGGCTCCCGCTCTTCTCTTCATCTTCTTCTCTTCTTCATCTTCTTCTTCATCTTCTTCTTCTTCTTCTTCTTCCTTCTTCTCTTCTTCCTGTCTTCTCCGGGCCGCTCCGCAATCCATGCTGTGGCATGGAGGGAGGCTCCCGCTGTGTGACGGCGTCTCTTCGTCTGACGGTTCTTAAATAACGGGGGGCGGGGCCATCCGGTGACCCCGCCCCCCTCTGACGCACGGTGACTTGAGGGACTTCCCTGTGACGTCACGGGGAATGCCACAGGAAAGTCCCGTCATGTCACCGTGCGTCAGAGGGGGGCGGGGTCACCGGGTGGCCCCGCCCCCCGTTATTTAAGAACCGTCAGACGAAGAGACGCCGTCACACAGCGGGAGCCTCCCTCCATGCCACAGCATGGATTGCGGAGCGGCCCGGAGAAGACAGGAAGAAGAGAAGAAGAGAAGAAGGAAGAAGAAGAAAAAGAAGAAGAAGAAGATGAAGAAGAGAAGAAGATGAAGAGAAGAGCGGGAGCCTCCCCCCAAATGCCATGGGTGCGGAGCGGCCCGAGGAGAAGAAGATAGAAGACGCCACGGAGAAGATGCTGGACGAGAACGCCGGAGGAAGAACCAGAAGAGCCAGAAGAACCAGAAGAAGAAGAAGATGAAGGAAGAAAGAAGAAAGAAGAAGCATTTAAATAAAGGAATTGTCAAAAACTGTCTCTTGTCATTTTTAACATTTTTGACAGTTTTTTAGTGAAATGGTAGGGGTAAGTACCCCCTTACCATTTCACACAGGGGGGGGGCCGGGATCTGGGGGTCCCCTTGTTAAAGGGGGCTTCCAGATTCCGATAAGCCCCCCGCCCGCAGACCCTCACAACCACCGGCCACGGTTGTGAGGATGAGGCCCTTGTCCTCATCAACATGGGGACAAGGTGTTTTGGGGGGCTACCCCAAAGCACCCTCCCAATGTTGAGGGCATGTGGCCTGGTACGGTTCAGGAGGGGGGGGGGGCCGCACTCTCGTCCCCCCCTCTTTTCCTGCGGCCTGCCAGGTTGCGTGCTCGGATAAGGGTCTGGTATGGATTTTTAGGGGGACCCCACGCCTTTTTTTTTTTTTTTTTTTGGCGCGGGGTTCCCCTTAAAATCCATACCAGACCTGAAGGGTCTGGTATGGAATTTAGGGGGAACCCCACGTCAATTTTTTTTTTAAATTTTGGCTGGGGTTCCCCTTAATATCCATACCAGACCTGAAGGGCCTTGTATGGAATTTAGGGGGACCCCCACATCATTTTTTTTTTTTTTTTTTTTTTGGTTCGGGGTTCCCCTGTGGGGAATTCCCATGCCGTTTTTATCAATGAACTTCTATGTGTATTGTCGGCAATGCAATAGCCGCGGTAGTTTTAAATGTTTTTTCCTTCCAAATGTCACTTTGCTGTCAGACTGTTCTAAACACGGGAAACATGCGCCCCTTTACAGGCATACTATAGACACCCCCCAGGTATGAAATTTAAAGGGATATTACACTTTTATTGTTTGACTTTAAGCATTATTAAAATCACTGCTCCTGAAAAAACGGCCGTTTTTAAAACTTTTTTTTGCATTGATTCATGTCCCCTGGGGGAGGACCCGGGTCCCCAAACACTTTTTATGACAATAACTTGCATATTAGCCTTTAAAATTAGCACTTTTGATTATTCATGTTCGTGTCCCATAGACTTTAACGGCGTTCGCGTGTTCGAACGAATTTTTTTCCTGTTCGCATGTTCTGGTGCGAACCGAACAGGGGGGTGTTCGGCTCATCCCTAATCCTGAGTAATTATCCTCTTCCTTCTCAATGATCATGCTGATAGCTTGTAAAAAGATTTTTGGTTCTGGGCGCCACCACCAGTGCCTAAGGCCCAATTTTTTAGCCCCTGTTTAACAGGGGTGTGTCATTACAATTTTTGATGCAATACTTTGCAGCAGGGCTCGTTTCTGCGTTCCAACTAGAGTATCTGTGGGGGGTTGCAGTGTTGTGGCATCAGCACCCGTGCCTAAGGCCCAATTTTTCTGCCCCTGTTTAACAGGGCATGTAATTACAATTTTTAAAGCAATACTTTGCAGCAGGGCTCATTCCTGCGTTCCAACTAGAGTATATGTGAGGGGTTGAAGTGTTGTGGCACCAGCACCAGTGCCTAAGGCCCAATTTTTCAGCCGCTGTTTAACAGGGGCGTGTAATTACAATTTTTGATGCAATACTTTGCAGCAGGGCTCGTTCCTGTGTTCCAACTAGAGTATCTGTGAGGGGTTGCAGTGTTGTGGCACCAGCACCAGCGCCTAAGGCCCAATTTTTCAGCCCCTGTTCAACAAGGGCATGTAATTACAATTCTTGATCTAATATTTCACAGCAGGGCCCTGTGAGGGCTTACAGTGTTGTGGCCACAACAACACCTAAGGCCCAAATTTCTGCTGAGTATATAGGGCAGGCCCCTATTTTTTAAACATCCAACTTACAAACTACTCCTACTTGCAAACAGAAGGAGACAACAAGAAATGAGATGAAATCTACCCCTAGGAAGGGAAATTCTCTCCTGTAAGAGTTAATATTTAAAAACATGTTTAAAAACATTTCTCGTTTCCATTGATGCTTTATCACCAATCCTTGTTTCACAAAAAAACCCATATTTTAAAAAAACATTTGTCATTGGGACAAAAAGTGAGGTGAAATCTTCTGAAGAAGAGCACAGACAGCAAAACAAATGTTACAGGGGTGATAACCCTTCCCTATGTTTTCCAAAAATCTTAAAATAGACTTTTTGGCTGGAGCTAAACACGTTAAAAATGTACCAGTTCAAAATTACAAACAGATTCTACTTAACAACAAACCTACAGTCCCTGTCTTGTTTGCACCGCCTGTATACTGCTGTTCAGAGTATATAGGGCCTTTCCTTTTTTTAATTTGGGTGCAGGGTTCCCCTTAATATCCATACAGGACCCAAAGGGCCTGGTAATGGACTGGAGACAAACCCATGCCATTTGTCTCACTGATTTTCATCCATTGCCAGGACCCGACATTACATTAAAGCGACAAGCATTTTTAAATGACTTTTTTTCCTTTAAAAATGTCATTTTGTGCAGGGACTGTTCTAAGCACGGGAAACACGCCCCACTTTACAGGCATACTATAGACACCCCCCAGGTACAATATTTAAAGGAATATTTCACTTTTTTTACTTTAAGCATCATTAAAATCACTGCTACCGAAAAAACGTCCATTTTTAAAAGTTTTTTTTTCATTGATACATGTCCCCTGGGGCAGGACCCGGGTCCCCAAACCCTTTTTAGGACAATACCATGCAAATTAGCCTTTAAAATGAGCACTTTTGATTTTGAACGTTCAAGTCCCATAGACGTCAATGGGGTTCTAACGTTCGTGCAAATTTTTAGTCCGTTCGCAGGTTCTGGTACGAACCGAATCGGGGGTAGTTCGGCTCATCCCTACTGGTGGCCAAAGGGAAACACAAATAACTTGCTGCTGTTATATGTGGAGGATGACCCGGAGGCTTACTGCCTACTCCACCCACTGATTGCATGTTTGGGTGCGGAGCAAGGGAATAAATGTCACGTGATCAGCACATATAAAGACTTAAATATTAAATATTGTATTTGAAAGTAGTTTATTACTATATTCAGCATACAGTAACTTTTGTTCATATAATAACTAATCAAAGATTTAATGACACTTTAAAGCGGAGTTCCCCCCAAAAGTGGAACTTCCGCTAGTTGTACTCCTCCCTCCTCCGGTGCCACCTTTGGCACCTTTTGGGGGGGAGGGGGACCGGATACCTGTCTTTCACAGGTATCCTATTCCTACTTCTGGAAGCCTCAGCCGCGGGTATTGACGTCACTGCCCAGGCTCCCTCCTCCTTCCCAGGCCGCCGGGCCAGTAGGAGAGAGGAGCGGAGCCTCACGCATGTGTGGTAGGGTTCCCAACGTGAAGCCATGTGGCTTCACTGCCGTGTTCCCTTACTCGCAATGGAGGTGGAATGCACCAGACAGCTGATGGAAACAGCAGCTGCGGTGCCGAGATTGCTGGACTCAAGGACTATTATTAAAACTCAGCAGCTGCAGTATGTGCAGCTGCTGGCTTTTAATTTTTGCAGTGGCGGGTGGACCTCCGCTTTAAGCCTGTTCTTTTTTTTTTTTTTACAAACTTTTTATTTGGTACAAATTGGTGGTACAGGTAAATACAGTACATCAAGAAAAATGCATTGTAAAAGGGTGAGAAAGGTACAAGATTGAATTATTGAATAAAAGAATTGCTGAGCGGGTTAGTAGAAACTTCGTCGTAAAAAATACAAAGATATTATGGTTTCAGTGAAAGAGAAAAAATATTAGTGTATAAGTAACATGACATAAATTAAATGAACATTTCATCTGAAAGATGAAAAAGAACCTCAGAATGTTTGAACCAACGATCCAATTTCTTGTTGTAGAAGTTATATAATGTATGGTATTTCACACCCACCAAGTTGCACACCATTTTTCCATTAGTTTCTCCAGTTTTAGAAGATGCCCTTCCACAGGCTCGTTCTCTCATGTTTTTTGGGAATGCGATAAAATATCTCATATCTGGTGTCAATTAGAAAACTTTGCTTCTACTATTTCTGGTTACCATATCCACCTCTCACTAACCAACTGACTATTATTCACGCCCATCCTAGGGATTTCTATCCCTCATATGAGACTCATCCATACTATACACAGTGCCTTGAAAAAGTATCCATACCCCTTGAAATTTTCCACATTTTGTTATGTTACAACCAAAAATGTAAATGTATTTTATTGGGATTTTATTATGGCTTATTGCCTACCATTGGAAATCCCCCTCAGTTCCTATCACCCAACTGAAAGCGAGAGTGAATATCATTATTCGTTTATGGAAGGCTGTTTTTTTGAGGAATTTTTCAATTTAATGGTTATTATTTATGTCAAAGTAATCTGTGAATTTTTCTGTGTTGGTGTCCTTAGTATTTATGGGAATCACCTTTCTGTCATCAAAAAGCTTCTGTATTTTCACATCTTTAATAGTGAATGGCTAGTAAGTTTCCTGATATACTGGATTATCCACTTGTCTAATGGACACTTTAACCCCCTTCGTGCCCAGGCCATTTTTCAGCTTTCATTGCTGTTTCATTTTGAATGACAATTCATGAATGTCACGCAACACTGTCCCCAAATAAGATTTTTATCTTTTTTTTAGACAGATAGAGCTTTCGTTTGATGGTATTTAACACCACTGGGTTTTTTATATTTTGCTAAACAAATGGAAAAAAAAATCTTAATTTCTGTTATAAAATTTTGCAAATAAGTAATTTTTCTTCTTCACTGATTAGCGCTTATGAGGCTGCACTGATAGGCTGCACTAATGGGCACTGCTGAAGCTGCACTGATGGACACTGATGGACACTTATGAGGTGGCACTGATGGACACTGATAAGCTGCACTGATGGAAACTGATGAGGCTGCACTGATAAGGTGGTACTGATGGGCACTGATATGCTGCACTGATGGGCACTGATGGGGCTGCACTGATTATCAGGGCAATGATGATCAGTGCCTTGATTATAAGTGTAAATGTCTGCTGTCACAGGAAAGCTGGTTATCAGCATTCCTTTCCTCTCATAATGACAGCACTGAGTTAAGGAAATGCTGATAACCGGCATTTGTTTCCATGGGATCAGCTGTGATTGGATACAGCTGATCTCATGATAAAGAGCCAATGTCATTGGCTTTTTACCTTGATCAGTGATGCACTGTGTCTGGGGGACACGGCTCACCACCAATCACCACAATGCGCTACCCCGGGGTTGCACATGAGCAGTGTGACCGGGAGGACGTAATATGGAGTCCACCTGGAAGAAAGAGAATCCCACCCAGCCGTCAATCTATTATAGGCCAAGCGGGAACTAGTTAAGTCAACAACAGTTCAAATGTATTGGGTTTTGCTGATAGGCAGAAGGCGAGACCTTCATTTTTGTTTCAGCTATAAATGCTTGCATGTAAATAGGCTAAAGATTATGGATTTACTGGATTTCTGGATCTTGTTTTTTATGTTTGTCTTATTTCTGGATCTCCCCTCCCTATGTCCACATTTTAAAAATACATTTTTGCACAATGCGGGGTTAGAAAAAGATTCAGTGTTTCACTGTGGGAGGCTAAATTATCTGGTATATATAGTAGCTAAATGATCTAGTAGGGGAAGAACAGTCAGAAACAGGTGATGGCTGAGTGAATTCTCAAGTTAGGTGTTTTCATATGATCAGGGGGAGATTGGAATTTGTATTTGTTTAGTTTGGATAGAGGGTTTTTTGATATTGTGGGTTTATTTGGTTGAAGCTCTGGTGGCCATATTTCTGTTCTTTTGAGATGTATGCTTGATTATGGTAGATCATATTTAGGGTCTTTGTTGTATTACTGTAAGGTTTTTAGCCCTTTTAGATTTTAAGTTCTTTATCAGATCTATAAAGGTGTTTGGATTATTATTTAAGTGTACTAAATAAACCCTGTGGATGCTTGAAGAACCTCACGTATAGAAAACATCAATGTTGGCAAAAGGCAGTCAAAGTCCTTTGCTGTCTCTTTGTACTACCCATTCAAACATGGATTTCAATATCTTATTGAACTACTTGACCAGGCCATCCATCTGTAGGTGGTATATTTCCGGGGTACCCCATTAATGACAACCATTAACTCTCAGTCTTACTTTTGGGCAGTGTAGAATGGGCCCTTAAGCATGTTCAGGCCAGGGGTGACATTGTCAGCCTCCCCCCCAAGCTCTGCCAGCATAACATGCAATGGAGAAATGTTTCCTTCCAGGGGCTAGTTGAGCATGAATAGGAGAATCTACATCACAAAAGTCATCAGTAGGCATTACAACAACAACTTCATCTTCATATGCTTTTTGGGGTGCTGGTGTGTCTTACTGATCAGATACCTTCCTCCTTACACTTTCCCACAGTTCCCTAAACTTAAAAGTCTCAACCCACAATTATGGGTGCATTAGGTCCTTTAGAAGACCTACCTCATGTCTCACAGTTTTACATAGGTTACTACTCAGCACGGACACCAGAGAGTTCTCGTCACAGGACCAACCTCAGCAACTATGTTGTCCTATTACCTTGCTTCCTAAATCTTATCTGTGAGCAGATCCCCTGCTGATTGGAATCGATCTCCCCTGTCAGCTCTATTGGCACCGGGTGTAAATGGACTCTGCTGTCCATTTACTACAGGTTACCTCCAATCTGGTCTGCAAAAACAGGAAAGGATGCGGTCTTTCTCTGTTTTTATTCTGAACCTTAACAGACCCGGAGTAGGTGGGTGTAAGCAGACACAAGTCTGTTTACATCTACCTCTCCATAGAACTTTCAGTAAGGTCCACCTGAAAAGCTGACAGGTGCCCTTGTGAAAGAGACCCTATAAGACTGGTCTTTTCAAAATATTGATAAAGAATTGTGTAAAACTGCGAAAGCAATAAATATTAATTTATATTATAACTAATGATTTTAATTGCATATCGATTTATTATTGAATTCCAAAGAGCAAATGTACCCAGCAGAACAAAATTATGTGTCTGATATTTTTCAGTTAACAGCCACATTATTTGTTGGGTGATCGATTTAGTAAACAATTAAACATTACAAGTGTGCCATAAACTCTGCAAGTACTCCTGGAATCAAATCAGAAAGTCCTATGAGTTTACATAGAGATGCCAAATTCATAAGTTTTTGTATCTATTCAATTTGCAACCTGTCTCAGGAATTCAAAATGAAAAGGAACCTTTTTGTAAATGTTGTTTCTAATAAATTGTGGAGGGGTCACTTAAGTATGGTAGCAAAAAGGGTTCTCTGGTACTATAGATATAATCTTCAAATAAGGAAAGGTTTATTTACAGTGGAGCTGTGAAAATGTGCAATAGACACCCTCAAGAGTTGGTCCTGTCCAGCTCAGTAGATCGTTTTAAAAATAGGCCTGGATTCTTTCCTAAATGTACAAAATATAACTGGATGCTAACATTTATAGGTACAGTTTTTGCCTTCCTCTGGATCAACTGTGGGTATAGGATTGTGTATATAGGATTGTGAAGGTTTTTTCCTTTTATTGGGTCAACTAAAAGGACTTTTTTCAACCTGACTATCTATATAACTATATAACTTCAGGGACAGTGCAATTTCAGGGGCAAGGTGGCTTGTTCCCGCAAATCACCGTAGCTGTATGTCGACACACGAACGCGCTTCCATTGGCCAGCTGGGGAGCCAATCAGTGGGTCCGGCAGACTCAATGTCCACCAGCCACCCACGATCATTCCCCGCAGTGACAAAACGGGGATCTGCCTGTGTAAACAAGGCAGATCTCCGTTCTGACAGGGAAGATCACACAGATCCTGTCTTTCTGCTATGCAGGAAGACAGATCTGTGTTTCCCCAGTGACACATTCCCCCATACAGTTAGAACACACAGTTAGGGAACACATTTAACCCCTTGATCGCCCCTGATGTCAACCCCTTCCCTGTCAGTGTCATTAGTACAATAACAGTGCATATTTTTAGCACTGATTACTGAAATAATGTCACTGGTTCCCAAAAAAGTGTCAAAAATGTCAGGTGTCCGATCTGTCTGCCGCAATGTTGCAGTCTTGCTAAAAAATCACCGATTGCGGCCATTACTAGTAAAAAATAAAAAATAATAAAAATTCCATAAATCTATCCCCTATTTTGTAGATGCAATAACTTTTGCGTTTTTTTTTTTTTTACCAAAAATATGTAGCAGAATACATATCGGCCTAAACTGATGAATACATTTTTTTACATTTTTTTTTTTTTGGAAATGTTTTATAGCAGAAAGTAAAAAAATTAGTCTTATTTTGGTTTATAGCGCAAAAAATAAAAAAACACAGAGGTGATCAAATACCACCAAAAGAATGCTCTATTTGTCGGAAAAAAAGGACACCTATTATGTTTGGGTACAGCGTCACATGACCGCGCAATTGTCAGTTAAAGCAATGCAGTGTCGTATCGCAAAAAATGGCCTGGTCAGGAAGTGGGTAAATCCTTCCGTGGCTAAAGTGGTTAATCTATGTATAATACAGGACTATTATAGAAACTTAATATAAAGAATATAGCACATTTGTATTAATAGTTAAAGTAGTATTTTACCTGCTCCATGGTTGTGTTAGTGATTCCATACCCAGAAACGTGTAGGGCATGTAGATTCTTGTCTAATTTGAGAAAAAGATTTTGGTACATCATTACATCCACTTTTCCAGGAATTTCATATACCAATTGAGTACTACTATTTTCTCTAAGAAAAACTGTTGGAATGCAGTCCTGCACCAATGATGTAACTTGAGTTGCATTAGTAAAATGTGCCTGTTAAAAAGCAAAGAGAACAACATGTAGCTTTAGGATGACAAAAAACATCAAACAACTTTTTTTTTTAATCTTCTATGTAGAACATGATGTACTAAATAAAGTCATAAAGCTGTTATGGAGCTGGTGGACTCGAGAACATGGATCATTCCATCATCCTTGTTTGCTTGATGTCTTCTTTATTATGCTGGTAAGAAAGGGACAGTCAAAACTATAATACTGAACACTTACCTAGACAAACAGAAAATTGGGGGGGTGTTTGCAAGCACAGAGGCTAACATGGCAGACACTTGGGATCGGAGCTCCTCGGCGGGTCTCCTAATCTGTCCTCCTGCTCAGCTGCTACTTGCCACAATCAGGCTGGGGGATCTCGGATTAAACTCAACAATCACCCTGCCATCCTCATGGGAAAGATCAGCAGGCAATAGCCTGCCGCATTGCCATTACAAGAAAAGCAGAATGTCACTATAGAGTGCTTTCTCCTGGGGCCATCATCTCCTCCTTCCCTCATACAGAAACCTGTGGCAGATCTCCCAAAGCCACCATCTGATATACAATAGGTGAGGATACTCTAAAAAGGGGAATTGGCGCTGTCCGGCTATATGTGCAATAATAGTAGCTCATCTATAAATGCACAAAAAAGTGTATAAAGACCATATATATATAAAAAATATTATATAAAAAAGAGGCTTTTTTCTTTTCTACCTCATATGGATGTTCACTATTGGGGAGACCACAACACCAGAGAAGGATAAAACATCTCTGGACGGAGGATCGCTTCCCGGGTTCATCATCGCAGGATTGTCTCTACATGCCTTTCACCCCTGCAGGGGTTGGGCAGTCCGGTGAGTGAAAGCACAAGTGGGGGTGTAGTGAAGGACGGGGAACACCAGCTAACGCTGAGACTATATTTTTTTTCATCAGAGGGACACATTTAAGGATTTTCATTGTGGACATTTGCTGTGTTTTTTACAGATTTGGAGCACTTAATTTTTTACATTTTTATACATTTTTTCACAACTGTATTGGACTTCTCACGTACACATGTTGGAGACTTTTAGTGCTAAATTAGTTTGCACCTAAGATTTTGGATTTTTTGGAATCTTGTTGCTGTTTACAGATTTTTGGGCACATTTATTTTATTTATATATATATGTATTAGGATTATTTGGAAAGTGTTGAGATTCTGGTACATATGTACACATACATATTTATTGTAGCACGTTGCACTTTATATATTATATTGGTGGGTGGGGCTTTTGCACTTATATTTTTTCTAGCCCCCAAAACACATTGGTTGCACGTAAAGATAATTTCATCTATATTTTATATAATATTTTTTATATAATATTTTTTGTATATATATGGTCTTTTATACACTTTTTTGAGCATTCATAGATGAGCTACTATTATTGCACATATAGCCGGAGAGCGCCAATTCCCCTTTTTAGAGTATTCGGTTATTTTGAATCTCACCCAGGTGGAATTCAGTTCTAGGGGGGCTGCAGTCCTTTCCGTCTCTTTCCTCCTAAGCCTGGAACTACTGTCATTCATTCAGTAGGTGAGGATGCTAATATGTTATCACCTTCTGATTTGAAGCCACCAGCACCTTATCTCATTACCTCTATACTAAATGACAGACTTACATTCTGATGCAGAATACCACGTGCAGCATTTCCACAGAGCCGAGGGGGGAGATTGCTCTCATAGGAGAACATACTGACCATCTTAAAACAAAGTTTGATGACTTAGTCCAATAAGTACATGTGTTGTAGGAAAAAACCTCTCACCTAAACATATTGTCTCCCCGCTTCAATTACAACAGGAGGATTTTGAAAACAGAGAGCGCCATCAAATCCTGTGCCTCGGGGGGGGGGGCGTGGCCGGCCGGAGACTGTGATGGACGCCTAATCACACAGCTCGTCAGCCAGGGGAAAAGATAACCGACACAGGCCGCACTAGAGATCCCATCCAAAGCCATCCTTACTCCTGCTATACTGGAGAACAAAATGCAGACCTCCAGGAAGAGATTCACGGACCATAAGCACCAGAAACTGACTGAATTTGCCTACAAACCGGCGATCAGTGAGCAACAAGATGGCGCCGGCCCGGACGGACCGCGGGACTCATACACAGACCTACCGGATGAGATTCCGGAACATCATCAAGACACAGGTACTCAAGCTGAGACTCCTTGCTCCCCAGGAGGTGACCCCCTGCCAGGCAGCCCAGCAAAAGCTAAAATGAGGCTGGATGCGCCGCCGCTGCGGCCGCAGCATCAGCTAATTGAGGCCCAGGCTCCAAATCCCTTTACTATGCACCAGGCCTTACACTCATCCATGGCCTCTTTCCCCACCTCAGGCCAGCCGATCATAGATACCACCCTAAAGGACATGCTAATATCCTTACAGTCCTCACTGATGACTGACCTATCCTCTATGTTTCATAAAGTCACCTCTGAATTACACTCACTAGATGACAGAGTGCACAATACTGAAAGAGGCCTCACTGAATGTACCACCACAATCAATGAAGTCATTGACTCATATGAAGCTGTAAAAGAGGAGCAAGCGTGGGTGCGCGCCAAGCTGGCCGATTTGGAGGACAGGTCACGCAGGAACAATATTAAGCTGAGAGGTATCCCTAAGTCCATACCACCTGCGGACCTTCCAAGGTACGCAAAAGAGCTGATGCACACCATTATACCTGAAGCATCTCCGAGGGATGTTATAATAGACAGAATACACAGAATTGCTAAACCATCCCATTTGGCAGCCTCGGTCCCAAGAGATGTCCTCATGAGGGTACATTTCTATCACATTAAAGAAAAACTCCTCATGGGAGTCAAAGCTAAATCACCTCTTCCTGCTCCATACACAGGAATTCAATTTTTCCCAGATCTTTCCAAGTTTACCCTCCAACTGAGACGCCAGATGAACCCGGTCACCAAGAGCCTCCAGAACCACAAGGTGCCCTACAAATGGCGCTACCCAGCCACTATCCTTGTGGTGAGGAATGGTCAATCTCATTCGATTGTGGACCTCGACAGAGGTCTCAAGCTCCTACAATCATGGGGCATAATACCAGAACCTCCTCTCACAGCTCCACCTGGCAGAGGATCTAATCCACCTCAAGGTAACACAAACCGCAACTACACTTGAATGGCACACGGTTACCAGTTTTAAGGCCGAACGACGCCAATACAGCTCCCCTGAGCTCTGACATCATGTGAACCCCTGTTCTCACTCTCCCGAGTTACTAACTTTTTGAACCCCACTACAGAGGCTTTCAAGGTGCTACGCACCTCCTCTATATTCTTTGCATTATATTGCTTTTATTGGATCAACGTCTATACCAGGGTTTCTCAACTCCAGTCCTCAAGGCGCACCAACAGGTCATGTTTTCAGGATTTCCCTCAGATGAAACTGCTGTGGTAATTACTAAGGCAGTGAAACTGATCAAATCACCTGTGCAAAATAGTGGAAATCCTGAAAACATGACCTGTTGGTGCGCCTTGAGGACTGGAGTTGAGAAACACTGGTCTATACTACTGTCCAAGCGGTTAACGAACTTCCCAACCTTCCATATTGAGCAGTGATCTTTGTTCTTTTTCTTTTTTTTTGTTATTTCTAACGTATTGCTCTATTTGCAGTCTTTTGGGCAATTCACTTCCAGATAGTGATCTTCCGTCTTCCTACCTCTGAACACAGCTGCCAGGTATCTTGAGACACCGAAACCACCGACGAACTGTAAGTGTTATACACTTCACTCACTAACAACACATTCACAAGATGCTGATCAACATACTTTCCATAAACGCCAACGGACTCAACCACCCCGCCAAACGGCACTCACTATGGAAAACCGCCTCGGTTTTCCATAGTGACATCCTGTGAGTCCAGGAAACCCATTTGCTAGCATCAAACTCTTCCCTTTGCAAAAACCACCACTTTCCTCATGTCTTCCACGCAACGCACTCCACTAAAGCTAGAGGAGTCATGATAGCGGTCAAGAATTCAGTGGACTTCCAATTACTAAATACCACAACAGACCCCGAAGGTCGCTTTATTATCTTAGTTTGCAACATCAATAGAGTGGCATACTCTATAATAAACCTGTACGCACCAAACTTCCATCAATTGAAATTCATACGCAGAGTCATGCGTTCCGCCAAACCCATTCAAAAGGGCCACGTAATAATATGTGGGGACTTTAATCTCGTACCAGACATACACATGGATTCCACATCACCAACCAAAAGGAGAGACTCACCCTTGAAAAAATTCATCTCTTCCCAAGATCTTTATGACGTATGGCGCTGCCATCACAGTTCAGAACAAGACTTCACCTTTTTCTCCTCAAGACACAGCTCATATTCGAGAATAGATTTGTTCCTATCCGACAAATACATTCTCCAAAAAATATCAAATTCTGTGATCCACACCGCGGTATGGTTGGACCATGCCCCTATATCAATTACCATACAAGATTCTAACCTAGGACAGAACGCATTTATATGGAGAGCCAACAACTCCATTATCCAAAACGACAAATACACCACAGAAATAAAAGATCACATTAACGACTTCTTCATGTTAAACAAAGGCTCGGTCTCCGACCCTGCCGTGGTGTGGAGTACGCACAAAGCGTACATGAGAGGAATGTTACTTAAAATGGGTGCTTGCCACAAAAGAAAGAGGACACAGCGTGTGGACTCATAGCCCAAATAGAGACCCTAGAACTAAAACATAAAACTGCCCCACATAACCCAATGACAAATCAATTACTTTCCCTAAAACAGAAACTAAAGGCTTCATTCCTACGAATTCCTTCAAAGGAAATTCAAAGCGACTACCTATTCCACTTCCAACAAAGGGGGGAAAAAACTCGCACAACGACTTAAGGGTAGACGAGTGAAAACTAAAATACCCCTTCTAATCCACCCGCACACATCAACCCCACTAAGTAACCCCCAAGACATAGCTGACGCTTTTAGTGCCTACTACGGGGACCTCTACAACTTACACAGGGACCCTCACACCCTGCAACCTACGCAAACTGACATAGATCATTTCCTCCACAACCTCAAACTTCCTACTCTGACTGGCGACCAATTAACTGAACTAAATGCCC
This sequence comes from Lithobates clamitans, assembly GCA_037952925.1. Taxonomy (NCBI): domain Eukaryota; kingdom Metazoa; phylum Chordata; class Amphibia; order Anura; family Ranidae; genus Lithobates; species Lithobates clamitans. The sequence continues at coordinate 2,090,059 of JBBGZY010000901.1, forward strand.
CCTTTACAACCCAAGAGATTAAATCCACCATAGACTCACTACCTACCGGTAAAGCACCAGGACCCGATGGTATGACAGGGGAATATTATAAACAATACACCCCTCAACTGATTCCCCAGCTCACCGAACTCTTCAACCACGCTGCCTCCTCTTCCTCCTTTTCAAAGGAATATCTATCAGCATTAGTTATAACATTACCGAAGCCAGGGAAAGCATCAAATGTCCCCCAAAATTTTCACCCGATATCCCTACTCAATCTCGACCTCAAAATATATGCTAAAACGATTGCAACAAGACTAATCAAAATCATGCCAATGCTAATCCACCCTGACCAGTCAGGATTTACTAAAGGCAGACAATCTTCTGACGCCACCAGGAGAATGATTAATATCATACACCAAGCTGAAATCACAGGAACGCCTTCCCTGCTCCTATCCCTGGATGCAGAGAAGGCGTTCGATAGAGTCAATTGGACTTACCTACACACGGTCCTCAGGAAATTTGGATTTCAGGGTAACATCTTGAACGCCATTATGGCACTATATTCAAATCCAGAAGCCCAAGTGTATACGGAAGGCATGCTATCTCGCCCATTTCCCATTACCAACGGTACACGCCAGGGGTGCCCATTGTCACCGATCATATTCAACTTACTCATGGAACCTCTGGCGGAATACATCCGTTCTCACCCTAGCATATCTGGCCTAACAACTGGCAATGTACATCACAAAATCAGCCTATTCGCTGATGACGTTATTCTTATCCTTACCAACCCGTCTGGCTCCCTGGCTGAAGTACAAAAATTATTAAACTGGTTTAGCTCGGTATCGTACTACAAGGTTAACACCACCAAATCCTTTATACTAGATGTCAATATAGATGCCACTTTGAAAAACTTATTACAAACGCAATATCCATTTGTTTGGGCAACTACAGATATAACATACCTGGGAATTCACTTACCAAGAACGACTACAAACCTTTACTCATGCAACTTCCCACCACTTCTCCAGACTATCCAAGCGGCCACCCAACAAATAGCAAAACATGAATTGTCTTGGACAGGCAGACTAGCAGCCTTCAAGATGATTTGCCTTCCCCAACTGCTTTACTACTTCAGATCTATCCCAATCCCATTACCAACTAAATTCTTCTGATCCCTACAAACACTGTTTAACAGGTTCCTGTGGAATGGCAAACGCCCCAGGTGTGCCCACTCCAAACTGACTAAACACAAACTAGCCGGGGGTATGGGCTCCATAGATTTCGAAGATTACCACTTGGCAGCTATTCTAGCCCAATTACCAGGGTGGTTCCATCCCAATCCAACAACTCTATGGGGACAAATAGAAGAAGCATCGCTCATCCGCCCTAATCTAAAAACCTGGTTACTTAGTATCCCGTTGGGCTCCGTAATACCGACATATTTATCCCCTACCATGAAGGCCTCGGCCCATGCATGGTCGAAACTAAAAGCCTCCCACACATATACGGCTGTCACCCCACAATCCCACATACCCCTGAAAGTTCTTCAACATTTAATGCTAGACCTCTCACTAACATCTTGGACTAAGAAAGGTATACAATCACTGCAAGATATACTTCATGACAACAGCATTAAACCATTTCCCCAATTAAAATCTGAATTCAACCTCGCCACAACCGAATACTTTACTTACATACGCGTACGCCATCGCCTAAGTACCATCATCCTCCCTAATTATACCATCCACCCAAAGACCTGGGAATACCTCACTAATACTGACACAAAAATCAAGGGCATCTCATATTTTTACAATACTTTCCATCAAAAACAGACCTTCTCCAAAACAACTGAACATCATAAATGGGAAAAAGATTTAGCCTGCATATACACAGAATCCCAATGGCAGCAAGCACTTAAAACAGTCTACAAAGCCACCAAATGTGCGGCCCTCTGGGAGCTCACGCAAAAAATTTCCTTACGTTGGTACCTAACCCCTGCCAAACTGTCATCCTTTAATCCCAGAACCCCCAATACTTGTTGGAGATGTAAATAATCCACAGGTGACATGCTCCATGTTTTCTGGTCATGCCCCTCCCTTCGAATCTATTGGGAAAAGGTCTTCCGACTAATATCAACAATAACCCAAATTAAGATCACACCCTCACCTGCACTAGCAATCCTAAACCTGACTATTGAGGACATTCCATTTCCCTTCAGACATGTCACTACACACATTCTCCTGGCAGCGAGACTCAACCTGACTAGACAATGGAAGTCGGATGGTCACCCGACACTAACCCAAGTAGTGGACATAGTTGCCCTACACTTCAGCTACGAAATCACATCAGTAGCCCACACGGGCCACGCAACAAAAACACACACATACTGGCAACCCTGGAAAGACTGGACTGATACTGCATCCCCCATATCAGTGTTTCTCAACTCCAGTCCTCAAGGCACACCAACAGGTCATGTTTTCAGGATTTCCCTCAGATGAAACGGCTGTGGTAATTACTAAGGCAATGAAACTGATCAAATCACCTGTGCAAAATAGTGGAAATCCTGAAAACATGACCTGTTGGTGCGCCTTGAGGACTGGAGTTGAGAAACACTGCCCCATATGATCACCTGGTGAAACAATACTTTTTCTTGACCGAGCAATACTGTATTCTCTCCCAACGTTATCTCACAAAGGTTCTGCTTAATACCTTTAAGACATTCTCAGTTTATAAAAGTTGTACACCGGCGCTCTGCGCTGGAGTGGCACTAAGGATCCCGATTGGGGTGCCACGCCAGGGTAGGGGGCTGCTAACGGTAATAATGTAAGAAATGTCTCTTTTCCCTTTTTAGGAAATTAAAACTTATTCATAAACTGTTACATAGGTTTACCACAAACAAATATTCTCAACCTGTTAAAGTATATCTACATTTTGTTAAAACACGCTGCACGACGTACAGTTCTAATTTTACAATGTATTTTCTTGCAAACTCTAATAAAAAATATGGAATTAAAAAAAAAAATCCTGTGCCTCAAAGAGTTTCCTGAAACACTGATCTTTAATCATATCCTCTGGGTCTGTTCAACATGTTGGCGCCTAATATTTCTGATATAGACTGGCATTTAGAAAGAGCCCTAAACCATCTACAGGGGCCAGTCTGGGAGATATCATTGTTTGCTTCCATTATTATGAAAGCACAGCAGTGCTTCTCACCACCACATGCAATGAATCAGCATTCAAATACAAAGGCAAAAAGATTCAGATTTTAGATGATCGCTCTCCTACCACTCTCACGTAGAGACATACTGTATACTGAAGCCCATTACATCCTATCTATAGAAGCATTGCATACCAAATTGCTGGTAGTTTCCTTTTCGGCTCATGGTTTCTAAGGATGGCTCACAACACAGCATTTGAGAGCTCCAGGAGGGAGAGGCCTTTCTTAAACACCTGGGCCACCCTACCCTTCTAGAGAAAGCTCTGGTCATTTTGCTTCCTAACACCCAACCAGCAGTGACTCCTAGTAAGCTTTGGACCCCTGTCAAATCCAAGGCTAGAAGACAACCTCCAGCTTCGCAATGCTTGTCTCTATTCAAATTTTCAACCTGTCTCTAGGTGATGTGGCCCACTATGTTTTTATTTTTTATTTTTCTATCAAACATTACATAGCTTTGTGCTTTTAGTTCAGTGATCCCTACAGGGATAACCTCTCATGCTCCTGAGAAAATGTTTTAATCTGTGAATTTTAAATTGTTGCTCAGTCTTTTAGAGTGTTTAGTTTGCAAGCCAACCCAGGCATCCATCATGCTACATATGTCCTCCTATCTTCATCTTGGGTCCACCCAAAGTGTCCTGAGATGTCTAAACCTCTCAGGCCTGACCTAGACCGTATCTGTTTGTATGTTTTTTTTGTATTCGGTTTATAGTTTGGTATTTGTTTGTACTACATTTACTATATTTGTTGCCCCTTTCCACCAGGGGGCAGTTTAAAGTCAGTATTGTTAGTATTAGTGCTTTTGTCTAATATGCTCTTAATATTTTTCTCAGAGTATTATCCTACAATGCTTAAATTCAGTGAGGAAGTGATGGTTTGCTTTGAAGGAGTTTAAGTCATCCCATGCTGGTCTGATACTTTCCCAGGAAACCCACTTTCGGTAGGGGAAGGGGGTCTCTTTTTCCCTTTAAAAGCCATTTCCTACACTCTAAACCCTCATAGGAGAGTTAAACATTTAAACTGCAGACTTGCTGGCACACCCCTCACGTTGTTTAATGTCTATTCACCTAATTCTGGCTAAATTCAATTTCTATGCCAGGTACTTGAATCTCAGCTGAAAACTCCCCATCCATTCACAGTAGTAGGAGGGGACTTTCATGAGTCTTTCTTGCCCAACAGAGATAGGAAGTTCCTCTGTGGGGGAATTCCATCTTCTCAGGGTTTTAAACATAGACCTCTTTACGCAAATTGGTTAGGGAATATAGGTTGTACTACTCTTGGAGGGTCAAACATTTTCTCCACAAACAATGTACTTTTTATTTCTCGATACACAAGATGTATTCAAGATTTGCCTATTTTCTGGTCTCAGAACCAATTCTTTGTCATATTGCTGCTTCTGAACTTAACCATATATCTTGGTCAGATCACACCTAAAGTCTTTTGGCATTGGGTAGTGCTTGTTCTAGAATGTGTCATTGGAGGCTAAATGAGTCACTACTAAAACATTAAGAAATCTTTGATAGGCTTTCTAACTCTTTGGTGAAATTCTTTCAATTAAATGAAGGGTCAGTGTTTAAGGCTTCTAGGTTGTGGGAGGCACATAAAGCCTTCATTAGACGCCAGTATTTCAGCTGGCGCTCACCTCAAGCTGAGACCAACAATGTCTCAGATACCATACATTATTCATAGTCCAGAAAGATTCCACTTGCTTTCTTCACTCATGCCTAAAGGCATTTAGCCATGTGGCTTTTCCTGAAATAGACCATACAACTTCTAGGGCTTTGTAATGTAGAGCCCTCCTCTAGTAAGGCCACTAGGCTAAATTTAGTTTTTGGCATTACTGTACTTAGTGGATTGATTGTTTTTGTCTCGTCAGGGTTTTCTAGTTGGGGTTTTTTATTTATCTGCTTCTGGATGAAGTTTCCAGAACATAGGGCAGGGAGACTGATGGGTTAGAGTGATCAAGCACAAATATGTTAACTTAGCACCGTCTTCCCTTTGAAAAAGAGCAGGGAAAAAACATATTGGGAGTATGGAACTTGTTACAATAAAATTAATATATCACAATGAAGTATAAAAAAAATACATGATTTTATTACAAAAACATGAAAAACAGACAAAGACAATAATCACATACAAAAAGCACTCTGTTCCCCCTAGCTAGTACAAAAGCCAACATGCACATGCACAGTCTCATGCACACCATCAATATTGACTCTGTTTAGGTGATTTCTTTTTACTATTTATTGCTGAAGAATTGAACAGGAGAGGGGTTTAGGGTCACAGGATACTCCAAAACAATTATAGCAATCAATGGGAGGACAAGCTTCATAGTAGAAAATCCTTACAGGAGCAGGCACATGCTACAGTCCCAAATCATGTCTTAATTATGATGTCCCAGGAGCTGTCTTTCACCCAGCATCCACAGTTAGATTTTCAGAAAGGGAGGTTAAAGGTCCTTCTCCAAACCAGAACTTCAGGGCAGTGCCCTCCAGCAATAATTCATCAGCAAGCACCTCCGGGCCCTCAGCCCAGCTCCAGCTAAGGCCCAGACTGCAACTTCTTGTCTCAGTAATTATCTTCCAGTAGCAGAAAACCCAGGAGAACTGGAACCCTCTCTGGAGAGGAAAGAACACTCTGGAAAGGCCTCCCAAACATTTATCATCTCCCCACCAACCTTAGGTTGCCTTCTTCCAGGTATTGGCTGGGGCATGATAAATATTCATACTGATAATTTGACTCTCCCTGCCCTATGGGAAGGGAAAAAACATATTGGGAGTATAGGACTTTGTGGGTGCTAGTTACAATAAAATTAATATATCACAACGAAGAATAAAAAAATAAACAATTTTATTACAAAAACATGAAAAACAGACAAAGACAATAATCACATAGAAAAAACGGGTCATTTCCTCTATACACATGAATTCTACATGTTCCTCAGGAACTTGCGTGGACATTTTTCTCTAATTAGTAGATATAAATATATATATGTTAAGTATACAAATCTCAGACTTGAAGAAATATATAAAATATATTGAACCAAGTACATATATAAATACATGGGTGCATCCAAGAGGGGTGGCAGAAAATTCTCAACCAGTAGGCTCTGCCTCCAATGCTTAGGAGATTCAGAAACCAGTCTGTGATAGATGATATAAGAGCAAATAATTGGGAACCAGGGCCCTCACAAGAAGAGACACCGACCAAGCCGAATCACCCACAGAGAGGCGTACCATTGATTGATTGATTGTCAATGGCAATGCATGTCATTAGAAAAATGTAATTAGATCAAATTATTTGGACATAAATAGACAAAAAGTAAAAAGCATGCTTACATAGAGGGTTTCTATTAAATGAGTGACTGGGAGCCTAAAGTGTCCAAAATAATGCAGCTGAAATGTATGGCTATATTCAAAGTTGAAGTTCCATGCCTACAGTCCTGCAGGGGTATAGAAAAAACTCCAAATAAAGCTTCCAAAAAAGGGAGACCAATTTAAACTGTCCTACCATAAACATGATAGAAAAAAATGCTTGCTGTATACGCTGTTGGATCCATATATTGAAGACTCCTGAGCAGTGACGGCTAGTGCTCAAAATTTTTTGGGGGTGCAAACAAACTAAAAAATACTGAAACCCCCCATCAATTGCAGCCTCACTGTGTCCATCAAATGCAGCCATTGTGCCCATCAAACACAGCATCTATGCCCATCATATGCAGTCATTGTGCCCATCATATTCAGCCATTGTGCCCATCATATGCAGCCACGTGTGCCCATCATATGCAGCCACTGTGCCATCATATGCAGCCACTGTGCCCATCATATGCAGCCACTTGTGCCCATCATATGCAGCCACATTACCCATTGAACGCAGCCACTTATGCCCATCATATGCAGCCACTTGTGCCCATCATATGCAGCCACTTGTACCCATCAAGTGCAGCCACTTGTGCCCATCAAATGCAGCCACTTGTGCCCGCCAAATGCAGCAACTTGTGCCCATAATATGCAGCCAATTGTGCTCATCATATGCAGCCAATTGTGCCCATCATATGCAGCCACCTGTGCCCATCATATGCAGCCACTTGTGCCCACCAACCCCCCCCACTCGCGGCTCTGGCAGCACCCAACCCCTGCCCCCTGCAGGTCTCTGCCGGGAGCACCCTCCATGCATGGCTCTGACAGCACCGAGCCGACCCCCCCTTACTGCAGCAGCTCCTCCAGTGTGTCTTCTCCGCTCCTCTTCCTAAGCGCCAGCCATCCAATAGGGTGGCCTGGCGATTTGGCCAATCAGTAAACAGGTCTGCTGCCCTACCTCCTGATTGGTGGGGTGGAAGGTTAGTATGAAAGTAGCGAAAATTAATTCGCTATCGTCACACAATTGCGTGGGATTAGGACGCACTTTCTGCGACCTGAGCCCATCCTATATTGAAGCCTATTAGAGCCTCTGGCTCTAATCAGGTGCTTCAAAAAGTACCACCCCCCTCCCACCCTGCCATAGGAAACCATGCATCCGGCATCCTGAAAGGGGCCGGGCGCATGGATGGGGGGGCGCTCATGCATCCACAGTGCACGGGTCGCCACTGATCCTGAGCAGGGCGGGACAGTAACATAATTGTAGATGATCTAATCTGCAAATGAACGCAAATGGTATAAAGGAAAATGTCACCCCCCCCAGAAACTTGGGCATGGCACCTCTCAAGGCACAGCAAAGACACCGCACTGGTAATATTCCTGGATAAAAAAGGTTATACCTGTTTGCAGCTGCATGGACAGTATGGCTCCCAGGGACTCCAGCAGCTTAAAGTGGATGTAAACCCAATGTCATCCTTCTAAACTACTGCCATAGGGGTTATCTATAAGGATATAAATGCCTCCTGCACGTATCTTTACCTGTCAAATGTCTCCCCTCCGTCTGTTATGAGAGCTGAAAAACTGCAGATTCTGTGGATGGGTCTGTTGTCTGGAGCTCAGTGGGTGGAGTCGTGATGTCAGTAGACTCCCCACCCACCTCTACACTCCCCTTGTCAATATGCATTTTCTCCTGTGTATTTCTAACTGAACTTCTGCTATGATCTCTAACATCCAGTGAAAAGACAGGAAAGTAACCACATGACTTCAGCATGCCAAATCATGCTGAGGTGTGGAACAGCCAATCCTTGCAGAGCTGCTGAAGAAAGGAGTGGGGTGGGAATTAAAACATCATGCCTGTGTCTTAGGCTGTCACTCACAGCAAGGGGGAGTATTTGACAAAGTTTTTGTCAGTTTGTCAAGATTTCTCTCACTGAACAATAAAAGAGGATTGCTCAGAGATGGATTAACTCTGTGTGGCAAGACTGGGCTCAAATGATAGGAAATCTTATACTCTACAGTATGATATAAAAAAAAAACATTTCGGGTTTACATCCACTTTAACCAATGCCACATGGATCTATTTGTACTCTTCCCTATTGCGGCGGGTAGGCGTGACGTATGATGCTACACTGTCCAGATGGAGAACAAACACTGACAAATGATGCTGCAAAAGGGGGAGGCGGCCGATCCCCCATCCCATCGCAAGCCCACACCGCGCATAGGATACCAGGCAGGCGGAGACCCCGCCCATGACCCGCCCACATGGGAGTGTCGAGTGCTGTGACGCCTCCACACCCGACACCTGGGCGCCCATGCAAAGCTTGCGGCGAGACGGGGAAAGGCTGGAACCCACCAAGACAGTGCCACCTAAGGCCTGGACCCACAGAGAATGCCCCTGTCTCCACGAGAGCTCAACACGGCCCCCATTGAGGGATGGGGACCATGCTGCTGTGGGCCCCTGGGCATCCATGTGGGAATATATAGGCAGAAAGATGGATGAAAGTCCCGGGCGAGGGTGCCCAAATGAGTGCTCTGTGGATGAATAATGGTATTAAATTAAATAGAAAATAATGAAGTCTATTTACTGTGTGATCATGAATTGCTTATCAGTCTCATAGAATGATGCGAGAATCCTTCCCTCCAAATGGATGCATCCTTACAATATAACATTGCAATTACAGTACAATATATACATATATCAATTATTGCAACCAAATAAAATTTTTTAGTTACTGACACATATTTCTCAATCCTGATCAAATTCCCAGAAAAGGGGTTCATTAGAGAAAAAGAGCCCCAATAGTGGCTAAAGATCGGCCCCGAAACAACAGCATAGCGTCAAGGAAAAAAAGTGGTGTAGCGGCAGGGGCATTAGGAACAGGATCCAAACCCACAACACTGGGGTCTGGATAAGTGGAGTCCACGTGAATGGACCAAATGGGGCTATAAAAAAGGTTTGTAACTGATGCCCTCATTCAGGCCGGGAGTTCTAGTTGCCTGTAGAAGATAAATCCATTTCGCTTCAAGCTGTAATAGTTGCTTATCAATATCCCTACCCTTGTCATGTGGGGGGATGTGTTCCAAAACAAAGAAACTGATCATTGTTAAGCTGTGATTATGATATAGTCCCATCTGTCTACTAATGGGAGTTTCCATTTTTTGTTTCGAAATTGCTGAGACATGGTCTCTAATCCTGCAAGACAATGGATGTTTTGTCTTACCGACCTAGAAAGCTCTGCAGCGGAACTTCATTATGTAGACCGCGCCAACAGATTGACAGGTGGCTCTATGTCTGGGCGTCCATGAAGTGCCGTTGGGGAAATCAATACTATTACCTTTCAGAATAAAGCGACAATAATTGCAATTGCTGCATGGATAAGTGCCTGATTTTTCTTTTTGGCTTGGCCTATTCCCAGCATGGTGACTTGCTACCATAATAGTGTCTTTAATGGGTTCAGATCTTTTGAAAGTAATTTTTGGAAAAGGCTTTATGTGCTTGTTGATTTTGTTATCCGCAGTGAGAAGATAGTGATACCAGAATTTCCTGTAGATCTTCAGGACCTTGTCATGCTGTCTATTGTATCTGGTCACTATCCTAGTTGACGCTGCTTTTGTTTCTTTTCTTGGTTTGTAAATCAGTGTATTTCTGTTTTGCAAAGTTACTTTATTATAGCCTCTCCTTAGGCACATCTTACTATAGCCTCTCATAATTAAGTGTTAAAATAGCAGAGCCGCCTCTCTTTTAAAATCTTCCTGTAGAGTACAATTATGTTTCAATCGTTGGTATTGGCTATATGGACTATTTCTGATTAACTGCTTCGGATGCAAACTAATAGCATTCAAAAATGTATGGCCAGACGTTGGCTTTCTATATAGAGTCAAGCATAGGTTCCTTGCCTCATTAATGAAGACGTCCAGGAAGGGGATTTTTTATATGTAAATTTTAGGTTGCAATTATTGACTTGCAATCTCTCCAGAAATGTGTTCAGTTCATCTTTTGATCCTGCCCAAACCATAAGAACATTGTCTATGTAACGATGCCAGAACCTTACCTAGACCTACAGCACTCTCCCCCCCCAGGTACAGGTTGGCATAGGAGGGGGCACAGCCCACCCTCATAGCTACACCCTGCACCTGGAGGTAGTGGGATCGCTACAAAAACATTGTTCGTAAGAATAAAACTCAACATTTCACTTATAAAATCATTATATTTCTGAGAGTCCGTGTCCCTTTCATCCAAAAAGCTATGCATTACTTGTATTGCCTGCATGTGAGGGATAGAATTATATAGTGCCTCAATGTCAATGGCAACAAGCCAGGCTCCTTCCGGTACCTGTACTCTGTCAATTATTTTAAGCAATTCAATTGTATCTTTAACATGCAAAGACAAACTCCTCACATGTGGATACAAATACTTGTCTATAATTCTGCTGGTGTTCTCAGAGAACCACAGCTAGAAATTATTGGACGTCCGGGTGGGGGCAAAACTCCTTTATGCACCTTGCGTAGTGTGTAAAATGTTCGAGCGTTTGCATCAATGGATCTTACATTATGAGCTTGATTAAGGATGTCTTTATAATGTTTAATACTCTGTGTTACAAATGATATTGGTACAGGCCTGTACCATTTTCTATTACAGATGATATCATAACACATTTTCTCATAGCCCTCTATGTTCATAATGACAATTAAGAATAGGCCGAACACCCCCCGGTTCGGTTCGCATCCAGAACATACGAACGGACCGAAAGTTTGCGCGAACATTTGAACACCGTTAAAGTCTATGGGACTCAAACGTGAGAAATCAAAAGTACGAATTTTAAAGGCTAATATGCAAGTTATTGTCCTAAAAAGGGTTTGGGGACCCGGGTGCTGCCCCACGGAACATGTATCAATGGAAGAAAAAGTTTTAAAAACGGACGTTTTTTCGGGAGCAGTGATTTTAATGATGCTTAAAGTGAAAAAATAAAAGTGAAATATTCCTTTAAATATCGTACCTGGGGCTGTCAATAGTTTGACTGTAAAGTGGCATGTGTTTCCCGTGCTTAGAACAGTCCCTGCACAAAATGACATTTCTAAAGGAATAAAAGTAATTTAAAACTGCTTGAGGCTTTAATGTAATGTCGGGTCCCGGCAATATGGATGAAAATCAGTGAGACAAATGGCATGGGTACCCCCCTAGCCCATTACCAGGCCCTTTAGGTCTTGTATGGATATTAAGGGGAACCCCACACCCAAATTAAAAAAAGAAAAGGCGTTGGGCCCCCAGGCCCTATATACTTTGAACAGCAGTATACAGGTAGTGCAAACAAGACAGGGACTGTAGGTTTGTTCTTATGTAGAATCTGTTTGTAATTTGGAACAGGTACATTTTGTAAGTGTAGCTCCAGCCAAAAAATCTATTTCAAAGCTTTTTGGAAAACATATGGAAGGGTTATCACCCCTGTAACATTTGTTTTGCTGTCTGTGCCCCTGTTCAGAAGATTTCACCTCACTTTCTGTCCCAATGACAATTGGATTTTGAAAATTTGGGGTTTTTAACGGAAACAAGGATTGGTGATAAATTAGTGGAGGAGACACCTATTTCCCATATTAACTCTTACAGGAGAGAATTTCCCTTCCTAGGGGTAGATTTCCTCTCACTTCCTGTTGTCTCCCACCATTTGTAAGTAGGAGTTGTTTGTAAGTCAGATTTTTTTTTTTTATTTAAAGATATGACACAGATACAAATATTACGATAGCTTCGCATTGCATTTAAACTGTAATGAACTCGTCAAGTATAACAGTCAGAAACTTAACAGTTAAATGTGAGTGAAGGTCATTATTCAGTTAAACTGAGATACCACTCGCTGAAGTCTAATATAATGCAAACTTAACCATCTGTGCCCATCACTTTTTATGTCTTTTTTATAGAAAGAGAAAAATAGTAAAGTTAGAGAGAGAAAACTGAGGAGAGAGAAAAAGAAAGAGAGATAAAAGAAAGATAATTAAAAATTAAACAAACAGCACTCCTGGGAGGGGGGGGGGAGAGGAGGGGAGAGACGGTTGCCTCCGGGGAGCCAAATTCGGTAATGCTGAACTGTCGATGAGATTCCTAGACAATGGATCCTGTCAGGTATTGGTGGAATTCGCCGGAGAAGCGAAAAAGGTTCCAATAAACCCATCTGGACTTATGTTCCTCCGACTTGTCCCGCAACGCCGAGGTCAGATCCTCCATCTGCTCAATGTCCTCCACTCTCGCGAACCATTGGGCCACCGTTGGCGCAGACTGTTGTTTCCAAAGAGGTGGAATGCTAGCCCGGGCCGCGTTAAGGAGATGCTTGAGGAGGGATTTGTGGTAACGTTTCTTTGACAGGGGGGTAAGGTTAAGAAGGACCGCAGCTGGGTTATCCTGAAGGGAAATATCCGTGAGTTTCTGTATGAGCTTAAGCACCGGCTGCCAAAAAGTTTTGAGCACAGGGCAGTCCCAGAAAATATGTAATAGAGTGCCTGGATGTAGGTTGCAGCGCCAGCAGCGGTCAGATTGTAGAGGAAATATCTTAGCTAGCACTGAAGGGGTCCTGTACCAGCGCGTCACTATTTTATATGCGGTCTCTTGGTATTTGCTGCACATAGAGGATTTCTGTGCAAAAAAGAGTATGCGTTCTTTTTGGGGTACTGTGAAGGTGACTTGCAAGTCTCTCTCCCATTTTGCTAAGAATGGGGGATCCTCTGTGGCGTGAAGGTCCAAGAGGGATTTGTAGGAGGTTGATAAGGATCTCCGAATCGGTCCCTCACCCAAGCAGAGTTCCTCAAAAGAGTGGAGCTCTCTGACAAAGTGGGTTGGTTTGGGCAATGAGCCAAGAAAGTGGAATAGTTGGTTAATCCTCCAGTGGTCCAACCGGAGTGGAGCCTGACCTGAGAGCAGGCTCTCTGTAGCTGGCCAACCAGAGGACCGCAGTAGCGTAGAGGCTCTCATGAGTCCCTGTGGGGCTTGCGATCGAAAGGACGGGTCGGTGAGGCCAGGTAGAAAATCTGGATGACCAATAAGTGGCGTCAGTGGAGATGGAAAGCTTCTTAATGAGGCTAATCGAAAAAACCTCTTCAGTTCCATAAGAGTTGGTCCAATCAGTGGGTGAGTGGTCAAGTGGGTGGCAGCAGTTTTCCCAGCCCAAGGTAGTCCCGCCAGTGGGGCTCTGGCTGCCTCCTGCTCCAGCGATACCCAGAGCTTCAAATCACTGTGACGGCACCAGTCCACGACCCTGGTCATATGTGTCGCAGTATAGTATAGAGCTGGATCTGGGAATCCGAGACAGCCTCTAATCTTTGGTCTTAATAGGAGTGTTCTGCCGAGACATGGATGTTTTCCACGCCGAATGAATCTGATGAATAATGAGCGAACGGCGTGAAAAAATGTTTGAGGTATCTTAACGGGCAGCGCCTGCAATAAGTACAGGAGTCTGGGCATTGCATTCATTTTAAGTATATTGCAGCGGCCGAACCAGGAAAGGGCCAGGGAGTTCCACCTCTTAAGATCAGCCGCGAGCGTAGATAAAAGGGGCTGAAAGTTGAGGGTAATGATGTCATGTAGTTTTGCAGAGATTTTTGTTCCTAGATATTGTATTGAGCGGGCAGCCCATTTGAATGGAAAGAAGGGACGTAAGTTAGAAATGGTAGAATCTGACAAGGAAACATTTAAGGCTTCTGATTTTTGTAAGTTAACCTTAAAATTAGATAGGGTGCCATAACGCTTTAGCTCCTGTAACAAGGAGGGTAGAGAGGTGAGGGGCTCAGTAATGTAGAACAAAAGGTCGTCGGCATAAGCCACAACTTTGTGTTGGCATTGATCCGATTGGATGCCTTTTATAGACTGATTACTTCTGACATGGCGTAGAAAAGGTTCCAGCGAGAGGACGAACAGCATTGGAGACAGGGGGCAGCCCTGTCTGGTGCCGTTCGAGATAGAGAAAGGGCTGGAGTCAAAGCTGTTTACCCGGACAGTCGCTGTGGGATTCTCATAAATGGCCGAAATCCATGACAGGATGGAGTCTGGTATACCCACGAATTTAAGTGTCTCCCGAAGGAAGGACCAGTCCACCCTGTCAAAAGCTTTCTCGGCATCTGTGGAAAGGAGCAGTAAGGGTATTTGGGAGCGTTTTGCTTTTTCTATGATGTTCAGTGTCCGGGTGGTGTTGTCCCTGGCCTCTCTAGTTTGAATAAAACCGACTTGGTCTATTCCGACCAGACGTGGTAATAAGGTATTCATCCGGGAGGCCAGGATTTTAGTGAAAAGTTTCATATCACAGTTCAGAAGTGAGATGGGCCTATAACTGGCGCATAATAGTGGGTCTTTACCCGGCTTAGGGATCACAATTATAGAGGCGCGCAGCATGTCTGCAGGGAGATTGTGTCCGTCTAACACAGAATTAAAGGCTGCAAGAAATGAAGGTGCCAAAGTGTCCAGGTATAATTTGTAATATGGGAGGGTAAAACCATCCGGTCCGGGAGCCTTACCGGGCTGGGTGTCAGCTATTGCGGCTGCAAATTCCTCCATGGTAATAGGTTTGGACAAATCTACTCGCTCTTCAGTCGTCAGCGTAGGAAGGTCAGTCTCTTGAAGATATTTGCTAATGTCTAGGGCTTTTTGGGGTAGCAACTGAGGGGTGGAAATTGGATCCAAGTTATACAACTTGTAGTAAAAAGCACGGAAAGTATCCCCCAGCTCCGGGGACGAATGGACTCTGGAGCCCGATGACGAGAGAAGAGCGGGCACGTATGTCTGAGAGCGCTTCACGCGTAAGGCGTTGGCCAAAAGCCGACCACATTTATCGCCGTATTCGTAAAAGGAACGCCGGGCCTTCAGTAGTACATGTTTTGCCTCGTACATGGAATGGTCTCGTATAGCTTCCCGAAGACGGACAAGTTCCGTCTCGGTAGCACTATCGGGCCGACTCTTATGTTGACGTTCCAAAGTGTGAAGTTGCGCCAAGAGGTCAGTCAAGGTTTTAGCACGACGTTGTTTGGCCGCATGACCGTGTTTGATTAGTATGCCTCTAATGACGCACTTATGCGCTGACCATACAATGGCTGGGTTGTCTACAGAATCTTTATTAACAAAGTTATGACTTGAGTTCCCGAAGGACATCAGCGGCAATCTCAGGATCTTTTAGGAGCGTTTCGTTAAGTCTCCATGTGGATGTCCTGGGGGATGCTTGTGAAATAGACATCTCCAACAGAATTGGAGCGTGATCGGAAAGTGCTATGTGACCTATATCCGTCTTGGTGACCATGGGGATCGCTGAGTGTTTTAGGAAAAAAAGGTCGATTCTGGAGTAAGACCCATGAACGGTGGAATAGAAGGTGTAGTCCCGTTCTTGGGGGTGCATTATTCTCCAGATATCGATTAGTTGGTGTGAGTGTAAAAGATCTTTTAGGCGAAGCCAGGATCCCCTAGGGAGGGAAGACAGGTTCGAGGAGGAGTCTTTATGAGGGTCCAATGTTAGATTGAAATCCCCACCTAAGACAAGTGTTCCCTCAAGGAAGGAGTCGAGAGTGGATAAGAAAGCCTCAAGGGTGGGGAGAGGATTTGAATTCAGAAGGTAGATGTTCGCGAGAGTGAAGGTCCGAGAACAAATTTTTCCTTTTATGAGGAGGAACCTACCCTCCCGATCACGGAACTCCTCGAGGAATTGCCATTAGAGGGACTTAGAAATGAGTATACTCGTCCCTTTAGATTTAGAGGACAAAGACGGACTGTGATAGGCCGTTGGGAAGTGTTTGTTAATTAGTTTAGGTATCTTATCTGCCCTAAAGTGAGTCTCTTGGAGGAATGCAATATGCGCTCTTTGTCTCCAGAGCTCAGCGAGACAGCTAGTACGCTTCTCCGGGGAATTCAGCCCCTTTATGTTCCATGAGAGGATCTTGACAGTCATGTTGTCCAAGTCCAGGTCAACTTGCGTTGACTCCCGGGGTGCACAGGGAGGGGAGGAGGGGAGGGAAATGGGTGAAGGGGGATGGAGTGAGAAAGAAAAAAAAAAATAAAGAATAAAGGGGAAAAGATTGACAAGAGAAAGAAGAAGAAAGATAAGAAGAGAAGAGATCTAATAGTCAAGAATGTATACTCCGCAGAGAGAAACTACTGCCACCTGGGCAGAGTGTGCCTAGTGCGGGGAGTAGTAAGACACAGCTGAGTTCCAGGCCCCGGCCATATGGGCCCCCGCAGCCTTTGTGGTCATGCCATTAAGGCACCGTTATTGTTACCCGGCTGGGAAAAAAAAAAAAAAGGGAAAAAAGTTGGTGAAGACGGATTAACGGGCCGCAATCACCAAGTATCTGCCTTACTATCAAGTCTTAAACTGGGACAGCACCGGTCCCGCGTCCCAACCTCGAAGCCGCACGGCGCCCAAATCTAGGCACCGGGACCACCCCGAGGCAAGGCCACAGGATCCCAGCGGAACCCATAAAACTGTAACCATAGTGTACAACCTGTAAAAAGGGCAAGGTGTTAGTTGAAGAAACAGTTACCTACTCACATTTGCACAAAAAAAAAAAAAAAATCAGAAAAAAAAATTAAGGGAGGAAAACCCCTCGTTAGAACATAGATAACCCTAGTTATATACATATATATATGCTCATCATCATAGGGAATATGAATACGTATAGTCTCCATGGCAAATAATACGATGTTATGTCTACGGTTCCATCATCAGGCAGTCAAAGTCACCTCATTAATCCAACACTCCGGGTCTGGGCGTGTAAAAAAAAAAAAAAAAAAAAGAGAGAAAATGCTCTTGCGTGTAGGTTAGAAACCATTGCTCCAGTTGTACTTTTCAGAGCGCACCAGTGTGAAGGCAATGGGTCAAAGTTGAAGGTACCAAGCTTATCACTGGGTTTGTCACATTAGGAACAGGCCAACTGTTATGTGGGATGATCAGTGCATAGGGGAGGCCTATTTTCATTCATGGACCAGTGTGCGCTGAATGTCAAGCTGGAAGGCCTCTAGTTTGCAGGCCTTACCCATAGTGTTCCTGGCATGTCAACAGTTAAGTAATTTAAACTCAAAGTTCAACCTGAGAAACAAGAAATAAGGCAAAACCGATCTGGGTGCGTGTCAACAATTTATGTGTGTAGGTTCAGCCCACCACTTCTGCATTCGGGGGTTGTGCGCGAGAGTTTCCCACCCGTCTAACTTTAGAGTGGTTCCCTCGGCCACGGCGACTGTAGTGGGCCCTTTGTGGTCTACCCGGTGGAGCTTGGCGCATCGGGTCTTTGGCAATAACTGTCAGTAGCCAGTTGGGCACTGGGAACGGTTCCATGTCGGCAAAGGAGAAGAGGTCTGGGGGTTACGAGGGGTGACGCAAAGAGAAAGTATCTGGACCCTTATGAACTATAAGGTGAAACGGGTGCCCCCACTTGTACGTCAGACCCTTCTCCCCAAGACCATCCAGGAGAGGTTTGAGCGATCGTCGCATAAGGAGGGTTTTTCTGGAAACGTCTGGTAGGAGGTGGACAGCTGCGCCATCAAATTCCAGGACTCCCACCCTCCAAGCCTGCTGTAATATATCCTCTTTGAGGCTGAAGGAGTGTAAACAGCATAGGACGTCTCTTGGTCTGTCAGATGTCTCCGATCGAGGGCCCAGGGTCCTATGAACTCTGTCAATGATGATCTCAGAGTCTGGCGGGCGGTCTAGGTAGCGGTTAAAGACATTAACCACTGATGAGCGCAATTCTGAGTTTGGAACACTTTCAGGCAACCCCCTCAGCCTGATGTTCTGCCTGCGGCTGCGATTTTCCAGGTCATCCTGAAGTAGATGTAACTGTATAATTTGGTCAGTAAGTTCGGATTGGGATGTCTGCAGGGTTTGCACAGATTGTGACACAATGACCTGTTCCTGTTCTACTACAGTGACACGGGAGTCCAGCACCACTGCATCCTGTCTGATAGATTGTATTTCGCCCCTCAAGGCTGTCTCCACCTTCTGAACAATTAATTCTAGGTCAGTTCTTGTGGGTAGCTGCTGCAGGAAATCCCACAGTCTTTGTTCAGAGGAGGCATGGAGAGGGAGACCCTGTGCTTGCTGTGTACAATATAGTGTACTCACTGCGTTCTGGTGCATGGTTAGTTGCCTCTGTTCCTCCATGTCTCCTGGGCTAAAACTCAGAGCGCTGGATGGGATAGGAGCTGTGGGTGAAGCTGGGAGCGCTGGGATGTGCAGGGTGTCTTCTCTGTCTGGTGATGCTGCCAGAGATCTAGGAAGGCAAGGTGAAAGGTCACTGGGTGGTGAGAAGGGCGGCATGGTGTGATCATCTGCCGTCTGTGGAGGGTGATCAGCAACGCTGGAGATTTCTGCTGTTTCCTGTGCTGTGTGGCGGGCCGGCGCCATCTTTGCGGCCGTTGGTGTGGAGGCCGCCGGCTGCAGTGATCGTAAATAGCGGTCCATGCCGGCTCCGGAGCGGGTGTGCGGCGATCGGGTCCCTCGGGTATCTGAGGAGGCAGGGAGGAGCTGTTAAATGCCGGTAATGTGCGGTAATTTGCTGCGGGGTAACCACCGGCCGGGAGCCCTGTAAGGAAACGTCCTCACGCCGCCATGCCTAGGCCACGCCCCCGTAAGTCAGATTTTTGAAAATAGGGGACCGCCTGTATATACTATACGGCCTGCCCTATACACTCTGCGGAAAATTGGGCTTTAGGTGTTGGTGGTACCAGAACACTATATGCCCTCACAGTTACTCTTGGTGGGCGCTGGAACGGGCCCCGCTGTGAAATATTATATCAAGAATTGTAATTACATGCCCCTGTTAAACAGGGGCAGAAAAATTGGGCCTTAGGTGGTGGTGGTGGTTGCACAACACTGTAAAGCCTCACAGATACTTTTGCTGAGCACAGGAACAGGCCCTGCTGTAAAATATTAGATCAAAAATTGTAATTACATTCCCCTGTTAAACAGGGGCATAAAAATTGGGCCTTAGGCAGTGGTGGTGGTGCCACAACACTGCAACCCCTCACAGATACTCTTGTTGAGCGCAGGAACGAGCCCTGCTGTTAAATATTTGATCAAAAATGTAATTACATGCCCCTGTTGAACAGGGGCAGAAAAATTGGGTCTTAGGCAGTGGTGGTGGTGCCACAACACTGCAACCCCTTACAGATACTCTAGTTGAGTGCAGAATATTACAGCAAAAAATTGTAATTACATGCCCCTGTTAAACAGGGGCAGAAAAATTGGGCCTAACCACTGGTAGTGCTACCCAGAACCAAAAATGTTCTTAGAAGCTATCAACATGCACATTGAGGGGGAATTGGATAGTCTCTCAGCATAACAGGATAGTCACTCAGCATCAGCATAGGCAGTCTTGAAGGGATCTCACATTCATAAAAAAATGAATCGGTTACATCAGCGTCAGGAGCTTGGTAGCTGGTGATCCAAGACTGATTCATTTTTATGAAGGTGAGCAGATCACCTGAGTCAGTGGACAGGCGCACTCTGTGATCGGTTACAAAGCCTCCAGCAGCACCGAATGTGTGTTTCGAAAAAACGCTGGATGCTGGACAGGCCAGTAGCTCAATTGCATACTGTGCAAGCTCTGGCCAGTGATTCATCCTCAAGACCCAGTAACCCAGTGGATTTTCGGTTGGAAAGGTCTCCAAGTCTGATCTTGCCCCTAGGTATTACTGCACCATGTACAACAGACGCTGGCAATGGTTGCTGGAACCGATCAGACCTTGGGGCTGCGGACTAAAAAATTGTCTGAACGCATCGGTCAGATGGCCACCTTCTCCACCGCTCCTTCTTTGACTGACCTTATGCCTCAGCAACAAGTTGTCCAGGAGTACCAGGAAATTGATTCCACATGGATCATTGACATGAGAGGGATCCCAGGCATGCTCACATCCACAGAATCATACACATAAGGAGGCTTATTGGAAGTGACCAGGAGAAAACTGGTATCCTCTTAAAGCTGGGCTACTATCAGAAGCAGGAGGTGACCAGGGAGGAGTACCAGCACACAGCAGCCAGTATACTTATAGGAGATAGAAGGATGGTCCAGGATATCTGCTGAAAACATCTTTTGGCTTATTTTCTAAGCCCTTAAGGTGAGGGTACAACTGAAGAGGGAGGAGTGCACATTGCATGAAGACATCTTATCACTTTATATGGACTGTGTTGATTATATATATCGTTATGGACTGTGTGTGATTCACGGAGCACAAGCACTTTACATTATGATTGGATTATTATTTTATGAGCACTTTATATTGAGATTGGATTATTTTGTAATTCACTGTTTTATGTTACACATATCATCCAGATTACTTTACAGCTTAAGTTGTATTGATTGTTGGTTAGGAGTAGCGCGGCACATTTATATACATTTGTTTTTTCACATTGTGGGGAAGTGTGGGAAGTGCAGGCAGCTTTTTCAGTTTTTAGTTCATGGTAGTTTATAGTTTTTTGGCAGCTCACGAGGTCTCACCCATTTCTTACCAGGAAATTGTAACCTACCAGGCTCTGGAAATGCATTGCACAAACCTTTCTGCAAGGCCTCCCGAAGATGTTTCATCCTCTGCTCCCTCTGCGATGGCTGGATAAGTTCCGCCACCTTACCCTTGTAATGTGGATCAAGAAGGGTTGCTAGCCAGTACTGATCCCTCTGCTTGATACCACGAATCCGAGGGTCCTTTCGCAGGCTTTGCAGAATCAGGGAGGCCATGCAGCTTAAGTTTGCTGAGGCATTCAGTCCAGAGTCCTCTGGGTCACTAAGGACGACTTGATCCGCAGCCACCTCCTGCCAGCCACGTACAAGTCCATGGGTTTCTGAGGACTGGAAACGATCCCTTGAAGACTGCTGCTGATGCTGAGTGCCAGGCTCCACCTCCATGCTGACACAATCCTCCTCCTCCTCTTCCTGTGTGATAGGCAGGCCTGCAGGAATACTGTCTTGATAAAGGGGGCCTTGAGAGGTAAGGAAGTCCTCCTCTTCCTCCCTCTGTTCTGCATCAAGTGTCCTGTCCATTATTCCACGCAGCATGTGCTCCAACAGGTAGACTAGAGGGACAGTATCACTGATGGATGCACTGTCACTGCTCACCATCCTTGTGGCCTGCTCAAATGGTGACAAGACAGTGCATGCATCTTTGATCATGAGCCACCGGTGTGGCGAAAAAAAGCCAAGCTCCCCTGACCCTGTCCTGGTGCCATACTCGCACAGGTAGTCATTGATGTCTCTCTGCTGCAAGTGCAGCTGCTGCAGCATTGCCACCATTGAGTTCCACCTGGTGGGCATGTCACAGATGAGGCAGTCAGCCAGCCAAGCACTGGCATTATATGACTGGCGGAAATGCCCACAGACTTTCCTGGCCTGCCTCAGGAGATCCTGTAAGCCTGGGTACCTGCA
This sequence comes from Lithobates clamitans, assembly GCA_037952925.1. Classification (NCBI taxonomy): domain Eukaryota; kingdom Metazoa; phylum Chordata; class Amphibia; order Anura; family Ranidae; genus Lithobates; species Lithobates clamitans. The sequence continues at coordinate 2,111,989 of JBBGZY010000901.1, forward strand.
CAAGAACCACTGTACCAGGATGTGAGCCAAACAGGGAACATGAGTGAAGTGTCCCTGTCGGAGGGCGGAGAGGAGGTTGGTGCCATTGTTGCAAACCACCATTCCTGGCTGAAGCTGGTAAGGCGTCAACCACCTCTGAATAGGTAAAAGATATGAGAATAGAAACGGCGCTGCCCTCTAATTTAATAAGTGCTATAAGCTGGTATGTGAATCCTAATTGTTAAATAAGCTATCAGTGGTGCAGTCTACACCAGATATTCATAGGTAAACTAAAAATGCAATAACACCAGTAGATGAAGCATTGCTACATAAGTCAAATCCCCCCAGTAGGGTAAATATGTCAGCAAAGTTAGAAAAATAAAATAAAGAGCGAAAAAAATAATAATAATAAAGTGAAGTATGTGGTTAAATATAAAAGTGATAAGTTTCCTCAGAACTCAAAAGTTTTGGGACAAGATGGCGCCAGGGATGGTGATAAAAAATTAATATATGTGCATGTAGTGCTGATAAACTATCCATGTCACCCCTAGCGTGTGTGTATGCAAAGTAGTGATATAGGTCATGAATTACCCCAATATTCAAAAATATTGGGACACTGTGACACTTGTGAAACGTAAAGTATTTTACTGTGACACACTATTATCAAACTCCCTATGTGTTAAATACAAAAAACATATGAAACCATACATCAACCATAAATACTGATTTCATAAATATGTGACATTTCATAAATGTGTAACAAGCAGTTCTTTACTTCTAAGAAGTTGGATAAATAGTCCATGCAAAAAGTTGTGTAATTGTAACCAAGTACAACAAACAAAATTCAGGTATAAATGCTGTTTATTTCATCCTTGGGGACACACCACAGTGACTTCTGTGGCTTTCAATCAAGATGGTGACTTTGAAGTGCTCACCCCCAATGCTACCCCACTCACCAGAAATAATCACCCCTGCAGGGGTACCGAGCGACAGAGTGGGTATTTCAGGGCAGATGATATTCACTCCTGGTGTGTTTCCATTCCTCTGCTATGTACGATCCTCACAGCTGCTCCAGGGAAAGTGTGTGCTCTAATGTGACCATGCTACTCCAACGGTATACCACCTTATTCTGTTAAAATCTCCAATAGACCGGAGAAAAAAGAAACACAAGGGGGCTTCCTTCGTGAAGTATGTTTTGGTAAATTTATTGCACATAAGCCAAAAGAGAGTCCAAGTAAGAGAATGTCCACAATTGCAAGCCAAAACAGAAGTGTAGTTTAAAACAGGCACTGCTGTGTGCAGGGATGGGACCAGCAGCGATCTGCAAGCGTGCGTCCCTCCGTGCGTTCCAGCCGGCACTTCCGGGTATGACGTGTGAGCGTGACTCCGCCTTACGCGTTTCGTCATAGGACGTTTTCAAAGACGGTGGGAGGGTTAGTTTTGATGTTCCGTTAGTGGGACCTCCCCAGGAGATTTACAGCCTATATGGGGGGGTCTTTTGAATCGGGAGAGGCTGCACCCGACAGGATGGATGGATGGATGGATGGATGGAGAGAAAAAAATAAATAAATAAAAATAAACTTTAAAAGGCGTCCGGAGCGAGGACGAAAAAAGAACGCTCCGGACGCCTTTTAAAGTTTATTTTTATTTTTTATTTTTTTCTCTCCATCCATCCATCCATCCTGTCGGGTGCAGCCTCTCCCGATTCAAAAGACCCCCCCATATAGGCTGTAAATCTCCTGAGGAGGTCCCACTAACGGAACATCAAAACTAACCCTCCCACCGTCTTTGAAAACGTCCTATGACGAAACGCGTAAGGCGGAGTCACGCTCACACGTCATACCCGGAAGTGCCGGCTGGAACGCACGGAGGGGCGCACGCTTGCAGATCGCTGCTGGTCCCATCCCTGCACACAGCAGTGCCTGTTTTAAACTACACTTCTGTTTTGGCTTGCAATTGTGGACATTCTCCTACTTGGACTCTCTTTTGGCTTATGTGCAATAAATTTACCAAAACATACTTCACGAAGGAAGCCCCCTTGTGTTTCTTTTTTCTCCGGTCTTTTGGAGATTTTAACAGAATAAGGTGGTATACCGTTGGAGTAGCATGGTCACATTAGAGCACACACTTTCCCTGGAGCAGCTGTGAGGATCGTACATAGCAGAGGAATGGAAACACACCAGGAGTGAATATCATCTGCCCTGAAATACCCACGCTGTCGCTCGGTACCCCTGCAGGGGTGATTATTTCTGGTGAGTGGGGTAGCATTGGGGGTGAGCACTTCAAAGTCACCATCTTGATTGAAAGGCACAGAAGTCACTGTGGTGTGTCCCCAAGGATGAAATAAACAGCATTTATACCTGAATTTTGTTTGTTGCACTTGGTTACAATTACACAACTTTTTGCATGGACTATTTATCCAACTTCTTAGAAGTAAAGGACTGCTTGTTACACATTTATGAAATGTCACATATTTATGAAATCAGTATTTATGGTTGATGTATGGTTTCATATGTTTTTTGTATTTAACACATAGGGAGTTTGATAATAGTGTGTCACAGTAAAATACTTCACATTTCACAAGTGTCACGGTGTCCCAATATTTTTGAATATTGGGGTAATTCATGACCTATATCACTACTTTGCATACACACACGCTAGGGGTGACACAGATAGTTTATCAGCACTACATGCACATATATTAATTTTTTATCACCATCCCTGGCGCCATCTTGTCCCAAAACTTTTGAGTTCTGAGGAAACTTATCACTTTTATATTTAACCACATACTTCACTTTATTATTATTATTTTTTTCGCTCTTTATTTTATTTTTCTAACTTTGCTGACATATTTACCCTACTGGGGGGATTTGACTTATGTAGCAATGCTTCATCTACTGGTGTTATTGCATTTTTAGTTTACCTATGAATATCTGGTGTAGACTGCACCACTGATAGCTTATTTAACAATTAGGATTCACATACCAGCTTATAGCACTTATTAAATTAGAGGGCAGCGCCGTTTCTATTCTCATATCTTTTACCTATTCAATAATTGGACCCCTTGGGGTACCAATCAGGGATAGGCAGCAGCTCTCATATTGTCCTAAGGGCGGACCTATCTACCTCTGTCAACCACCTCTGAGCCTGCCCCTGCAGAGGTGACAGAATCTCTGCCCCAGTGTGGCTCCTGTCCCCTAAGCAGACCAACCCAAGCACCACATGGCATCTTTTTGCCTGAGTGCTTGCATAGCCCCTAGAATGCCTACGGAGCACCGCTGGTTCCAAGGACAAATCTGCACAGGAAGAGGCCATAGAGGAAGAAGAAGAGGAGGGGGTGGAGGAGAGATGTGTGGCAGAATCACCACTACCAGCATTTTGGAGGCGTGATGGCAGAACAAGCTCCAAAAATACTGCACCCTGTCCTGCATCCTTCCCAGCTGCCAACAGGTTTACCCTGTGCGCTGTGAAAGAAAGGTAATGTCCCTGTCCATGCCTGCTGGACCATGAGTCAGCGGTAATATGCACCTTACCGCTGACTGCCCTGTCCAACGAGGCCAAGACATTGCCTTCCACATGTTGGTAGAGAGATGGAACGGCCTTCCGAGAAAAAAATTGGTGTTTGGGAACCTGTCACTGAGATACCGCACATTCCACAAATTCTCAAAAGGGGGCAGAATCTACCAGCTGAAAAGGCAGCAGTTGGATTGCTAGCAATTTAGCCAAACTAGCATTCAGCCGCTGAGCATGTGGATGGCTGGGACCAAATTTCTATCACCGGTTTAGCAACTGGGGTAGGGAAATTTGCCTGCTACAATCGGATGTTGGTGTACCGCTAGCAGATTGTCTGGAAGCGCTTGGGACACCTAATTCTTCACCTTCATTCCTCTCAGTGCAGGTCTCTGAGAGGACTGATGTTATAGTGGGGTTGGAGATCCCAGCTGATGAGGAGCAAGGAGAGGTCCGCCTTGTTCTTTGGTGTGGGTCTTTTAAGTACTGTTGCCAATGGACTGCATGGGAGCTCGACATATGTCTAGTCAAGCATGTGGTGCTTCAGACATATGTTTCATACTGCAATGGAGCGATCTGCTGCGCACGTCTCAAAAAAGCACACACCAAAGAACTTTTGGAAAACGTGCCGCAGCAGTCAGCAGTGCCCTGCACATGCGGAGGTCTGCGGTGTGATGCAGTCGGTTGCCTGTCCTTAAGCTGGCCAATGGAGGGCATCCTGCCTCTGCCTCTCTCTGTCTCTCTCTTAACAGCGCCACCAACACAATACACATGGCCGACGTGCAGGTGGCCTTATATAGTGTGGGGCGTGAACTTAACCCCCTGAGCCATAATTGGCCAAAGGCACCCTGCCTTTGGCCAATTATGCATAGCAGATTCTCTTCCTCAGGCAATGGAACCCATCCGGGTTGTCCATTGACCCTTTCTTCACCTAAGCCCTTTCTCTGAAACATTTGAGTGAATCAGAACATTACAAACCTCTCCACGAGTTCATGCTACAGATCTACTAATTTCATAACATAACCAGAAACAATGATTCCTAAAAAACTGTCTGAACATGGGAAAAACTGTATAGTTATTTTTGCAACCCATAATAATTCAACAGGTACAGTTAAAAAAGAAGGAATTTGTAATTTGTAAACTGTGTCCTTTGGGATATTAGGATAGTTGGAGTCTGCAGCAATAATATGCAGGATTGAAGAATTTCACAGGGAGAAGTTACACTTGAACCAGCGGCTCCAATCAAATGCATTTCTGTCATGGACCCCCACCCTGATACAGCCTGCATCCTTTCTCCTCAGAGGTACAGCCAAGTGACTTGGCTGCCACCCTTGTGGAGTTCTTTGGAGAGGGTCCATAGGGTCTATAAAAATAATCAGGCACAGATGGTACTCTATTAGCTTCTCCCTCAACCACAGTGGTCAGAGAATTACAACTTTGGAACCAGATATGACTAAATGGTTGTCACTTCTAGGTCCATTCACTAGAGGGATATAATGCTCTACCTGTTGACAACCACCTTGAGTATGCAGAGGGGCAGCAGAGCATGGGATACATGGCAAGGGGAAGTGCATTCCGGTGTGTATGGAAGTTATCAGATTATTATTATTATTATTATACAGGATTTATATAGCGCCAACAGTTTACGCAGCGCTTTACAACATTAGGGAGGACAGTACAAGTACAATACAATTCAATACAGGAGGAATCAGAGGGCCCTGCTCATTTGAGCTTACAATCTAGGAAGGAAATCAGATGGTTTTATAGCTGCTCAAATCACTTACAGCAGAATGCTAACAGTTGGCTGAAGAAGAGTAAACAGTGAATAAAGAGAAGCACTGTTGACTTCCATCATTCAATCATGTGAAAACAAATTTTATTTTTTTTCTCGTTTTTTATTTTCGCCACATTCACTGAGGTCTGGGGAAAATTCCCTTACAGGGACTCCCCTCGCCACTTGAAAAAATATATAAGTTTGGAGATAGAAAGTCTAACAATTTAACTAAAACATACTAGGGGGAGAGTTAGTGAACTGATATTACATGCTGTCAGATAGGATTTACTGACAGCATTCATTGTGAGCTTAAACCGAAGTTCCACCCACATCTTTTATTTTTTTATTTTTTTTAAATAACTAGTACTCTTGCATAATGCATATCAATCAAATCTAATTCTTGTCATTAGCGCTGCCTTTAGAAGATAATTATTGAAAAAAATACCTTAGATTTTTCATTCTTGGGGAATTTAGACATGTGTAGGATGAAAAAATTTGTTTAGTTTAGTTTAGTTTCGATTCGTTATTTAACTAAATTTGTTTAGTTAAATTTGTTGCATTCGTTACATTCATTTTTGGAATTTGTTTTGTTTCGTATTCGAATTCGAAAAAATTCGACCGCATTTGAAAAAAACTATCAAATTCGAAAAAATTCTACCACATTCGAAAAAAAACTGTCAAATTTGAAAAAAATTCTACCACATTCGAAAAAAACTATCAAATTCGAAAAAATTCTACCACATTCGAAAAAAACTATCAAATTCGAAAAAATTCTACCACATTCGAAAAAAACTGTCAAATTCGAAAAAATTCTACCACATTCGAAAAAAACTACAACATTCGAAAAAATTCTACCGCATTTGAAAAAAACATTAACTGAGTTTGAAAAAGTAAACTATATATAACTATTTTGCGAAATTTGAAATTCGTATAGAATGAAATCGAATTCCAATAGAAAAGATTAGGATAGAATAGAAAATATAAAAGAATAGCATGGAAAAACAATAGAACAGAATAGAAAAAAATATAATATATTGTATTCTAATCTTTTCTATTAGAATTTATTCTGTACCAAATTCCAATTTCGAAAGATGGTTATATATATATATTATATTTTTTTTCTATTCTGTTCCATTGTTTTTCTATGCTATTCTTTTCTCATCTATTCTAAACTTTTCTATTCGAATTTAAATTAATTCCATGCGAAATTCGAATTTCGGAAGATGGCTTCTAAAATTAGAATTTCGTATAGAATGAATTTGAATTTGAATAAAAAAGATTAGAATAGAAAATAATAGAAATAGAATAAACTGGAAAAACAATAGAACAGAAGAGAATAAAATATAATTTTTATATAATATATTTTTTTCTATTCTGTTTCATTGTTTTTCTATGCTATTCTTTTTTATTCTATTCTAAACTTTTGTATTCGAATTTAAATTCATTCTATACGAAATTCGAATTTCGGAAGATGGCTTCTGAAATTCGAATTTCATATAGAATGAATTTGCATTTGAATAGAAAATAATAGAAAAAAATAGACTAGATAAACAATAGAACAGAACAGAATAAAATATAATATATATTATATCTTATTCTATTCTGTTCTATTGTTTTTCTATTATTTTCTATTATATTCTAATCTTTTCTATTTGAATTCAAATTCATTCTATACAAAATTCGAATTTCAGAAAATGGTTATATAGAAATAGAATGAAATCAAATTCTAATAGAAAAGAATAGAATAGAAAAACAATAGAACAGTAGAACAGAATAGCAGAATAGAAAGAAATATTATATATATATATATAAAAATAAAACCATCTTCCGAAATTGGAATTTCTTATAAAATGAATAGATAAAAAAAAAAAAAAAAATAGAATAGATTAGAAGAGCAAAGACTAGAAAAGCAATAGAACAGAATAGAATAAAATATATATATTATATTTTATTCTGTTCTGTTCTATTGTTTGTCTAGTCTATTATTTTCTATTCTAATCTTTTCTATTCAAATTCAAATTCTTTCTATACGAAATTCTACTTTCAGAAGCCATCTTCCGAAATTCGAATTTCGTATAGAATGAATTCAAATTCGAATAGAAAAGTTTAGAATAGAATAGAAAAGAATAGCATAGAAAAACAATGAAACAGAATAGAAAAAAAACGATATATATATATAAAACATCTTCCAAAATCCAATATATATATATATATATATATATATATATATATATATATAAAAAACATCTTCCAAAATTCGAATTTCATATAGACCGAAATCAAATTTGAATATAAAAGATTAGAAAATAATAGAAAAGAATAGACTAGAAAAACAATAGAAAAGAATAGAAGAAAATATAATATATATATTATATTTTCTTCTATTCTGTTCTATTGTTTTTCTAGTCTATTCTTTTCTATTATTTTCTGGTTCTAATCTTTTCTATTCAAATTCAAATTCATTCTATATGAAGCCATGTTCCGAAATTCGAATTTCGTATAGAATGAACTTGAATTGAAAAGACTATTATAGAATATAAAATAATAGAAAAGAAAAGCATAAAAAACAATAGAAGAGAATAATAAAAAAAAAATATATATATGTATATATATATTTTTCGGATTCGTTTAAATTCTTTACTTCTGTAATTCAGAAATTCGGAAGCATCTGAATTTCGATTCGGAAAGATACGAAATGCACATGCCTATTGGGGATTCCCATCTTACGCTGGAAACTATACAGGTTACCATCACAATGGGCGTCATCGTCGAAAGTGCCTGCCCCATTGTGATGGCAACAAAGCCCTTGGCGCTGCCCACTGACTCCTGGGAAATGATGACACACATCACCCAGGAGCAGTAGCGAGCAGAGGAGCTGAGGGAAGTGAGCCGCAGTGAGGAAGGGGAAGATTAGAAGGGACCACATAGCAACAGGGATTAAAAGGTAAGTAAAAAAAAAAATCTCCAAATGTCATTTGTTATATTATTTGCTGCACAGTAATGTAAAATTATTTTTATGGGTGGAACTCCACTTTAAGCTGGCTTGATTTTAGTTAATTGCTGCATGATTTTAAATAAATTGTACCTGTAACAGTGCTACTGATGTGAGCCCACAGGCGAGCAGGTGACACGGGATCCCCAGGGCGTGGAATCTAAGGGTTAGCTGGTATTCTGCCAGGGACCCCCTCATGAGGGTTTGGGCTTAGCTGCATGCTGACCCCAGGTCACGACCCCCGGGTTTACCCTGCTCGCAAGGAGAGTACCAGAGGACACAGTCAGACACGGATGGATGGATGAAGCAAAGGAGAGGCGGATAGCGAGCCAAGGTCAGGGCGGGCAGCAGACAACGTAATCAGGAGAACTAGCCGAGTCGGTACACAAGAGATCGGTTCACAAGAAGTTAGATTAAGCAGGTTACACAAAGGGCGCTCAGGAACAAGTGTTGCTCAAGCAACCAGAAACTGGACTGAATGGAATTTAAATAGAGAAGCACATGGGAGGCTGGACAGGAAGTAGCAGGAAGAAAGTATATAAAAGGCAACAGGTGAAGCTGGCGACACCCATAACTGCTGAGTGCAGCAAGAGCTGAACACAAGCTTGTGGAACCACAGGAACCAGCCGACCTACAGCAGTAAAAGGTAAGACACAGATCAGCACCGCAGCTGATCTGTGACAGTACCCCCCCACTTACAAGGTCCCCCTACATGTCTGAGGGCTGACTTGGAGGGAAATTTCCGATGGAATCTGTTCACCAAGCGTGGGGCTGAGACATCTGTAGCAGGAACCCAGACCTCTCCTCCGGGCCGTAGCCCTTACAATCAATCAGATAGAGTATTTGGAGTCCAATATTTCTTTAATCTCATACTGATCCATGGTATCAGCCACAGCGGGGTGAGAAGAAGGGCGAGAGAAGTGGTTGAGGACCAGTGGCCTGAGCAGGGAGACATGGAGGGCGTTGGGGATCCTGAGATGAGAGGGCAGATGGAGCTTGAAAGCAACTGGATTGATCTGATGGAGAATGGGAAAGGAACCAATGAAGCGAGGGGCAAATTTCATTGAGGGCACCCAGAGTCGGATGTCCTTGGTAGAGAGCCAAACTCTATCGCCAGGTAGGAACTTAGGAGCCGCCAAGGTGGAGTAGTTACGAATGAATTGGCAATAGTAATTGGTGAAGCCCAAAAAGTGTTGGGTGACTTTAAGACCAGAGGGCTGGGGCCACTCAGAGATGGCTCGAAGTTTGGCTGGGTCAATGAGGAGATACGAGATTATGTAGCCCAGGTGTGGAACTTGTGTTTGTTCAAATAGGCACTTCTCCAATTTAGCATATAGACAATTGTCCCGTAGTCGCTGTAGCACAGCTTTCACATGGAGACAATGGATGAGTAAGTCTAGTGAGAAAATAAGAATATTATCCAGATATACAATAACACAGACATACAGAAGGTCGCTGAAGATCTCATTAACCAAGTTTTGGAAGACAGCTGGGGCATTGCATAAACCAAAGGGCATCACAAGATATTCATAATGTCCATCCCTGGTGTTAAAGGCGGTCTTCCACTTGTCTCCTTCACAAGTTCTTATTAAATTGTAGGCCCCTCTAAGATCCAATTAGGTAAAAACACGAGAACCCCGCAGTCTGACAAAGAGTTCTGAAATTAAAGGAAGAGGGTATTGGTTTTTCATGGTGGTGGCGTTAAGGCCCCTGTAGTCGATGCATGGACAGGGTGAACCATCTTTTTTCCCTACAAAGAAAAACCCGGCTCCGGCAGGTGAGTTGGATATCCTGATGAAACCCTTTTGCAGATTTTCCTGAATGTATTCAGACATGGCTTCTGTCTCTGGGGTAGATAGAGGGTAGACTCGGCCACGAGGAGGAGAGGTCCCAGGTAACAGATCAATGGAGCAGTCATAGTCTCTGTGAGGAGGAAGGCGATCAGCTGACTTTTTTTAGAAAACATCTCGGAAGGACTGATATTAATAAGGCAACATGGGAGTTGGATTTCAGTGGGACCAGGTGAAGGATGTTCTTTCAAAACACTGGCACATTCTATCTGATGCTCCAATTTTGGGGAGATTCATTGGGGATCGTCCAGTGATGACAGCATGCAGATCTCAAAATCTCGGAGATACCTTGTCACATTCTGAATATATAAGATCTCCTAGTAAGAACTGGCTTACTGATCTTCCCCCTCTGAGGGGCAGCTTCTCATGTGGAAAATGTTCTATCTGTAGATATGTGGAGAGGACGGATGTGTTTACTGATTCTGCAGGCCAAAAAGAGTTTAAAATTAAAGAATTTATCAACTGCTCCATGACACAGGTGATCTACATGGTCACCTGTCCCTGTGGTAAAATCTATGTGGGCAAAACAAAAAGACAACTTAAGGTCAGGATCAGTGAACACATCCAAAGTATCCTCAAAAAAGATGACGAACGACCACTCCCTCTACACTTCCTGGAGGTGTAGAAGTGTAGGTGACCCGAGTGGCCTTCGGATCAAAGGTATCTACAGACTGAACCTGCCCCTCAGAAGGGGGGACTTTGATTGAATCTTGTACCAAAAAGAAAAAATGTGGATCTATCTTTTAAATTCTCTCCAGCCTGCCAGTTTAAACAATGAGTGCAATCTTTCAGTCTTCTTAGAATCCTAATCAATATGAATGTATAAATATGTAAACTGCAACTTACACTGGCAGTTCCTGCTGTATTGCAATGTTTTTTCAGCTGAGATGTACCTCAGATCACTTATATACTAACTTTTTCTTTCTCCACTCAAACTATGATCTTCAGCTGGTCCTTTTTTACTCTACTTCAATAACAATGCATTCTCTATTCAACACTGGTCAATAATGTATACGTAGATACACCCATCCATGAGCGTTACCTTATGGCTAGAGGCGGGTACTAACACCTCTAACTATCCACCTGACCTAACCTGGAAGGGATCCCCCAAGACAAGTACATCTCCTTTGTTTCTCTCTTCCTTTTATTATAATAACTGTTCTTCTCATATCTTCATCCATTGTCCTTACAGATAAGTTTTTTTTTTTATATAATTTAGGCCATTTTTATCTACTTATTCCTATAGATGTATGTGTGTTTGGTTTGGGTCTATCAGAGACTTCTGTTTGCACAGTGCTAATGAGTTCTTAGGGTTAACTTTTGAATGTGAGCAGTCTGACTGGATCCTGCTGCTGTTGCTGCTGAATAGACGAATTGCTCTACTATTTAGCTGCGTGTTGTCCAGTGCCTCTCTAGCTCTGATGAAAATTGCCTGCCGATTGAAACGCATCAGCTAGACGCCCCTACATTCACAGCACCCACTTTGGAATCACTTTAAAGCACCCCCCAACTCCTCCCCCTTTCCTGCCCGGTGAACAGATGAATTTTCAGGAATAGTGTGGATCCTTGGAACTTAAACACACTACAGCCTTAGGAAACAGGCACTGAATTTCAAATTTCTTCATTTATCCAGATAGTTCTGTGAGGCCGTTGAGTGCCAAGCTTCCGCCTTGAGTCTATTCACACAGGCTCCGCTCCCAGCGCCATACAGCTGAAGTGCCTGGCGTGTCAGCAGGAAGAGTTTATAGAGCGGAGTGTGCTGGGCTCAGTGAAGTCTTCTACCCACTCTGGCTAGACCCCCAGACATGGAAACCCACTATTGTCGGTGAACAACCAACGGAATCACCCCTTCTTCTGGAATTTTCCGGGATCCTTCTCTACAGGTACTTTCTGTTTAACTTACCAGCTTTTCCAGTCAATAAGCGAGTTAAGCTCATCTTTTACATGCATTGACAGCCCTCTGCAGGAGCGGAGTGAAGGTATGTGTTTACCTCAACTAATCTGCTATACTTGATGTCGTTCATACTGTTGCTATTTACAGACCTTCCAGACCTCCCATTGTGCTGCAATTCAGAGAATGTTTAATTCATCCCTCAAGGATACACGTTGAATATATTTTTAGTTGTTTTCTACTTCAGTGTATTCCGCTTCCCTTCATCGCATATTGGCAGGATAGACATTAACTATTTTGAATAGAGACTGCTACCCAAAGCTGACGATTTACCCTATTTTTTCAGGCACCTTACTGCTTTTTTTTCTGCAGCTTAATAATTGCCTATCAAAATGTGTGATCTCAACTGGTAGCCGGTTACCCCAGGGAGTCTGAGTGTATGAGGGGGTATATGCGTGGTGTGTCTCATGATTGTTGTAATAATTTTACTGTGGGTGGATTTGTTTATTAGTAAAGTATTCCATTTGAACTTTCCTAATACCTGTGTGTTCCTCGCTGAAAAATCCTATCTCTAAGACCCTCTGGTCCCTTTGTTATATGTTGTGGAGATTTCAGCCAGAGGAATAGAAGGAGGTGGTAGTACCTTGGGAATACATTGTTGCTGACACTGAGGACCCCGAGCCAATACTTGTCCAGAGTTCCAATCAAGATGCAGGGAGTGTTTCTGCAACCATGGAAGGCCCAGAATGATGGAACTGGAGGATTTAGGCAGAATTAGGAAAGAGATTTCCTCACTATGCAAAACCCAATGTGTAACGCAATAGGATGGGTTTTAAACTGGATGGGGCTCATAGGCAAGAAGGAGCCATCTACTGCGGTCGTGGAGAGGGTTATAGCCAGGGCAACAAAGGAAATGCCCAACTCGGAAGCCAAAGATTGTTCAATTAAATTCCCGGCTGCACCAGAGTCCATGTATGCAGAGAGTTGATAGGCATTTTGAGCCCAGTGGATAGACATGGGTAGGGTGAAACGAGAAAAGCTGACAGAAATAAAGGATCGGTCTAGATCACATCCCTCCGAGTGACCTAGACCCTGGAGTTTCCCGGATGAACTGGACAGGAGTTCAAAAGATGTATAAAGGCACAGGCCCAAACCCATGCGCCGGGCACGTTCCTCTGGAGTGAGGCAAGATCACCCAAGCTGCATAGGTTCTTCCAACGTTTGAGAGGCTGAAGACAGAGAGAATTCAACAAGTCTTTGGACTACTTGTGCTGAACGGCCAGCAGGGGAATGACTGGATCTGGATCTCTCGAGGGCCCGCTCCTGGAAGTGAATGTCTATTTGAATGCTCAATGCGATTAAATCATCAAACAAGGTAGGAATGGTGCGTCCAGCGAGTTCATCCTTTACACGCTCAGATAGGCCATGCCAGAAGGTTGCGGTAAGAGCCTCAGTATTTCATTTGAGTTCAGCGGCCAGCGTACAGAATTGAACTGCATATTGACCGACTGTCATTCCTTGCTGATGAAGACGAAGGAGGGCCCCAGCAGCATTAGACACTCTACTGGGCTCATCAAATGTTTTCTGAAATGCATCCAAAAAGGCCTGGAGGTCAGATGTGATAGAATCGTGTGATTCCCAGAGTGGGGAGGACCAAGCTAGAGCATCACCAAAAAGAAGAGAGATGATATATGTGACTTTGGTGCGATCGGTTAGAAAATGGTGGCTGGAAAGTTCAAAGTGAATGGAACACTGATTAATGAATCCACAACAAGCCTTAGGGTTGCCAGGAAAATGAAGTGGTGGCAGCAGATGCAATCAGGGATTGCCAGGTGTAGCAAGTAACACGGGAGCAGATGAGGCAGAAGCAGGAGCCAAAGGAGATGAAGTTGCAGCGACTTGCAGATGATCCAGAGGAGGAAAGATCCTGTAGAAACAGTATTATTTGCTCTTGAGTTGCTTGTAGGGAGTTAAGTCTCTGAACTAGATGTTGCATGTGATCCTCGGTCAGTGGCCAACTCTCTGAGGAGCTCATGGCTTGAGCAAACTGTCACAGTGCTACTGATGTGAGCCCACAGGTGAGCAGGTGACACTGGATCCCCCAGGGTGTGGAATCTAAGGGCCAGCCGGTATTATGCCAGCCACGAGGGTTTGGGCTTAGCTGCGTGCTGACCCCAGGTCATGACCCCTGGGTTTACCCTGCTCGCAAGGAGAGTACCAGAAGACACAGTCAGACATGGATGGTTGAAGCAAAGGACAGGCGGATAGCGAGCCAAGGTCAGGGCGGGCAGCAGACAACGTAATCAGGAGAACTAGCTGAGTCGGTACACAAGAGATCGGTTCACGAGAAGTCAGGTTAAACAGGTTACACGAAGGGCACTCAGGAACAAGTGTTGCTCAAGCAACCAGAAACTGGTCTGAGTGGAATTTAAATAGAGAATAAAAGGCAACAGGTGAAGCTGGTGACTAGGGATGAGCCGAACACCCCCCTGTTCACTTTGCCCCAGAACATGCGAACAGGGAAAAAATTTGTTCGAACACGCGAACACCGTTAAAGTCTATGGGACACGAACATGAATAATCAAAAGTGCTAATTTTAAAGGCTTATATGCAAGTTATTGTCATAAAAAGTGTTTGGGCACCTGGGTCCTGCCCCAGGGGACATGGATCAATGCAAAAAAAAGTTTTAAAAATGGCCGTTTTTTCGGGAGCAGTGAATTTAATAATGCTTAAAGTGAAATAATAAAAGTGTAATATTCCTTTAAATTTCATACCTGGGGGTGTCTATAGTATGCCAGTAAAGGGGTGCATGTTTCCCGTGTTTAGAACAGTCTGACAGCAAAATGACATCTCAAAGGAAAAAAGTCATTTAAAACTACTCGCGGCTATTAATGAATTGCTGGTCCAACAATACACATAAAAGTTAATTGATAAAAACGGCATGGGAATTCCCCACAGGGGAACCCCGAACCAAAATTAAAAAAAAAAATTATGTGGAGGTCCCCCTAAATTCCATACCAGGCCCTTCAGGTCTGGTATGGATATTAAGGGGAACCCAGGCCAATTTTTATTTTTAAATGGCGTGGGGTCCCCCTCAAAATCTATACCAGACCCTTCAGGTCTGGTATGGATTTTAAGGGGAACCCGCGCCAAAATTAAATTTAAAAAATGGCGTGGGGTCCCCCCAAAAATCCATACCAGACCCTTATCCAAGCACACAACCTGGCAGGCCGCAGGAAAAGAGAGAGGACGAAAGAGCGCCCCCTCCTCCTGAACCGTACCAGGCCACATGCCCTCAACATTGGGAGGGTGCTTTGGGGTAGCCCCCCAAAACACCTTGTCCCCATGTTGATGGGGACAAGGGCCTAATCCCCACAACCCTTGCCCGGTGGTTGTGGGGGTCTGTGGGCGGGGGGCTTATTGGAAAATGGAAATCCCCCTTTAACAAGGGGACCCCCTGATCCCGGCCCTCCCGCCTGTGTTAAACAGAAAAAGGGTCAAAAATGTTAAAAATGACAAGAGACAGTTTTTGACAATTCCTTTATTTAAATGCTTCTTCTTTCTTCTATCTTTTTTCTTCTATCTTCTTTCTTCTATCTTCCTTCGGTTTCTTCCTCCATCTTCTTCTTCTTCTAGTTCTTCTGGTTCTTCTGGTTTTTCCTCCGGTGTTCTTGTCTGGCATCTTCCTCCGTGGCACCGGCATCTTCTTCCCTTCTTCTTCTCGGGCCACTCCACATCCACCACGATGGGAGGCTCCCTCTGTGTGATGCTTCTTCTCTTCTGATAGTTCCTAAATAACGGAGGGTGGGGCCACCCGGTGACCCCGCCCCCCTCTAACACATGGTGACTTCCCTGTCTGCCCCCCTCTGATGCCATGGGGAATGCCACAGGGTAGTCCCTGTCAAGTTCCTGTGCGTCAGAGGGGGCAGGGTCACCAATTGATCCCGCCCTCTGTTATTTAAGAACAGTCAGAAGAGAAGCGTCACACAGCGGGAGCCTCCCATCATGGTGGATGCAGAGCGGCCCAAGAAGAAGAAGGGAAGAAGATGCCGGCACCGCGGAGGAAGATGCCGGATGAGAACACCAGAGGAAGAACCAGAAGAAATAGAAGAAGATGGAGGAAGAAACCGAAGGAAGATAGAAGAAAGAAGATAGAAGAAAGAAGAAGCATTTAAATAAAGGAATTGTCAAAAACTGTCTCTTGTCATTTTTAACATTTTTGACAGTTTTTTTGTGAAATGGTCCTTACCATTTCACACGGGGGGGGGGCGGGATCTGGGGGTCCCCTTGTTAAAGGGGGCTTCCAGATTCCGATAAGCCCCCCACCCACAGACCCCGAAAAACCACCGGGCAAGGGTTGTGAGGATGAGGCCCTTGTCCCAATCAACATGGGGACAAGGTGTTTTGGGGCTACCCCAAAGCACCCTCCCAATATTGAGGGCATGGTACAGTTCAGGAGGGGGTGCTCTCTCGTCCCACCCTCTTTTCCTGTGGCCTGCCATGTTGCGTGCTCAGATAAGGGTCTGGTATGGATTTTTGGGGAGACCCCACGCCATTTTTTTAAAAATTTAGTCACGGGGTTCCCCTTAAAATCCATACCAGACCTAAAGGGTCTGGTATAGATTTTGAGGGGGACCCCACACCATTTTTTAAAAAACATTTTGGCCAGGGTTCCCCTTAATATCCATACCAGACCTGAAGGGCCTGGTATGGAATTTAGGGGGACCCCCACGTCATTTTTTTTTTAAATTTTGGTTCGGGGTTCCCCTGTGGGGAATTCCCATGCCGTTTTTATCAATGAACTTTTATGTGTATTGTCGGACCGGCAATTCATTAATAGCCGCGAGTAGTTTTAAATGACTTTTTTTCCTTTGAAATGTCATTTTGCTGTCAGACTTTTCTAAACACGGGAAAATGCGCCCCTTTACAGGCATACTATAGACACCCCCCAGGTATGAAATTTAAAGGAATATTACACTTTTAATGTTTCACTTTAAGCATTATTAAAATCATTGCTCCTGAAAAAAACGTCCGTTTTTCAAACTTTTTTTGCATTGATCCATGTCCCCTGGGGCAGGACCCAGGTCCCTAAACATTTTTTATGACAATAACTTGCATATAAGCCTTTAAAATTAGCACTTTTGATTTCTCCCATAGACTTTTAAAGGGTGTTCCGCGGCTTTCGAATTTGCCACGAACACCCCAAATTGTTCGCTGTCCAGCGAACTGGCGAACAGCCAATGTGCGATTCGAACATGAGTTTGACTCGAACTCGAAGCTCATCCCTACCGGCGACACCCACAACTGCTGAGTGCAGCAAGAGCTGAACAAAAGCTTGTGGAACCACAGGAACCAGCCGACCTACAGCAGTAAAAGGTAGACACAGATCAGCACTGCAGCTGATCTGTGACATTACCAACTATATTAACCAGTTGCCGACCGCCGCACACTGATGTACATTGGCAGAATGGCACAGGCAGGCATAAGGGCTTACCTGTATGTCCCTGCCTCCCAGCGGGCAGGGGGCCCGATCTGGCCCCCCCATTGCCTGTGGCGGTTGGAATAGCTTCAGGAGTGATCTATGCTGAGGGGGAGGCCACTGATTCATGACCACCCCCTCGCGATTGCTCCTGGCGAATAGAATGCTTCCTCTGCTTCTGTAATGTAAACAGAAGCAGAGGGAAGTGATATCATCGCTCTTCGTGAAGCCTTTTCATTCTGGCTTCTGAGGAAAGAAGACATCCAAGTAAGTGCACCAACACTACACTTACAGTAGAACATGCAGGCACACTTATCACCCCCCAATCACCCCCCGATCACCCCCCCTGCACCCCCTGTCACAGTGATAAATAATAAAGGTTTAAACCCCTGATCGCCTGGCGGGTGATATAAGTTAGGTTTTAGGGTCAGATAGGGTCTGCGTCGCCCCAGGCAGCATCAGGTTAGTGCCAGTACCGCTAACACCCACGCACGCAGCATACACCTCTCTTAGTGATATAGTATCCGAACGGATCAATATCTGATCTGATCAGATCTATACTAGCATCCCCAGCAGTTTAGGGTTCCCAAAAACGCAGTGTTAGCAGGATCAGCCCAGATACCTGCTAGCACCTGCGTTTTGCCCCTCCGCCCAGCCCAGCCCAGCCCAGCACACCCAAGTGCATTATCCATCGATCGATCACTGTCACTTACAAAACACTAAACACATAACTGCAGTGTTCGCAGAGTCAGGCCTGATCCCTGCGATCGCTAACAGTTTTTTTGGTAGCATTTGATAAAGTTGCTGACAGCCTAGGAGCTTTTTTCCCTGTGAGTCTCACTACTGTACCAGTAAATTTAGAGCCCAAAATGGCAAATCGAAGGTACATTAGTGAAGAGGCCTACACGTTTCTGAGCATGACAGATAGTGAAGAGGAAGTCACTCATCTGTCAGATTCAGGCTCAGAATACGATCCTGTAGACAACAGTGGCTCCATGACAGATAGCTCTGACAACGGAGTTGTGGTCCCTGCCAAGGTCAGGCGTACCAGACCCCGATCTTCTTCTGCTGTTGAGGTGCAAGAACCACAGGGCTCTCATATGGAGCAGAGAAGTACTAGTGCCGCTCATCCGTCTGGTGAACTGGCAAGCACCAGCGGCCTAGTACACCCTGGTCGTAGTCAAACCAGCACTGCAGTAACACGTGGTGACTAGGGATCAGCCGAACACCCCCCTGTTCGGTTCGCACCAGAACTTGCGAACAGGCAAAAAATTTGTTCGAACACGCGAACACCGTTAAAGTCTATGGGACATGAACATGAATAATCAAAAGTGCTAATTTTGAAGGCTTATATGCAAATTATTGTCATAAAAAGTGTTTGGGGACCTGGGTCCTGCTCCAGGGAACATGGATCAATGCAAAAAAAAGTTTTTAAAACGGTCGTTTTTTCGGGAGCAGTGATTTTAATAATGCTTAAAGTGAAACATAAAAAGTGTAATATTCCTTTAAATTTCGTACCTGGGGGTGTCTATAGTATGCCTGTAAAGGGGTGCATGTTCCCGTGTTTAGAATAGTCTGACAGCAAAATGATATTTCAAAGGAAAATAATGGCGCGTACACACGGTCGGACTTTCCGGCATACTTGGTCCGGCGGACCAGAGTGTGCCGGACAATCCGCCCGTGTGTAGGCGCCGGCGGACTTTTCCGGCGGACTTTTTCCCAAAAGCCCGCCGGACCTAGATTTGAAACATGTTTTAAATCTTTCCGTCGGACTCAGTTTCAGGCGGAAAGTCCGCTCATCTGTGTGCTGGTCTGACGGAAAGCCCGCTCGTGTGTATGCTGGTCCAACGGACCAGATGCGACGCAAGGGCAGGGTATTGCATTTCGCGCTCGCTGCAATAGGAAAAACAAATTTTCCTATTGAGACGAGCGCGGGGCATACCAGGCCCTTAGGTCTGATATGGATTATAAAGGGGAACCCCCTACGCCGAAAAAACGGCGTGGGGTCCCCCCTAAGATCCATACCAGACCCCGATCCGAGCATGCAGCCTGGCTGGTCAGGAAAGGGAGTGGGGACGAGCGAGCGCCCCTCCCCCTTCTGAACCGTACCAGGCCGCATGCCCTCAACATGGGGGGTGGGTGCTTTGGGGGAGGGGGGCGCCCTGCGGGGCCCCCCCACCCCAAAGCACCTTGTCCCCATGTTGATGAGGACAAGGGCCTCTTCCCGACAACCCTGGCCGTTGGTTGTCGGGGTCTGTGGGCGGGGGGCTTATCGGAATCCGGGAGCCCCCTATAATAAGAGGGCCCCCAGATCCCGGCCCCCCACATTATGTGAATGAGTATGGGGTACATGGTACCGCTACCTATTCACCTAGGGAAAAAGTGTAAATAATAAAACACTACACAGGTTTTTAAAATATTTTATTAAACCGCCCTGGGAGGGGGGATCTTCCTCCGACTTTGGGGGTCTTCTTCCGGCTTCGGGGGTCCCTCCAGTTCATCTTCTCCCGGCATCCGGTTGGTTCTTCTCCGCTCTCTTCTCCCGGTGTTCTAGTTCTTTGGCTGGCTCCTCCACTGTCTTCAGGTAGCTCTCTTGCCAGCAGAGGTCCGGACTTCTGGGCTTCTTGTCTTCTCTTCTCTTCTCCAGATGTTGACACGACACTCTCTCCGGCTGGACTGCTCTCCGAGGGCTGTGTTGTGACTAATATAGGCGGAGACCCAACCCCCTTATGATGTCACAGTCCCTGGGCATGCTGGGACTGTGACGTTTTAGGGGGCGTGGTCAACATCACCCGGGAGAAGACGAACCGGAGGGACCCCCGAAGCCAGGAGAAGACCCCCAAAGTCGGAGGTTTAATAAAATATTTTAAAAACCTGTGTAGTATTTTACTATTTACACTTTTTCCCTAGGTGAATGGGTAGGGGTACCATGTACCCCATACTCATTCACATAGGGTGGGGGGCCGGGATCTGGGGGCCCTCTTATTATAGGGGGCTCCCGGATTCCGATAAGCCCCCCGCCCGCAGACCCCGACAACCAACGGCCAGGGTTGTCGGGAAGAAGCCCTTGTCCTCATCAACATGGGGACAAGGTGCTTTGGGGTGGGGGGCCCCGCAGGGTGCCCCCCTCCCCCAAAGCACCCACCCCCCTGTTGAGGGCATGCGGCCTGGTACGGTTCAGGAGGGGGGGCGCTCGCTCGTCCCCACCCCCTTTCCTGACCGGCCAGGCTGCGTGCTCGGATCAGGGTCTGGTATGGATTTTAGGGGGGACCCCACGCCGTTTTTTTGGCGTAGCGGGGTTCCCCTTTATAATCCATATCAGACCTAAGGGCCTGGTATGCCCCGCGACGGGGCTCGCAAGGTGTCAATCTCGCCGATAAAAGCGGCAAGATTGACATCCTTTTCTAGTCCCGTCGCACCTGAGTCACGTTCAAAATGAACGGACTTGTCCGTGTGTGGGCAAGTCCGTTCATTCTAAAAGTCCGCCGTAACTCCGGCGAAAGTTCGTCGGAAAAATGGGCGGACTTAGCCCGCCGCAAAGTCCGGTCGTGTGTGGGCAAGTCCGTCCGTTTTAAAGTCTGGTGCACCTGGCGGACAAAGTCCGTCAGAAAGTGTGCCGGACCAAGTAGGACAGAAAGTCCGACCGTGTGTACGCGGCATTAGTCATTTAAAACTACTCGCCGCTATTAATGAATTGCCGGTCCGACAATACACATAAAAGTTCATTGATAAAAACGGCATAGGAATTCCCCACAGGGGAACCCCGAATGAAAATGTAAAAAAAAAATGACGTGAGGGTCCCCCTAAATTCCATACCAGGCCCTTCAGGTCTGGTATGGATATTAAGGGAAACCCCGGTAAAAATTTTTAAAAAATGGCGTGGGATCCCCTTCAAAATCTATACCAGACCCTTTAGGTCTGGTATGGATTTTGAGGGGAACCCCGTGCCAATTTTTTTTAAAAAATGGATTGGGGTCCCCCCAAAAATCCATACCAGACCCGTATCCAAGCACGCAACCTGGCAGGCTGCAGAAAAAGAGGGGGGATGAGAGAGCAGCCCCCCCTCCTGAACTGTACCAAGCCACATGCCCTCAACATTGGGAGGGTGCTTTGGGGTAGCCCCCCAAAACACCTTGTCCCCATGTTGATGGGGACAAGGGCCTCATCCCCACAACCCTTGCCCGTTGGTTGTGGGGGTCTGCGGGCCGGGGGCTTATCGGAATCTGGAAGCCCCCTTTAACAAGGGGACCCCCAGATCCCGGCCAACCCCCTGTGTGAAATGGTAAGGGTTTTGTACCCCTACCATTTCACAAAAAAACTGTCAAAAATGTTAAAAATGACAAGAGACAGTTTTTGACAATTCCTTCATTTAAATGCTTCTTCTTTCTTTCTTCTTCCACTCTCACCTAGCAGTAAAAAGAGTCGCTGGTTCGAATCCCAACCATGACACTACCTGCCTGGAGTTTGCATGTTCTCCCTGTGCCTGCATGGGTTTCCTCC
The DNA here is from genome assembly GCA_037952925.1 of Lithobates clamitans. Lineage (NCBI taxonomy): Eukaryota > Metazoa > Chordata > Amphibia > Anura > Ranidae > Lithobates > Lithobates clamitans. The sequence goes on from JBBGZY010000901.1 coordinate 2,133,964, forward strand.
GGGTACTCCGGTTTCCTCCCACACTCCAAAGACATGCTGGTAGGTTAATTGGCTTCTGTCCAAAATTGGCCCTAGTATGTGAGTTGGGGACCTTGGATTGTGGGCTCCTTGAGGGTAGGGTGCAATGTATGTGTGAAGCGCTGTGTAAAATTGACGGCGCAATATGGGTACCTTAAATTTAAAAAAAAATAATAATAATATAATAGATGAGCATATTAATGAGATGCAATGTACAGGGATAGGGACAAGTGTAGACATGCACCCACACTCACTCAGGTTGAACTGTATGAACTGGTGTCTTTATTCAACCTTACTATGTAGCTATGAAGTGTAGGGATAATAAGAATGTTTTCATTCTTACCTCCCTTCATGCAGACATAACGGTCCAAATTATTACGGCGACTGGTGTTGTGGAGAAACCCCTCTGTGTCTATGAATATAACCAAAATATGGGAGGGGTGGACCTCAACGACCAGTTGTTGGTCCCGTACCTAGTTGCCTGTAAGGCCAGACGCTGGTATAAAAAAGTGTCTGTATACTTATTTCAATTGGCTTTGCTGAACGCTCATGTGCTATACAGAGCTTCAGGACGGACTGGATCCTTCCTTAAATTTCAGGAAGAGATCGTCAGAGCCCTTCTGTTTCCAGACGGTGCTCCACCTCACCTTCCCAATCCAAATGCAGTAAACTGGCTGCATGAGAGGCATTTTCCTTATGTCCTCCCGAGTACCCCTACACAACAAGCCCCCCAAAGAAAATGTTGTGCCTGTAGAAAGCGCAGATATAGGCGTGACACCCGCTATTATTGTCCCTCCTGTCCTCACAATCCTGGTCTTTGCAGTGGTGAATGTTTTGAGCACTACCATACACTAGTTGAGTTTTAGCGTAAGGTACAGCATTGCACAGACTAGGCACACTTTCACAGGGTCTCCCAAGATGCCATCGCATTTTGAGAGACCCAAGCCTGGAACTGAACCATTATGCCCTGTACACATGGTTGGACATTGATCGGACATTTCGACAACAAAATCGTGTGTACAGGGCATTACAGTTACGGTTACAAATAAAAATGTAAAACAAAAGTAAAAAATGAAAAATACACCAAAAAAATATAAGATAAAAAAACAAAAATAGTTGTCGTTTTATTGTTTTCTCTCTCTTTCTATTCTCTCTCTATTGTTCTGCTCTTTTTTACTGTATTCTATTCTGCAATCTTTTATTGTTATTATGTTTTATCATGTTTGCTTTTCAGGTATGTAATTTTTTTATAGTTTACTGTTCACAGTGTTTTCTTGTTAACTTACGCCATTTAGCTGCAGCACAGATTTATTAATCTTGGCAGCAACAGCATTTGCTCCCACCATACATAAAGCCGTGACTCCAGCGCTGTCGGAGGTGATTTCACCACCACAGTTAAAAAAAAGAGCATATATGTCGAAGCATGGGGGCAGCAGGGGTGGAGGAGCGATTTGCTCCTAACTTTTGGGGTGGATGCTCCCATGCTTCGGCATATATATATTTTAGGCACAGGTTGCGTTAAAAAATGTTTTATTTTTTACTATTTTTTTTGTATTTGCTTTGCAGGTATTTTATGTATTACTGTTATACTGTAATGTTACTTTGTTTTATTGTTAATCATCATTTGCTTAGCAGGTACACCATTCAGCTGCAGCGTGGATTTATTTATCTTGACAGCAACAGCGTTTGCTCCCACGATACATAAAGCCGTGACTCCAGCGCTGTCGGAGGTGATTTCACCACCACAGTTAAAAAAAGAGCATATATGCCGAAGCATGGGGGCAGCAGTGGTGGAGGAGCGATTTGCTCCAAACTTTTGGGGCGGATGCCCCCATGCTTCGGCATATATAAATTGTGCATGTATGCCCATGATTAGAAGTGGGTGGGTGAAGGGAGGTATTCTAATGGTGGGCATACCCACCGATCAATCTCTTTTTTCGTTCAGCCCACAGGCTGCATGAAAAAAAAGATTACAATATATGCCCAACAAGGACCAGCAACATACTGGTATGTTGCTGGGACTTTGAGTGGTTATATCAGAATGATGCCTGCAGGTTTAGGTATCATCTTGGTATCATTCTTTTCAGCCAGCGGTCAGCTTTCATGTAAAAGCAATCCTAGCGGCTAATTAGCCTCTAGACTGCGTTTGCAGTGAGGGAGAATGTCACCCTCTCCCACCGTCTTCCATGAGTTTCCCTGGCTCTCCTGTCCCAACAAGGAACCTGAGAATGCAGCCGGTGGTTCTGCCAGCTGACCATAGAGCTGATCAGAGACCAGAATGGCTCCAATCATCTCTATGGCCTAAGAAACCGGAAGCTACAAGCATTTCATGACTTAGGTTTCATGACTTGGATACAAACAGTGCCATTGGGAAATTGGGAAAGCATTTTATCACACTGATCTTGGTGTGGTCAGATGCTTTGAGGGCAGAGGAGAGATCTAGGGTCTAATAGACCCCAATTTTTTCAAAAAAGAGTACCTGTCACTACCTATTGCTACCACAGGGGATATTTACATTCCCTGAGAAAACAATGAAAATGATAAAAAAAAAATATAAATGAAAGAAACAGTTTAAAAATAAAATAAAAAAGCAAAATAATTAATTAAAATTTTAAAAAAAAGCATCCCTGTCCCCCCCTGCTCTTGCGCAAACGCGAACGCAAGCGTCGGTCTGGCATCATATGTAAACAGCACTTTCACCATGCATGTGAGGTATCACCGCGAAGGTCAGATCGAGGGCAGTAATTTTAGCAGTAGACCTCCTCCGCAAATCTAAAGTGGTAACCTGTAAAGGCGTTTAAAGGCTTTTAAAAATGTATGTCGTTTGTCGCCGCTGCACATTTGTGTGCAACTTTAAAGCATGTCGTGTTTGGTATCCATGTACTCGGCCTAAGATCATCTTTTTTATTTCATCAGACAATTGGGCAATATAGTGCGTTTTAGGGCATTAAAATTAAAAAAGTGTGTTTTTTCAAAAAAAAAAATGCGTTTGAAAAATCGCTGCGCAAATACAGTGTGAAAAAAATGAAACACCCACCATTTTAATCTGCAGGGCCTTTGCTTTAAAAAAATATATAATTTTTGGGGGTTCAAAGTAATTTTCTTGCAAAAAAAATTATTTTTTCAAAAAGTGTCAGAAAGTTGTTAGAAGAGTGGGTGATGTGTGACATAAGCTTCTAAATGTTGTGCATAAAATGCCAGGACAGTTCAACCCCCCCAATGACCCCATTTTGGAAAGTAGACAACCCAAGATACGTATTTGCTGAGAGGCATGTCGAGTCCCTGGAATATTTTATATTTTGACACAAGCTGCGGGAAAAAGAAAATTCTTTTTTTTTTTTTTGCACAAAGTTGTCACTAAATGATATATTGTTCAAACATGCCATGGGCATATGTGAAATTACACCCCAAAATACATTCTGTTGCTTCTCCTGAGTACGGGGATACCACATGTGTGATACTTTTTTGGAGCCTAGCCGTGTACGGGACCCCGAAAACCAAGCACCGCCTTCAGGCTTTCTAAGGGTGTAAATTTTTTATTTCACTCCGCACTACCTACCCTGTCTCCCCGAAAATAAGACCTAGCATGATTGTCGGTGATGGCTGCAATATAAGCCCTACCCCCCAAATAAGCCCTACCCTGTTTCCCCGAAAATAAGCCCTACCCTGAAAATAAGACCTACAAGGACTTTAACTAGGACTTATTTGGGGGGTAGGGCTTATATTGCAGCCATCACCGACAATCACGCTAGGTCTTATTTTCGGGGAAACAGGGTATTACAGTTTCGGAGGCCATGGAATGCCCAGATGGCACAACACCCCCCCCATGACCCCATTTTGGAAAGTAGAAACCCCAAGCTATTTGCTGAGAGGTATAGTGAGTATTTTGCAGATTTCGTTTTTTGCCACAAAGTTTTGAAATTTGAAAAAAGAAAAAAAATACATTTTTCTTTTCTTTCTTCATTTTCAAAAACAAATGAGAGCTGCAAAATACTCACCATGCCTCTCAGCAAATAGCTTGGGGTGTCTACTTTCCAAAATGGGGTAATTTGGGGGGAGGGGTTTGTGCTATCTTGGCATTTTATGGGCTTCGAAACTGTGATAGGTAGTGAAGAGTGAAAACAAAAATTTACACCCTTAGAAATCCCGAAGGCGGTGATTGGATTTTGGTGCCCTGTACGCTCCCAAAAGGTCCCACACATGTGGTATCCCCGTACTCAGGAAAACCAGCAGAATATATTTTGGGGTGTAATTCCAAATGGGCCCATGGCATGTGTGAGCAATATATCATTTAGTGACAACCTTGTGCAAAAAAAAAAAAAGTTTGTCATATTCCCGCAACTTGTGGCAAAATATAAAATATGCCATGGGCTCAACATGCCTCAACATGCCTCTCAACAAATTTCTTGTGGTGTCTACTTTCCAAAATGGGGTCATTTGGCTGGGTTTTGTGCTATCTTGGCATTTTATGGCTTTCAAAACTGTGATAGGTAGTGAGGAGTGAAATCAAAAATTTACGCCCTTAGAAATCCTGAAGGCGGTGCTTGGTTTTCGGGGGCCTATACGCGGCTAGGCTCCCAAAAAGTGATTGGATTTTGGTGCCCTGTACGCTCCCAAAAGGTCCCACACATGTGGTATCCCCGTACTCAGGAAAAGCAGCAAAATGTATTTTGGGGTGCAATTTCGCAATATAACCATGGCATGTGTGAGCAATATATAATTTAGTGACAACATCACTTGGGACAAAAAAATAAAATATTCAATGGGCTCAACATGCCTCTTAGCAATTTCCTTAGGGTGTCTACTTTCCAAAATGGGGTCATTTGGGGGTGTTTTGCCCTGCCATTTTAGCACCTTAAGAATTGAGATAGGCAGTCATAAACTAAAAGCTGCGTAAATTCTGAAAAATGTACCCTAGTTTGTAGACTCTATAACTTTTGCACAAACCAATAAATATACGCTTATTGTCATTTTTTTTACCAAAGACATGTGGCTGAATACATTTTGGCCTAAATGTATGACTAAAATTGAGTTTATTGGATTTTTCTTATAACGAAAAGTAGAAAATATCTTTTTTTTAAAAAAAATTTCGGTCTTTTTCCGTTTATATCGCAAAAAATAAAAATTGCAGAGGAAATCAAATACCATAAAAAGAAAGCTCTATTTGTGGGAAAAAAGGACGCAAATTTCATTTGGGTACAACATTGCATGACCGTGCAATTACCAGTTAAAGCAGCACAGTGCCAAATTGTAAAAAGTCCTCTGGTCTTTGGCCAGCCAAATGGTCCCGGGCTGAAGTGGTTAAACCATTGAAGCTCTCTTATTTTTTGCTGGAATGGGAGAATATCTACAACACTTGCTGACTGGAAGCGGTGGAAGGAGCAAAGATGCCCTTACATTTCTTTTATATGGATATACACACATATTGACCTCTTTATGCAGTGAGGTCCTTTTATCTGATGAGTTTTCACTCAGAGTTTTTGCTGTTGATTAATGTTCTTTGTATTCCAGTTCTTTGTAATACAGGAAACTGTTTATAAAATCCAATCAACAGTTCTTTACATAAGCTAAATCCTCATGCCTTCATGACTCACTGGTGATGAAATCAATCAGAAGGTACAATTATATGCTTTTTTTGGATGTTTCCTGCTTTTCATAACTTTTTACCAGGCAAGAGAGCGAGGTAAGGAGGTTAAGCTAGTTAAATATGTCTACTACTAAACAATACAGCTAAAAAAAAAAATTAATTTGGCTTTACTAGATCTTGCAAAATTGAGAAGACTGTCTGCAATGTATTTTTGTAGAGAAGTTCTTAATATTAAATGTCTTAAATAAAGCAAGCTACATAGGCATTTTTTAACAATGCAACCATGGCATGATAGCAAACATAAGAAACTCTTCAATAGCAGGGCAGACAGGAAAGGTGAGTCATCTTATAAAGAATTAGCCTGTAAGCCTGTAAGACAGCAGCTGTGGGTAGCTAGCTTGCATCATATTACCAGTTAAGTTTGTTCCACAGTGGTTCCTATGAGCAGTCCTTGTGCACCCTCCCCCAATGATATATTATAAATACAGAGATGTCGTATTTATGGTTTGTGTTAGTGTTATCATTGTTTTATTATAATGCCATTGCTTTTTGTCTTTGTATGGCTTTTCTGCCATTTTTGTAACAATTCTCCTCTTGGGACCCCATTTCTCATGTAGGTCCTCAGATTAAAACATTAAAGGACCACTGGTCTAGAGTTCTCCTCAATAATTTGGATCTCTTATGTCCAAGAAGTAGTTGCTGCATAGGGATGAGCCGAACACACCGCTGTTCAGTTCGCACCAGAACATGTGAACAGGCAAAAAATTTGTTCGAACACGCGAACACCGTTAAAGTCTATGGGACTCGAACATGAAGAATCAAAAGTGCTAATTTTAAAGGCTTATATGCAAGTTATTTTCATAAAAAGTGTTTGGGGACCTGAGTCCTGTCCCAGGGGACATGGATAAATGCAAAAAAAGTTTTAAAAACGGGCGTTTTTTCGGGAGCAGTGATTTTAATAATGCTTAAAGTGAAACAATAAAAGTGTAATATTCCTTTAAATTTCATACCTGGGGGGTGTCTATAGTATGCCTGTAAAGGGGCGCATGTTTCCCGTGTTTAGAACAGTCTGACAGCAAAATGACATTTCAAAGGAAAAAAAGTCATTTAAAACTACTCGCGACTATTAATGAATTGTCAGTCTGACAATACACATAAAAGTTAATTGATAAAAATGGCATGGGATTTCCCCACGAACCAAAATTTAAAAAAAATGGCGTGGGGTCCCCCTCAAAATCCATACCAGACCCTTTGGGTCTGGTATGGATTTTAAGGGGAACTCCACACCAATTTTTTTTTAAAAATGGCGTGGGGTCCCCCCCAAAAATCCATACCAGACCCTTATCCGAGCGCCCCCCTCCTGAACCCTACTAGGCCACATGCACTCAACATTGGGAGGGTGCTTTGGGGTCCCCCCCAAGCACCTTGTCCCCATGGTGATGGGGACAAGGGTCTCATCTGCGGGCGGGGGCTTATCGGAATCTGGAAGCCCCCTTTAACAAGGGGACCCCCAGTGTGATGCTTCTCATCTTTTGACACTTTTTAAATAACAGAGGGTGGGGCCACCTGGTGACTCCGCCCCCCTCTGACTCACGTGGACTTGACGGGGACTTCCCTATGGGTTTCCTCATGATGTCAGAGGGGGCAGGGTCAACCGGTTAGGTAATGGGTGACCACCCTCCATTATTTAAAAAGTGTCAGAAGACGAGAAGCGCCACACAGCAGGAGCCTCCCATCATGGATGCGGAGCGGCCCGAGAACGAAGAAGGGAAGAAGACGCTGCGAAGGAAGATGCCGGACGAGAACCCCAGAGCAAGAAGCAGAGGATCAGGGGAAGAAACAGAGGAAGAAGAAGAAGGAGGAAGAAACCGAAGGAAGATAGAAGAAAGAAGATGGAAAGAAGAAGACTTTAAATAAAGGAATTGTCAAAAACTGTCTCTTGTCATTTTTAACATTCTTGACACTTTTTTTGTGAAATGGTAGCCATTTCACACAGGGGGGGTGGGACCTGGGAGTCCCCTTGTTAAAGGAGGCTTCCAGATTCCAATAAGCCCCCGCTCGCAGACCCCCACAACCACTGGGCAAGGGTTGTGGGGACCCCAAAGCACCCTCCCAATGATGAGGGCATGTGGCCTGGTACGGTTCAGGAGGGGGGGTGCTCTCTCATCCCCCCTCTTTTCCTGTGGCCTGCCAGGTTGCGTGCTTGGATAAGGGTCTGGTATGGATTTTTGGGGGGACCCCACGCCATTTAAAAAAAAAAAATTGGCGCGGCGTTCCCCTAATATCCATACCAGACCTGAAAGGCCTGGTATGGAATTTAGGTTGACCCCCACGCATTTTTTTTTTAATTTTGGTTCGCGGTTCCCCTGTGGGGAAATCCCATGCCGTTTTTATCAATGAACTCTTATGTGTATTGTCAGACCGACAATTCATTAATAGCTGCGAGTAGTTTTAAACAACATTTTTTCCTTTAAAATGTCATTTTGCTGTCAGACTGTTCTAAACACGGGAAACATGCACCCCTTTACAGGCATACTATAGACACCCCCCAGGTACGAAATTTAAAGGAATATTACACTTTTATTGTTTCACTTTAAGCATTATTAAAATCACTGCTCCCGAAAAAACGCCCGTTTTTAAAACTTTTTATTGCATTGATCCATGTCCCCTGGGGCAGGACCCAGGTCCCCAAACACTTTTTATTACAATACCATGCATATAAGCCATTAAAATTAGCACTTTTGATTTCTCCCATAAACTTTTAAAGGGTGTTCCGCGGCTTTCGTATTTGCCGCGAACACCCCAAATTGTTCGCTGTTCGGCGAACTGGCGAACAGCCGATGTTCGAGTTGAACATGAGTTCAACTCGAACTCGAAGCTCATCCCTATTGCTGCACAAGCAAATAGCCATTATCTAATGTTAACTTTCATAACTTGCATAACTATGTAACTATGATGCCTTGTCTGTATCCTGGCTTGTTAGTAAATTCATATGCATTTTTCAAATTTGTGCCTCGACAGCAAATCAAATTTAAAAAAAGTAAATGAAACCCAGAAGTACAAAAACTAAAACTCGTAGCATACTAATAACTTCATTGTTGCTGTGCTCTTTTTCTTGTATTTGCTTCAGCTTGGTGTGGCCTAGAATAATTCTTACAAACATGCTGACTGTAGTTATCAGATTGCAACTATCCATTGGCAACAGCCTTGTTTGTCTATTGTTATCATTTATTATCAGTGAGTCAATATCAAACTGATAGTTTGCATGTCTTTTGAGGATGTATGATGACTGTTTACCAGAAGATATTACAGACAGATGATTACCTAAAATGAAAACACATAATCACTTACCTGTTTTGTAAGAATCAGCTCATAACCTTGTGTATACTTTTCTTTAAAAGATGATGGAGAACCATAACATTTTAAACTGCCCTGTTGAATGATGACAATTCTGTCACTTAGATAATCTGCCTCGTCCATATCGTGAGTGGTAAAAATTATGGTGCGGTCTGTAATTTGTTCAAAAGAAAGGATCATTAATATAATATAAAATAATGAAAACACTTGTGGGTCTTAATTCAGGATAAATGACTTTTCTAACTGAATGTTATTAAAAATTGCTTTTTCAACTCAATCTGAAACTACTGTTGTTTTCTAAAAGTGTAAAAATAACTAAATGGTTGATGTCCTGCAATATTTAAAATTTGAGGTGTTTTGTACATTGTATGTTTTAAGAATTCCCAGCAGAAATATACTTTTCTTCTTCTTTAATTGTCTCACTGATTTTCTCAGAAGTATGAAACTAGCTGTAAGTCATATTACAGGCACTCCTTTAACAGGGGTTTCATTTTGGTAAGATACTCTCATGCCGTGTACACACGAGCGGAATGACAGAAAAAGTCAGACGGGAGCTTTTCATCGTATATTCTGATCGTGTGTATGCCCCATCGGACTTTTTACATCCAAAATTCTGACAGACTTAGAAAGAGAACATGTTCTAAATTTTTCCAACGGAACCAATTCCTATCGGGAAAACCGCTCGTCTGTATGCTGTTCCGACGTACCAAAAACGATGCATGCTCAGAAGCAAGTATGAGACGGAAGCTACTGGCTACTGGCGCTTGAACTTCTGTTTTCTAGTCCCGTCGTACGTGTTGTACGTCACCGCGTTCTGGACGGTCAGAATTTGGTGTGACCGTGTGTACGCAAGACAGCTTGAGCGGAATTCCATTGGAACTCTGTCGGAACTCTGTCGGAACTCTGTCGGAAAAACCTTCAGAGTTTATTCCGACGGGAAAACCAGTCGTGTGTACAGGGCATAAGGGCCTATTTACACCTTTATGTTCTGTTGTGTTGCATTATGTAGCGCTTTAATTTATGCTACTTCCCAAGAGCTGTTAATGCCCTAGAAAGCACAAAAAATGGCCAAGCATCATTACCATATATTGTGCTGCAGCACATATATGTTTTATGCATGTGTTTGGGTGCCATTCAAAATCAGTGGCACCTCATTGCACTAATACATGTAATGTGCATGCTAATGTAAGTGTTACAATAACACAACAGTGTAAATGGGCCTTGAAGCTTCTCTTCAGCCAAAGGGGTCAGACACATTCGTTTTTCTCATAACAGCACTGAAACTGATAAGCATTAAAGGCGGACACGCCCTTTTTAGAAATCAGTTGTGCAAAGATAACGGTAATTTGAGTTTTAATTTTTTCCAGAACATGGAAAATAAGGAACCTGCAAAAACAGTCTAATATCTTTATTATACTGGAGGGGATTTTCTTCTCAACAAAATCGTAGTGGCAGACGTTTTTATTGTGGGGTTTTTTGTGTATGTACTATGATGTATAAACTAACTAATGAGCACAGAGCATTAAAAATCTGACTTGAATAAACTTCAGAAGAAAATTTACTTAGCTAACCTTTTGCTCTTTCTGCTTTTTAAGTGTCCATCTGAGCCCTTCATCCACTTATAGCCCTAGTTTTGCATGAATGTATTATACTTACATGAATTAAGTTAATAACTCAAAAACCTTGACAATGTATATCTCTCTGTGTGAAACAGCTAAAGCTTTACAAGGATACAGCAGACTGTATCCATTTTCATTTGCTGGGTTATGAAAAGAGGAAACCATACATTTCTTGTATTAATTGAATATGAGTCACGCATACTATTCTAGTGCCAAAGAGAATTGCTACATCTTTAAAAGACCTGGCCATTAGTAAGACGTCTCATGAGAAGGATATAAAGAAGAGGCATTTATGGAACATTAATGTAACATAAATTCAAAGAATGTTCTTTCAGAATACATCACGCAGAAATAATGAAGCATAATGAGACTCAAACACAGGTATAAATACTAATGTTTTTGACCCATTGCCCCGTGGATTGCTGGAACATATATGGAACATATTGTAAAGGATGTGCCTCATGTTAAGTTATTACAAATAGAAAAACAATGATTTCAGTTGTTAACTTATATATACACACATATTAATTGTTAAACTATGCTGTACAAGAATGTCTCTCCTACTGTCTGTCTAATATATCTTGCAATAACATAGCTATAAGGCCCAGGTGCCAACTAATAGCAACAGTCTATAGGCACCACCTAGTAGTCACTGTTATTCCTAGGTGCATACTCAGATCTTTCAATCAGCCTGGCACTCAACTTGGGAATGCACCCCCTCACTCACGCTGAAACTCATTGTGATAAGCAATAAATGTTTTCTGTATAACTAGGAGGGATATGCAAAATGTACAGTTTCTGCTTTATTGAAATTTTCCAAAATTTCCCCATACTGACAAAGCGCATTGGAGTCAAAGAAAAAGTGAAATGACTCTAATTTCAACCACTTCCCATCAGGGGCAATTCTGACACTTTACTCCTACATATAAAAATCAACTTGCTGAGAACTTGAAATATTGAAATTCATTTTTAGGTTGCTATTTGGAACATGAATGGGGGAGCATATTGCTGTATTAATTTTAAATATGTTGAGAATTTTAACATGTTAGAGGTTTTATTCCAATCCTGCAATGAGCGGCAAAACACATGCATGATTCTGATCATACATCCATGTGAGGGTCCTGTTTTGCCTGCATGGGATGCACAGGTGTTATGTGGATCTGCTTGCAGGCAGTCCCATTCATGTTAATTGGGACACAGTGGCTGCATGAAAGCAACCACTGATTTCAGTTTGACATCTATATGGTTTTGGGTCATGGAACGCAGACAGTTTGCGATTGGGGACCAAAACCCGTACACATCCAAACCCATGGCCCTGTGTGAGGGCTCTATTCTGCCTGCACAAGATGTACAAGCCTTCTGTGCCTCTGTGTATAGGCCATCCCATTCACGTCAATTGGGATGCAATGGCTGCTTGGCCACTGCTCCCAATTTGACATCCAGTTGGGGCGCACGGCCCTCAATGCACTCTGTCTTTCTTCAGGGAGCCATATCCACACAGCTGTCAAATCGGGAGCAATGGCTGTGTACGTGCAGCCACCATGTCTCAATTCTCATGAATGGTACTGCCGGCACACAGATGCATTGAACATCTCTGCATTCCCTTGCAGGCAAGCACAGCCCTTGCATGGGTGTATGCTCAAGTACACATGTTTGAATGAGACCTAACTATTCCCGTGCGAATCAGGCCTTCTGTAGAAAAAAAAAAAGATTATTTCTGTATTAAGTATGTTATTTTGCTCTTAGACATGTATTCCTCGTGAGTGTGGTTTTATTTCTGCATTTATTTTACTGTCAATAAATATTTAATTACCGTATATACTCGAGTATAAGTCGTTCCGAGTATAAGTCGAGACCCCAATTTACCACAAAAAAAATGGGAAAAACTTATTGACCCGAGTATAAGATGAGGGTGAGAAATGCACAGCTACTGTAAGTGGAAAAGAGGGTCAATAATGCCCATTTGCAGCATCACTGTGCCCATTTGCATGCCTCACTGTGCCCATTTGCAGCCATAGGTCCCCTGAACTTCAATCTCAGTAGTTAAGGGTTCCTAGATGCCCCCTAGCTGCAGCCAAAATGTGGGGTCTCTGAACCCAAAGGGTCCCGAAATGACATTGCTGCAGATGGACACAGTTGACCGAATATGGGGCCCCGTATCTCGGGGCCACTTAGTGCTAGGAACCCCAAATTTGGTGTGCAAACCCAGTGGAACTAGGACCATAAAATGATCAAAGCTGGGGTTTCTAGCACCAAATGGCCCCGAGATACAGGGCCCCAAAAATCAGTTCAGAAAATGTCAAGCACTTTTCTGCAGCAGAGAATGACATTTTCTGAACCGAGTTTGGGGCCCCGTATCTCAGGGCCACTTGGTGCTAGGAACTTCAGCTTTGGATATGACACCAAATTTGGGGTTCCTAGCCCCAAGTGGCCCTGAGATACGGGGTCCCAAAGTCGGTTCGGAAAATGAATTTTTTTGCTGCAGAAAAGTGCTTGACTCGAGTATAAGTCGGGGGCACTTTCAGCACAAAAAAATGTGCTGAAAAATTCGACTTATACTCGAGTATATACGGTATTTACTATTCAAAGTAGTATATATTGTCTGTTTTACAAACATTATAAATATGTAATATGGTATGTTCAGTTTCTAATCATCTGGCCATCTAAAAATAAATGTGAAATACAGTATATAGAAAAACACTGAATGGAACACAGTAGTTGGAGCATGAACAGCTGTAAAACTAAAAAAAAAAAACAGTTTGAAGTTTTGCAGCGTGCAGTCACCATAACAATGCCCTGTGAGCAAAACATTTTTAAAAGACAATGAAGTTCAACGTTTAACACCAGGAATTTTTTTTGCACTTACAGCTTTGAAATATTTAATTCACTTTTGAAGTAGAACTCCAAGCAACAAAAATAGTATTTAAACAGTGTCACATGTTGTCACCCAGATAACCTGACATTAGTGACCAGCGCCACAGAATAGCAATGTTGGTTCTCTCTATCCATCTCCTTCTCCCAACCAAAGTGTCAGCAATGTTGACATTTTTTGTATTTTTTTTTTTTTTAATATAATCTTAATTTTAGGAATATTTCAATGTACAACATACAAATAGACATAGTACAACATATATAAGGTAGATAAAGTATTGCATAGAAGGCTCATCTTTGGCCAAACACATTCACATATTACTCTGAGACATACGCACATGAGGGACAATATCCAGGGGGATGTTTATCATCATTTAACCATCACTTCATATAAATTCACACATCTATGAATCTCCCCTATTGCTCCCAGATGGGATGTCACCAAGGAAGGATAAGGCCCTCAATCAGAAGCACGGATCTAACGGTGACCCATGTTGCTAGGACCAGACTAAGAGCCTAAACCTCAGACTCAATAGAAATGAAAACATAATAAACTGTAAACAAAGGTAAAAGAAAAGACGAAAGAAAAAGGAGGGGGGAGAGTTACACCTCTCAGTATAATAGACCAGCTTAACCACTTCAATACCAGGCACTTAGACACCTTCCCACCCGGGCCAATTTTCAGCTCCCAGCGCTGTCGCAATTTGAATGACAATTGCGCGGTCATGCTACACTGCACCCAAACAAATTTTTTAACATTTTGTTCCCACAAATAGAGCTTTCTTTTGGTGGTATTTGATCACATCTGCGGTTTTTATTTTTTGCGCAACAAATAAAAAAAGACCGAAAATTTTGAAAAAAAACAAGTTTTTCTTTGTTTCTGTTAAAACTTTTTGTAAATAAGTATGTTTTCTTCTTCAATGATGGGCACTGATACAGCGGCACTGATGGGCACCGATGAGGTGGCACCAATGAGGTGGCACTGATGAGGTGGCACTGACGGGCACTGATGATGGGCACTGATAGGCGGCACTGATGGGCACTGATAGGTGGCACTGATGGGCACTGATAGGTGGCACTGTTATGCGGCACTGATGGGCACTCATAGGTGGCACGGATTGGCACTCATAGGCGGCACCGATGGGCACTCATAGTTGGCATTGATGGGCACACGTAGGTGGCATTGGTGGTTACTTATGGGTGGCACTGATAGTTGGCACAGATGGGCATGGATGGGCACTGATAGATGGGCACTGATGGGCATGGATGGGCACTGACAGGTGGCACAAATGGACACTGATGGGTGGCACTGGTGACCCTGCTTGTTTGCAGTGATGCCCCTAAGGGTGGCATTGCTGGGCATCACTGCAACATAATAGTGCCAATTAGTGCCCATTTGTGGGCACTGATTGGCACAGATTTGGCACACTGGACACATGTGGATGGCCATGGGGTATATACCTGGCCATCCACATGTTGCCCCTTCCCTGGTGGTCCTAGTGGCGATCCCTGGTGGTCCAGTGTGGTGATCTGCGGGGGGCTGCGCTGATAAACAATCAGCGCAGACCCCCCCTGCCAGGAGAGCCACCGATCGGCTCTCCTCTACTCGCGTCTGTCAGACGCGAGTGAGGAAGAGCCGATCAACGGCTCTTCCTATTGACAGCGTGATCAGCCGTGATTGGACACGGCTGATCACGTGGTAAAGAGCCTCCGCCGGAGGCTTTTTACCAAGATCAGTGTAGCGGTGTGTCAGACTGACACACTGCTCCACCGATCGCCGCGATGCGGGCCCCGGGGGCGCGCTACGGCATGTTATCCTGCTGGACGTCATATGACGCCCAGTCAGGATAACAGAACCACTTCCCGTATGTCAATCCGCCATAGGTCGGGCGGGAAGTGGTTAAGCTGTGTTAGGCCTATCAAAGCTTGTCTGTGTTTCTACTTTCTGTAAAGCGCTATCCCGGTTTCTTCCAGGGCTAACCCCAAAAATCAGGGGAGGTCCTCCACCTGAGAAGGGCCCGGGGCGGGCATCCCCACCCGGCTGGTATATTGTATCCAAGTAGCCCAGAGTGAAAAGAACTTTTCATATTTGTCTCTACACTTCGCCATCCATTCCTCTGCAGCCATGATGTTATTGACCAGGGTTATCCATTCGGTACATGTGGGTATCTGAGGCTTCTTCCAATATATTGGGATTAGCCTTCGGGCTGCATTCAGCAAATGGGGTAATATTGACTTGCGGTAATGACTGAGAAGAATAGTGGGGAAGTGCATTAAGGACTCCAATGGGGAATCCGGGAGCTCCAGGTCTAATATGATCTTGATCTGAGCATGAATGTCCAGCCAATAGGGCCTTAACTTGGGGCATTCCAACCAGATATGGAGGAATGAGCCTTTGAGCCCGCATTCCCTCTAACATGCGGCTGAAAGAGACGGGTAGATCATGGCAAGTTTAGTAGGAACCCTATACCACCTAGTTAAGACTTTATAGCTGTTCTCTTGCACTTTAGTATCTACTGTGCTCGAGTATGTAAGGCGATAAAGATAGTCTAACTGGGGTTCAGTGAAGAAGTGCTGAAGGTCCTTCTCCCACTCCCTAATAAACCCTGGCTTCCCCCCAACATGTATAGATTGCAACAATTCATATAGTACTGATATTGCATGGGGGATAACAGAGGTTGACATACATAAGTGTTCAAAGGGATATGCCAAGGTATGGGAATGAACCCCTTGGGATAGGCTATTAAGAAAGTGCCGAAGCTGTCTGTAGCGCCACTCATCCATTGGGAAGGGGCTGAATTGTACCCTCAGTGTGGCCAACGGTAACATGCCTTGGTCCTGAACAAATCTACCACATCTGGACTCTCCATCGGCTGTCCATGTCCGAAAAAAAGATGGGTGTTTCCCTGGAATGAACCAGGGGAAGCCACATAGGGGTGCCAGGGGGGAAGTCGGCAGGGCGAGCTTTCCCTGTTTATTCAAGGCGTCCCAGATAGCCAGAGCATGTAAAGCCATAGGAGAGACCAGCGCCGAAAGACCCCTGTTCTCCCTGGGGACCCAGGGGGCATGTTACAGGTTCCGGACAGCCAATAATTTATCAAGTGGAACCCACAGTTTAAGAGGAACATTGTGATACCAGTCTAAGATGCACTGTAGAGCTATAGCCTCATAATATCTGAGGATTATTGGGACCCTCTGGGATCCACGATGACGTCTGCAGTGACTTGCTTGCCACGGTTCAGGGCAAGTTGGGAGGGGTATCTCCAGTGAAGCCCTCCAATCTGGAATGTCCACCTGCGGCAATCCAAGGGACTCCAAAAAATTAGGTAGATCAGCCTTGCTTCAGAGGGTAGACTGCTTACCATCTTTAGTTGCGGATAGGCTGAAGGGAAAACCCCACCTGTAAGGCAGTTGTGCATCTTGCAAGGCCACCAGCAATGGTTTAAGGGCACGGCGCTGCATTAGCGTGTGTCTGGAAAGGTCCGGAAAAAAAGACACCCTGTGGACAAACCTCTCCAGGTCAGCCTTAGTAGGTAGAGAGAGAATGTGGGATCGAATGTCTCTATCCCCCCAGGCATCACCCCCATCCCTGGGCTTTTCTGAGCTTTCTGATCTGGAAGGGGAGGAGGGGAGGGGCAGAGATAGCAGAGGCATGTGTGGGGAGCTGATTGGAGAAGCATCCCTGGCAGCGTGGCCTCCGGGCGCCATCTTGGCTGTACCTGCCGTTCCTCTGCGGGTCCCGGTAAAGAAGTTGTCCAGCGATTCAGACCGGCCTCGGGGTGTCCGCTGTGGTTGCGGGGACGTCTTGCACTTTGGGGGCATCGTTGTGAGTGGTAAATCCCCCCATTAGCGCTGCTGTTCAGGCTGTATGCAGAGTGGGTCTCATGGCATTTTTTTTATTTTAACCACTTGGCTGCCTGAAGGTTTTGCCCCCTTTGTAACCAGAGCATGTTTTGCTATTCAGCACTGTGCTACTTTAACTGGCATTTGCACAGTCATGCAACACTGTATGCAAATACATTTATATCCTTTTTTCACACAAATAGAGCTTTCTTTTGGTGGTATTTGATAACCAATAGGTTTTTTATTTTTATTATATAAAAAAAAAAACACAATATATTCTACTTTCTGTTATAAAACATATCCAATAAAGAAAAACAAATTTCCTCATAAATGTAGACCAAAATGTATTCTGCTACATATCTTTGGTAAAAAAAATCCTAATAAGTGTATATTAATTGGTTTGTGTGAAAGTTATAGCATCTACAAATGATGGTATACAGTATATACTGGAATTTGTGCAGCTATGATGTTATACTGGTAATGGCAGTGATCAGGGACTTATAGTGGGACTGTGATAGTGTGGTGGGCAGTCTGGCACTAACAAGCTATCGCTGGAAGGTACACTGACTGACACTGACATCAATGTGATGTGAAGCAGTGATCAGATATAATACTGTACACTGCCTTAATGACACTGGCTGGGAAGGGGTTAACATCAAGGGGCAATCAAGGTGTTGACTGTGTGCCTAACAAGTGTAGTATGTGTAATATGTGCTGCTTTTACTAACAGATCTGGTTGTTTTTTCTCCCTGCTTTACCGGGAGAAGAAACAGCCAGATTACTGATCTGTGTACAGAGCTCTGTGTGTTTGTTAACACAGGACTCTGTGCTGTGATTGGCTACAGCTAATCAGAAGGTCTCATCAATAAATCTTTGGCCAGGACCTACTGCCTAAATCCTGCTGTAGATAGTGAAAGTGCAGTATAACAGTCGGCGTGCGCATGTGCACATGTATGTCATCCAGCCAGCCCATGCCGCTCACCCGCAGTAAATGTACTGTGGCCGGGCAGGAACTGGTTAAATTTTCATAAAAATATATTATTTAGAAAACCAGCTCTGTATCCCTGTGTAGCATGTATGATGTATAAATAATAAGCCAAGCACAATACTGCTTTGCTATTGCACTATTTAGTCTGTTAAGAGTCAGGCAACTACATGAACCTATCAGTGATGAATAAAGCAGCAGAACAGCAGCGTTGTTGCTCTTGGCTTACCTTGCTCATATGTGGCAACTTCATTGGCTTAGACCTACTAACAAAATTCTGCTGTAAATAGTGACAGTGGAGTATAGCAGTCGACATGTGCATGTGCACATGTATGTCATCCAGCCAGCTCATGCCAATCAAATTTTCCATCCTTGATTCCCCCAGAGGTTCTCTCCCCAGTGAGTAGATTGCATTCATATTTTTGCCACCCAAATGCATTATTTTACATTTTTCCACATTAAACCTCATTTGCCATGTAGTTGCCCACCCCATTAATATGTTCAGATCTTCTTGCAAGGTTTACACATTTTGCGGAGAAGTTATTGCCCTGCTTAGCTTAGTATCGTCCGCAAATACAGAGATTGAACTGTTTGCCCCATCCCCCAGGTCGTTTATGAATAATTTCAATAGGATTGATCCAAACACAGAACCCTGGGGGACCCCACTTTCCACCACTGACCATTCAGAGTACTCCCCATCACCACCTTCTGAACTCATTCCAATAGACCTTACTTTGTACAATAAACGTTTATGGGGAACTGTGTCAAATGCTTTTGCAAAATCCAGATACACCACGTCTACGGGCCTTCCTTTATCTAGATGGCAGCTCACCACCTCATAGAATGTTAAAAGATTGGTTTGGCAAGAATGATTCTTCATGAATCCATGCTGATTACTGCTAATGATACAGTTTTCATTACTAAAATCTTGTATATAGTCCCTTATCATCCCCTCTAAGAGCTTACATACTATTGAGGTTAGGCTAACTGGTCTGTAATTTTCAGGGATGTATTTTGGCCCTTTTTTAAATACCACAATGTTTAATGAATAATGGTCTGGCAATTACTTGACTGAGTTCCTAAGGACCCTCAGGTGCAAGCCATCTGGTCCTGGTGACTTATTAATGTTAAGTTTTCCAAGTCTATTTCTAGTTCTGTCTAGATCTGGATTCCCTTGTGAAGACTGAGGAGAAGAAAAAATGCAATACCTTTGCCATCTCCCCATCCTTTGTAACCAGATTTTCTTCCTCATTCTTTATGGGGCCTTTATGGTCTGTTCTCCCTTTTTTACTGTTTATATACTTTAAGAATTTCTTGGAATTTTTTTTGCTCTCCTCCGCTATGTGTCTTTTGTGTTCTATCTTAGCCGCCCTAATTGTACCCTTACATTTCTTGTTGAATTCTTTGTAAAGTCTGAATGTTGATGATGATCCCTCAGCCTTGTCAAAAATTGAAAACTCGAACCAACGCGCCCTTCTTGAGTTCTCACCACTGCGCTCGATGCCAGATGAAGGGGTGTGACCCCCTATGAAGGGTGTAAACTGACACTGTGTATAAAACACCTGTGTGAAATAAACTCATAAATGAAATAAAATAAGATAAAACCAAAGCCGCCACTTATTAAATAATTAGTGCAAACAACTTCCTATTGATTCCAAGAGCCCAAGGCGACCCCTGTGAAGCAATATAAGCGGCGCTAAATGACAGTGATCACCATCCAAAACAGGATTCTAGTGCATCTATCTATACCCAAAATAATAAAAAAATATAAATATAAAAATAAAAATAAAATAAAAATATAAAAATTATTGCATGTGGTAATCTGTGTAAACACTTTTCAGTATACAGTAAACCAGTGAATATCAAAAGAGCCTAACAGTGTATATTAAAGTGTATCATACACCCAGTAATATCAATTGGCAAATAAATCAAAAGTGAAATCAGGCAGTATAGTCCATATGAAGTCCATAGACAGGACACCGTGCAGGAAAGGTGATCAGCTGGAAAACGTCCACCACTTCACTTAGTGTCAGTGCCTCCACTCCCCTTGAATGCAAAACTCACCGACTCAAAATGCCTCACACTCTCGTGTTTTGGCAAAAAAGCATGGATGTGTAGCAGGTCAGCTGGGGATATGAACTTCCGAACTCCTTATAATTCCAGTGTCACCCAGCAGGATCAAGTCATAGGAAACAGGGGTCCTTCCAGCTTCAAGCTCCTCTCAGCTCTGATAGCTCAACAGCCATTGGCTGTTGAGCTATCAGAGCTGAGAGGAGCTTGAAGCTGGAAGGACCCCTGTTTCCTATGACTTGATCCTGCTGGGTGACACTGGAATTATAAGGAGTTCGGAAGTTCATATCCCCAGCTGACCTGCTACACATCCATGCTTTTTTGCCAAAACACGAGAGTGTGAGGCATTTTGAGTCGGTGAGTTTTGCATTCAAGGGGAGTGGAGGCACTGACACTAAGTGAAGTGGTGGACGTTTTCCAGCTGATCACCTTTCCTGCACGGTGTCCTGTCTATGGACTTCATATGGACTATACTGCCTGATTTCACTTTTGATTTATTTGCCAATTGATATTACTGGGTGTATGATACACTTTAATATACACTGTTAGGCTCTTTTGATATTCACTGGTTTACTGTATACTGAAAAGTGTTTACACAGATTACCACATGCAATAATTTTTATATTTTTATTTTATTTTTATTTTTATATTTATATTTTTTTATTATTTTGGGTATAGATAGATGCACTAGAATCCTGTTTTGGATGGTGATCACTGTCATTTAGCGCCGCTTATATTGCTTCACAGGGGTCGCCTTGGGCTCTTGGAATCAATAGGAAGTTGATCCCTCAGCCTTGCCTTTTTTGAAGGCCTTCTCCTTTGCTTTTATATGCATTTTTACAATGGAGTTAAGCCATCTAGGACTTTTGTTCGCTCTTTTAAATTTATTTCCCAATGGGATGCACTGGCTAATGCCCTTGTTAAAGCAAACCCATCTCTCCTCTATGTTCTTTGTTCTTTGATTTTATCCCAATTTATATCTTCTAGCAATGTTCATAGTTTAGGGAGTTTGCTCTTTTGAAATTCAATGTCTTTGTATTCCCCTCATGTTTTCTATTTGTGTGATTTATACTCAAGCTAATTGACCTGTGATCGCTGTTTCCTAAATTGCTCCTTATTTGCACATCCTTTGGCATTGAACTTTTTTTTTTTTTTTTTTTAACTTTGTTTTATAAATCCTATAGAGCTGGGGTCATCAACCCTGTCCTCAAGGCCCACTAACAGGCCAGGTTTGCAAGATAACTGAAATACATCACAGGTGATATCATTTGCTGCTCAGTGATTGCAATATTCTAGTCTGCATCTCCCCAAGGTAATACATAAAACCTGGCCTGTTAGTGGGCCCTGAGGACAGGGTTGGTGACTAGGGATGAGCTTCGAGTTCGAGTCGAACTCATCACCGGGTGGCCCCGCCCCGTTATTTAGGAACCGTCAGACGAGGAGACACCGTCACACAGCGGGAGCCTCCCTCCATCCCAGCATGGATGCGGGGCGGCCCAGAGAAGAAAATGAAGAAGAGAAGAAGACAAGAAGAGAAGAAAAGAAGAAGAGAAGAAGATGAAGAAGATGAAGAGAAGAGCAGGAGCCTCCCCCCATGCCATGGGTGTGGAGCGGCCCGAGGAGACGAAGATAGAAGATGCCACGGAGGAGATGCTGGATGAAAACGCCGGAGGAAGAACCAGAAGAGCCAGAAGAACCAGAAGAAGAAGATGAAGGAAGATAGAAGAAAGAAGAAAAATTTAAATAAAGGAATTGTCAAAAACTGTCATTTTTGACAGTTTTTTTGTGAAATGGTAGGGGTAAGTACCCCCTTACCATTTCACACAGGGGGGAGGGACAGGATCTGGGGGTCCCCTTGTTAAAGGGGGCTTCCAGATTCCGATAAGCCGCCCACCCGCAGACCCCCACAACCACCGGCCAGGGTTGTGGGGATGAGGCCCTTGTCCTCATCAACATGGGGACAAGGTGTTTTGGGGGGCTACCCCAAAGCACCCTCCAAATGTTGAGGGCATGTGGCCCGGTTCAGGAGGGGGGGCGCTCTCTCGTCCCCCCCTCTTTTCCTGCAGCCTGCCAGGTTGCGTGCTCGGATAAGGGTCTGGTATGGATCTTTGGGGGGACCACACATCATTTTTTATTTATTTTTTTGGCGCGGGGTTCCCCTTAAAATCCGTACCAGACCTAAAGGGTCTGGTATGGAATTTAGGGGGACCCCCACGTCATTTTTTTTTTTTAATTTTGGCCGGGGTTCCCCTTAATATCCATACCAGACCTGAAGGGCCTGGTATGGTATTTAGGGGGACCCTCACGTCATTTTTAAAAAAAATTTGGTTCGAGGTTCCCATGTGGGGAATTCCCATGCCGTCTTTATCAATGAACTTCTATGTGTATTGTCGGACCGGCAATGCAATAGCCGCGAGTAGTTTTAAATGGGTTTTTTCCTTCGAAATGTCATTTTGCTGTCATACTGTTCTAAACACAGGAAACATGCGCCCCTTTACAGGCATACTATAGACACCCCCCAGCTACAAAATTTAAAGGGATATTACACTTTTATTATTTTACTTTAAGCATTATTAAAATCACTGCTCCTGAAAAAACGGTCATTTTTAAAACTTTTTTTTTGCATTGATCCATGTCCCCTGGGGCAGGACCCAGGTCCCCAAACACTTTTTATAACAATAACTTGCATATAAGCCTTTAAAATTAGCACTTTTGATTATTCATGTTTGTGTCCCATAGACTTTAACGGTGTTCGCGTGTTCGAACAAACTTTTTTCCTGTTCGCATGTTCTGGTGCGAACCGAACAGGTGGGTGTTCGGCTCATCCCTATTGGTGACCACTGCTATAAAGCATCGAAAAATAGGGAAGAACAATTGTTATAGACAAGTACCCATATAGACAAATTATATTAAATTTCATTATTATATTAAGTATATATATTTTTTCAGCATTCTTTTTTTAATATATTTTGCAATGAATTATACTTATCACCAGGGCTTTTTTTCCTCAGACAATAGGTGCAG
Source organism: Lithobates clamitans (assembly GCA_037952925.1). NCBI lineage: Eukaryota > Metazoa > Chordata > Amphibia > Anura > Ranidae > Lithobates > Lithobates clamitans. The sequence goes on from JBBGZY010000901.1 coordinate 2,157,338, forward strand.
GAACTCCCCCTTTCTGAGTCACCCCTTTTCGGTGCCCCTACCCAACTCCTAGTACCGCCCCTTTTAGACAATATGGAACCAAGCATCATTTTGAGGTGCTAAGTAATTTCTATGGAATTTGATAATGATATCAAGAAAAGCAGTAAAATAGATCCCCTCAGCCAACAACAATAGATCTCCCTAACAACAATGTACCACCCACAACAAAATCCCCCCCCCCCAGCAACAATAGACTCCCGGCAGCATCAACAGATCTCCGCACAGCCAGCATTAATAGTCTGTCTGGGTGCCATCAACAATAGACCCCTCCCCCAACAGTAGCACAGCAGGAGAAAATTAACACATTTTTTTTCTGTTCAACCTACAGGTTTAACAAAAGAAAAAAAAAATAATGTATGGCATACCTTAGTATTCTGATGATAAAAAAAAAAGTTAAAGCTGAATTTTAGGTATGGCAGTTCTCCAGTTTCTCCAGTTTGGATCAATGCAAGTATGTACTGTATGTGACATATCTGTGGGTTAACTGTGGAAGCTGGAAAACACTGTATCAGGCACTGCTACTATAGTAATTGCTGCTAGCTTCAGGGTGCTGTGCCTAGAAGCTGCTCTGCTGCTTAAGTTCAGTAAGCAAACACTTTGCATTAATTGAGAAATTCCATTTTTTCTCTGAATGGTACTCATGATTATTGAGCAACCTCCTGTGTTCAACAGGAGGTCGCTCAATAATCATGAGTACCATTCAGAGAACAATATGCATTCCTCAATAAATGCAAAGTGTTCGCTGATTGGATGAGATGGACATTGTGACACGGAGATTGTGACATTACCACCCAAGGTTCCCAACTTGCCCTATTAGAAAATGCTTTGCATTCATTGAGAAAATGTAAGGTGTTCCCTAAAAGGTACCAGAGGAACACTTTCAAGAATGGTAATAGAAGCGATTTACTAAAACTGGAGGACAGGGAATCTGGCGAAGCTGTGCATAGAAACCAATCAGCTACTAGGTGTAATGTCAAAGCTTCATTGAACAAGCTGAATTTATCAGCTGAATGGTTTTAGTAAATCACCTCCAATGGCTATTCTCTAGCAAGACAAAACAGACATGTCCAAAAATATAACAATGAATTTGCCAAATATCACAGCAAAAATTACTTTAAACTGTAACTAAAGGCACAACTTTTTACCCCTTTTGGCTAGAGTAAGGGAGGGCTAGAACCCCATCTGTTTTTTTTTTTTGCCATCTGTGTCCCATTGGGGAGATTTCCCTTCTGCTAGAGTTCCTATGTCAACCCAAAATGTGGAATTTCCTTTCCCTTTTTCAATGATAAGGAGAAACAGTAGAATTAGAGAGAGTGAATCCCTCTAACATAGGAAACAGACAGCAATAAAAACTGACAGTTGTTCTAAACCCTCTCCGCTGTATCAATCCCAGTGGATATGATGTCATACGATAAAATACAGATTGAATATCCCCCTGATGAAGTCATGTGACCCGTTGGCGAAAAACATAGGGGCGGTGCTACTCTGGATGAGGTCATTACTCTCAGAAAAGCCAAGATAGTGATATTTTCATACTATTTAATGCTGTGAGCTTTTGGAGCGAATATACTGATGCATGTGAAGACTATTTGTGGTACCTTTTATCTATAGATGTAATGTGAGTGGCATTTTAAAGTGGTGGGGGTTTAAAAAAACTTTTATGAAGGATAAAGCACAATTTGGAGTTTTTCCCTTTGTATGTGGCTGAGTAGAGGAGAGGAGGAGAAACTGGAGATTGTAGCCAAGGGCAAGAGACCTGGGTTTTTAGCAAAATGAGTGCACCCCATATGCAGACTGGAACTAGAAGATGGAGGAATCCAGGAGAAGGAAGTTGGATGGCAAATGCAGGGTCGCTTAAAGGAGACACGTGTTTATTATGATCCTACAATCAGAGCTTGATCATTTGATCTAGGTAAGAGCACATCTAAAAAAGGGTGCAGCAACAATGATGGTGGAAAAATTCACGGTGGTGAAAAGCACAGAGAGAATTATATTCCATGCTAAGCTTTACTTTAAATGTGTGTGTGTGTGAAAACATCTGTACCATGTAAATGAATAATACTAATACCAGCAAAAGTGAGATATTGAACATTCAGCTGATATACTGTACATGTAATGTAATTAGAAATATTGAAGGTAAAACAGAAGTAGTTACTGAAAGGTTAATATTAGCAACATCTGCATTCTGAGTGCACTGTAAGTGTGCTTCTCATGTCCTGAGGGGTAATAGTCTTGACATCAGTGCATATGTAATTAATTAATTTGTATGCCACTGATTTAATCTTTAGCAGGAGCTGAGCAAATTTACATAACTAAGAGGGACTATGTAAACAAGACATGTTCAATCCCTGAAGTGGAACATGTATTTTTTTAATCTTGTAATTTGAACAGTTCCTAATAGTTGTATTTTATACTTCGGCACAGTCATTTCATCTGACTTCTCATTAAAGAAAACCAGTGATCAGTTGTAAATTAATGCAAAAGGTCTCAAATGTGCCTTGTAAATCAAGTTTGACTGCTAGCTTCGCCAAATATAAATAGGTAAGTGCGCAAGAATGTGTTAAAATGAAATTCATTAAATATGACATTTTCCTATTTTTTATCTTAATTATATTAGGATGCACCAATAAACAACTCCTGATTAAAGCTGTGTTCCAGACGTTTTTTTTTTTTTTTTAAAGTCAGCAACTACAAACTGTAGCTGCTGACTTTTAATAAAGGCACTTACCTGTCCAACGAGCTCACAATGTCGGCCCCCCTAGGCTGATCTGTCCATCGGATCAGGTGCCAGCGCCGCCATCCTAACTAAGGGAAACAGGCAGTGGAGCCTTGCAGCTTCACTGCCCGTTACCTACTGCGTATGCGTGAGTCGCGTGGCGCTTTGTGAATGGCCCTGTCGTCTTCTGGGAAACATATATGTCCCAGAAGGCAGCGGGGCAGCTTGCCAAAGAGGATGAAGTAAACGAACAGCTCCGCAGAATAAGAAGAGGCAGATTAGGAAGACTGCACAGCAACAGTGGTTTCTGGTAAGTAAAAAAAAAATTTTTTCAATGTTTTTTAATTTATTTCAAAGAAATTGTTATAGTATAAATGTTTTTTAGGGTGGACCTCCACTTTAAGTATTTTTTTTACATTAAAGAAGTTTATTGAAGAAATATTATGTAGACAATACAGATCAGAGAGTTCAATAAGAAAGCTTCTGTTCAAACATATGTTTCAGTAAATCGGCCAGAGTTTACATTTATCTATGATGTATTGATGTAAGACAATCAAAAATTAAAAACTGTAATAACGGCTGTGTCTTTTACATGAACATAATCACCTCAGAAATATGCCTTTTTAATGTCATAACCCAACTCGCCTAGGCCTTTAATGATATTATGTGAGATGATGCAATCCGCTCTCTGAGTAGGTCGTAGAGATGAAAAGAGAAAAATAGATAAGGTACACATATATAAGGAGGAAAAACGAAAACAAAAACCATATATGGAAGAGGAGAAGTGAAGTTTGTGTTCAATGTCATATTATGAAAAAAAAAAAAAAAAAAGAGGATAATCTTGAATAATCTTAAATAATCTTGACCACCCACGTCGACCAAGTGGGTATTCCACTACAGATCTACTATTACGTCATATCAAGAACTATTTTAGCTTAGTGCCTAAACCTGGGCACTAAAGATGTCGGTAAATGTTTGGGAGTATTTAAATACGTTCCAAGGGCGCCAAGTATCGAGGAAGCTTTCAACTTGTTCGTTTGCTTGCGCCAGAGTGTCTTCCATTTCATAAATTTCTGTAACCCTATTTAGCCATTCCTTCACTGTTGGTACTTGATTTGATTTCCAATATATTGGAATGAGAGACTTGGCAGCATTCAGTAAATGTTTTATGAGCGAACGCTTGTATCTCCTCAGAGGCCAGCTTGAAATATGCAGCAGGCAACAGGCTGCCTCTAGGGATAGAGAGGTCTCAGTGATTTTTTTGATGTAGTCTCGAACACTGTCCCAAAAATGTACAATCAAAGGGCAATGCCACCACACGTGTAGCAAAGTTCCGCTGTCTCCCAGACACCTCCAACATCGGTCCGATCTCTGAGGGAACATCTTATTTAATTTTGTTGGGGTTAGGTACCACTGAGTCAACAGTTTGAAGGCTGTCTCTTGTACCTTGGTGCTGATAGAGCACTTGTGTGATAAGATGCAATGTTCCTCCACTGTTTCAGAGTTAGGTTTACCTGTAAGACTTCTGACCACCGCTCTCTGAGTCTGTCATCCATAGGTGTTTTTGTGTTCTGTAGCCACGCATAAATAATTGAAGTTTCCCCACGGATTGGCTCTCCCCCAAGGCACACCGAAATCCGTCAAAAGTCTAGAAAAGTCTCCCACCTTGTGGTTAGTGCTAACATAGCTTCTAACTTGAAGGTAGGTCCAGAAGGGCAAGTCAGTCACATTGTCGTTCTGTTTAAGTATCTGGTATTCTTTCATTTTGGCTTGATGATAGCAATCTCTTGCCAAAAGAGGTCTGCCACTGTGTGAGGACCTGAGGTGAGGGTTGCCAACCCCCGGGATAAAATCTGGGTTATCCCTCAGCGAGGTTAATGGGCCCAAGGCAGATGTAACTCCTGTGTCAACGGGTATTTCATGGATCAGTTTCAGGGTGGTTCCCGTTAAAGGGTGTTGCTTCAGATCGTCTGTGTATGAAAGCCAAGGTCGCCAGGGTGCAAAGGTAAGTGGTAAGGTCTGAAGGTCCATTTCTAATTTCACCCAGTCTTTAGTTTCACTGTGACAGTGCCAGTCGATGACCCTTGTTACGTGGGATGCTTTGTAGTAATCCTTTAAGTTGGGAATTCCCAACCCTCCCAGTGCCTTCGCTTTCTGAAGTGTTTCAAGTTTGCTTCTCGGTTTTTTGTGTGCCCAAATAAATTTCAGAAACATGGTTCTCAGTGCCCTAAACATGGCAAGCGGCAGTTTAATCGGTAAAGTGTGCATTAGGTAGAGGAGCTTGGGAAGGACTGTCATTTTAATGACGGCTGCCCTTCCGAACCAAGAGAAGGTTCCAGAGTGCAATTTGCGAAGGTCCGTATCTATAGATTTTAAGAGAGGGGGGAAATTTTGTTCGTATATTGTCGTTATTTGGGGAGTCAAAAACACCCCCAAATATTTCAGTTTTTTGTGGTCCCATTTGAAGGGTGAGTTCTCTATTACAGATGTGAGTGAATGGTTGGGCAGGGATATATTCATGGCTTCTGATTTGGAGTAGTTTAGGTTAGAGACATAGCTATAATGTTCAAAGGCTTTCATAAGATTAGGGAGAGTAGTATGGGGCTTAGAAATGAAAAATAACAAATCATCGGCATAGGCAGCCACCTTGAACTCCCGTCCCCTTACCCGAAATCCCCTAACCGAATCATTTGCATTGACCTGTCTAATGAATGGCTCTAGGGTTAAAATGAATAGGAGTGGTGAAAGGGGACAACCTTGTCTTGTACCATTCGCGATATGTACACGATCCGAAAGGGTGCCGTTTATTTTCAATCTAGCCGAGGGGTTATGATAGAGTGCGGAAATCCAGGCCAACATCTTATCACCCATTCCAATATGTCTACAAGTAGACAACATGTAGTCCCAAGCCACGCGATCGAAGGCCTTCTCCGCGTCCGTGGACAGGAGAAGGCCCTCTGATCCGCTGGAGCCCATTTGGTGGATTAGTAATAGGGCTTTGGTGACATTGTCTTTGGCTTCACGGTCAGGCATAAAACCAGCCTGTTCTGGGTCAATTATTTTTTGGAGGAAGGGTCTCAGTCTGTCGGCGAGTATCTTCACAAAAATTTTCACGTCCAAATTCAACAAGGAAATAGGACGATAACTGGCACACTCGGATGGGTCCTTACCTGCTTTCGGTATGACTGTTATATAGGCTGAAAGTAAGTCTGGAGTTGTGGTCCTGGGTTCGGATAAGGAGTTCAAGGCCACCGCTAAAGGGTCTGTCAACAAGTCTGTAAATGTTTTGTAGTAGATGGCCGTGTACCCGTCTGGGCCGGGACTCTTACCTAGCTTCAAGTTCTTAATGGCCATTCTAATTTCAGTCGTGGTTATTGGGTCTTCGAGGGTGTTGGCTTCTGTGATGTCAAGAGATGGAAGGCCACTCTTACTAAGATAGTCTTTAATCACTTGTGTTCTGTCTCCCTCCATTCCCGGTTGTTTGTGTTGTGGTGGTAAATTGTAGAGATTTGAGTAAAATGTATGAAAATGTTTAGCAATCTCCTCTGTAGTGACATCTAGTGTCCCATTTTTCTGTTTTATGCCTGTGATGCTATTGTTGTGGGTGTGTACTCGTAATGCCCTCGCCAGTGTCTTGCCTGGTTTGTTGCCCCCCTCGTAATAAATTTTTTTCCTGAAAAATAAAAACCGTTTGGCTTTAGCATCGAAAAGTGTCTGTAGTTGTTTCCTGGCTGCTAGTAACTCTGTGGCTGTATCCACTGCAAGAGATTGTTTATGTTGGGATTCTAACTTATTAATACAGCGTATTAGGGTTTTGATTTCCCTTTCTCTCTCTTTCTTCCTTCTGGCACCAATCGAAATCAGTTCCCCCCTTAGGGTACATTTGTGGGCCTCCCAAATCATCAGTGGGTCCATCCCTGGGGTGTTATTCTGGGTAAAGAAATTTGACAGGGCCTCTTTGAGTTTGGGTAGGTGGATGGGGTCAGAGAGTATAGAGGAGTTAAGCCTCCAAATCTGGGTCTTTTTTGGAGATTTTGTCAAGTCTAGTGATACTGCCACTGGTGCGTGGTCAGAGAAGGATTGAGTGCCTATGCATGCTTCAGAAAGGACAGAAAGATCTTTTTGAGTTATAAAAAGGTAGTCTATCCGTGTATATTTTTTGTGGGGGGCTGAGTAAAACGTGTAGTCATGTCCAAGTGGGTTGAGGAATCTCCAAGAGTCTATCAATCCCAGCTTGTGGAGAAGGTTTTTAATTCCTTTCAGGGTTTTGTACCTAATGCTGGTGTTTCCATTGGAGGTGTCTGTTAGGGGATTCAGAGGGATGTTAAAGTCTCCCCCCAGTATCAGACACCCCGTAGCAAACTCCTGCAGCTTATGGACTATCTGTTTACAAAATAGCAAATGGGCTGAGTTCGGAAAGTACACATTTGCTATTCTGATGGGTGCTCCACTGTAGGTCCCTTTTAGGAAAATGTATCTACCCTCAGTGTCTGTCAGTTGATCCATCAGGTCAAATGGTGCATTCTTACTGACCAGGATTGAAACCCCTTTAGTTTTAGCATGACTGTTTGTGGCATGAAAAACCCTTGTGAAGTTCGAGTCGGTGAGCCCGGGGACATGACCAGTTTTAAAGTGGGTTTCCTGTAGCAGTATAAAATGTGGCTTACCTTTTTTAATTTCTCTAAGTAATGTTGATCTCTTTTCAGGAGTATTCAATCCCTGTATATTGTGGGATATTACTGTGGGATTGCGCCCTATTAAAGAGTAGGCCATGGTGCAGACTCAGGAGCGATGTGAAACTCTATTGATCTGAAAAAGAAACACTAGTGGTCAGTTAAGGCATTCTTAAGGTCAAGGACGCGGGTGGTCAATACCTCTGAGAGAAGAAACAAAAAGAAAGATAGAAAGGCGGAAAAGAGAGGAAAAAGAAGAGCAAAAAATAGGAGAGGCAAAGAGGTGAAAGTGAGAAGAGAAGCGAGTAAAATGAGAATTAAGTTCAACCTCTAGATAGAGCCCTATCTAGAGAACTGTAGTGCGTCTGCAAAGCTAAATGCAGTGACAGACCACTTGTGGGGTAGGGGGAGGCGGCTGCCTGGTGTATGAGTCAAACAGAACAAACTATTAAGTTTAAAATGAAAACTTATGAAGGATATAACTGGCAAAACCAACCTCCAACGAACACACAGCCTATAGCTAATAAGAGATATACTTCTGTTAACTTAAATATATATGATTAATCCACCCTGTCATTTAAGGGTTCTTCTCCGTCGTCAAGTAGGAGGATCAAGAGACCCCACTATCACTGTCCCCCCCGCGACGTAGCGACTCAGCCGCTCGCCACCTCCAAAGTGTCACGAACAGGCTAGCCCCCTCCGTCGCAAGAGCCACAGAACTGCTGTCATTCAAACTAATGCTAAAAGCATCATGGAATAAATTGTAGTACATTTTATGTGCATATAGCATGTCTATTTCTGCTTGGAGGTAACGGGAGTCAGTGGGGCAATGCCCTAATAAACTGAGCCTTAAAAGGTAAAAGAATAGAAAAGAAAGAAAAAAAAATGGAGATTAAACTGGGCAAAAATAACTCCCTTTGACATCAGAATGTATAGTCAAATCGTTGTAGAGGCTTTTGGGCTGAACAGCTTTGCATTAATCCTCCGCGTGGTCACGGTCCCAAAGAGATCTTGGATTCGGTGTGTTTAATTTGGAGCTTCCTGCTTTGCCCGACTTCATTTTCTTGGAGAACCTTTTTTCAGGTGTGGAAAATGGTGATCTGGATGGGCTCCTGTTGTGTGGTGGTAATGCAAACTCAGCGTACCATTCTGGCAAATCCACTAGGTCCAGGCCAAGTCCTCGGGAAGATCCAATGGGGTGCGTAGGATATGTTGGTGTCCATTTGTCGCCACAATGAGGGCAAAGGGAAAGCGCCAGGTGTACCTAAGATCTTTTTCACAAAGTTTGTCCAGTAGTGGGCGCAGAGCCCTATGGTTTTTAAGTGTAATCTGGGATAAATCTTGGAATAACATTATGTTCTCTCCATTAAAAATGATCCTCTCATTTCTCCTCGCTTTGTGCATTATGTCCTCCTTTAATTGGAAGCTTTGTAGGCAGCAAATGATGTCACGAGGTGGTGCAGTGTCGGGGCCTCTAGGCCTAAGTGCTCTGTGAGCCCTGATGAAATCAATCACAGTCTCCTCCTGTCTTTCCAGTAGGCTATTAAAAACCCTCTGTAGGGCCGGGGCTATTTGATCTGCTTCCACGGTTTTGGGGATCCCCCGCACCCTAATATTATTCCTCCTGCCTCTGTTGTCGAGGTCTTCCAGGTGTCTGTTTACATCTATAAAGTGTTGGGTATGGGACACAGCAATCTTGTTCATCCTGTCCAGGGACTTATCTCTCTATCTCCCTGCATGCTCCGTCGATGCAAATTTTTCAGTAAGGACAGCCAGATTCGTTTTGAGATCGGTTATAGCAGCTGAAAAGGCCGATTTAATTTTGGCAGTAAAACCGGACATATCTGCGTATGTCAGGGGTTTGTGGAGTCTCGATTTCCCCCTGTTAGTATCTTCATTAACGTCTGACTCACCGCTAAGGTCTTCCTCGTGGAGCTCTGCCTGCTGCGTCGGCGCCATCTTGGGTTCGGCCTTGCCGTTCTCAGCCTCCAGCTTTTGTCTCAGTAAATCAACGATATTTCTGGCTGTGGAAGTCGTCAGCCCTTTGCGGGAACGAGTGTGCGGGGTGCTGTATAGCTTTCTGGCCGGCATGGAGGGTTCTTGGGAAGGGTGTCAGGTTGAAAGGCTGTGTGTCTGACGGAGCTCCTCTAGTGTGCTGCCATCCAAGCCGCGCGCCAAGCCACGCCCCTCCCACTTTAAGTATTTACTCCAAATATATGTCCAATCACTTACAATTTTTAGTCTTCTAAGCTGTTTTCTCCAGAGAGTGTTGCTTTCCTGAACTTTTGGTTGGAAATTTCACATTAAGCACATGACACAAAGGCCTCATGAAAAGACAGCACAGTCTTGGGATCCGCTGTTAATCTATTCTCTTAGAGTAGCCTTTCTCTACTGGGGTGCCATCTAAGGATGTCAGGGGTTCTGTGACCCTGGTAGAGAAAGGCATTGAGACCAAGTACTGCTCCTCAGCCAAACTGCGCATTGGCACAACGGGAGCTCAGTCAGACTGTGAATGCACTTAGGAAAGTGAAAGCAAACTAAGGTGTCTTGCCGATATATGTGTGTGTGTGTGTTTATATAAGTATGTGTGTATGAATGATTATAGAGGAAACATGAAACAAAATGCATTGAGGGGACGCCCCCTTGGACTTTGTAGAACAGGAAAGAGTAATAAGAAGTAGATATGTATAAAAGGCACGAGGGTGCCAACTTTATTAGTATACAAAAATAGATATTTAAAAGTAAACACAATTCACTCTTGAGGACAATGCACCAATGAAGAGACGTCAGATTGAATATACAATATATACCACCCAAAGCTAATAATCTGCCCCCCATCAGAGAGATGCTCTGACTCCTGCAATCAGCTACAATTTATGCAGCAGCTCAGGCAGAATGGACCATCTGATTGGCTCATACCAAATCAGACCAGGTATTTAAATGCTCACACCAGGCTGGCTTGTGTCAGTCTACTGTCCGCCACCCGGATGTCAGCAGTAGGGATGAGCTTCGAGTTCGAGTCAAACTCATGTTCGACTCGAACATCAGCTGTTCGCCAGTTCTACGAACATCGAACAATTTGGGGTGTTTGCGGCAAATTCAAAAGCAGCGGAACACCCTTTAAAAGTCTATGGGAGAAATAAAAAGTGCTAATTTTAAAGGCTTACATGCATGGTATTGTCATAAAAAGTGTTTGGGTCACCCGGTGACCCCGCCCCCCTCTGACGCACGGGGACTTGATGGGGACTTCCCTGTGGCATTCCCCGTGATGTCAGACGTGGGTGAGGTTACGTAACGGGAGAAGAAGGGAAGAAGACACCGCGGAGGAAGATGCCGGACGAGAACACTGGAGAAAGAACCAGAAGAACCAGAAGAACCAGAAGAAGAAGAAGATGGAGGAAGAAACCGAAGGAAGATAGAAGATAGAAGATAGAAGAAAGAAGAAGCATTTAAATAAAGGAATTGTCAAAAACTGTCTCTTGTCATTTTTAACATTTTTGACAGTTTTTTTGTGAAATGGTAGGGGTACTTTTTTACCCCCTTACCATTTCACACAGGGGGGAGGGCTGGGATCTGGGGGTCCCCTTGTTAAAGGGGGCTTCCAGATTCCGATAAGCCCCCCGCCCACAGACCCCCACAACCACCGGGCAAGGGTTGTGGGGATGAGGCCCTTGTCCCCATCATCATGGGGACAAGGTGTTTTGGGGGGCTACCCCAAAGCACCCTCCCAATGTTGAGGGCATGTGGCCTGGTACGGTTCAGGAGGGGAGGTGCTCTCTCGTCCCCCTCTCGTTTTCCTGTGGCCTGCCAGGTTGCGTGCTCAGATAAGGGTCTAGTATAGATTTTTTGGGGGGGACCCCATGCCATTTTTTTAAATTTTGGTGTGGGGTTGCCCTTAAAATCCATACCAGACCTGAAGGGTCTGGTATAGATTTTGAGGGGGACCCCACTCCATTTTTTTTTCAATTTTGGCTGGGGTTCCCCTTAATATCCATACCAGACCTGAAGGGCCTGGTATGGAATTTAGGGGGACCCCCACGTCATTTTTTTTTAAATTTTGGTTCAGGGTTCCCCTGTGGGGAATTTCCATGCCGTTTTTATCAATTAACTTTTATGTGTATTGTCGGACCGACAATTCATTAATAGCCACGAGTAGTTTTAAATGACTTTTTTCCTTTGAAATGTCATTTTGCTGTCAGACTGTTCTAAACACGGGAAACATGCGCCCCTTTACAGGCATACTATAGACACCCCCCAGGTACAAAATTTAAAGGAATATTACACTTTTATTGTTTCGCTTTAAGCATTATTAAAATCACTGCTCCTGAAAAAACGGCCGTTTTTAAAACTTTTTTTGCATTGATCCATGTCCCCTGGGGCAGGACTTGGGTCCCCAAACACTTTTTATGACAATAACTTGCATATAAGCTTTTAAAATGAGCACTTTTGATTATGTTCGTGTCCCATAGACTTTAACGGTGTTTGCGTGTTCGAACAAATATTTTACCTGTTCGCAAGTTCGGCTCATCCCTAGTCAGCAGTGTACGCAGCTCTAAAACCTGAGGTAAATACTACTGTTATGACAGGCACTATATGGACATGGTTCTTTGTCAATGTGTCTGTCACAATTTTCTTTACTTTTTCTACTACTTCCAAATAAGAGGAGGTTCGATCTAATTGTCTTCCTGTTACATTTTTCCCAGTGACAAAATTTTGATCGCTGTTGGAAAAATCAGGCGTCCCTTATGAATGCGCCCCAGCAATCAGTTTATGGACACACGGACAACCCTTTATGTCGTGTGTGTGGACTCATGCAGCCACCATGTATTTTCCCTCTCTGTTTTTATCTTTTAAATCCCCAATGAGTCAAAAATATGTAAGTACTTTTTACCTTGTTACTCTATAAAATGGCATAATAAGCTACAGACTATATTTTGATGTCTCTGCTATGTTACCATGTCAACATTACTATACATATATATATTTGTGTTACAGACAAGAGAATCATTTACCCAACTGTAAAACTTACCCTGAAGAAGGAAAAATACATTCCAATGCGATTTTCCGAAACATGTCGGGATGTGTGCTATCAATCCTTAACTGAACTCAATTCAGTTTGAGCAATATTTTGGATTATTAGCTTTGGGTGGTATATATTGTATATTCAATTTGACGTTTATTCATTGGTGCATTGTCCCCAAGAGTGAATTGTGTTTATTTTTAAATAATCTATTTTTGTATACTAATAACGTTGGCACCCGTGTGCCTTTTATACATATCTACTTCTTATTACTCTTTCCTGCCCTACAAAGTCCAAGGGGGCATTTTGTTGCATGTTTCTTGTATAATGTTATTTAGGATGCTGGCAGGCTAGCACACCTCTCAATTCTCATACCTTTTTCTCTTTAGGTGTTTGAATGATACTATTAATCCATTCCCCAAATCCTGTATGATCAGAAGTGCATTTTTAGGACTGCTCCTGAAGAGGCGATATGTTGCTCTCTAATTGCCTGTTTTAACCCCCTAAATGCAGCATCACCACGCCACATCCGAACACAATGTACGCAGTTGCAGGCAGTTGCAGCACAGCCTCATTCACCTGGTGGTATATTCCATTCATGTCCACAGCATGTGTACACCCATGGATGGTGTCTCTGCAGCAAAAGGGGGAGCAGCTAGGGAATAGTAAAAATGGACCAACTGTGTGGTTTTACCTGCCCCAAACATCATGTGAATGAGCCCTTGGTTTACATCTGTGTGGCTTTGTGCTGCATGTAGGGTAGCCCATTCCTCTTAGTTTTTAGTTTTTCTACCCACAGAAACATAGGTAAAGGAGTCCACCACACTTTTGTTAAAATTGCTCCACGCTAAAAATGCGTGGGGGGTACCATTAAAAAGTAATGGCACCCCTGTGTATCTGCTAAAGAGCAGTGCATTCGCCTGCACGTAGGGAAAATGCGTGATTTTGGGCATGTTCCATGACAGGTAGTAAAGTAAACCAATCCTTAGACTGGGGTGCCTCAAGACTAAAAATACTTTTCAAGGGCGCCTTGACTAGGAGAAGGTTGAGAAACACTACCTTAAAGGAGAGTCAGTGGAGTGGCTTGCAGGCCTAGGTTTCCAGGCTGTCTGTATCTGTTGGCGTATGTAGAGTAGGGAAGTTTGGCAGTAGTCCCAGCATGTTGCATGAAAGTGTACAAGTTTCATGAAAGTGTGGCTACAGTGGAGCTCTTTGAGATGCTGCAAGCCAGTGTGGCTAGCTAAAAACTGAGAGGAGAGATAATTTTGAACTGCAAAGTAATGGCAGGCTTGGAGGGAAAAGGGCAAAGCAAACACGGTACCATATATACTCGAGTATAAGCCAAGTTTTTCAGCCCATTTTTTAGGCTGAAACCCCCCCTCGGCTTATACTCGACTGAGCCGTACAGCAGCTGTACCTTTGATTACTAAAACAGCAGCAGGTGTCTCCCACTGTGTTATGCAGTCTGTTCGGCAGTCATCCATTGTAACAAAGCCCCACCTCCTCCTCATTCATGATAGAGGAACACTGATACAATGCTGGGAAACTATATCAGTGTTCCATCTATCATGGATGAGGAGGAGGCGGGGTTTTGTTACAATGGACGGCCGCCGAACAGACTGCATAACACAGCAGGAGACACCGCTGTATTAGCAATCAAAGGTAGGGCTGCAGATGGGCACAGTGAGGCTGCAAATGGGCACAATGAGGCTGCAAATGGGCAGAGGGAGGCTGAAAATGGGCACAGTGAGGCTGCAGATAGGCACAGTGAGGCTGCAAATGGGCACAGTGAGGCTGCAGATGGGCATTGTTTACCCAGTAGCTGCTACATTTTCCCACCCTAGGCTTCCCAGTTTTTTATAGTTAATTTAGGTGCCTCTGCTTAAATTCGGGTTGGCCAATACTCGAATAAATACGGTAAGTATTACAGCACTATATGTTTTTACACAAAGGTTTGGTCTCATTCACCTGGGCACTGGGACATGTACAGGCAGCCTATGGAAGTGAATGCAGACACAGCATTTACATAAACACAGTCACATTCAAAGTCTGACAGGCATGCAGAAGAAGGTGCACAATCCCTATATTTATTGAGTATATGTGAACAATTCTACCAGGACTCTTGTTGGGTCCTTTGCTAATAATACCTGTTTGTACATTGAATGTATGTACTATTGTTTATATTTTCTACTATATAACACATATTTTTTCCATACTGGTCTGTATCTACGGTATATACTTATGGTTAATGTTATATGCTGATTTCAGTAGTTCCTATACTCCCAATTACTTTGATTAATTTACCAGGAAAGGAACCCTGTCCTGGATGGGGGCGCTACCAACTTTATTATCAAACCTACTTTTATGGTTCTGGTTCTCTTTTTTTTACCTCCAGGTATAGTGCAATATTCTGTTTGAGGAAGGCCATTTGTCATGATCCCCAAAAAAGGGAGTACACACGACTTATCACAGTTAGAGTTGTAACTGCAAATAGAAAGAGGGGAAAAATTCCATTCCAGATGGGGACTCTTGCGCCAAATGGCCTAACCATAGAATTTGATCTTAATTGCTTCATATCAGATTTTTAATACTCAGTGATACTCTCAAGACATGCCTTATTAATTTTAAGCATTTATTACATATATATTACATTTTAAATTTTTAAATTTTAATTTATATTTTATTTCGTTGGTATTAATTGGTACGTAAATTTATTGTCTCTTTACACTTAATAACGATAATCTATATTATAGTATTTTTAATAAAATTAATTTTTATTATATATTTTTTAATATCATAGGGATCATATATTTGATTTTACTGTAAATGAATGTATAGTATCAAATATTTGGGTTGTGCATCTAGTCAATTATGTATATCAATTTATTTAGTATTTTAATTTAATTTTTCAATATAAAATTTTTTTGAAACATTGTTGCAATGGCGAACTAGTGGTGCAACAATGTAACCTTAATCTTTTATTTCAATTTTTTTTTTATATTCTTTATATAATTTTCACTAGTGGATGTGAGTGTAATACGGGCCTATCCAATATGTTGCTAGTAACTACACAGTATGGATCAATTGGTATTTTACTTGCGGAAGTACACATACATATTAGTGATTTTGCTATCTATCGCAGTATGTAATGACATGCGATCTGAGGTGTTAACATTGAATGTGTAGTAACACTATTTACCACTGGAGGGAGTTTCATGACCACACTAATTAGGTCCATTTTTATGTTCTTATTTTTTATCTGGAAGTGTTCTATATTTGTTTGCAAACCTGTATTTATAAATATATGTTCCCCTTTTAATAATTTGTAAAACAATTAAATAAGGCTTAAGCCAAAATATTTACATGTCATTAGTAGCAGAAAGCAGTATGATGATCCAATGAACACAGCACTGTCTCCATGGTAACCACAATGCCATAGGACTTAAATACAGAGGCCGTGGCTTCCTGGGTTTATCCTTGAAAAAGTCACGTGTCAGTGATGTAACGCGTGGGAGGAGCTTAGGACGTTCAGTGCTGCAATACACCTGAAGGTTAACAGCAGCTGTTTCTCTATGGGAAACCTCGTCCACAGCGGCTGACTGCAATCTGCTTATTTGAATGCTTCTAATAGACCGGGAGTTTGTGAGTGTATCTTTTGTCCCTGTTTTGCTTATGTACTATCTAGTAAGTTCACTGCACAATGATCTATTTTTTCTTTGCTTACTTTGCATAAAACCTTTATCCTGAGAGCCGAATCACCAGCAGTGTAAATGCTGAAGTGGGATACAAGAAAAACTAAATATCCTGATACAAACGATCTAACCCAGTGAGTCAATCAATCTGGATTAAGGGAAGGAACTGTTTAATTATTTTTACTTTCTCCCACTATTTATCTCTGCCTGGACATTGTATTTAGAGTGTCATTATTATTTTATTTATACTCACCGTCACATCACCAATTTGAAGATTTATTTTGGCAATTTTAACACATGTATTAGCACCATAATTATTAATTTATTTTATTCACATGTATGCATTTTTTATTCCTGGATTTAAGCTTAGTCGCAGCAGCATATTGTGCACTATTTATTTAAAGCGCATCCATTTTATACTTAGTTCTGTTTGAGGAAGGCCATTTGTCATGATCCCCAAAAAAGGGAGTACACACGACTTATCACAGTTAGAGTTGTAACTGCAAATAGAAAGAGGGGAAAAATCCTCAGAACAAATTCCTAATGGTCCAAAAAGGGTGTCATTTTAAGCAGTAGCATAGCAAAGATGGTGGTCAAAGGCCTCTCACCACTCTGAAGTCCATCACAAAGTTTCCTTTTACTTGTGGGAATCCAGAACACTGGATACATCAGCAGGTTACCTCCTATGGTCTCTAAGGGTGATGGCGGTAGATTTGGACACTGTAGTAGTGCCCCCAGGTTGAAGCAGTAGACGTTTTAGGTGCAGATGCACTCTCTCACAGTTCACTGGGGCTAACATGTCTAGGACATTGCAGACCTAGACACCACATCTTCCGTAAAGACTCACCTAGGCAAGGAAGGAGAAACCAGTTCATCAGGACCCGTGGTGTGCAGTCCTCTATCTGTGGCCTTGTGATCTCCTTTGCTTCAGGGCACAGTCCTTGGTACTCACACTCAGTGAAGTGGTCTCTGACAGGTGCAGCATTTTGGCCCCAATCAAGTAACACACAGAAGCATTAGAACTCAGCACAACCTCACCAGCCTTAGGCTGAGACTGTTCTCACAGCACATTATCCCTGTCCCTTTCCTACTATAGCCACTCAAAGTCATCCTGGGACTTACAGTCTAATACCACTGATCTCAGTTCTGGGCTGAGATCAGTGGTATCGGTGCTCCAAGTTCGATAGGCAGGCTTTTTTCAGCTTTCCTGCAGCCAATCACTATCCACTCTTCTTCCTGTTTGGTGGTCAGTGGGCTATCCTTTCTCCTTCCTCTCCCTGTGATGCTGCTCTGTTTGTCTGCAAATGAGGAAGGAAAGGAATGACAGCTTCAGCATTATGTGTGGGCAGTTGTCAGTACCAGAGCCACACTCCCGCTGAGACATGCGTCCTTGAGTTTCAAATCCTACCTCTAATATCATATTTCTACCCACCCACATTCCCCAACTTTTTGCTCCAGTGGTTCAGCCCTATGTAGGATCTCTAAACCTCAACATTGCTGTATTCTATTTATTTAAAATTGTAAGTTTGTTGTTGGGCATCTTAAGCCACTCTTCATTTAAGTGACTTTCCTTAAAAAATTATGTTCCCTTTCAACCTGATCCTTATGTAATTTATTATCCAGCAGGAAGGATTTGGGCCTCAATAAGTGGAGCTGCCCTTGTTAGCCCTGAGGATGCCCAGGCTCCCAATAGTGGGCAAGTTGCTGGTCCCCTTTATGGCCTGGGGCCTTGCCGCACTCTGGACGCCATTCCAGGTACACCCCAAAAATTTCCCTCTCAACCTATCATTTAACATTAGTTTTTTGTTTTGGATCCTTGATATTTCTCTTTTTTTGTTTCTTTGAAATAACAATTTTCACCCTGCATGGGTCATGTGGGACCTGTTTCTAGCAAATTGTTAACAAGTGTATCCTTAGAGATAAAACAGGGTCTGCTGAGATTTATTTACCCCTGATCCATCTAATATGGCACTGTTTGGTTTCCCATGTATCTAAGCTGGTTCTCTATGTGCGGATGATAGCAGGTGCATTGCAGCTGCCGTTATGTTGAATACATTTTGGGACAGTTTTCAGGGTGGCCACTAGGTGGCTTTGTGTGGCCCCCTGTTGTCCACTGCCTTTATTGGCAGAAGAGTTTGAGCGTTGGCTGTGTAAGGTCCAGGGTCAGGCTGCAAATGTGCCTGTCTTCCAGGTTTGGAGATGCAGCAGGAATGGGCAGTGTCCATTCGCGTCCATGTTGGGAGGGGTATATCAGGAGCGAGCTCCAGTGCCAGTGGGGGGCTGCGGCAGGCACGATCGTGGATGATGGAGGTTTAACAGTGACATTGAGCTAGGCACTGATGATGGCTTCAATGTGATGGATTATTTCTTTACCTAATATATCGATTGACTTAAACACTCCTCTCTGTTGCTCCATTTTTCAGTACATCAAATTGCAAGCTCCCTCATTTCTTTTGAAAGTATCCATTGGATTGGACTTTCCAATTGAGGGCTACCATTGAGCTTTGATCTTATGTTTGGTCTGTGTCCAGGCCACACTAAATGTATATACTCATATCCTTAATTGTTTATATTGGTTGATTCTCATTTAGAGAAACCAATTTATATAGATCTTTGTATAGGAATCTAGTACTAAAATGCCCTGTGCAATTCATTTCCATTTTTCAGCCCTTTGTCTGCTTTGATTGCCTCTGTTGCTAACTGCATCACAGCTCCTTCTCTCCCTTTCCTGTCTCCTTGGTGTGAAATTCAGATTTTAAACCATTTGAATAATCTTTGCGGATTCAGTGGTAATAGCCAATATTGGTAAGATGCCTTTCACTAAACTTTATGTTAATATTTGGATTATTATTGTTCAAAATGCTTACTAATGTTGATCCTTGTTGATCTGGATACCTCGATGTGACCAAATCTTTAGGTAATGTTGTAAAGCTATTATAAAAACACTGATGTTATGTACTATCACATATTTGATGATAATCTGGATGTACAGTTTATGTATATATATATACTTACCTATGCATTTGATTTATTTGTCCAGGTGTGGTAGCACATATCCCCTGAGTAAGCCTATCACATGGGGAAACATGTGGGGATTGCTACACAATTACAAGCAACTGTAACGAATTCACTATGTGGATATCAAACGTGAATTATTTTATATTTAATATATCTATATCTTTTTTCTTTATTTTTTAACATGGAATATATTAATAAATTGATTTAATTTTAGTGCATGTTTATTTTTTTTATTTTTTTTTTCAATTCTTTATTTATATTTTCAAAATACAAAAATCCATATATTGACATACATATAGATAAAATCCATCTTTAATGACCCACAACCTAGAAAAAAAAAAATTCCCACCCCCCTCCCTTCCCAATCCTGCTGAGTTACTATAATATAATTCAATAACCTAATTCCCTCACGTAGTTCCCTTGTTTTATACCCGTTTAACCTTTAGCCAGTAATCTCCTCCACATGGCTCTAGGTATTCTTATACCTTCGCCACCCTGCCCATTTATCTTTTGGTTCAGTCCCCTCCTCAAACTCTACTTCGGCGCCCTTCTCACTCTCCATTATCTAAATTTCATTAACATAGAGCAACCATTCATGAATTTTAGGGCTCTCAGGCTCCATCCATTTTTAGGAATCTGACTCTTGGCAGTATCCAACAAGATGGGAACTATCGATGTTTGATATTGCTTGATTGCCTCCTCAGTCCCATGGAATTAACAAATCCATGGGTCTTCCTGAATCATCTTATTAGTAATTTCCTTTATTAGGCGTATAATTTTCTTCCAATACACTTTGATGGTGGGACACTCCCACCATATATGGGCCATTGTGCCATTATTTTTACACCCTCTCCAACATTCCCCAGATTTCTCCGGTTGGAATTTGCTAAGTTTGTCTGGGGTCGCATACCACCCTGCCAAGCACTTAAAATTTGTTTCCATCATCCTCATGCTAACTGAGGAGGTATGCAGCATTTTCAGGATTTTCCCTATCATGTGATTACTACATTGTGTCCCCAATTCCTTTTCCCATTTCTTGATGTAAGGAGGTACATCCAGTTCCTCACTAGTCATTAAAATTTTATACAGCCGAGAAATAATATTTCTGCATTAATTTCTCAAACAAAGCTGCTCAAGCGGCCTATAATCTTCTTCGCCTCTAATTGGTTTCTGAAGTTTCTTTACAAAATGTGTCAACTGGATGTACAGCCACACATCAATCTCCATTAAATCTGTCTCAGTTTTCAAATCATGGAATCCCCGGATTTTCCCTTCTTTAATTACGTCTTTTAATTGTGTATTAACGTTCTTAATCCAATTCCCCCCCACCTCCCTCATACCGGGTTCAAAAAATTTATTATCCTTCAAATAAATCAGAGGAGAGTTATAACTCCATTTATTTTGAGTGTGAATCTGATCCCATAATTTTAGTGTATTAAGTGTTATAACAGCAGATAGTGCAGCGCTAAGACCAAATAAAAAGCACATTGAGAACAATCACAATATAAAATCACTAAGTCCATATGAGTAGTCCATATATAATCCTCAAGTGCGGGCAGGCAGCATGCTTGCAGGAAAGTTATACGGGAAGCCCACCACCAAGGTATAAGATGGCCTCTCACCTGATCGAATGAACCCTTTAGTTACAGAGGGTCACAAAGCGCCTTAAGATATAACCAAGTGGAGTACAGCATACATGGCATCCGTCAGGGACCCGGTACTGGACACTCCGATATGGCCGTAATATAGAATAAAAATGGCAACAAATAGTGCTCTCTGTATAACAGCTATTTATTAAATGCTAAAAAAGTGTCACTCACCTGTAAACACTCGATTAGTGCAAGGAAAAAGGAAACAGGAACGGTGGAAATCTCCAAACAGCAGTGCGGATGCACAGTGGCCGCGGGTGACGTCACGGCATGTTCAACATAACACCTACCCGGAAGTCAATCCAGACATGACCCCTCAGTATTGAATATGCGATAATCGGACACAGCCGATCTTGCACACATAAAACAAAAGACTGAAAGAGGGGAAAATAAAACTGATAATATAAAAAATGCATCAATCCTAAACAGGCAGAGTGCAAGAGAATAAAATAGAAAAACATTATAAGCCTTACATTCATTTCCAAAATGATTTCTAAAATATATGTGAGTCATCTGCGGCCACTGTCACCCCACAAATACAGTAACATCAATAATAAAATATAAAAACACGTAGCACACAGATAAAAATTAACGATCAGATATAAAACAATTAGTATCGAAATCCACGTTTAACCCTTCAGGGCAAAGAACATTTTGAAAGAAGAGGCCCTGATACCCCCTCTAACATACCTGTCCCTACTTCCAACCGTTTTGCCCCATTGGCTGATCATACTCCCTATAGAGAAAAAGGTTTTTTAGGCCAACAGGGGAACAGAGATACCCCCCGCAGTCCTATCAACATCACCAGGGAGAGCCATGGAGACAGCCGGCACCCTACACTCCACCAAACTCAGGCCCTCGCAAGCGAAAAGAAAGAGGCCCAAACCATGGTAGGGGTGGGAATATACAATCTTAGCCAAGTCACTCTTAATGACGATGAAATTAAGGTTTTGGATCAAGGTTTAAAATTTGCACCCATCAAAAACCTTAATAAATTCGATACTTATGTTAATCTTCAAAAATATGTCAGGACCCTGAATATGAAAAAATATTTTCTTGCTCAGTCACATCAGGGAATGAGACCTTCGACTTCCCAGCACTCTTCTTTACGGAATAAATCCACGTTTAACCCACAGAACGCTGATAATAAGTACTTAGAAGTGTTCAGAAATATGGTTTCCCACGATTTGAACCGGTTAAAGGTTAAGAAAATTTTCGATCCTCTGTATATTAAGCGAGGGATCCAATCGCTAGCAGAGCGGAAAGACATTGTAATCTGCCCCGCTGATAAGGGGGGCGGTCTGGTTATTTTAAGTAGGGACTATTATCAATCAGAAATGAGTTGTTTACTCTCTGATGAAGATACTTATAGTATTCTCAGTAAAGATCCTATGTTAATATATAAGGATGAATTACATGCGATTATAGAAGATGGTAAAGATCAAAAAATCCTCAATAAGAAAGAAGCTATGTACTTAGACCCTTTGTTTTGCAGAACCCCCATTATTTACTTTTTGCCCAAAATCCATAAAGACATCGTTAACCCCCCTGGTCGACCCATTGTTAATGGGATCGACTCAGTGTCAGCACGGCTTGGGCAATACATTGATTTCTTTTTGCAACCTCTTGTGACTAAAACCCCTACTTTCTTAAAAGATACCAAGCACATTATTCAGATCTTGGAAAATCTTGAGTGCTCACCGCCCACTTTTTTGGTAACAGCGGACGTCATTTCTCTGTATACCATTATTGGTCACAAGGATGCTATGTCATCTGTTGAATGGGCCCTGTCCTCCTCATCATTGTCAGGGAGACATCAGGAATTCCTTTTGAGCTGTTTACATTTTTGTTTAACTAGGAACTATTTTTGGTATAATAGGGATTTTTATTTACAGACAAGGGGAGTTGCTATGGGGGCTCGCTTTGCTCCCAGTGTGGCCAATATTTTTATGGCCCACTGGGAGGAAGAAGCTGTTTTTCTTAATAGACCCCCAGAGCTTATATGTTACCGGAGATTCATCAACGATCTTATCCTTATATGGAAAGGGGATAGAGATAAACTTGACAAGTTTATTGAAACTCTCAATAATAATCAAAAGAACATTGCCTTGACCTGGACTATTGACCCAGAAAAGGTCGTTTTTTTGGAATTGACCATCAGTGTGACACAAGATCACTTTACGATGACCAACTACTTCAAGCCTACTGACCGCAACTCACACATTCCCCTGGGGAGTTGTCATCATCACTCTTGGTTGTGTAACATCCCCAGGGGTCAGTATATTAGGTTGCGTAGGAATTGTACCTCTGATGATGACTTTATCAGACAGTCACAAATCCTGACCTCAAGGTTTGAACAAAAAGGTATGATCGTTCTATATTAGAAGAGGAGATCACCAGAGTCAAAACTTTGGACAGAAGTACACTGGTCTCTAATACTGTTAGGGACACCGCAGGAGATAATCATAACTTTAAGATGGTGCTTGATTACAATGTGCAATATCGCACCTTCGAGAAAGTAGTATTAAAGAACTGGCCCATTTTAAAACAGGATAAGATCCTAGGCCCTGTTCTACCTGACCGTCCCCAATTTATATATAAGAAGGCTCCATCATTAAGGGACCGCCTGGCTCCTAGTGTTTTAAACCCCCCTGTCCCTACTTCTGACAGGCTTTTTTCCTTTTTGGGTGGTTTTTACGCATGTGGCAAATGCATTCCGTGCAAACATGCCAAGGGGAATATAAAGAAAAGGAAAAAGTTTTTGGCATCTGCTACTAATAAGGAATATGAAATCAAACAGTTAATTACTTGTGACACGGTAGGGGTCGTGTATATGCTGGAGTGCGGGTGCGGGCTCCAGTATATTGGTAGAACATCCAGACCCCTACACGTGAGGCTTGCTGAGCATGTCAACAATATTAAAAAAGGCCTCAAAACACACAATGTCTCCAGACATTTTAAACTTCACCACCATCAGAATCCTAAAAGTTTAAGATTCTGGGGCATAGAAAGGGTTACTAGGCACTGGAGGGGAGGTAACTTTATAAGGCAATTAAGTAAAAGAGAATCGTATTGGATTTTTGAGACCAGGGTTCTTTGCCCTGAAGGGTTAAACGTGGATTTCGATACTAATTGTTTTATATCTGATCGTTAATTTTTATCTGTGTGCTACGTGTTTTTATATTTGATTATTGATGTTACTGTATTTGTGGGGTGACAGTGGCCGCGGATGACTCACATATATTTTAGAAATCATTTTGGAAATGAATGTAAAGCTTATAATGTTTTTCTATTTTATTCTCTTGCACTCTGCCTGTTTAGGATTGATGCATTTTTTTATATTATCAGTTTTATTTTCCCCTCTTTCAGTCTTTTGTTTTATGTGTGCAAGATCGGCTGTGTCCGATTATCGCATATTCAATACTGAGGGGTCATGTCCGGATTGACTTCCGGGTAGGTGTTAGGTTGAACATGCCTTGTTTATAGTTGTCATGGTTACTTACCTTGAATAAAGCTGTAAGGTACCTGGTAGGAGAGCCTGACTGTAGGAGAAGACCTCTCATACAACGCTGGTTCAGGAGCCACTGGAGTGGGGACAGTGGTCTCCTGAGCACAGTGGGGTAGGAGTGCCTGTATAGTCTCTGATGTGGAGGCAGAGATCCCTCCTGGGATGGCAGGGCTGCAGGTGAGTGGAGACTGGAACAGCAGTAACTTGACTCACTGGGTTGCAGGTGAGAGGAGACTGGAACGGCAGCAGGCTTGACACACTGGAGGGAGAGATCACTGAAGCTGAAGCTGAAGGTGCAACAGCAAGTGAACAGTAGGCACAAGCAGAGTCAGACAGTCCGGGTCGGCAGGTAGCTGGCACAGGTAATAACGGCAGGCAAGGCAGAGTCGGTGAACAGGCAGGGGTCGGCAACGGTAGCAGATACAGACAGAAGAGTAGTCAGACAAGCCGGATCGGGATTGGAGCAGGTCGGATGGTCAAACAAGCCGGGTCAAATCAGGTAGCAGACAATCAGGATACGGGTCAAACAGGTTCACAGAGCTGAGACGAAGCAGCGATGTTCTCATGGAACAGGGGAACTTTTATGTGCTAAAATGGCGCCAAACCGGCGCTAACGCGAACGCGCGCGCGCACGCTTGAAAGCGCGCATGCACCCGCGCCGCGCACCCGCGCCGCGCACCCGAGCGCCGCGCTGATGCACAGCAGTTTGATGCCGTGTCTGAATGGAAGCGCGCCGGCGCATAGGCGAATGCAAGTGCCCCGGACTGGTGCTGGTAGATCCCTGACATTGCCCCCCCCAAGGGGCAGCCTCCGGATGCCCAACAACCTCTTCTTCTCAGGATGAGTAGAAAAATAAGCGCGCACTAAACGCCTGGCATGCACATTACTGTCCGGTTCCCATGAGTTACTTTCTGGGCCGTAGCCTTTCCACTTGATTAAGAATTGGTTTTGCCCTTGCCTTCTTCTACAATCAAGGATAGCCTCGACCTCAAATTCCTCGCTGCCATTAATTACAACAGGTTCAGGGGGTCTTGTGCCCCTAGCAGGAAAGGGATCAGGTACAGCAGGTTTAAGCAGAGATACATGGAATACTGGATGAATTTTAAATGAATCAGGTAAAGTCAACTCATAAGATACTTCATTGATTTTCCTTCTGACTGGAAAGGGTCCCATGAATCTAGGTGCCAACTTCTTAGAAGGACATGCTAATTTGATATTAACAGTAGAAAGCCATACCTGGTCGCCAATTTGCAAGTTCAGCTCCCCCCTTCTTTTCCGGTCGAAGATTCTCTTACCATCTGCCTGAGCCTTGGATACTGTTTCCTGTAACAACCGGCTGTTGTGACTGAGGAACTCCACTGTACTTTGTACTGCTGGAACCGAAGACTCTGAAAGGAAATCAGGTAGAAAGGTTAGGTGAAAGCCATAATTGGCGAAAAAGGGAGATTGACCGGTGGCAGAATGTTTGGCATTATTATAGGCAAATTCTGCTAAGGGTAATAGAGATACCCAATCATCTTGTGTGAATGATGTGAAGCATCTGATGTATTGTTCCAGGGTCTGATTAGTCCTTTCTGTCTGACCGTTTGTCTGAGGATGGTAGGCCGAGGACAAGGCCAATTCAATCTTTAGGGTTTCACACAGGGATCTCTAAAAACGTGAAGTGAATTGAACCCCTCTATCAGAAACTATGTTTACAGGTACTCCATGAAGTCTGATGATCTCCTTGATGAATATGCGAGCAGTTTCGGTGGCAGACGGGGTTCCCCTTAAAGGTAGAAAATGAGCCATTTTGGTTAGACGGTCCACAACTACGAAGATAGCTGAGCATCCTTCAGAACATGGAAGTTCCACAATAAAGTCCATAGAAATCATTTTCCATGGTCTGTCGGGTACAGGCAATGGTTTCAATAGGCCCCAAGCTCGATTCCTGGATGACTTATTCTGGATGCAGATGGGACAGGAACTAACATACTTTTCACAAAAGTCTTTCAGATTGGGCCACCAGAAAGTACGCTGCACTAGTTCCAGGGTCTTGCAGACTCCAAAGTGGCCTGCCAATGGGTGGTCGTGGAGAAGTGTTAAAACCTTGACCCGAATGTCTTCAGGAACAAAAATTTGGCTTCCTTTCCAGAACAGACCATCTCTTCTTACTAAAGAAATTCCAGTAGGCCTGGCTGATTCAGAGGATGCTTCCTTAATCAGGGAAAGTAAGTCTTTTTGCAGCAGTAAAAAACTGTTTGCGGGTAAGATGGTGTCAGGAGTGGATAAGTCCTTAGGATTGTCATGCATACGTGATAATGTGTCTGGTTTGATATTTTTTGAGCCTGGACGGTACGTGATATGGAAGGAGAAACGTGAGAAAAACAGAGCCCAGCGGACTTGCCGAGGCTTCAGACGTTTGGCAGATCGTAAGTACTCTAGGTTTTTATGGTCAGTATAGATTAGTACTGGATGCATAGCCCCCTCCAACAGGTACCTCCATTCTTCTAGAGCAGTTTTAATAGCGAGAAGTTCTCGGTCACCAACGTCATAATTCTTCTCCGCAGGGGAGAGTTTACGGGAGAAGAACCCTACAGGATGCATTATCTCTTTGCTACCTTTGCGCTGTGAAAGAATCGCACCTACCGCAATCTCGGAGGCATCAACCTCTAAAATAAACGGTAGGGATGGTTCAGGGTGACTGAGGATAGGTGCTGAAGTAAACAGTCTCTTGAGATTTTCGAAGGCGTCTTGGGCAAGTTGGTTCCAGGAGAAACGGATATTTTGTTTGGTTAACTGCGTGATGGGTGCAATTATGGCTGAGAACCCCCTGATGAATTTTCTGTAGAAGTTTGCAAACCCCACAAACCGTTGAACTCCCTTCTTGTCCAAGGGTACCGGCCAGTCCAGCACAGCGGACACTTTTTGTGGGTCCATCTTGATGCCTGTTGCGGAGATGATTAACCCCAGGAATTGGATGCTCTGTTGTTCGAACTCACATTTCTCCGCTTTTGCGTACAGACTGTGTAAGCGGAGACGACCCAACACCCTGCGGACATGTTCCTGATGCAATTCACGGGATTCTGAAAAAATCAAGATATCGTCCAGGTATGCAATTACAAACACATCTAGAAAGTCCCTGAGGACGTCGTTAATCAGGTGTTGAAAGGTTGCAGGGGCGTTGCAGAGTCCAAAGGGCATGACCAGGTATTCATAATGCCCGAATCGGGTTCGGAATGCTGTCTTCCACTCATGTCCAGCCCGGATACGGATTAGATTATATGCCCCTCTTAGGTCAAGTTTGGTGAAAATGACGGCAGTCCTTAATTTTTGAAAAAGTTCAGGTATCAAGGGTAGAGGATACCGATTTTTGACCGTGATCTTGTTTAGCTCACGATAATCGATACACGGCCGGAGCGACTTGTCTTTTTTGGTGACAAAAAATATTCCGGCACCAGCTGGAGAGGTAGAGTGGCGTATAAAACCTTTGGCCAGATTCTCATCTATATATGTTTTTAGTACTTCCTGTTCCTTCTCAGATAAAGGAAAAATGCGTCCGAATGGTATCTCGGATCCAGGCAGCAAATCAATGGGGCAATCGTAGGGCCGATGAGGTGGTAGAGAGTCTGCCCCCTTTTTACTAAAAACATCGATGAATTCATGATATTGTTTAGGTATGACCTGGCAGAGTTTCTGGTCGGTGTCTAAACAGAGTAGAGTAGATGAAGAATCCGAATCTTTCTTTAAACAGTGTTCAAGACAGTAAGAAGATGAAAATTTCACTTCTCCAGATGTCCAATGAATGTATGGGTTGTGGGCCTGCAACCAAGGAATGCCCAGGATGATAGGAAACATAGGGGAGGAAATGACATCAAGAACCAGCAGTTCCTTGTGTTGGGAGGAAGTAGAAGCAGGCAGAGGCAGGGTTTCTTGGGTTACTTGTCCCGATCTGATGCAGGAACCATCAGCTAGAAACACAGCGAGTCCATGGGTCTTGGTTCGTAATGGGATGTTATGCTGGCTGGCAAAGTTTGAGTCAATAAAGCAACTGCATGCTCCGGAATCAATGATGGCGTTGATCGTTATAGTCCCTTCTTGCAGCTGTAAAGACAGAGGAATGGCAATGTGGGTAGAGTTCGCAGACAGAGCAGAAAGACTGGTATACACAAAAGATGGGCACTTACTTAACTTGACTGGACAGTTCAGGACATAGTGCCCAGTCCCACCGCAGTAGAGGCACAGATTGAGTTGCCGGCGCCGGGCCGGTTCTTCAGGCGACAAGGCAGGTCGCATCAGTCCCAATTGCATAGGCTCTGCAGAGTCAGGCATAGCATTAGCTGGATTTGAACTGGATGGGGGTAAGTAGCGTGCTGCCGGGAGTGGTGCTCTGGCTGTCATCCACATCGGGCGGGATTGTAAAGCGGATCGTTCAGAACGACGTTCCCGGATTCGCCGGTCAATTTGAATAGTCAGATTAATTAATGCTTCAAGAGTGTCTGGTACACCCACTCGGGCAAGTTCGTCCTTTAAACCTTCAGACAGACCCAAGCGGAACTGATGACGCAGGGCCGCATCATTCCACTGAGGGTCCGCACTCCAGCGTCTAAAGTCCATGATATAGTCTTCCGCAGGTCTGCGACCTTGCTGGAGCGTGAACAGTGCTGATTCAGCTGTTGCAGTCTGTTGAGGGTCCTCATAAATTTGTGCCATGGCTTCAAAGAAAGATGATAAAGACTGGGTTAGGGCTGAGTCCCCCTCAAGTAGACGATGAGCCCAGGTCTGAGGTTCCCCTTGTAAGAGGGAAATCACAAACCCCACTTTGGTGGCCTCCAGTGAAAAAGTTCGGGGCTGTAACGCGAAGAAGAGCTTGCAGGCGTTGCGAAAGGCCCGGAACTTGGACCGGTCTCCAGAGAATCTATCAGGAGTGGGAACCTTTGGCTCAGGTGGAAGCATTACAACAGAAGGACCAGGAGCCGTCTGTGCAGGGGTTGTGGCTGAAGAGGAGGCCAAGGGGTTAGGCCCTGCTAGGTTCTGGACTTGTCCCTCCAATCTGTTGTAGTTATCCTGGAGAGATTGTACGGCTTGAGTGAGGGCCGCAAGGTGGGTGCATATTTCTTTCAAAGGAGAGGTATCTCCTGCAGGCTCAGTCATGGCTGCTTCGTACTGTAAGGTACCTGGTAGGAGAGCCTGACTGTAGGAGAAGACCTCTCATACAACGCTGGTTCAGGAGCCACTGGAGTGGGGACAGTGGTCTCCTGAGCACAGTGGGGTAGGAGTGCCTGTATAGTCTCTGATGTGGAGGCAGAGATCCCTCCTGGGATGGCAGGGCTGCAGGTGAGTGGAGACTGGAACAGCAGTAACTTGACTCACTGGGTTGCAGGTGAGAGGAGACTGGAACGGCAGCAGGCTTGACACACTGGATGGCAGAGTAGCAGGTGAGAGGAGACTGGAACGGCAGCAGGCTTGACACACTGGAGGGAGAGATCACTGAAGCTGAAGCTGAAGGTGCAACAGCAAGTGAACAGTAGGCACAAGCAGAGTCAGACAGTCCGGGTCGGCAGGTAGCTGGCACAGGTAATAACGGCAGGCAAGGCAGAGTCAGTGAACAGGCAGGGGTCGGCAACGGCAGAAGATACAGACAGAAGAGTAGTCAGACAAGCCGGATCGGGATTGGAGCAGGTCGGATGGTCAAACAAGCCGGGTCAAATCAGGTAGCAGACAATCAGGATACGGGTCAAACAGGTTCACAGAGCTGAGACGAAGCAGCGATGTTCTCATGGAACATGGGAACTTTTATGTGCTAAAATGGCGCCAAACCGGCGCAAACAGCAGTTTGATGCCGTGTCTGAATGGAAGCGCGCCGGCGCATAGGCGAATGCAAGTGCCCCGGACTGGTGCTGGTAGATCCCTGACAAAAGCACGGGTGCCCACGTCGTGTCCTCATCTGCTGATGAAGTCCCCGCCCACTGGGACGCGACACGTCCAGAACGAGGATACGCCGTGACGTCACCCGCGGCCACTGCGCATCCGTACTGCTGTTTGGAGATTTCCACCATTCCTGTTTGCTTTTTACTTGCACTAATCGAGTGTTTACATGTGAGTGACACTTTTTTAGCATTTAATAAATAGCTGTTATACAGAGAGCACTATTTGTTGCCATTTTTATTCTATATTACGGCCATATCGGAGTGTCCAGTACCGGGTCCCTGACGGATGCCATGTATGCTGTACCCCACTTGGTTATATCTTAAGGCGCTTTGTGACCCTCTGTAACTAAAGGGTCCATTCAATTAGGTGAGAGGCCATCTTATACCTTGGTGGTGGGCTTCCCGTATCACTTTCCTGCAAGCATGCTGCCTGCCTGCACTTGAGGATTATATATGGACTACTCATATGGACTTAGTGATTTTATATTGTGATTGTTCTCAATGTGCTTTTTGTTTGGTCTTAGCGCTGCACTATCTGCTGTTTTGATTTTTGTTAAGGGATTTGAATTTTGACCCTAGTGTTCAGCTGCTGCATATACACATATACCACTTCGCGCTGATTTAATTTTACTTTCTAGTATTAAGTGTTATATCCGATGTGTTTGTGCTAAGTGCTCTGTATTTTGGGGGATTCCATATAATGTGCCCTAAGTGTGTGCTACTCAAACTGTGTTCGATATTAACCTATCTTTTTTCTGATGCCGACTTTGACCATTCTATCACCCGTGAAAGCGTCACTGATTAAAAATAGTTACTTAAATCCGGTAGGGCAAGCCCACCCTGTTTTTTCCCCCTAGTCAGAACCTTATATGCTATTCGTGGCTTTTTATTACCCCAGACAAACCTTACAATTAGGCCTCGCAAGGCTCTCAAATATGGCTGTGGTAGGGAAATTGGAAGCATCTGAAATTTATCGAGGATTTTCGGGGCTAACACCATTTTATTGTATTTACACTGCCAATCAGGGAGAGTGGTCGCATGGACATTTTTTGTATTTCTTGCTTAATTAAATTCAATAAGGGTATATAGTTAATTAAATACAATTTCTTCAGGGAGTTGGATAGTTTAACTCCTAAGTATTTTATCTCCCTTCTCCAGGGGAAGTGAAATTCCCCTGAAAGTTTTTCTTCTTCCTGTTTGTCTATGTTAATATTTAAGATTTCACACTTGCTGAGATTTACCTTAAAATTTGAGATGTCACCATATCTTTTTAAAATCTTCAGCAAGTTTGGAATCGATATCCGGGGATTCGTAATATAGAAAAGGACATCATCGGCATACGCCACTAGTTTATGTTCCTCGGTTCCTATCCTTATTCCACTACAGTCTGGGTTTTTTCGGATAGTCGCCAGCAGGGGTTCCAAGGTTAAGATGATTAATAGGGGAGACAATGGACACCCTTGTCTAGTTCCGTTCTCCATCTTAAATGGCCTTGGGAGGACCCCGTTAACCTTAACGGATGTTGGCGGGTGATTATACAACATTCTGACCCAAGCAATAAATCTTGGGCCAACTCCCAAATATTCCAATGTTTCAATCATGAGTCCCCAGTCTACCCTGTTGAACGCTTTGTCTGCATCCATTGACAGGAATAGAGCTGGGGACCCACCAGACTTGGTAGACTCGAGGAGGAGAAGCGAGCGAACTCCATTGTCCCTCCCCTCTCTACCCGGGACAAACCCAACTTGGCCTGGGTGTACCAGAGTCGTCATTTTGTCCTTCAGCCTGCCCGCCAAGACCTTAGCATATAATTTGGTATCTGCGTTTAGGAGGGCAATAGGCCTATAGTTGGAGCACAACATATTATTTTTTCCCTCTTTTAGTATCAAGGTAATAGTTGCAAGCAAGGAATCCTCCCCATCGCACTTTTGGTACCTAGATCATTCCAGAAATGGCAGAGCTTTGGCACCAAGGTTTCTTTATTTATTTTAAAAAAAGGTAGTAAACCCATCTGGGCCCCGACTCTTTCCTGCTGGAGAATCCTTTAATGCGGAGTAAATTTCTGCTTCAGTTATGGGTCTATCCATGTCTGTCCTGTCTCCTTCTGACAGCTTTGTCAGCCCTGCTTCACTCAGGAATTCCTCGACCCTCCTACCCTTTGTCTGCTCTGGGTGTCCCATTTGACGTACTGTATAGAGTGCCTCATAATATTTCCTGAACTCTTCTGCTATACCTTTTAGTTGTGAATACTGTCTCACCCTTTTTATTTTGGATTCTCTCGATGAAGTTCGGGTCTCTCTTACTTTTTAATAACCTTGCAAGGTGCTTACTTGACTTGTTTCCCCAAAAATATCTGTCTCTTGTTATTTTTTTTAATGTCCTCCTTGAATCCTGTTCCAGACAATCCCTTAACTCCTCCCTTTTGATGGTCAGCTGGTGGAAGCTTTCCCGATGGTGTCCCTTATGTTTTTTATGTTCTTGTTCCAGTAAATGTATTTCTTCTATAAGTTGTTCCCTTCTTTTTGATCTCTCTTTTTTTTCCTTACCCCGATGGATAAAAGGATCCCTCTAATATATGCCTTAAAGGCCTCCCACAGTATAGAGGAAGCTTTTTCGCCCCTTTCATTAGCCTTAAAAAAAAATTTGATCTCTTTCTGTACTAATACTTTCATTTAATTTCCATGAGAATGGTTGTCGATGGGGTCACGGTAGCCTGATCCTCATTGAAATCGGCGCATGGTCCGAAAGTGTGGTAATCCCTATTCTGGTTTCCTCCACCAAATCCAATAAACTATGATCAGCCATGATGTAGTCTAATCTTGAGTACGTCCCGTGCACAGGGGAGAATAAGGTGTAGTCATTTACCTTTGCATGTTGCACTCTCCACACATCCATAATGTGGCATTGGTGCAGCTTACGCCCAATTTTCTGGAGTTGAACCCCGCTTGTCCCCTGTGCCCGGGATGTACTATCCAGAACAGGATTAAGACAAAAATTAAAGTCTCCTGCCAGAACTACCTGCCCTGTTTTGAACTCCATCAAATTGTCCAATACCTGCTTCAAGAAAACAGTCGGGTTTTTGTTCAGGCAATACACATTAGCTAGAGTCATTACTCTAACGCCCAGCTTACCCTTTAAAAACAGAAAACGTCCCTCCGGGTCCGCTAATCTGTTATTCAGGGTGAAATTAACTGACCTTGAGAACCCAGTTGCAACCCACTTAGCTCTCCTTATGGGAGAATCACTATAATACCAGACCGGTGGAGCAGAGGAGTATAACCTAATATTTGTATCCTGGGCAAGGTGAGTCTCCTGGAGGAATACCACATTCGCTCTATAATGATGCAACTCTTTTAACACTTTGTGCCTCTTCACCGGGGAATTCAGGCCCTCCACATTTTAAGAAAAAAAGTTTAACTCCATAATTTTTTTCGATCTATTGGGGGGTTTTGTCTACCTACCACCACCAACTTTACTAAGCAAATTTGTTCACATCCCAGCAGAATACCTGCCCACCCTCTCCCTCCCCATGCCCTCCCCCCCAAAATCCCCCCTCCTCAAGCCCATCGCTCTGCACCTTCTTCATCTGCGACTTTAAATCTAATATTTCTTTAGCCTGAATTCCTGATGCTTCTTCTGCCTCCTCGACTCTTTGCAGCAGGTGGCCCATGTCGGTACGTACATTCAGTATCTCTGACTTTATAGAGTTTTCTAACTTGGAAAACATTTCAAGCATTTCTGTCTTGGTGGGTATTATAAAATTTCTCTGCTCTTCCATCATACTGCGTTCAAGCACTCTGAGCTGTTCCGGGTCGTTCCTGATATTCTCCCCTGTTTCCCCCTTTTGTTTTGCCAGTTCTTTCTTTTTCCCTTTTGTCCCTGTTTGTTTCTTATCCAATCCTGGGCTCTTTGTGCTAACGTCTTTAAGATATTTCTGTATTGTGCTAGAATTTTGGCTTTCTCTTGGGCTCTTGGGTTCAGCTGCTTTTTGTGATCGACCTCTCATATTACCTCCTTTATCTTATACCCCCACCTCTTTATTTACCCCGCACTGCGACTTGCGTTTTAATCAGGGGGGCTCGAGTGGCAGGTTTTCCCCCTAGGCCCCCTATTAACCAGGGGGGCAACACTGTTGTAGTAGTATGATCTTTTTCAAGGATCTATCAAAGAACGCTAGCGAGCGTAATATTTAGGAATGATTAGTGAATTTCCATCACAATGTCCATCCCCGTCTCTTTTAACTTGCCTAACACAGGTAGAGAGGCAGATAGCACTCAGGGAAAAAAAAAATGTTTAGAGTGCCATACCAATGTACCAAACAGTCAGTGGGGATCATTTATCTGAGGCAATCTCTTGTGGAGTCTTTAAATAGCTTTAAATAGACTTAATAACTTTCAAAAGCATAATACTGCAGTTCTTTGAGGTAAGAGAGGGTTAATTTTCATACCTTGAGATGAGTCATTATCTTATCTCCATACCTTCCATGCTGTTCTAGGAAGAAAACTTGTTATCTGCAGGCTGCTGTGCTCAGCTGATAATTACTCTGTGTCAGGGCGTCCAAGTTCACCTAAGGCATAGGCTGTTCACCCCCTCTTCCTCTGTTCCTCTTATCTTCACTTGTCTTTTCTCGGGCTGATAGGGAGTGAGAAGGGCTGCAGGGGGGGGGATCTCACAAGGAGAGAGACGTTCTCCCAGCTACACAGGGACAAGCTTCCCACATGGAGGGATCGTTAGCCTCCAGCTTCTCCCAGCGGCTGCAGTAGCTCTGAAGTGACGCAGAGTGAGGTGGTCTGTCCCGGGTCTTCCTCTGTCAAACCCTCTGCAGGCTCTCACCCTGCACTACGTCCTCACCACTCAGTCTGACCATCCCATAGAAAAGGGATAAACCTCAATATGGGCTGCATTTTTCTGTTATTCATTATTTTTTCAATATAATTTTTTCTGACAATACTAAGCGAGTAGATTTATTGTAGGTTTTTTTCCTACTCTTCTCTTGTTAGCTTGGTCGTTAAATGTGCTCACTATGGTCGCATAGTGCTCCCCACTCTTGGTGTTCTCCGCATCGTGACTGACCTCTTTTCTCCCCCTGTTGTTGGGGGGGTTGGCCTTAAGGTGGGGATTCCTTCTCTGTCTCTTGATGAGCAAAATGGCTTGTATGTTAATATTTATTTTATATTTTGTGCTATATTTTTCCTATGTTTACATATACCGTATTTATCGGCGTATAACACGCGCCGGCGTATAACACGCGCCCCAAGTTTATCAGGGAATTTTAAGGAAAAAAACTTTTAGGAGGGAATTTTAAGGAAAAAAAATTACAATTAAATGCCCATCAATGCAGCCTCATCAGTGTCCATCTGTAGCCTTGTCCCTCATTGCAGCCTTGTCAGTTTCCATCTGTAGCATTGTCCCCCATTGCAGCCTTGTCCCCCATTGCAGCCTTGTCCCCCATTGCAGCCTTGTCCCCCATTGCAGCCTTGTCCCCCATTGCAGCCTTGTCAGTGTCCATCTGTAGCATTGTCCCCCATTGCAGCCTTGTCCCCCATTGCAGCCTTGTCCCCCATTGCAGCCTTGTCAGTGTCCATCTGTAGCATTGTCCCCTATTGCAGCCTTGTCCCCCATTGCAGCCTTGTCAGTTTCCATCTGTAGCATTGTCCCCCATTGCAGCCTTGTCCCCCATTGCAGCCTTGTCAGTGTCCATCTGTACCTTGTCCCTCATTGCAGCCTTGTCAGTGTCCATCTGCCTTGCCCTGTGTCGTTTGCAATGGCGTTTAAAAATGGTGCCGCCGTTCTTGGCCACTCTCAGCCATTCTCGGCAGCTCTTGGCCTCTCCTGATGGCTTTCGGCCGCTTTCGGCCATTCTCGGCGGTTCTCGGCCATTCTCGGCGGCTTTCGGACGCACTCGGCTTTCGGCGGCTCACGCGGGACTGCGAGAGCCACTGAGAATGGCCGAAAGCCGCTGAGAGCCGCCGAGAATGGCCGAAAGTGGCCAAAAGCCAGTGAGAATGGCTGAAAGCCGTCGACGAGAGCAGCCGAGAACCACCGAGAGCAGCCAAAAGCCGGCGAGAGCCACCAAAAGGCTCACAATCGCAGGGGGATTGGCGTATAACACGCACCCACGATTTTCCCCTGATTTTAAGGGGAAAAAAGTGTGTGTTATACGCCGATAAATACGTTTTTTTTGTCTTTGTATAGCTTCTCTGCTAGTCTATGGTTCATGCGCATATCCCCTGATGAAGCCGTGAGGCGAAACATGTCGGCATAAAATACGATCATGCAATCTCTATAAATCTTCTTTGTTTAAACCACCATAATTGGAGATATCCTGTGAAATTCAATGACCTATTGGACTCTGTTGTCTGTTTTATTCTTTTGTCTATAATAAAACATATTTTGTATATTTTTATATATTTGATTGGTTTCTCATTATTATCTGTATAAGCACCGCTATTGTCCCTTCCCAAAACCCTTCCCTCTTTTTTGAATAATTTATGTCTTGGGATGAGGTGCGTACTTTCAGGTGTCTACCCTTAATCGGACAAAAATGATATATTTCATATTAAAGTGTTTTAATACACACCTTTTCCTGTCCGACTCTGGTGACACAATTAATATGTTTTCTAATGTAAAAAATACTCATCATAATGAGAGACCTATGATGCTATCATTGCTATAATATTGCCTTTTGATTGACTCTTCTATTTGTATTCTGTATTATTTAAATATAAGGGTTTAATTATTAATTAATTAATTTTTTTCTTCATTGTGGCTACTTTTTATGGGGAGGCTTGGGAGGGTCTTATGGCTAAAATTCAGGAATCCCAAAATACAGCAGAAATTTGGATCTTGACAGGGTGTTTCTCAGACTTGCGGATTACTGGAAAAGAAGGTCAGAATATTTTGGCATAAAAGGTTTTTTGAAAAATACATTGAAAATAGAATTGTCCCCTGGAGACTAATGCTGCGTACACATGAGCTGACTTTTTGATCAGACTGGTCCGACGAACCGAGTCCGGCGGACAATCCGATCTTGTGTGTGCTTCAACGGACCTTCAGCGGACTTTTCCAGTTGAAAATCTGACTGACTTTAGATTTGGAACATGCTTCAAATCTTTACGTCGTAACTTCGCCGGACACACTTCCTATCGAGAAATCCGCTCGTCTGTATGCTAGTCCGACGGACAAAAAACAACGCATGCTCAGAAGCAAGTACGAAACGGAAGCACTCAGTCTGGTAAAACTAGTGTTCGTATTGTAGGTAGCACATTCCTCATGCTGCAAATTCTGTGATTGTTCAATGCAGCGCATTAATTGTCTTCTTTATAATGCTAGAAGAACAAAGTTGTTTTGCTGTTTATATTCACACAGTGTTCTCACAAACTTATTTCTGGATTATTTCTCTTGATCTCAATGATATTGTATTTTTTAAAAGCCATATCTCCATACTAATGTTTACACAATTGTTTTTTGGAGTTATCTTTTATTATTTTTTATTTAATCAAGATATTTTTTTAGGATTGTTACAAAATTATTTTCTATCTATCTCCATATATCTATTTTTTTGGTGTAAAGTTACCACAAAGAACCTTTTTTTTTGTATATTTTTTGCTTTTTTATTTTTTGGTGTAAAGTTTCCACAAGAACATTATATAATTTTTTGTTTTTGGAACCTCAAGAAGGTTGTTGTCCCTTGTTAATTTAACATTGTCTATAAAAAATTGATGTTAATAAAAACACATTTGATGTTAATAAAAAATGCAAGTATTTTCATAAAATAAAATATCCATTTATTATGTTTAACAAAATAAAGATGAAGTCAACGCTGGAGAAACTTTTCGAATTTGTGAAGACTTTTGGCCTCAGGGCACACATCAAGTCTGTGGAGAAGAAAATTGGGATCTTGAGGAGTCCATATAATAGGGAGCACAATCTGGTCCAGGAATCCCTGAGATCAAGAGCAGCAGCAGATGACATATATGTCCCCAGGCTGTGGTACTACACCAGCCTGCGTCTTCTGTCAGACCAGACTGAAGCCAGGTCATTACTTTTTTCTCTTCGTTCCAGCCTTCCCTCCATGCTGCCCTGCACCCTTCCCTGCAGCCTTCCCTGCAGCCTTCCTTGTAGGCTGTGGCTCTGGTGATTGACTTGTGGCAGGAGGAGGAGGGGCTTGCTCATTTATTTGGGTGTTGACAGTTAACTCGCCCTTCAGCCCCTTGTGAAGGACATTAGAAAAAAGTTTTTCACACAGGAGGCGTTGGCCCTTCTCCATTTCGAGCAACCTGATGGCTTCTCTCATGAGGTGCAGTGATGCCTCCTCTGTCACTGTCCCCATTCTGGGCCTTTTTGTATGAAGGCGGAGGGGAGGAACCTGCGATTGTGTGAGGCTCCTACTGGGCTCGGCCACCTCCTGGCTGACACTAACCCCAGCCTCCTCCTGGATGACACTGGGCCCAGCCTCCTCCTGGATGACACTTGGCCCAGCCTCCTGCTGGATGACACTGGGCCTGGCCTCCTCCTGCCTGCCACTTTCCACACCTTCCTCCCGGCTGACCTCATCCTATGTATAAAAAAGAAACATAGTTTTAGTTTTTGGTTTATCAATGACACACAATTTTCAGCTCATGACTTGCAAATTCAATGTTAATACATATAAAAGAGTATAAATCTAACACCAGCATTTTTTAAAGCTGGTGACAAACATTTTTGGCCACTACTGTCAATTGATATGTATACATCATTTTTTTGAAAAAAACCTTAATAGGTAATCCATTATAACATCTAGTTAACATCATTAATATTAGGACACTAAATATGTCTAAAAATAATATACCTGGCTCCAGATGGTCACATACGATTCTTCCAGGATGGAAGGCCCAGCTTGGTCCTCATCAGCCTCTGCCGGGGTGGAGGGAAGGGCGCAGGGAAGGGTGGAGGGAAGGGTGGAGGGAAGGGTTGAAAGTGATGCCCTGGCTTCAGTCTGGTCATCAAGAAAACGTAGTTTATTGTAGTACCACAGCCTGGGTACATATACATCATCTGCTGATGCTCCTGATCTCAGGAAAATCTGGATCTTGTTATGCTCCCTCCTATACATATTTCGCAAGATCCCAATTTTATTATCCACAAACTTAAAGATTGCTTCTGGGATGAAAGTCTGCACAAATGCAACAAGTTTCTCCAGCGTTGACTTCCTTATTGTTTTAATATAATATGCAGGGTGTTTGACCTCCCATAGATTCCTCATCTCCCTGTACTTCTCAATAAATTGAGTCAGAAATTCAGAGTCCTTTAAACTTAGCATTCATGTTTTCTGTCAAAGATAATACACAAGACAAAAAACTAATGACTAATGTTAGGCTAAACTCTCATAATCTTATCCCAACATAGGCCTCAATCTTTAAGCAATATAGGCTGCTACAAAGTTAATAAAATTTACCTTCATTTCGGACGCTCGCAACTTCAGTTCCTTTATCCTCCGCACATAGAACGTACGTATGACACATGCGTGATAGCTTTATACACACTGCGCATGCGTGAAACTCCGCCTGTGTCTCCCACCCCTGATTTTCTTTTTTAACGAATATTCTCCGCCCCTTTTCTCTACGCACAGAACGTACGTACAGCACATGCGTGATAGCTTTGTATACACACTGCGCATGCGTGAAACTCCGCCTGCGTCACCGGCCCTTGACGTTCTTTTCTAATGAACATTCTCCGCCCCTTCTCTCTACGGTGAGCAGTAGGAGCAACAATGGCAGAGACACAGCAGATGTGTACTAATTGCTCAAGTGACAAGGAAAGCCCGGAGCCCGAAATGTCCCAAACCAGGAAGAGGAGATTTAAGGCCTCCAATATGGCCTTTGAAGAGATGGTGGAGATGGTAGCAATTTTGAAAAAAAAAGATTACAATGGGAAGCATGGACCGCAAAAATAATGGCAAAAGTGGTGAAGACCTTGCATCCTCATTTTGGGGTACAGTGCTCTAAAGATCAGCTGAGGAAACGATGGTCCGACCTCAAACTCAGGGAGCCGGATCAGTACAGACGAATTCAGAAAGTGCTGAAAAAAAGTAAGTACTTGTCGTGTGTTCATATTCTGATTATTACCTTGCATGCTGCTCCATGTGCTTTTCCTTACTGTACAAGTTTAACTCATTAAATGTTCATAGTAAACATCGTTCGTAGTAAACATTGTTTAAAAAATATATACAATGTATTTAGTTGATACAGGGTTTAAACAACATTTTGGTCTTGGTAGTTTGTCTTATTAAAAGAAGTTTAGGACATTGTTGTCTAGATGTCTTTTGAAACTAGAATGAATAGCAAACTTCATTCAGTGGAATGTAAGGAGAGGGCACTCAGCAGCTGTTTACACATCTGGACTCAGGAGCACTAGTGTGGGACACCAGACTACTTTTTTTGGGGGGCCCCCCGACCTCACCAGCCCATTTGGCAAATCAGCCCAAGCCCCATGGAGGCTGCGGAGGAAGGAGAGGTGGGCGACATGTGCACCCCACCAGGTGAATGTCTGTCACCCCAGCTTATGGTAAACTATGTATGCCTGCATATTTCTAAATACATCTTTTTTTCATCAATTTTAGGTGATCTGGCTGTGGAAGGGGAAGAAGCGGTGGAAGCATGTCCAAGTGCCAGCACCCCCCCCCCCCCGAGGATGTCATGTCCACCCCACCAGGTGAGTGTCTGACAACCCAACTTATGTTAATCTATGTATGCCTACATGTTTCTAAATACATATTTTTTTCATTCATTTTAGGTGATGTGGAAGAGGAACCATTTACCACCGACAGTGCACAACGATTAATTGGGCAGATCATGGCCTGAAATGGGGATATTGATGCCATGCGCACTAGCCTTGACCTAATGCGTAATCGGCTGGACAATATGCAGCAGGAAATGAAGAACAGAAGAAGATCGATGTTTTTGGGAGAATCTAAATCCCTTTTTCACAAAAGAAAATCGATCATGTTCTTCATTTCTTTTTTTGCTGACCCCATTCTGGGCTTTGACTTTTAAACATTTTATGCCTGTTTGTACAAAAAATAAAAATATATAGAGGCCTGTTTGTTTAAAAAAAATAGAGGCCTGTTTGTTTAAAAAAAAAAAAAAAAAATATATATATATATATATATATATATATATATATATATATATACACACATATAGAGGCCTGTTTGTAAAAAAAAATTAAAAAAAAAAAATTCTATTGTTTGAACAAAAAATTACATATATTTTAAATCCTAAAATTTTAACAAACGCACATGTGAATGTGCACAGATTAAAAAATCTGTTATTAAACAACAAGATGTGTGGCTTCTTCTTTCAATGCTCAATGCCAGTTTTGGAAGTTATTTGGTGTTTACAGTGACAATGGGGCTTATTTACTAAAGGAAAATGCACTTGGCACTACAAGTGCACTAGAATAATCTAGGAGACAGCCAAAAAGAAAGGCGAGCAATAAATACAATTTAAGATTTTATCTGATCATTATTTTTTATTAAAACAAATTATAGATTGTCTGGCATTGCAATGGCCCCCTACCCGTAAAAAAATCAATATATTGATCCCGAACTTGATGGGTGCTTTGGGGGGCCAAGCCAGTACAGCCAGTATCTAGGCCCATCAGAGGAGTCTCTATAAGTCTGGCCTAAGGCCCAAGTGATGCAATATAATTGCTCGAATGTTTGTTTAAATAATTGTGCAGGATGCAGCACGCTAGGACAAGGTCATTTAGTTTGTATTCCACCATGTGATCCCGAAGGCATTCTCCACAACTCTTCTCACTCTGGCCAGTCGGTAGTTAAAAATCCTCCTCTCCGGGGTGAGGGTCCTTTGGGGGAATGACCTCATGAGGTGCTCACCCAGACCGAAGGCTTCATCTGCTATGAAGACAAATGGGAGTCCTTCCACGTTACCTGCATCAGGTGGCAATCTCAGGCCACCACTCTGGAGACGCTGGTAGAACTCCGTCTGGGCGAAGACTCCTCCATTCGACATCCGGCCATTCTTCCCCATGTCCACATACAGAAATTCATATTGTGCCGACACCACCGCCATTAAGACAATACTATGAAACCCCTTATAATTAAAATAGTATGACCCCGAATGGGGTGGTGGCACGATGCGGACGTATTTCCCATCTAAAGCCCCTCCACAGTTGGGAAAGTCCCAACGGGTGGCAAAATGGGATGCAACAGTCTGCCATTCCTGTGGCATTGAAGGAAACTGGGGAGTCAAACAAGAAAAAAATATATAAGCACTTTTGCACATAACATTGCAAGCACATTACACAAAAAACATTATTGCCCAGCATAACATTAATTGTAATAAGTTTTATTTAAAGACTAAAATATAAGGCCCACTTATCAGATTCATCACCCCCTCTGATGGCCCATTGATAAATTTTAGGGGGGAGGGGATTCTAAATCAATTTAGGGACACACAGACCATTTGGAGACATTTTAGTGGGGGGAGGGGATTCTAAAGCAATTTAAGGACACACAGACCATTTGGAGACATTTTAGGGTAAAGCAATACAATGGAGCTGACAAAATACATTGTTAAGTGACTAGACTAGTTTTATATGGGCCCAGCATAGCATGCTGGGGAGGTTAGTGAATGCTAATATGCATGCAGTACAAAAAAGAGCACTAAAAAATTGCATGAGGACAAAGTGGACATTCACACTATATTGCAATCATGGTAATTAGTGTTTGAGTGAAGAAATACATTACATTAGCAAACATTAAATACAATAAAATGTGATGTTAAAGGATAAAATTCTTACCTTAATATAGTCCTTCTGCAGGACTTGGATGATGGCAGAACAGGTCTCTGGGATAATGATCCCCAGAGCCTGTGGGGAGATGCCTGTCGAGAACTTAAGGTCCTACAGGCTTCTCCCCATCGCCAA
Organism: Lithobates clamitans; assembly: GCA_037952925.1. Taxonomy (NCBI): domain Eukaryota; kingdom Metazoa; phylum Chordata; class Amphibia; order Anura; family Ranidae; genus Lithobates; species Lithobates clamitans. The sequence goes on from JBBGZY010000901.1 coordinate 2,200,492, forward strand.
GTACCGCAACGTGGCGACTAGCCTCTGCTCCGCAGTGATGGCTTGCCTCATGCAGGTATCCTGCCTGCTGATATAAGGGGTCAGCAAAGCCAACAAAAATGGGGTCCGTCATGCGGAGAAAATTCATGAAATCCTCAGGGTTATTCTCACTGATCTCGTGGAGCAAAGGCATGTGAGGGAATTGGTCACGCTGGAGCAACCAATTCTTCGTCCATGAACTCCTCCTCGCCCTGTTCAGGGACTGGGCTTGGGCTGAAGAATGAACTACAGCACCAAGCACATACAATGCACAAGCTCTACGACGAGTATGTACATGGCTTCAAAACGGTCGGCTGGTCAGAACAAACTTAACAGAACGCACTGAAGAACAGCAAGGCCTGTGAAGAGCGAGCTGAAAATCAGCAATGAGCGGACAATAACACACTGAATAAATCAATGCAAACTGACTACATAGTTAGTCAGGTTGAAAAAAGACACAAGTCCATCCAGTTGAACCTTAAAAACAATATATAAATAAAATAAAAAATATTGTAAAATCCAAAATACCCAATTTTATACCCTCAGTTGATCCAGAGGAAGGCAAAAAACCCCAGCAGAGCATTCTCTAATTTGCTACAGCAGGGGAAAAAATTCCTTCCTGATCCCCCAAGAGGCAATCGGATTTTCCCTGGATCAACTTTACCTATAAATGTTAGTACCCAGTGATATTATGTACATTTAGGAAAGTATCAAGGCCTTTCTTAAAGCAATCTACTGAGCTGGCCAGAACCACCTCTGGCGGAAGTCTAATCCACATTTTCACAGCTCTAACTGTGAAGAAACCTTTGCATATTTGGAGATGAAATCTCTTTTTCTCTAGACGTAAAGAGTGCCCCTGTGTCCTCTGGGTTGACCGTAAAGAGAATAACCAACACCAAGTTCACTATATGGACCCCTTATATATTTGAACATGTTGATCATATTCCCCCTTATTCTCCTCTTCTCAAGAGTGAATAAATTCAGTTCCTCTAATCTTTCCTCATAGCTGAGCTCCTCCATGCCTCTTATCAGTTTGGTTGCCCTTCTCTGCACTTTCTCCAGTTCCCTGATATCCTTTTTGAGAACTGGTGCTCAAAACTGAACTGCATATTCCAGATGAGGTCTTACTAATGATTTGAACAGGGGCAAAATTATATCTCTCTCTCTAGAGTCCATACCTCACTTAATACAAGAAAGGACTTCGCCCACTGATAAATTTCTTTTCCCAACAATTGCAGAACTCTATGTCCCCAATCAGAATATATGTGTCAAAGAGTCCCTGGTACCTCTTTCAGGCCGGCTAGGAATAAAGCAATATATTCCTAGCAAAAGGGCCAGATACAGAGTAAAATTATACAAGCTCTGTGAGAGAGTCATGGGATATCTGTATGCATTCCTCATATATGAAGGAAAAGATTCCCAGCTCCAGCCCCCTGAGTGCCCGGCCTACATGGGCACAACTGGAAAGATTGTATGGGACCTGGCATACCCACTTCTGAACAAAGGATATCACATATACCTTGACAACTTCTACACCAGCCTGCTGCTTTTCATACACTTATACATAGCAAAACCCCTGGCCTGCGGAATCTCCAGAAAAAATAGGAAGGGCTTCCCACAATCTCTAGCAAAGAAAAAGCTGCAAAGGGGGGAAAGAGCAGCATTGAGATGCAACAAAGTGCTGGCCTTGAGGTGGAAGTATAAAAGGGATGTGCACATGATGTCCACCATCCATGACGACACTACAATTGAGGTTCAAAGAAGACGAGGTCCCATTGAAAAGCCAGCATGTGTCCAAGATTATAATCTCTACATGGGGGTGGATTTCAATGATCAAATGATTCAGCCCTATTTGTCGATAAGGAGGTCCCAATTCTGGTACAAGAAGGTAGCAATTTATTTCATCCATTTGGCCGTTTATAATTCCTACGTAGTCTACACCAAATCCACAGAAAGCCCCGCCCCTTCCAGTTTGCGGGTGGTAAGCAGAAGACATAGATGGATCAACCTTCAGGACCCTACATAGTGCTCTCCAGAAATGAGAGGTGAACTGGACTCCTCTGTCAGATACTATGTTTGTTGGAATTCCGTGCAACCTGACAATTTTCCTGATGAAAACCCGGGCAGTCTCCATGGCAGGAGGTGTGTTCCTTAATGGTATAAAGTGGGCCATCTTCGACAAATGGTCAACAACTACGAAGATAGCCATTCACCCTTCAGACAGGGGTAGTTCTACTATGAAATCCAGAGCAATCATGCTCCATGGCCAGTCAGGGATTGGTAGAGGTCTGAGAAACCCCAAAGACTTGGTTCTATCAGACTTGTTCTGAATGCAGACAATACATGATTTGACATACTCTTTGCAGTGTTTCTCAAAGTTCGGCCACCAGAACATGCGCTGAATCAGCTCAAGTCTTGTGGACCCCAAAATAGCCAGCCAGAGGATTATCATGACAAAGACTCAGTACTTTTGCCTGGAAAGTTTCTGGTACAAAAATGTTTCTGTCTTTCCAAAGTAACCCATCCTTGGGCAACAGGGTGACTCCTGGGGGGCTGGATATTCCCACTGAAGCTTGCTTTAGGCTGGGCATCAAATCAGATTGAAGGAGTAGGAAGTTGCTATGGGATAGGATAGTGTCAGGAACTGAGGTCTTTTTGAGGTCATCGAACATACAGGAGAGGGTGTCTGGTTTGATGTTCTTTGACCCTGGCTGGTAGGTGATATGGAAAGAGAATCTGGAGAAAAACAGTGCCCATCGTGCTTGACACCTCTTCAGCTGCTCGGCAGTTCTCAGATACTCCAGATTCTTGTGGTTGGTATAAATAAGTATAGGATGTGCCACTCCTTCCAACAGGTACCTCCACTCCTCGGGCGCAGCCTTAATAGCCAGGAGTTCCCAATCACCCACGTCATAATTCTTCTCGGCAGGAGAAAGTTTACGGGAGAAGAAGGCTATGGGATGCATCAAATCCTTAAGACCCTGGCGCTGGGAGATGACTGCTCCTACCGCTTTTTCTGAGGCAAGCACCTCTAGGAGATAAGGTAAGGAGGGATCCGGATGACTCAAGATGGGGCAGAGGTAAAAAGCCCTTTTAAGGTAGTGAAGGCTGCCTGGGCCTCGGAATTCCAATGGAACCGGACATTCTGCTTTGTCAGCTGGGTGATTGGAGAAATGATGATGGAGAACCCCTTGATGAACCTGCGGTAAAAGAACAGCTGTGACCTTATGCGGATCCATCTTGAACCCCTCAGTGGAGATAACCAGACCCAGGAACTGAATACTCTGCCGCTCAAATTCACATTTTTCGGGTTTGGTGTATAGTCCATGTTGACGGAGTCGGCAGAGTACAATCTTAACATGCTTCCCATATTGATCCAGGGATGTGTAAAAAATCAGAATGTCGACACAGTCCACACAGGCGTAAGGTATGATCCTTGTTCTCTACAAAAAAGATTCCTGCTCCTGTCAGAGAAGCAGATGGTCAGATGAATCCCCTCTTAAGGTTCTCGTCCAGATATTCCTTCAGCACCTCCAACTCAATTGGGCAGTCATATGAGCGGTGGGGAAGGAGAGTCTCGGACCCCCATTTACTAAAAACGTCCAGAAACTCATGGTATGATTCAGCTACTAATGAATGTATTTCTGAGTCGAATTCCATACATAGTAGGGGGCCTGAGACTTTTGGAGGTGTGAGCAGGCAATGTTACTGGCAATAGGAGGATTGGAACTTGATACTTCCGGAACCCCAGTCAATTTGCGGATTATGGGCCTGAAGCCATGGCAGGCCTAGAATGACTGGGAAAAATGAGGATGCGATTGCATCCAGACTTAACAGTTCCTTGTGGTCTGTGGCAGTGATCACAGGTAGTGGAGGGGTCTCCTGGGTGACCAGACCTGACTTGATGCGGGACCTGTCTGCTAGGAAAATGGAAAGTCCTTGTGCCCTGGGTCAGAGTGCCATCACCGGAACAGTTTTTCCTGGAAGTTGGAATACAATGGAGAGAGCCAGGTGCATAATATTGGCAGCAGGTGCTGAGTAACTGGACAGAGAGATGGATATACATCTCCGGAACTTTGCTGGACAGGCGTATACATAGTGGCCGGCCTCCCCACAATACAGGCAAAGATTATTCTGCTGGCAGCGTAATCGTTCCTCAGCAGATAGAGAGGGTCTCAGTAATCCAAGCTGCTTTAATCCAGGGAGATCTGAAGTCCGTTTGATTGGTACAGAACTGACCAGACTGAGCATTGTGAGAACAAGCGGAGTGAGTGGAGGCAGGTACTCTGGGTAACATCCAGGTGGGACGGATCTGCTGAGCCGCTTTCTCTGCCTTGCGCTCACAAAGGCATCGGTCCATCTGAGTTGTCAGGGAGATCAAAGCCTTCAGGGAGCTTGGTATACTGACTCGGCTAGTTCATCCATTAATTCTTCGGACAGGCCAAGACAAAGCTGCACTATTCCACTGGGTGTCTGCACTCCAGCGTCTGAAGTCCGTAATATAGTCCTCGACTGCTCGGCCGCCTTGCTGGAGCGCATAGAGGGCAGCCTCTGCAGTGGAAGTCCGTTGCGGATCATCATAAAGTAATGACATGGCATTGAAAAAGATTTGTAAAGAGTCCAGTATAACATAGTAATCTTCTAGCAGATGGTGGGCCCTGGACTGAGGTTCTCCCCACAGCAGAGAAATAACAAACCCCACCTTGGTGGCCTCTTGAGTAAACGTCAGGGGTTGCAGTGAGAAATATAGTTTCCAGGCATTGCAGAATGCCTGAAACTTATTCCGGTCCCCGGAAAACTTCTCCGGGATGGGGACTCTTGGCTCTGGAGAACACATCATTGCTGCAGGCGTGGTAGTGGTCTCTGAGGATATCCAGCCAGGAGAAGGGTTTGCAGGGGTGACCAGGAGTTGCACTTGCTCTTCCAGATGCACATAACTGTCCTGGAGAGATTTCACCACTTGAGCAAGAGCTAAGAGATGTTGGCAAACTTCATCTGTGGGAGAGGTCCCTCTTGCAGGCTCAGGCATGGCTGTTTGATACTGACACATACCTTGGAGGTGAGCCGGACGTGCAGAGGGAGACCACTCATATGGTTCTGGTTCCGGAATCACTGTAGTGGGAACAGTGATCCTCGGAGCGCAGTGGGGTATGAGGGCCTGCAGGGTTCACTTGGTTGAAGATGTTGTCTGCTGGCAGAGACAGGAACAGACTTGATTGCTGTGGATACGTGTAGGTACGCTGAGAGGCAGCAGGCAGATGCGCACAGGTGCAGGACAGCAGGCAGGTATGCAAAGCGCAGAATAGCAGGCAGGAGCAGGATCAGACAAGCCAGGTCACAACAGCGGATCAATCAGGCAGAAGCAGCAGGCAGAGAATGGTCAAAGTCCCGGCAGAATCGGTAACAGGAGGTCAGGCAAATGGACAGACAGAGCAGGGTCAAGGCAAGCCAAAGGTCAGGAGTAGGGTCGAGCCGAACACCCCCCGGTTCGGTTCGCACCAGAACCCGCGAACGGACCGCAAGTTCGCACGAACGTTAGAACCCCATTGACGTCTATGGGACTCGAACGTTCGAAATCAAAAGTGCTCATTTTAAAGGCTAATTTGCATGGTATTGTCCTAAAAAGGGTGTGGGGACCCGGGTCCTACCCCAGGGGACATGTATCAATGCAAAAAAAACTTTTAAAAACGGCCGTTTTTTCAGGAGCAGTGATTTTAATGATGCTTAAAGTAAAAAAAAAAAAGTGAAATATTCCTTTAAATATCGTACCTGGGGGGTGTCTATAGTATGCCTGTAAAGTGACGCGTGTTTCCCATGTTTAGAACAGTTCCTGCACCAAATGTCATTTTTAAAGGAAAAAATCTCATTTAAAACTGCTTGCGGGTTTAATGTCATGTCGGGTCATGGCAATATGGATGAAAATCAGTGAGACAAACGGCATGGGTACCCCCCAGTCCATTACCAGGCCCTTTGGGTCTTGTATGGATATTAAGGGGAACCCCGCACCCAAATTAAAATAAGGAAAGGTCCCTATATACTCTGAACAGCAGTATACAGGCGGTGCAAACAAGACAGGGACTGTAGGTTTGTTGTTAAGTAGAATCTGTTTGTAATTTTGAACATTTTTAACGTGTTTAGCTCCAGCCAAAAAATCTTTTCTAAGCTTTTTGGAAAACATAGGGAAGGGTTATCACCCCTGTGACATTTGTTTTGCGTCTTTCCTCCTCTTCAGAAGATTTCACCTCACTTTTTTGTCCCAATGAAAAATGTTTTTTGAAAATTTGGGTTTTTTTGTGGAACAAGGATTGGAAAGCATCAGTGGAAAGGAGAAATTATTTTCCCATATTAACTCTTACAGGAGAGAATTTCCCTTCCTAGGGGTAGATTTCATCTCACTTCCTGTTGTCTCCTTCCGTTTGCAAGTAGGAGTCGTTTGTAAGTTAGATGTTTGAAAGTAGGGTCCTGCCCTATATACTCAGCAGAAATTTGGGCCTTAGGTGTTGCTGTGGCCAAAACACTGTAAGCCCTCACAGGGCCCTGCTGTGAAATATTAGATCAAGAATTGTAATTACATGCCCCTGTTGAACAGGAGCTGAAAAATTAGGCCTTAGGCACTGGTGCTGGTGCCACAACACTGCAACCCCTCACAGACACTCTAGTTGGAACGCAGGAACGAGCCCTGCTGCAAAGTATTGCATCAAAAATTGTAATTACACGCCCCTGTTAGACAGGGGCAGAAAAATTGGGCCTTAGGCACTGGTGCTGGTGCCACAACACTGCAACCCCTCACAGACACTCTAGTTGGAACGCAGGAACGAGCCCTGCTGCAAAGAATTGCATCAAAAATTGTAATTACACGCCCCTGTTAGACAGGGGCAGAAAAATTGGGTCTTAGGCACTGGTGCTGGTGCCACAACACTGCAACCCCTCACAGACACTCTAGTTGGAACGCAGGAACGAGCCCTGCTGCAAAGTATTGCATCAAAAATTGTAATTACACGCCCCTGTTAGACAGGGGCAGAAAAATTGGGCCTTAGGCACTGGTGCTGGTGCCACAACACTGCAACCCCTCACAGACACTCTAGTTGGAATGCAGGAACGAGCCCTGCTGCAAAGTAATACATCAAAAATTGTAATTACACGCCCCTGTTAAACAGGGGCTGAAAAATTGTGCCTTAGGCACTGGTGGTGGCGCCCAGAACCAAAAATGTTCTTACAAGCTATCAGCGTGATGATTGAGGAGGAAGAGGAAAATTACTGAGGGATAATCACTCAGCATCAGCATAGGCAGTCTTTGAAGGGATCTGAAAAAAATTATTCAGTTACATCAGCATCAGGTGCTTGGTAGCTGGTGGTGATCCAAGACTGATTCATTTTTATGAAGGTCAGCCGATCGACCGAGTCAGTGGACAGACGCACCCTGTGATCGGTTACCACGCCTCCAGCAGCACTGAATGTGCGTTCCGAAAGAACGCTGGATGCAGGACAGGCCAGTAGCTCAATTGCATACTGTGCAAGCTCTGGCCAGTGATCCATCCTCAAGACCCAGTAACCCAGAGGATTTTCGGTGGGAAAGGTGTCCAAGTCTGATCTTGCCCCTAGGTATTCCTGCACCATGTAAAACAGACGCTGGCGATGGTTGCTGGAACCGATCATACCTTGGGGCTGCGGACCAAAAAATTGTCTGAACGCATCGGTCAGACGGCCACCTTCTCCACCGCTCCTTCTTTGACTGACCGAAGCCTCAGCAACACGTTGTCCAGAAACAGGAGTTTGTAACCTCCCAGTCTCTGGGAACGCGTTGCACAGACCTTTCTGCAAGGCCTCCCGAAGATGTTTCATCCTCTGCTCCCTCTGCGATGGCAAGATAAGGTCCGCAACCTTACCCTTGTAACGTGGATCAAGGAGGGTTGCCAGCCAGTATTGGTCCTTCTCCTTGATACCACGAATACGAGGATCCTTACGCAGGCTTTGCAGGATCAGGGAGGCCATGCAGCGTAGGTTTGCTGAGGCATTCGGTCCGGAGTCCTCTGGGTCACTAAGGACAACAACGTCCGCAGCCACCTCCTCCCAGCCACGTACAAGCCCATGTGTTCCTTGGGACTGATCCCTTAAAGACTGCTGATGCTGAGTGCCAGGCTCCACCTCCATACTGACACAATCTTCCTCCTCCTCCTCCTCCTCCTCCTCCTCCTCCTCTTCCTCGTCCTCTTCCTGTGTGATCGGCGGGCACGCAGGAACACTGTCTGGATAAAGGGGGCCTTGAGAGCTAAGGAAGTCCTCCTCTTCCTGCCTCTGTTCTGCCTCAAGTGCCCTGTCCATTATTCCACGCAGCGTGTGCTCCAACAGGTGGACAAGGGGGACAGTGTCACTGATGCATGCACTGTCAGTGCTCACCATCCTCGTGGCCTCCTCGAATGGTGACAGGACAGTGCATGCATCCCTGATCATGGCCCACTGGCGTGGGGAAAAAAAACCAAGGTCCCCTGACCCTGTCCTGGTGCCATAGTCGCACAGGTACTCATTGATGGCCCTCTGCTGCGTGTGCAGCCGCTGCAGCATGGCCAATGTCGAGTTCCACCTGGTGGGCATGTCACAGATTAGGCGGTTCTTGGGCAGGTTAAACTCCTTTTGGAGGTCCGTCAGCCGAGCACTGGCATTATATGACCGGCGGAAATGCACACAGACTTTCCTGGCCTGCCTCAGGACATCCTGTAAGCCCGGGTACCTGCCCAAGAACCGCTGCACCACCAAGTTAAGGACGTGAGCCAAACAGGGCACATGGGTCAGTTGTCCCTGTCGGAGGGCAGAGAGGAGGTTGGTGCCATTGTCGCAAACCACCATTCCTGCCTTAAGTTGGCGTGGCGTCAACCACCTCTGAACCTGCCCCTGCAGAGCTGACAGAACCTCTGCCCCAGTGTGGCTCCTGTCCCCCAAGCACAACAGCTCAAGCACCGCATGGCATCTTTTGGCCTGCGTACTTGCGTAGCCCCTTGAACGCCTACGGAGCACCGCTGGTTCCGAGGAAGAGGCCACGGAGGAAGAAGAAGAGGAGGGGGTGGAGGAGAGAGGTGTGTCACAATCAGCATTTTGGAGGCGTGGTGGCGGACCAACCTCCAACACTACTGCACCTTGTCCTGCATCCTTCCCAGCTGCCAGCAGAGTCACCCAATGCGCCGTGAAACTTAAGTAACGTCCCTGTCCATGCCTGCTGGACCATGAGTCAGCGGTAATATGCACCTTACCGCTGACCGCCCTGTCCAGCGAGGCATGGACATTGCCTTCCACATGCCGGTAGAGAGCCGGAATCGCCTTCCGTGAGAAAAAGTGGCGTTTGGGTACCTGCCACTGAGGAACCGCACATTCCACAAACTCACGGAAGGGGGCAGAGTCTACCAACTGAAAAGGCAGCAGTTGAAGTGCTAGCAATTTTGCCAAGCTAGCATTCAACCGCTGGGCATGTGGATGGCTGGGAGCAAACTTCTTTTGGCGGTGCAGCAGCTGGGGCAGGGAAATTTGCCTGGTACAATCTGACGTCGGTGTACCAAAAGCAGATTGCCCACAAGTACTTGGCTGTGACACACCTCATTCTACACCTTCATTCCTCTCACTGCAGGTCTCAGAGAGGACTGAAGGTCTAGTGGGGTTGAAAATCTCAGCTGATGAGGAGCAAGGAGAGATCCTCTTTGTTCTTTGGTGTGGGTCTTTTAGATATGCTTGCCAACGAACTGCATGGCAGGTCAACATATGTCTGGTCAAGCATGTGGTACCCAAGAGGGAGATGTTTTGGCCACGCGAGATACGCTTGAGACATATGTTGCAAATAGCAGCGGTGCGATCTGATGCATTCGTCTCAAAAAAGGCCCACACCAAAGAACTTTTTGAATAACGCGCAGAGACTGCAGCGCCCTGCACATGTGGAGCTTTGGGGTGTGATGCAGTCAATGTGCTGCCCTTAGGCTGGCCCCTGGAGGGCATCCTGCCTCGTTGGTGATGTGCCGCCTCCTCCTCCTCCTCCTCCTCTCTCCTATCAGGCACCCACGTTGAGTCAGTGACCTCATCATCCCCTCCCTCCTCATCACTGGAGCAAACCTGGCAGTATGCTGCAGCAGGGGGAGCATGACTGCCAGATTGCTGTCCTTCTTGGGCACCCCCTCTGTCCGTGCTCATGTTACTGCCTTCATCGAGCTCAGTATCATCATCAGAGCCTTCCAAACGCTGGGCATCCTCCTGGAGCATGTATCCAACACTGTGGTCAAACAGTTCGAGGGAATCCTCAGGAGGACATGGTGGAGCTAGGGAAGGAGTCACTGATGACATTGAGCTGAGGGAAGAGGCCGCTGCTTTGCCAGACAAAGCACCCTGGGCATGGGTGAGAGAGGATGAGGAGGATGAGGACGGCTTGGTCATCCACTCGACCAAGTTTTCTGCATGTTGCGGCTCAACACGGCCAGCTGCCGAAAAAAAGGCCAAGCGTGTCCCATGGCCACGGGCTGATGAGGATGCACCGTCTCCACGACCAGCACTAGACACAGAGCCTGCTTGCCCTCTCTTATTGGCTTGTGACTGTCTGCCTCTCCTTCTTGGCCTTCCAGACATACTAATGGCCTGTAGCTGCACTAAGCTGGGATAGAACACCTGTAATTTTCTTCAGGTAGCTTTATATACTGTAACCAGACAAGCCTGCCTGTCAGTAGGAAGATAACAGGGACGGATCTAGCTGAACACTGTGAGCAGGACGCACTGACTGCACTAAATGTAAATAGCAGGAACAGATCTAGCTGAACACTGTGAGCAGGACGCACTGACTGCACTAAATGTAAATAGCAGGAACGGATCTAGCTGAACACTGTGAGCAGGACGAACTGCACTAAATGTAAATAGCAGGAACAGATCCAGCTGAACACTGTGAGCAGGACGCACTGCACTAAATGTAAATAGCAGGAACGGATCTAGCTGAACACTGTGAGCAGGACGCACTGCACTAAATGTAAATAGCAGGAACAGATCTAGCTGAACACTGTGAGCAGGACGCACTGCACTAAATGTAAATAGCAGGAACGGATCTAGCTGAACACTGTGAGCAGGACGCACTGCACTAAATGTAAATAGCAGGAACAGATCTAGCTGAACACTGTGAGCAGGACGCACTGCACTAAATGTAAATAGCAGGAACGGATCTAGCTGAACACTGTGAGCAGGACGCACTGACTGCACTAAATGTAAATAGCAGGAACAGATCTAGCTGAACACTGTGAGCAGGACGCACTGACTGCACTAAATGTAAATAGCAGGAACGGATCTAGCTGAACACTGTGAGCAGGACGCACTGACTGCACTAAATGTAAATAGCAGGAACGGATCTAGCTGAACACTGTGAGCAGGACGCACTGACTGCACTAAATGTAAATAGCAGGAACGGATCTAGCTGAACACTGTGAGCAGGACGCACTGACTGCACTAAATGTAAATAGCAGGAACGGATCTAGCTGAACACTGTGAGCAGGACGCACTGCACTAAATGTAAATAGCAGGAACAGATCTAGCTGAACACTGTGAGCAGGACGCACTGCACTAAATGTAAATAGCAGGAACAGATCTAGCTGAACACTGTGAGCAGGACGCACTGCACTAAATGTAAATAGCAGGAACAGATCTAGCTGAACACTGTGAGCAGGACGCACTGCACTAAATGTAAATAGCAGGAACAGATCTAGCTGAACACTGTGAGCAGGACGCACTGCACTAAATGTAAATAGCAGGAACAGATCTAGCTGAACACTGTGAGCAGGACGCACTGACTGCACTAAATGTAAATAGCAGGAACAGATCTAGCTGAACACTGTGAGCAGGACGCACTGCACTAAATGTAAATAGCAGGAACGGATCTAGCTGAACACTGTGAGCAGGACGCACTGCACTAAATGTAAATAGCAGGAACGGATCTAGCTGAACACTGTGAGCAGGACGCACTGCACTAAATGTAAATAGCAGGAACGGATCTAGCTGAACACTGTGAGCAGGACGCACTGCACTAAATGTAAATAGCAGGAACGGATCTAGCTGAACACTGTGAGCAGGACGCACTGCACTAAATGTAAATAGCAGGAACAGATCTAGCTGAACACTGTGAGCAGGACGCACTGCACTAAATGTAAATAGCAGGAACGGATCTAGCTGAACACTGTGAGCAGGACGCACTGCACTAAATGTAAATAGCAGGAACAGATCTAGCTGAACACTGTGAGCAGGACGCACTGCACTAAATGTAAATAGCAGGAACGGATCTAGCTGAACACTGTGAGCAGGACGCACTGCACTAAATGTAAATAGCAGGAACAGATCTAGCTGAACACTGTGAGCAGGACGCACTGCACTAAATGTAAATAGCAGGAACGGATATAGCTGAACACTGTGAGCAGGACGCACTGATTGCACTAAATGTAAATAGCAGGAACAGATCTAGCTGAACACTGTGAGCAGGACGCACTGACTGCACTAAATGTAAATAGCAGGAACAGATCTAGCTGAACACTGTGAGCAGGACGCACTGCACTCAATGTAAATAGCAGGAACGGATCTAGCTGAACACTGTGAGCAGGACGCACTGCACTAAATGTAAATAGCAGGAACAGATCTAGCTGAACACTGTGAGCAGGACGCACTGCACTAAATGTAAATAGCAGGAACGGATCTAGCTGAACACTGTGAGCAGGACGCACTGATTGCACTAAATGTAAATAGCAGGAACAGATCTAGCTGAACACTGTGAGCAGGACGCACTGACTGCACTAAATGTAAATAGCAGGAACAGATCTAGCTGAACACTGTGAGCAGGACGCACTGCACTCAATGTAAATAGCAGGAACGGATCTAGCTGAACACTGTGAGCAGGACGAACTGCACTAAATGTAAATAGCAGGAACAGATCTAGCTGAACACTGTGAGCAGGACGCACTGCACTAAATGTAAATAGCAGGAACGGATCTAGCTGAACACTGTGAGCAGGACGCACTGACTGCACTAAATGTAAATAGCAGGAACGGATCTAGCTGAACACTGTGAGCAGGACGCACTGCATTAAATGTAAATAGCAGGAACAGATCTAGCCTAATCTAGCTAACTCAAATCAAATGACACTGTCTGTCTCTCTCTCTATCAGCACACCGGAACACACTACACAGGGCCGCCGTGCAGGCGGCCTTATATAGTGTGGGGCGTGTACTAAATCCCCTGAGCCATAATTGGCCAAAGCCACCCTGGCTTTGGCCAATTACAGCTCTCTCTACTGACAGCGCTGTGATTGGCCAAGCATGCGGGTCATAGTGCATGCTTGGCCAATCATCAGCCAGCAATGCACTGCGATGCCGCAGTGAATTATGGGCCGTGACGCGCCACACGAATTTGGCGCGAACGGCCCATAACGTTCGCAATTCGACGGACGGTCGAACAGCCGATGTTCGAGTCGAACATGGGTTCGACTCGAACACGAAGCTCATCCCTAGTCAGGAGGACTGGAGACAGCAGCGAGGTCAGGAAGCCGGGTCAATACTGGATCAGATGCGGGTACAGGATCAGGTTACAGGACGAGCAGCAGATCAAACAGCAAGGATGCATTCTGAAGAAGCCCCTTTTAAAGATCACTGGGTGCCAAAGCAGCGTCACTGTGTGTGCACGATCCCCGCGATCTGCGCATGTGCATTGGCGCAAGTCTGTTCACCGCTGGATGCCTTGAGCTGGAACACATCTCAATTGACCAGTGCACCTGCGATCAGTTGCAGCGGTATGCGCGGCGCGTCCATGAAAGAAACCGTCCTGGACTCAGGCGCATGTGTAGTGGCACCATCATGACCGCATTCAGCCGGTGACGTCAGGAGCCAGCCGAATGGTGAGCACATTTAAGCTGGTGTCTCAGGCATTCCAGTAGCCAGAGAATGGGGTGACCTTTTCTTCTTGTTTTTGAGGTAAGAAATCATGTCATTGGTTTGAATTTCTGTCTCTGGATGTACGCATTAGGTAGTGTGTTTTTCTAGGTTTTTAAAACACACCTCCTTTTTTATTTTTTTGCTTTCCTTTTCATATATGTCCCTCACTTTTTGCTCATTGGATAGGTCTGGGATATATATCCCAGATCTTCATTACCTATCTGAACCTTGGTCTTGTTTCTGTTTTCCTTTGCACCTGTTTTTTGCTTTGTTTTATTTCTTATTTTTCTTTTAGCTTCATTATCTTTTTATGGTGTAAAGAGACCTTGGTCCAGTGTGCCTTACAAGCACAGAGCTTTTATCTTAAATTTACTGTTGGTTACATTATAAAATCTCTCTGTATTTGCACCAGTAATTATCAGGGAAATTATATAGCTTCCTTGCTATGTGACACTGTATTATATATGCTGTCTTTACAGTGTGTTGGTGTATTTTAAGTGAAGCTTTGTTTGTGACTCCAGATGGATTGTTACATATTTTCTCTATCCTTTCCGTCTCCTTTTTTTCTCCAGCTATAGTCCTTAATACTGCGTTCCCTATTGGACCCTTGGATTTTCATATACAGGCACCCTCCTGTGCTCATCTTTAAGCTCTGAGTCTATTTGTAAGTAGGGATGAGCTTCGAATTCGGTGTCTTCGTCCGGCATCTTCCTCCGCGGTGTCTTCTTCCCTTCTTCTCCCGTTACGTAACCCCACCCACTTTTGACGTCACGGGGAATGCCACAGGGAAGTCCCCATCAAGTCCCCGTGTGTCAGAGGGGGGCGAGGTCACCGGGTGACCCAAACACTTTTTATGACAATACCATGCATATAAGCCTTTAAAATAAGCACTTTTTTTTTCTCCCATAGACTTTTAAAGGGTGTTCCGCAGCTTTTGAATTTGCCGCGAACACCCCAAATTGTTCGCTATTCGAGTCGAACATCGCGGAGGAGATGCTGGATGAGAACACCGGAGGAAGAACCAGAAGAGCCAGAAGAACCAGAAGAAGAAGAAGAAGAAGAAGAAGATGAAGGAAGATAGAAGAAAGAAGAAGCATTTAAATAAAGGAATTGTCAAAAACTGTCTCTTGTCATTTTTAACATTTTTGACACTTTTTTAGTGAAATGGTAGGGGTACTTTTGTACCCCCTTACCATTTCACACAGGGGGGAGGGCTGGGATCTGGGGGTCCCCTTGTTAAAGGGGGCTTCCCGATTCCGATAAGCCCCCCTCCCGCAGACCCCCACAACCACCGGCCAGGGTTGTGGAGATGAGGCCCTTGTCCTCATCAACATGGGGTCAAGGTGTTTTGGGGGGCTACCCCAAAGCACCCTCCCAATGTTGAGGGCATGTGGCCTGGTACGGTTCAGGAGGGGGGGCACTCTCTTGTCCCCCCCTCTTTTCCTGCGGCCTGCCAAGTTGCTCGGATAAGGGTCTGGTATGGATTTTTGGGGGGACCCCACGCCATTTTTTTAAAAAATTTTGGCGCGGGGTTCCCCTTAATATCCATACCAGATCTGAAGGGCCTGGTATGTAATTTAGAGGGACCCCCCACGTCATTTTTTTTAAATTTTGGTTCTGGGTTCCTCTGTGGGGAATTCCCAAGTCATTTCTATCAATGAACTTCTATGTGTATTGTCGGACCGGCAATGCATTAATAGCCGCGAGTAGTTTTAAATGACTTTTTTTCCTTTGAAATGTCATTTTGCTGTCTGACTGTTCTAAACACGGGAAACATGGGCCTCTTTACTGGCATACTATAGACACCCCCCAGGTATGAAATTTAAAGGGATATTACACTTTTATTGTTTCACTTTAAGCATTATTAAAATCACTGCTCCCGAAAAAACGGCCGTTTTTAAAACTTTTTTTTGCATTGATCCATATCCCCTGGGGCAGGACCAAGGTCCCCAAACACTTTTTATGACAATAACTTGCATATAAGCCTTTAAAATTAGCACTTTTGTTTATTCATGTTCGTGTCCCATAGACTTTAACGGTGTTCGCGTGTTCGAACAAACTTTTTTCCTGTTCGCATGTTCTGGTGCAAACCCAACAGGGAGGTGTTCGGCTCATCCCTATTAGTAAGTATTCTATTTAGGAATTTTGTGATTGTATTATTGAGGTTTATCCCTTAGGCAACCCTTTTCTATGGGCTGCATTTTTCTGTTATTCATTATTTTTTCAATATAATTTTTTTTCTGACAATATTAAACGAGTAGATTTATTGTAGGTTTTTTCCTACTCTTCTCTTGTTAGCTTGGTCGTTAAATGTGCTCACTAAGGTCACATAGTGCTCTCCGCTCTTGGCATTCTCTGCATCGTGGTTGACCCCTTTTCTCCCCCTGTTTTGGGGGGGTGAGTTCTTCTCTGTCTCTTAATGAACTGTGGCAAAATGGCTCCTGTTTGTTAATATTTATTTTATATTTTGTGTTATATTTTTCCTATGTTTACATATATATTTTTTGTCTTTGTATAGCTTCTCTGCTAGTCTATAGTTGATGCATATATTATCTGATGAAACCGTGAGGTGAAACATGTCGGGATAATATACAGTGGGGATGAGCTTCGTGTTCAAGTCGAACCCATGTTCGACTCGAACATCGTCTGTTCATCGAATTGCGAATGATATGGGCCGTTCGCGCCAAATTCGTGTGGCGCGTCACAGCCCATAATTCACTGCAGCATCGCAGTGCATTGCTGGCTGATGATTGGCCAAGCATGCACTATGACCCGCATGCTTGGCCAATCACAGCACCTTCGGAACAGAGAGCCATAATTGGCCAAAGCCAAGGAGGCTTTGGCCAATTATGGCTCAGGGGATTTAGTACACGCCACACACTATATAAGGCCGCCAGCACGGCGGCCATGTGTAGTGTGTGTTCCGGCATTGAAAGAGATAGACGGGGGCGTGGCCTGGATGGGACCCGAGATGGCTGCTTGAGGAGAAAGCTCCCGCACAGTGAGGACGAAAAGAAGCCGAACCTGGGGTATTTGAGACTTGTCCCACGATGGGAAAGTCAAACAGGAGCACCTCCACACCCCGCACACAGAAAGACCCCACACTGCAACTTAGCGGCAGTATCCCAGACATTTTCCGGACCCGCCAGTCCGCACTACTAGAGGCAACACAGGCCTCATCACAGGCCGCGCACGCTATACAGGCCGCATCCCCGGACTCGATTAGGAGCGCCACGGACCCGCTAATGGACAGCGGCGACCACACCGATCTGCACCCAAGCCTGCTAGACCTCCAAAGAGACCTCCAGAAGGTTGCTCTGGATATCAAACACACCATGATGTCAGCAATCTCAGATCTCAAAGAGGATATTCATGCAATAACCCACCGGATAAATGATGTGGAGGAGAACGCCAGACTGCAGGCCTCAGCTATCAGGCAAGTACAAAAAACGTACGATCTCCACTTGCCTCACATGTTTGAGCTACACAGACAGGTGGAAGACTTAGACAACAGGGGACGCAGGCATAACATTCGGGTGAGGGGGGTCCCGGAAGGGATTGACCAGGCCGCACTTCCCCAAGCAGTCAGCACCATTTTTAATGACTTGCTCGACCGCCCAGCAGACTCCCCCATAGAAATGGAGCGTCTACACCGAGCCCTGCGTCCCCCCCCGAGACAACGAACCACCCAGAGACATTATCTGCTGCATCGTTAATTTCCCCCTTAAAGAGGAAATCCTCAGGAAGGCAAGAGAAAAAGGACGCATAACCTTTAATGGAACTGAGGTGAAATTATTTCAGGACTTATCACAAATCACATTGCAGAATAGACGCACCCTGTGCCCCCTACTGGATGTGCTTCGTTCTCGCAACATCCAATACAGATGGAAATTCCCCTTCTGTCTTTCTGCATCAACCAGAGGCCGCACAGCCTTGTTAAGAACCCCGGAAGACCTACCCAATTTTTGCGAGCAGCTGGACATCCCACTGGTGGATATCCCTGACTGGCACTCATTCTATTTCCCCACGGAACCGTGGAAGCCAGTATCTACTAATTCTTCCCCCAAAGGTTGGATCCTACCTCCCCTGGAGACCGCCTATCACGCCGAGACATGCCTGTACACAGCCCTGGGCGACATGACACCCCGCAACGAAATCTTCCGTTGGCATGATAACCGCCTGAACACTCTATCCACGCATACACGGGCAGCACTAACTTTCCTTTTTTTTTCCCAGCACCGATCTAGCCCTATTTCATAGAAATTGACTTTCAGGTACCGCACCCCACAGACGCCAATGAAGAACGTCGAAGCTCACAGGGACTTTTCACCTCTTACCTTCTACAGGAAGAAGAAGAAGCCTTACATGGACTTATGTTTAGGTAACCTATTCATCCTATTTCCAGGTATTGTTTACCAGCACACATACACATGCTGATGGAGATAACTCCTCTATCTCACTTTGGCCACCCTCTTGGAACGTGGATATCCACTCTCGTGGAGAACCCATATGGTCATAGAGGATCACCAAATCAATCCCATCTACTTTGTATTTTACTAACCCAGACTAGGTGTACTCCAAGACACCCGTTTACAGATAAACCTAGCTAACTGGTCCACTTTACTCACGAGCCTGAAAGACCTGCTTCCAAAGCAACTTGTCTTTTGCTCTAGGAACCAATTAAAACCCTGTAGTGATAAAATAACCTCTATTGGGTTAATATAAAGCTAATCCCCTAGTCAAGCCAGACTGTTCTTCTTCTCAAAGAATAACTATAATGGAGTCTTGGGGTACACTCATAAAATGTCTCATATAATGTTTTAGTGCGGTGCTGATGTACGCTACCTCTACTTACATAACGTAATCTAGACCTGCTGGAGAAGGAGTCTACATCGTGCTGCCCGGACTGTTACTGTTACGTTTACAGTTACTGTTATTGTTAGGTTTAGATCTATGTTTATGTTTTTGCTTTCTCTCAGTTCAATTTGGTACAGGTAGCCCCTTTACCCTCAGTTAACATTGACCCAAGTCCTTATTCATTATTATAGTGCTCAAGATCCATCCACCTTAGATACAGTGGCCTGCCCATATTCCATACCCCCTACTTAACTGCCATATGTTTTTTCGTCTCCTGAAACCTAGACTACTATAATTTTTGTACACCCCACCCAGCCGAGAAATACCTCTCCACTCGTCCTCACTAGTGCAACAGATCTCGTGCCTGCTCAACCCTACGTACCCCACATAGCTGTCCGTACGGACTTGAGCTACCAACCCGGAGTTATTACTAGGTGGATAGGCACGCCTACGACTACCTCCGGTAACTGACTCGCCCAGTTCATTAACTGGTGTCTTTTCCCGTCTCCCTCCCTTTCCCCCCCGCTTCTTCTAGTCTACTCCCTTTCCTCCCTCCCCCCTCGTTTCACACTACCCCCATCCAAACACCTCACCCCACCCCTTTATCTTTTTCCCTTCTCTTTTTTTCCCTTTCTCTCCATTTCATACCTATTCTCTTTTTGTTTATTTTCTCAAGGGGCCGCCCCTCCGCCCTGCTCCCCGTCGTCGATCCTTGAGCTCCCCCGATCAGGCAAACAGTACTGGAGGACAGGCTAACATTCATTTAAACTTTTCTCATCACTCGCAACACTAACACAATGCAGAAGAGTGCCACCAGCAACTATCAACTCTCACTCAAATGCCTCTCACTCAATGTAAGAGGCCTAAACCTCCCTGAAAAGAGATCTCAAGTTCTCTCAGAACTCACGAAACACAAAGCTCACTTCCTGTTACTGCAAGAGACACATTTCCGAACTAAAGCCATACCTAAACTGATGAACCATGTATACAAACAGGCCTTACACTCTACAAATCCATCTTCTAAGACAAAAGGAGTTTCTATACTTATCTCCAAACATGCAGACTTTCACTTATCTGACACACTGATTGACCAGGAAGGCAGATACATTTTCATCAAAGGCACGTACGCGTCCAAACCCATCACAATAGCGAATATATACTGCCCAAACGACCATCAAGTCTCTTTCCTCCGGAAAATCTGTGACTTACTCTCATCTTTCCAAACAGGCATTCTGATACTGGGAGGAGACTTCAATGTTCCACTGAACCCTTGCCTAGACACCTCTACTGGCACTTCCACACTCCCATTCCGAGCCTTAAAACAAATGAAACTCCAACTACAAAACCTCACCCTATACGACTCATGGCGCACTTTATATCCGACAGATAGAGATTACACGTACTTCTCTCCCCCACATCAGAAATATTCTAGAATTGATTATCTATTCCTATCCCAACCAGACCTCTCATATCTCTCACAAGCTACAATAGAAAACATGTTCTTATCTGACCACCACCCCATTACGATAACCCTTTCATCCCAGAATCGCGAAAGACCACCAAAACTTGGAGATTGAACCCTTCTCTCCTAAAAGATCCTGAAACAACCCGGCAACTGAACGCCCAAATCCAACTGTACTTCCAGGAAAATTCAACCCCAGATGTCACTCCGGTGACGCTGTGGGAAGCACACAAGTGCGTTTTAAGAGGCAAACTCATAGCCCTAGGCACGGCGGAAAAAAAGAGACACCAAGAGCAGATCAAAGTCCTTACCGCAACAATCCACAGACTCGAAACAACTCATAAAAAGTCCATCTCTCAATCCACACTACAAGCTCTCTCACAGGCAAGAGCATCTTTGCTAGACGAACTGGGGAAGCGCACTAGGCGAAGATACATCCTAGGTCAAAAAGTGTTTTATGAACACGGCAATAAAAGCGGGAGACTTCTCGCTCGCACAATCCAGGCAGCTAAAACATCCTCCACTATACACCACCTCCGCACGGCAAAAGGCACACTCCTCTCCAAAAATGAGGAAATAGCCAAACACTTTGAGGAGTTTTACTCTAAGTTGTACAACTTACCTCAAAATCCACCAGACTCTCCTTCCGCACATGACAGGTCCTCACAAATTCAAGAATTCTTGACTCAATATTGCCCAAAGCCAATATCAACACAAAAAGCTAAGGAATTAGAGCTCCCCATGACCATAGAAGAACTTAACCTTGCCATTAAACAAACGAAGGCGGGCAAAAGCCCAGGCCCTGATGGCCTACCCCTCATATACTACAAAACTTTCCTAGAGACACTAGCACCCAAAATGTTGTCGGCCTTTAATTTTCTTTCAAACCCACTCGCCACATCTGGACACATGATAGAAGCCCAGATAGCAGTGATACCCAAAGCAGACAAAGACCCAATGATAGTTTCTAATTATAGACCCATATCGCTGCTCAAAGTAGAATTAAATTGTATGCCAAAATTATAGCCAATTGATTATTACCCCTGATTCCAGACCTAATTTTGCCCGATCAAGTAGGCTTTATCCCGGGCAGAGAGGCAAAAGACAATACCATTCGCACCCTGAACCTACACCACTGGCTCAATACATCCAATACCAAGGGATTTCTCTTATCCCTGGATGCTGAGAAGGCGTTCGACAGGGTGGCCTGGGACTACATGCAAGAGGTACTCAAAGGGATTGGCCTCCTACCTCGCATGTTTGCACACATTAGTGCCCTATATACTACTCCAACAGCAAGAGTTAAAGCAAATGGCCTCCTGTCGAACGCCTTCCGTATCAGCAACGGTACCCGTCAAGGATGCCCTCTGTCCCCCCTAATTTTTGTCCTGTCTCTTGAACCCCTTCTCAACAGAATAAGAGCCAACCCTGATATTCAGGGTATCCCCATAAACCGCAGGGAATTTAAGGTTGCCGCTTTTGCAGACGACATCCTATTATCACTGCAATCACCTCGCACGTCCCTTCCCAATCTGTTGAAAGATATTAGCCACTTTGGAACATTGTCCAATTTTAAGATTAACTATTCTAAATCCCAGGCCCTTAATGTCTCTCTCCCACCATCAGAAGTTACTCACTGCCAAGCTTCGTTCCCATTTCAGTGGGAAAATGACTATATTACCTACCTAGGCATTAGAATCCCCCGGCATCTAACAGAGCTCTATGATCACAACTTTCTCAATGCCTTGACGAAAATTCAAACAGACCTTCAAAACTGGAATACCCTGAATGTTTCTTGGTTTGGTCGCTCGGCATTGATAAAGATGATAATCCTTCCCCGTCTTCTGTATCTCATGCAAACGATCCCAATCCACCTGCCCCCTTTTTGGCCTATAAAAAAGCCTGTTCAAAATTTATCTGGAGAAGCGGTCCCCCCCCGCATCAAATATACGAAGCTAACATGCTCCAAAACGAAAGGGGGGATTGCTTTGCCAGATCTACATAAGTATTATTTAGCTTGCCATCTCTCTAGAGTGGTTAACTGGAAAACCCATAAACTAAGCAAACTATAGACCATTTTGGAAAATGCTTCTAGTACTTTACCCTTGCACACCCTAACATGGGTTCCAATGTAACACTACCCCCACGCTGTTAAAGCACACCCGCTTATATACCCATCATTGCGAGCTTTCTCCACAGCAAAGACCTTATACCACATAGTCTCAACACCAGGACCGTTGACCCCTCTTTGGGCCAACCCTGAATTTCCTCCTGGAGAATCAAACTCTTTTCTAACACAAGAGTTGCCACACGACGATATCTATGCTCGTCACTTTTTTGTTGACGGGAGGTTACGTACATATAACAAATTAAAATCCATCTCACGCACAAAAGAGTTCCCCTTTTGGTCTTACAGACAGCTAAGACACTTTTTCACATCGACCAACACAAACGACCTCTGGACAAGACCACTTACCCCGTTCGAAACAATGTACTCTCAGTCCATTCCACAAGGACACTTAATTTCCATGATTTATTCCTTCCTCCAGGATGACTCGCTTCGCCCACAGACGGATACCTCAAGACTATCCTGGGGGAAAGACCTGCAAATCAATTTTTCTGATGACGACTGGGAATCTATCCTTACATATGCTCATAAGGGGTCTATGAATGTAGCAATTCAAGAGAACGGGTACAAAATTGCCACAAAATGGTATAGAACTCCCGCTCGATTACATCACTTTTCGCCCTCCATCCCCAACATTTGCTGGAGATGCAATAAGGCAATAGGAAATATGCTACACATCTGGTGGGAATGCCCATTAATTCAACCATTTTGGAAAGAGGTACACTCTGTTATTACACAGGTAACAACCTATTCTTTAGACTTTAACCCGGCCCAATATCTCCTCCATCATTCAACCTTGTCCAAAAAAGTTTACCACAAATCACTTGCAATGCACATGGTAAACGCCGCTAGAATGTGTATTCCCGCGCACTGGCGCTCAATTAATCCCCCGACCATTACAGAATGGTTAACCAGGGTTGCAAAGATCGAGGAGATGGAAGAACTGATTCACATATCCCAAGACCGTATCCAAAAATTTACTGCCATATGGGCTTGTTGGTCCCATTTAAAAACCACTGATTACTATAAATCTTTCTTTCCGTCCTAAACACCCTCCCATTTATAGCCTAATACCCATGACCACCATGACCCGAGGGGGCGCTCGTGGGGCCTGGACTGAGGGGCGGTCCCCCCTCTCTCTCTCTCCATCTGCCTTCCTCGCCTTATCTATTATCTTTTCTTTTCTTCCCTTCTTCCCCTATACCTTCCCCCTAACCCCTGTCTCTTTGTTTTAACAATCCCTCCCTACCCATCCTTTTATTTTTTATTTTCTGAATTTGGGGTCACGCTCCACGCATGATCGTCATAACGTGCAAAATCCCCCACTAACAGACACTCAAACTTGTATCCTTATATGTAATTTACTCAAGGAACAGGACGGACATTGGACCTTTCTGTACCAGAGACACTGGAACATTCTTATTACAGTATTAGCAACAATGGTACAGTTCTTGCTATCAAGTATGCCCCCTCTTGTGTGCATACTTCAATAATTACATATGCACTTTGTAAATTCGTGTTATAACAATAACCATTATGATGCATCATTGTCCAATGAGTGTACTGTATGATTCTTTTTGATACTCTTTTCATGTATTGTACTTGCTATCTTATTCCTTTTTCAATAAAATCTTTTTTGTGGAAAAAAAAAAAGAAAGAGATAGACAGAGAGACAGTGTCATTTGATTTAAGTTAGATAGATTAGGCAGGACAGTCAGTGAATTAGCTGCACTTACAGTGTATTGTGTATATATATGCATCCCAGGTGTTGTATATATATATATATATATATATATACACTGTATTCAGTTTAGCTAGATCCGTTCCTGTTATCTTCCTACTGACAGGCAGGCTTGTCTTGTTACAGTATTTACAGCTACCTGAAGAAAATTGCTGGTGTTCTTTTGATCCTATTATGCCCCGTACACACGGTTGGATTTTCCGATGGAAAATGTCCGATCGGAGCGTGTTGTCGGAAATTCCGACCGTGTGTGGGCGCCATCGGACATTTTCCATCGGATTTTCCGACACACAAAGTTGGACAGCAGGAGATAAAATTTTCCGACAACAAAATCCGATCGCGTCAATTCCGACCGTGTGTGGCCTGTTCCGACGCACAAAGTGCCACGCATGCTCAGAAGAAATTCCGACACGGGACCGCTCGTTCTGGTAAACTTAGCGTTCGCAATGGATACAGCACTTTCGTCACGCTGCAATGTTAAAAATGGTTTAATACAGCGCACTCTCTTCTTCTTTATAATGTGACAAGAATTAAGTCGTTTTGCTGCTCATATTCACACACACTTCTCACAAAGTTTTATTTGTGTTTTTTTAGTGGGATTCCCTCAATATATTGTTATTAGTTGTCACATCTGACAGTTTTATATTTTTTTTGGATTTTTTTTTTGGTTTTTAAGCCTTTTTTTTCTTTAATGTTTGGATTTTTTCCAAGGCTGATCTTTGTTCAATGTTATTTTTATTTTTACTCCAGAATATTTTTGTGTGTGTTTTGTGTGGCAAGTTACCCCAACACCATTGATATCTTTTATTATTTAATCTCCATGAGATTTTTTGTTGTTGGTGTCCCTTGTTCATTTCACATTGTATATTTGCAATGTACCTGAATCCTCACAAACAAACCATCATTTTTGAAGAAGTAAAACACATAGGAGAGTATAATTCAAAACAAAAATCCTTTATTAAGGGCTCAGAACCAAACAAAGAGGAAGGCAACACTGGATCAACAGCAGAAATTAGTGAAGCCTGGGACCCCCACGGCAGACATCAATTCTTAAACCTCAAAATTGGTGGCCTGAGGAGTCCATATATAAGGGAGGGCAGTCTGGTCCAGGATTCACAGAGACTCGGATAGCAGCAGATGACATCAGTGTCCCCAGGCTGTGGTACCACAAGAGGCTGCATCTTTTGGCCGACCAGACTGGATCCAGGGTCCTCACTCTCTGGTCTTCCTTTCACACTTCCTTCCGGGTTGTGGCTGTGCAGTAGGAGATGTGGCAGGAGGAGGAGTAGGACCTGGAGGAGGAGGAGGAGTAGGACCTGGAGGAGGAGGAGGACTGGGAGGACCTGGAGGAGGACTGGGAGGACCTGGAGGAGGACTGGGAGGACCTGGAGGAGAGGGAGGAGGAGGAGGAGGACCATCCCAAAGCTGTGTGTGAGGTGTAAGTTGGCCCCTCACACCTTTCTCCAGAGCATCTGATATGAGGGCCTGACACATGGCTTGTTGGCCCTCCTCCATCCTCTGCATTTTATAGGCAATGAATGCCGCAAGGTTCTCCTGCCTGGTGTGGGGTGCTCCCAGGACCTCTGTAGCCCTCCAAAAAAATCTGATAGCCGCCTCCTCTAGGCTACTCCTCCTGCTGCCACTTTCTGTTTTCAGGGTGGGTGGAGGGACCTGCAGATCAGCCACCTCCTGGCTGAGACTTTCCTGTGTATGAAAAAGGGACATGGTTTTAGTTTTGGCATCATCAATCACAATCATAAATTAGTACTCCCAACTAACAACTAGTTAACATCATTGATTGTACAAGCAGAAATATTTAGAGGAATGCTATACCTGGCTCAATCTGGGCTCCTCCACATATGGCCTGGAAGGCCCAGGTTGGGCATCAGAAGCATCAGCCGGGGGGAAGGAAGAGTGGAAGGAAGACTGGAGAGGGATGACCTGGGTTCAGTCTGGCCTGCCAGAAAGTGCAGCCTGTCGTAGTACAACATCCTGGGGACATAGATGTCATCTGCTGCTCCGGATCTCTGTGAATCCAGGACTTTCTTGCGCTCCCTCAGATATGTGCTCCTCAGGCAACCAATTAAGATCTTTAAATAAGTGATGTCTGCCGTGGGGATCACCTGCTTCAAAATTTCACACAATTGCTCCAGTGCTGCCTTCCTCTTTGCTTGGTTTTTGAAATGGGGGTGGGTAATCTCCCACAGACAGGGCAGCTCCCTTAGCATATCAATGAATAGTGACATGAAGTCAGTATCTCTCATTAAGATATCCATGTTCACTGCAAGACACAACACAAGACAAAGCCTAATGTCAGACCAAACTCTCCTAATCTTGTTACAATATAGGCCTCAATCTAGAAGCAGTATAGGCCCAAAATTGTCTCTTACCTTCGTTCTTACGATCGGCGCGTCCAATGCTCCTTCCTCCGCTCACAGATCGTACGTAATACGCACGCGTGTTACGCTTTATACATACTGCGCATGTGTGTAACTCCGCCCGCCCCTGACGTTCTTTCTATTCTATTCCCCGCCCCTTTTCGTTCGGCGCAGTGGGGGAAGAGCATGATGGCGGAGTTACACCAGGTGCGTGATAATTCGAACAACGAGGAGGAGGAGGAAAGCCCGGATCCAGGCACGTCCCGATCCAGAAGGAGACGTTTTAAGGCCACAAATATGTCGTTTGGGGAGATGTAGGAGATGGTCGACATCATGAAGAAGTCCGACTATGATGGAAAATATGGGCCTTACCCCCACCCCAACATCCGAAAGGCCAAAATCATTGGTAAAGTGGTCCGGAGTCTGGAGAGGAATTTCGGGGTACGAAGATCTAAAGATCAGCTCAGGAAGCGGTGGTCGGACCTGAAGTTGAGAGAGCCAGAGCAGTACCGAAAGATCCGGAGAGTGCTGCAAAAAAGTAAGTAGTTGTGCTGTGTTCATATTCTTTCTGTCTTTATTCCGTTCGTTCTGCTCCATATGCTTTTAGTAATTGTAACGTTTAAAAGGGCAACTTTAATGTTCATGGGCCCATTATTCGTTCGTATCAAACATTTTTCTTTCGGCCTCTAGAACACCATTGTTTAGGCCATATGCATTTTCACACATTTTTTTTGGGCCTACTTGGATGCCAAATATTTGTTTGTGTAGATGGGTTTGTTACTAGAATGAAATGCAAACTAGATTGTGTGTAAGGAGAGGACACTGAGCAGCTGTTTTCACATCTGGACACTGGAGCACTAGTGTGGGACCCCAGAACACCATTTTTATTGGGGGGGCACACAGGTGCTCCAGTGTATACTATAGGGGGGGTTACATCTGTGAAGCTTGTACCAAACAGGTAAAGTATTGCAGCTTGACAAAGGGCAATAAAAAATATACATCTTGAAACTCGGCTAAAATAGACAATTGTACCCCACTTCCAAGCCATGTTTCCTATTTCTAGTTCTAACAAAAACATAAGAGAAAGAGTTCTCTAAAAGAGGGTCAGCAAGGAACACTAATATTGATACAAATCAGCTTTATTGATTACCAAATAGTATACCAAATTAAATACAAAAGAAAGTGAAAAAACCAGCAATAGTGACTGACGGTTACCACAAACCGATTAAAATGGGACAACGTTGTCACAAGGGGTGATTAAAAACATGTGGGAGCCGCGGCTTCACATCCACTCATACACATCATACATATCTCTAAATTATGAATAAGGTATAATGAGCTAAATGATATAATTCAGATTAAGTATAGCTGCCCTATTAGGGTACCAGATATATGTAGCGGTTGGCAAAAACCTGTTGTTGAGGGTCCTGTGTGGTGGGGGCAGGTCATATATCAATAGCAGAGATGTGGGTGGATGGACAATCTGGCAATTGATGAGGTATATAATAATCAATTTAGATAAATCGATCTGCTGAGGAATAAGCAATGCCCAGTTGGTGCACACGCATTGTATGTATAGCAGCTGTTTGGATGGCAAATCAAATCATATCCCGGTTCCAGCAAGTAGATATAAATTGTGTAGTTCAAGCAGCAAAATATATGTCCATGGAGACAGGTATAGGAGGTGCAAACAATACTGACATACTTTTATAAAGACGCTGAATGAAATGGAAGGATCTCACCAGCCTCAGTAGCTCTGTCGCCAGGTTTGCAGTAAGTCCTCAGTCCGCAGTTCCTGAGTCTCTACATGGATAGGTGCCGCTGTAATAAGCGGATAGGTGCCAAGATGAAGGAACCGTTTGATGATGAAGCCGCCGTAAGGCAGGTGTCTCAGTATGGAGAGATGTTGATGAAGGAGACAAACATCAGCTGTTGAGTTGTGCAGGAATAGGCCGGATCGAATAGTGCGGGTCGAGTTGCCAGGTCGAATTGCCAGATCGAATGGCGCGCGGCTCCCGGTGACGTGCTGACGGGAGGTGACGTCACCGGGAGCCGCGCGCCATTCGATCTGGCAATTCGACCTGGCAACTCGACCCGCACTATTCGATCCGGCCTATTCCTGCACAACTCAACAGCTGATGTTTGTCTCCTTCATCAACATCTCTCCATACTGAGACACCTGCCTTACGGCGGCTTCATCATCAAACGGTTCCTTCATCTTGGCACCTATCCGCTTATTACAGCGGCACCTATCCATGTAGAGACTCAGGAACTGCGGACTGAGGACTTACTGCAAACCTGGCGACAGAGCTACTGAGGCTGGTGAGATCCTTCCATTTCATTCAGCGTCTTTATAAAAGTATGTCAGTATTGTTTGCACCTCCTATACCTGTCTCCATGGACATATATTTTGCTGCTTGAACTACACAATTTATATCTACTTGCTGGAACCGGGATATGATTTGATTTGCCATCCAAACAGCTGCTATACATACAATGCGTGTGCACCAACTGGGCATTGCTTATTCCTCAGCAGATCGATTTATCTAAATTGATTATTATATACCTCATCAATTGCCAGATTGTCCATCCACCCACATCTCTGCTATTGATATATGACCTGCCCCCACCACACAGGACCCTCAACAACAGGTTTTTGCCAACCGCTACATATATCTGGTACCCTAATAGGGCAGCTATACTTAATCTGAATTATATCATTTAGCTCATTATACCTTATTCATAATTTAGAGATATGTATGATGTGTATGAGTGGATGTGAAGCCGCGGCTCCCACATGTTTTTAATCACCCCTTGTGACAACGTTGTCCCATTTTAATCGGTTTGTGGTAACCGTCAGTCACTATTGCTGGTTTTTTCACTTTCTTTTGTATTTAATTTGGTATACTATTTGGTAATCAATAAAGCTGATTTGTATCAATATTAGTGTTCCTTGCTGACCCTCTTTTAGAGAACTCTTTCTCTTATGTTTTTGTTATATGATTCATAGGGCACCTTGGAACTGCATGCAGACTTTTGCCTGCATGAATCTTTGATACTTATCTGTTAAAACAACCATCTATATAATTAACCTATCGGTTGATCCAGGCAATAATCCCCTATTTTTTGCTATTTCTAGTTCTGCCATCAAATATCTGTGTGCTAAGTATACCATTTTTGTTTTACATAGGGGAGAAAAGACTCGGAGGTCACTCCTCATCCCAGGAGACCAGAGCCCCCCCTCTGGAAGAAGGGGAAATACCGCAAAACCAAGAAGAAGAGCAGGAGGAAGAAGAAGACATGGTGGAGATTGGCACCACAACAGGTGAGTGTCTGCAACCACAGACTCAGGTAAAAGAGATGGCTGGTGGCAGATTTATGAGACCTGTTTTTTTTGTTCTTTATCTCTTTTGAGGTGATCGTGATGTGAGGGAGAGAGAACGCTTTACATCAGAAAGTGCCCAGATACTGATAGGGGAGATCATGGGATGTAATCTCCAATTGCAAAACATCCAGCAACAAATCACTGATGTTATTAAAAAAATTAATAACATCATTGATGTTTTGGGGCGAATTTAAACCCCACAAAATCACCTGTTTTATGTAATTTAAATTTTTACAATGTTTCGAAAAGCCAAATTTGGAGGATGCACACAGTGTGCCAACATGTGCTATCTGCCATCACGGGAGATCAATGGACGCGTTTTGGGGGTGCAACCCCTTCCTCAATTATAAAGTAGCGTTGAGGAAGGGCTTGCTCCCCCAAAACACGTCCCTTGATCCCCCCTGATGGCAGATAGCACATGTTGACATTCGTAAATTGGTGTGCATCTTCCAAATTTGGCTTTTCCAGGGGGTGAGTTCCCCCCATTTGAACGCTATATCAAACCCAGTTCCTAAATACTGATGTCTGATATAGCCTTCAGGTTTTACCTAATGTGAACTTTGTAAGTTCTAGTTTTTTGGCTTTCTTGTTGGTTTTACACAGGCCTGTTTTATCAGAAATGGATATTTAGATTTTTCATAATGCTAATGCAAACATTTTATACAACAAACATGTTGGTTTGTTTTAAAAACCTTGGGTAAATGCGCATGTGATTGTGCAGGTATAAAAAAGTGCCTTACTCAAGAATGTGTGGATTATTGTCTCAACACTACAACACTTTTGGGGTGATGTAATTGCTGTTTTATGCACAAATGGGGGTTATTTCCTAAGGGCAAATACACTTTGCACTACAAGTGCAGGTTCAGTGCAGTTGCAAGTGCACTTGTAGTGAAATGTGTTTTTGCATTTAGGAAGTACCAGCCAACACTGTTTTTTATAAGGTTACCCAATCACGACATTTTCTGCACTCAACACATTTCTGTCAGGGTCAGCTAAAACAAACATAAGCAGGAAATGTCCACCAAGAATAGCTTCTGGTTGTTTTTTATTTGAAAAAGGTGTCACAGATTGTCTGGCATATTGATAGCCCCCCTACCCGCAAAGAACTCCAGGTATCGTAACCGGACATCACGGGCATTCAGGGAGGGCAAGCCAGGACGGCCGCTTTCAAGTGCCGTCATTGTTGATGTATTTGGTATTCCGGCCTCAGGCCCAACTGAGCCAGCATAGTTGGCTGAATGTTTTCTTAAAAAATTATGGAGAACACAGAACGCCAGTATAATATGGTTCAGTTTATACTCCGCCATATGGATGGGTGTCAGAAATAGTCGGAACCGGCTGGCCAGGATTCCAAATGTGTTCTCCACCACTCTTCGGGCTCTGGCCAGCTGGTAATTAAAAACCCTCTGTTCCGGAGTGAGGGTCCTCATCGGGAATGGCCGCATCAGGTGGTCCCCCAGCGCAAATGCTTCATCAGCAACGAACACAAATGGGAGACCTTCAACATTGTCCTCTGGAGGTGGCAAGTCCAAACTGCCATTCTGGAGACGCCTGTAGAACTCCGTCTGGGCAATGACTCCACCATCGGACATCCGGCCATTCTTCCCCACGTCCACATACAAGAACTCGTAATTAGCCGACACCACCGCCAACATCACTATACTATTAAACCCCTTGTAATTATAATAGTACGACCCCGAGTTGGGTGGTGGGACGATGTGGACGTGTTTCCCATCAATTGCCCCTCCGCAGTTAGGAAAGTCCCACCGCTGGGCAAAGTGGGAGGCCACAGTCTGCCATTCCTGTGGCGTGGAAGGAAACTGTTGAGGAAAAAACAATAAACATTACTATTTTTTCACAGAAACCTGGCAAGCAGATTAGACACAAACATTATGGGTTAACCTCCAGATAGCATTTATTAAGGGGAATTTAACAACAACAAAGTATAAGGTACACCTATCATATTCCCCCTCCCCCCCTCTCATGGGCCATTTCTAACATTATAGGGGGGGGGACTCTTGGACAGGTAACCCTCTTCACTTCATTGAGAGATGAATGCCTGAATAATGGGTATTACTTGGAACAGCAATTTGAGCACATTTGGACATTCTGCTATTACCTATCAAGATCATAATAGGATACAAGAACTTTAAACAGTACCATTGTAAAGTATTCAGGCAGGCCCTTGCACTACATGCTTTGGGGAATTCATCCATAAATCTGACCAGTAAAGAGATGGGTATAGTGTGTATGGGTTTGGCAAAGTCAGCAGATGATTGAGGATAGATAATTGGGATCAGCTGACTTAGCAGTTGGGGGAGGGAGGGTTACCAAAAATTTGGGGACACCACAAAAAAAAGCCTCTGGCCCTCTGCCTGAATTTAAATCCAAAATAACATTTCCAAACATTTTAGGGGGTGTTTGGGGTAAAGCACTACTATGGAGCTGATAAAATACATTGTTAAGTGACTACATGAGGTGAATATAGGGCAGGGGACACCATGCTTTGGAGGTTATTGAAGGGCAAATATGTATGAAGGACATAAAATAATAATTACATAAAAATCCAGCATGCATGAGGACAAAGGGGACATTCACAGCATATTACAATCATGGTAATTAGGGAATGAGGGAAGAAATACAATATATTAGCAAACATTCAATACAATAAAATGTGATATAAAAGGATAAAAATCTTACCTTCATATACTCCTTCTGCAGGACCTGGATGATGGCAGAACAGGTCTCTGGGATAATGATCCCCAGAGCCTGGGGGGAGATGCCTGTCGAGAACTTGAGGTCCTGCAGGCTTCTCCCTGTGGCCAAATACCGCAAGGTAGCGACCAACCTCTGCTCCGGAGTGATGGCTTGCCTCATGCAGGTATCCTGCCTGCTGATATAGGGGGTCAGCGAAGCCAACAAACGGTGAAACACGGGGTCCATCATCCTGAGAAAGTTCCTGAAATCATCAGGATTATTCTCACGGATCTCACGGAGCAAAGGCATATGACAGAACTGGTCACGCTGAAGCAACCAATTCTTGGTCCATGAACTCCTCCCCACCCTGTTCATGGACTGGACTTGTGTCAAGGTCAGGACCCCAACACCAAGCCCCCGCAGAGCACGAACTCTACGAGGAGTACGCATACGAAACATGGCTATAAAACGGTCGGCTGCTCAGAACGAAGTAACAGGACGCACTGAAGAACAGCAAGGCCTGTGAAGAGCGACCTAAAAACCAGTAACGAACGAACAAGAATACAGTGACTAAAGTCACGCGGAACTTGCTTGCACGCACTGAAGAGCAGATACAAACCCACAAGCACAAACTGAACGGCAGAAAACGATCTGAAAGCCACGAGTCTGAAAAAGCGCGAATCGTCTCTCACCAAACTTTTACTAACACGAGATTAGCAAAAGGAGCCCAAAGGGTGCTGCGCTTGGTTCTGAACCGGCCTTTTCTAGTCTCGTCGTACGTGCTTGACGTCACCGCGTTCTTGGCGATCGGAAATACCGACAACTTTGTGTGACCGTGTGTAGGCAAAACAAGTTTGAGCCAACATCCGTAGGAAAAAATCAGAGGATTTTGTTGTCGGAATGTCCGATCAATGTCCGACCGTGTGTACGGGGCATTAGTACCACAGTCAGGCAGCTAGACTATTTACAGTTAGTAGGAAAATAAAAGTAACACTGCGCTAACCCAATTACCGAAGAAAAGCAGCTACATAAATATGACCAATATTATACACGAAAATAGAAATGAAATGTAGCGCTAATGAAAGTAACCAATAATAAAAAACACATCAGTAATGGTAGCCATTAGTAAAGGCCCATGGCTTGACGTGGTATAAGGTGAATAGTGACTAAGATATAATAATGTCCCAATGTGTAGCCATGGGTTAGACAATGAAAAGTCCAAGAATAAACTGTATACAGAGTGCTGCACTGGTGCAGGAATCTTCTCCTCTGTGTCTCATAGATAATACGATCATATAATGGGAATAGATGAAATACGCTTACCAGAGGAAGTGGATTCGGATGCCGGTGACACCGAATCAAACAGGCTCAGAGATCCTTGATGGACGATGGTTGTTCGCAGGAACCCCGGATCTCGAGGGTGATCTTTCCTCTGTAATCACTGTCGTGGCTGCCAATTCCAAGGACTGAGGAAGGGTCACGGCTACGGGAGAGTCTAATGGTTCTTTCTACTTTCTGTTGTTGCCCCAGGCTTTTCAGCTTCACTGGCGCAGGAGGTGTGTGTAGAAAATATTCTTCATTTTATTGTTTACTGCTTAAACAAAGACCACAACAGGTCTAGTGGCGCTTTGGTATACAAATCCTTAATGGCAGTTCACGTGAAAGCTAAAACTACAAGTTAGTGTAGTGCACAGTGTTCAGCTAAAGCTACAAGTTAGAGTAGTGCGTCCTCCTCACAGTGTTCAGCTAAAACTACAAGTTAGTGTAGTGCACAGTGTTCAGCTAAAGCTACAAGTTAGGGTAGTGCGTCCTCCTCACAGTGTTCAGCTAAAACTACAAGTTAGTGTAGTGCGACCTCTGCACAGTGTTCAGCTAAAGCTACAAGTTAGTGTAGTGCATCCTCTGAACAGTGTTCAGCTAAAACTACAAGTTAGTGTAGTGTGACCTCTGCACAGTGTTCAGCTAAAGCTACCTGTAGAAGGTTGTTGGTGTTTTCCTGATCCTATCACTACCGCAGGCAGCTAAATAAGCGGCAAGTTAGTTTTTTGTGAGCTCTACACAGTGTTCAGCTAAAGCTACCTGTAGAAGGCTGGTGGTGTTTTCCTGATCCTATCACTACCACAGGCAGCTAAATAAGCTACAAGTTAGATTTTTGCGAGCTCTGTACAGTGTTTAGCTAAAGCTACCTGTAGAAGGTTGGTGGTGTTTTCCTGATCCTATCACTACCGCAGGCAGCTAAATAAGCTACAAGTTAGTTTTTTGCGAGCTCTGCACAGTGTTC
Organism: Lithobates clamitans; assembly: GCA_037952925.1. Classification (NCBI taxonomy): domain Eukaryota; kingdom Metazoa; phylum Chordata; class Amphibia; order Anura; family Ranidae; genus Lithobates; species Lithobates clamitans. The sequence goes on from JBBGZY010000901.1 coordinate 2,235,364, forward strand.
ACCTAAAGCTACCTGTAGAAGGTTGGGGGTGTGTTTTCCTGATCCTATCACTACCGCAGGCAGCTAAATAAGCTACAAGTTAATTTTTTTGCGAGCTCTGCATAGTGTTCACCTAAAGCTACCTGTAGAAGGCTGGTGGTATTTTTCTGATCCTATCACTACCGCAGGCAGCTAAATAAGCTACAAGTTAGTTTTTTGCAAGCTCTGCACAGTGTTCAGCTAAAGCTACCTGTAGAAGGTTGGTGGTGTTCTCATACTACAGGCAGGCAGTTGATTTTGCTAGCTGCAGTATCAATATATATATTTATCCCAGCTTAGTGCAGCTACAGGCCATTAGTATGTCTGGAAGGCCAACAAGGAGAGGCAGACAGTCACAAGCCAATAAAAGAGGGCAAGCAGGCTCTGAGTCTAGAGGCAACAGTGCTGGTCATGGAGACGGTGCATCCTCATCAGCAAGTGGCCGTGGGACACGCTTGGCCTTTTTTTTTGGCAGCTGGCCATGTTGAGCGCAACATGCGGAAGACTTGGTCGAGTGGATGACCAAGCCGTCCTCATCCTCCTCATCCTCTCTCACCCATGCTCAGGGTACTTTGTCTGGCAAAGCGGCTGCCAATGCGGCCTCTTCCCTCAGCTCAATGGCATCAGAGACTCCTTCCCTAGCCCCACCATGTCCTCCTGAGGAGTCCCTCAAACTGTTTGACCACAGTGTTGGGTACATGCTCCAGGAGGATGCCCAGCGTTTAGAAGGATCTGATGATGATACTGAGCTAGATGAAGGCAGTAACGTGAGCACGAACAGATGGGGTGCCCAAGAAGGATAGCAATCTGGTGGTCTTGCTCCCCCTGCTGCAGCATACTGCCAGGTTTGCTCCAGTGATGAGGAGGGAGGGGATGATAAGGTCACTGACTGAGTGGATGGAATAGTGGAATTGCTGGAGGTAGGGTTATGAGATGTATGTGACATACTCGTATGGAAATTTGGGATAGTCTGGTGTGAGTTAGATGGGGAGACTGTACTATTTGATTCTAGTGTGGTAGATGTATTTCTTGCAGGGTGGTTATGGCTGGTATTACTATTCTGTTTAGTAATTGGAACTTTGCGGGTGTCAGTAGTATTAGATACTCCACTGATGCTTGTGGTGGTGTTATTCCTTCTGGATACACTACTTGTATCTATAGTAGTGGTATTGTTCTGGTTGTTATTGGAGGGTCTAGGTCTATTGATGGTGGGTTGTTCCTGACGATTAGAGGTAATGGTGACCACCCAGGGGTCAATATGCAATAATGAGGGTATACTGTTCTCGTTTTTGCGTTTCCACGTAAAAACTTTATTATGATTATAATCATCTATATCTCTTTTGAATTTCCTTAGTTTGGTACGAATGAGGATGTCCCCTTGATGTTTGGTGTTTTGTTTGAGGGTGTTGAGCCATCTGTCAGGAAGTGTATTGGTGAGCTTTAAAATAGTCAGAGAGGATTTGTACTAAATGTACTGCTGTGTCATATTTAATAGTTCTCTGTTCGATAATAATACTGATCCACTTTTGTGTACAGAATTCAGCAATCGAAAGCCATTCCTTTTCGTGTGGTTGGTCTAGAAATGAACAGTCCTTTAATATGCGTAGGCCTCGGGGTGAAATATGTGTGGAATGGTATTTTTCTAAAAAGTACCTATCCCTCCATTGTGTATTGGCAGAGGTGCATGCCCGTTCAAATCTTTTGAATAATATACATAGATCATTATATTTGGGATGAATAAATTTGTTGGTGGGTGTAAATAGTGTGCTTGGAAGCACTGGGTACAAAGTGTCCAATATAGAGTATTTTAAGGTTTCTATTTCCTTCAAGAGTTCCATGATATGCAGACAAAAAAAAAAAAACAGGGAGTGATAGTGAGAAAGGAAGATTAGTGGAGAGGGGGGAGGGGAAGGGTTTGGGCTGATGAGGAAGCAGAGGGAGGGGGTCAAATGGTAGGGAAAGGAGCACACAAGACACAGTCACTGTTCAATCAGTTGTACTGTCCATGGGTCTCCTTGATGATAGCAAGGTAAATCCTGTTAGTCTATGAAGAAAGAACCTTGATATAACGGTGATGTCGACCAAGCTTGTTCCAGCCTAAGCAGCAGCCAAGAAGCTTCAATGAGGTATAAAACAGAGAGGTGATAAGGGCGCTCTGGTGGAGGTGGGTAGCTGGTCAGAGGGATGATAGTGATGAGATGGCACTTCTGGCAGCACTTTGGTTAGAGGAGAAGCAACTCTGAAGATATAAAAAAGGAAAAGAAAGGCGCCTCTAAGTGCAGTATGTCCAATTTAATAAAGTGCACAAAGGGTTAAAAGCACTTACAAGATTGTTGAGTGTTAAAAGACATGATAAAATCAGGAGTCCTCATCTGTGGCCTGTGTCCATCCTCAGCACGGTGGCAGAGAGCAGTGTAGAGCCGTCCAGCAGCTGTAAAGCGTTCTCATGCGTATTGGAAAGAGGAGGCAGCAGGGAAGCCTGTATTCACTGCGGGACACACAAGGCTGATGGTGTCAGTGTAGAGAAGGGGGTGGTAATGCGTTTCGGAGCATGTGCGGTTCCTTCATCAGACCTACGCCCCCACTCCTCAAGCTGGCTTATAAATGGTGAGGGGGAGGAGCAAGGGGAGGAGTGTGGGCAGATACTAAATACACAATAATAAGGGAAGTGACAGATGTATTATGAGGACGGCCAAGATGACCGTGCACTCGCAAAATGGATTATTAACGTCAGTGCTATATACAATGAAGTCCTGAAGGAATTTGACACAGGGGTACAGGGCACAGATGGCAGTGGTTAAATTAATAATAATGACTAAATAAATATACAAACATAAGGTTGACATTGAATTAATATACAGGTGTGTTACATGGTTGGCCGGGTGTCTATATGAATGTGTTATAAAGGCGGCCGGGCGTTTGTACACATGCAAATAGGGTCGTAAGTCTAATGTTGAGTTGACAATGAGTACCTGTGCGACTATGGCACCAGGACAAGGTCAGGGGAGCTTGTTTTTTTTCCCCCACGCCAGTGGGCCATGATCAGGGATGCATGCGCTGTCCTGTCACCATTTGAGGAGGCCACGAGGATGGTGAGCAGTGACAGTGCATGCATCAGTGACACTGTCCCCCTTGTCCACCTGTTGGAGCACACGCTGTGTGGAATAATGGACAGGGCACTTGAGGCAGAACAGAGGCAGGAAGAGGAGGACTTCCTTTATCCAGACAGTGTTCCTGCGTGCCCGCCGATCACACAGTTAGAGGATGAGGAGGAGGAGGAGGATTGTGTCTGTATGGAGGTGGAGCCTGGAACTCAGCATTAGCAGCAGTCTTTAAGGGATCAGTCCCAAGAAACACATGGACTTGTATGTGGCTGGGAGGAGGTGGCTGTAGACCGTGTCATCCTTAGTGACGCAGAGGACTCCAGACCGAATGCCTCAGCAAACCTACGCTGCATGGCCTCCCTGATCCTGCAAAGCCTGCGTAAGGATCCTCGTATTTGTGGTATCAAGGAGAAGGACCAATACTGGCTGGCAACCCTCCTTGACCCACGTTACAAGGGTAAGGTTGCGGACCTTATCTTGCCGTCGCAGAGGGAGCATCTTCGGGAGGCCTTGCAGAAAGGTCTGTGCAACGCGTTCCCAGAGACTGGGAGGTTACAAACTCCTGTTTCTGGACAACGTGTTGCTGAGGCTTCGGTCAGTCAAAGAAAGAGCGGTGGAGAAGGTGGCTGTCTGACCAATGCGTTCAGACAATTTTTTAGTCCGCAGCCCCAAGGTATGATCGGTTCCAGCAACCATCGTCAGCGTCTGTTTTACATGGTGCAGGAATACCTAGGGGCAAGATCTGACTTGGACACCTTTCCCACCGAAAATCCTCTGGGTTACTGGGTCTTGAGGATGGATCACTGGCCACAGCTTGCACAGTATGCAATTTAGCTACTGGCCTGTCCTGCATCAGGCGTTCTTTTGGAACGCACATTCAGTGCTGCTGGAGGCTTTGTAACCGATCACAGGGTGCATCTGTCCACCGACTCGGTCGATAGACTGACCTTCATAAAAATGAATCAGTCTTGGATCACCACCAGCTACCAAGCACCTGATGCTGATGTAACCGAATATTTTTTTTTTGAAATCTCAGATCCCTTCAAAGACTGCCTATGCTGATGCTGAGTGACTATCCTGAGTAATTATCCTCTTCCTCCTCAATGATCACGCTGATAGCTTGTAAGAACATTTTTGGTTCTGGGCACCGCCACCAGTGCCTAAGGCCCAATTTTTCAGCCCCTGTATAACAGGGCGTATAATTACAATTTTTGATGCAATACTTTGGAGCAGGGCTCGTTCCTGCATTCCAACTAGAGTATCTGTGAGGGGTTGCAGTGTTGTGGCACCAGCACCAGTGCCTAAGGCCCAATTTTTCAGCCCCTGTTCAACAGGGGCATGTAATTACAATTCTTGATCTAATATTTCACAGCAGGGCCCGTTTCTGCACCCACCAAGAGCGAGTGAGGACTTACAGTGTTGTGGCACCAGCACCACCACCACCACCACCACCACCAAAGGCCCAATTTTTCTGCCCCTGTTTAACAGGGCGTGTAATTACAATTTTTGATGCAATACTTTGCAGCAGGGCTCGTTCCTGCGTTCCAACTAGAGTATCTGTGAGGGGTTGCAGTGTTGTGGCACCAGCACCAGTGCCTGAGGCCCAATTTTTCAGCCCCTGTTGAACAGGGGCATGTAATTACAACAACACCTAAGGCCCAAATTTCTGCTGAGTATATAGGGCAGGCCCCTACTTTCAAACATCCAACTTACAAACTACTCCTACTTGCAAACGGAAGGAGACAACAGGAAGTGAGATGAAATCTACCCCTAGGAAGGGAAATTCTCTCCTGTAAGAGTTATTATGGGAAAAACATTTCTCCTTTCCATTGATGCTTTATCACCAATCCTTGTTTCACAAAAAAACCCAAATTTTCAAAAAACATTTGTCATTGGGACAAAAAGTGAGGTGAAATCTTCTGAAGAGGAGCACAGACAGCAAAACAAATGTCACAGGGGTGATAACCCTTCCCTATGTTTTCCAAAAAGCTTAAAATAGATTTTTGGGCTGGAGCTAAACACGTTAAAAATGTACCAGTTCAAAATTACAAACAGATTCTACTTAACAACAAACCTACAGTCCCTGTCTTGTTTGCACCACCTGTATACTGCTGTTCAGAGTACAGAGCCTGTATACTGCTGTTTCCTTTTTTAATTTGGGAGCGGGGTTCCCCTTAATATCCATACAAGACCCAAAGGGCCTGGTAATTGACTGGGGGGTACCCATGCCGTTTGTCTCACTGATTTTCATCCATATTGCCAGGACCAGACATTACATTAAAGCCGCAAGCAGTTTTAAATTACTTTTTTTCCTTTAAAAATGACATTTTGTGCAGGGACTGTTCTAAGCATGGGAAACACTCGCCTCTTTACAGGCATACTATAGACACCCCCTGGTACAAGATTTAAAGGAATATTTCACTTTTTTTTTGCTTTAAGCATCATTAAAATCACTGCTCCCGAAAAAACTACCGTTTTTAAAAGTTTTTTTTGCATTGATACATGTCCCCTGAGGCAGGACCCGGGTCCCCAAACCCTTTTTAGGACTATACCATGCAAATTAGCCTTTAAAATGAGCACTTTTGATTTCGAACGTTCGAGTCCCATAGACATCAACGGGGTTTTAACGTTCGCGCAAATTTTCGGTCCGTTCGCAGGTTCTGGTGCGAACCGAATCAGGGGGTGTTCGGCTCATCCCTAATATACAGTTATGCAATCTCTATAAAGCTTCTTTGTTTAAACCATCATAATTGGAGATATCCTGTGAAATTCAATGCCCTATTGGACTCTGTTATCTGTTTTAATCTTTGTCTATAATAAAACATATTTTTGTATATTTTTATATATTTGATTGGTTTCTCATTATTATGTGTATAACCACCACTATAGTCCCTTCCCAAAACCCTTCCCTCTTTTTTGAAAAATGTAATAACTGTTTAGTGTTTTGTGTGGGGGGTGTACTAATGTGGGATTTTTTGCCATTCCCAGAGTTCTGCTTTAAGACGGATCTCAACATCCTGATGCCTTGCTCATAGGGAATACTTGAGTATGGGGCCTCAATATCAATAGCCAAAGTAGGGCACCAGGTGTGATCTGAATCCCCTCAATATGCTTAAGTAACTCAGATGTGTCTGTGTCCCTGATGTATGATGTAAATGTAAGACATGTAAGACATGTTTCATTAAGAAGGAATTAATATATCTGCTCGCATTTTTAGCAAGTGACGCAATTCCTGAGACGATTGATCTATCCAGTATTTATGGTCTTTATGCCATCTGTGACCCTGTTAGGTAATTTCCTGTCAGAACAGGAACCAATGGAAAATATCTTTAAAGGGAACACAGACAAAGACTGAAAAGTCTCTTTAGTGAGAAATTGTTTGAACTTGCATTTATTTTTTCTGTGTTTTCCTATCCTGCACCTCACTTTTATGGGCATCACAGGCATAGGAAGTGTTGAAAAATCTCCTCAGTGGAGACACATACATGCATGTCAAAGATGTTTACACATCTAAAAGAAATCCAAGGGTTCAGTGTTATCTTTATTGTAAATACATTGTTAGTATACTGATATTAATGATGATTAGATTTTTTTCTCTGAGAATTTGCAGAACACCCACTCCCTTACTGTTAGTACTTCTTTTAAATAGGTATACGAGTATGGACCATCTCAATGTTTCAAAAATTAAAGTGGTTCCAAATTTGCAATGACATCTGTGAAAATCTTTTAAATGTACAGTATGTGTATATTATTCTGGCAAACATTATGTGGCACCATAACAAGGCATGTACAATATTTGCACATTTTAGTCGGACATGGGGCTGAATCCACATTAGTTTAGTTAAAGGATGAATATAAAGTTAAACATGTCTCTTGTTTACAGTATATAATGTAGCAATAAACATTATATAATATAGTTAACCATTAATTCTGACCTATACTAAATAGTCCAAAAAATTGTAAAATGGAATTCTAAACTTGTGCATATATTTTAAATGGCTTCAGTCTGTTCACTAAAGTACCATTAAATGGTTGTACCTATGTGTCTGCAATTTGAAGCATGAATATTCTCCAAAATGTTTACAGAAGCTTCAATGGGATAAATTCAAACCACAATTATTTCCAGGATACTGATTGTCTTGGTAGGCAAAATGCAAGCCTTTTTGCACCCGAAGCATGGCCCATTAGACCCAAGAGTGTATTTTTAAAGATAATAATTGTGTATAAAAGTAATTTATTATCAGATTGGCAATAATTACCTTTTCTGTGCTTTTGCAAAACATTCCAAATGCAGCGCTGTGACCAGGGGTCGACCCCACTTGTAGGTTCATCTAGAATAACTGTTTTTGCATCAGCAATAAATGCAGTAGCTACAGAAAGCCTTCGTTTCATACCTCCAGATAATGAACAAGTTAGTTTCTTCTGGTGCTCTAATAACCCAACCTCTTGCAAAGCTCTGTAGAAAAAAAAATAGAATTGTGTCATCTCATACTAAATAACCTTTTCATATAAACATAATTACAATCATTCATAGGGTAAAATTAAATTGTATAAGTAAATGTTTGTGCTGGGTTCTTTTAGGGGGGTATTTCTATTTTAAATACAGCGGCCCATATATAGCCGCCTGATCATTTTTACAGATGACAAAAGGGGATTCCCTATTTTTAGCCTTTTTTCTCCTCAAGAAAATCATTTGTGATTCTGTTTGTGTTTGCTGTTGGAAAGTTCACCTCATTTTCTGTTTGGCATCAGTCAGGTAATGTACAGAGATGAAAGAAAGCCTCCTACACCAGTTGTACCTGTTTATCTGCTGTATTCTCTCCTCTAAATCCTTTTAAAGTCCAGAATTTATAAAGCTTCTCTGAGCTGTCAGACAAAAGGGGTGGAGAGCTGAAGTTACACTCTGCAGAGCTCAGTGATGAGAGCTCTGAGAGCTGATTGGAAGGAAGAGACACACCTCTCTTCACACAGCACACAACAACAGAGCTGAGCTCCCTCCCTTGTTGCATTTTTTCACTTGGTGACAGGAAAACTTGTCAGAAGTGATTCATGCTTATAGCAAAGAAACAAAGCAGAAGACAGAGATGGCCCTTAATGCTTTTAATTGAAACAAGAAATCATACCATCTGTACTGGTAAGAAATTTACAATGTTGGTGTGTTCTATTGCCACACATGTCAAAATATTTAGGCTCCCACAGTCATCTCACTAGCAGCTCTGCATGCCTGCAGGAATATGCAGCATGGGAATTTTTTTTCAAACATAGCTATAATAAACCACTCCTAAAATAAATTAGGGCCACGAAGTTCCCTTTAGTTTTGGCTCTTCAGAAGATGAGTCTGGCCTTTAAACTTAAAAAAATTTTTTATAATTATATAAAAGATTTTGTAATTTGGGAAAAAAAAGAGCATGGGGTATGGAAATGTTGTACATTTATCTGTTGTGTACCCAAAAGTGGAACTTCCACTTATCTGCTTCCTCCCCTCCTCTGGTGCCACATTTGGCACCTTTGGGGGGGGGAGCAGGCACCTGTCCCTACTGCCGGGAGACCAGGCTGCAGTGAATTACGTCAGCAGCTTGGCCCCCCTCCTTCTCCCTCCTCCCTCCCCTTTTGTCGGGCCAGTGAGAGCACGCAGTGTGAGGCCGAAAGGCTACACTACCGGGTTCCTTTACCCGCAATGGCGGCGGCAGCACCTGACCAGCCGATGTAAACGTCGCTGGACACCAGTGCAGGTAAGTGTCCTAATGTTAAAAGTCAGCAGCTACAGTATGTGTAGCTGCTGACTTTTCATTTTTAATGGGGCGGGCGGAACTCCACTTAAAGGTTTTAATGATAGTAAAAAAATTCACTATGTTACCCACTGAGAAATATATAGTATATTTTAATAATGGTTTAAATATACAGTAAGTTCCCTATTTCCCCACTTACTTGAATAAAGTGAAGTTTATAATGCTTTTCACACAAATAAAGCATAAAAAACAAAACACATAAAAGACTGTACTGTTTTTTAAACATACAGTACAGTACCTTGAAAAGTACAGTGTACAGTATAACAGCTGGCATACAAGGGCTGGCATGGAGTGAACCGGGAAAAGTTACTGACTGGAGGAGGGAGGGGAGGTGGGAGATGGTGGAGCTCAAGGATCTTCAGCAATAGGAGATAGAAGGCAAGCTGCAGTTTTACTCATGCCTAATGTTAATGGCACAGGTTCTGGTTCTTTGCTGGATTCAATTCTATCTACTCTCTTGAAAAAAAATGATCCAGTGATATCTGGGTAGTAGCTCTTTTTTTCTCATCATAGATGACACAGTAACACTGGATGGCATTCTGTACAGCTACTGCAACCTTTGTGTACCGTTGTACGTTTGGGTCCTGTGCTTCAAAACTAACAGTGCCTCCTCTAATAAAGAAAATCCATTTGCCATTTCCTTTGTTGTGAATCTCTTTGGTTCTTCAGTTATTTCTTTCTCTTGGCTCTCTTTAACCTTTCACTGGGCCTCCAATTCCATTAGGTCTTCATTAGTAAGCTCCTCGTGTTGCACAGCAAGGAGTTCAATGAAGTTGTCCTCTTGCAGATTCGGCTGCAGCTTCTCACTGACAATCACTAAGTTGCCTAAGACCTCTTTGGACTCCTCACTCACCTTCTCAAGTGCACGAACACCATGAACAAACTGCGGGCAAAGGTTCTTCCAAACCCCATTCATAGTGACAGCCGTAACCTCACGCCAAGTAAAGTCAATGTTTTTTTATAGCCTTTTAGATGATATAGTTCCTCCAAAATTGTCAGAAGGTTGTTCCTTATTCGTCAATCACCTTTACTGCCTGACGAAAAGTGTCATGTAAATAATATTTCTTGAAAGTTGCAATAACTCCCTGGTCCATAGGTTGGATAAGTGCTGTAGTATTCGGTGGCAGATGCACTACTTTGACATTGGGATGAAAGTCATCAATGAAAGGGGGTGACCCAGAGCATTGTCAAGCAGCAAAAGAATGTTGAATGGGACATCTTTCTCCAAGCAATATTTCTCTATCTCTGGGATAAAGTGGTGGAAAAACCAGTCAAGGAAAATGCCCTGCATAACCCAAGCTTTGGACTTACTCTTCCACACAACAGGAGGAGAGCCCTTGGTTATGTTTTTAAGGGCTCTTCGATTCTCTGCATGGTAAACTGGGAGAGGCTTCCGTTTCATATCGCTGAAAGCATTGCCACCAAACAACAGAGTTAGCATGTCCTTTGATGCTTTATAGCCTCGCAACAACCTTTCCTCCTTACTGATGTAACTTCATTCTGGCATCCTTTTCCAGTACAGTCCTGTCTCATCTACATGGGAAACCTGCTCAGGTAAATAAGCACCTTCACCAATAATTTCTCGTAGTGTTGCAGGAAATTCCCAGGCAGCTACGGTATCTGCACTCGCTGCCTCACCACTTACTTTTACATTGTGAAAGTTGGCTCTAGCCTTAAACCTATGAAACCAGCCATGGCTGGCATTAAAAGATGCACCTTCTGATTCTTTACTGCTTTTTTTTCTTCAAGTCCTCATACAGGCTTATTTCATTTTCTTGAATTAGCATTAGGCTTAGAGGGACTCAAAGCTAATGTTGATCCTGCATCCACACACTGAGAAGTTTTTCCATTTCCTCTATCACTTTTCCCTACTTTTTTATGTTATTGTTGACATCATTTGTTTTGGTTTCTTTGTATGTATGGATTGCATGGGTTGTTACTGACATGTGGTGAAAATTTCATGTCAATAACACTTTTAGAAATATATTTACCTTGAAAAATGGTGATGTGTTCAATACTTATTTTACCCACTGTATGTTTGATAGGGCAGGCTATTCAATTGGGCTGCCATTGTACCAAAATTTAAACCTGCATTACATTTTTTAATCTGTGTCACAATACACTTTAGTGTGTTACCGTGTGTTATGGTGCACTGCAAAGCAGGGTCATTGGTTTAATGTACTGGCATACCATTCAAAATAACAAACGTATTACCACAACACAGGGCTTTGAAAGGGCTCTGAGTGTGATTGTTGTGTAGCTGTCAGTGAATTTCATTGATGTTTGATACTATTAGTATAATTTCCCAGAGGATCCACAATTTATAAATACACTTACTACTAATAATTGCAATACATATTAAAAAAGTATTTTATATATACCATAGGCTAGCATAAATGTGTGTATAAGGTGCTTTTATCTAACATAATTACATGCTCCTAAAACCACAGAGTAAACATAAAATGTAACCCACAAAACATAAAATATAATGTTTCAAATCAATTTTATATAAACACATTACATGTTTTCTTTGCATAGGCAAGGATTATAATGTTCTAAACATTGGGGGGTTTACAGTACTAAAACCCGAGCACTCAGAATCTGGTGCAGCTGTGTTTGGTAGCCAATCATCTTCTAACTTCAGCTTGTTCAGTTAATCTTTGACAATAAGGGCCCTTATACACAGGCTGTCCAATTAGGTCCGCCTGTTAGTTATGAATTTCCCCTATGGGGCGGTGGATGTCAGCGGTGACATGTCCTGATCTGATCCTGTTCGCAAAATCCAGATGGATGGTGGACCTATTTTCCATCTGTCTGGCAGATAGGATGGGATGAAAACAGACTGGCGGTCCATTTTCACCTGATTTTTCCATAGAGGAGAGTGGGACTGTGTTTTTCTGCGCTCTGCACAGTGAACGGAGACAGACCTGTCATCTGCCTGTTCAGCGGGGATCAGTGGAGCGATCCCCTGTTGAGAAAATGGAGGTGGTCGTGTGAAAGGGGCCTAAAACCTGGAGGCTGTTTGGTTTCTCTGCAAAGCTGCAGCGGATTTTGCACGTTTCAGTTTAAGTAAATCCCCCTCCATTGTGTCTTTCTAGTTTTAACATCCATAAATGATAAGAAAAAAGCATACATAAAATGTATAACAGTGAAGGAACACTTTTAGCATTATTAAGTTACAAGGAATACAATAAAAGCTGCTAAAGAGAAACCAAGCTGTCAAAAATTGGGGAAGAAATGTCAGTTTGCAATAGTAAGTGAGACACTGAAAAGCTTTAAATATATCAATAGTAAAAGACAAGGCCTTCACACACAGGCCGCTAAAATGAGAACACAAAATTGGTCACTGGGGACAAAGAGAAAGCAACCCTTTTAAACATCTTTTTTAGCCATGTGCATACAAAGGAAAGTGCTGGGCTGATGGCTGAAGTTATTCCTAAACCATTGTTACTAATTTTCAGAAACTTATTAGTATCTGGATTTGTACAATGGCATAGGACAAAAGCAATTGTGTTAGCTATATTTAAAAAGGGGCTAGGCTTAATAACAGTACAGTCCCTGACAAAAGTCTTGTCGCTTCTCTATTTTGTAGAAACTCCTGCTATTAACCTGACTTTTAATTAATCAATTGGTGTTAGAAATAGCTCATATGAAAAGCTAAAGCCCTCCCAAATGATGTTTAATACACTGAAATAAATTTGTTTCACTGAAAAAAGATTTATCATTTAATCAAGACAGACAGGTCAAATTCTGGCAAGACAAAAGTTTTGTCGCCTATACAGAAATTGAACAACTTTACTGAAAATCCAAAAATATGTCAGCAAATTAAGTAGTGGTGCTGTGAGATCCAAATATAATATCTTGTATGACTTCCATGAGCTTGAAGGACAGCATCCATGCGGTTTGGCAAGGATTCATACAATTTATTGATGAAGTCATCAGGAATAGCAAAGAAAACAGTCTTGCATGCCTCCCACATATGCTCAATGATGTTTATGTCTGGTGACTGGGCTGGCCAATCCTGGAGCATCTTGATCTTCTATGACTTAAGGAACTTTGATGTGGAGATGGAAGTGTGCAATGGAGCACCATCCTGCTGCAAAATTTGGCCTTTTTTATGGTTGGGAATATAAGAGGTAGCTAAGATTTCTTGGTATTTCAGACTATTGATGTTGCCTTCCACCCTGCAGATCCCTCGCACACCCTCATACTGGATGTAACCCCAGACCATGATTTTGCCTCCACAAAACTTCACTGTTTTCTGGGTAAATCTCAGCTCCATGCGGGTTTCAGTAGGTCTGCAATATTTGCGGCGACTGTGGTGTAATTCAACAGAAGATTCATCTGAAAAATCCACCTTCTGCCACTTTTCCAGAGTCCATCCTTTTAGCAGGCTTTGGCCCTTGGCAAATGCCATACGGTTTTTCAATTGTCTTTTGTTTAGTGCTGGCTTATGGGCACTGATTCGACCATGGAGGCCATTTCGAGACAGAATCCGACAAACTGTTCTGGTTGACACAGGGACTTCAGGTGACCAGGTCTTGTGGAGCTCTGCTGCAGTGGAAAATGGGCTGGCCTTGGACTTTCGAGCCAACAAACGGTCCTCTCGAGCAGTTGTCTTGCGGGGTCGGCCTGACCTGGCCTTGTCCAAAACGTCTCCAGTCTCTTCAAATCTTTTTTTATCCTTTGAACTTGACGCTGAGACACACTGAAGGTGTCTGTCACATCAGCAGTGGATCTGGTCTTCAGCCTCTTGATAAACAACACTTTAGTCTCCGGGTGAATCTTAGGCATGTTTGCAGTGGTCTAGTTGCAGTTGAGAAGGTCTAGTGTACTGGTGTTCTTTTTATACACACCTGAGACCTAATTGATCCATTATTAGTCACAGGTGAAGCTCATATAACAAGGCGACAACACTTATGTCTTGGCAAAAATTGACTCAATGGGCTTTACCAAGCTGTGAATATTAGAATATGTTTTGTCAGTTTCGTTTTGTACTGAAACATTATTACAAAAGCTGTTGGGATTAAAATGACCCATTTCTTGTAACAAAATCTTGATTAGAAATATATTTTAGCGGCACTTCAGGTCAATTTGTACACAAGCGACAAGACTTTTGTCAGGGACTGTATACAATGCAATTCTGCAGCTTCTGAGATAACAAGGTATTTTCTTGAATTACAGGCATATTCCAACTTTTGCAAAAATAATGTATATATATGATAAAATAATAATTACATTAACATTATAAAATAAGAAACATACATTCAATTCCGTTTTTGCATTTAGGTTTGCAGAGCACTGAACTGTGATTAGTGCATTGCAGGTGCAATACTCAGGGTCTTACTAACACTTTCCCCAGGCACAGGTCCATACAGAAGGAAAGATTCGCCTGTAGAAGTGCTGATGAAATACAGTGATGAGGGAGGAGGGATCACTGGTGTGCTCTCCGTGTGTCGTACCTGCCACAGTGGAAGATAGGACTTGTAGTATTGTATACAAACATCGGAAGACTACTAAATTAAAAAAGTACTAAATCCAAATAGAAGCTTGGAGGAGGTATTTAGCACACTTTATATCTCCACATTTGTACTATTCCTATGCTTATCTTTTTTTTTACTGCTATGTTTGGCAACATTTTAATATCATTATGATATCATAGCAGGGTGTTACATAGGTTGCTATTGGTTACACTAGGATATATATAGTTCTGTGCTATGTACATGTATGCTTATTGTCACTATGTTGCCTTGAGAAAGGGTCCTGTGAGACCCTGAAACATTGGTTTCTTATGCTGTATCTGATGCTGTCTTCACAATAAACTCTTGAAATATATTGTTTTGGAGTGCTTGTGGCTTTGCATCTTTGTATCTAAATATGGGTGTAACAAGAAACATGTCTAAAATGTGAACTAAGCCTTTAAAACAGGCAGACATAATATAGAATGAGAATTAATCTTGCCCCTAAACAAAGTATTAGTAAGATTTGAATTACATTTTTATTTGGACACCACAGCCCACACAAAAATGGAACTGGAAAAAGTGCAAAGAATAACACTTAGGCCGGGTTCACATTTCTGTGGCCGTGGGTTTGTGCCTTGGGTCTGGTGCGTGTCTGTTCACCGGTTCAGGTGCGATTCAGGTCTGAATTTTTGCCTGAATTCCTACCTGAACCAGACCCAAACACGCACAGGACCATTTTCCAATCTGGACCGTGGGCACCCCCGGACATGTGTGAAACGGCTCCATTAAGAGCCAGTCACACTCGCATATCATGTGAATTGGATGCGGGGAAATCCGAATCCAATTCGCGTATATGTGAATCCAGCCTTAAACTAAAATGTAATTAGGATATGAAGGACCTCAACTCTGAGGAAATATTAACTGAACTGGATTTATTAATCCTTGAGAAAAGGTGATTTAAGAGGACATTAACATTTTAAATACATATATGAATGGTCCATATAGTAAATTCAGTTAAAAGATCTTTACTTTGAGGTCACTGTCAGATATGCAAGGACATGCAGCTGAAGCAAAAGAGGTTTAACCTCAGGTTACTGCCAGATAGGGATGAGCCGAACACCCCCCGGTTCGGTTCGCACCAGAACCCGCGAACGGACCGAAAGTTCGCACGAACGTTAGAACCCCATTGACGTCTATGGGACTCGAACGTTCGAAATCAAAAGTGCTCATTTTAAAGGCTAATTTGCATGGTATTGTCCTAAAAAGGGTTTGGGGACCCGGGTCCTACCCCAGGGGACATGTATCAATGCAAAAAAAACTTTTAAAAACGGCCGTTTTTTCGGGAGCAGTGATTTTAATGATGCTTAAAGCAAAAAAAAAAAAGTGAAATATTCCTTTAAATATCGTACCTGGGGGGTGTCTATAGTATGCCTGTAAAGTGACGCGTGTTTCCCATGTTTAGAACAGTCCCTGCACCAAATGTCATTTTTAAAGGAAAAAATCTCATTTAAAACTGCTTGCGGGTTTAATGTCATGTCGGGTCATGGCAATATGGATGAAAATCAGTGAGACAAACGGCATGGGTACCCCCCAGTCCATTACCAGGCCCTTTGGGTCTTGTATGGATATTAAGGGGAACCCCGCACCCAAATTAAAATAAGGAAAGGTGTGGGGCCACCAGGCCCTATATACTCTGAACAGCAGTATACAGGCGGTGCAAACAAGACAGGGACTGTAGGTTTGTTGTTAAGTAGAATCTGTTTGTAATTTTGAACATTTTTAACGTGTTTAGCTCCAGCCAAAAAATCTTTTCTAAGCTTTTTGGAAAACATAGGGAAGGGTTATCACCCCTGTGACATTTGTTTTGCTGTCTTTCCTCCTCTTCAGAAGATTTCACCTCACTTTTTTGTCCCAATGAAAAATGTTTTTTGAAAATTTGGGTTTTTTTGTGGAACAAGGATTGGAAAGCATCAGTGGAAAGGAGAAATTGTTTTCCCATATTAACTCTTACAGGAGAGAATTTCCCTTCCTAGGGGTAGATTTCATCTCACTTCCTGTTGTCTCCTTCCATTTGCAAGTAGGAGTCGTTTGTAAGTTAGATGTTTGAAAGTAGGGTCCTGCCCTATATACTCAGCAGAAATTTGGGCCTTAGGTGTTGCTGTGGCCACAACACTGTAAGCCCTCACAGGGCCCTGCTGTGAAATATTAGATCAAGAATTGTAATTACATGCCCCTGTTGAACAGGAGCTGAAAAATTAGGCCTTAGGCACTGGTGCTGGTGCCACAACACTGCAACCCCTCACAGACACTCTAGTTGGAACGCAGGAACGAGCCCTGCTGCAAAGTATTGCATCAAAAATTGTAATTACACGCCCCTGTTAGACAGGGGCAGAAAAATTGGGCCTTAGGCACTGGTGCTGGTGCCACAACACTGCAACCCCTCACAGACAATCTAGTTGGAATGCAGGAACGAGCCCTGCTGCAAAGTATTACATCAAAAATTGTAATTACACACCCCTGTTAAACAGGGGCTGAAAAATTGTGCCTTAGGCACTGGTGGTGGCGCCCAGAACCAAAAATGTTCTTACAAGCTATCAGCGTGATGATTGAGGAGGAAGAGGATAATTACTCAGGGATGGTCACTCAGCATCAGCATAGGCAGTCTTTGAAGGGATCTGAGATTTCAAAAAAAATTATTCGGTTACATCAGCATCAGGTGCTTGGTAGCTGGTGGTGATCCAAGACTGATTCATTTTTATGAAGGTCAGCCGATTGACCGGGTCGGTGGACAGACGCACCCTGTGATCGGTTACCACGCCTCCAGCAGCACTGAATGTGCGTTCCGAAAGAACGCTGGATGCAGGACAGGCCAGTAGCTCAATTGCATACTGTGCAAGCTCTGGCCAGTGATCCATCCTCAAGACCCAGTAACCCAGAGGATTTTCGGTGGGAAAGGTGTCCAAGTCTGATCTTGCCCCTAGGTATTCCTGCACCATGTAAAACAGACGCTGGCGATGGTTGCTGGAACCGATCATACCTTGGGGCTGCGGACCAAAAAATTGTCTGAACGCATCGGTCAGACGGCCACCTTCTCCACCGCTCCTTCTTTGACTGACCGAAGCCTCAGCAACACGTTGTCCAGAAACAGGAGTTTGTAACCTCCCAGTCTCTGGGAACGCGTTGCACAGACCTTTCTGCAAGGCCTCCCGAAGATGTTTCATCCTCTGCTCCCTCTGCGATGGCAAGATAAGGTCCGCAACCTTACCCTTGTAACGTGGATCAAGGAGGGTTGCCAGCCAGTATTGGTCCTTCTCCTTGATACCACGAATACGAGGATCCTTACGCAGGCTTTGCAGGATCAGGGAGGCCATGCAGCGTAGGTTTGCTGAGGCATTCGGTCCGGAGTCCTCTGGGTCACTAAGGACAACAACGTCCGCAGCCACCTCCTCCCAGCCACGTACAAGTCCATGTGTTCCTTGGGACTGATCCCTTAAAGACTGCTGCTGATGCTGAGTGCCAGGCTCCACCTCCATACTGACACAATCTTCCTCCTCCTCCTCCTCCTCCTCGTCCTCTTCCTGTGTGATCGGCGGGCACGCAGGAACACTGTCTGGATAAAGGGGGCCTTGAGAGCTAAGGAAGTCCTCCTCTTCCTGCCTCTGTTCTGCCTCAAGTGCCCTGTCCATTATTCCACGCAGCGTGTGCTCCAACAGGTGGACAAGGGGGACAGTGTCACTGATGCATGCACTGTCAGTGCTCACCATCCTCGTGGCCTCCTCGAATGGTGACAGGACAGTGCATGCTTCCCTGATCATGGCCCACTGGCGTGGGGAAAAAAAACCAAGCTCCCCTGACCCTGTCCTGGTGCCATAGTCGCACAGGTACTCATTGATGGCCCTCTGCTGCGTGTGCAGCCGCTGCAGCATGGCCAACGTTGAGTTCCACCTGGTGGGCATGTCACAGATTAGGCGGTTCTTGGGCAGGTTAAACTCCTTTTGGAGGTCCGTCAGCCGAGCACTGGCATTATATGACCGGCGGAAATGCACACAGACTTTCCTGGCCTGCCTCAGGACATCCTGTAAGCCCGGGTACCTGCCCAAGAACCGCTGCACCACCAAGTTAAGGACGTGAGCCAAACAGGGCACATGGGTCATTTGTCCCTGTCGGAGGGCAGAGAGGAGGTTGGTGCCATTGTCGCAAACCACCATTCCTGCCTTAAGTTGGCGTGGCGTCAACCACCTCTGAACCTGCCCCTGCAGAGCTGACAGAACCTCTGCCCCAGTGTGGCTCCTGTCCCCCAAGCACACCAGCTCAAGCACCGCATGGCATCTTTTGGCCTGCGTACTTGCGTAGCCCCTTGAACGCCTACGGAGCACCGCTGGTTCCGAGGAAGAGGCCATGGAGGAAGAAGAAGAGGAGGGGGTGGAGGAGAGAGGTGTGTCACAATCAGCATTTTGGAGGCGTGGTGGCGGAACAACCTCCAACACTACTGCACCTTGTCCTGCATCCTTCCCAGCTGCCAGCAGAGTCACCCAATGCGCCGTGAAACTTAGGTAACGTCCCTGTCCATGCCTGCTGGACCATGAGTCAGCGGTAATATGCACCTTACCGTTGACCGCCCTGTCCAGCGAGGCATGGACATTGCCTTCCACATGCCGGTAGAGAGCCGGAATCGCCTTCCGTGAGAAAAAGTGGCGTTTGGGTACCTGCCACTGAGGAACCGCACATTCCACAAACTCACGGAAGGGGGCAGAGTCTACCAACTGAAAAGGCAGCAGTTGAAGTGCTAGCAATTTTGCCAAGCTAGCATTCAACCGCTGGGCATGTGGATGGCTGGGAGCAAACTTCTTTCGGCGGTGCAGCAGCTGGGGCAGGGAAATTTGCCTGGTACAATCTGACATCGGTGTACCAAAAGCAGATTGCCCACAAGTACTTGGCTGTGACACACCTAATTCTACACCTTCATTCCTCTCACTGCAGGTCTCAGAGAGGACTGAAGGTCTAGTGGGGTTGGAAATCTCAGCTGATGAGGAGCAAGGAGAGGTCCTCTTTGTTCTTTGGTGTGGGTCTTTTAGATACGCTTGCCAACGAACTGCATGGCAGGTCAACATATGTCTGGTCAAGCATGTGGTACCCAAGAGGGAGATGTTTTGGCCACGCGAGATACGCTTGAGACATATGTTGCAAATAGCAGCGGTGCGATCTGATGCACTCGTCTCAAAAAAGGCCCACACCAAAGAACTTTTTGAACAACGCGCAGAGACTGCAGCGCCCTGCACATGTGGAGCTTTGGGGTGTGATGCAGTCAATGTGCTGCCCTTAGGCTGGCCCCTGGAGGGCATCCTGCCTCGTTGGTGATGTGCCGCCTCCTCCTCCTCCTCCTCCTCTCTCCTATCAGGCACCCACGTTGAGTCAGTGACCTCATCATCCCCTCCCTCCTCATCACTGGAGCAAACCTGGCAGTATGCTGCAGCAGGGGGAGCATGACTGCCAGATTGCTGTCCTTCTTGGGCACCCCCTCTGTCCGTGCTCATGTTACTGCCTTCATCAAGCTCAGTATCATCATCAGAGCCTTCCAAACGCTGGGCATCCTCCTGGAGCATGTACCCAACACTGTGGTCAAACAGTTCGAGGGAATCCTCATGAGGACATGGTGGAGCTAGGGAAGGAGTCACTGATGACATTGAGCTGAGGGAAGAGGCCGCTGCTTTGCCAGACAAAGCACCCTGGGCATGGGTGAGAGAGGATGAGGAGGATGAGGACGGCTTGGTCATCCACTCGACCAAGTCTTCCGCATGTTGCGGCTCAACACGGCCAGCTGCCGAAAAAAAGGCCAAGCGTGTCCCATGGCCACGTGCTGATGAGGAGGCACCGTCTCCACGACCAGCACTAGACACAGAGCCTGCTTGCCCTCTCTTATTGGCTTGTGACTGTCTGCCTCTCCTTCTTGGCCTTCCAGACATACTAATGGCCTGTAGCTGCACTAAGCTGGGATAGAACACCTGTAATTTTCTTCAGGTAGCTTTATATACTGTAACCAGACAAGCCTGCCTGTCAGTAGGAAGATAACAGGAACGGATCTAGCTGAACACTGTGAGCAGGACGCACTGTACTAAATGTAAATAGTCTAGCTGCCTGACCGTGGTACTAATAGGATCAAATAGAACACCTGTAATTTTCTTCAGGTAGCTTTATATACTGTAACCAGACAAGCCTGCCTGTCAGTAGGAAGATAACAGGAACGGATCTAGCTGAACACTGTGAGCAGGACGCACTGTACTAAATGTAAATAGTCTAGCTGCCTGACCGTGGTACTAATAGGATCAAATAGAACACCTGTAATTTTCTTCAGGTAGCTTTATATACTGTAACCAGACAAGCCTGCCTGTCAGTAGGAAGATAACAGGAATGGATCTAGCTGAACACTGTGAGCAGGACGCACTGCACTAAATGTAAATAGTCTAGCTGCCTGACGGTGGTACTAATAGGATCAAATAGAACACCTGTAATTTTCTTCAGGTAGCTTTATATACTGTAACCAGACAAGCCTGCTGTCAGTAGGAAGATAACAGGAACGGATCTAGCTGAACACTGTGAGCAGGACGCACTGCACTAAATGTAAATAGTCTAGCTGCCTGACCGTGGTACTAATAGGATCAAATAGAACACCTGTAATTTTCTTCAGGTAGCTTTATATACTGTAACCAGACAAGCCTGCCTGTCAGTAGGAAGATAACAGGAACGGATCTAGCTGAACACTGTGAGCAGGACGCACTGCACTAAATGTAAATAGTCTAGAAGATAACAGGAACGGATCTAGCTGAACACTGTGAGCAGGACGCACTGCACTAAATGTAAATAGTCTAGAAGATAACAGGAACGGATCTAGCTGAACACTGTGAGCAGGACGCACTGCACTAAATGTAAATAGTCTAGAAGATAACAGGAACGGATCTAGCTGAACACTGTGAGCAGGACGCACTGCACTAAATGTAAATAGCAGGAACGGATCTAGCTGAACACTGTGAGCAGGACGCACTGCACTAAATGTAAATAGCAGGAATGGATCTAGCTGAACACTGTGAGCAGGACGCACTGCACTAAATGTAAATAGTCTAGAAGATAACAGGAACAGATCTAGCTGAACACTGTGAGCAGGACGCACTGCACTAAATGTAAATAGCAGGAACGGATCTAGCTGAACACTGTGAGCTGGACGCACTGCACTAAATGTAAATAGCAGGAACGGATCTAGCTGAACACTGTGAGCAGGACGCACTGCACTAAATGTAAATAGCAGGAACGGATCTAGCTGAACACTGTAAGCAGGACGCACTGCACTAAATGTAAATAGTCTAGAAGATAACAGGAACGGATCTAGCTGAACACTGTGAGCAGGACGCACTGCACTAAATGTAAATAGCAGGAACGGATCTAGCTGAACACTGTGAGCTGGACGCACTGCACTAAATGTAAATAGAAGGAACGGATCTAGCTGAACACTGTGAGCAGGACGCACTGCACTAAATGTAAATAGCAGGAACGGATCTAGCTGAACACTGTGAGCAGGACGCACTGCACTAAATGTAAATAGCAGGAACGGATCTAGCTGAACACTGTGAGCAGGACGCACTGCACTAAATGTTAATAGTCTAGAAGATAACAGGAACGGATCTAGCTGAACACTGTGAGCAGGACGCACTGCACTAAATGTAAATAGCAGGAACGGATCTAGCTGAACACTGTGAGCAGGACGCACTGCACTAAATGTAAATAGCAGGAACGGATCTAGCTGAACACTGTGAGCAGGACGCACTGCACTAAATGTAAATAGCAGGAACGGATCTAGCTGAACACTGTAAGCAGGACGCACTGCACTAAATGTAAATAGCAGGAACGGATCTAGCTGAACACTGTGAGCAGGACGCACTGCACTAAATGTAAATAACAGGAACGGATCTAGCTGAACACTGTGAGCAGGACGCACTGCACTAAATGTAAATAGTCTAGATAGAAGATAACAGGAACGGATCTAGCTAAACTGAATACAGTGTATATATATATATGCAACACCTGGGATGCATATATATACACAATACACTGTAAGTGCAGCTAACTGACTGACTGTTCTGCCTAATCTATCTAACTCAAATCAAATGACACTGTCTCTCTCTCTCTCTATCTCTCAGCACACCGGAACACACACTACACAGGGCCGCCGTGCAGGCGGCCTTATATGGTGTGGGGTGTGTACTAAATCCCCTGAGCCATAATTGGCCAAAGCCACCCTGGCTTTGGCCAATTACAGCTCTCTCTACTGACGGCGCTGTGATTGGCCAAGCATGCGGGTCATAGTGCATGCTTGGCCAATCATCAGCCAGCAATGCACTGCGATGCCGCAGTGAATTATGGGCCGTGACGCGCCACACGAATTTGGCGCGAACGGCCCATATCGTTCGCAATTCGACGGACGGTCGAACAGCCGATGTTCGAGTCGAACATGGGTTCGACTCGAACACGAAGCTCATCCCTACTGCCAGATATGCAAGGACATGCAACCAAAGCAAAAGAGGTTTAACTTCCTCATTTTGCTCCTTGATCAGACAAAGCTTTGCCTAATTAGGGCACAGTATAAGCTGGTTGTTAAGGAACGGGGCCAGGAAGCCGGATGCTGCATCCTTAACAACCGATGAGTCATCAACTGTCAATAGTAAAAAAAAAAAGGCAGCTAGCCTTCATGTGGGCGAGAGTGCTTTTTTTCGGATGCGGCGGGCGGTGTGATTGACGATGGAGTTAGGGGGACAATATTTTTTTATTTTTTAATAAAGGAATTGTCAAAAATGGTCTATGTGTTTTTTTAACTTTTTTACACTTTGTACCCGATACTCATTCACATGGGGGGCCAGGATCTGGGGGCCCCTTTGTTAAAGGGGGGGCTTCCAGATTCTGATAAGTCACCTGCCCGCAGACCCCCACAACTACCGGCCATGGTTGTGGGGCTGAGGCCCTTGTCCCCATCAATATGGGGACAAGGTGCTTTGGTACAGAGCCCCCCGCCCCAAAGCACCCCCCAAATCACCCTCATGTTGAGGGCATGTGGCCTGGTATGGTTCAGGAGGGGGCTCACCCCCCTTTTCTTAACCTGCCAGGCTGCATGCCCAGATAAGGGTCTGGTATGGATTTTGGGGGGGACCCCACCCTGATTTATTTTTTTAATTTTGACATGGGGTTCTTCCTAAAATTCATACCAGACCTGAAGGGTCCTTTTTTTTTTTCAAAAGCTGGATGTTGGCAATTGCAACCACGAGTCATTTTAAAAGTGATTTGACTTGTTTTTTTTCTATAGAAATTGTATTTTTGCTGCAGCATGTTCTATATATGCTACAGATGCACCACTTTACAGGCAGACTAAGGGGGGCCCTAAGGCACTATAATTAAAGGAATTTTTCATTTTTATTGTTGCACTTTAAGCATAATTAAAATCACTGCACCTGAAAAAACAATCGTTTAAAAAAAAATTGCATTGTTACAGTACCCAGACCCTCATACCCCTTTATGGCCAATTATTTGCATACAAGTCTTCAAAATGTTATTCTATTCGGCTCCAATAGACTTCAATAGGGTTTGCCCTTCCAGGTTAGAACTTTTTCTCTGTTTGGGAGTTCTGATGCATCTTTGTCAACAGCAAATAGTCAGCTTAAAGCAGAGCTCCACCCAAAAGAGGCAGTTCCACTTTAAGGCTTCCTCCCCCTCCTCTTCAGTAAATGGCACTCTTTTGGAGGGGATACCTGGTTTTGACAGGTACCTGCTCCCACTTCTGATTGAATCGCCTAGGCGATCAGAGTGTAAGTTCTCCTTTCCCCCTCCCTCCCTGTCATCTTCTGGGACACATCACAGGTCACACGTCAGACTGCGGGACCATTCATGATGAGCAGCATGGCTTGCTGTGAAGCCGCAAGCTGTCACAGCCAGATGCCCCCAGTTGAGATGCCAATACTGGGGACAGAAGATGGAGGAAAGGAATAGTTCAGGTGAGGACATCGCTGGATCCTGGGACAGGTGAGTGTTTGTTTATTTAAAGTCAGCAGCTACAGATTTTGTAGCTGCTGACTTAATAAACAAAAAAATGACTGGAGCTCCTCTTTAAGAACATATGATGTCTGGACAAATAGTTACATTTTTGTATTGATTACTGGTAATGAGCATTTTTATATTTGATTTTTGATTTTCTGTCATCTTGTAAAATGTGGTACTTTCTGAGGTCAGTTTCAGTGTAGTGTGTTTCGGAATTGTATTCTATTGCCCTTACATTAGTATTTAACCCTGAATAAAAAAAAGCCAATAAGACATTCACTATCCCATCTGTACTCCTTGTTGATATTGCCCAATCCTTTTCTTCATAAATGGGAAAAATATCTACAAATAAACTTGACGCAAACTTAAAAAGATAAAATTGTATTATTAGCTCATAAGTCCTTAGTGGCGAGCAGATTTCAAGAAGGAGGATATAAACTCCTTACTCAATCTGTTGGCACTGTTGGGAATTGGAGGGTACCCTATTTTACATTTTTTGGGAATATCCGAAGTTAAATGACTTTTGGGATATGGTTGAACATACAGTTAAAGAGCTAACAGGTCTGTCTCTTATAGCATATTTACTCCATGATACACCCTTTATCCAATAAAAACTCACTGTTAAAACACCTGTTAATGGCTGCAAAAGCATGTATACCTGCACTGTGGAAGAGTCCAGTTGCCTCGGCTAAATCTCAATGGATGGCTAGAATTACGGAAATCCAGGAAATAGAAGATCTCACAATGTCAATCAAGGAACAGGGCAAGAAATATTGGAGGACTTGAACTCCATATTGCTTGTATAAAGATCAGTTCCCTTTAGAATTGGAGGGTTAATATTTAGGAGGGTAGGGTAACACACAGGAGAGAGATGTCAGGGGGAGGTTTTTTTTTTTTTTTTTGCCTTTTTTGGGGTAGCGACAGGGTTCTTTTAAAGAGAGAGAGAGAAAGAGAAAATGGAATAAGAAACATCTACTCTTATCCTAATAGGTTTTGAAAATTTAGGATAATGTTTGGGTAAGCGTAATTTAAATTTGCAATGGGTCTACATTTTTTTTTTTTTTTGTGTAGGGTAATAGGTAACTCTCTGGAGATGTAGTAATGATGTAATTTTATATTTTTATACATAAATAAAGAATTAAAAAAAATAGTCTGGTAAATCTTCTGGTAGTTAAGTGGTTAATATTTCAGTTTTTGGTGGTATGTATTTAAAATGCACAAAAAAGAACCCAAAGTAAAAAAAAATGTTGTTTTTCCACAGCTCTATCATATATCTTTTGCCGGTTTTGATTTTTATACAATTATTATATATATATTATACTATATTTTCACATGCAAGTGGTTTTAATCTATATTTAAATAAACACTATTGCTTATTTTCTGTTCTTTGAGTAAGCACTTTTGCATGAGTGTTAAAATGAGCCAAAGGCATTGGTGGAAACCGAATACTAGATGGGTTTTACAAACATGCTTGCCATGACCACTTTGTAGTGTGGGGTAAAGGATATCTGGTAAGCTTTCTCCCTTAAGGGCACAGTGGTTCACAGTTTTGTGTTCTTCAATGATCTTTTTCACACTTTTTTTTCTGATATATGGACTTTATCTTGGACTTTCTTTAGATACTATGAGATTGTATATATATACTTGATATAATGGTATATTGTTTCACATCACTTTTTGTATATTGACACAGTATATTTTTAACACTAAGTGGACAGTATATTTTTGACACAATATTAATTGATACAGAAAAGCACGCTACATAGGATAGATATCCTATTTTTGCATATTTCAGCAGTGGTATCATACACAGAAGTTAGCGCAATCCACTTTTATATTATATTGATACTCTACCACTTTTTGTATAGCTTGAATAAGGTCACATAATTGTTTATAAATTTACATTGGGGGATTCTGTGCTACCTTTTATTTTATAGAATCTTTCATATATGTGTCAGTGATCCAATATGCTCACATTCTCTCCAGCATAGTGGGGGGTGTCTGGCGGAGATTGTGGACAGGCTTTGTGGGGTGTCATATTACTTAGAATTTTCTTCACTGATTCCCAGTGGGTTATGCATCTTGAGGCTTTGAGTTGAGAGCCCATTGTATCATGTAGCTGTGCAGTTAAGGAGAAGTATAATTCTTTTTCACCAGTGCTCCATGGAAGGTAGCTTTGTTGAATAGTCAGGGTTACAAAGATGGTTGTAAGTGAGAGAAAAATGCTTCAGATTACTTCATTGATCATTGATAAAGCAATGTCCCCTAACAATGGCATTATCTTCAATCCATAAAGTTTTTTTTTTTTTTTAATACCAAATACGAAGGTATTTCTAGAAGCTTAGAGTCTGTGAGTAGAACAGAACTCTGTGAATGGTTTTAGAATATTAGAAGAATACTAGTTTTGAAACTAACTTTACCCACTGCTTCCCATTTTAAGGTCAATAGTACTATGCAAGCACGGGTGTAAAAAATTCTGTAAATTAAGACTGCTTTCAGAAATAGAAGTGTTAATAGTTTATGTTTATCAGTTAAAAAAATAGAAAGTAAATGAACAGAAGAGAAATCCAAATCAATATTTGGTGTGACCACCCTTTGCCTTCAACTCATCAGTCCACAGCACCTACTGCCACTTTTCTGCAGCCCAGTTCCTATGTTTTCATGCATAGGACATGGAAACAAAGCTAAGTGACTCAACTATGCATGAAAACATAGAAACTGGGGTGCAGAGAAATGGCAGCAGACGCCTTGGACTGATGAGTCATTTTTTAAAATATTTAGCTGTAGTAAAAGGCAGTTTGTTAGGGCTGAAGGGCTGAAGAGCAGTACAATAATGAGTGTCTGCAGGCAACAGTGAAGTATGGTAGAAGTTCCTTGCAAGTTTGGGGCTGTAGTTTTGCAAATAAGTTGGAGATTTGGTCAGGACCAGTGGTGTCCTCAATGCCGAGAAATACAGGCAGATACTTATCCATCATGCCATACAATCAGGGAGGCATGTGATTGACCCTTAAATTTATTATGCAGCAGGACAATCCCAAACATGCACCCACCCAATGTCATTAGGAATTATCTACTGTGTAAAGAAGATCAAGGAGTCATGGAAGTGATGGTTTGGCTCTTACCCAGCCCTGTTCTCAAGATCATTGAGTCTGTCTGGGATTACATGAAGAGACAGAAGGATTTGAGGCAGCCTACATCCACAGAAGATTATGTATTTAGGTCTCCAACATGTTTAAAACAACCTACCTGCTGAGTTCCTTTGAAAACTGTGTGCAAGGTTACCTGGAAAAATTTAAAAATGTATTCTGTTTTGAAGGAAAAGAGCGGTCACAACAAATATTGATTTGATTTGAATTTCACAACAAATATTGATTTGATTTGAATTTCTTTACTGTTTATTTACTTTCCATTTTGTTAATTGATACAAATAAACTATTAACACTTCTATTTCTGAAAGCATTTCTAATTTGCAGCATTTTTCACACCTTCCTAAGACTTTTGCACAGTTATGTATGTACAGTATGTAAGAAGAGCAGTGGAGGGCAGAGGAATGTGGTGTAAGACTGAGCAATGGTTGATGATTAATATAGCACCCAACAGCACCGTGATATCAGTTTTAAGCACAATTTGCTTCCACGATTTAGTGGAGACTAGACTCCACCATTGCTTTGCTTTATGCTTGAGTACCCATTCCAGCTTGTTTTTTTTAGGCATACATGCAGCACCTACAAATACAAGGTCACTTATTTCCACAAATGTAGTTATTTGCAACCTTT
This sequence comes from Lithobates clamitans, assembly GCA_037952925.1. Classification (NCBI taxonomy): domain Eukaryota; kingdom Metazoa; phylum Chordata; class Amphibia; order Anura; family Ranidae; genus Lithobates; species Lithobates clamitans. The sequence goes on from JBBGZY010000901.1 coordinate 2,263,587, forward strand.
TGTAGATTCCAGAGATGTGAAGGTAGAACAGGGTTAGGTAATGCATGAAATAGATACACTATACAGTATGAGGGAGGATAAACATCTTAGTCAGTACTGTTGTTCCCACCCAGAAAGCTTGCAGTTTACGTAATTCCTTACATAACACAGTTATTTTTGCCGGTAACAGGGAATAGTTGGCCCTAAACATGTTAGAACTGGGGAAAGTTAGCTTATACCCTAGGTAATGTAATGAAGAACAAGGATATTTTGGATATATCAGCTTTGTTTTGAGGTGTTATATTTAACCCTTTCATGACTAAGCCTATTTTTGACATTTGGTGTTTACAAGTTAAAATCTGTATTTTTTGTTAGAAAATTACTTAGAGCCCCCAAACATTATATATATTTTTTAGCAGAGAATCTAGAGAATAAAATGGTGATTGTTGCAATATTTTATATCACACGGTATTTGTGCAGTGGTGTTTTAAACTCAACTTTTTGGCAAAAGGGACGATTTAAAAAAATTTTACGGTTATCAGGTTAGAGTTACAGAGGAGGTCTAGTGCTAGAATTATTGCTCTCGCTCTGACGATCATGACGATACCTCACATGTGTGATTTGAACACCATTTAGATATGCGGGCGCGACTTCCGTATGCGTTCTCTTTGCTGCGCGAGCTTGTGGGGACGGGGGCGCTTTAAATTTTTTTTTCTTATTTATTTTATTTATTTTTATATTTATAAATTGTGTTTAAAAAAAATTGATCACTTTTATTGCTGTCACAAGGAATCTAAACATCCCCTGTGACAGTAATAAGTGGTGACAGGTACTCTAAAAGACCCCCGATCCCTCCTTTGCACTTCAAAGTATTCAGATCGCCATTTTCAGGAATTCTGAATACTGTATATTTTTTTTAAACTGGCTCCATTGGCAGCCGAGTAAACGGGAAGTGACATCCTGAAGTCGCTTCCGTGTTTACTATTAGAAGGCTGGAACGAAGCCGCTTACGGCTTCGTTCCAGACTGTCACTAGCCGCCGGAGGTGGCGAATTGGTGATCGGGCCTCCCGGTGGATTGGGAGGCCCAGTAAGAACGGCGGGAGATGGTGGGAGGGGAGGGCGTCCCCTCCCGCCCCTCCGGTATAATCGCCGACTCTAAAAAACAGTACCAGGATGATCATCCCGGTAAACCCCCGAAAGCCGAGTACGCACATCTGCGTACGCTCAGCGGGAAGGGGATTATTGCTAACATCTGAAATTTCATTTGTACAGGAAAATGTTTGTATTCATATATGAGGTATCATCCTTGTGTATCCGTAAATCTTTCCTTGTTCATTCTATTATTCAATAAAATAAAAAGTAGCATTTCTATATAAACACGCAATTGCCAAAATTGCATACTTTAGTAGGATATACAGCACCATACCTGTGACATATGACAGTGGAAATGTTTTCTTTGTACACTGCTTTACTCCCATGTATCCTTTCATTTTGATGCCTACATTCTTATTTCTCCTGCCTTCCACGCTGTTGTGTGACGAACATTTACACCCATTGTGTTGTAATGACTCACAGTTAATGAACTTTATTTACCCAATATGTTTTTATTATAGCCATGCCTAATTATAAGGATCATATTTTTGGATTGTTATATAGACTTTTCAAGCAGTTTAGATTGCGGTAGACATCCATTTATTTAACTAAATTCAAGAGCTGAAGTTATTTCTGCACATGTTTTTATGTACAAGTTTGAATAAATATAATACACTGGGTCTTTGTATTGAAGGCTGTTATGTTTTCACAATGGAACCCCTTCTGACATGATTAGAAACATTTTTAGATGTTTGTAATCCTAAGATTTAACATACAGTATCTCAAAAAAGTGAGTACACCCATCACATTTTTTTTTAAATTGTTTATTTATAACAATTATAAAACATCATATCATAAGATACAGAGAGTAAGACATTTAACTTCGGAAAATACAAAACAATATAGAAAACGAGCCAACAGAACTTGACAGGGATACATGTATGGGCGAATAATAGCGTCTTCCATCATTGGATCAGCTAAGCACAGTTTCCATACAGTATCTTATTTTAAATCTGGTTGAAAAGGTATGTGTTAGACTATAATATATAGATAGAGGATATTCAAAGGATATTTCTAGTGGGAATGAGAAGGATGTGTGGTTATCAGATTCAAGAGGGTATACTAAATCATCCCAGGCTTTCCAAATCTTATCAAATAAGGGTAGGTTACCCTCAATCTTTGCAGTCAGATGTTCCATCCTGCGTATATCTGCTACTATGGAAAGAAAGTGGTGGAAAGTGGGAGGAGAAGTAGAGAGCCAATGCCTAGGAATGGCTCTCTTCGCTGCTAGAAATATGAAGGACCCAAGTTTCTGTAATGCTTTGGAGATGTCTGGAATAGGGAGGCCCAAGAGGAAATATGTAGGATTCAATTGAATTGCTGTGGAAAGTAATATTTGTAATATTTTTTGAACCTCGGTCCAAAAAGGGCCAATGACAGGGCATTCCCAAAAGATGTGAAAATGAGTGCCTACAGATTCTCCACATCTCCAGCATAGATTAGAGACAGAGGGGTTCTGAGCATGTAACAAGTCAGGAGTTCTATACCAAAAGAATAGTATCTTAATGGCAGTTTCTTTTTGTGCTACACATCGTGAGATTTTTTAGGACAATTCCCATATTTTTCCCCAATCTAACAATGAGATTGCCCGGTCCAGTATTCAAGACTATTTTTTCATGTAATTGTGTGAGGTGTCTGTTAGGAGGGGCATCTCGTAAAGCATTTTATATATGGATGAAATTAGTTTGGGTTCAGAAGGGTCATTTGCACATAGAATTTCAAATTCTGTAGGTTTCTCTAAGGACAGTGAGGGCGTATTGGCAAGGAAAATATGTTTAAATTGTATATATGAGTACGACAGGGAGGCAGGAAGTTTATGTTTCTTTTTTAGATCTGGGAATGACAGGAGTTCACATGTAACCGGGTGTACCAGATGTCACAACTGAAAGATAACCATCTGGGTCTATGAGAGTGTTCGTATATAGGACATTCTATCTGGAATATCTGGGTAAAAAAGGACATTCAGGAGTGGAGAGCAAGGGGAGGAAAGAGAGAACCAGTCTGCACATTTCCTCCAAATGGATAGGGTGAAAAGCATCGGGGCCAAACAAAGGGATCTCAATTGGGGCATAAATTTATTTGAGGATGGCCATAACATGTAGCAAGGATGTACTGGAACCGTAATCCCCATTTCAATTTCAGCCCACCTATTTGGAGCTTTCCTAGAAGTCCAGGCAGTCAATGCCCTGAGATGAGAGGCGTAATATTATTTAATGAAATCTGGTGCAGCCAACCCTCCTTTAGTTCTGAGAGCAAAAACTACTGATTGAGCAATCCTGTGGGAGGCGTTATTTCATACAAAGTTGAGGCATTTTCTCTGGAGGTTTTTCAGCTGTGACATTGGGACCGGGATTGGCAGTGTTTCAAATAAATACAGTAATTTGGGAAGAATCGACATTTTGAGAATGTTAATTCTGCCAAGGAGAGAGATTGGGATGGAGGACCAGAGGGGCAGAAGTCTGGTTATTTCGGCGAACATAGGGGGGAAGTTGGCTTGGTAGAGGGAGGAATATGAGGGGGTAAGATGAATGCCTAGATATTTTAACGAAGACGAGCACCACCTGTATTTAAATCTGCTTTGTAAAGAGCTGAGCGATTCTGGGGTTATGTTAATAGGAAGGGTTTCTGTTTTGGACTGGTTAATCCTAAAACCTGACAGAGTTCCAAAGGTGGATAGAATGTCGTGTAAGAAAGGTAGGGAGATGTCGGGATGGGTGATAGTAAGATGTCGTCTGCAAAAAGTGACAGCTTGTAGTCCTGTTGTCGCAGCGGGACCCCCCGGATATCAGGGTGAGATCTAATGGCTGTTGCGAGAGGTTCAAGGCTCAAAATAAACAACAGGGGTGACAAAGGACATCCCTGTCTGGTGCCATTACTAAGGGTGAACCGCTGTGACACGTAGGAAGACATCTGAACTTGAGAGGTGGGGTGAGAGTAGAGGGCTTGTAGAGACTGTACGAAGGAACCCGAGAATCCAAATCTAACCAGGACCGCGAACATAAATGGCCAGCTTAAACAGTCGAAAGCTTTTTGTGCGTCCAGGCTTAAAACGATAGTTTTAGCTATTAAGTCAATCAGATCTATGGTTTTTCTTGTGTTGTCCCCTGCATGTCTTGTTGGGACGAATCCCACCTTATCTTCATGGATCAAAGTCATCAGTAGGGGTGAGAGTCTATTAGCTAATATTTTAGTAAAGATTTTATAGTCCGAATTTAAAAAAAGCAATAGGGCGGTACTTGTCTGGTAGTGCAGGGTCCTTACCCGGTTTAGAAATGACTGTTATGTTAGCATGTTGAAACTGTGAGTGTGGGGTGGTACCCTTAAGGAGAGAAGAATATAGGGATTGTAGGTAGGGGTTTAGAGTCTGTGAAAAGGTTTTGTAATAAATGTAAGGGAGGCCATCCGGACCTGGGGATTTATAGGCTGGCAGATTTTTGATCACTTCTGCTATTTCCTCTGTGGTGATCGGTGAGTTAAGAGTGGAAATTTGTTCAGTGGATAGTTTGGGTAGTGTTAGGGAGGTTATGAATTTATCAAACTTCAATTGTGAGAATTGGGAATTTGAGTTAGAGCTTAAGCAGTTATACAACCGATTATAGAAGTCCCCAAATACTTTAGACATAGCTTTAGGACAGAATGTAGGGGTGCCGTCAAGCTGCATCAGATGGTCAGGTATTGATAGAAAGGGCCGTGGTTTTAACCTGTTAACTAGCATCCTATGAGGTTTATTTGCACATTTATAGAATTTTTGTCTGGCCCATAACATAGATTTAGAAATTTTATTCATATCAAATGATTTTATTCGATTTCGGATTGAGGTAACAGTTCTCAATTTTTCCACCGTGGGGGATTCCAACAAATGCATCTCTGCAGTTTATAGTTGAGCAAGGAGGTCGACTTTCAATTTGGCAGAATCTTGTTTCAGGCGAGAGCCTGTAGATATGCACTCACCTCTAAAAAAAGCCTTGTGGGCCTCTCACAAGGTGGAAATTTCCAAAACCAACCCATCATTTAGTTGGAAGAATTCGATCAGCTTCTGTTGCAAGTGAGTTTGGGATACTGGGTTTTTGATTAGGGACTCGTTGAGATGCCAGTGGCACATCTTGGGATTTGAAGACATCAAAACAATGTTGAGTTCAATGGGTGCATGGTTCGACCAGGTGATGAGGTTTATCTCCGAGGAGACTACGTAGGGAAGGAGCGGGGCCGTAACTAGAAAATGATCTAATCTAGAATATAGCTTGTGGGAGGGAGAGTAGAACGTGTAACTCTTCTGAGTGGGTTGTTTTACTCTCCAGGTATCAAAAAGATTATGTGATCTAGTTAATATGGATGAGCCGAACATCCCCTGGTTTGGTTCGCATCCAGAAAATGCGAACAGGCAAAAAATTTGTTCGAACACACGAACACCGTTAAAATCTATGGGACACTGTGACAGGAGGGCCCGTGGTACCCAGAATCCCTTGGAAAGTATGGGATGCACTTCTTTCAGCTCCCCATACACCTCTTATGTCTAAGTCACCCTGTGCCATCCTGGCGACAGGGTGAGTGAGAAAATATATCTTGGACTACTTAAAATGGGACAGTAATATTTATCCACAATATCTCCCAGGATGTATGTAGAGACTATTCTTGGTTTGTTTGATTCTGAACTCAACATGTTAGTTAATTGAGAGAGCTGATCACATTGTCCTCTGTACAATGTAGGAGACAGGCCGACTCCTAGTGGAGCTCCTGCTATTGTGAGAAAATGTCCTGTGGTTGTACTTATGATAATGTATATTATGTACTGTGTGAAGCTCGGTGACAACAAGTCTGACCTGTAGTGAAATCCTGACGGGCACAGAGTCACATCGGCTGCTTAAAGGGATTAGTTAATTAGCTCATGTTAATTTGTTACAGGTGTATTGTTAGAGTAATATGAGCATAAAAAGTATAAAAAGTATGAGTATAAAAAGACTTGTAATTTTGGTTCTAATAAAACAGTCCATGTTAGCCACTAAGCAAGTCTCGCCTTGTTTTATGCTTTGTGAGTGGTTGGAATATCTAATATCTATATCCAGACTGGGAGGAAGTGGTATACTGACGGAAGCACTTAGCGGAGTATGGGACGTTCCGTGACAGACACGAACATGAATAATCAAAAGTGCTCATATAGTTATTCTCATAAAAAGTGTTTGGGGGGCCTGTGTCCTGCCCCAGGGGACATGTATCAATGCAAAAAGAAGTTTTAAAAACGGACGTTTTTTCGGGAGCAGTGAATTTAAAAATGCTTAAAGTGAAACAGTAAAAATGTAAAAATGGTGCGGGGTCCCCCCAAAAATCCGTACCAGACCCTTATCCGAGCAAGCAACCTGGCGGGCCGCAGGTAAAGAGGGGGGATGAGAAAGCGCCCCCCCAAACCATACCATGCCACATGCCCTCAACATTGGGAGGGTGCTTTGGGATAGCCCCCCAAAGCACCTTATCCCCATGTTGATGGGGAGAAGGGCCTCATCCCCACAACCCTTGCCTGGTGGTTGTGGGGGTCTGCGGGCGGGGGGCTTATCGGAATCTGGAAGCCCCCTTTAACAAGGGGACCCCCAGATCCCAGCCCCCCCGTGTGAATTGGTAATGGGGTACAAATGTACCCCTACCATTTCACAAAAAAAGTGTCAAAAAGGTTAAAAAACACAAGAGACGGTTTTTCACAAGTCCTTTAGTCCACAAGTGTTCTTCTTCTTCCTCCATCTTCTTCTTCTCCATCTTTTTCTTTTCCATCTTCTTCTTCCTCCGCTCTTCTCGTCATTTCACGGGGACTTCCCTGTGGCTTTCCCCGTGTTGTCAGAGGGGGCGGGGTCACCCGTTTATGTAACCGGGTGACCCCGCCCCCCTCTGACAACATGGAGAAAGCCACAGGGAAGTCCCAGTAAAGTCCCTGTGCGCCAGAGGAGGGCGGGGAGTGGGAGTCTTCACACGGCTGAAGACTCCCATTGAGGCGGATTGTGCAGGCGGAGCGGAGAAGAAGCCGGAGGAAGATGCGGGACGAGAAGAGCGGAGGAAGAAGATGGAGAAGAAGAAGATGAAGAAGAAGATGGAGGAAGAAGAAGAACACCGAAGGAAGACCAGAAGAAAGAAGATGGAAGAAGAAGAAATTAATAAAGGACTTGTCAAAAACCATCTATTGTGTTTTTTAACCTTTTTGACACTTTTTTTGTGAAATGGTAGGGGTACTTTTGTACCCCATTACCAATTCACACAGGGGCGACCGGGATCTGGGGGTCCCCTTGTTAAAGGGGGCTTCCAGATTCCGATAAGCCCCCCGCCCGCAGACCCCCCACAACCACTGGGCAAGGGTTGTGGGGATGAGGCCCTTCTCCCCATCAACATGGGGACAAGGTGCTTTGGGGGGCTACCCCAAAGCACCCTCCCAATGTTGAGGGCATGTGGCCTGGTACGGTTCATCCCTACTAGTTAATTTATGAAAAGAGGTGGATAATTTCTGGGTAGCGATCCGTGGGGTATCTTGGAATAAAGCTCGTCTGTCCCTGGTCGGGGACATACACAAATTGAAATCGCCTCCCAAAATCATAAGAGGCTGAAAAAAGGATTGTAACTTCTCAAAAACTCTTGTGAGGAAACTGAATTGTCCTACATTTGGAGCATATATGTTAGCCAAAGAGAAATGAGTGTTCAGGTGACTACAATTCAGGAGTATGAACCAACTGTGAGGGTCTAAATATGATGAGAGGACCCGGATCGGGCAGGATCGTTTAATAAGAATTGCTACTCCTGCTTTTCCAGATGGGTCTGAGGCCATCTAGGCCATGAGAAAATGTTTGGAAGCAAATTTGAATGATCCACCGGATTTAAAGTGGGTCTCCTGAATCATAATCACCTCTGCATTGGAGGACTTACACTCCCTCAGAGCTTGCCATCACTTCCCGATGGAGTTTAGGCCCTTAACATTGCATGAATAAACTTTAAGAGCCATATCTAAACAGGTGTAAATAATGCTAGTATATTATATACTGTAAACCAGTACTTAAACATCCATGAGATAATACACATAAAGGCACATAGATACTGACATTGAAACCGTATGATAAATTTAGCAATAGGAACCATATAAAGGTAAAAAAAAGACCTGTAAATTGAAACAGTAAAAAATAACAGAAAAAAGAAAAAAAAGGAAAAAAAAAAACACAATTTTTTTTTTAAAAAACCTGAAGGTAAAAAAACTTCAGGATAACCAGGCAGAAGCCATGGGTTGTGGTGAGGGGCATAGCAACCTGCAGGAACCGGCGGAGGGTCCCCGTCTCTTCTAGAGTAGCAGACAAAACTGATCAGTAGTAGGTAACTAATCGATCATGAAAGGGGGCAGAAACGTCTTCCAGAAAAGTTATGGGTGATAGGTTCTATCCAACAGTAAGAAGTGTGTCTCTTTGTGAGAGAAGGTGACCAGTCTCCAAGAGGGTCACTGGCATAGCCAGACTAAACAATATCTGGCTATGGTATGAAAGATTAATGATTGATGGAGGGAGGGTCTCTTCAGGTCAGGAATCTGTGAGAGTTAGCTCAATGCGGGGTGGAAAAGGTCTTCTGCAATCTTCGTTGGCCTGGGGTCCAGATCTTGGCTGGGGTTGTGAGTGGCCTAGGGTTCGGAGCCTGGGGCTGAAGATCTTCTTCAGGGATAGGTGGGAGACATAGTTTGCCGATAAAAGCTTCACTTTCTTAGAGGTCTCTCAGTGAGTATTGGATGCCATTTTTGGAAGCGGACAGGTGGAATGTAGATTTGTGGTAACAATGTGAAAACTGCGCCTTTTGCCTAAAGTAATAGGAGAAAGATCACTGAAGATCTGGATCTTGGTTTGTTTAAAGTCAATGCGTAACTTGTTGCGGGTTGCATCTGTGAGGGCTTCTTTGCTCTCATAGTAGTGGAAACGGACAATAACGTCTCTAGGGTTAGCACTAGGAGGGGTTTTGGAGCCAAGGATCTGTGTGCCCTGTCAAGGCCCCAGTCTATGTCAGGGATATGGGGAGTTAAGGTAATAAACAGGCCCAAAAGATAGGGACGTAGCTCCTTGGCATAGCATCTTGTCACTAACCATTTCAGGGATCCCTCTGATTCTCAATTTCTGGCGTCTTTCCCTATTCTCCAAATCTTCCTGTTGTAGCTGGAGCTGGCAGACTGTATGTTACATGGTGGCGTGGTCTTCCTCGAGAGCATGTACATACTGGGTTAATTCATCAAATTTATTCTCCAAGGTGTCAGTGCATTCCCCCAGTTGAACTATTTCTCCCCGCAGCTCGTGTGCTATTTTACCCAACCTCCTTAGCAATATTGTGGGTCAGGTCCTGAAGTAATGAATGTAATTTGAGGTCCAGTACAGCCACGGTCACAGCATCTTTAGTATTTTCGGATGGGTGGGATTGCTGGGACCTGTGATCCTCCGAAATTGCATTTCCCATCATCAGGCGGGGTTCGGCGGTGTCTGGTGGGCTGAGCGGATCACTCGAGGCTGGGGATTGCGGCCTATACAGGAAGCGCTCCATACTGTGAATAGGCCGCGACGGTGGCGGCGGGATAAAGCCTCCGTAGATTGCTTTTTGGAAGCCGATCTTATCTATACGGTGCCTGGGGACCACTGGCAGTCGGCGGTGTCACTCCTGGGTCTAGTGGTGCTTTGTAGGCTTAGCAGGAGCCGCGGACATAGAGACAGGGACCGGAGCTCTTCTCTCACACGTCCGCCATCCTACACACCAAGCATGCGCCCCACCCCCCACCCATCACATTTTTGGAAATATTTTATTATATCTTTTCATGTGAAAACATTGAAGAAATTACACTTTGCTACACAGTAAAGTAGTGAGTGTACAGCTTATATATAGTGTATAGCGTATAACAGTGTAAATTTGATGTCCCCTCAAAATAACACACAGCCATTAATGTCTAAACTTCTGGCAACAGAAGTGAGTACACCCTTAAGTGAAAATGTCCTAATTGGGCCCAATTAGCCATTTTTCCTCCCCAATGTCATGTGACTCGTTAGTGTTACAAGGTCTCAGGTGTGAATGGGAAGCAGGTGTATTAAATTTGATGTTATCGCTCTCACTCTCTCATACTGGTCACTGGAAGTTCAACATGGCACCTCATAGCAAAGAACTCTCTGAGGATCTGAAAAAATGAATTGTTGATCTACATAAAGATGGCCTAGGTTATAAGAAGATTGCCAACTTGAAACTGAGCTGCAGCATGGTCGTCAAGACCATACAGCGGTTTAACAGGACAGGTTCCACTCAAAACAGGCCTTGCCATGATCAACCAAAGAAGTTGAGTGCACATGCTCAGCATTATATATAGTTACATAGTTAGTCAGGCTGAAAAAAGACACAAGTCCATCCAGTCCAACCTTAAAACCAATAAATAAATAAAATAAAAAATATTGTACAATCCAATATAACCAATTTTATACCCTCAGTTGACCCAGAGGAAGGCAAAAAACCCCAGCAGAGCATGCTCCAATTTGCTACAGCAGGGGAAAAAATTCCTTCCTGATCCCCCAAGAGGCAATCAGATTTTCCCTGGATCAATTTTACCATAAATGTTAGTACCCAGTTATATTATGTACGTTTAGGAAAGTACCCAGGCCTTTCTTAAAGCAATCTACTGAGCTGGCCAGAACCACTTCTGGTGGGAGTCTATTCCACATTTTCACAACTCTTACTGAAGAAACTTTGAAGAAACTTTTGCATATTTGGAGATGAAATCTCTTTTCCTCTAGTGCCCCCGTGTCCTCTGGGTTGACTGTAAAGAGAATAACTCAACACCAAGTTCACTATATGGACCCCTTATAAATTTGAACATGTTGATCATATCCCCCCTTATTCTCCTCTTCTCAAGAGAGAATAAATTCAGTTCCTCTAATCTTTCCTCATAGCTGAGCTCCTCCATGCCTCTTATCAGTTTGGTTGCCCTTCTCTGCACTTTCTCCAGTTCCCCGATATCCTTTTTGAGAACTGGTGCCCAAAACTGAACTGCATATTCCAGATGAGGTCTTACTAATGATTTGAACAGGGGCAAAATTATCTCTCTCTCTCTCTCTCTCTCTCTGGAGTCCATACCTCTCTTAATACAAGAAAGGACTTTGCTCGCTTTGGAAACCGCAGCTTGGCATTGCATGCTATTATTGAGCTTATGATCTACCAAAACCCCCAGATCCTTCTCCACCATGGATATACAGAGGTTGTCTTTGGGAAATAGACGTATAAGTGCTGCCAGCATTGCTGCAGAGGTTGAAGGGGTGGGAGGGTCAGCTTGTCAGTGCTCAGACCATATGCCGCACACTGCATCAAATTTGTCTGCATGGCTGTCGTCCCAGAAGGAAGCCTCTTTTAAAGATGATGCACAAGAAAACCTGCAAACTGTTTGCTGAAGACAAGAAAACTAAGGACATGGATTACTGGAACCATGTCCCGTGGTCTGATGAGACCAAGATAAACTTATTTGGTTCAGATTGTGTCAAGCATGTGTGGCGGCAACCAGGTGAGGCGTACAAAGACAAGTGTGTCTTGCCTACCATCAAGCATGGTGGTGGGAGTGTCAATGTCTGGGGCTGCATGAGTGCTGTCTGCACTGTTCATTGAGGGAACCATGAATGCCAACATGTACTGTGACATACTGAAGCAGAGCATGGTCCCCTCCCTTCGGAGACTGAGCTGCAGGGTAGTATTTCAATAAGATAACGACCCCAAACACACCTCCAAGATGACCACTGCCTTGCTAAAGAAGCTAAGGGTAAAGGTGATAGACTGGCCAAGCATGTCTCCAGACCTAAACCCTATTGAGCATCTGTGGGGCATCCTCAAATGGAAGGTGGAGGAGCACAAGGTCTCTAACATCCACCAGCTCCGTGATGTCGTCATGGAGGAGTGGAAGAAGGCTCCAGTGGCAACCTGTGAAGCACTGGTTTACTCCATGCTCAATTGGGTTAAGGCAGTGCTGGAAAATAATGGTGGCCACACAAAATATTGACACTTTGGGCCCAATTTGGACATTTTCACTTAGGGGTGTACTCACTTTTGTTGCCAGCGGTTTATACGTTATTGGCTGTGTGTTGAGTAATTTTGAGGGGACAGAAAATTTACACTGTTATACAAGCTGTACACTCACTACTTTACATTGTAGCAAAGTGTCATTTCTTTAGTGTTGTCACATGAAAAGATAAAATAAAATATTTACAAAAATGTGAGGGGTGTACTCACCTTTGTGAGATACTGTATAACCTAAATGACTTTTTTGGGTGCTCACCCCAAGAATTTGGTATGTTTGTTGATTGTAGAGAGACATTTTATTAAGGCTGCAAGGTATCTATTTTTGCCCTATTTTATTATTATTATTATTATTATTATTAATTTACAACCACTAATCTAGTAATAAAGATAAAATGGAACAAAATAGAAAATTATCAATAAAGGTTGTGATAACAAAAAGATATAAACTCGTGTTAACAGTCATTAAAATCCACTTGCAAGCATTTGTTTTGTTGGCAAATTCATAACCTGGAGAGGTTAGTATGGCAGACAGAAATTACTTCCTATGTATACAAAACATTATTTCTAAGGGATCAGCTAGAATCTCATTTCTTAAGCTTTCAAAGTAAACTTTCAGATAATACGAGTAAAAAGTGTCAGAAAACCTTTACTTTCCTTTCAGAATCAACATTTTCTGTGGGACACTATACTACAAAATACTCCCACAAATGCATGCCATTGATTGCAACCAAGATTTGATAAAGAGGAAGTAAACCCTGATTTACTTCCTCTTTGTTTCCCTGCAAAGGTAAACCATAATGGGCTACTATGCATCGCATAGTAGCCCATTATGTGTCATTTACCTGACACAGGAGCCTGCGATTTCACCGCTGTCCCCTCTGCTACGAAGCGTCCATCTTCTTTCCGGGTATCGTGGCTCCGGCGCTGTGATTGGCCGGAGCCACGAAGACGTCACTCCCCCGCATGCGCATGGGAGCTGCTGCTAATGGCGCATGCTCAGTGTGCCTGCTCGCAGCTTTCTATGGCGCATGCACCATAGACAGCGGTGCCTGTCTTTTTGCAAATATCTCCTAAACCGTGTAGGTTTAGGAGATATTTCTTGGACCTACAGGTAAGCCCTAATCTAGGCTTACCTGTAGGTCAAGTGGTCTGTAAGGGTTTACAACCACTTTAAGTTGCACACACAAAAAAGTATTTTTCCTAACAAATTCATTCAAGACCATATTGCAAAAATGAATATACCCCAATAAAAGTCTAATGTCGCGTACACACGAGCGGACTTTACGGCAGACTTTGCCCGGCGGACGGGATTTCGTCGAACAATTCGATTGTGTGTGGGCACCAGTGGACTTTGTTTTCTCAAAAGTTGGACGGACTTAGATTTGAAACATGTTTCAAATCTATCCGACGGACTCGAGTCCAGTCGAAAAGTCCGCTCGTCTGTATGCTAGTTCGATGGACAAAAAGCCACGCTAGGGCAGCTATTGGCTACTGGCTATGAACTTCCTTGTTTTAGTCCGGTCGTACGTAATCACGTACGAATTTGACGGACTTTGGTTGATTGTGTGTAGGCAAGTCCGTTCATTCAGAAAGTCCATCGTAAAATCCTTTGAAAAGTCCGCCGGGCAAAGTCTGTCGTAAAGTCCGCTTGTGTGTATGCGGCATTAGAAGCAAAGCTAAATTTTAGACAACAAAATCCTAATTAACAAAAATTCAACTACCGGTGAGTCAAATTATTCATTAAACAAGTGTCCAGCAGACAAACGGGCGTTACTTAACCACTTCAGCCCCAGACCATTTGGCTGGCCAAAGACCAGAGCACTTTTTGCGATTCGGCACTGCGCCATTTTAACTGACAATTGCACGGCCATGCGACGTGGCTCCCAAACAAAATCGACGTGCTTTTTTCCCCACAAATAGAGCTTTTTTTGGGGGTATTTGATCACCCCTGCAGTTTTTATTTTTTGCGCTATAAACAATAAAGTGCGACAATTTTGAAAAAAACACATAATCTTTTACTTTTTGCTATAATAAATATCCCCAAAAAATATATAAAAAAAATGTTTCCTCAGTTTAGGCCGATACGTATTCTTCTACATATTTTTGGTAAAAAAAAAAAAAAAATTGCAATAAGCGTATATTGATTGGTTTGTGCAAAAGTTATAGCATCTACAAAATATGGGATAGTTTGATGGCATTTTTATTAATAATTTTTTTAATGGCAGCGATCAGCAATTTTTATCATGACTGCGACATTATGGCGGACATGTCGGTCAATTTTGATACATTTTTGGGACCATTGGCATTAATACAGCGATCAGTGCGATTAAAAATGCATTGATTACTATAAAAATGTCACTGGCAGTGAAGGGGTTAAGACTAGGGGGCAGTGAAGGGGTTAATGTGTTTCCTAGGAAGTGTTTTAACTTAAGGGGGATTATGACAGTGCAGGGAAGTTAACAGATCCTCTGTTCATACTCTGTATGAACAGAGGATCTGTCAGTTCTCCCCTCAGAGAACCGGAAACTGTGTTTACACACACAGTTCCGGGTTCTTCGTGTGCCCCGAGCGATCGCGGGAGCCCGACGGTGATCGAGACCGCCGGGCACTCGCATCGGCTTGGGGGGTGAGCAGGGGGCGTGCCCCCTAGTGATCGTCAATGGTACCGAAGTACCATGACGGCGATTCGCGCAGCCAAGCCGTGTTGCCACAGTATGGTTGGCATGTGGTTAACAAGAAAAAAAACCCTTCCCATTTCATGATGTTAGCAATGGCACCACATGGAAGAGAATTGTCACATTAAGCCTGAGAAAGAAAATAATTGAGCCACACCTCAGCTCCTTTCAGCCTGCTTTCCAGCTTTGCCTAGTTCTGCATGAAATACTAGGGTCATATTCTAGATCTTGTTGCAGTTAGTACCTGTCACTCCTGGTTCAGCTGTGGCAGTTTATCCAATCAGCTGGGTATAAAAGACTGCCCACTCTGAGGGCTTTGTCATTTCATTGTTTCCTGTTTTGCCTAAGGTTCCTGTGTTCCAGTATTCCTGTGTTCCAGTTAGAGCATTCCAAGACTGACTCCGGCTTCTGACCCTGGCTCTGCTTATCGTTTATTCTGACTTCTGGAATCCCTAACTACGGCTTTACTTCGACTATCCTTTGGCAAATTCCTGTCAAGCCCCCATGCACAGACTCACAGCCCAGGTAGCTTATTACCATGTTACCGTGGGCTGTGTGTATTTGCAAGGGTGAGCATGCATCTCTGCATCATGGACTCTAACTTAGGTAAGCCCTTACAGACATCCAGGCTGTCCACGACAGTGATTGTTTCCCCTGACACAATACAGCATACACTGCAGAGAAATCGCATGCATGGGTGTCATCCACGAAGGAAGCCTCTCCTAAAGCCCATGCACAAAAAAAGCCTGCCTAGAATTTGCCAGGGCCCATGCTGAAAAAGAAGAAGATTACTGGGACTCTGTACTCTGGAGTGATGAGACCAAGATAAATGTTTTTAGAACTGATGGCTTCAAAACTGTATGGTGTTGCATACATGGTGAGGAGTAACAAAGAATAATGCATGGTGCCTACAGTGAAACAGGGTGGTGGCAGTATCCTTATATGGGGCTGCATGAGTGCTGCTGCTGTTGGGGAGCTGCATTAAATTGATGGTATCATGAATTCACAGATTTACTGCTCTATATTAACCACTTCAGCCCCGGAAGGTTTTACCCCCTTTCCTGACCAGAGCACTTTTTACAATTTGGCACTGCATCGCTTTAACTGCTAATTGCGCAGTCATGCAATGTTGTACCCAAACGAAATTTGCGTCCCTTTATTCCCACAAATAAAGCTTTCTTTTGATGGTATTTGATCACCTCTGCAGTTTTTATTTTTTGCGCTATAAATGGAAAAATTTTGAAAAAAAAAAAAAGGATATTTTCAACTTTTTGTTATAAGAAAAATCCAATAAACTCAATTTTTTTCATACATTTAGGCCAAAATGTATTCGGCCACATGTCTTTGGTTAAAAAATGTCAATAAGCGTATATTTATTGGTTTGCGCAAAAGTTATAGCGTCTACAAACTAGGGTACATTTTCTGGAGTTTACACAGCTTTTAGTTTATGACTGCCTATCTCATTTGTTGAGGTGCTAAAATGGCAGGGCAGTACAACCCCCCCCAATGACCCCATTTTGGAAAGTAGACACTCCAAGGAAATTACTGAGAGACATGTTAAGCCCATTGAATATTAAATGTTTTGTCCCAAGTGATTGAATAATGATAAAAAAAATTACAAAAAGTTGTCACTAAATGATATATTGCTCACACATGCCACGGTTATATGTGGAATTGCGCCCCCAAAATACATTTAGCTGCTTCTCCTGAGCATGGGGATACCACTTTTTGGGAGCATAGCCACGTACGGGGCCCTGAAAACCAAGCACCGCCTTCAGGATTTCTAAGGGCGTAAATTTTTGATTTCACTCCTCACTACCTATCACAGTTTTGAAGGCCATAGAATGCCAAGATGGCACAACCCCCCCCCCCCCCATGACCCCATTTTGCAAAGTAGACACCCCAAGCTATTTGCTGAGAGGCATGTTGAGTCCATGGAATATTTTATATTTCCCTTAACGTCTTTCAGGACAGCACCTTGAGAGCGTGGCTCCACCCACTTGACAAGAAACACACCTCCACTAAACTTTAAAAGTAGGCTCCTTCCCACTTATCAGTTTTTGTGTTTTCTCCGGAGGGAACACATGTGGGAGTTTGGAGCTCTCAAGGCGCTGTTCTGAGAGGCCAGGCTCCCTACTCTACTATTTTTTGTCCTACCTCAAGAGAGCCGGTTCCTCCCATTTCCACAGGCTTACGTGGTGCCGGGTGGATGGGCTCCCTCTCCCTCGTCAGTGCTCGGGGAGAGCCAGGACTGCTCCAGGAATTGGCGCTACCCGGGCAGGGGGGCATCAGGCATGGCAGGCACTTTTTTTGGACAGGACATGCTTCTTTTTCCTGACGCCACTGCCATCTTGGGAAGGGCAGTCCGAAGACTGCATCCGCCGGATGTGAGGTAACCGGAAGTGGGGTGGCATCCAACGAGCAGGCGCTAGGCGTCATTTCCGCTGGAAGCGCAGGAGGAGGAAGGAGGAATTGGTCTGGTGCCTACATATTTCCGGTTCCGGTCAGGCGTTTTCGCCACAAGCGTCACGCTGCTGCCTCGGCATGGACTCAGGAACCACAACAAGTGGGACAGGCACAGGCACCAGCAAGGCCCAAGTAAGGAGCAGACTGTAGATTCTGCTCAACTTTACTGTTTGGTCTCTCTCTAGCTCTCTTCTCCCTAAATGTTTAGTGGGGCTTGAGGGTATTTTTTTCCCCTGGTGCCGGAGGGGCCTGTCAGGGCACATGAGTCTGTTGTTTTTTTTCTCACTGTGCACCTGTGGTGAGCATCTTGAGTGTTTAGGCTGACTCTAAAGGATGGTTTGTCTTTATTTTTCTCTTTTTGTTCCCTTATCATGGCAGACCAAGAGCTCTGACCCTGGGATTAAAAATAAATGTCCTTCATGCAAAACTAGGTTAACTGAAGGCTGGAAAAAGACTTTATGTCAAGCATGCATTGACTCCTTGGTGAAGGAAGAAACCACTTCCACATGCAGCTATCTGATCACATCTGCCAAAAAGGAATTGGATGCTACCATTCAATCCTTTAGATTCTCACTTACAAATCCATCCACAAGTCAGCTCACTACCTCACAGTCCTCTCAAGGCTCACTGCTAGTCCCGGCAGTGGAGGCAGAAATGGGTCCCCTGAACCAGGAAGGGCTTTCCCCCTCTCATTCTAATGAATCAGATGGGGATGAGCTGGAGAATATGTCTTCCAAATATAAATTGTCTTTGGATCAAGTGGACGGCCTTTTGAGGGCTATTTATGCTACTCTGGGCCTGGAGGAAGAGCATAAAGAAATGTCTTTACATGACAGAATGTATGCAGGGCTTAGCAAGCCCAAGACTCGTACCTTTCCAGTCCACGCAGTGATTTCTGAGACAATCAAGAAAGAATGGGCTGATCCTGATAGGAAACCATACTTCTCTAGGGCTCATAAGAGAAGGTTCCCTTTTGATGAAGACCCAGCAGCTCTCTGGAATAAGGTTCCAAAACTCGATGCAGCCTTTTCTCAGGTGTCAAATCTACTGATCTGGCATTTGAGGACATGGGGATCTTAAAAGACCCCATGGATAAAGAAATGGATCTACAACAACTCAAGAGGGCTTGGCAATCCATTATGGGCAACCTTAAGCCAGCAATGGCAAATACTTGCATCTCCAGAAACTTGAAGTATTGGGTAAATCAGCTTAAAGCTCATATAATAGCGGATTCCCCTAAGCAAGAAATCCTTGATTCCTTTTCTACTCTCTCAGCGGCCGTAGCCTATGTCTCTGATGCATCAGCAGAATCTATCAGGATGACACCTAAAGCTGCAGCCCTTACTAATTCAGTTAGGCATTATGGCTAAAAACCGGGCCGGGGGACGCAGCATCTAAAAATAAATTATGCAGGGTCCCTTTCCTAGGGGATTTATTGTTTGGCCCTGATTTGGACTCAGTTCTTGACAGGACTGCAGATAAAAAGAAATCTTTTCCTGTCAAGAAGAAGAAACAGCCAGTCAAACGTTTTTTTTTGTCCTCAAAGGGGCTCAGGAACAAAACAAGCCTCAAGAGAAAAAGAAAAGTTGGTCAGAGTGGAGGGGAAAGGGCAAAGGGAATGTCCTTTTCCATCCTCCTGCGTCATCCAGCAAGACGCAATGACAGCCGGTTACAGGTGGGTGAAAGACTTCAGGGCTTTCTCCCCTATTGGGCAAGCATAACAGAAAACCAGTACATTCTGAATATGCTAGCCCAGGGTTACAGTATAGAATTTTCAGATCTTCCCCCAGAAAGGTACTTGGTGACAAATCTTCCAAGGGGTGTAACAAGGTCCCTGGCAATGAGGAACCTGTTAAAGGACCTGATAGATCAAGGGGTTGTGACTCACGTTCCACAGGGGGAGCTTTATCAGGGATTTTATCCCCATATATTCCTGATAAAAAAAATATCCTGAGATTTCCGATTAATCCTAAACCTCAAACCGCTGAACAGATCAGTCCTATACAAAAGGTTTCATATGGACTCCATCTTCACGGTCAGAAACCAATTGACAAAGGAATGCTTTATGGCATTGATAGACCTTCGAGATGCCTATCTGCATATCCCCATAGCCCCGCAGTCTCAAAAATACCTAAGGATGGCGATAAATTTGGGGAAAGAGGTTCTGCACCTACAATTCAAGGCCCTCCCCTTTCTCCTTTCTTCTGCCCCACGAATATTTACAAAGATAATGGCAGAAGCGCTCGCACCTCTCCGCCTGCAGGGGATTGCGGTAATTTCGTACTTGGACGACCTACTCTTCTTTGCCCCTTGCAGGGAAAAATTGTTAGAGGACCTCGGAAAAGCTCAAGGTCATCTAAAAGTCTTGGGTTGGATTATAAATATGCAAAGTCAAATTTCATTCCGGCTCAGGAAGTACTATTCCTGGGGTTTCATGGGTTCAAGGGAACAGAGAGTTTTTCTCCCAGAAGAGAAAAAGGTAAAAGTCCAAAATGTGGTAGCCTCCTTACAGACAAATCCGGAATTGTCAGTCAGGCAAGTCATATCTTCCCTAGGAACCCTATCCTCAACCATGCCAGCCATTCAATGGGCAAGTTTACATTTCAGACCTCTGCAGACTTTTCTCCTGAGAATATGGAATCACAGGACAAATCTCTGGAAGCAAAGGTAAACATCCCCACCAAGGTGGTGGAGAAGTCAGGAAAATCTGTCAAAGAGCCTGCTCTAGTCTTTGCCAATAGAAAAGGTGGTAACGACAGATGCCAGCGTGTGGGGTTGGGGAGCTTACTTAGGTCAAAACTTCACACAAGGAGTGTGGTCTCAAACAGAGGCAAAGAGGTCCTCAAATTCACGGGAACTAAGGGCAGTCGCCTTAGTATTAGATGCCTTCTCTCCAATCCTTCAAGATTCCCATGTCCAGGTCCTCTCAGACAACGCCACTACCATAGCCTACCTAAACAAGCAAGGGGGCACAAGAAGCAAAACACTGTAGTTGCTAGCTTCAAATATCCTGGTTTGGGCAGAAAATCATGTACTGTCCTTATCAGCAGTCCACCTCAAGGGCACCCTAAATGTAGTGGCAGATTATCTAAGCAGAAGGCAGATTCAGGAGGCAGAATGGAGCTTGAATCCAGAAATTTTTGCAATGATTACCAGGGCCTGGGGTCAACCACAAATAGACCTATTTGCATCAGAAGAAAATACGCAACTCCCAGTATTCTCGAATCACAGAAATGACAGTTTCCAGGGGACAGATGCGTTAATTCAGCCCTGGAAATTTCTGGGTTACGTCTTTCCTCCTTTCCAACTGATCCCATTGGTATTGAGAAAAATACAGAGGGAAAAAGTGGCAGTAATTCTAATTACTCCATTTTGGGCAAAAAGGGCATGGTTTACCACCAATCTACAGATGGCAGTCAAACCATCTTGGCAGCTGCCTCGCCGGCAAGACTTGCTCCAAGGTCCAATACAGCATCCGGAAGTGGCCAGTCTAAGGCTGACCGCCTGGTATCTGAGGAGCAGTTGTTAAGAAACAAAGGTCTGTCACAACCTTTGGTAACTACCTTACTTTCCAGTAGAAAAATAGTGGCCAGAAAAATCTATGCTAAATATTGGAAAGTCTACAACTCTTTCTGTCATTCAACAAAAAGAAAGGTAAAAAATGTAGTGTCAATTTTAGAATTCCTTCAAAATGGGGCAGACAAAGGCTTGTCAGTCAGCACGCTTAATGTGCAAATAGCCGCTTTGGGAATATTTTTAGAAAGACCAATCTCTTCTGAGCCCTTGGTTATAAGATTTTTCAAGGCGCTTAACAGAATCACACCAGCTCTGGCTAAGCACTTTCCCAATTGGGAACTATCAGTGGTCCTACAAGCCCTCACAAAGGAACACTTTGAACCACTACACGAAATCTCTCTGAAGAATCTTACTCTTAAAACCTTATTTTTGGTTGCAATAACGTCAGCAAGGAGAATTAGTGAGCTGCACGCCCTATCTGTTAAACCCTTTTTAGCCATCTACACAGATAGGATTATACTCATAACCGATCTGGGGGTTTTGTCAAAGGTGGCGTCATTCCACAACAGGTCGCAGGAGATCATCCTGCCAACCTTTTGCTCAAACCCTTCGGGGGAAAAAGAAAGCAAATTCCACAATTTGGATGTAAGAAGGACTTTATTACAATATCTGGATGTAACAAAAAACTTTCAGTCCTCTGACTCTCTGTTTATACTTTTTTCTGGGAAAAAAGCAGGGCCAACAAGCTTCTAAGGGGTCAATAGCTAGATGGCTTAAATCTGCTATTCTGGCAGCCTACTCTCAATCAGGGCTATACCCCCCCGCTGGGAATTAAAGCACATTCTACCAGGGCTCAAGCCACTACATGGGCAGAAATAGCTGGTGCCAATCAAATTTGTAAGGCGGAAACGTGGTCCTTACGTTTGTCCGTCATTACAGACTGGATCTTCTGTCAGCAAGTGAACAGGCTTTTGGCAGAAAGGTCTTGCAGGCTGTGGTCCCTCCCTAGTGGGTAAGTCTCTATTATCCTCTCAAGGTGCTGTCCTGAAAGACGTTAAGGGAAAAATCAAGTTAGACTTACCGGTAACTTGCTTTCCAGGAGTCTTTCAGGACAGCAGCAACCCGCCCTTATTGTATTAAATTACTATGCTTTGACTAACCATATTCTGATTATGTGTTTTAGCTTGGGCCGGAGGTTCTCTACTACTACTAAAGATAAGGGGGAAGGAGCCTCCTTTTAAGGTTGAGGTGTGCTTCCTGTCAAGTGGGTGGAGCCACGCTCTCAAGGTGCTGTCCTGTAAGACTCCTGGACAACAAGTTACCGGTAAGTCTAACTTGATTTTTTTTGCCACAAGTTGCGAGAAAGTAACAAACTTTTTTTTTTTTTTTGCACAAAGTTGTCACTAAATGATATATTTCTCAAACATGCCATGGGCATATGTGGAATTACACCCCAAAATACATTCTGCTGCTTCTCCTAAGTACCTGAGGGATACCACATGGGACTTTTTGGAAGCCTAGCTGCATACGGGGCCCTGAAAACCAATCACTGCCTTCATGATTTCTAAGGGCGTAAATTTTTGATTTCACTCCTCACTACCTATTACAGTTTCGTAGGCCATAAAATGCCAACCCCCCCCCCCCCCCCAAATGACCCCATTTTGGAAAGTAGACACTCCAAGCTATTTGCTGAGAGGCATGGTGAGTATTGTGACGCAACTTATGTCACAATATAAATATTCCATGGACTCGACATGCCTCTCAGCAAATAGCTTGGGGTGTCTACTTTCCAAAATGGGGTCATTTGGGGGGGTTTGAACTGTCCTGGCATTTTATGCACAAGATTTAGAAGCTTATGTCACACATCACCCACTCTTCTAACCACTTGAAGACAAAGCCATTCCTGACATTTTTGTTTACAAGAAAATTGTAAGAAAATTACTTTGAAGCCCTAAACATTATATATTTTTTTTAAAGCAAAGGCCCTACAGATTAAAATGGTGGGTGTTTCATTTTTTTTTTTTTCACACAGTATTTGCGCAGCGATTTTTCAAACGCATTTTTACGTTTTTTAATTTTAATGCACTTAAACACACTATTTCCCAAATTTTTGCTGAAAGAAAAAAGATGATCTTAGGCCGAGTACATGGATACCAAACACAACATGCTTTAAAATTGCGCACAAATGTGCAGTGGCGACAAACTAAATACATTTTTAAAAGCCTTTACAGGTTGCCACTTTACATTTACAGAGGAGGTCTACAATTGCTGTTTACATTTGACGCCAGACTGACACTTGCATTCGCCTTTGTGCGAGAGTGGGGGGGACAGGGGAGCTTTTTTTTTTTTCTCTTTCTTATCTTACTTTTAAACTGTTCCTTTCATTTTTTTTTTTTTTTTTTAGCATTTTTATTGTTATCTCAGGGAATGTAGTAAATATCCCCTATGATAGCAATAGGTAGTGACAAGTACTCTTTTTTGAAAAAATTGGGGTCTATTAGACCCTAGATCTCCCCTCAAAGCATCTGACCACACCAAGATTGGTGTGATAAAATGCTTTCCCAATTTCCCAATGGCGCTGTTTACATCCGGCGAAATCTAAGTCCTAAAATGCTCGTAGCTTCAGGTTTCTTAGGCCATAGAGATGATTGGAGCCATTCTGGTCTCTGATCAGCTCTCTGATTCCCTCCCACTGCTTGTAAAAGCAGTCTAGAGGCTAATTAGCTGCTAGGATTGCTTTTACATGAAAGCCGACCGGTGGCTGAAAAGAATGATACCAAGATGATACCTAAACCTGCAGGCATCATTCTGGTATAACCACTCAAAGTCAAGCAACATACAAGTACGTTGCTGGTCCTTGTTGGGCATATATTGTAAACTTTTTTTTCATGCAGCCTGTGGGCTGAACGAAAAAAAAGATTGATCGGTGGGCATGCCCACCATTAGAATACCTCCCTTCATCCACCCACTTCTAATGATGGGCATACATACACCATTTGTATATGCCGAAGCATGGGGGCATCCGCCCCAAAAGGTAGAAGCAAATCGCTCCTCCGCCCACTGCTGCCCTCATGGTTCGGCATATATGCTTTTTTTTTTAACTGTGGTGGTGAAATCCCCTCCTACAGTGCTGGAGTCATGACTTTATGTATCGTGGGAGCAAACGCTGTTGCTGTCAAGATAAATAAATCCGTGCTGCAACTGAATGGCGTACCTGCTAAGCAAATGATGGTTAACAATAAAACAAAATAACATTACAGTATAACAGTAAGACTTACCATACCTGTAAAGCAAATACAAAAAAAAATAGTAAAAGATAAAACATTTTTTAACGCAACCTGTGCCTAAAATATATATATGCCGAAGCATGGGGGCATCCTCCTGCAAAAGGTAGGAGTAAATCGCTCCTCCGCCCCTGCTGCCCCCATGCTTCGGCATATATGCTGAAGTATGTAACTGTGGTGGTGAAATCACCTCCGACAGCGCTGGAGTCGCGGCTTTATGTATCGTGGGAGCAAACGCTGTTGCTGTCAAGATAAATAAATCCGCGCTGCAGCTGAATGGCGTACCTGAAAACAAAAAAATGGTTAACAATAAAACACAGTAAACAGTAAAGTATAAAAAAAACGACATACCTGAAAAGCAAACATGATAAAACATAATAACAATAAAACATTGCAGAATAGAATACAGTAAAAAAGAGCAGAACAATAGAGAGAGAACAATAAAACGACAACTATATATATATATTTTTTAATAACTGTAACTTTTGTAACTGTAACCGGTTCCAGGTTTGGGTCTCTCAAAATGCGATGGCATCTTGGGGGACCCTGTGAAAGTGTGCCTAGTCTGTGCAATGCTGTACCCTACGCTAAAACTCAATTAGTGTATGGTAGCGCTCAAAACATTCACCAATGCAAAGACCAGGATTGTCAGGACAGGAGGGACAATAATAGCGGGTGTCACGCCTATATCTGCGCTTTCTGCAGACACAACATTTTCTTTGGGGGGCTTGTTGGGTAGGGGTACGTGGGAGGACATAAGGAAAATGCCTCTCATGCAGCCAGCTTACTGCATTTGGATTGGGAAGGTGAGGTGGAGCACCGTCTGGAAACAGAAGGGCTCTGACGATCTCTTCCTGAAATTTAAGGAAGGATCCAGTCCATCCTGAAGCTCTGTATAGCACATGAGCATTCAGCAAAGCCAATTGAAATAAGTATACAGACACTTTTTTATACCAGCGTCTGGCCTTACGGGCAACTAGGTATGGCGCCAACAACTGGTCGTTGAGGTCTATCCCTCCCATATTTTGGTTATATTCGTGGACACAGAGGGGTTTCTCCACAACACCAGTTACCGTAGTAATTTGGACCATTGTGTCTGCATGAAGGGAGGTAAGAGCAAAAACATTCTTATTATCCCTCCACTTCATAGCGAGCAAATTATTACACTGCAAGCAGGCTCTCTCCCCCAGCCTAAGAGGGGAATCTACAAGCCGCTGGGGAAAGCCCCAGCAATTAGATTGCACGGTGCCACATGCTCCAATCTGATGATCAAAAAGGTGACTAAAAAGTGGCACGCTCGTGTAATAATTGTCCACATATAAGTGGTACCCCTTTCCGAATAAGGGTGACACCAAGTCCCACACAATCTTGCCAGCGCTTCCTATGTAGTCAGGGCAGTTTGTCGGCTCTGCGTGAGTATCTCTTCCCTCGTAAACCATAAAACTACATGTATAGCCTGTGGCCCTGTCACAGAGCTTATACATCTAGACCCCGTATCTGCCACGCTTGCTGGGAAGGTACTGTTTGAATGACAAGAGGCCAGAAAACTTAATCAGGGACTCATCAACGCAGACAACTTGATGGGGAGTAAACGAGTCTGCAAAACATTGGTTGAAGTGGTTTACGAGGGGCCGAATTTTGTAGAGCCGATCGTATCCAGGGTCTCCACGAGGACAACAGAGTTCATTGTTGTTGAAGTGCATGAACCGCAAGATCTGCTCGTATCGTGCCCTGGTCATGAAGGCAGAGAACAAGGGCATATGGTGATTTGGGTCAGTGGACCAATATGACCGCAACTCACTCTTTTTAGTTATGCCCATGTTGAGGGAAAGGCCCAGAAAGAGCTTAAATTCGGAAACCG
This sequence comes from Lithobates clamitans, assembly GCA_037952925.1. Lineage (NCBI taxonomy): Eukaryota > Metazoa > Chordata > Amphibia > Anura > Ranidae > Lithobates > Lithobates clamitans. Next base: position 2,289,555 of record JBBGZY010000901.1, read on the forward strand.
TAATTGGTCTCCAATCTCTGGCAAGGGAGGATTTGGGAATATTGGTGATGTGTTGACCTGCGTACAAATTGCTTTGGTCCACAATAGATCTATAGAGATCTTTGGTAAAAAACAGTGAATAAAAATCAAGTGGTGTAAAATCAACTGTTTCCACCTGAATGCCGGGTTGGCCAGTGCCCATGGGGGAAGTACGGGTGCTGCAGAAGTGGTGGGTTCCCAATTAGGATTGGCGAATGCAGCAGGAAGGCCACTATGGGCATGACAGCCCTGTGTTCATCTTCTTGGTGGCAGTGGGACACTACTTGTGCTTGCCACCTCGCCAGCTTGAACTGCACTTATGGGACTCGCCACGTCACCAAGTGTTACTGCAGTGCTGGATGTACGACCAGGGTGTACTAAGCCGCTGGTGCTTGCCGGTTAACCAGAAGGAATAGCGGCGCTAGTACTGCTCTGCTCCATACGAAAGCCCTGTGGTTCCTGCACCTCAACAGCAGAAGAAGAAGATTGGGGTCTGGTACGCCTGACCTTGGCAGGGACCACAACTCCGTCGTCAGAGCTATCTGTCATGGAGCCGCTGTCGTCTACAGGATCGTATTCTGAGCCTGAATCTGACAGATGAGTGGCTTCCTCTTGACTATCTGTCATGCTCAGAAATGTGTAGGCCTCTTCACTAGTGTACCTTCGAATTGCCATTTTGGGCTCTAAATTTAGTGGTACACTAGTGAGACTCACAGGCAAAAAAGCTCCTGACTGTTTGCGAGTGTATCAAAACGCTACCAAAAAACTGTTAATGATCGCAGGGATCAGGCCTGACTCTGCAAACACTGCAGTTATGTGTTTAGTGTTTTGTAAGTGACAGTGATCGATCTATACTGCACTTGGGTGGGCTGGGCTGGGCTGGACAGAGGGGCAAAACGCAGGTGCTAGCAGGTATCTGGGCTGATCCCGCTAACACTGCATTTTTGGGAACCCTAAACTGCTGGGGACGCTAGTATAGATCTGATCGGATCAGATATTGATCTGTTCAGATACTATACCACTAAGGGAGGTGTATGCTGCGTGCATGGGTGTTAGCGGTACTGGCGCTAACCTGACGCTGCCTGAGGCGATGCAGACCCTATCTGACCCTAAAGCCTAACTTATATCACCGCCGGGCGATTAGGGGGTTAAACCTTTATTAGGTAATAAACGGCAGGTGCCCTGAAACTCTAAAAAACAAACTAACTAACCAGCATCACCCATAACAGTTATATGGTGATCACTGGTGAAAGGGTTAACTAGGGGGCAATCAGGGGGTTAAAACCTTTTATTAGGTAGTATATGGGGGTTCCTGAGGCTATAAAAAGCTGACGGCGAACCTAAATACTTACCTCCCTAACTAGAGTCACCTGTGACACTAATACAGCGATCAGAAAAATGATCACTTAGTGACACTGGCGACAGGGGGTGATCAAGGGGTTAAAACTTTATTAGGGGGGGTTAGGGGTACCCTAGACCTAAAGGGGCCTACCACTAACTGCCCTACACCTTATAACTGTCACAAACTGACACCAATGCAATAATCAGAAAAAAAACTGCTACTGGTGTCACTGTGACAGGGGGTACAGGGGGGTGATCAGGGGTTGAAAAGTGTGCCTGCGTATTCTACTGGAAGTGGAGTGTTGGTGCAAACTTACTGTGATGTCTTCTCTCCTCGGTAGCCGGAATGAAAAGGCTTACCGAAGAGAGATAACATCACTTCCTCTGCCGCTGTTTACATTACAGCAGCAAAGGAAGCCTGTCATTTGCCAGGAGAGATCGCGAGGGGGTGGCCATGAATCAGTGGCCTCCCCCTCACATCCAGGCTCTAAAAGAGGACGTTCTTGAAGAATGGAATAAGATAGATGTTGGAATATATCCCCAAGACTTGGTGCTGTCTTTACAAATCATGGATGTCATTCAAAATAATAGATGTAGTAGTTTTTGTTGTGGGTGTATTCATTTTTGCATCAACTAATTTTAGTAAAACTAAAGATTTTGTAATTTAAGTTATATTATTAACCTTACTTTCATGTAATGAGCTAAACAAATGTTCTATAACACACAGTTTTGCCCACATTTTGGAAATTGTTCTTGTGTTCATTGAGATATTGATTAAAATCTTACTTTTCAAAGAGGGTGTGCTCATTTATCCTGAGCATTGTATAGTATATGCCTGAACACAGCGTTATCCCTCATTTTCCAATTGGTTGAAATATTTTTTCCTAACATAACACAGTGATCTTTCAGTCAACAGGAAAATAAATCCAGCCATATGGGAAAGGAGTGATGATGTATATAGTTACATAGTTAGTAAGGTTGAATAAAGACACCAGTCCATCCAGAGTGAGTGTGGGTGCATGTCTACAATTATCCCTATTTATTTACGGTACCCATATAGCACCATCAGTTTACGCAGCACTCCACACTCACATCGGTCCCTACCCTCAAGGAGCCCACAATCCAAGGTCCCCAACTCACATTCATATACTAGGGCCAATATTGGACAGAAGTCAATTAACCTACCAGCATGTCTTTGGAGTGTGGGAGGAAACCGGAGAAAACCCACAAAGGCACAGGGAGAACGTGCAAACTCCAGGCAGGTAGTGTCATGGTTGGGATTTGAACCAGCAACCCTTTTTACTGCTAGGTGAGAGTGCTACCCACTACACCACTGTAACGGCCATATGTATCTAGACAGATGTCCTGGGATAAAGTAAATCTAGGGATTTCTAGAGAGATGTGACAGGTGAGAAAGTGTAATAGAAAGGTTACAAAAACCTCTATGCATAGGTTCTTAAAAAGGTTCCGGAAGGGTCAGTCTAAAGATATATCTATAGTCTATAGCAATAGGGAAAATGCTTTTACCATTTCCACAAACACTAGCTGATTTTCAAAAAGCCAACCCAGTGAAGATGTTCTTAGCCTCAGCACCTGCTATGCTAAAGTGGTTTTAAAAGGCAGAAGGTTTTTTAACTTAATGCATTCTATGCTTTAAGATAAAAAACCTTCTGTGTGCAGTAGCTGCCCCAGCACCCCTAATACTTACCTGAGCCCCATCTTGTTTCAGCGATGTTGCATGAGAGCCTCAGCTGTTTGAGACTCTCCCTCCTCATTGGCTGAGACAGCAGTGGGTGCCACTGGCTCCCGCTACTGTCCATTAAAGTTAGTGAGCCAATGAGGAAAGAGAGGGGGTGGGCCAAGCCATGGCTCTGTGTCTGAACAGACACACAGAGCAGTGGCTCGACTTGGGTGCGCCCATAGCAAGCTGCTTGCTGTGGGGGCAGGAGAAAGGGGTCAGGAGCACTGTGCAAAACCACTGCACAGAGCAAGTAAGTATAACATGTTTGTTATTTTTGAAACAAAAAAAAAGACTTCAATATCACGTTTGCTGAAATTTTCTCATCATTAACGGCAAACTTGGGTTTCAGTTATGGTTTTATATATGACATAAAAGTGGTAGAGACTTTTTGCAACAAACCAACAAGAGTTAAAAAATGTTTACTTGAAGCCATTTGGTGCATAATGAATTGCTTATCTCTGCTATGATTTAATGTTTAAACAAATTGAATTATACTCACTCTTCAACTTCTCTTTCGAGTTTGTTCTTGGTCCAGGAAGGTATTTTCAGAGCTCCAAATAACATAAGATGTTCTTTTACTGTTAAATAGTCAAAAAGGACATCATATTGTGGACAAACACCGATCTCCTTTCTAATAGCCATAAGTTCAGTTTGCATATCTCTTCCATTAACAAAGATTTTTCCACTGGTAGGTAAGTATAAACTACTCAACATGGACCTGGAAAAAAGGAAAATATCTGAAATTTATATTCTGTGCACCAACACACTGTATATCAGTGAAAATTATTATTTATTGGTTTCCAATTGTATACATGCAAATGTCACAATTGTGTATATATGGTTCCTTATACCTCTACAGAGCAGTTTATTAGGAACACCTGTACACCTGCTTATTCATGCAGTTTACAAATCAGCTTATCATGTGATAGCAGGACAATGCATAAAATCATGCAGATACAGTTCCGAAGTGAGTGGGAGGGGATGAGCTGCTGAGGCACACAGATATTAAGCCATTCACCAGATCTGAATCTGAAAAACACATTTGGAATGTGTTAGAACATGGGATGTACAACATACGTGTGCAGCTGAACAGTCTGCATACATTTTGTGATGAAATATGCACCAGGATCTCAAACGAATGTTTGTGGAGTGTGATAGTGCTAATAAAAATGTTATATTATGTTTATTTTTGTTGCTTTTCCTTTAAGAATTTGCATTATGTTTTACTATACTAAATAATTAAAATTTATGTACAGCCAATAGGATTTGTGTAGTTACTGTAAAATCCTTTTGCTGGAATATATTTAGGGACACAGTAAGTCTTTAACTTTTGGGTAATATAACCATCTACAGGGGGGCCTGGACACTGAAAAACAAAGATTTGTAGGCCAGCCCAGGGTAACCCTTTCTACCAGCAGCATGCCTTGTTTTTCTTAGCAAAGCAGAACCGTGAGTATGATCACAAAACATAGGAGTGGAACCAGTGTCCCTCAATGAACTCCAAGAAAATAATTTCATGGTGAGTACAAAAATTTATTTCTCATTCATTGAGGGACACAGGAAGTCTTTAACCTTTGTGGAGTCTAAAAGCAGTCCAATTGAAGATTGAGCAACACAGCAAACCAACACTGCTAGGCTCAAGAAAACAACAGAGGGCTGGTGACTGCTTTCAGTTCAAAGAGTCACCAAAAGAACTGTATGTCTGAAGATGGCATCAGGTGAGGCCAAAACAACCACCTGGTAGCACTTGTGAGAAAATGCTGGAGCAAAGGCCCAGATGGGCTTTAAAAATAAACTCAACATAGGCTCAAATAAGCAAGATCAAAGTCTTACAAATCCAGGTCCAATACGTCTGCTGTGCACAGAATAATAAGCACAATATTATACTTGACTCTTGGAGCTGGTAGGCTGCTTCATACAGATGTGACAGATTGTTATGTGCGCACAAACTCTGAGGCAGGGATGAGAAAAACACAGTACAGAACACTAATGTAAATTCAAAGCATTACAACTTTATTAAAAAGCAATATCCACTGACATTAAAAACTTGGAAGTAACATTTGGACGTGTCAGTGGGAACCAGCTCAGATAGATGTAAAACTATTCTACCCTGTTCTGTGGCTAGTGGTGAGACATTAAGTGGATGGGCCTGAAAGAAACAGGACATGTTCAGAGATGGAAACAGCGAGTGTCATCATTACAGAGCATCAGCTTACCCCCTTAGCTAGGTGTCTTCAGGTACAGTAGATTTATTAAAATGGTTCACTGGAACACAATGTTTTTCGATACAAACATAGCAAAAGTGCAGAGGATCTGAAGGTTTTTTCTATAGAGACCATTTCCTCTAATCTTCCACATTACAAAAGATGTAGTAAAATTCTATAATTAAGAAATATACTGGATTTAAATATATGTTAAATACTTTGACACCCAATGGCCTAAATGAGGCATTAGATCTACACACTATTTTGTATTTATCCCGACATACTGATATACTGAACAACCCTTAGTTTATAGCTTTTACATATTATTCATATGTTTCTGTTGCTTAAAGCAGGGCTCTCCCACTTCTCTGCCCCCCCCCCGCTGCCACATTTGGCACCTTTTGGGGCTAAGGGGGAGTGGGTACTTTTTGCAGCTGCAAATTGAGCTGGAAGTTTGCCCCCTCCTTCCCCCGCAGCCTTCTGGAACACTTCAAAGGTCCCAGAAGACTGCAGCCCATTCACAGAACACCACATGCTTCACGCATGCACAGTAGAAAACCTTTCCTTTAATCAAGATGGCGGCGCCAGCACCCGATAGCCAATTGAAGATTGGATACCTGTACAGGTAAGTGCCCTAATATAAAATTAGATTGATTTTATAGAAGAAAGAGATTATATTATATTCCAATTACGTAACTGAGTATGGGTTTTTTATCAGATTTTTTTTCTTTTTAGAACTTTTGTTACAAGTATATTTTTTATGTATTTATTTCTACAGTAATAATACTTCTATGCTTTGTACGTGTATTTGTATACCATTACCTCAACTGTTATAATGTCCCCATTCAGTTGTATCTAATGTATAACCAAGATCTCTCTACCCTTTTCCCTATGACAAAGTACTATAAAATGCCAGCACCAGTCCAAACCTAGGTTGGTCTAGGTGACTGTACCCACAAGTAGATGTCTTGCTGGTGGGCTAAGCCACTACTCATTAATGAGGATGTTTGATGTGTCCATCTCTGAGCAGGTCCTGTTTCTTTTCAGCCCCAGCTGATGAATCTCTCACTGCTGGCAAAGGAACAAGGGCAGACAGGTTTACATCTATCTGGGGTGGTTCCAGTGCTATTTCTCAAATTCATTTCCATGTTTAATACAATTGACACAGTTTGATATTATATTGGTGTGCTGTACTGCATGTTTTTCTCAGCCCTCCTCAGAGTTTGTGTGTGCATAACAATCTGCAATCTCGTTATCAAGCAGCCTGCCAGCTCCAAGAGTGAAGTATATTATTGTGCTTATTATTTTCTGTGTAGTGGACTGTGTAGTGGACTCATTGGACCTGGATTTAGAGGACTTTGATCCCATTCCTTTGAGCGTATGTTAAGCTTAATATTAAGGAGGTATTTGTGCTTGTTTTGCTATACTTTCTATTTATTACAAGTTCTAACCTTTTCTTTGATTTTTTCTTCTTTCAGCTGTCGTTTCCTATCTGAACTAAAATATAACTAATGGTTAATTTACTTCTTGTTTTTTTTTTTTAGTTTTTGTTCCTTTTAATTTTACCATCATCATCAAAAGTAAAAAATATCCAAAACAGTAATAGAGGGGAAATCTTCCAATGGGGGCAATAGTTCTCTCTTTCCACTGCAAAACTTCTGGTTGGTCCTTAATAACTGATGTACAGTACATCACCATCTTGGTGTTGTCTGACTTTATCCAAGCAGATGAACCTCCAGTAAGTCAGCCAATTCACAATAATTTCCAGGATGTTTTGGAAATAAGACCTTTGACACCAAGTCCCTTCCACCAGCAGTGTTTCCAGGACTTCTTCCCATCCCAACAGGCTGGAGTCTTCATGAGGATCCTTCAAAATATGAGAATGAAGGAACTCCTAAACTCCAGAGCCAGATTCCCAAGTCACCAGCTCACAGACAACCTGGTCCTCAGTGAAAGATAAATTGGTCTCTGAAGATTGGACTGACCTGTCCCACAACAACAAAATGTTATATCATAGAGGTCTGGAGTAAAATTGGGCCCAAAAGAGACTACCATCAGATCTGGGACTCTCAAAAGGCAGAGAGTTTGATGGTTCCTGGGCTGGTGAATTCAAATATGAGACCAGAATATCTAAAATTTCTCCTCTGGATATAGCACTCAAAACTAAAACTAGATACTCCAAATGATGAGTTGGTTCTAGTGATGACTTCTGAAGGCTCAGTATCCTTTCAAATCTTTGTAACATCTGGGTGGTCAATATCAAATAGTCTGTCAGAGTTCATGCTGACTGTTCCCTCAATGGGAGATTATCTACATATCCAACGATGGGGATGCCACAGAGATGCAGAGGGGTAAGTACTAGGGTCAACACTATAGTGAAAACCTGAGGTGTGGATGAAAACAGTGTTATTACCTGTTAACTACTTTTTCCAGGAATCTTCCAGGATGGCTTACAGAGAGATAGGCTCCTCCCACCTAGCACAGGAAGCACATGATCCATGATCATAAAAGCAGCACACATGTATTAGCCCCTCAGTAATAACAAATAACCGAAGGCTTCAGAATAAGCAATCATTAAACCTTCATTAGCGTAGCTTCATCTTTACTCTATGTTTTACGTTGCTAATCACCAACCAAGTAGGGAGGGAACTGATGCCGTCCTGGAAGATTCCTGGAAATAGTAGTTAACAGGTAATAACACTGTTTTTCCAAGTCATCTTCCAGGACGACTTACAGAGAGGACAAGATAGGACTACCTGATCAGGGCGGCACCACAGCCTGCAGCACTTTCCTGCCGAAAGATTGGTCTTGGCTTGCAAGCAGATCCAGTCTGTAATGCTTTATGAACGTCTGGAACCTGGACCAGGTTGCTGTCTTGCAAATCTGGAGGGGAGACGCTCCTGCCCTTTCAGCCCAAGAAGTAGAAACTGCTCTTGTTGAATGAGCATTTATTCCTAACGGAGGTGTCTGGGATGCTGCTTTGTATGCCTCTGCGATGGCTGACTTCATCCACCTTGCGATGGTATTTTTAGATGTAGACAAGGTATGGTGAGAAATACTCCTGCGCTTGTGAGGTCGTTTGTTGTAAGGAAAGGGTAGTATTGTAGAAAGTGTAAGGACTGGAGGAGATGGTAAAGCATGTCCCGCTGCCTTAACTAACCTGGGGTGGTCTGGAAAAGACTGTTTAGTAGGAGGTGGATGGAGGTTGTGTGATCAGATGCTTACATCAAGACATGTATGGTTTAATCATGTATAAGGAATACAAACATATAAATATTGAATCATACAAATACTACGTTGCATAAAAAAAGGTAACAAAATAGGCACTAAAAAATTGGGGTATGCCCATGTTGAGGCAGGTATTTAAAAAAGGCTGACGCGTTTAAGGGTAACCTCTTCATCAAAGCCAGGAGAACAGGAGACCAGTCTGTATGGGCCGGTAGGCCAACATGTGTACATGGGAAGTAGTGGCTAGTGGGAGGGTATGTCCTGTGATGGATAATTAGTTATTCTAAGTTCCATACCAGTCCACGTCCAGGCATTCTAGGTGGAATACATATTAGAACAGTATAGTATGGAGCACATGGCAAGTATATACCGTACATTACAGACTGGAGACGTATAATAAATTTACATTAAAAATACATTAAAAAAGGTCAGATTTGTAGACTTAAAATAATAAAAGATACCATATCAATACAGGGAATTAATGATAGGTAGTAGACATTGAAACAAAAAACATGAGATTCTAGAAAAATATATAAATATATATATATGGGCGGCACAGTGGTGTAGTGGTTAGCACTCTTGCCTAGCAGTAAAAAGGGTCGCTGGTTCGAATCCCAACCATGACACTACCTGCCTGGAGTTTTCATGTTCTCCCTGTGCCTGCGTGGGTTTCCTCCGGGTACTCCGGCTTCCTCCCACACTCCAAAGACATGCTGGTAGGTTAATTGGCTTCTGTCCAAAATTGGCCCTAGTATATGAATGGGGACCTTTGATTGAGGGTAGGGACTGATGTGAGTATGCGATGTACAGGGTTAGGGACAAGGGTCAGGGTTGTAGACACACACTCACTCAGGTTGAACTAGATGGACTGGTGTCTTTATTCAACCTTACTAACTATATATAAAATATATATATTAAAAGGGGATATAAGTGAATGATGTAAAATGCACAGAGAAACACGTGAGTGGACATGGTCATGCGTATTATGAGGCGCTAGCATGACACCTGTCGGCTCCTAGGGGAGGGTGGGCTGACAGAGATCTTCCTGTGCATGAGCTGAGCCATCATGATAGACGGTAGGCTCATGCGGCTCACATCAGCTAGCCCCCGGGAAGAGCATAGAAAGGAGGACGGCTCAGAGGAGGGTGGAGGAGTGGTTTCAAGCACAGGGGGAATCTGTGTTCAGTGCACTGACACACATGATGTGCAGGCATCAGATGCTCAGAGCCACACACACACCCTCAAGTGTGTTTGCAGCATATACGTATAAAGGAGTTAAAATAGCCATTGTTATAACCAATTTTACTGTGTGCAATGATGTAATGTAAATATAGTATAGCTATATGATATAATTATAGGGTAAAACAGTGGTATTTCGTAGTACGCTATATAGGTTGTGTAAATGCGGCAGAAATAAATGATGTAGGGAGAGGTGGTGTGCAAAGACTGCAGGGACAGAAGTATACAGGGTATAGAGGGTATACCGTATGGTGGAATGATAATCGGTGATGATAATCTGGAGGGGGGAGGGGGGGTGGCTCTGAGAGGGGGGGTATAGGGGGAGGGGATGGTGGCAAAGCATGATGGTAATGATCCTGCATCTAGATAGCCCAGTGGATTTCTAAATCTTCATTCATTCCATTGGGAACCATTGACCCAAGAGTAAAAATCCAGAATGATTCTTGTTTACAGAGTTTTCTAAATCTCCTCCCATTATCAGCGTCTTTTTTGATGGCTTCAATGCCAAACACTTTGAGGCCTGTTGGGTTGCCATTAGGATGTTCTCTGAAATGCCTGGATACCGAATAGCTGTGGCTTTTCTTATTATTCATGGACTGATGGTACGTGTTTCTATTGATAATGCTGCATTTATGTTCACTGAATCTTGTCCTAAGTGGACGTGTTATGCACCCAACATACAGAAGGCCGCATGAACAGATTAGACCATAAACTAGATAGGAGGTGCCACAATTGATGAACTGTTTGATTTTGTGGGTCTGGCCGTCGGATCCCATGATTTCTTTTTTACGGTGTGTCATAAAGGCACAGGCTCCACAGTTTTTGGTTCCACACTTGTAGTTGCCCTTCTGGTCAAAGATGGATGTCCAATGGCCAGTGGGGGTCTTAGTTTGGCTCTGAGGTTTTCGTACTCTGCTTAGAGCTATTAGACTTCTAAGGTATTTTGATTTTCCAAACACAACTACCGGTTTAGATGGTAGAACTAGGTTGAGGATGGGATCTTGCTTGAGAATGTTCTAATTCTTCTCGATAACTCTCTGTATGTTGAATGCTTGCTGTTTGTTTAGGAAGAGGAATTCACTTTTCGTGATGACTCTATTTTTCCTAGCTTGATTTAGTAGGACTTCAAGGGAGGTTGAAAACGATGGTAGTGGATCAGCAGGGAGTTTCTCATAAGTGTCAATATCCCCAAGGAGTCTCAAGACCTCTGCCAAATAACAAACAGCATCCACTGACTTCCCACTTCTACCACATCCCCAAGATTCATAAGAATCAGATAAATCCACCGGGCAGACACATTATTGCTGGGATCAACAGCCTAACTAGCAATCTAGGTTGTTATATTAACCACTTCCTACAAGACTTAGTAACACAACTACCATCGTACCTAAAAGATTCCAGACATATGCTTGACATCCTTTCATCATTCTCATGGCAACCGCATTTCAAATGGCTCTCATTGGATATATCTTCTCTCTACACCTCCATTGAACACAAATATGGCATAGAAGCAGCCAAATACTTTCTTTCCTAGAGTGACATACACCCTTTACAGACCAAATTTCTCCTTGACTCCATTGAATTTTGCCTCATCCACAACTACTTATCCTTTGTGGGCGAGTTCTTTCGTCAAACCAGGGGGACTGCTATGGGAGCAAAATTTGCCCCTATCTACACAAATCTTTTCATGGGCGTGTGGGAAGCACTGTTCATCTGGGCCAACAACCCCTTCAAAGATCAGCTTGCCCTCTACACCAGATACATTGATGATATCCTGATCATTTGGAACAGATCCCATATGGATCTAAACAAATTTCTGGAACACTGCAACTCCAATCCATATGGTATCTCCTTTACCCATGTAGTCGACAACACATCACTCATCTTTTTGGATCTAGACCTGCAAATCCATGAAGAAGGCATGATTATGTCTAAAACCCGTTTCAAACCCAATGCTAGAAATTCCTACCTCCATGCCAAAAGCCACCACCATCCCAAGTGAATCCGCAATATACCCTACGGGTAATTCTGCAGGCTAAAGAAAATCTGCACTAAAAGAAGCGACTATGAAAAGCAAGGATCCATCCAAAAAAAGAAATTTCTCGAGAAGGGTTATGAAGAATCTCTCATCAAACAAGCTTTCTATAAATATTGGACACAGTACGACAAACATCCCTCAGTCACTATGGCAATGGAGTCCAACAAAAGAAGTCAAAAGAAGCGTACTACTCACAGAAATGTCTCTAACTCCATCAGATTCAGTACACAATATAATACCAAAGCATTCGACATACAGAGAGTTATCGAGAAGAATTGGAACATTCTCAAGCAAGATCCAATCCTCAACCTAGTTCTACCATCCAAGCCAGTAGTTGTGTTTCGAAAATCAAAAGACCTTAGAAGTCTATTAGCTCCAAGCAGAGTACAAAAACCTCAGAGCAAAACTAAGACCTCCACTGGCCATTGGACATCCATCTTTGACCAGAAGGGCAACTACAAGTGTGGAACCAAAAACTGTGGAGCCTGTGCCTTTATGGCACACCGTAAAAAAGAAATCATGGGGTCCGACGGCCAGAACCACAGCAGTTCATCAATTGTGGTACCTCCTATCTAGTCTATGGTCTAATCTGTCCATGCGGCCTTCTGTATGTTGGGCACACAACACATCCACTTAGGACAAGATTCAGCTAACATAAATGCAGCATTATCAATAGCAACACGTACCATTAGTCCATGAATAATAAGAAAAGCCACAGCTTTTCAGTACCCAGGCATTTCAGAGAACATCATAATGGCAACCCAACAGGCCTCAAAGTTTTTGGCATTGAAGCCATCAAAAAAGACGCTGATAATGGGAGGAGATTTAGAAAACTCTGTATACAAGAATCATTCTGGATTTTCACTCTCCCTACATCATTTATTTCTGCCGCATTTAAACAACCTATATAGCGTACTACGTAATACCACTGTTTCACCCTATAATTATATCATATAGCTATACTATATTTACATTACATCATTGTACACAGTAAAATTGGTTATAACAATGGCCATTTTAACTCCTTTATACGTATATGCTGCAAACACACTTGAGGGTGTGTGTGTGTGGCTCTGTGCATCTGATGCCTGCACGTCATGTGTGTCAGCGCACTGAATACAGATTCCCCCTGTGCTTGAAACCACTCCTCCACCCTCCTATGAGCCATCCTCCTTTCTATGCTCTTCCCGGGGGCTAGCTGATGTGAGCCGCATGAGCCTACCGTCTATCACGACAGCTCGGCTCATGCACAGGAAGATCTCTGTCAGCTACAGGCACATCTGACAGACAAGTACCACCGCAAAGGAAAATACAATTGTATACATCCTCATTACATTTGTAGGTAGGTGCGATCCCTCATCAGTCTACCTGTCTGCCACTTCCACTTTTGGCCACCAGTACCTCTATATTTCTGTACTTCCACAACCTACATGCACCCTCCTACTCCAACGCATTCACTTCCGTCACTTTCTGCCATCATGCTGCACAAACTGTATATTCCCACCCCACTGTTATGACATGTCTTCAACATAGGCACATGATATGTGTTTATAGGTGGGCTCTATCTTTATATGTATATTTATATATTTCTATGTGTATATAAATATATCTGTTTTTTGCACAACTGCACGGTCATTTTGGTGCCCCCAGATGTGCTTCCTGTGAGCATTGGCATACATCCACACTTTGTACCTGCACAGCGATTTATGTGCTGGCAGAGATGTCTTTACACGCATGCGCATGTCCTTTGTACAGAAGCACAACTGGTTACAGCGTTTCTCTGTGCATTTTACATCATTCACTTTTGTCCCCTTCTTATATATATATATATATATATATATTTTATATATATATATATATATATATATATATATATATATATATATATATATATATTTATATATTTTATCTAGAATCTCGTTTTTCATTTCAATGTCTACTCCCCATTATTAATTCCCTGTACTGATATGGTATCTTTTATTATTTTAAGTCTACACATCTGACCTTTTTTAATGTATTGTTAATGTAAATTTATTATACGTCTTCAGTCTGTAATGTACGGTATATACTTGCCATGTGCTTCATACTATACTGTTCTGATCTGTATTCCACCTAGAACGCCTGGACGTGGAATGGTATGGAACTTAGAATAACTAATTATCCATCACAGGACATACCCTCCTACTAGCCACTCCTTCCCATGTACACATGTCGGCCTACCGGCCCATACAGACTGTGCTCCTGTTCTCCTGGCTCTGATGAAGAGGTTGCCCTCGAAACGTGTCAGTCTTTTTTAAATGCCTGCCTCAACATGGGCATACCCCAATTTTAACTTTAGTGCCTATTTTGTTACCTGTTTTTATGCAACGTAGTATTTGTCTGATTCAATATTTATATGTTTGTATTCCTTATACATGATTAAACCATACATGTCTTGATGTAAGTGTCTGATCACGCGCCCTCCATCCACCTCCTACTAAACGGTATTGTTAGATGCCCTTTTAGACCTGTTTGAACCTGCAAACAACACAAACAGGCTGGTGGAACGTCGCCATTCCTTGGTGCGCTCTATGTAAGCGATCAAGCATCTCCTGACATCTATCTTATTAAATGCTGCCTCCTTGTCGTTTTTAGGATCTCCGCAAAAGGATGGTATTACGATCTCTTCCGACCTATGGAAGTTAGACGGTACTTTGGGGAGAAATGCCGGGTCCAGCGAGAGAATAATCTTATCTTGCAAGATGATGGAGAAGGGCTCAATCACTGAAAGCGCCTGTATCTCCCCAACCCTCCTAGCGGAGACTAGGGCCACCAAACCCACTGTTTTCAAGGTTAAGAGCTTTATGGGCAATTCATCTATTGGCTCAAATGGTGTTTTACAAAGACTTCGCAACACAGTGGATAAGTCCCAGGGAGGGAACCTCCTTGACTTGGGGACCCTCTTACGGCTGATGGATGCAAGAAATCTCTTGACCAGTGGCTCTTCTGACAGTCTTTGATTTAAAAAGCTAGATAGAGCCGATAACTGCACCTTAAGGGTACTGACTGCCAGATTTAGATCTGCTCCGGCTTGGAGAAAATCTAGGACCGCCGGGATCATGGCTCCTGACACTCTATTATTGAGCAGGCACCAGGCCCCAAATTTTTTCCAGATTTTATTATAAAAAGCATTAGTGGACAGCTTCCGGCTGCTAAGAATGGTATTGATTACTTTTGCCGATAACCCTCTCTGCTCTAACAGCTCCCTCTCAGAAGCCAGGCCGTCAGAAAAAGAGGGCTCACTTCTGGATGATTCACCTCTTCCTGATATATGAGGTCTGTCCTGTAAGGCAGTCTCCAAGGCTCTGTGATGCTGAGTCTTAGGCCTCATGCACACGAGACGCTGGTGCAAACTCTGCTGAACACACGTTTTTAAAAGCTGAAACCGGCGTTTAGAAACGCCCGTTTTGCCGCGTTTGCATGTCTCGTTTAGCCGCGTTTTACCGCATTTGCGTCTAGAAGCGTCTGCAGAACAGAGAATTACATTTTGCGACCCAACTTTGGGGCCCCATATCTCTGGGCCATTTGGTGCTAGGAACCCAGTGTGCTAACACAGTGGAACTAGCACAACAACATATCCAAATTTGGGGTTCCTAGCACCAAGTGGCCTCGGGTCACAAAATGTCATTCTCTGCTGCAGAAGTATTTGACATTTTGCGACCTGACTTTGGGGCCCCATATCTCAGGGCCACTTAGTGCTAGGAACCCCAAATTTGGTGTGCTAACACAGTTCAACTAACACTATAATATATCTAAATTTCGAGTCGCGTCGCAAAATGTCAAGCACTTCTGCAGCAGAGAATGACATTTTGTGACCCAAATTTGGGGCCCCGTATCTCAGGGCCACATTATGCTAGGAACCCCACATTTAGATTTGTAGTGCTAGTTCCACTGCGTATGCACACCAAATGTGGGGTTCCTAGCACTAAGTGGCTCCGAGATATGGGGCCCCAAAGTCGGGTCGTAAAATATTCCTTTAAAAACACTTATAAACGCAAACTCGGTTAAAGGCTTTACCAGCGTCTAGCCGCGTTTAGCCATGATTATCCGCATTTGGCGTCTGAAACATGGAAAACTTTTGCGTCTGAACCCATTTTTTTTCTTCTGGAAAAACGAGGTTAAACGCGAGGTTGAATGGGTTCAGGGGCAGTTGAAAAAAAAGTGTCCAACTGCCTCTGAACGCGCGTTTAACAGCGTCTCGTGTGCATGAGGCCTTAGTAGTCCTGAGAACCAAGACCTCCTTGGTCAGAATAGTGCAATCAGGATAAGCTTTGTGCTCAACACTCTTATCTTCCGGATAATTTTTGGAATGAGGGCAAAAGGTGGAAATGCATACACCATATTTGCCTCCCAGGACTGGGATAGGGCATCTAGGCCCAGACTGAGATGATCTCTCTGTAGGGAGAAAAATTGTTCCACCTGCCTGTTCCCTTCTACTGAAAGTTTTACTTCCTGCGGGATGTCTGTCTGCCTCTGAAGAGATTCCTTCCTTCCATCTCAGACAGAAAGCATGAAAGCCTGAAGTGCTCGAGTATGGAATTGTGCTCACTGGACTCCTGGGATGGCAGCTGTCATCAATCCAAGAACCCTCATTATATCCTAAATTGAGGTCTCTGTACATACGCAAAGGCTGCTCACCTCTGCAATTATCTTTGCCACTTTTTCTTTCGTCAGAAACATTTTGGATGTAGTCGAGTCTATTAGGTATCCTAGGAATACTATACTTTGAGTAGGTACCAGCTGTGACTTCTCCTGATTTACCAGCCACCCCAGCTGCTGACGATGTCTGATAGTTCTGCTCAGGTTCCGTTTTACCTCGTCTGCTGAGTCTGCAAAGATCAACAGGTCATTCAGATAGGGAATTATATGAATTCCCTCTGATCTCAGGATCCACAGAGCTTCTGCCAAAATCTGCGTAAAGATGCGTGGTGCTGATGCCAATCCGAAGGGCAGAGCATTTAAATGAAAATAGAGGGTCTTGAACCCCTACTTCACTGCAAACCTGAGAAACTGCCTGGACTCCTTTCGAATGGGGACATGAAGATAGGCGTCTCTTAAGTCCAACGGGACCATGAAGACCCCAGGGGTTAACAAATCTCTGGTGGTGTAAATTGACTCCATTTTGAATCGTTTGTACCTTACATACACGTTCAATTGCTTCAGGTTCAAAATGAGTCGAAATTTTCCTGAAGGCTTTTTTATCAAAAAAAGTGAGAATAAAACCCCTCTTTTCTTAGGGTTGGAGGGATGAAGCTTATCACCTTCTCATCCAGCATACTCTGAAGACATAGCTGTTGCTTTCTCCACATCTTTTGGGAGAATGCTTGTGTGAAATTTTTGAGGGGGGCAGCCCAAGAGCTCTATCCTGTACCCCGATTTTATCAGATCCAGGATATAGCTGCTGCTGCAAATCGTCTGCCACTGTGGGAGGAATGACCCCAACCTTCCTCCCACATGGCTGACTGAGTCACTGGGAATAGTCTTTAGGCTGGGGGGTTTAAAAAGTAAGCCACCTCTGCCCCTACCCCTCCTGTATTGCCAGCCTCTTTTCTGGTCCTGCGTGGCTGCAAAACCCCTGTTATGCTGTCTTTTGTCCCCCTGACGATAGTTCCTTTCACCTAATCTCTGGAAGGGACAAAAAATTCTTTTTATTTTTTGCTGTTGTTTTTTGGGGAAGGGAAACCCTTTCTTTTTATTGGCTGACCTCTCTAGGACAGATTCCAGCTCTTTACCAAAGAGCAAATCTCCATTTAAGGGGAGGGACCTTTGACACTTTGTCTCCTCCCCAGGACTTCAGCCAGATAGCCTTCCTGGCTTCATTACATAATGCTGTAGACCTGGCCGAGAATATTACAGACTCCGTGGACACATCTGCTATTTAGGCTACTGCCTTATTTAGCATTGGTAGAGAATCCAAAATTTCTTCCCTGGGAGTATCGGACTCCAGAAAAGTGCGGAGCTGTTTAAGCCATAAATCAAGCGTACAAGCCACGCATGTAGTGGGTAGTGCTGGCTTAAAGTTAGCTGAGCAGGCTTCCCACGCTTTAATTAAATATCCTTCTGACTTTCTGTCCATTGGCTACTTTAGGGTGCCCGAGTCCTCAAAGGAAAGCTCTGAACCCTTTGAAACCTTAGATAGGGAAGCGTCCAGTCTGGGGCACTTTTCCCACAACATTGTATCTTCCTCTTTGAAGGGAAACCTTCTTTTCAAATTTTTAGGGAAGAAGACTCCCCTTTTCCGGTTTCTTCCATTCCTGAAGTACTGTCTCTTTTAGGGACGCATGTACCAGAAAGGTTCTGCTCTGCTTAGGCTGAAGGCCTGCATATAAAATGTCATGTACAGACAACTCCTGGTCCACTGGCTCCTCCAGCTACAGGGTGTCATATATAGTCTTTAATAGTTTCTCTGTTTCCTCTGCAGGAAAAAGGGATCTTTGAACCTTGCTGGGTCTTTCCTCATTACAGTCCCCCTCCTCAAGCTCTGAGGCTAACTCTGAGCTCTCCTCCAGTACTCCGTGCTGGTGGGCTGCCCGTGCTTGGGTCAGGACCATTGGCCTAACACTAGTACTGGTGCCGGAAGTACAGGGGATAGGTTCAGCAAGAGCATCCTGCTCTCTGGGTTTAAAGAACTGTAAAGTCTGTTTCTTCCCTTTCTTCATTGAGTCCATAAAACCTTCTAGGACAGGGTCTGTTTTTTCTTTGATGAGCTTGTCTATACAGTCCTGACGTGCACTTTTCCACTATTATGTTTTACTCTTCTCTGTGTCCCTTACTGAGATTTCCTTTAACTGCAAGACACAACAGGAAATATCCCTAACATTAGAGGAAATTCTTCCTCTTTCAGCAGAATGAGTGTCCCCACTGAAACATATCCCGTCTATCTCTACTGCGGGGACAACTGTAATGCCCTGTACACACGGTTGGATTTTCCGACGGAAAATGTGTGATAGGACCTTGTTGTGGGAATTTCCGACCGAGTGGGCTCCATCACACATTTTCCATCGGAATTTCCGACACACAAAGTTTGAGAGTTTGCTATTAAATTTTCCGACAACAAAATCCGTTGTCGGAAATTCTGATCGTGTGTATACAAATCCGACGCACAAAGTGCCACTCATGCTCAGAATAAATTAGGAGACAAAAGCTATTGGCTACTGCCCCATTTATAGTCCCGACGTACGTGTTTTACGTCACCGCGTTAAGAACAATCAGATTTTCCAACAACTTTGTGTGACCATGTGTATGCAAGACAAGTTTGAGCCAACATCCGTTGGAAAAAATCCATGGATTTTGTTGTCGGAATGTCCGATCAATGTCTGACCATGTGTACAGGGCATAAGATTTGAGTTATTATTATTAATTTTATTATTATTTTTATACAGGATTTATATAGCGCCGACAGTTTACGCAGCGCTTTACAACATTAGGGCAGACAGTACAAGTACAATACAATTCAATACAGGAGGAATCAGAGGGCCCTGCTCGTTAGAGCTTACAATCTAGGAGGCAGGGTCAAGTTATACAAAAGGGAAATAGCTGTGGGGGATGAGCTAATGCAGAAAATAGTGCAATTGTTAGATGGAGGCAGGATAGGCTTCTCTGAAGAGGAAAGTTTTCAGGGATCGCCTAAAAGTGGATAAATTTGGAGACAGTCTGACAGATTGGGGTAGGGAATTCCAGAGGATGGGTGAGGCTCGGGAGAAGTCCTGGAGGCGGATATGGGAGGAGGTGATGAGGGAGCTAGAGAGCAGGAGATTTTGGGAGGAACGGAGATGGCGTTTAGGTTGGTATTTTGAGACTAGGTTAGTGATGTAGCTGGGGGCACAGTTGTGGATGGCTTTGTAACTTATTGTTAGTATTTTGAATTTAATTCGTTGGGCGAGTGGTAGCCAATGGAGGGATTGGCAGAGGGGGGTAGCAGACACTGAGCGGTTTGTAAGGTGGATGAGTCTGGCAGCAGCATTCATGATGGACTGAAGGGGGGATAGTCTATTTAAAGGTAGGCCAATGAGGAGTGAGTTGCAGTAGTCAAGGCGAGAGATAACCAGGGAGTGAATCAGGAGCTTTGTGGTTTCACTGGTTAGAAAGGGACGTAGTTTAGAGATGTTGCGGAGGCTGAGGCGGCAAGCTTTGGAAAGTGATTGGATGTGGGGCTGAAAGGAGAGTTCAGAATCTAGGATAACACCTAGCACCCTGACATGTGGGGACGGGTGGATGGTTTTGCCATTGCTCTTCACAGAGAAGTCAAGGGAAGAGGCACGTGGAGGAGGAAATATTATAAGCTCGGTTTGAGTTTGAGTGGTGTGACATCCATACAGATATGTCGGTTAGTAAGTTAGTGATGCGTGAGGAGACTGATGGAGTGAGTTGAGGGGTGGAGAGATAGATTTTTGTGTCATCAGCATAGAAATGATATTGAAAGTCGTGAGAGGCTATCAGCTGACCCAGGGAAGAGGTGTAGATTGAAAATAAATGAGGTCCAAGAACAGAACCTTGGGGGACCCCGACAGAGAAGGGAAGAGGAGTGGAGGAAGTAGAATTGTAAGTGACAATGAAGGTGCGTTGGGATAGGTAGGATGAGAGCCACTAAAGAGCACAGTCATGGAGACCGAGGGAGTAAAATTTTTCGAGGAGGAGGGGGTGGTCAACCGTGTCAAAGGCAGCTGAAAGATCCAGAAGTAGGAGTACAGAATAGTATCCGTTGGTTTTTGCCGTTAGTAGGTCATTTGTGAGTTTTAAAAGAGCAGTTTCTGTGGAGTGTTGAGGGCGAAATCCAGACTGAAGTGGATTAAGAAGGTTGCTTTTAATGAGGTGGTCACTCAGTTGGTTATAAACCAGGCGTTCAAGGAGTTTAGAGGAAAAGGGGAGCAAGGAGATAGGGCGTAGGTTGTTAAGATTGGTAGGGTCCAAGGACTGCTTTTTGAGTATGAGAGTGACCAGTGCATGTTTTAGAGCATCGGGGAAGATGCCAGAGGTGAGGGAGAGATTGAAGATGTGGGTTAGAGAGTGTAGGATGGGGTCAGAGGGTGACTGTAGCATTTGAGAGGGAATAGGGTCCAGGGGACAGGTGGTTAGGTGGGCGATAGAAAGGAGTTTAGCAACTTTGTCTGGAGTAGCAGATTTGAATAGGGGTAGTGTCAGTTGTACCTGTTGATATGGGGTCTTAGCTGGGGGAGATACCTGTAGAGTGGAGATTTCATCACGGATTGTATCAATCTTGTTTTTGAAGTGATTAGCGATTTCCTGGGCAGTGAGTAAGTCAGTGGGGGGAGGCGGTGGAGGACAAAGTAGAGAGTTGAAGGTAGAGAAGAGTTTACGGGGATTGGATGAGAAGGTGTTATTAAGAGTTGTAAAATAGGTTTGCTTGGCAGTGTGGAGAAAAGAATAGTATTTTTGTGTCATCTGTTTGCTAGGGTTGTAGGGGTCGAGGCCTGATTCTGCGTGTAGTGAGGGGAGCGAGCTTGTCTAGGGTGGAGGACAGAGATTTATTGTAGATGGACATGGCTTGGTTGTGGTAGGACAGGGGAGAGATTTTGTCAAAGAAGTGGTCGGTAGCAGAATAGAGGAGAGAGGAGTTGAAGTTGCGAAAGTTTCTACGGGTAATGGTTAAGCGATTGGAGGGAAAGGTGGTGGAAGACAGGGGGAGAGAGAAACTAATAAGGTGGTGGTCGGAGAGAGGAAAAGGATTGTTTGAGAAGTTGCTTGGAGTGCATAGGTAAGAGAATACAAGGTCAAGGGTGTTGCCATCAGAGTGAGTAGAAGCCTGTACCCATTGCTTCAGGTCAAATGAAGAGGTTAGACTAAGAAGTTTAGAAGTAGCAGGAGTGTTTGTATTAGCAGGGATGTTGAAATCACCGAGAAGAATTGTGGGAATATCCGAAGAAAGAAAGTAGGGTAGCCAGGCAGAAAACTCATCAAGGAAAGTCAATAATGGTCCAGGGGGCCGGTAGATCACAGCAATTCTTAGGGAAGTAGGAGAGAATAGACGTATACAGTGGGCTTCGAATGATGAGAGTGAAAAAGAGGGAGGAGGGTGAATAACCTAGAAGGTGCTCTGGGGGGATAGGAGGAATCCCACTCCACCTCCCTTGCGTCCATTAGGCCTGGGGGAGTGAGTCCAGTGAAGGCCACCCTGGGAGAGGGAAGCAGGAGAAGGGGTGTTATATTTGTGGAGCCAGGTTTCTGTGAGAGCAAGTAGATTAAAGGAATTAGTGACAAAGAGGTCATGAACAGCAGTGAGTTTGTTGCAGACAGAGCGGACGTTCCAGAGGGCGCAGGAGAGAGGGAGGCTGGTGTTGGCAAGAAGAGGAATGGAGACTAAATTGTGTAGATTGCGACTACTGCCAGAGGGTGTAGGGTGATGGGTGTGTTGGGCACAGTTAAATAAAGGGGGTCCAGGGTTTGGGGAAATATCTCCAGCGATTAGGAGAAGCAGAAGAGTGAGGGAGGTAATATGAGAATATGATTTGTATGAGGGGACATGCTTCAGTATCCTGGGGGGTATGTTAGCAAGTGGGCTTAGAGTTAGAAAGAGGTGATGAGTGCAGTAATAGGGGGAGGAGAGAAGTGAGGGTGATATGTACAGATTGTGGGGTGGAGCAGAGGGATGTAGAAAAGAGAGTTTGAGGAGAGAGGCAGCAATTGTGAAAAAGAGGAGAGGTAAGGAGTGCATGTTTCAGAGAGGAAGATGATAAAATTAGGAAATGGGGTCACCTGCAGTCTTTTATAGTTAGCTTTGTGCAAATCGCTGAAGTGCAAGAGCAGAAGTGCCACTTATTTAAAGAACCCCACTTCTTTGGAAGAACCCCTGTATGTGCAGCCCCCTGTATGTGTTCCCCCGTAAGGAAGGCCTTGTTTTTATACTGTGTGTTGGGTGTGGGTTGAATCTGGCAATTAATCAATTAGGAGGGCATATTAGCAACACAGCTAGCAGGGCATAACTTTCACACCACAATCAAACTGCAAGGGGACTAAAAGGCCAAAATTGTAAAGATAAGGCAACCCATAATTTAGGTAAGACTTAATGGCTAAATAAACATTGAAATAATGTGAGCATGGCTACAGATGGAGTTTAAACAGTGGTGACAAACACATTTACCAAATAAGCTTTTTTGCAGTCATGCAATATTCAGTTTTAAGGTATGTGGAGGTATAAACGCAGGTTTACCAAATAAGCTTTTTTGCAGTCATGCAATATTCAGTTTTAAGGTATGTGGAGGTATAAACGCAGGTTTACCAAATAATCTTTTTTGCAGTCATGCAATCTTCAGTTTTAAGGTATGTGGAAGTATAAACGCAGGTTTACCAAATAAGCTTTTTTGCAGTCCTCCCACTTATTTTTTATTCTGGTGACAATGGTGGCTGATGCAAATTGTGAGATTAGATCTTTATAACACAAAGCAATAAAAACAGAGGTTCTTATCCTTCCCCATTCCCCCATATCCAAAACTAGAAAAAAATGTTTTGCCTGTAGGTGTACTTTAAGGTTAAACTAACAATATACAGGACAAAAACTAGTGAAGGCAGAAGTAAAGGAAGAAAAAGCAGAACGTAAGAAGAGACAACAAATGGCATAAGTTACATTCTTTATCTTATTCTAGTTGAAATAAATGGTTATGTTTCCATATTTTATTCACTGCTGTATTAATTCAACATATCAAAACAGGAAGACAAAAACTAAAACAAAATGCAAAGTGCTAATTTACTGTAAAATACATGATGCTAACATTTTAATAAGTAACAATGCCAGAAATATTGTATAACCGACAGCCACACGTCTGTGATGAAATGTTTATTCCAATATTATAAATATTTAAATAGGTAGCAAGGTACTTTCAGATTTAAATAGATTTCCTGCAATAAATTGTGAGAATATTTATAAAGCAGTGCCATTCACCAAACATTCAATGGAGGTTACATAGTTACATAGTAGGCGAGGTTGAAAAAAGACATAAGTCCAACCTATGTGTGTGATTATATGTCAGTATTACATTGTATATCCCTGTATGTTGCGGTCGTTCAGGTGCTTATCTAATAGTTTTTTTTAATCATCGATGCCCCCTGCTGAAACCACCTCCTGTGGAAGGGAATTCCACATTCTTGCTGCTCTTACAGTAAAGAATCCTCTACGCAGTTTAAGGTTAAACCTCTTTTCTTCTACTTTTAGGGAGTGGCCATGTGTCTTATTAAACTCCCTTTTGCGAAAAAGTTAAATAGTAGGTGAGGTTGAAAAAAGACACTAGTCCATCAAGTCCAACCTATGTGTGTGATTATGTGTCAGTATTTCATTACATATCCCTGTATGTTGCGGTCATTCAGGTGATTATCTAATAGTTTCTTGAAGCTATCAATGCTCCCCGCTGAGACCACCGCCTGTGGAAGGGAATTCCTCATCCTTGCCGCTCTTACAGTAAAGAACCCTCTACGTAGTTTAAGGTTAAACCTCTTTTCTTCTAATTGTAATGAGTGGCCACGAGTCTTATTAAACTCTCTTCTGCGAAAAAGTTTTATCCCTATTGTGGGGTCACCAGTACAGTATTTGTAAATTGAAATCATATCCCCTCTCAAGCGTCTCTTCTCCAGAGAGAATAAGTTCAGTGCTCGCAACCTTTCCTCATAACTAAGATCCTCCAGACCCTTTATTAGCTTTGTTGCCCTTCTTTGTACTCGCTCCATTTCCAGTACATCTCTCCTGAGGACTGGTGCCCAGAACTGGACAGCATACTCCAGGTGCGGCCGGACCAGAGTCTTGTAGAGCGGGAGAATTATCGTTTTATCTCTGGAGTTGATCCCCCTTTTAATGCATGCCAATATTCTGTTTGCTTTATTAGCAGCAGCTTGGCATTGCATGCCATTTCTGAGCCTATAATCTACTAGGACCCCCAGGTCATTTTCCATCCTAGATTCCCCCAGAGGTTCTTCCCCCAGTGTATAGATTGCATTCATATTTTTGCCACCCAAATGCATTATTTTACATTTTTCTACATTGAACCTCATTTGCCATGTAGTCGCCCACCCCATTAAATTGTTCAAGTCTTTTTGCAAGATTTCCACATCCTGCGGAGAAGTTATTGCCCTGCTTAGCTTAGTATCGTCTGCAAATACAGAGATTGAACGGTTTATCCCATCCTCCAGGTCGTTTATAAACAAATTAAATAGGATTGGTCCCAGCACAGAACCCTGGGGAACCCCACTACCCACCCCTGACCATTCTGAGTACTCCCCATTTATCACCACCCTCTGAACACGCCCTTGTATCCCTATTGTGGGGTCACCAGTATGGTATTTGTAAATGGAAATCATATCCCCTCTCAAGAGTCTCTTCTCCAGAGAGAATAAGTTCAGTGCTCGCAACCTTTCTTCATAACTAATATACTCCAGACCCTTTATTAGCTTTGTTGCTCTTCTGTGTACTAGCTCCATTTCCAGTACATCCTTCCTGAGGACTGGTGCCCAGAACTGGACAGCATACTCCAGGTGAGGCCAGACCAAAGTCTTATAGAGTGGGAGAATTATCACTTTATCCCTGGAGTTAAACCCCTTTTAATGCACGCCAATATTCTGTTTGCTTTGTTAGCAGCAGCTTGGCACTCTATGCCATTGCTGAGCCTATCATCTACTAGGACCCCCAGGACCTTTTACATCCTAGATTCCTCCAGAGGTTCACCCCCTAGTGAGTAGATTGCATTCATATTTTTGCCACCCAAATGGATTTTTTTTACACTTTTCTACATTAAACCTCATTTGCCATGTAGTTGCCCACCCCATTAATTTGTTCAGATCTCCTTGCAAGGTTTCCACATCCTGCAGAGAAGTTATTGCCCTGCTTAGCTTAGTCTTGTCTGCATATACAGAGATTGGGCTGTTTACCCCATCCTCCAGGTCATTTATAAACAAATTAAACAGGATTGGTCCCAGCACAGAACCCTGGGGGACCCCACTTCCCACCCCTGACCATTCTGAGTATTCCCCATTTATCACCACCCTCTGAATTCGCCCTTGTAGCCAGTTTTCAATCCATGTACTCCATGCCAATGGACCTTACTACAGTTTAGAAAGTGTTTATGTTCTGCTACATGAGCGATACATATTGGGGGCTGATTTACTAAAGGCAAATAGGCTACTCCCTTTGCAAGGGAATATTCCTTTAGCTTGTGAATGAGGTGAAACTATGCTGACCTACATCATTAATTTATATATAATCAAAAATAGTTTTTTTTCCCCTGCACATGATTATGTATTTTTTAAGTTAATAATTACCATATTTACTAAGCTAATGGGAAATTCCCTTGCAAAGTAAATTTATGGGGAACTGTGTCAAATGCTTTTGCAAAATCCAGATACACCAAGTCTACTAGCCTTCCTTTATCTAGATGGCAGCTCCCCTCCTCATAGAAGGTTATTAGATTGGTTTGGCAAGAAAGACTCTTCATGAATCCATGCTGATTACTGCTAATGATACAGTTTTTATTACTAAAATCTTGTATATAGTCCCTTATCACCCCCTCCAAAAGCTTGCATACTATTGATGTTAGGCTAACTGGTCTGTAATTCCCAGGGATGTATTTTGGCTCTTTTTTAAATATTGGTGTTACATTGGCTTTTCTCCAATCAGCTGGTACCATTCCAGTCAGTAGACTGTCAATAAAAATTAGGAACAATAGTCTGGCAATTACTTGACTGAGTTCCCTAAGTACCCTCGGGTGCAAGCCATCTGGTCCCGGTGATTTATTAATGTTAAGTTTCCCAAGTCAATCACTCATTTAAAACGTGTACAGTAACTGGAAGTTTTACCAGCAGTGAATATTTGGCAAATGTCAGATCCACTGCTCTATAAATACCTGTATGTCCCTAAATCATAGAGCAGAACCAATTAATGTAAGTGTAATGGGTATACATAAAATGTAATAAAATGTATTACAGCACCTTTCAGCTACAGCATTTGTGCGCCAATAGACGTGAAGTCAGTGTTTCACCCCACCCCAAGAAAAGCTGGTCTATCTTGACTTGTGTCGATGGGACAACAACTTTGTTCTCCTGAAAAATGGTATGCTATTGACAGCTGAGGAAGACTAATAAACACTGCCCACACAGTAAGAGTGCATCATAACCAGTATAATATTATTTTTAGAAAGTGTTTATGTTCTGCTACATGAGCGATACATATTGGGGGCTGATTTACTAAAGGCAAATAGGCTACTCCCTTTGCAAGGGAATATTCCTTTAGCTTGTGAATGAGGTGAAACTATGCTGACCTACATCATTAATTTATATATAATCAAAAATAGTTTTTTTTTCCCCTGCACATGATTATGTATTTTTTAAGTTAATAATTACCATATTTACTAAGCTAATGGGAAATTCCCTTGCAAAGTAAAAAATCTTTTGCAAAGCGAACAGTGTATTTCTCTTATGTAAATCAACCCATTTCTGTGGATGAGTATACAGAATTACTTTTTTCCTATTATTATGGACCCCATGTAACGTAAAGTCTTGTCATAACTAGCTCATTTCGCTATTAGCAATTAGGTAAACTTACAGAATAGTTGTTTTTCCAGCACCATTAGAACCCAGGATTGAGGTAATTTCATTGTTGTAAAAATTGAAGCTTAAATCTTTTACTGCTATCATATTGTTTGAATATAGTTTGCTGATAGAAACTAAAGACACTCCATCTTCTATGAAAGGCAAACACGTATTTTGTCTTTGATGTATATATCCTGTAAAGATCAAGACCATAAAGTTCCGTAGTTATAGTACACCTAATATCTTTTTTTCAGATATCAACAATGTAAACTCAGTATATATCAGTGGCATATATGTAAATGTTTTTACATATGTATATAAATCATAAATTAGAGATCCTAAAATATTGTAAAACTTTTTTAACTTGCCTAATTTACATGTCTCATGTTTAAAACACTGCAACACAAAATTATTAACCATATCTGGAGTTTGTAACAGTTTCTGGAACCATGCAAGATTTTTCAGGTCTTAATAGGACTGAGAATTCTAATTACAAATTACCCCTGCATCATCAACCATAATTCACTTGAAAATATGGTAATACCACCAAACTGATTATTTTTCTGTAACTACAGTGACATCCAAAAAGTAAATTTGCCAGGTAAGTTTATCAAACGCTGTATAATGAAGTTCTGAGTACTCAGTCTGTAGGGGGATCACCTGACAGATAAAGTGTATATGTACAATATTATTTAACCTTGAAATCTCTATTACATGCCAAACCTAAAAAAGGTAATTTTCAAAACTCTTGCAAAACTATTTACCTTCATTGTGTTTATCTTGTTCCTTGCTTCTATCCAGATTTTCACTCTGCTTGCACCGAGCCCCAAAAAGTTGCTTCCAGTAAGTAATTGTAATTGGGAAATTCCAAGGCCTTTTCTGACCAACAGGTCCTAAGAAGTATATTAAGAAATAATAAACAATAACATAAATCTTTTCTCCTTACTTAAGTCTCTCCTTATTAATGGCTTGCTGTCCGCACTATAGCAGTTCTACTGCTACGGGGGCGGAAGCTGTGCTCAGGATCACATATATACGTGTGAAAAAAATATACTTGCGCTGATGGTAAACAAACAGTGAACATAGGATACTAAAGCAGCTGCCACACACTAACTGCTAATCACTTGACAAATGAAAGAAAATATGTATATTTACAAACATATATAAATGTGGCACTCACAAAAAAAAAGTGTATGAGTGTGAAGAATATTAAGCAAGACAAAGTCCAAATATAGTGACAAAAAATTCAAAAGTGTTTGAATCCATAGTGAAAGGAAACCACAAATGCTGTAAAGCTTTTCAGGTGCAAATATACACGGATGCTTCCGAGCTTTTCAGGTGCAAGTCAAACAATCCCTTATGTGTCCCCACTCACCAGATTGCGGTGACCTCCAGCTTTGCAGTCTGGGGGTCACTTCAAGCTTAAAAGATGGTCTCCAGGGATATTCAGGAGAAGTGGAATGCACGTCAGATCAATAGATTCTTAATTAAAGGTTCTCAGTAGATGTGACAGGTACCCAAAAGGAAATGGAAATAAAACGAAGCTGATAGTGAAAGTACCATTGGGTACTTACAAAACATTTGTTAAAAACAGGCATGTAAAATGTATTGGCAGGTTAATCTGGGCGCCGCTCACGGCGTGCGTTCCACGGACCCGGAAATGCGTTCCACAGAGCTTTAAATGACATCAGTGCCGCTGGACGTACGTCAACGGCACTGACGTCATTTCCAGCTCTGTGAAACTCATTTCCGGGTCCGTGGAACGCACTCCATGAGTGGCGCCCAGATTAACCTGCTAATATATTTTACATTTGACATGCCTGTTTTTAACAAATGTTTTGTAAGTACCCAATCTCCTTTAGAATAAATTCATTTTAAATGGTACTTTCACTATCAGCTTCATTTTATTTCCATTTCCTTTTGGGTACCTGTCACATCTACTGAGAACCTTCAGATAAGAATCTATTGATCTGACGTGCATTCCACTTCTCCTGAATATCCCTGGAGACCATCTTTTAAGCTTGAAGCGACACCCCAGACTTGCACCTGAAAAGCTCGGAAGCATCCGTTTATATATGCACCTGAAAGGCTTTACAGCATTTGTGGTTTCCTTTCACTATGGATTCAAACACTTTTACATTTTTTGTCACTCTATTTGGACTTTGTCTTGCTTAATATTATTCACACTCATAAACTTTTTTATTTGTGAGTGCCACATTTATATATGTTTGTATATTTTTTTTTACACACAGCGGAAGCCGATTGGCAGGTGCTGGGTCTGCCAGCACCTGCCAATCGTCAGATAGAAAAACACATCACTGCAATCTGCTTATGTAAACAAGGCAGATTGACGTTCTGACAGGGGGAAAGGGATAGAGTTTGTGTCTCTGCAAAGCAGCGAATAAATTCCATTTCTTCCCCTAGTAAAAGCACCTCACACAGTTCACATAAACACTGATTGGGCACACAGTTCACCCCTGATGTTATCCCCTTCCCAGCCAGTGTCATTAGTACAGTGACAGTGCATATTTTTAGCACTAATCACTGTATTACTGTCACTGGTTCCCAAAAAGTGTCAAACGTGTCAGTGTCAGAATGTCCACCGCAATATTGTAGTCTCACTGTAAGCCAATGAGCACCACCATTACTAGTAAAAAATAAATAAATAAAAATATTCCATAGTTTGTAGCTATAACTTTTGCATAAACCAATCATTAAATGCTTTTTGGGATTTTTTTTACCAAAAATATGTAGAAGAATACATGTAGGAGAAATTTATGAAGGCATTTTATTCTTTCTATTTTTTATTGGATATGTTCTATAGCAGAAAGTAAGAAATATTCTTTTTTTTTTTCAAAATTGTCAGTCTTTTTTTTGTTTATATCACAAAAAAAAAACACAAAAAAACGCAGAGGTGATCAAATACCACCAAAATAAAGCTCTATCTGTGGTGGAAAAAGGACATAAATCCTATTTGGGTACAGTGTTGCACAACCGCATAATTTTCAGTTAAAATAACGCAGTGCCGTATAACAAAAACTGGCCTGGTCATGAAGGGGGGTAAATCTTCCTGAGCTCAAGTGGTTAAACTTTGTTCTATCGTGCCAAGTTTTGATCTATATTTGTCAGCTGGTAAACAAGAAAAGCCAAGGTAGTAGTGGTAGCTACAGTCAAGTCTGCATAAAGTAATCTAAGCAATGACCATCTGGAGGAAATTGCCCTACATATCCTAAAAATTAGCATTGAGATGGTGTCATTTAATGAGGTGTATAATCATTATTGCCCACGGTAGGGTCACATGTGAAATATTGGAGAATTTAAAAAGTTATTTTCAGGCTCTTACCAGGCATTATGTTGCCTATATACCATCCAAAAGCAAAGTATATAAGTGAATCTATAGGAATCATCCCACAAATGCACAAAAATGACATTGATTCAGCTTCTCGCAGACAAAGGTTATTCCACTGAATACCTAAAAAGAAAGAATTATGTTTTATTAATTTCTCATTTATCCCTTCCCTGAATCCCAGAAAAAAAATTTAATCAACCTAATTTCTACACTCCCCCCTTTCTCCACAGCTCCTTGCACTGTTCAGTGTATGGCTAAGTGTGTTACAACTACATAACCCCTTCCTCCTCTCTATAATATAGGAGAGGTGTTCTGTAGTTCATGGGGAGAACAGGGAGTAATGGTATCTGATATAAATCAGCAGTGGCAGAGAGCATTGGACATTAGCTCACAGCTCACAAGGTTTCTGACAGGATCAACATGTAATTTTATCAAACAGCTATAATAAAATGCCTACAATGGTATATTTAACAGACCAAAAGTTAGTAAGAAAAGTTAATTGCTAGCATATACATATACTTTAGAAGGCAGGTTTAAAAATACAGTAAATCTAGTATTCTTTGAACATTCACTGTAGGTGAATCTTTCAGGTGCATGTGTTGTAGCCCCCCTGGCGGTTTTCCCGAGTGTGGCTCGGGGTTAAAAGTCAGTCCCATTAGCGGTAACCCCGAGCCACACTCGGGATCGCATTGCAGGATCCTGGGGTGGCGTTACTTACCTTGTCCCCGGGATCCTGCGATGTCCCCCGCAGTGTCCGTGGGCTCAGTCCTCTGCCCGAAGCCTCTCCGTGCCAGGCTCCGTTCCCTGCGAGCGTCGCGACGCACGGGGGCGGAGCCTGGCGGCAAATTCAAAAAACTGTAAAAAGCATAACACATACAGTACTGTAATCTTACAGATTACAGTACTGTATGAAATTATTTCACATCCCTTTTGTCCCCAGTGCTTTGTCCTATGCCCTGCATGCAGTTCTATATTATATATACTGTTCTTTCTGGCTGGAAACTGGAGATTGTCCATAGCAACCAAAAAGTGTCCCTTTACGTCAAAAATGGTTTTAGACCAGCTATAAAACAGCGATAGTAAATTAGAACACTTGCAGAATTGAGCGTTAGTGAATCGTGGGGAAATTTATTTTATTATTATTTTATTTTTATTTTTTTTATTATTTATTTTTATTTATTATATTATAATTTATGTTTTTGTGTTTCAAACTTTATCATACCCGGGATATCTACTAGACTCTTGTTTGGACAAATTTAAGTGTGTTATTGTTAAGAATTACAGACCTACAATATAAAACGCCAAATTTCCATGCAAAATAATTGTACCGCTTTCAGCACCTAAAATCCGAAATAATCATACCGCCAGGGAGGTTAAATAAAAGTGATTGATTTAGCACTAGTGTAAATATTTGTTGAAAGTCACATTCACCATTTTAAATAGAGCGGTGCATTGTATCATTGTATCTTCCCAAATTTCTGTGTCCACCATATTGACTC
Source organism: Lithobates clamitans (assembly GCA_037952925.1). Taxonomy (NCBI): domain Eukaryota; kingdom Metazoa; phylum Chordata; class Amphibia; order Anura; family Ranidae; genus Lithobates; species Lithobates clamitans. Next base: position 2,321,776 of record JBBGZY010000901.1, read on the forward strand.
AAGTCATAACAAATCCTGGTTTGGACAAATTGATTTAATCATCAATACTTTTGTATCCTAATTTATATTATACAGTATAAGCTTCTTAAAAGCATTACAACAAATTAATTGCATCAAATATACCCAATACCTATTTTTAAATGTGTTCCTTAACTACACACCTCCCAACAAAAACACCACACATAAACATAACAAATGTTTTTCTTAAAGCCCTTATTTTTTTTATTTTTTTTTTAACAAGTAGAAAAATTGAATTGGTTATTCTTACATTTTAAAGCATTAGGAACACTATAAAAAATATATCTCATACCTGTTCCCTCAGTTTCAAATGTTGTTATAAGGAAAATGCCTTGGCCAAAAGCAGTTGTTGATAATAGACACTATAGCAAAAAGACGGAAAGGGTTGTTACTATTGATAGTAAAAGCATCCATTCCAAAAAAGATGTGTACTTATTTTGAAAGAACACCCCCTGAGGTCAGTGAAACCGTGGGAAGTGGATGCGGGGTCCTTTGAGGAAGAGCAATGCAAGGAGGCACTGGAGGCAGTCCAAACATCCTCCCTTAATGTTACACAAAAGGTTATGCAGGTATATATTTTGTTACGGCTCACTACACCTCTTAGAAACTTTTTCAAATTGAGTTTTGACAGACCCCATATGTACACAGTGTCAGAGGGAGCATGGTGACTTACTCTACCTACTGTAAAGTTGCCCTAAACTGCTACTGGACAGTAAACATACTTATTAGGGTGTTTCAAGCATCACTAAAATTGAACCCTAAACAATGTGTTATAGGCATCTTAAAGTGTTAGTAAACTCAGGACCATGCATTCACTATTTCTGGTCTCCCACAGTACACAGAACATGGAAATGTAATTATTTTAGTAAATATAAACTGCTAAATACCTTTCCTCATCAGCAGTATAAAGAGGTCTTATGAGTTCTATCAGTGTCTGGTTAAAGCTCGTAGGAGGAGTTTTCATTCTCCTCTGACTGTCCAATGAGGCTGCAGGACCCTGACCTTCTGTCTGGACAGTGATGATTGGCCCTGCTCCACACACATGCACCCTCCCAAGAAAAAAAACCCTCTCTCTCTCTCTCTCTCTCTCTCTCTCTCTCTCTCTCTCTCTCTCTCTCTCTCTCTCTCTCTCTCTCTCTCTCTCTTTCTTTATATATATATATATATATATATATATATATATATATATATATATATATATATATATATATATATATAATCTCCCAATACACACCAAACTGAGCATGCCTCCAAAGGCTCTGTCTTCTCAGGAAAAGGATCGGGAACAGTGGAAGAAGGGGAGGATCAGAGAAGATAGGATCAGACAGCCTTTTTACACAATGCAGAGGATTAACCCCTTAGGTTCCACAGTGAGTATAATAAACATGCTTTACTGCATATACAGACTGATTTGACTGTTGTGGGTTTAGTAACACTTTAAGCACTCTACAATTGCAAACCATTACTATAGAGGCCATTAACAGGGCCCTGTTTCAAGCATGTAGGCTTATATTAAAAACTGGAAATCAGCTGACCCACCCACACATTTTAAATTGGTGAAGCAGATGGGAGAGACCCTCAGATTGGAGTGATTTATCTACCAGCACAAAAGCTATGTCCTCCATGGTTGGATAAAGCAGGCCTTTATTTATTGACCGCATTATTTTATGAGGTTGTCTATACCTGGAACTTAGACTAATGTATGATAAAGCACTGCAGCTGTACTTGAGCTATTTGTATACTGTTTCTGACTGTACCTACTTTACCTACTCGTACTTACCCTGAATGTACCATATACTGTATTTATCGGCGTATAACATGCACTTTTTTTCCCCTTAAAATCAGGGGAAAATCGTGGGTGCGTGTTATTCGCCGATCCTCGCCGATCTCCGCTGATTGTGAGTGGAGCGATCGTGCCGAGATACACATAGAGGAGTGTACTCGTCTCTTCTCGGCTCCGCTCACAGTCACGCCCAGTCCCGCCATTGGACCTGTGTTATGTCCATCATAGGGCGGGACTGGGCGGGACTGTGAGCAGAGTCGAGAAGAGTCGAGTACACTCGGCTATGTGTATCTCGGCTCCGCCCAGTCCCTGCGATCTCAGCGGCCCTCGCTCTGCTCCGCCGAGATTGCAGGGTCCATATTTAAATCTGGACAAGGCTGCAATGGACACTGGGGGCAAGGCTGTACTGACAAGGCTGCAATGGACACTGGGGCAAGGCTGCACTGGGGCAAGGCTGCAATGGACACTGGGGAAGGCAGCACTGACAAGGCTGCACTGACAAGGCTGCAATGACAAGGCTGCAAGGCTGCACTGGGGCAAGGCTGCACTGGGGCACGGCTGCACTGACAAGGCTGAAATTACACTGACAAGGCTGCAGATGGACACTGATAAGGCTGCATTGATGGGCATTTAAATATCCAGTTTTTTTTCCTTAAACTTCCCTCCTAAAAGTTTTTTTCCTTAAAATTCCCTCCTAAACTTGGCGTGCGTGTTATACGCCGGCGCGTGTTATACGCCAATAAATATAGTACTTTCACAGATAAGAAAAGGATACCATTGTAATAAAGTAATTCATAAGAATAGGTGAATAGGAACAAGGGTCTCTGCTTTAACATATGTGACTGGGTCCTTACTTCAGGGAAGCCTGGACCAGTTGCTAAACTAGACCCATTTTTGCCCAGAAATTTTAAACTAACATTACTGCATAATGGGGCTGCAGAATTTAGATTGTATTTTCTCAAGAGAATCAAATGAATGCAGAGCTGTGCAAGGAACTTTTTTTGGCCATTCAGTGTTAGGATGCTTTCTCAAGCATACCCTGTGCTGGCCTTGTAACTTTCTTGCGCATCTCTAAACTGGATCAGTGGACAAACTCTTTATGTAAATAACCGTATGTACCTGTAGAGATACTTTTTTTGGTGACATACTAATCCACATATTACCATAAAGTTATTGCTATAAATTGTTCTGCAATATAGTTTTATTTTAAGTTCTGAATAACACATCATAATATTTTTTTCCAGGATGCAAGATAGATTTTCAATAACAGAGGCAGCAGTGGGAAAACAAACTCCCTGCTGATTTAGAACTATAGCTCTTAATTAATAATGCTTACACTTACCAGCGGATTGGAGAGCTATAAGTCTTATGCCCCGTACACACAGTCGGATTTTCCGATGGAAAATGTCCGATCGGAGTGTGTTGTCTGAAATTCCGACCGTGTGTGGGCTCCATCGGACATTTTCCATCAGATTTTCCGACACAAAAAGTTTGAGAGCAGGCTAAAAAAATTTCCAACAACAAAATCCGTTGTCGGAAATTCCGATCGTGTGTACACAAATCCGACGGACAAAGTGCCACGCATGCTCAGAATAAATAAAGAGATGAAAGCTATTGGCCACTGCACCATTTATAGTCCCGATGTACGTGTTTTACGTCACCGCGTTTAGAACGATCGGATTTTCCGACAACTTTGTGTGTGACCGTGTGTATGCAAGACAAGTTTGAGCCAACATCCGTTGGAAAAAATCCTAGGATTTTGTTGTCGGAATGTCCAAACAAAGTCCGACCGTGTGTACGGGGCATAACTCTGCAAGTGTTGGACCATTACAGAGACTGCTATTCTCACAACGAGAGCAAGGATCCTTAGCTGCAGGCTACTGGCAGAGGACAGGTTTTATTAGTGAGAGTGGGGTGTCTTTACACTTATATGACAGCTAAGACATTGGAAATCTGTTAGTTTGCTATACTCATAAAGTATACTTGCAGTTTTGTTTAAGTCGACAGCTTGGCTTTACCCATACCTATATTCTGACCACAGACATTTTTTACTGTACCTAGTTGCTTTGTTGTTACGCCCCTGTCTGTGTAACAATGAAACTATGGTTTATCTCTCCCTTATTAGGCCATGGTTTCACAGTTTGTTCAATGTGTTCCTTCTCTGTTTTTGTAGGAAAAGGTTTCTTTTTTTGTGTAGCACCTGCCTTACAATGTTTAATGCTGGTTTGTGAATATTTATTTGTCACATTGATCATATTTTACCTTAAGGATATAGAATATCATTGCAATTAAAAAAAAAATGCTACCTTACCATTAAACATTGTGTTGCAAAACTGAATTGCTTCTGCAGAACAAGTAGTATTATATATGGTAGAAAGTTGATCATGTACAATATACTGCCACAAAATGCTGCAGTATTTGCTTTGTTAAAAAATCTGCTGACCAGAAAACTAAACATTATGACTGAAATTCCAAATTCCAGAAAAAAAAGAAAAATGATGATTCCATTGCTGTGAACAAGGATTCCACTTAGTTTAAGAATCAATACAATGATAAAGCTGTTGATTGCCATAATTCCTATGTTTTCAAGCAGCCAGGCAAGACAATTTGTTTCTTCATGAACACCCATCATCTTCATGTACTGAAAACAGCAAATAAAAGTTGTATATTTAAATTAGTAATTTACATATTTAATAGGCACATTTTATTATACAAATGTTGTTTAAATTTGCTGGAATTTAATCTATTAAATCATTTTCAGCAATCTGTATATGAAAGTCAAAAATAGTGTTGGGATTTGAAATCTGTTGCCACTTTTAAAAATAAAGGGGAGGCACTGACCTGCACTACAAAAGTTTTTTCTGTAGTTATCATATCAGGAAGAAACAATCATCAGACACCTGTTATCAGCTATGCGTTTTTTGAGATGCCAGCTGTAAACATACAATAGCTCCAACACAAGGTTCATCCATCTGCACTGTGTAGCATGAATGGAGGAATCCACTTTTTTGTGTTCTTGAGAAATTGTACAAATTCTGTCCCTTAGATAAAGGATGCTGTACTCTTTGCGCCTGCCATACAACTCACCTTTGCCATACATAACACAGTCCTTTACACTCTGCGTCTCTTTACAGCACTGTCATTTCCCACACTCACACACTTGCTTGATGCCACTAACTCTGCCTATTATTTTTTGTTTACAAATGATTTTTATTATAGTAAAGGTCATGATACAATATACTCATGTTAAAGTACATAAAAGGTGATGTTACAGAATTCGAGTGCACATATGGGTGTAGTCAAATAGTAGAAATATACTAATGATTCAACAGTGTAAAAATAATTTATATAATATTTAGAATTTTACTCCAGCATAAAACGTATTCTGTCAGCAAGATGCATATTATATAACCTTGTTAAGGCATTGTTGGTATAAGATGGGATGTGCAGATTCAGAAAAATGTCTATAAGGTAATTACTAGATGGTATAGAACCCCCTCACGTCTCCACAAATTTTCTTCGAACATTTCCGACACCTGCTGGCAATGTGGGATAGAGGTGGGTACTATGCTCCATGTGTGGTGGGCCTGCGAGAAACTTCAGCCATTCTGGAAAGAAGTTCACAACCCCATCGCACATATCACTACGTTTACTCTTGACTTCACCCCGGCCCAATTCCTCCTACATCACACCTCACTATCCAAAAAAGAATATCACAAATCTTTAGCCATGCATATGGTCAATGCAGCTAGACTATGTATTTCCAAACATTGGTGCTTCACATGCACTCCAACGATCATGGAGTGGTTTGCGAGAATCTCTAAAATAAAGGATATGGAGGAACTGATCCATATCTCACAAGATAGAATGCACAAATTCCCAAGTATATGGGCCTGCTGGATTCATTTTACAACCACTGATAAATATTGCCAATATACCCAATATGGTTACTTCTTAACCTCTGTGTCCAGCCACAGGCTACATTCAGCAGCTGGGCGGGTGGGGGGTGCAGAACCTCGGTGCTCCCCCCTTCCCCTCTATCCCCATTCTTACTCCTGGCCCTCCCTCCCCCCTCTTTCTCTAGATTTCTTCCTTCCCCCCTCCTCTATTTCTTTTCTTTTTTCCTCTCCTCAGCTTCGTTTCTTTTCGTTCTTTGAGAGTATTTGACTCCAACTCTGTACTCTGAGCTCACTCATTGAACCTGTTGAACTTGGACACTGTGGCCTACTATTTGACACCCCTATTTTAGTACCTTGTAAGCCTTAATAAGTTATATGAAGTTTTAGTTTAGGTCCAGGAACGATTTAATGATGCCTTTTCTCCCCTTGCTGGGGTCAAGGGGGGGGGGGACAGGGGGAGGCAAAATTTGATAACGGGACCCTCTGCCCTCAAACACTAATCTTTGGGTTTACTCATTTGGTTCCTGGCCATTGTCCTCCAAGCTACATTTTCTAGTTGTATTTTTCAAAAGGTACCATTGTATTGTCTTGATCTTGTATTGACATGTGTTCCTGTGTTGGATTTGTATGTCTACCTCTTTATATTGAATAAAATCTTTATGGAAAAAAAAATAAGATGGGATGTGCAAAACATAAAAGGTAAGATGGGTAGAATATGTAAACATTTATAAGAAAAAACAATGTTAGTGTAAATATAATAGATATAATATAATATATAATAGAACATCATCTGCATATAGGCTTAGTTTGAATTCTCTAGAGCCCCTAGTGTAACCTTTAATGTTTAAATAGTTCCGGATAGCACAGGCAAGGAGTTCAATGGCTAAAGTAAAAAGGAGTGGGGATAGTGGACACCCTTGCCTGGTGCCCCTACCCAATGGGAAGAATTCTGAATTATCACCAGAGAGTTTGATACGTGTTTGGGGGTCACGATATAAAGCTCTGAAACCGTCTAAAAATTCATTGCATAAACCGTATTTGGGGAGTAATAAATCTAAATAAGACCAGCTAACGCTGTCAAAGGCTTTATGGGTATCAAGACTAAGTATAAGTGCCAGGTTTGAGAATGTAAATTAGAGTCTTGAATTACATTTGTTGTTAGATGTAAATTGTCTGTGATTTGTCTACCCGGAATAAATCCGGTCTGGTCTGGTTGGATTAAAGGGGTAATTACTGAAGCCAGTCTATCCGCCAGCAAATGGCTAAAAAATTTTAGGTCATTGTTAATGACTGAAACAGGGTGATAATTTTGTGGAATGGTATGATCTTTGTGGGGTTTAGGTAAAGGAGACATATTTGCTAAGAGCATTTCACTTGGAAAGTGATTCCCTAGTAAAATGTGGTTGTATAATTTGGAAAGGTGAGGGGCCAAAATAGGGGAAATTTTTTTATGATATGTTGTAGAGTAACCATCAGGTCCGGGGGCTGTAGAGGTTTTGAGAGAACCTATAATTCGATTTATTTCAATATCTGAGCAAGGGGCATTTAGGGCTTCAATTTGCTGGCTGGATAGAATGGAAAGCAGGATATGTTGAAGCCAATGTAAAGAGGATTATTTGGGTGGTGTTTAAGGGGTAGAGAGAATTTTTTTATAAAAGTCTGAAAATATTCCCATAACTTCTTTAGGATGAGAAACTAAGTTACCTGTTTAATTACGTAGTTTATAGACATGAGGTTTTGTGGATTTAGCTGATTTAGCTTTCTAGCAAACATGGTAGAGCAAGAGTTGCTGTATAATAAGAATTTTTCTTTAGTCCATCTCATAGCCTTTTCTGTGTCTGCTTTTACTAATGCATCTAAGGCTGTACATTTTTCTTCAATTTGGTTTAAAAGGCTCTGGGATGGGGATTGGTTGTGTTTATTATATAAGCGATCCAATTCTTTAGTGAGAGATTTTATATCCACTAGTTTGGATTCGTTATTTGCAGATGCTATATAAGTGACCTCTTATGACAGCTTTTTGTGCCATCCATTTAGATGTAGGAGGCAAATCTGGAGTTGAGTTATGAGCAAAATAATCCTCAAGGTGAGTTGTTAGTTGCTGTGTAATCCCATAATCTGTTAGTAGAGAATCATTTATGCGTCATTATAGAGTGTAGGGACAAGGCCTATATGAAGTTGTAAAGGAAACAATGTGATGGTCAGACCAAGGACATGAATGAATGTCTGCTTTTGAGGAGTTGGCTAAAAGAATCAGGGTACAAAATATGTACTCAAGACGTGCAAAGCTATCGTGTGGATGTGAGTAAATAGTGTAAGCTTTAATTCCCACATTGTGAGCTCTCCATGTATCTACCAAGTGAAGATTATTTAATGTACAGTTTAGTGATCTGGAAAATGCTTTGGAGGATGGTACCACTCTACTCCCATCAAGCCTCAAATTAAAATATCCTCCTACTATCAAGTGTGGAGATTGGTATCTGTCCAGGGTATCAAAGATTTTTTTTTTTAAGTGGATTATGCTTCATTTGGGGCATAAACAGAGGCTATGGTGATAAAACGGCCCTTAGAGAACCTTTTAATAATAAAAAGCGACTTTCTGGGTCTTTAAATATATTGTGAGTTTCAAAAACTATAGAATTTTTTATGAAGATGGCTACACCTCTATATTCAGAATTATAAGTCGTACAGTAAAATTGGCTATATGATTTATCAAAGTATTGGGGATGATTGGCTGTAGAAAAGTGGGTTTCTTGGAATAAAATTATATCAGCCCCCAATCTTTTGTAGTGGCGGAATGCTTTCCTTTTTTTTCTGAGGTGAATTGATGCCTTGAGTATTGTGCAAAACCACCTTAAGTCCCGTCATAATGGTAAGAGGGAAATAAGGATCTCCGGGCAACAAGAGAGAGATTATTAATGTAAAACAGAAAAACCTCACCAAAATTGCAAAAAATAATGACATAGTTATAAAAAAGATTTCTGTAATAACTGTTGCAAAATGTGTGGGGTAACTCTGCCTATTATATGCTTGTTTTGTAGGTGGTGCACCCTCTGCTGGATGTTAGGTGGGATAGTTGCGATGTTCGGCACAGAAGGCCTCCCTGGTTGCAGCACTGTGGGCTTGGGTTGCGCTCTATCGGTGGACCTCAGTGGCAGGCTTTGTGGGGCACTTAGACTATTAGACTATTCAGAATATGAATCATTAACCATTACTCTCTGAATTCTGTCTTTTAGACAGTTTTTCTATCCATCTACAAACAGATTTTTCCAGACCTGTACACTTAACCTTACACATTAGCCGTGTGTGGGGAACTGTGTCAAATGCTGTTGCAAAATCCAAGTATACCACATCCCCAGCCACCCCTCTATCCAAGGTTTTACTTACCTCTTCATAAAAAGAAATCAGATTTATCTGACAACTTCTTTCTGTCATGAATCCATGTTGTCTGTTGCTAAAAATACTTTTTATCTCTCCAGTATCTTCCCAACTATAGAAAGTAAACTAGCAGGTCTATAGTTACTTGGCAAAAATATTAGTCCCTTTTTAAATATAGGCACCACATTGGCCTTACACCAATCCAGTGGTACTATTTCAGTCATTAAGGAGTCCCTAAAAATGAGAAACAATGGCTTTGAAATGACAGAGCTCAATTCTTTTAGGATCTGTGGGTGTATGCCATCTGATCCAGGTGCTTTATTCACATTTATTCTGTCTAAGTATTTTTAGATGATATCAATTTTGAGCCATTGTGGATCATTTGGGGCTGTGTCACTACCATCCCCATTATGGCCGTGAGCTTCCCCATGAAGGTATTTAATAAATTAGCTTCTCTTTGTCTCCAGTCACCCACTCTAGATTATTTTGTAAAGGGCCTACATGCTAACGTTTTACTATTAAAATATTTGAAGAATTTTTTGGGTTTGTCCTACTATCTTTTGCAATTTGTTGTTCGTTTGGAATTTTTGCATCCTTGATTTCCTTTTTACAAATTATTATATTCTTATTATTAGCAGTAGTAGTAGTAGTAGTAGTAGTAGTAGAAGTAGTAGTAGTAGTAGTAGTAGTAGTAGTAGTATTTTCCTTCTTGGATCCTTCCTGTGGTCAGCATGTATATGCATATATTTTTTTCAGATCTCCTAGCTGCCCTCTGGATCTTTACATTTACAGTTGTCTCTTTTTCCTCTTTTAGGAGCCTTTCACTATGGGATCACCACAATACCAGGTTTATTGTTTTTGACCTGTAGGCTTGCAACCGCTAACCCCTCTATGAGTTTGTGAGTATTTAGAGTACCATGTTGTTGTATTTTGTAATATGTTTCTATTGTTCAGTTATGTCATATTTATAATTATTCATTCTTGCCAAGCCAGGTGTATTTATGCCTTGACCAAGAGTGATATTTGAAATGTGTCAGCCATTGTATACATCAAGACTGTTACACTTAAACCTATGAGAGTTCTACATGGTGTTTTGTTCTTCTATGGAATAAGCTTACAGTGTATGTTTTTAAATATGATTTTATGCTTTGTAATAAAGATGTAATAAAATTATTTTTATTAATTTACTCTCATAAATGACAATGACCTTTTTGGGACACTTTGGCAAAATGTATAGATTCTCAGTTTGACACAACTCCTGATTTTGTGCAGGTATGTATAAAATAGAGCTTTTAGACCCAAATTATTCTATTGTTTTTTGGCAGAATATGAGTTTGAGCATGGAAAAGCTGGGAGAATGGATTTCCAATCACCATGGAATTCTGAGGAAACTTTACGCAAGTATATCCCTTAAGACTTCAATATTACTCTGCTAGGAAGATACAGAAAGGTTCTTTGCAAGAAAAGACTCACAAATCCTACTTAGGAGAGATACGGTAGTCTGGAATGGAGAGCTTGTTGAAGATCTCCTAGAATTCAAGTAGAAACCACTGAAGGAGAGAATCAGTGCTTGCAGCCTGTTCCTTTCAATATGCATGCCGTTAGGCTAAGCTAGAAAATTCACTTCTGGAAGAATCTGAGCTCCCTGCCATAAGAGACCTCATGTGCATGGGAGCCTTCTCAGAAGATCCACAAACATCTGGACCAGAAGGTGGAACACTTCTAGGTCAAAGGAGAGCTATAGTTATTGCTGATACCCTCTCCTCTTGTATTTTCAACAGACTGTCAGAGGGATCAGATGCAGCAGAGTAAATTTTCAACGTTTAGGAAAGTACATCCTGCCCCAGGGTTTGTGGTCAAAAGTACTGGGAGAAAACCATTGAAATCATGGTGTTCGTAGATGCCATGATTTCCATCTCCAGTCCTCGCCATAATACGCCGTAAGAGGTTTTGTGGTCCTCCAGGTATTCCTCTGCCTAGATGAAGACCTCAGCTAATATCTGAAGTAGTTGTACACTCCTTGCTCCCACTTATCCCATAATATATGAAACTGCCATCCTATTTTCCATGAATAACTTCACCCAGCAACCCTGTATTACAGGCAGAGAAACCTTCAAGGCATTGCCAGACCACCTTTAGTTCTAGAAGATTGGAGCAGTGGGGAATAAGAGATACCCAGGCCTTCAGGTTCCAACAATGAGCCCTCAAGTAACCCAAAAAAGGAAGCCGGAACCATGGTATAATTCACAAAGGAGTATCCTTTATCAATGAGGATCAGTGAGGGACATTCATAAAATTGGCACATTCATTAAATCATCAATGTTTCGGCCAATCAGGCCTTAATTATGGCTAACAACCTCATACAATGTCAAACATTTTATAAGAATTTTTCCTATTGCATCCTCTAGCTAGAGAAAATAAAATTTCTATGCCAGAAAAAAAAAAGAACATATGACTACTGTGTATATTCCTAATATGTTTTGACAGATTGGAGATATTTTTTGCGTTAATCTAGGTGACAACTAGGGATGAGCCGAACACACCCCCCCCCCGGTTCGGTTCGCACCAGCACCTGCGAACGGACCGAAAATTTGCACGAACGTTAGAACCCCATTGACATCTATGGGACTCGAACATTCGAAATCAAAAGTGCTCATTTTAAAGGCTAATTTGCATAGTATTGTCCTAAAAAGGGTTTGGGGACCCGGGTCCTGCCCCAGGGGACATGCATCAATGCAAAAAAATTTTTAAAAACGGCCGTTTTTTCCGGGGCAGTGATTTTAATGATGCTTAAATCACAAAACAAAAAAGTGAAATATTCCTTTAAATATCGTACCTGGGGGTGTCTATAGTATGCCTGTAAAGTGGCACGTGTTTCCCGTGCTTAGGACAGTCCCTGCACAAAATGTCATTTTTAAAGGAAAAAAAGTAATTTAAAACTGCTTGCGGCTTTAATGTAATGTCGAGTCCTGGCATATGGATGAAAATCAGTGAGACAAACGGCATGGGTACCCCCCAGTCCATTACCAGGCCCTTTGGGTCTTGTATGGATATTAAGGGGAACCCCGCACCCAAATTAAAAAAGGAAACAGCAGTATACAGGCTCTGTACTCTGAACAGCAGTATACAGGTGGTGCAAAGAAGACAGGGACTGTAGGTTTGTAATCTGTTTGTAATGTTGAACTGGTACATTTTTAACGTGTTTAGCTCCAGCCAAAAAATCTATTTTAAACTTTTTGGAAAACATAGGGAAGGGTTATCACCCCTGTGACATTTGTTTTGCTGTCTGTGCTCATCTTCAGAAGATTTCACCTCACTTTTTTTCCCAATGATAAATGTTTTTTGAAATTTTGGGTTTTTTTGTGAAACAAGGATTGGTGATAAAGCATCAGTGAAAAGGAGAAATGTTTTTCCCATATTAACTCTTACAGGAGAGAATTTCCCTTCCTAGGGGTAGATTTCATCCCACTTCCTATTGTCTCCTTCCGTTTGCAAGTAGGAGTCGTTTGTAAGTTGGATGTTTAAAAGTAGGGGCCTGCCCTATATACTCAGCAGAAATTTGGGCCTTAGGTGTTGTTGTGGCCACAACACTGTAAGCCCTCACAGGGCCCTGCTGTGAAATATTAGATCAAGAATTGTAATTACATGCCCCTGTTGAACAGGGGCAGAAAAATTGGGCCTTTGGTGGTGGTGCTGGTGCCACAACACTGTTATGCCCCGTACACACGGTCAGACTTTGTTCGGACATTCCGACAACAAAATCCTAGGATTTTTTCCGACGGATGTTGGCTCAAACTTGTCTTGCATACACACGGTCACACAAAGTTGTCGGAAAATCCAATCGTTCTGAACGCGGTGACGTAAAACACGTACGTCGGGACTATAAACGGGGCAGTGGCCAATAGCTTTCATCTCTTTATTTATTCCGAGCATGCGTGGCACTTTGTCCGTCGGCTTTGTGTACACACGATCGGAATTTCCGACAACGGATTTTGTTGTCGGAAAATTTTATCTCCTGCTCTCCAATTTTGTGTGTCGGAAAATCCGATGGAAAATGTCCGATGGAGCCCACACACGGTCGGAATTTCCGACAACACGCTCAGATCGGACATTTTCCATCGGAAAATCCGACCGTGTGTACGGGGCATAAGTCCTCACTCGCTCTTGGTGGGCGCAGAAACGGGCCCTGCTGTGAAATATTAGATCAAGAATTGTAATTACATGCCCCTGTTGAACAGGGGCTGAAAAATTGGGCATTAGGCACTGGTGCTGGTGCCACAACACTGCAACCCCTCACAGATACTATAGTTGGAACGCAGAAACTAACCCTGTTGCAAAGTATTGCATCAAAAATTGTAATTACACGCCCCTGTTAAACAGGGGGTAAAAAATAAGGCCTTAGGCACTGGTGCTGGTGCCACAACACTGCAACCCCTCACAGATACCATAGTTGGAATGCAGAAACGAGCCCTGCTGCAAAGTATTGCATCAAAAATTGTAATTACACGCCCCTGTTAAACAGGGGCTGAAAAATAAGGCCTTAGGCACTGGTGCTGGTGCCACAACACTGGAACCCCTCACAGATACTCTAGTTGGAACGCAGGCACGAGCCCTGCTGCAAAGTATTGCATGGAAAATTGTAATTACACGCCCCTGTTAAACAGGGGCAGAAAATTGGGCCTTAGGCACTGGTGCTGGTGCCACAACACTGTAACCCCTCACAGAAACTCTAGTTGGAACGCAGGAACGAGCCCTGCTGAAAAGTACTGCATCAAAAATTGTAATTACACACCCCTGTTAAACAAGGGCTTAAAAATTGGGCCTTAGGCACTGGTGGCGGCACCCAGAACCAAAAATGTTCTTACAAGCTATCAGTGTGATCATTGAGGAGGAAGAGGATCATTACTCAGGATAGTCACTCAGCATCAGCATAAGCAGTCTTTGAAGAGATCTGAGATTTCAAAAAAAATTATTCAGTTACATCAGCATCAGGTGCTTGGTAGCTGGTGGTGATCCAAGACTGATTCATTTTTATGAAGGTCAGTCGATCGACCGAGTCGGTGGACAGACGTACCCTGTGATCGGTTACAAAGCCTCCAGCAGCACTGAATGTGCGTTCCGAAAGAACGCTGGATGCAGGACAGGCCAGTAGCTCAATTGCATACTGTGCAAGCTCTGGCCAGTGATCTATCCTCAAGACCCAGTAACCAAGAGGATTTTCGGTGGGAAAGGTGTCCAAGTCAGATCTTGCTCCTAGGTATTCCTGTACCATGTAAAACAGATGCTGGCGATGGTTGCTGGAACCGATCATACCTTGGGGCTGCGGACTAAAAAATTGTCTGAACGCATCGGTCAGATGGCCACCTTCTCCACCGCTCCTTCTTTAACTGACTGAAGCCTCGGCAACACGTTGTCCAGGAACAGGAGTTTGTAACCTCCAAGTCTCTGGGAACGCAACGCATGTTTCATCCTCTGCTCCCTCTGTGACGGCAAAATAAGGTCTACAAACTTACTCTTGTACCGTGGATCAAAGAGGGTTGCTAGCCAGTATTGATCCCTCTCCTTGATACCATGAATACGAGGATCCTTCCGCAGGCTTTGCAGGATCAGGGAGGCCATGCAGCGTAGGTTTGCTGAGGCATTCATTCCGGAGTCCTCTGGGTCACTAAGAACGACATGATCCGCAGCCACCTCCTCCCAGCCACGGGACTGTAAATGATCCCTTAAAGACTGCTTCTGATGCTGAGTGCCAGGCCCCACCTCCATGCTGACACAATCCTCCTCCTCCTCCTCTTCTTGTGTGATCGGCGGGCATGCAGGAACACTGTCTGGATAAAGGGGGCCTTGAGAGCTAAGGAAGTCCTCTTCTTCCTGCCTCTGTTCTGCCTCAAGTGACCTCTCCATTATTCCATGCAGCGTGTGCTCCAACAGGTGGACAAGGGGGACAGTGTCAGTGATGCATGTACTGTCACTGCTCACCATCCTCGTGGCCTCCTCAAATGGTGACAGGACAGTGCATGCATCCCTGATCATGGCCCACTGGCGTACGGAAAAAAAACAAGCTCCCCTGACCCTGTCCTGGTGCCATAGTCGCACAGGTACTCATTGATGGCCCTCTGCTGCATGTGCAGCTGCTGCAGCATGGCCAACGTTGAGTTCCACCTGGTGGGCATGTCACAGATTAGGCGGTTCTTGTGGCAGGTTAAATTCCTTTTGGAGGTCAGCCAGCCGAGCACTGGCATTATATGACCGGCGGAAATGCACACAGACTTTCCTGGCTTGCATCAGGACATCCTGTAAGCCCGGGTACCTTCCCAAGAACTGCTGCACCACCAAGTTAAGGACGTGAGCCAAACAGGGCACATGGGTCAGTTGTCCCTGTCGGAGGGTGGAGAGGAGGTTGGTGCCATTGTCGCAAACCACCATTCCTGCCTTAATTTGGCATGGTGTCAACCACCTCTAAACCTGCCCCTGCAGAGCTGACAGAATCTCTGCCCCAGTGTTGCTCCTGTCCCCCAAGCACACCAGCTCAAGCACCGCATGGCATCTTTTGGCCTGCGTACTTGCGTAGCCCCTTGAACACCTACGGAGCACCGCTGGTTTCGAGGACAACGCACAGGAAGAGGCCATGGAGGAAGAAGAAGAGGAGGGGGTGGAGGAGAGAGGTATGTCAGAATCACCAGTACTGGCATTTTGGAGGCGTGGTGGCGGAACAACCTCCAACACTACTGCACCTTGTCCTGCATCCTTCCCAGCTGCCAGCAGAGTCAACCAATGCGCCGTGAAACTTAGGTAATGTCCCTGTCCATGCCTGCTGGACCATGAGTCAGCGGTAATATGCAACTTACTGCTGACCGCCCTGTCCACCGAGGCCAAGACAATGCCTTCCACATGCCGGTAGAGAGCCCGAATCGCCTTCCATGAGAAAAAGTGGCGTTTGGGAACTTGCCACTGAGGAACCGCACATTCCACAAACTCAAGGAAGGGGGCAGAGTCTACCAACTGAAAAGGCAGCAGTTGAAGTGCTAGCAATTTTGCCAAGCTAGCATTCAACCGCTGGGCATGTGGATGGCTGGGAGCGAACTTCTTTCTGCGGTGCAGCAGCTGGGGCAGGGAAATTTGCCTGGTACAATCTGACGTCGGTGTACCGATAGCAGATTCCCCGCAAGTACTTAGCTATGACACACCTAATTCTACACCTTCATTCCTCTCAGTGCAGGTCTCAGAGAGGACTGAAGGTATAGTGGGGTTGGAGATCCCAGCTGATGAGGAGCAAGGAGAGGTCCTCTTTGTTCTTTGGTGTGGGTCTTTTAGGTACGCTTGCCAACGAACTGCATGGCAGGTCAACATATGTCTTGTCAAGCATGTGGTGCCCCAGCAGGAGATGTTTTGGCCAAGCGAGATACGCTTGAGACATATATTGCAAATAGCAGTGGTGGGATCTGATGCACTCATCTCAAAAAAGGCCCACACCAAAGAACTTTTGGAATAACGCGCAGAGACAGCAGCGCCCTGCACATGCAGAGCTCTGCGGTGTGATGCAGTCAGTGTGCTTTCCTTAGACTGGCCCCTGGAGGGCATCCTGCCTTGTTGGTGATGTGCCTCCTCCTCCTCCTCTTCCTCCTCTCTCCTATCAGGCACCCACGTGGAGTCAGTGACCTCATCATCCCCTCCCTCCTCATCACTGGAGCAAACCTGGCAATATGCTGCAGCAGGGGGAACATGACTGCCAGATTGCTGCCCTTCTTGGGCACCCCCTCTGTCTGGGCTCACCTTACTGCCTTGCTCTAGCTGAGTACCATCATCGGAGCCTTCAAAACGCTGGGCATCCTCCTGGAGCATATACCCAACACTGTGGTCAAACAGTTCAGGGGACTCCTCAGGAGGACATGGTGGGGCTAGGGAAGGAGTCACTAATGCCATTGAGCTGAGGGAAGAGGCCGCGTTGGCAGCTGCTTTGCCAGACAAAGTACCCTGAGCCTGGGTGAGAGAGGATGAGGAGGATGAGGACGCCTTGGTAATCCATT
This sequence comes from Lithobates clamitans, assembly GCA_037952925.1. Classification (NCBI taxonomy): domain Eukaryota; kingdom Metazoa; phylum Chordata; class Amphibia; order Anura; family Ranidae; genus Lithobates; species Lithobates clamitans. The sequence continues at coordinate 2,338,881 of JBBGZY010000901.1, forward strand.
CAAACAAGTCTTCTGCATGTTGTGGCTCAACGCGGCCAGTTGCTGAAAAAAAGGCCAAGCGTTTCCCACGGCCACGTGCTGATGAGGATGCACCATGTCCACTACCAGCACTGTTGCCTCTAGACACAGAGCCTGCTTGCCCTCTTTTATTGGCTTGTGACTGTCTGCCTCTCCTTGTTGGCCTTTCAGACATACTATTGGCCTGCAGTGAGATGTAGCTGCACAAAACTGGGATGTATACATATACCGATTATACTGCAGCTAGCAGAATCAACTGCCTGCCTGTAGTATTATTAGTATGAGAACACCTGCACTTTTCTTCAGGTAGCTATACTGTAGGTGCAACTGTGCAGGGTACACAGTACAGTAACTGGAAATACGTCAAGAGCCCACACAAGCACCTGGCTTCAGGTAGCTATACTGTAGGTGCAACTGTGCAGGGTACACAGTACAGTAACTGGAAATACGTCAAGAGCCCACACAAGCACCTGGCTTCAGGTAGCTATACTGTAGGTGCAACTGTGCAGGGTACACAGTACAGTAACTGGAACTACGTCAGGAGCCTACACAAGCACCTGGCTTCAGGTAGCTATACTGTAGGTGCAACTGTACAGGGTACACAGTACAGTAACTGGAAATACGTCAAGAGCCTACACAAGCACCTGGCTTCAGGTAGCTATACTGTAGGTGAAACTGTGCAGGGTACACAGTGCAGTAACTGGAAATACGTCAAGAGTTAACACAAGCACCTGGCTTCAGGTAGTTATACTGTAGGTGCAACTGTGCAGGGTACACAGTACAGTAACTGGAAATACATCAAGAGCACACACAAGCACCTGGCTTCAGTTAGCTATACTGTAGGTGCAACTGTGCGGGGTACACAGTACAGTAACTGGAAATACTGTAAAAACACCTGCCTGCCTGTCAGTATATTAGGAAGAGAAGAACAGGATCTAGCTAAACTGAATACAGTGTGTATATATATATATATATATATATATATATATATATATATATATATATATATATATATATATATATATATATATGTATGTATATGTATATGTATATGTATATATATATTTATATATATATATATATATATATATATATATATATATATATATATATATATATATATATATATATAACACCTGGGATGCATATATATATATGTATATATATACACAATACACTGCAAAATGTCATTAAATCAAATGACACTGTCTCTCTGTCTATCTCTCTCCACCGCAACACACTACATAGGGCCGACGTGCAGGCGGCCTTATATAGTGGGAGGGCATGTACCAATTGGCCAATTACGGCTCTCTGTACACACGGCGCTGTGATTGGCCAAGCATGCGGGTCATAGTGCATGCTTGGCCAATCATCAGCCAGCAATGCACTGCTATGCCGCAGTGAATTATGGGCCGTGACGCGCCACTCGAATTTGGCGTGAACGGCCCATAATGTTCATAATTCGGAGAATGACCAAACACACAATGTTCGAGTCGAACATGCATTTGACTCGAACACGAAGCTCATCCCTACTCTTTACTAAATGTAGATATTAAAATATTAGCCAAAATCCTTGCTACTAGACTTAATACATTCACTGGTAAAATTATACATAAAGATCAAGCAGGATTTATCCCTATCTGACAACCAATGATAATATTAGACGTGCCACCCTTCTATCACATGCTGGGAAATTACGCCGCATCCCAGCTTGTTTCCTCTCATTAGGTATAAAAAAGGCATTTGATTCCATTTCATGGTCCTATATGCACTATACTCTTAGTAAATGGGTATTTGGCCCCCATTTCTTACAATGGATGTCAACACTCTACTGCAAACCTAAAGCGAACATTAAATACACAGGTTACAAATCTGAAACATTCAACATAGAAAGGGGCACAGGTCAAGGATACCCGCTCTCACCTTTTTTTATTTGCTTTGCTTATTGATCCTTTAGCACAAAGAATAGGAATGGAACCTTCTATAAATAAGCATAGAAATGGGAGGTTGTCACCACAAGATATGTTTATTTGTGGATGACATCCTTCTATTTTTATCTTCACCTCAAATTTCAGTTCCTAACCTCATGAATATACTAAAAAGCTATTCGATCATCTCAGGCCAGCATCTTGTTAACCACTGCAGAAAAATTAATTGTACAAGAATCATTACCCTTTAAATGGGCTACACATGGCATTCCTTATTTAGGTATCCAGCTCACTGCCAGCCAGTTGGATTTATTTTCTGCCAACTATTCTTCTTTACTAAAATTAACTACAAACTTGCTTTTAAAATGGTCATCTATACCGACTTCATGGGTTGGGAATATAAATATAAAAAAGATGGCCATACTTCCTAAATTCCTGTGCCTTTTCAGAGTTCTTCCAATACACATCCCGGCCTATTTCCTTAGAATAATATAACAAAGATTTATAAAATTTACCTGGGGGAAACTCAAACCACGAATATCTAGAGAAACCGTATTCCTTTCTAAAATCCACGGTGGCCTAGGATTTCCAAACATTTCATTATATTATAAAGCCACTAAACTAGCACAATCCATAAAATATCACTCCAAAACTGAGATTCTCCTGTGGGTTACTATCGAAGCAATAGATTTTGACCCTTTCTCCATACACAATATTTTATGGTTACGTTCCATAGATCATAAAACTTTAAAAAACCCAATCACTAAACATTCTCTAGCTATCTGGGATAGACTCAAAATCTCTCATGATCTGCAATCCAAACATAATCCACTTCTATCTTTTCTCAAAAACCCAGCTTTCTATCATAGACTTAGACTTCTTATCATAGACTTATCCCAGATCTTTTCGGGCTTGGTCCAAAGCAGGTATAACAGGTTTACATCACATGATCCTAAATACATCAATCCGTCCCTTCCCAGACTTATGCAAGTCTTTTGGGCTCCCCCAATCAGAAATATTTTGTTATCTTCAAATTAAAAACTTTTGTATTCCTTTCCAAAGCGACTCTGTAGATTATTTTACTAAGTTTGAAAATATATGCATGAAAGACCCTCATGCCACAAGTCTTATATCAACAATATACTCCACATTTCTTGTTAATTCAGATGTTAAATTACCATTATGTGGTGAAATGGGAAAAAGATCTTGATCGAACTATAGATAAAACAGAATGGTCTACAATCTGGTCCAATATCAAATATTTCTCCTAATGTGACAGATATTGAAACCACCTACAAGGTACTCTCATGCTCGTATTTGGTTCCTGCTACAATAGCTAAATCTGTGCCTGATTACTCAGGTCTCTGCTCTATTCAGAAACATATATACACATGTGGTGGAATTGTTCTATTATAAAAAAAATCTGGAAAAATTTTTTTCTCACTTTTTCACAAACAGAAATGTTTGAAATAACAATAATACCAGATCCAGAATTGCCCTTTTAAATATAAAACCTGATTACATGACTCGTAAACAATTCAAGCTATTCATACATCTTATGACTAGGGATGAGCTTCGAGTTCGAGTCGAACTCATGTTCGACTCGAACATTGGATGTTCTCAAGTTCGCCGAACAGTGAACAATTTGGGGTGTTCGCGGCAAATTCGAATGCCGCGGAACACCCTTTAAAAGTCTATGGGAGAAATCAAAAGTGCTAATTTTAAAGGCTAATATGCAAGTTATTGTCATAAAAAGTGTTTGGGGACCCAGGTCCTGCCCCAGGGGACATGGATCAATGCAAAAATTTTTTTTTTAAAATGGCTGTTTTTTCAGGAGCAGTGATTTTAATAATGCTTAAAGTCAAACAATAAAAGTGTAATATCCCTTTAAATTTCATACCTGGGGGGTGTCTATAGTATGCCTGTAAAGGGGCGCATGTTTCCTGTGTTTAGAACAGTCTGACAGCAAAATGACATTTTGAAGGAAAAAACTCATTTAAAACTACCCGCGGCTATTGCATTGCCGACAATACACATAGAAGTTCATTGATAAAAACGGCATGGGAATTCCCCAAAGGGGAACCCCGAACCAAAAAAAAAAAATGACGTAGGAGTCCCCCTAAATTCCATACCAGGCCCTTTAGGTCTGATATGGATATTAAGGGGAACCCCGGCCAAAAAAAAAAAAAAAATGACATGGGGTTCCCCCTAAATTCCATACCAGACCCTTCAGGTCTGGTATGGATTTTAAGGGGAACCCCGCGCCAAAAAAAAAAAACGGCGTGGGGTCCCCCCAAAAATCCATACCAGACCCTTATCCGAGCACGCAACCTGGCAGGCCGCAGGAAAAGAGGGGGGGATGAGAGTGCGGCCCCCCCTCCTGAACCGTACCAGGCCACATGCCCTCAACATTGGATGGGGGCTTTGGGGTAGCCCCCCAAAACACCTTGTCCCCATGTTGATGAGGACAAGGGCCTCATCCCCACAACCCTGGCTGGTGGTTGTGGGGGTCTGCGGGCGGGGGGCTTATCGGAATCTGGAAGCCCCCTTTAACAAGGGGACCCCCAGATCCCGGTCCCTCCCGTGTGAAATGGTAAGGGGGTACAAAAGTACCCCTACCATTTCACTAAAAAACTGTCAAAAATGTTAAAAATGACAAGAGACAGTTTTTGACAATTCCTTTATTTAAATACTTCTTCTTTCTTCTATCTTCCTTCATCTTCTGGTTCTTTTGGTTCTTCTGGTTCTTCTGGTTCTTCCTCCGGCGTTCTCGTCCAGCATCTCCTCCGCGGCGTCTTCTATCTTCTTCTCCTCGGGCCGCTCCGCACCCATGGCATGGGGGAAGGCTCCCGCTCTTCTCTTCATTTTCTTCATCTTCTTCTCTTCTTCTCTTCTTCTTTTCTTCTCTTCTTCTCTTCTTCTCTTCTTCATTTTCTTCTCCGGGCCGCTCCGCACCCATGCTGGCATGGAGGGAGGCTCCCGCTGTGTGACGGCGCTCCTCGTCTGACAGTTCTTAAATAACGGGGGGCGGGGCCACCCGGTGACCCTGCCCCCCTCTGACGCACGGTGACTTAACGGGACTTCCCTGTGACGTCACGGGGAATGCCACAGGGAAGTCCCGTCATGTCCCGTGCGTCAGAGGGGGGGTGGGGTCACCGGGTGGCCCCGCCCCCCGTTATTTAAGAAGTGTCAGACGAGGAGCGCCGTCACACAGCGGGAGCCTCCCTCCATGTCAGCATGGGTGCGGAGCGGCCCGGAGAAGAAAATGAAGAAGAGAAGAAGAGAAGAAGAGAGGAAAAGAAGAAGAGAAGAAGATGAAGAAGATGAAGAGAAAAGCGGGAGCCTCCCCCCATGCCATGGGTGCGGAGCGGCCCGAGGAGAAGAAGATAGAAGACGCCGCGGAGGAGATGCTGGACGAGAACGCCGGAGGAAGAATCAGAAGAGCCAGAAGAACCAGAAGAACCAGAAGATGAAGGAAGATAGAAGAAAGAAGAAGTATTTAAATAAAGGAATTGTCAAAAACTGTCTCTTGTCATTTTTAACATTTTTGACAGTTTTTTAGTGAAATGGTAGGGGTAAGTACCCCCTTACCATTTCACACAGGGGGGGGCTGGGATCTGGGGGTCCCCTTGTTAAAGGGGGCTTCCAGATTCCGATAAGCCCCCCGCCCGCAGACCCCCACAACCACCGGCCAGGGTTGTGGGGATGAGGCCCTTGTCCTCATCAACATGGGGACAAGGTGTTTTGGGGGCTACCCCAAAGCACCCTCCCAATGTTGAGGGCATGTGGCCTGGTACGGTTCAGGAGGGGGGGGCGCACTCTCGTCCCCCCTCTTTTCCTGCGGCCTGCCAGGTTGCGTGCTCGGATAAGGGTCTGGTATGGATTTTTGGGGGGACCCCACGCCGTTTTTTTTTTTTTTTTTTTGGCACGGGGTTCCCCTTAAAATCCATACCAGACCTGAAGGGTCTGGTATGGAATTTAGGGGGAACCTCACGTCATTTTTTTTTTAAATTTTGGCCAGGGTTCCCCTTAATATCCATACCAGACCTGAAGGGCCTGGTATGGAATTTAGGGGGACTCCCACTTCATTTTTTTTTTTAAATTTTGGTTCGGGGTTCCCCTTTGGGGAATTCCCATGCCGTTTTTATCAATGAACTTCTATGTGTATTGTCGGCAATGCAATAGCCGCGGGTAGTTTTAAATGGCTTTTTTCCTTCAAAATTTCATTTTGCTGTCAGACTGTTCTAAACACAGGAAACATGCGCCCCTTTACAGGCATACTATAGACACGGCTCATCCCTACTTATGACGGCCGCAAAACAGACAATAACTAAAGCATGGAAAACCCCCTTACTAAACATAGCAGAAACTAAGCACAGAATGAATTGGTCATTGTTGCATGCAAAAATGGAAGCCCTAGATAAAGAAAATCTGAAAGGATATGAAGGTCTATGGAAAACATGGATCATGCATTGTTTACCTATAAACTTTGACCACCAGGTACTCAAGTCATGGTAATTAACATTTTTATATGCAACAATGATAAAACTATAAGAATAGATTATGCATCCGGAACAACCCATGCCCTATGTCCCAATCACCTTTCCTTACCCTTATTTTCTTTTTTCTTCTCTTCCTTATTTCTCTCTTAGGTGATATTGAATATATTTAAAATAGCACACTCAGTAGTTTGATGCATATACTTTATTCAAAAGTTTAACACACATAAAAACTCAGACACAAATAGACCTAATTTTCTTTCATTAACTGATAATGATCCTCTAAATATTAATGTAACCTAATATTGAAAGAGTGTGAAAACTCTGTATCATTTTGATAAAAAGGAGCTTGTCTAACATTAATTTTACCATCTGTGTGTTATATTAATGCAATGCCATAACCTGCTTCTTTATTGTACATGTAACTACTAGAATACCTTTAATTGATACATTATATTTGTTACCATATGTTGATCTTTCAATAAAAACCCTTGAACGAGAAAACCAGGTAAAAAATAGACTGGAGAAACTTAATGTGTACAAGTCACCAGGTCACAATGGCTTACATCCTTATGTCCTTAGGGAATTTAGCTCTATTACTGCCAAGCCACTAGTTCTAATTTTTAAAAACACCTTACTGACTGGTATCAATGCAGCAAGGATTGGCAATGTGCGCATTAACATTTGGTTGGTCCGATCAAACATGTCAACAAAAGAAAACCTAGTGCACAAGGCATGGTATAACCACTCAGGATTTTAAATGACAGACCAAATGTATAGTGAAAAATCATTTTATTATTCACAATATATAATTCAAGTAGCATATAAGTATCAAAAAATTAAGTCCTAAAAATGTAAACATTACAGACATTGTAGACATGAGACTTAGCTGCCCTGTGCAGAGATTCTGGGCTAGCAGAGATCAATGCCGAAAATGACGCCTGACATGTTTCGGACTGAAACGTCCTTCTTCAGAGTCTTAATGTCACTTATAACAATCATTTAATTTTTCTACAATATAGATATAATAAAGATTAGTATAACAATAATAACAATACAAAAAAGGTTGCCTATTAGAGTTACACTTTAAACAATGGTTAACATGCTAAATCAAGACTCATAGAAACAGGACAATAGGTAGGGCACACTTACATAGGCAGATCAGCCGACACCGGACACATGGGGGAGATAGATGGAATTAGCGTCTGTACCCCTCTGAGGCCCACAGGCAGTCAAAACCACTCCAGGATGGTATAAAGGGGCAAGTTGGCCAGTTGCAGCAACACAGATCTGGAAGTGGGAGAACAAGGACCTTGCAGACATGAGACTTAGCTGCCCTGTGCAGAGATTCTGAGCTAGCAGAGATCAATGCCGAAAATTACGTCTGACATGTTTCGGATTGTAACGTCCTTCTTCAGTGGCTTAATGTCACTTATAACAATCATTTAATTTTTCTACAATATACAGTCAGGTCCATAAATATGGGGACATCAACACAATTCTAATCTTTTTGGCTCTATACACCACCACAATAGATTTGAAATGAAACAAACAAGATGTGCTTTAACTGCAGACCTTCAGCTTTAATTTGAGGGTATTTACATCCAAATCAGGTGAACTGCGTAGGAACAGTTTGTATATGTGCCTTCCACTTTTTAAGGGACCAAAAGTAATGGTTGCAAAGTCCAGAAATCCAAGTAGAGAGAGAGTATCACCGCTCCAGGTGGGTCAGATCAAAGTAAAAGGCATCTCCTTCAGTCTAGAAGTCCAGGTACTGGCAATGCTGTAGCAGTTAGACATCAAAGAAATCCTGGACAGCCGCACTCCAAAAATATTTGCCTTTATTCAATAAAGTGTCATCCAAAATACAGGTCACAGCAAAGTGAACAAAGCTTACGCGTTTCGAACTACACAGAGTGCTTAGTCTTAGCTAACCAGCTATGAATAAGCACTCTGTGTAGTGCGAAATGCATAAGATTTGTTTCACTTTGCTGTGACCTGTATTTTGGATGACACGTTATTGAATAAAGGCAATTATTTTTGAAGTGCGGCTGTCCAGGATTTCTTTGATGTCTAACCAAAAGTAATGGGACAGATTAACAATCATCCATCAAACTTTCACTTTTTAATACTTGGATGCAAATCCTTTGCAGTCAATTACAGCCTGAAGTCTGGAACACATAGACATCACCAGACGATGGGTTTCATCCCTGGTGATGCTCTGCCAGGCCTCTACTGCAACTGTCTTCAGTTCCTGCTTGTTCTTGGGGCATTTTCCCTTCAGTTTTGTCTTCAGCAAGTGAAGTGCATGCTCAATCGGATTTAGGTCAGGTGATTGACTTGGCCATTGCATAACATTCCACTTCTTTCCCTTAAAAAACTCTTTGGTTGCTTTCGCAGTATGCTTTGAGTCATTGTCCATCTGCACTGTGAAGCGCCGTCCAATGAGTTCTGAAGCATTTTTCTGAATATGAGCAGATAATATTGCCAGAAACACTTCAGAATTCATCCTGCTGCTTTTGTCAGCAGTCATATCATCAATAAATACAAGAGAACCAGTTCCGTTGGCAGCCATAAATGCCCATGCCATGACACTACCACCACCATGCTTCACTGATGATGTGGTATGCTTTGGATCATGAGCAGTTCCTTTCCTTCTCCATACTCTTCTCTTCCCATCACTCTGGTACAAGTTGATCTTGGTCTCATCTGTCCATAAGATGTTGTTCCAGAACTGTGAAGGCCTTTTTATATGTTGTTTGGCAAACTCTAATCTGGCCTTCCTGTTTTTGAGGCTCACCAATGGTTTACATCTTGTGGTGAACCCTCTATATTCACTCTGGTGAAATCTCTTGATTGTTGACTTTGATACACATACACCTACCTCCTAGAGAGTGTTCTTGATCTGGCCAACTGTTGTGAAGGGTGTTTTCTTCACCAAGGAAAGAATTCTTTGGTCATCCACCACAGTTGTTTTCTGTGGTCTTCCAGGTCTTTTGGTGTTGCTGAGCTCACCGGTGTGTACTTTCTTTTTAAGGATGTTCCAAACAGTTGATTTGGCCACACCTAATGTTTTTGCTATCTATATGATGGGTTTGTTTTGTTTTTTCAGCCTAATGATGGCTTGCTTCACTGATAGTGACAGCTCTTTGGATCTCATAATGAGAGTTGACAGCAACAGATTCCAAATTCATATAGCATACTTGAAATGAATTCTGGACCTTTTATCTGCTCCTTGTAAATGGGACAATGAGGGAATAACACACACCTGGCGATGGAACAGCTGAGCAGCCAATTGTCCCATTACTTTTGGTCCCTTAACCACTTGAGCCCCGGACCATTATGCTGCCTAAGGACCAGAGGTCTTTTTCCAATTTGGCACTGCGTCGCTTTAACTGCTAATTGCGCGGTCATGCAATGCTGTACCCAAACAAAATTTGCGTCCTTTTCTTCCCACAAATAGAGCTTTCTTTTGATGGTATTTGATCACCTCTGCGGTTTTTTTTTTGCGCTATAAACGGAAAAAGACCGAAAATTTTGAAAAAAAATGATATTTTCTACTTTTTGTTATAAAAAAAATCCAATAAACTAAATTTTAGTCATACATTTAGGCCAAAATGTATTCGGCCACATGTCTTTGGTAAAAAAAATGTCAATAAGCGTATATTTATTGGTTTGCGCAAAAGTTATAGCGTCTACAAACTAGGGTACATTTTCTGGAATTTACACAGCTTTTAGTTTATGACTGCCTATGTCATTTCTTGAGGTGCTAAAATGGCAGGGCAGTACAAAACCCCCCCAAATGACCCCATTTTGGAAAGTAGACACCCCAAGGAAATTGCTGAGAGGCATGTTGAACCCATTGAATATTTATTTTTTTTGTCCCAAGTGATTGAAAAATGACAAAAAAAAAAAAAAAAAAAATATTTACAAAAAGTCGTCACTAAATGATATATTGCTCACACAGGCCATGGGCCTATGTGGAATTGCACCCCAAAATACATTCTGCTGCTTCTCCTGAGTATGGGGATACCACATGTGTGGGACTTTTTGGGAGCCTAGCCGCGTACGGGGCCCCGAAAACCAATCACCGCCTTCAGGATTTCTAAGGGTGTAAATTTTTGCTTTCACTCTTCACTGCCTATCACAGTTTCGGAGGCCATGGAATGCCAAGATGGCACAAAACCCCCCAAAATGACCCCATTTTGGAAAGTAGACACCCCAAGCTATTTGCTGAGAGGCATATTGAGTCCATGGAATATTTTATATTTTGACACAAGTTGCGGAAAAGTGACACTTTTTTTTTTTTTTTTCATAAAGTTGTCACTAAATGATATATTGCTCACACAGGCCATGGGCATATGTGGAATTGCACCCCAAAATACATTTAGCTGCTTCTCCTGAGTATGGGGATACCACATGTGTGGGACTTTTTGGGAGCCTAGCCGCGTACTGGACCCCGAAAACCATTCACTGCCTTCAGGATTTCTAAGGGTGAAAATTTTTGATTTCACTCTTTACTGCCTATCACAGTTTCGGAGGCCATGGAATGCCCAGGTGGCACAAAACCCCCCCAAATGACCCCATTTTGGAAAGTAGACACCCCAAGCTATTTGCTGAAAGGCATGGTGAGTATTTTGCAGCTCTCATTTGTTTTTGAAAATGAAGAAAGACAAGAAAAAACATTTTTTTTTTTCTTTTTTCAATTTTCAAAACTTTGTGACAAAAAGTGAGGTCTGCAAAATACTCACTATACCTCTCAGCAAATAGCTTGGGGTGTCTACTTTCCAAAATGGGGTCATTTGGGGGGGTTTTGTGCCACCTGGGCATTCCATGGCCTCCGAAACTGTGATAGGCAGTGAAGAGTGAAATCAAAAATTCACGCCCTTAGAAAGCCTGAAGGCGGTGCTTGGTTTTCGGGGTCCCGTACGCGGCTAGGCTCCCAAAAAGTCTCACACATGTGGTATCCCCGTACTCAGGAGAAGCAGCAGAATGTATTTTGGGGTGTAATTTCACATATTTCCATGGCATGTTTGAGCAATATATCATTTAGTGACAACTTTGTGCAAAACAAAAAAAAAAAAAAAAAATTTGTCTCTTTCCCGCAACTTGTGTCGCAATATAAAATATTCCATGGACTCGACATGCCTCTCAGCAAATAGCTTGGGGTGTCTACTTTCCAAAATGGGGTCATTTGGGGGGGTTTTGAACTGTCCTGGCATTTTATGCACAACATTTAGAAGCTTATGTCACACATCACCCACTCTTCCAACCACTTGAAGACAAAGCCCTTTCTGACACTTATTGTTTACATGAAAAAGTTTTTTTTTTTTGCAAAAAAATTACTTTGAACCCCCAAACATTATATATTTTTTTAAAGCAAATGCCCTACAGATTAAAATGGTGGGTGTTTCATTTTTTTTTTCACACAGTAATTGCGCAGCGATTTTTCAAACGCATTTTTTGGGGAAAAATCACACTTTTTTTAATTTTAATGCACTAAAACACACTATATTGCCCAAATGTTTGATGAAATAAAAAAGATGATCTTAGGCCGAGTACATGGATACCAAACATGACATGCTTTAAAATTGCGCACAAACGTGCAGTGGCAACAAAATAAATACATGTTTAAAAGCCTTCAAAAGCCTTTACAGGTTACCACTTTAGATTTACAGAGGAGGTCTACTGGAAAAATTACTGCACTCGATCTGGCCTTCGCGGTGATACCTCACATGCATGGTGCAATTGCTGTTTACGTTTGACGACAGACCGCCGCTTGCGTTCGCCTTAGCGCGAGAGCAGGGGGCGACAGGGGTGTTTTTTTTTTTTTTTTTTTTTCTTTATTATTTTTTTGCTTTTTTAATCTTACTTTTAAACTGTTCCTTTCACATTTTTTTTTTTAATCATTTTTATTGTTATCTCGGGGAATGTAAATATCCCCTATGATAGCAATAGGTAGTGACAGGTACTCTTTTTTGAAAAAATTGTGGTCTATTAGACCCTAGATCTCTCCTCTGCCCTCAAAGCATCTGACCACACCAAGATCGGTGTGATAAAATGCTTCCCCAATTTCCCAATGGCGCTATTTACATCCGGCGAAATCTAAGTCATTAAATACTCGTAGCTTCCGGTTTCTTAGGCCATAGAGATGTTTGGAGCCACTCTGGTCTCTGATCAGCTCTATGGTCAGCTGGCTGAATCACCGGCTGCATTCTCAGGTTCCCTGTTGAGACAGGAGAGCCAGAGAAAAACACGGAAGACGGTGGGGGGGGGGGGCATTCCCTCCCACGGCTTGTAAAAGCAGTCTAGAGGCTAATTAGCTGCTAGGATTGCTTTTACATGAAAGCCGACCGCTGGCTGAAAAGAATGATACCAAGATGATACCTAAACCTGCAGGCATCATTCTGGTATAACCACTCAAAGTCGTGAATGGCGTACCTGAAGACAAAAAAATGGTTAACAATGGTTAACAATAAAGCACAGTAAAGTGTAAATAATTACACACCTGAAAAACAAACATGATAAAACATAATAACAATAACAATAACAATAAAACATTGCAGAATAGAATACAGTAAAAAAGAGCAGAACAATAGAGAGAGAGAATAGAGAGAGAGAGAACAATAAAACAACAACTATTTTTTTTATTTCATATTTTTTTTTTTTTTTACACTTTTTTTGTAACTAACTTTTATAACGGTAACCGGTTCCAGGTTCGGGTCTCTCAAAATGCGATGGCATCTTGGGAGACCCTGTGAAAGTGTGCCTAGTCTGTGCAATGCTGTACCCTACGCTAATACTCAACTAGTGAATGGTAGCGTTCAAAACATTCACCAATGCAAAGACCAGGATTGTCAGGACAGGAGGGACAATAATAGTGGGCGTCACGCCTATATCCGCGCTTGCTGCAGACACGACATCTTTTTTGGGGGGTTCGTTGGGTAGGGGTACTCGGGAGGACATAAAAATGCCTCTCATGCAGCCGACTGCATTTGGTTGGGGATGTGAATGGGGGAAGTTCGGGCGCTGCAGAAGCGGTGGGTTCCCAATTAGGATTGGCGAATGCAGCAGGAAGGGCACTATGGGCACGACGGGCCTGTGTTTGTCTTTTTGGTGGCAGCGGGACACTACTTGTGCTTGCCACCTCACCAGCTTCAACTGCACTTATGGGACTCGCCACGTCACCACGTGTTACTGCAGTGCTGGTTTGACTACGACCGGGGTGTACTAGGCCGCTGGCGCTTGCCAGTTCACCAAAACGCTACCAAAAAACTGTTAGCGATCGCAGGGATCAGGCCTGACTCTGCGAACGCTGCAGTTATGCGTTTAGTGTTTTGTAAGTGACAGTGATCGATCGATACTGCACTTGGGTGGGCTGGGCCGGGCCGGGCGGAGGGGCAAAACGCAGGTGCTAGCAGGTATCTGGGCTGATCCCGCTAACACTGCGTTTTTGGGAACCCTAAACTGCTGGTGACGCTAGTATAGATCTGATCGGATCAGATATTGATGCGATCAGATACTATACCACTAAGGGAGGTGTACGGTGTGTGCGTGGGTGTTAGCGGTACTGGCGCTAATCTGATGCTGCCTGGGGCTGGTGCTTGCCAGTTCACCAAAATACTACCAAAAAAACTGTTAGCGATCGCAGGGATCAGGCCTGACTCTGTGAACGCTGCAGTTATGCGTTTAGTGTTTTGTAAGTGTCAGTGATCGATCGATACTGCACTTGGGTGGGCTGGGCTGGGCCGGGCCGGGCGGAGGGGCAAAACGCAGGTGCTAGCAGGTATCTGGGCTGATTCCGCTAACACTGCGTTTTTTGGAACCCTAAACTGCTGGGGACGCTAGTATAGATCTGATCGGATCAGATATTGATCCGTTCAGATACTATACCACTAAGGGAGGCGTATGCTGCGTGCGTGGGTGTTAGCGGTACTGGCGCTAACCTGACGCCTGGGGCTGGTGCTTGCCAGTTCACCAAAATGCTACCAAAAAAACTGTTAGCGATCGCAGGGATCAGGCCTGACTCTGCGAACGCTGCAGTTATGCGTTTAGTGTTTTGTAAGTGACAGTGATCGATCGATACTGCACTTGGGTGGGCTGGGCCGGACCGGGCGGAGGGGCAAAACGCAGGTGCTAGTGGGTATCTGGGCTGATCCCGCTAACACTGCATTTTTGGGAACCCTAAACTGCTGGGGACGCTAGTATAGATCTGATCGGATCAGATATTGATCCGATCAGATACTATACCACTAAGGGAGGCGCATGCTGCATGCATGGGTGTTAGCGGTACTGGCGCTAATCTGACGCTGCCTGGGGCGACGCATATCACCGCCGGGCGATCGGGGGGCTAAACCTTTATTCGGTAATAAACGGCGGGTGCCCTGACACTATAAAAAATAAACAAACTAACCAGCGTCAACCGTAACGGTTATACGGTGATCAGTGGTGAAAGGGTTAACTAGGGGGCAATCAAGGGGTTAAAACATTTATTAGGTAGTATATGGGGGTCCCTGTCGCTATAAAACGCTGACGGCGAACCTAAATATTTACCTCACTAACTAGCGTCACCAGCGACACTAATACAGCGATCAGAAAAATGATCGCTTAGTGACACTGGTGACAGGGGGTGATCAAGGGGTTAAAACTTTATTAGGGGGGGTTAGGGGGGTACCCTAGACCTAAAGGGGGGTAATACTAACTGCCCTAACACACTTACTGTCACAAACTGACACTATGCAGTAATCAGAAAAAAAAAAAAAAAAAAACTGCTGGTGTCAGTTTGTGACAGGGGGGGGGGTGTGATTGGGGGGGGATCGGGGGGCGATCGGGGGGGGGATCGGGGTGTTTTGTGTGCCTGGCATGTTCTACTGTGTGTGTGTGTGTTTGTGCACTCACATTGATGTCTTCTCTCCTCGGGCCGGAACGGAAATTACCGAGCCGAGGAGAGATGACATCATTTTCTTTGCTGCTGTTTAGCATACAGCAGCAAAGGAAGATTCTCATTGGCCGGCGGCGATCGCGAGGGGGGGGCCACGAACGGATGGTCTCCCCCTCATCACCGATCGCCGCTGGACAAAAGACGACCGCCTCGGGCACCTATCGGACCCCCCACCCGCGGAAGGCAAATCACGTACCCTGTACGTGATTTTGCCTGTCCGTGCCACTTTGCCGACGTACATCGGCGTGAGGCGGTCGTCAAGTGGTTAAAAAGTGGGAGGCACGTATACAAACTGTTGCAATTCCTACACTAATCACCTGATTTGGATGTAAATACCCTCTAATTAAAGCTGAAAGTCTGCAGTTAAAGCACATCTTGTTTGTTTCTTTTCAATTCCATTGTGTTGGTGTATAGAGCCAAAAAGATTAGAATTGTGTCGATGTTCCAATATTTATGGACCTGACTGTAGATATAATAAAGATTAGTACAACAATAATAATAATACAAAAAAGGTTGCCTATTAGAGCTACACTTTAAACAATGGTTTACATGCTAAATCAAGACTCAGGCCGCGTACACACGGGCGGACTTTTCGCCCGGACTGGTCCAGCGGACCTTCTGGTGGACTTTCCATGGACTTTTGACGGGCTTCCGACTGACTTTTTAATGAACAGACTTACATACACACCATCACACCAAAGTCCGATGGATTCGTACGTGATAACGTACACCGGACGTCAAAATAAGGAAGTTGATAGCCGATAGCCAATAGCTGCCCTAGCGTCGGTTTTTGTCCGTCGGACTAGCATACAGACGAATGGATTTCTGGGTCCGGCGGCGTTACGACGTAAAGATTTGAAGCATGTTCCAAATCTAAAGTCCGTCAGATTTTCGAGTGGAAAAGTCCGCTGAAGGTTCAGTGAAGCCCACACACGATCGGATTGTCTGCCGACTCGGTCCGTCGGACCAGTCTGATAGAAGAGTCCACTCATGTGTACGCTGCATTATAGAAACAGGACAATAGGTAGGTACACTTAGACAGGCAGATCAGTTGACACCGGACACATGGGGAAGAAAGATGGAATTAGCGTCTGTACCCCTCTGAGGCCCACAGGCAGTCAAACCCACTCCAGGATGGTATAAAGGAGCACATTGGCCAGTCGCAGAAACACAGAACTGGAAGTGGGAGAGCAAGGACCACTGCAAGAGCACCCAGCCAATGATGAATTAGCGATGGCTAACCGGCCACTAAAGAGTGTATACCACAATAGGGCTAGTATGTCTGTAAATAGAAGCAAAAAAGAGCACCAAGGTGATATAAGTGCAATGTTTAGCATCTAAATATCAGTAAGTGTATCAAATATAGTCCAATAATAAATGGCTAGATCAGTCAATGTCCCATTTCTCTGGTCTTATCTTCCTTCCACTTCATCCTAGTCCCTTTATATGTATATATAGAGGATACTCTTACTTGTGTATATATTTTAATATATTTGGGCACAAGTGTACTGATGATGCCGCAGTCAGAGACCAACCTGTTGTGGTATCACCTGCCCCTTTATACCATCCTGGAGTGGTTTTGACTGCCTGTGGGCCTCAGAGGGGTACAGACACTAATTCCATCTATCTTCCCCATGTGTTCGGTGTTGGCTGATCTGCCTGTGTAAGTGTGTCCTAACTATTGTCCTGTTTTCTTGATTTAGCATGTAAACCATTGTTTAAAGTGTAACTCTAATAGGCAACCTTTTTTGTATTGTTATTATTGTTGTACTAATCTTTATTTATTTTATCTATAATGTAGAAAAATTAAACGAATGTTATAAGTGACATTAAGCCTCTGAAGAAGGACGTTACAGTCCAAAACATGTCAGGCGTCATTTTCGGCATTGATCTCTGCTAGCCCAGAATCTCTGCACAGGGCAGCTAAGTCTCATGTCTATAATGTCTGTAATCTTTACATTTTTATGACTTAATTTTTTTATACTTATATGCTACTTGAATTATATATTGCGAATAGTAAAATTTTTTTTTACTATACATTTGGTCAGTCATTTAAAATCCTGTGGGGTTATACCGTGCCTTGTGCACTAGGATGTTTTTTTGTTTACTGACTGGTATGATACTAATGGATTGGTGGCGAGTAGGGATGAGCCGAACACCCCCCTGTTCGGTTCGCACCAGAACATGCGAACAGGAAAAAAGTTCGTTCGAACACGCGAACACCGTTAAAGTCTATGGGACACGAACATGAATAATCAAAAGTGCTAATTTTAAAGGCTAATATGCAAGTTATTGTCATAAAAAGTGTTTGGGGACCTGGGTCCTGCCCCAGGGGACATGGATCAATGCAAAAAATTTTTTTAAAAACGGCCATTTTTTCAGGAGCAGTGATTTTAATAATGCTTAAAGTCAAACAATAAAAGTGTAATATCCCTTTAAATTTCGTAGCTGGGGGGTGTCTATAGTATGCCTGTAAAGGGGCGCATGTTTCCTGTGTTTAGAACAGTCTGACAGCAAAATGACATTTTGAAGGAAAAAAGCCATTTAAAACTACCCGCAGCTATTGCATTGCCGACAATACACATAGAAGTTCATTGATAAAAACAGCATGGGAATTCCCCAAAGGGGAACCCCGAACCAAAATTTAAAAAAAAAAATGAAGTGGGAGTCCCCCTAAATTCCATACCAGGCCCTTCAGAACTGGTATGGATATTAAGGGGAACCCCGGACAAAATTTAAAAAAAATAATGACGTGGGGTTCCCCCTAAATTCCATACCAGACCCTTCAGGTCTGGTATGGATTTTAAGGGGAACCCCGTGCCAAAAAACCCCAAAAAACGGCGTGGGGTCCCCCCAAAAATCCATACCAGACCCTTATCCGAGCACGCAACCTGGCAGGCCGCAGGAAAAGAGGAGGGGACGAGAGTGCGCCCCCCCCTCCTGAACCGTACCAGGCCACATGCCCTCAACATTGGGAGGGTGCTTTGGGGTAGCCCCCCAAAACACCTTGTCCCCATGTTGATGAGGACAAGGGCCTCATCCCCACAACCCTGGCCGGTGGTTGTGGGGGTCTGCGGGCGGGGGGCTTATCGGAATCTGGAAGCCCCCTTTAACAAGGGGACCCCCAGATCCCGGCCCCCCCCTGTGTGAAATGGTAAGGGGGTACAAAAGTACCCCTACCATTTCACTAAAAAACTGTCAAATATGTTAAAAATGACAAGAGACAGTTTTTGACAATTCCTTTATTTAAATACTTCTTCTTTCTTCTATCTTCCTTCATCTTCTGGTGGATTTATTTTAAAATGTTTAGATTTCTGTTTACACCACAATTTCTTTTGGTATAATGAGAAGTTTTATCTGCAAGTGAAAGGAGTCGCCATGGGCGCTAAATTTGCCCCAAGTGTGGCAAACCTCTACATGGCAAAGTGGGAGGAGGAGACAGTACGTGTTGAGCAGTTTGGGGATATATTGCTGTATAGGAGATTTATTGATGATCTGCTAATCATATGGAAAGGTAGTATGGAATCATTGATGTCTTTGTTGGAAGCCATGAATGAGAATGATCGCAATATCTCTCTGACGTGGGATATAAATAAAGACCGGATACACTTTCTTGATTTGGAGATACTCAATACAGCAGAGGGCATGATCACTAGGTCCTTTTTCAAGGCCACAGATCGGAACTCATATATCCCGATTACAAGCTGCCATCACAAGCCCTGGCTTGATAACATCCCTAGAGGCCAATTTATGAGGATGCGCAGAAACTGCACCCGTGAAAGGGATTTTGAGGTTCAATCTAATAAGCTGGAAGACATGTTTTTGGATAAGGGATACCATAAAGAGTTTCTGGAGAGAGAAAAAGATATGGTGAGAAGGCTTAAGAGGGAGGACCTACTGAAGGACAAAAATGTTGATGCGGATAATGATGGGTTCGATGGAACTTGTATAGTGCTGGATTACTGTTTACAAAGTAGGGAGGTAGAGAAAATTTTAAAAAAATATTGGAGTGTGCTCAAACAAGATGCTCATCTGAAAGATCTTTTATCTGATAAACCCAAAATTGTTTACAAAAGGGCGCCATCTTTGCGGGATAAGCTGGTACACAATGTGGTGGAACCACCCAGATCACAGCCGAAAATGTTTTGGGACCTAAAAGGCTTTTTCGGCTGTGGGAGATGCTACAGCTGTACCAGGGTTCCACTTAATACCAAGAGAGTCAAGGATTTCTATAACCCCCTAAGAGACCAACTACATGTTATAGAAGATTTCATATCATGCGAAACAATAGGGGTGGTATATGCTATCAAATGCCCATGTAATCTCATTTATGTTGGTCGTACCACCAGGGCCCTGAAAGATCGTATGGAAGAGCATGTGCGTAACATACGAAAGGGATATGATAAACACCACCTCTCAGTACACTTTAAAACAAAGCATAACCAGAGTACGGAGGGTATGAAATTTTGGGGATTGGAAGCACCCAAACGTAATTGGAGGGGTTCTAATTATGTAAGAGATATCAGCAAACGTGAATCTTGGTGGATATATCAACTTGGCTCTTTATCACCTGGTGGATTGAACAGGGAGTTTGATCTCACATGCTTTCTTAGTAACTTTTAAATATTTTTATCAATTTTAATGTCTCTGTTTATTTGATCTATTCATCATTTTTTAACATACTTACCCCCTTTAGACCAAATCATCCATAATGCCATTAAGGGTTCTCACTCGCTTTGTTTATATTTGTCGAGTCACTACATATCTGGGTATATTATACCTATTACATTTCCAGTTTTTTAGTATTTTTCATCTTAATTTAAAGGAATGTTTATATATTTATATATATTTTTATATATTTTTTTACATTTTATATTTCTTTATTTTTATATATTTTCATTTTTTTATATATATATTTTTCTAATTTTATTGTCCATTTTTAGTTATATATACATTTATTCTTATTCTTATTTACATATATATATAATCTTTATAGATTTATTTTTGATTTAATTAATCGGTATCTCTGAGAGTTTCCCCTGTGTAGATATATAGCTATATTTAATCAGATAATAAAATGCTCCCTGATGGATGGTTTAAGATTTAAACATTTTTTATAATATATTTTTTTATATATACAATTTTTAATAACATTTAATAAATATACGATTTTAATGGGTTCATAATATGATATTCCGAAACCACTACTTATTATTTATGTATTTGTGTATTTTGTTATATTGGGCTGCTGTGCGGTATGTTGCTTGCCCTAGCTCCGTCCTGGATTGAGTTAAGTAAAAACCGTATGTGTGGTGGTTGTTCTATTAGACACCATGTCCTTCGTTTGAGTTATATTTACGTTACATATTAGAAGTAAAAACCGTATGTGCGGTGGTTGTTCTATCAGACACCATGCCCTTCGTTTAAGTTATATTTACGTTATACATTAGATAGAGGAAAGGAGCCCGCTTATGTTAGTCTGAGATCTTAGGGAAAATGGCCGCCGGGAGAGTATTTAAGAGATAGAGCGCCCGTCCAATCATATCCCCCTGATGAAGACACGTGACCCCCTGTGTCGAACACGCGTAGGGGAGGGGCCAGGACGGAGCGAGCAGCGTACAGCGAAAAGTGAATAGCTGGGTCGGGAGAAGCACATACCCCGCGGCAGACCACACAGCATATCCCTTTGGAGCTTTTTATTGTTTGGTGCACAGCAGCACCCATGAAATGTGAGTACCCCTTTGTGGGAAGTTTGTCTTGTTGGAATAAATTTAAAAAGCGGAATTACACTATATAGTCTCTTTTATTTCTATGATTAATACCCATGGAGCCTATTTGACCCAAAGTGGAGATCGATCTAGCGTTCGCATATAGCCCAAGGGGTGGCTACATAGCGTGATTTGACACAAGGTAAAAGCTGTGTCACACGCTCTGAGGTGAGCGCAACCACTGTGGGGGGGCACTGTGGCACAATACCATTATTTGTAGCACTGGAATTCGGCACATTGGATCACCTGGATATTTAATGGAGATTTATGGACACGGAAACACTTTTTAGTTGCCATTTGGGACATTCACATAAGAACTTTACATCATAGTTTTTTTTTTTGCGTCTTTTGTTGTATCGCATGTTGCATGTTATATGAAGTATTGCATGTTTGTAGTCACTTTTAAAAGAATTATTTATGCACAATTGTGTACATATATTGTTTGGCACTTTATTGATTATTCATATATTTATGCACATTGTACAGGAGTGTTAATATATTTTTTCACAGGAATATTTATTTATATTATATCTAATTTTTTTCAGCATAGTTATGCATAATTGAGGTAAATGATGACACAATTTGTATATTTCACTTAGGACACTAACCTAGCGCAACGCAATTTTTCCTATATTATGTCTTGTGCACGGTTATGAGTACGTGAACTGCGGTTGCTGCTGGTTATTCCTCTTTGATACACCTTTGGTATTTAAATACTTGTCGCCGTTATTCTATCAAGCATAGGAACATTGTGGCTCGCAAGATTTTCTTCTTTTTCTTTATTCCTTACGTCATACACTTGTTGGTAGCCTATGGATCCTTTTGCTTTTTTTGAGAATAGGGAAGTGGATCTAGAGGATCTATTCTCTGACAAAAAAACCAAGGACGATGACATTGCACAGTTATTTAAAAAATTAGGTCACTGTATGGACAAAAAAAGCAATGTTTGGTGGGATAGATCCACCATGGATAAATATCTAAAAGATAATCTGATCCCTAGGAAACTCCGATGGGATGTCCCGATTAATGATGGCCTATTAGGAGAGGAGGATGTGGAGGAGTGGTATACCTTCTTTGAGGGCAAAGGGAGAGAGGTCATGGAGTTTCTGATTAAGAGGAAACAACGTAAGCTTGTATTATTGGAAAAACAGATTAAGGAAATTAGAGATAAGATCCATCCTTTTAGAGAGACTTCTGAATATAATAAACTGATGGGAGATCTACAGAAAAATATGCAAAAGAAAGATTTGGAGAACAAAAATGGGAAAAGAAAAAAATACTTACGCGATTTGGAGGATTACCAGAATAAACGAGTTTATCGTTGGCAATCCACGCTGGAAAACAATAATCTGATTAATCCACCAACTGGGGCCACTGCTAACCAGAATGAAGATACAAGGGCGACACGCCCACAGGAGCGACAGAATTACCAACAGGAGAGGGGACCATCCAATGGAGGGCATCCACCTCACCGACACGATGATAAGCAACCGTATGCGCCCTATCAACAACCCATGAGAAGAATGCAGCAAGATCAACATGAATATCAGGGGCCACCTATGAATAGAGGTAACAACCCATATCCAGGCCCCCCTCCCAATCAAGGGAATTGGGGCTATAGGGCACCTTATCATCAAACCTATGGATATAGGACATACCAAGGTGGTAACCAATATGGGAGAGGTTATCAATCGAGTTATACACCCAGAGGAGGGGGACAACAAAGGGAGCAACCCCCTTTTGGACCACAACCATACAGAAATCAGGGGTATCAACAAGGGACACCACAGAGGGGTGGTCGGCGACAACCCTATGGGGGCCCTCCACCACCCCAATCTCGGAACCAAGGATATCCCCCCCAACATAGAGATGATCCCCAAAGGGGCGAACCATACTATTCCCCGAAACCACAAAGAACGAGGTATGATAGGCCTACACAGGACCAGTATGGAGTACCTGTGTACAACAGCTATCAGCCGCTGGAAAACGCTGGACAACAATATTTGAATGAGCCTTTTTTAGGGAAGGACAGGGATGGACACAACCGAGATACAAGAAACTTAGAAAGAGAGGAGGAAGAGCCGGACGAAGGATACAGCAACAAAAGAAGAAGGCTGGAAGACTAGGCGAGGGGATTTATAACCTGAGTGGCAAGGTCCTTTCAAAGGAAGAAATTTTGACCCTGGATAAGGGAATTAAATTCGCACCGAAGAAAGGGCTTAACAAATTTGAAACCTACGTGGGGGTGCAAAAGTTTATTAGAAAATTGAATATTAAAAAGTATTATGCTTTGAACCCGGTTGAAAGAATGGCAACAAACAATAAATTCACTAATTTACGGAATAACTCCGTATTCAACCCACATGTGGCTAACAATAAGTACGTGGATCTTTTCAAAAAATTAGTCACGACAGAGCTTGAGCAGTTACCGATTAAAAAGGCATATGAGCACAGGGATTTTAAAAGAGGTTTAAGTTCATTAGAGAAGAGGGATGACATAGTAATACGACCAGCGGATAAAGGAGGGGGCATTGTGGTGTTATCATTGCAGCAATATAAGGATGAAATGAATAGGATATTGAGTGATAGTAGTACATACCAAGTATTGAGGGCCGACCCCTCGAAAATCTTTAAGAAAGAATTAGATCTCATCATTAAACATGGAATAGATAATAAATTCTTGAATAAGCAGGAGGCTAAGTACCTAGTCCCTACGGTCAGTAGGATCCCTGTAATTTACTACTTACCTAAAATTCACAAGGACAGCTCAAACCCCCCTGGAAGGCCGATTATAAGTGGAATTGAGTCGTTGACATCCCGATTGGGGGAATACATAGACCTCCACTTACAACCCTTGGTGAGGAAAACGCAAGCTTACCTCAAAGATACGAAGCATACCCTCCAATTACTAAGAGAACATGATGAGGAGAGAAATGTAATCATGGTCACTGGTGATGTATCATCATTATATACCAATATCGACCATGATGGGGCCCTGGAGGCCGTGGAGTGGGCTTTGGATAAAGAGGAAGGGTTCGATAAGGGCCTTAGTGGATTTATTTTAAAATGTTTAGATTTCTGTTTACACCACAATTTCTTTTGGTATAATGAGAAGTTTTATCTGCAAGTGAAAGGAGTCGCCATGGGCGCTAAATTTGCCCCAAGTGTGGCAAACCTCTACATGGCAAAGTGGGAGGAGGAGACAGTACGTGTTGAGCAGTTTGGGGATATATTGCTGTATAGGAGATTTATTGATGATCTGCTAATCATATGGAAAGGTAGTATGGAATCATTGATGTCTTTGTTGGAAGCCATGAATGAGAATGATCGCAATATCTCTCTGACGTGGGATATAAATAAAGACCGGATACACTTTCTTGATTTGGAGATACTCAATACAGCAGAGGGCATGATCACTAGGTCCTTTTTCAAGGCCACAGATCGGAACTCATATATCCCGATTACAAGCTGCCATCACAAGCCCTGGCTTGATAACATCCCTAGAGGCCAATTTATGAGGATGCGCAGAAACTGCACCCGTGAAAGGGATTTTGAGGTTCAATCTAATAAGCTGGAAGACATGTTTTTGGATAAGGGATACCATAAAGAGTTTCTGGAGAGAGAAAAAGATATGGTGAGAAGGCTTAAGAGGGAGGACCTACTGAAGGACAAAAATGTTGATGCGGATAATGATGGGTTCGATGGAACTTGTATAGTGCTGGATTACTGTTTACAAAGTAGGGAGGTAGAGAAAATTTTAAAAAAATATTGGAGTGTGCTCAAACAAGATGCTCATCTGAAAGATCTTTTATCTGATAAACCCAAAATTGTTTACAAAAGGGCGCCATCTTTGCGGGATAAGCTGGTACACAATGTGGTGGAACCACCCAGATCACAGCCGAAAATGTTTTGGGACCTAAAAGGCTTTTTCGGCTGTGGGAGATGCTACAGCTGTACCAGGGTTCCACTTAATACCAAGAGAGTCAAGGATTTCTATAACCCCCTAAGAGACCAACTACATGTTATAGAAGATTTCATATCATGCGAAACAATAGGGGTGGTATATGCTATCAAATGCCCATGTAATCTCATTTATGTTGGTCGTACCACCAGGGCCCTGAAAGATCGTATGGAAGAGCATGTGCGTAACATACGAAAGGGATATGATAAACACCACCTCTCAGTACACTTTAAAACAAAGCATAACCAGAGTACGGAGGGTATGAAATTTTGGGGATTGGAAGCACCCAAACGTAATTGGAGGGGTTCTAATTATGTAAGAGATATCAGCAAACGTGAATCTTGGTGGATATATCAACTTGGCTCTTTATCACCTGGTGGATTGAACAGGGAGTTTGATCTCACATGCTTTCTTAGTAACTTTTAAATATTTTTATCAATTTTAATGTCTCTGTTTATTTGATCTATTCATCATTTTTTAACATACTTACCCCCTTTAGACCAAATCATCCATAATGCCATTAAGGGTTCTCACTCGCTTTGTTTATATTTGTCGAGTCACTACATATCTGGGTATATTATACCTATTACATTTCCAGTTTTTTAGTATTTTTCATCTTAATTTAAAGGAATGTTTATATATTTATATATATTTTTATATATTTTTTTACATTTTATATTTCTTTATTTTTATATATTTTCATTTTTTTATATATATATTTTTCTAATTTTATTGTCCATTTTTAGTTATATATACATTTATTCTTATTCTTATTTACATATATATATAATCTTTATAGATTTATTTTTGATTTAATTAATCGGTATCTCTGAGAGTTTCCCCTGTGTAGATATATAGCTATATTTAATCAGATAATAAAATGCTCCCTGATGGATGGTTTAAGATTTAAACATTTTTTATAATATATTTTTTTATATATACAATTTTTAATAACATTTAATAAATATACGATTTTAATGGGTTCATAATATGATATTCCGAAACCACTACTTATTATTTATGTATTTGTGTATTTTGTTATATTGGGCTGCTGTGCGGTATGTTGCTTGCCCTAGCTCCGTCCTGGATTGAGTTAAGTAAAAACCGTATGTGTGGTGGTTGTTCTATTAGACACCATGTCCTTCGTTTGAGTTATATTTACGTTACATATTAGAAGTAAAAACCGTATGTGCGGTGGTTGTTCTATCAGACACCATGCCCTTCGTTTAAGTTATATTTACGTTATACATTAGATAGAGGAAAGGAGCCCGCTTATGTTAGTCTGAGATCTTAGGGAAAATGGCCGCCGGGAGAGTATTTAAGAGATAGAGCGCCCGTCCAATCATATCCCCCTGATGAAGACACGTGACCCCCTGTGTCGAACACGCGTAGGGGAGGGGCCAGGACGGAGCGAGCAGCGTACAGCGAAAAGTGAATAGCTGGGTCGGGAGAAGCACATACCCCGCGGCAGACCACACAGCATATCCCTTTGGAGCTTTTTATTGTTTGGTGCACAGCAGCACCCATGAAATGTGAGTACCCCTTTGTGGGAAGTTTGTCTTGTTGGAATAAATTTAAAAAGCGGAATTACACTATATAGTCTCTTTTATTTCTATGATTAATACCCATGGAGCCTATTTGACCCAAAGTGGAGATCGATCTAGCGTTCGCATATAGCCCAAGGGGTGGCTACATAGCGTGATTTGACACAAGGTAAAAGCTGTGTCACACGCTCTGAGGTGAGCGCAACCACTGTGGGGGGGCACTGTGGCACAATACCATTATTTGTAGCACTGGAATTCGGCACATTGGATCACCTGGATATTTAATGGAGATTTATGGACACGGAAACACTTTTTAGTTGCCATTTGGGACATTCACATAAGAACTTTACATCATAGTTTTTTTTTTTTTTTTTTTGCGTCTTTTGTTGTATCGCATGTTGCATGTTATATGAAGTATTGCATGTTTGTAGTCACTTTTAAAAGAATTATTTATGCACAATTGTGTACATATATTGTTTGGCACTTTATTGATTATTCATATATTTATGCACATTGTACAGGAGTGTTAATATATTTTTTCACAGGAATATTTATTTATATTATATCTAATTTTTTTCAGCATAGTTATGCATAATTGAGGTAAATGATGACACAATTTGTATATTTCACTTAGGACACTAACCTAGCGCAACGCAATTTTTCCTATATTATGTCTTGTGCACGGTTATGAGTACGTGAACTGCGGTTGCTGCTGGTTATTCCTCTTTGATACACCTTTGGTATTTAAATACTTGTCGCCGTTATTCTATCAAGCATAGGAACATTGTGGCTCGCAAGATTTTCTTCTTTTTCTTTTACTTTTGTACCCCCTTACCATTTCACACAGGGGGGGGACCGGGATCTGGGGGTCCCCTTGTTAAAGGGGGCTTCCAGATTCCGATAAGCCCCCCGCCCGCAGACCCCCACAACCACCGGCCAGGGTTGTGGGGATGAGGCCCTTGTCCTCATCAACATGGGGACAAGGTGTTTTGGGGGGCTACCCCAAAGCACCCTCCCAATGTTGAGGGCAT
This sequence comes from Lithobates clamitans, assembly GCA_037952925.1. Lineage (NCBI taxonomy): Eukaryota > Metazoa > Chordata > Amphibia > Anura > Ranidae > Lithobates > Lithobates clamitans. Next base: position 2,366,571 of record JBBGZY010000901.1, read on the forward strand.
GTGGCCTGGTACGGTTCAGGAGGGGGGGGCCGCACTCTCGTCCCCCCTCTATTCCTGCGGCCTGCCAGGTTGCGTGCTCGGATAAGGGTCTGGTATGGATTTTTGGGGGGATCCCACGCCGTTTTTTTTTTTTTTTTGGCGCGGGGTTCCCCTTAAAATCCATACCAGACCTGAAGGGTCTGGTATGGAATTTATGGGGAACCCCATGTCATTTTTTTTTTTAATTTTGGCCGGGGTTCCCCTTAATATCCATATCAGACCTGAAGGGCCTGGTATGGAATTTAGGGGGACTCCTACGTCATTTTTTTTTTTTAATTTTGGTTCGGGGTTCCCTTTTGGGGAATTCCCATGCCGTTTTTATCAATGAACTTCTATGTGTATTGTCGGCAATGCAATAGCCGCGGTAGTTTTAAATGAGTTTTTTCCTTCAAAATGTAATTTTGCTGTCAGACTGTTCTAAACACAGGAAACATGCGCCCCTTTACAGGCATACTATAGACACCCCCCAGGTACAAAATTTAAAGGGATATTACACTTTTATTGTTTGACTTTAAGCATTATTAAAATCACTGCTCCTGAAAAAACGGCCGTTTTTAAAATTTTTTTTTGCATTGATCCATGTCCCCTGGGGCAGGACCTGGGTCCCCAAACACTTTTTATGACAATAACTTGCATATTAGCCTTTAAAATTAGCACTTTTGATTTCTCCCCTTTGACTTTTAAAGGGTGTTCCTCGGCATTCGAATTTGCCGCGAACACCCCAAATTGTTCGCTGTTCGGCGAACTTGCGAACAGCCAGAGTTCGACTCGAACTCGAAGCTCATCCCTAGTGGCGAGCAAATGTGGTACCAGTTGACAAAAAGGATCAAGATTCATATCAGGAAACTACAGACCAGTCAGCCTTACATCAAAAGTAAGGTATTTGAGGGAATGGTAATGGAACTATACAGACATTTATCTGTGATAAAGGTCACATAAATGACAACCAGCATGCATTTATGAGAGACTATTCTTTTCAGACTAACCTGTTATCATTCTTTGAATGAGAAATTGGGATGGTGGAAGTCCAGTGAACGTAGTTTATCTAGATTTTGTGAAGGAATTTGATACTGTACACCATAAACATTTAATCTATAAGATAAGGTCTGTTGGAATAGATGAAATGATATGTACATGGATAGGAAACTGGTTACATGAATGAGTCTGGAAAGTTGTGATAAATTACTCATTCTCTGAATAGTCTAAAGTTAAGAGTGGTGTGCCCCAGGGTTCTGTCTTGGGTCCAGTGCTGTCCAAATTGTTTATTAAAAAGAAATAAGGTTGAAATCAAGAGCTCAATTTTGTTTGCAGATAATACAAAATTATGCCGTTACAAAACTTTGGCACAATATGTTTCATTACAGTTAAGACCTTTAATAGGGGGTTGGTAGCTACCTGGTAGGGAAGGGTCAATCTTTTCAGAAATGTAAAGTTATGCAACAGGATATCAAAATGCACATGCAAATTACACATTAGGAGGGACTCCCCTAGGAGAATCAGTGATCGAAAAAGCATCTGAGGGTGCTTGTACAGTAGATTGCAGGTTTCACAATAGCTTGCAAAAATAAGCCACAACTAACAAAGCTAGCAAAATACTGTCATAAACTAAAAAGGGCACACATTCCAGAGATAAATAATAATTCTACCCCTTTACAAAACACTGGTTAAGCCTCATCTTGCATATGCAGTTTAGTTTTGGTCACCAGTCCTTAGAAAAGCTGTTGAATTAGTAATGCCACGTACACACGATCGGACTTTATGGAATACTTGGTCCGGCGATCTTTTCGACGGACTTTGTACGCTAGGTGTGCCGGACTTAAAAACGGACGGACTTGGGCACACACGATCACTCCAAAAGTCCGATGGTTTTGAACGCGGTGACGTACAGCACATATGACGGGACTAGAAAAAGGAAGTTCAAGCCCCACTACACCACCCTTTGGGCTAAACGGGCCCGTTCCCCAGATGACGTCAGTGATAAGATGAAACGTACGTCGTGAGGTTGACGCTCTGACGTCATCGCACTAAACTCTGAACAGGCGCTTGCTTGCCGGCTTGGCGAATGCTCATTTTAACTGCAGCTTTGTAAGTTTTTTACCTTATTTTAAATAAAATATCTCTTCGGATTCACACTATGGCTGCCTCTTTTCTACCCTTATGTGGCTAATTCGGGTATGCTGTGTTTGGAGCTACGCTTACCGAGGGAGATCGCATGTTGGTTACCAGGATCCATGTTTATAGGCTTTACATCCGTAGCATCATCTAGTAAAGATTTGCACCGCCTGACCTGGATATCATTCTGAGATGTGCCTTATTGTGCCTTCCATCTGGTAAGCACATATGTTTGGTGGTGGAGGATCATCCTACAGGGTGTGTTTGTCATTCCACTCTTTTTTCTGACCCTCACGGATAACTATCAGAGGATTCCTCTCATCTTTCCTGTACTTATGGACTTTATATCACAATTATTATGATTTGATGTGGTTTAGATACACTTTATGGGTTTATTGTGAATATTAATTTATTATACAAAAGTCATTTTTTGCTATTTCACATATAGCGCGGTTGTTTCTTTTTGTTTTGAGTTAATAAAGCCCTTTGTCACTGTAACCACACAAAAAAATAACAAACTGTTATTGATAAATAATAAGCCACACACATTGTAGTAGTAAAAACATTTTACTGTGTGCACATTGAAAGGTGCATTTTGTTTGAACGTGTTTTTTTTTTTTTTGGTTATTAATATTTTTTTGAATATTTTTAGTTTAGGCATATTTGTAGAAATTATACATTGTTTACAAAATTTGGCTTCACAACAGGGTTTTAAAAACCATAAGAACAAAAAATAACAGGAACTTACAAAGTTCAACATGTTAATAACAGTGCTGGTGATGTCACCCATGTAAAATAAAAACATTGCAGATGCTCACAATTTCTCGTGAAAAAAGGTTCAAGTCAACATGTGCTATCTCCCATCATGGGGGAGCAATGGACGTGTTTTGTGTGTGCAATCCCTTTGTTCCTCTCACAAACTAACATTATTCTGATGAAGGGGTTGCAAACACAAAACAAGTACATTGATATCCCCTGATGGAAGATAGCACATGATGACACACCATGTGCATCTGCAAAATTATTACCTTATAGTATTTAGCAAGTTAAAACATTTTAGAAGGATAAAACTTGACAATGAAATGAAGAACATGATTGATGTTTTTAGGCAAAAAGTTATTAGATTCTGCCCAAAACATCAATCATGTTCTTCATTTCCTGTTGCATGCTGTCCAGCCAATTTCTCATGCTGTCAATTTGGTCACGCATTCTAACAATTCCACACCATTATCTGGCCAATGAGTCTTTGTGCACTGTCTGTGCTAAATGGCTCTGCCGCTTGGCCTTCCACAACCAGAACATCACCTAAAATTTGTGGAAAAAAATTATTGTAAAATATGCACGCCTAAATAGATGAACTTGAGCTGGGGTGTCAGTCACTCACTTGGTGGGGTGGAAATATCGCACACTTCCTCCACCTCTACTTCCTCCAGCTCGTCGGGTGGGCGTAGTCTTGGGGTAATGTTAGCTTCAGGCTGGTGATTTGGGGGGGTCCTGGGATCCTTGGACTATTGACTGAGTCTTGTCTCCCCTATGATAATTAAACAAAAGGTATAGTTAAAACACAGTGATATTTGAGTCTTGAAAAAGGAATATGAAACATTCGTTTGAAGGTGTGAACAATTGTCATTTTTTGGCACCAAAAATTTTGAAGACAGGATTAAAATTCACTATGCCCAAAAATGCCAAACAATACACATTTGCATGCAAGTTTCACAGATGCAGAGACCTCAAGTATCCCCTGGAGCCCCTATGTGTATTACCCCCCAAAATTTTCTCGGGTGTCACATAGTACACTAGTGCTCGTGAGTCCAGATGTGGAAACAGCTGCTGTGTCCTGTCCTTACATTACACGGAATCATTATTGAAGAAGCATTATATTTTCAAACATATCTACACAACATCACCACATTTTTGGAATACGACAAATTACCAAGACCTAAATGTATGTTAAAACCATGTACCATCGTAGAACCATTTGCATGGCACGTGTGTTTAGCACTTTTCAGAGTGACCTCTTCATAGGGCACTTGTCACTTTGTTATTTGCAACGTTTGTAGAACAACATTTTAATATTTATTTATTTAGCACTAGACACTTTAGAATTTTTTGCATGTCACGTGTGATGTATTTATTGCAACTTTGTGTTTTCTAGTGTTTAGACACAGACCGCTTCATGCTCTTAGCAGTGGTTAATACTGTTTTTTCCTTTTGAGGGAATATAGCACTAGACACCTTGGATGCGATTTATTGCACTCATTATGCTTCTCATGTTTAAATCACCAGTCACTTTAACCCACAGGAGTTGTAATAACTGCCATACATATTTCACTTAAAGGAATACACACGTGACACTTTTGATAAAACTGTATATATGCAGACATTTCTTCTGCAACTTTGGGACAGCGCCACACTCACACACTTTTCTTTTTTCACTTTAAAACCAAAAACCCCGTCATTTTCTTAGTATCATATGTTTTTTCAAAAGAACGGTCTTTACGAACGATGCTGTATAAACAAAAGGCATATGGATCAGCATGCAAGTTAAGTATCTCATTCGGAACACACAACAAGTACTTACTTTTTTTAAGCAGCTTCTTTATTCGCCAATATTGTTCAGGCTCCCTACTTTTGAGGTCAGACCATCGCTTCCTCAATTGTTCTTTAGCCCGTTTAGTGCCAAATTTTTGTTCAAGAGCGGTGACAACTGAGGACATTATTTTGTCCTTCCGCATATTGGGTCGAGTGTACGGTCCTTTTTTTGCCATCGTAGTCCTCCCTTTTCAATATGGACACCATCTCCACCATCTCTTCAAAGGCCATGTTGGTGGCCTTATATCTCCTCTGGGATCTGGATGGTTGTGGCTCCGGGCTTTCCTCCGCGCTACTTGCAGATAATCTCTCCGCCATCTTTCTCTATATCCTGCCACTGCGCAACAAAGAGTGAAGGGGCAGGGACAAATCGTACTAAAGAACGTCAGGGGCGGGCGACGTAGGCGTAGCATGACACATGCACAGTGTATATTAAGCTATTACGCTGGCCTATGTATGTCCGAGTGGAAGTAGCGAGCGTCAGAAACGAAGGTAAGAATAAAAGTGTGGGTATTTTTGGTGAATGTGGGTGGGGTGTGTGTGTGTTTGTGTACCTTAGATTGAGCCAAATATAATACTGGGAGTTTGGACTGACATTACAGTTTTTATCTTGTGTCTTGTCTTTCAGCAAAAATGAACACGTTTTCTTGATTTGTATCAAGAAAACAGAAACCCATTGTATTTTAATAGAGACGTAAGGAAGGCAACAAGTGGGCACACTTTTGGAATTTGTGAAGACTCGAGTCCCCCTTAAGTTTGTGGACAATAAAATTACATGTACAGGAGGGAACACAAGAAGATCCAGGAGTCGCACAGATCTGGAGCAGCAGCAGACCAGGTTTATGTCCCCAAGCTGTGGTACTACCAAAAAATGTGATTTCTGGATGACCAGACAGAAGCAAGGCAATCACTTTTGAGCCTTCCCTCCACCCTTCCCTCCAGCCTTCCCTCCACCTCCACCCTTCCCTCTACCCTTCCCTCCACCTCCACCCTTCACTCCACCCCATCTGAGGAGTCCCAAGAAGAACTGGGCCCTTTCATCCTTGATGAAGTGGATGCCCCAGCTTCAGCCAGGTATACTTTTTTGTGTAAATTTGGGATTGTGTAAATATTAATGATTTAAACCTAAAATTTTTTGAAGTGCTTCACCAAAAATGAGTTCATCACAATTATTAATATGTAGACATATCACTAGACAGTAGTGGCCAAAAATATACTTCAAATATTGGTGAGCAGCTAGAATAATGGTGGCGTCAAAAAGATAGCCTTTACTATTTGTTTAGAATTATATTTGCAAGTCATGAGCTGAAAATTGTGTGTTATTGCGTAAGAAAAAATTACAACTACCGGTATGTCCCTTTTTTGAACCAGGATGAGCTCAGCCAGGAGGAGTCCCTGCCGAGAGGTATAGAGGAGGAGGCCTTGCCCAGTGGGAGAGAGGAGGAGGCCGTGGCTGGGCACAGTAGAAGCCTCATGGAGTGTCAGGTGCCTACCCTCCGCATTACCACCAAAAGGCCCAGAAAGATAACCCGAACAGAGGAGGAATCACTAGCCCTCATTCGCCAAATTCTCAGCACACCACCCAATGCGGAAGAGGCGTATGGAACCTATATGGCCACCAGATTGCTGGAACTAGAAAAGGGGCAACGCCTCCTCTGTGAGGGTATGATTTTTCAAGCGTATCAGAAGGGCTTGAGAGGGGAGCTTACTGCAAAAACATATATGGCAGATGAAGCCACTCCTCCTGCTACTCCTCTTCCTCCTCCTCCTCCTCCTCCTCCTCCTGCCCCAAGTATACCACCAGAGGCACAGCCTCCAAGGAAGGCTGCAGCGAAGCATGGAGGGAAGGTTGCAGGGCAGCGTGCAGGGAAGGCTCCACGGAAGAGTCGAAAGTGATTGTCTGGCTTCTGTCTGGTCTGACTTCTGACTGTGCTCCCTGTGCTCCCTAGTCTCAAGATACCAATTTTATTGTCCTCTAACTTGATGTGTGTCCTGGGGGACAAAAGGCTGCACACATTCCAAAAGTGTCTCCAGTGTTGCCTTCCTCATTTCTGTTTTGACCAAAATAAATGGATATTTTCGTTACCTTACATTATTGACTATGTGTTTTGATTCAAAAAGGACATTTGGTTTGTGAGTAGGCAGGTACAGGTCAAAAAGACTATATGTGGGTTATTTACAAAAGGCTAAATCATTTTGCAATTCAAGTGCAAAGTGCTATTGCAAAGTGCACTTGATAAATTGTACTACAAGTGCACTTGTTGGAAGTGCAGTCGCTGTAAATCTAAGGGCAAGCTCTGAAATGAGGGGAAGCTCAGCTGATTTTATCATACAATCATGTGCAAGAGAATTTTTTTGTTTTTTGGGGTTCCTTGCATGTGCCCCTCGGATCCACAGCGAATGCACTTCCAAGTGCTCTTTCAGGGCAGTTCCAAGTACAATTTGCACTTGTAGTGAAAAATGATTTTGCCTTTTTAAAATAACCCCCCTATGTCTAATTAACAAGGGACACCAACCTCATTAAGGTTCATTAAAACAATAAAAATTATTAAGGTTATTGTGTTAACCATTTATTAGACATGTGCGATTCGGTTCATAACGAATAGATTTTCGTATGAATTTGTTAGTATTCATACATTCGGATCAAATCGAACATTCGAATAGCTGTAAGAACCAAAATATGAAAATTACGAAATTACGAATAAGCAAAATAACGAACATGCGAAAATACGAACTTACGAAAGGAAAAACTTACGAAACTCAGAAAGTGTAAAAGAAAGAAAATGACATCAATAACGAATGATTTACATTCCGTATTTTTTATCCTTTGTTCGAAATTTTGTATGTTCGTATTTTCATTTGTGTGTTTGTTATTTTAGCTGCTTCATCTGTTCGTAATTTAGTTTGTTCGTGTTCTCAAATCCTTCTTTTGAATGGACAGTGTAAGTATCTTAATATGTATGTTGGTAATTTCGTGTTCTCGAATCGTTCTTTCAAATGGGCAGTGCATTAGTGAGTGATGTATCTTACTTATATTTAGCCAATCAGCTTATCCCTTTTGTGTCTGAGTCACACTGCATTCCTGGATCTTTTTAAATTCAGTTGAGGAGTTCAGAAAAAAGAAGTAGATATGGCGCCGTTCCAGGCCTGATGGATTCAGGTGTGTGCTACTTCCTTATGGGAGGAAGGTAATAGGTGGGGAAAAAGGAAATGATGTAGGTAGTGCCTATTGAATAGGTGTCTTCAAGTCCTATACCAAATGCACAGTGCAACTGTGCATATCAATGTGAAGCCGTGTATAAACTCCTAAATGTGCATGAGTGTCCAGCTGTATACCTGACTCAATAAAGTGCAATGTGTAGGACATCAACTTATTTGATAAAAAAATAAAATACCTTAAATTATTAAAGTGCAATATTCCTAATCATTATGTGCATTAACTGTATAAAAAATAACAAACTACAATCAATAGTATAAATTAAAGTGCTGGTGTGAATAAACAAGTGAACTTCTAATTAGTATATGCAATTAAGTTATAAGGTGCTATGGTGCCGGTGAAGAGATCCGCTTGGATTCTGGTGGATTTTCCAATAAGTAAACCCTCAGTGCGTTCCTTAATCCGTGCTCTTATAGTGACTGCACTCACCAGATCCTTCACCCCCTCTTGGGTTCTCACACAGTGTATGCCACTGTGTAGCAACGCAGGATAACTCCGTATTTAATTTAGACTTAGGGACAGCAGTTTTTTTGTTGTGCACATGTCTACCATTTATTATCAATCAACAGTGTTTACACTTTTTAAATTATAATGGCAACAAAAACTACCCGAATGACCCTGATCAAAAGTTTACATACTTCAGTTCTTAATATTGTGTATTGCCTCCTTTAACATCAATGACAGCTTGAAGTCTTTTGTGGTATTTGTGGATGAGGCTCTTTATCTTCTCAGATGGTAAAGCTGCCCATTCCTCTTGGCAAAAAGCCTCCAGTTCCTGTAAATTCTTGGGCTGTCTTGCATGAACTGCACGTTTGAGATATCCCCAGAGTGGCTCAATGATATTGAGGTCAGGAGACTGAGATGGCCACTCCAGAACCTTCACTTTATTCTGCTGTAGCCAATGACAGGTCGACTTGGCCTTGTGTTTTGGATCATTGTCATGTTGAAATGTCCAAGTACGTCCCATGCGCAGCTTCCTGGCTGCTGAATGCAATTGTTCCTCCAGTATTTTTTGATAACATACTGCATTCATCTTGCCAACAATTTTTACCACATTTCCTGTGCCTTTGTAGCTCACACATCCCCAAAACATCAGTAATCCACCTCTGTACCTTTCACCATAGGCCTGTTGACTCCTCTCCAAATGTAGCGTTTATGGTTGTGGACAAAAAGCTCAATTTTCGTCTCATCACTCCAAATGACTTTGTGCCAGGAGGTTTGAAGCTTGTCTCTGTGCTGTTTGGTGTATTGTAAGCGGGATAGTTTGTGGCTTTTGCATAGTAATGGCTTTCTTCTGGTGACTTAACCTTTCTTCAAGTGCCTCCTTATTTTGCATCTTGAAACAGCCACACCACATGTTTTCAGAGAGTCCTGTTTTTGACCTGAAGTTATTTGTGGGTTTTTCTTTGCATCCCAAACAATTTTCCTGGCAGTTGTGGCTGAAATTTTAGTTGGTCTACCTGACCATGGTTTGGTTTTAACAGAACCCCTCATTTTCTAGTTCTTGATTAGTGTTTGAACACTGCTGATTGGCATACTCAATTCCTTGGATATCTTTTTATATCCCTTTCCTGTTTTATACAGTTCAACTACCTTTTCCCATAGATCCTTTGACAATGCCTTTGATTTCCCCATGACTCAGAATCCAGAAATGTCAGTGCAGAACTGGATGAAAGATGCAAGGATTTGTCAGGAGTCCAGAAACGCATTGGCCTTTTATACACAGACACTTATTACAAGCAAACAGATCTGTCAGGAGTCCAGAAACACATTAACCTTTTATACACAGACACTTATTACAAGCAAACAGATCACAGGTGAGGATGGTTAACTTTAATAGCCATTCAACCCCTTTGTGTCAACTTGTATGTATGTTATCAGGCCAAAATCACCAGGTTATGTAAACTTTTGACCAGGGTCATTTGGGTAGTTTCTGTTGCCATTATGATTTAAAAAGAGTAAACACAGTTGATTGATAATAAATGGCTTTAGCCAAACACCAACCATGAGTGAAAGAAAAAATAGGATTTTTTATAACAGCTTACCTGTAAAATCCTTTTCTTGGAGTACATCACAGGACACAGAGGCTCGGTATTCACTGATGGGTTATATAGGCACCACTAGGTGATGGACACTGGCACACCCTAGACAGGAAGTTTAGCCCCCTATATAACCCCTCCCCTAACTGGGAGTACCTCAGTTTTGTAGCAAAGCAATACGTGTGTAATGCATATCCCCAAAAAAGAGGGGCGGGAGTTCTGTGTCCTGTGATGTACTCCAAGAAAAGGATTTTACAGGTAAGCTATTATAAAAAATCCTATTTTCTTTATCATACATAACAGGACACAGAGCCTCAGTATTCACTGATGGGATGTCCCAGAGCAATGCCACCTGAGGGGAGGGGACACAAACAAAAGTAGGGAGCAATCAGACCTGAGGACCCTGTACTGTGGCCTGCAGCACGCTGCTCCCGAAGGCGATATCCTCATGCCTTTTCACATCCACCTGATAGAATCTGGTGAATGTATGGACTGAAGACCAAGTTGCAGCCTTACAGATCTGAGCCATGGAGGCCTGGTGATGCACTGCCCATGAAGCACTAACAGCCCTGGTGGAGTGCACTTTGATTTGAAAAGGTGAAACGTTCCCCTTTAAACCATAAGCTTGAAAAATTACCTGGCAAATCCATTTAGCAATGGTGGATTTCGACGCTTCTTGTCCTATCTTAGGACCTTCAGGCAACACGAACAAAACTTCCGTTTTGCTTCCAAATAGGCTTTGACCGCTCTCACTACATTAAGAGAATGTAGTGACTTTTCTTCCTTAGAACAGGGATCTGGAAAGAATGAAGACAGAACAATATCCTGGTTTAGGTGAAAATTTGAAACCACCTTCAGAAGAAAACTAGGATGAGGACGCAATACTACTATATCCTTATGAATTTCTTGTAAAGAGCCACCAATTCTGACACCCTTCTTGCAGAAGAAATGGCTACCAGAAAAATTAGCTTCCTTGTCAAAAGGACCAAAGGAATATGTCGTATTGGCTCAAAAGGCTGTTTCTGTAATGCCGACAGAACTAAATTCCAGTCCCAAGAGTTCAGGGGTGCTCTAACCGGTGGATTACCCCCTGTATAAAGCTTCGGACCAAAGAATGTTATGCAAGCAGACGTTGAAACAATACCGACAAGGCCGAGACCTGGTCCTTGATAGTACTCAAGGCCAGCTTCATCTCTAACCCCATTTGCAGAAAAGCAAGGATTCTCCCTATGAAAAACTTTCTGGGATGCCAAACCCTGGATTCACACCAGTAGACATTTGCCTTCCAGATTCTATAGTAAATGACTCTGGAAGCTGGCTTCCTTGCATTAATCAAGGTAGAAATTACTGGGCTTGAAAGCCCACGACTCTTCAGAATGTGGGTTTCAATAGCTAAACCATTAAATTTAGCATTTGTAAGATAGGATGGAACACTGGTCCATGCAATAGCAGGTCTGGACTGCCATCTTCACTATTTCTGCATACCAAGATCTTCTGGGCCACGCTGGGGCCACTAGAAGCACTGACTTCTTTTCCTGCTTGATCCTGTGAAGAAGTCGTGGTAGCTGCAGAATAGGAGGGAATGCATAAATCAGTGAGAACTGATGCTCTGGAGTCGCCAACGCATCCGTCCCGCATGCAAGTGGATCCCTTGTTCTTGACATAAAGTTGTCAATCTTGTTGTTGAACCTGAACACAAGCAGATCCACATCCGGGATCCCCCATCTTTGACATATGGCCAGGAAGATGTCAGGGTGAAGAGACCATTCCCCTGGGAACAACTGCTGATGCCTTAAGCAGTCCGCCTGACAGTTCTCTACCCCTGGAATGAAGATTGCCGATATGCACGGCACATGTTTTTCTGCCCATATTAGGATCTGGTTTACCTCTTTTTGGGCTGCACGACTCCTGGTGCCCCCTTGGTGATTGATATAAGCCACTGCTGTGGCATTGTCGGATTGGAACCTAAAAGGACAACCCTGTAACCTGAATGTCCAGGTTTTTAGGGCCAGGTACTCCGCACGAATCTCCAGAATATTGATGGGTAAGGTCTTCTCGATTCTGGACCATTTCCTTTGGACAGTCGCCTCTTCCAGAAGGGCTCCCCAACTCAAAAGGCTGGCATCTGTTGTTAATACCTTCCAGGTGACTGGTAGAAAAGATTTCCCTTTCCGCAGATTCTCGGGTACCAATCACCAAATGAGGCTCCGGCACACTATTGGAGACAAGTGCATTGGAAAATCTAGCGCCTGGACCTTCTTGTTCCAGGCAGATAAGATACTGTTTTGCAACAGTCTTGAATGAAACTGAGCATAGGGAACCGCTTTGAACGAAGCCACCATCTTTCCCAACAATCTCATACAAAGGCGAATAGAAGGACTCTTCTTTGCCCTGACTAGCTGAACCAGCTCCTTTATTGCACTGATTTTTGCCTGGGGTAAAAACACCCTTTTTTGGGTTGTATCTATGATTAGACCCAAGTACTCTAGTCTTCTTACTGGTTTTAAAGAAGATTTCTCTAGGTTGAGAACCCAAACTAGGTATTCCAGGTAGTTGACTGTGGTGACCAAGCCTTGGTCTAAACGGGCTGCCGACCGGTCTATTAAGAGCAGGTCGTCTAGGTACGTTATACCGTTATACCGTGGGCCCTTAATCTGGCCAGAGGAGGAGCCAGTACCTTTGTGAACACCCGAGGTGCAGTAGCTAGACCGAAAGGCAAAGCTACAAACTGCAAATTATGTTTTTCCACTTCAAAACGCAGATGTTTCTGATGAGCGGAGAAAATAGGTACATGCAAGATCGAATCTTTAGGAAACGATTTAGATCCTTGAGAACCAGGATGGGTCTGACAACCCCATTTGACTTTGGCACCGTGAAAAGGTTTGAATAAAGCCCAACCCCTGCTCTTGCATGGGAACTGCCATGATTACTTTTTGTGACAGAAGTTGATCCAACGCTTGGAAGAGAGACTTCTTTTTGTCTGGGTCTTTGGGGACATTGGATCTGAGGAAACAAGGAGACGGAATTCTCGGAACTCTAGTTTGTAACCTAGAGTTATTGTGGAGATCACCCATCTGTCCTGAAAATCCTCCTGCCAGACCCTTGAGAACTGTAGCAGTCTTCCCCCCACTCGAACGAGCGGGGTGCCCCTTCATAAAGAGGCTTTAGCGTTCTGTCTTGTAGATTTCCTCCCCCGGGATTTCTTTTGTCCTTGGGGTTAACTCTGAGTTTTACCTCCTGAACCTAACGGTGGAGGCCATCGCGACTGCCTGGAGGCTGATGCCCCAGGCACTGGAGAGAGAGTCCTTTTAAATGAAGGACGTTTACTCCGTTTCTTAACTGGCAAAAGGGTACTTTTCCCACTAGATATCTTTTGTATATATTTGTCCAAGTCATCCTCAAACAGCCTTTCCCCACGAAAAGGGAACCCCGCCAGGAGCTTTTTGCATGGAGTTTTGGCCGACCAATTTTTCAGCCACAAGACTCTATGCATATGCACCAGCCCAAGCGTAAGACGAGAGGTCTGAAGGATAGAATCTCTGATTGCATAAACCGCAAAACACAAGGCTGCTGGTAGCTCGGCTAATTCTTGGGCCTGCTGTTCAGGGAAAACCTTGAGCACCTGTTTTAAGTGATCTCGTAAGGATTGGCATACCCCAATTGCCGCTACTGCAGGTTGAGCTACTGAACCTGCCAGGGCAAAAACGTTTTTTCAACAGGGATTCCATCTTTTTATCAGTTGTATCCCTAAGCGTTTGAGCGTTGTTAACCAGGTGAGTCAAATTTTTGTTCACAGAGGAGATAGCGGTGTCAATTGACGGACTACCCCACATCTTTGTGAACTTTTCCTCCATAGGATAAAGAGTTGAAAACTTTTTAGGAGGGGAAAAAATATTTATCTGGGTGATCCCACTCAGAATAAATAATCTCTTCCAGCAGGAAATGAACAGAAAAAGCATGTGCAGCTTGAGGAGGCTTAAGTGAACCCAAACTAGATGTGGGTTTTTCAATCGGCTCAGTTATGGGTAACCTAAATGTGGAGCAGACCCTTTCAGCAAGAGATTGCACCAGCAATTTCTCAGCCTGTGAAGCCAAAGAGGACCTTCCCCACTAGATTCCCCGGAAGAGGAGTCATCCTCATCCCTATCTCTAGAGGGGGAATCATCTCCCCTTTCTCAGAGTGCCTCTGTTTGAGGGTCCTGGGTAAAAGGGATCTAATGCACTTTATTCCCCCTAGTGAAGATGTAATCACGGCCATCAATCTTTCCTCTAATCCATTTATGGTTGAGGAAAAAACCTCCTGAGTAATGTATACAGGGCCTGAGATTCCGGCAGCAGATGTAGCCCCTGACCCCGACAGCTCATCCTGACCAGCCTCCCTAGGTCCTTTAGGGGGAGATAGTGCTGCAGAGGGGGCTCCTCAAAGCCTGAGGGAGATCCCCTTGAGCCCCTATTTCTCGGGGTACCTGTACCTCTTCTGCCCATAGTGGCAAGCACAAATGCAGAGGTACAACCAGAAATGCACGTACTGCTGAGCAAATAGTCCAGCAACTACCGCTGCTATAAAGGCCTAGTCTGGTGCTAAGTAAATGCTGCCTGGGGATGCCAGTGTCAGCCACACTCACATGCCCTCTATCCACTCTGTGTCCCTCCTTGTGTTGTGCACCTGCAAAAGAGTGCATCTTATAGCCTCGTTTAGCTCTTGTTGTGGGCGTCAACCCACGCCAGACGCCGTGCTAATGCTCCGCCCATTTTGCCAAGCACCCATACCGCCCCTCCCCTTGTCCTTTTTTAAACAAGCCCTGCTTTCCCACGCGAGCCGTGGGTTTTGATCCTGATTGGATCGCCATGGAGGGGAGGCTGGGGCGGAGGAGAGCGGAGGGTAGGTGGATGAAAAACCACCATAATGGCAGAGGCAGTGGGAGGCGGTGTGGGCACCGCTGACTGCCCTATGGCCCTTTAGTTTAAAGAGAGCTGTGGGGAGACATTCTTTGGGAGAAAAAAAACCCCATCCCACCTGGGCATGGGCTCAGAGGAGCGTGCAGCATGATCACAGAGACGAAAATGATAGGCATGGAAAGGTATGTGTTCTTGACAGCGGTGGTGACTTTAGGCATAGCAACATTACTTAAAGGAGAAAAAACCATAGGAAACTAGAAAAATTAATTAGGAATCTCCTGTACCTTATCCAGCTGCAGGGTTCTGTGGTAACAGACCCAATCTTCACCTCTCACGATGGGCTCCATTTGAAAAAACCTTCAGGGACTAGGGCCTGAGGGAGATCCTAGCTCTGGGCCTGTAAAGCACCTCGCCAGGAATATGGCTGAAAAAAACAAATACTGGATACCAGGGTCCAGCTTTCTAAAAAGAAAAACATTACAGACAGAACCTCATTTCTTCAGACACGAGGCCCAGGTACCATTCGATTCGGCCTAAAAAAGAACTTCGAATGGATCCGGTTGCGTGACTTTCCCGGAGAAGGATATTCCAGCGGAGCCCAGCACAGCACATCTTTACTCGTGACCAACACCTAAGACACTGGCGAAAAAACTGAGGTACTCCCAGTTAGGGGAAGGGTTATATAGGGGCTAAACTTCCTGTCTAGGGTGAGCCAGTGTCTATCACCTAGTGGTGCCTATATAACCCATCAGTGAATACTGAGGCTCTGTGTCCTGTGATGTACGGTAAAGAAAGTTTTTGTGTTATTCATAGTCTCTGAAAAATGGCCAAGAAATCATAAATTCTGCCATGGTATGTAAACTTATGAGCACAACTGTAACTGTGGTAATCTGTTTAAGGTCTCTGAAGAGGACACCCAGCCACAATTAGAGGTTAGAAGAAAGAGGCTCTTTACTGTTAGCGCAATAAAAATGTGACTCCAAGGAAGTGGTACTAGCTGAGAGTGCCGACAACTTAAGAAAACATTTAGATGTCTACCTCAGGAAGAAGATTATAGACTGCTATGGGATTTGTTAGAAAAAAAAAAATCACACACACATTCATAAACATACAGTATCTCACAAAAGTAAAACACCCCTCACATTTTTGTAAATATTTTATTATATCTTTTCATGTGACAACACTGAAGAAATTTAAATTACTAGAGTATCAACACATAGTGGTGATGTGGATACGTATATGGTACTAGGTGCCACGTCCTAACATAATTGTATACAAAGAGAAAAGAATTGGGCTTTGGACTTTCTTGGCACAATAATCACTATAGTTGATATAATTAAAAATTTAATTTAAAGGACAGATACAGAAATCAGTTCATAGCCACACATTTACAATTTATGCACTCCATACATAGCTCTATATTATAGGAATAAATTACAAATATTTTATTATATCTTTTCATGTAACACTGAAGAAATGACACTTTGCTACAATGTAAAGTAGTAAGTATACAGCTTGTACAACAGTGTAAATTTGCTGTCCCCTCAAAATAACTCAACACACAGCCATTAATGTCTAAACTGCTGGCAACAAAAGTAAGTACACCCCTAAGTGAAAATGTCCAAATATTTTGTGTGGCCACCATTATTATCCAGTACTGCCTTAACCCTCTTGGGCATGGATTTCACCAGAGCTTCACAGGTTGCCACTGGAGTCCTCTTCCACTCATCCATGATGACATCATGGAGCTGGTGGATGTTAGAGACCTTGCGCTCCTCCACCTTCTGTTTGAGGATGCCCCACATGCTTGGCTAGTCCATCACCTTTACCCTCAGCTTCTTTAGCAAGGCAGTGGTTGTCTTGGAGTTGTGTTTGGGGTCGTTATCATGTTGGAATACTGCCATGTGGCCAGTCTCTGAAGGGAGGGGATCATGCTCTGCTTCAGTATGTCACAGTACATGTTGGCATTCATGGTTCCGTCAATAAACTGTAGCTCCCCAGTGCCGGCAGCACTCATGCAGCCCCAGACCATGACACTCCCACCACCATGCTTGACTTTAGGCAAGCGACACTTGTCTTTGTACTCCTCACCTGGTTGCCACCACACACGCTTGACATATCTGAACCAAATAAGTTTATCTTGGTCTCATCAGACCACAGGACATGGTTCCAGAAATCCATGTCCTTAGTCTGCTTGTCTTCAGCAAACTGTTTGTGGGCTTTCTTGTGCATCTTTATAAGAGGCTTCCTTCTGGGACGACAGCCATGCAGACCAATTTGATGCAGTGTATGGCGTATGATCTGAGCACTGACAGGCTGACCCCCCCACCCCTTCAACCTCTGCAGCAATGGTGGCAGCACTCATACGTCTATTTCCCGAAGACAACCTCTGGATATGACGCTGAGCACATTCACTCAACTTCTTTGGGCGACCATGGCAAGGCCTGTTCTGAGTGGAATCTGTCCTGTTAAACTGCTGTAAGGTCTTCGCCACCGTGCTCCAGCTCAGTTTCAGGGTGTTGGCAATCTTCTTATAGCCTAGGCCATCTTTATGTGGAGCAACAATTCTTCTTTTCAGATCCCCAGAGAGTTCTTTGCCATGAGGTGCCATGTTGAACTTCCAGTAACCAGTAGAGTGAGAGCGATAACACCAAATTGAACACACCTGCTCCCCATTTACACCTGAGACCTTGAAACACTAACGAGTCACATGACATCGGGGAGGGAAAATGGCTAATTGGGCCCAATTATGACATTTTCACTTAAGGGTGTACTCAATTTTGTTGCCAGCGGTTTAGACATTAATGGCTGTGTGTTGAGTTATTTTGAGGGGACAGCAAATTTACACTGTTATACAAGCTGTAGACTCACTATTTTACATTGTAGCAAAGTGTCATTTCTTCAGTGTTGTCGTATAAAAAGATATAATAAAATATTTACAAAAATGTGAGGGGTGTACTCACTTTTGTGATATACTGTATGTTGAAATGGATGAACTTGTGTCTGGGTGGACCTGGTGCTTTTTTAACCTTATAAATGTAACTATGTATGAAAAAAAAGGAATGTTCATATGTGGGGAATGGACTATATGCATATATGCAGAGATACATTTTGATAATAAGGATGCTAATTTTGATTATTCTAAGCAATTAGATATCAATAGTTTTGCTATACATCATAAGCAGTGTAACAAATAATTTTCCTATGCAATTTAAAGTCTAAGTCTAAGAACAAAAATGGATAATAACACAGCTTTCCAGTCCTTTTTTGTGGTAGCTGCATTAGTTATCACTTTTCACACCTTTCAACACCTTCCTCACTTCTCTAGGGGAGGTGTTTTGTCGTCCACACAGATAGGAACAATGCTAACTGATAACAGCAGAGGCAGAGAGTACAGGAAATTATTAGCTACAGTAAAACGATTTCTGTCTGGCTTGATGAACAGCTTTTTTTGTTGGTACTTGTCGAACAGATATAATTAAAGCTTTCAATTGTATATTTAACAGACCAAAAGAGGACAAATAAGAGACATTTATTGTTAGAGTTTACATACACTTTAAAGTATACTGTAAAGAAAAAAAAGGTAGTTGAGGATCTGATTTGTGAAACATGTGCTTATAAATTCAGGCAGACAGCTTTGTGATTTGTGTCATATTAAAACCAAATCCCCTAAGGGGCTAAATGTAAAAAAAGTATCAGTTTCAAATAAGTCCTCACAGAGACCATGCTGATCACATCCACCTACCAAGAGAAAGCTCTTGGATATATAGGTGATCAACATTACAACTAAAAGGCCTAAATCAAGAGTTAAAATGAGGGTTTTTCTGTAACAGTATACTGTGAGAACTCCTGGTTCAAATACAAACATTGGGTAAATAATTGGATGGGCTTGCACTATCCTTGTGTTGATTTGGTATATAAAGCAAAGTTCTCTGAGCATGTACTTAGCTTCCATGCCCATGGCGTGGGCAAAACTCACCAATGCACAGATGATGGTTCAGCTCTAGTTTATGCAAGCATTTGGAGCATCTTTAAAGTGAGGTCCCCCACCAAAATATTAAAAGTCAGCAGCTACAAATACTGAAGTTGCTGACTTTTAATATTAGGACACTTACCTGTCCAGGGATCAAGCGATGTCGACACCCCCGACGATTTTTCAATTGGCTCTTATGTGCTGCCACCGCCATTCCTTATAAGGGAAACTGGCAGTGAAGCCTTGTGGCTTTACAGCTGGTTCCCTATGGCGCATGCATGAAGCGCGCTGTGGTTTGTGAATGGCCTGGTGGCATGGGAAGGAGGAGGGTCAGATACCAAATGACTGGGGAATGGAATGTGAAGGACTGCCAACATCCTATATTATAAACTAGGGATGAGCTTCGAGTTCGAGTCGAACTCGTGTTCTACTCGAACATTGGCTGTTCGCAAGTTCGCCGAACAGCGAACAATTTGGGGTGTTCGCGGCAAATTCGAATGCCGCGGAACACCCTTAAAAAGTCTATGGGAGAAATCAAAAGTGCTAATTTTAAAGGCTTATATGCAAGTTATTGTCATAAAAAGTGTTTGGGGACCCGGGTCCTGCCCCAGGGGACATGGATCAATGCAAAAAAAAGTTTTAAAAACGGACGTTTTTTCAGGAACAGTGATTTTATTAATGCTTAAAGTCAAACAATAAAAGTGTAATATCCCTTTAAATTTCGTACCTGGGGGGTGTCTATAGTATGCCTGTAAAGGGGCGCATGTTTCCTGTGTTTAGAACAGTCTGACAGCAAAATGACATTTGGAAGGAAAAAACTCATTTAAAACTACCCGCGGCTATTGCATTGCTGACAATACACATAGAAGTTCATTGATAAAAACGGCATGGGAATTCCCCACAGGGCAACCCCGAACCAAAAAAAAAAAAAAAAAATGATGTGGGGGTCCCCCTAAATTCCATACAAGGCCCTTCAGGTCTGGTATGGATATTAAGGGGAACCCCGCGCCAAAAAAAAAAAAAAAACGGCGTGGGGTCCCCCTAAAAATCCATACCAGACCCTTATCCGAGCACGCAACCTGGCAGGCCGCAGGAAAAGAGGGGGGGACGAGAGTGCGGCCCCCCACCCTCCTGAACCGTACCAGGCCACATGCCCTCAACATTGGGAGGGTGCTTTGGGGTAGCCCCCCAAAACACCTTGTCCCCATGTTGATGAAGACAAGGGCCTCATCCCCACAACCCTGGCCGGTGGTTGTGGGGGTCTGCGGGCGGGGGGCTTATCGGAATCTGGAAGCCCCCTTTAACAAGGGGACCCCCAGATCCCGGCCCCCCCCCCTGTGTGAAATGGTAAGGGGGTACTTACCCCTACCATTTCACTAAAAAACTGTCAAAAATGTTAAAAATGACAAGAGACAGTTTTTGACAATTCCTTTATTTAAATGCTTCTTCTTTCTCCTTCATCTTCTTCTGGTTCTTCTGGCTCTTTTGGTTCTTCCTCCGGCGTTCTCGCCCAGCATCTCCTCCGCGGCGTCTTCTTCTTCTCCTCGGGCCGCTCCGCACCCATGGCATGGGGGAGGAGGCTCCCGCTCTTCTCTTCATCTTCTTCTCTTCTTCATCTTCTTCTTCATCTTCTTCTTCTTCTTCTTCTCTTCTTCCTTCTTCTCTTCTTCATTTCTTCTCCGGGCCGCTCCGCAGCCATGCTGGCATGGTGGGAGGCTCCCGCTGTGTGACAGCGTCTCTTCGTCTGACGGTTCTTAAATAACGGGGGCGGGGCCATCCGGTGACCCCGCCCCCCTCTGACGCACGGTGACTTGACGGGACTTCCCTGTGACGTCACGGGGAATGCCACAGGGAAGTCCCGTCATGTCCCGTGCGTCAGAGGGGGGCGGGGTCACCGGGTGGCCCCGCCCCCCGTTATTTAAGAACCGTCAGACGAAGAGACGCCGTCACACAGCGGGAGCCTCCCACCATGCCAGCATGGCTGCGGAGCGGCCCGGAGAAGAAATGAAGAAGAGAAGAAGGAAGAAGAGAAGAAGAAGAAGAAGAAGATGAAGAAGAAGATGAAGAAGAGAAGAAGATGAAGAGAAGAGCGGGAGCCTCCCCCCCCATGCCATGGGTGCGGAGCGGCCCGAGGAGAAGAAGATAGAAGACGCCGCGGAGGAGATGCTGGACGAGAACGCCGGAGGAAGAACCAGAAGAGCCAGAAGAACCAGAAGAAGAAGAAGATGAAGGAAGAAAGAAGAAGCATTTAAATAAAGGAATTGTCAAAAACTGCCTCTTGTCATTTTTAACATTTTTGACAGTCTTTTAGTGAAATGGTAGGGGTAAGTACCCCCTTACCATTTCACACAGGGGGGGGGGCTGGGATCTGGGGGTCCCCTTGTTAAAGGGGGCTTCCAGATTCCGATAAGCCCCCCGCCCGCAGACCCCCACAACCACCGGCCAGGGTTGTGGGGATGAGGCCCTTGTCTTCATCAACATGGGGACAAGGTGTTTTGGGGGGCTACCCCAAAGCACCCTCCCAATGTTGAGGGCATGTGGCCTGGTACAGTTCAGGAGGGGGGGGGCGCACTCTCGTCCCCCCCTCTTTTCCTGCGGCCTGCCAGGTTGCGTGCTCGGATAAGGGTCTGGTATGGAATTTAGGGGGAACCCCACGTCAATTTTTTTTTTAAATTTTGGCTGGGGTTCCCCTTAATATCCATACCAGACCTGAAGGGCCTTGTATGGAATTTAGGGGGACTCCCACATCATTTTTTTTTTTAATTTTGGTTTGGGGTTGCCCTGTGGGGAATTCCCATGCCGTTTTTATCAATGAACTTCTATGTGTATTGTCGGCAATGCAATAGCCGTGGTAGTTTTAAATGTGTTTTTTCCTTCAAAATGTCATTTTGCTGTCAGACTGTTCTAAACACGGGAAACATGCGCCCCTTTACAGGCATACTATAGACACCCCCCAGGTATGAAATTTAAAGGGATATTACACTTTTATTGTTTGACTTTAAGCATTATTAAAATCACTGCTCCTGAAAAAACGGCCGTTTTTAAAACTTTTTTTTGCATTGATTCATGTCCCCTGGGGCAGGACCCAGGTCCCCAAACACTTTTATTGACAATAACTTGCATATTAGCCTTTAAAATTAGCACTTTTGATTATTCATGTTCGTGTCCCATAGACTTTAACGGTGTTCGCGTGTTCGAACAAATTTTTTTCCTGTTCGCATGTTCTGGTGCGAACCGAACAGGGGGGTGTTCGGCTCATCCCTAGTGTTGACCAGGCAAGGATACTGAGGAATGCTCCTCATACTGACCGATTTCCCTCCTAAACGTGGATGCCAAGATTTTGGAAAAGATCCTGGCAAACAGGTTGTTCATGGTATTGGAGGAGGTGGTCCACCCAGATCAAACTGGGTTTTTTGACCTGGGAAGGGTACCAACATCAATCTCAGCCACCTCTTCTTTAATATGTCTGTAACATATGAAAACAGCGGTAAGCAGGTCATCGCCTCATTGGACGCCGAAAAGGTGCTTGACTCGCTGGAATGGGTCTTCCTGTGGGAAGTACTGAGTCGGTTTGGATTCGGAGGTTTCTCCGATGGCTCCATATGCTCTACTGGGCACCCCTGGCACGTATTCGAACCAATGACAGGCTGTTGGCGTCCTTCCCACTACAGAAGGGCACACGTCAGGGCTGTCCTTTGTCACGCTTGAACCCCTGGCAATCCTAATTAGGAACTCAGAGAGGGTGAGGGGTTTGAAGGTGGGATCCCTGGAAGAGAAAATTTCTCTATATGTAGATGACACCCTACTGTATCTGCAGGACGCGGGCGAGTCGTTGAAGGCAGCACTAGAGATATTTGATACATTTGGTAAATTTTCAGGAATACGTATTAATTGGTCCAAATCAGATTTCTTTCCATTGGACCCTCAGGCCCGTGACCCTAGTATAGACGTATCTCTTCTCTAGGATGATCAATTTAAGTATCTGGGTATCCAGGTCAGGAGGGGGCTGACAAGCTTTAGTGAATTTAATCTGCTCCCGGTCATTACCCAACTTCGGACCAGGTGCGCCCTCCCCGCATCTGAACCTTATGGGCCACATAAATCTTCTGAAGATGCTGTTTCTTCCAAAATGTTTATATGTGTTTCGCAACAGTCCTACCTGGATACCCAATTCCTTTTTTGCAGAGGTGGATAGGTGTGTAGGCTCCTTTATTTGGGGGGGAGCAAACCCCAGACTGGCTAGATCGAGTCTGACACTTCCTGTCCGCTGCGGGGGCCTAGCGCTGCCAAATGATCTAACCTACTTTTGGGCGGCTGTGCTGGTTACAGTCCGGTGGTGGTATGTTCTCTCCAAGGGTAACGCTGCTGTATGCCTGGAGGTGGCTGTTCTTGGTTCACTCCGGGAGCTGGGCAACTTAGGATATAGGGGACGTCAGGTGTATGACAACCTCCCGTTACCTACTAAACAACCCTTAAAGTTGAACGGTGGCCAGGCGGGGACTTGTAAGTCCTCAGCTGGTCCCCCCTCTGTCCTCTATGGGGAAACCCTAATCTTCCACATTTTAGGACGGTGCCGGACCCGCTGATCTGAGCCAGACATGGTGTTAAGACTCTCAGTGACGTTATCTCGGTGGCTGCCTTGTTACCATTCACGACTTTTCAAACTAAACACCAGTTACCGGGGTGGATGTTCTTCAGGTACCTACAGCTGCGTCACGCCACCAGGGCCCAATTCCCAACGCTAATTAGACTGAAAATGGATCCTATTGAGGAGGTGCTGGCTCAAGAGAAATTAGAAAAACCCCTATCTGTCCTGTATCTGGATCTGCTAAAGACTGACTCCACTAAAGTAGACAGGCTTTGGGATCAGTGGAAGGCGGACATACCCGACTTAGATAAAGAGGACTGGGATGACTGCTTGGGGGATAGCGCCGCTTTATTGATATCCTCCAGAGAAAGGCTGATACAGGTCAAATTCTTACATGGTCTATTATACTCCCTAAAGGCTTCATAAAGTCTATCCACAACGATCACAGGACTGCCCCGATGTCAAAACTGTGTAGGCACATATTTCCACATGTTTTGGAGTTGCCCGAAAATTGCTAAACATTGGGCTGAGATAGTGGACTCTGTCAACGATCGCCTTCAGCTAGACCTCCCCTTATCCCCAGATCTGGTGCTTCTGGGTATTCAAGATGATAAACAAAGGCCCAGACACACAAAATTACTACTAACTTACCTTTTCTTCTACGCGAAGAGGGAGATTGTATTGTGCAGGAATGTCCCCTCCCCCCCTCCGTTGGATCATGGGAGAACTCATTCAATGCCGTACTTCCACTGTACAAATTAACATACCTAAATAGGAATTGCCCCAGCATAGACAGGAGTAATCCTGAGGGAAGAAACCTGATATATGGGGAAGTAGTACCTTAGCCACTCCTGCTTGAGTGATTTGGATGGGATCCTGTTATATAGATGATATGAAGTATCACAAAAGGGTGCACATTTCCTCTGTCTCTTCTAGTATAAAACTCACCTGTACTGTGTATTTGATTTGGTCCATGTTGGACAACTGTTGTATCATGCTTTGACTCTTTGTCTAAATAAAGGAATATTTTGCTATAAAAAAAAAATAAAAGTGGCACCCAGTTGCCTTTTATATATTTCTATACCTGCATACTTTATTCTGTCTAAAAAGTCCAAGGGGGCGGCTCCTCATGCACTAGTTGCACGCTTTCCATGTTCAAAAACAGATATCCACTCCCCCCGAAAGGTGCCAAATGTGGCAGCAGAGGGGGGGGAAGCAAACAAGGGGAGCTTCCCCTTTTGGGTGGAGCTCTGCTTTAATGAACCACAAATTGCTGACCTGGCAGTTTGAAGACCCAAGTTACCTGTGTCACTGGATAACAGGAGATGGTATTCTCAGATAAGAGGAATTATTGCGTGTGTCCTTTTTGAATTGGTAGCTCAGTCTCAGGTAATGGTGGTGTATGAAGGAGCAGGTAATGCTATGTACGATAAAGCAAATTATTCCTGGATGGCTTTTATTGTAAATGGTAAAGCATGTTATAAGGGTGAGTGAAAAAGGGGATAATTAACAGATTAGTTACAAACCGCGCTCCCTTTAAAGTGCAAATAATTGACTAACAATCACAAAAATACAAGTATTACAAGTGAAAATGATTTTTACAAAAATTGTGAGAAATACTGTGTCAATAGTGACAACCATCAATAGCTTTCAACTAGAGTCCAGTCAAAAAGCATCAAAAAACATCAAAGTGTGCGATATTAAGCAGTGAAAACAAAAGATCAAAAATTCAAAAACAAATAGTGTTCAGAAAATAGTATGCATTTTCAAAAATTCTGGGTAAATCCTCCTAGTATTCGGCAAACAACAAGGGAACAGTAATCCATCACCATCACTGGCCACACAGCCTACTCACCAGATTGTGGTGACTCCCAGGAGTCAAAAGCACTTCAAAGACATACCAGAAAGCTTCACATGATCACGGCTTGGTCAAGGTGCTGGAAATCAGGAACGCTGTGACTGCATGAATACTGGATGGATTTAGATGAACTCTCGGATCTCATAGAAGACCATTAGTGCCATAAATGGGAAGAGAATGAATGGAAAACTCCTATCGTGAAATAAGCCAAAAATTTACTAAACAGGCTAAAAACAGGCTAAAAAACCTGCATGAACCACAAGTGGGTTTGTGCGGACAATCAAACAACGAATGTAGCTACAAAGCTGTGTAGCATGCGGAAGTGGTGTGTCACGTTTGGTAAATCTGACCGGTTTCGTCAGTACATTCTGACGTCATCAGGGATCGTATGTACGGACACGTCGCTTCCTTAAATTACAAACTTCAATTGAAGGTGTCCAATCCGGTGCCATCCCATCCAAATATGAGATTAGGATAAGCTAGAGGACCATTGAGATAAATGGAGGCTGCCATCTTGTGGCCAAAAACCCAAAGAACAGTTACAAAAATATAGTGAACATCTGAACTGCCATCTTGTGGATACATGCCAAATTACACAACTAAATAAATTTATTTGGAAAGAAGATGCATTAAAATAAAATACAATTAAATTAAAATGAAAATACAAATTAAGATTTAGGGATGGAATTGAATTCTCAATCACAGAGAATATTCTAAAAATATGGGATAATACTGAAATGGATTACCCTCTCACAGTATAAATCAATAATTGGACAAATAACAATTCAAGTCAATATCAACATTAATACCTGCCGGAGTAAGTGTGTTCAATCTATATATCCATTCTGTTTCATTTTGTGATATTCTCTGAACCATATTTCCTCCCCTCCAGTCAACATCCAAACATCCAGCTTGTCTATCCCAAAAAATTGGGCCAAGCTGGGATCTTGACGGTGGTGGATTCTGAAGTGGTTAGAGAGACTGTGTTTCTGAAAAACATTTTTTATGTTTGTAAGGTGTTCATTGATGCGTGTGCAGAGATTTCTCTTAACCCACATGGGCAGGTGATAAGGTATGTGACATGGGTGGATTTGCATGTGATGAATTTATCTATCTTGTAATCTTTGCCCGTGGTAAAGGATGTGAAGTTTTCCACTTTCCCCATGTTGTTCCTAGTTAATTCCATTTCAGTCTCATCTCATATTTTTAGAATATTCTCTGTGATTGAGAATTCAATTCCATCCCAAAATCTTAATTTTTATTTTCATTTTCATTTTCATTTTATTTTATTTTAATTTATCTTCTTTCCAAATAAATTTATTTAGTTGTGTAATTTGGCATTTATCCACAAGATGGCAGTTCAGATGTTCACTATATTTTTGTAACTGTTTTTTGGGGGGGGGTTTTGGCCACAAGATGGCAGCCTCCATTTATCTCAATGGTCCTCCAGCTTATCCTAATCTCATAATTGGGTGGGATGACACCGGATTGGATACCTTCAATTGACGTTTGTAATTTAAGAAAGCGATGTGTCTGTACGTACGATTCCTGATGACGACAGAACGTACTGACGAAACCGGTTAGACTTACCGAACGTGCCACGCCACTTCTGCTTGCTACGCAGCTTCGTAGCTAGGTTCGTTGTTTGATTGTCCGCACAAACCCGCTTGTGGTTCATGCAGGTTTTTTAGCCTGATTAATACATTTTTGGCTTATTTCACGTTAGGAGTTTTCCATTAATTCTCTTCCCATTTATGGCACTAATAGTCTTCTATAAACAATCTCCATCCGAGAGTTCATCTACATCCATCCAGTATTCATGCAGTCACAGCGTTCCTGATTTCCAGCACCTGGACCAGGCCGTGATAGTGTGAAGCTTTCTGGCATGTCTTTGAAGCGCTTTTGACTCCTGTAATGGGAGTCACCACAATCTGGTGAGTAGGCTGTGTGGCCGGTGATGGTGATGGATTACTGTTCCCTTGATGTTTGCCGAATACTAGGAGGATTTATCCAGAGGTTTTGAAAATCCATACTATTTTCTGAACATTATTTGTTTTTGAATTTTTGATCTTTTATTTTCACTGCTTGATATCCCACACTTTGATGTTTTTTGATGCTTTTTGACTGGACTCTAGCAGAAAGCTATAGATGATTGTCATTATTGACACAGTATTTCTCACAATTTTTGTGATTATCATTTTCACTTGTAATATTTGTATTTTTGTGTTTGTTAGTCAATTATTTGCACTTGCACTTTAAAGGGAGCACGGTTTGTAATTAATCTGTTAATTATCCCCTTATTCCTGGATGGCTGCACTGAAATAATGACTAAAAGCTAACATTTGCACCAAATGCGTCTACCTCTTTGTCCCCCGCTTCATCTGTTAACCACCTGTCACATGAAGCTTCAATAAAGAGGATTTTTGGAAGTGCATCCATCCAGAATCACTTGCTTTACGATGCACAGCATGCGAGCTGGGCTAGCACCCAGCTACTGTGTGTGGGGATCAACTGGAGACACACTCACCTGGAGCAGCTTTCTTTGTTTCATTAATTCTGTGTATGCCTTACAGGAACTCACTTATTTTTAAAAAGGTTTGTGCACATGAGCATCCTTTAAGCTTGTTTTCTAAAAACATGTGCCACAATATGTGCAGCATTTTGGAGTGTGGATTTTCATATATGAAAATATTCTGGTTGGATGTTTAAGATTATAAATATGCCTGTATTGAAAAGTTAAAGCGGAACTTCAGTAATTTTTTCATCTTTCCATCTATTAAATCTTCTGCCCTTGTTGTTTTAACTTTGGATAGTAAAACTTTTTTTTTCTGGCAGTAAATACCTTTTCAGACCACTTTCTGTTTCTTGTTTGGAAAAAAGCCTATGCTTATGACATCATGCACATCTCTAGCTCTCACTGGTGAGAGTTTGCCAGGAAGGGAGGGGGATGAGTAATAAGAGGGCCAATGAGAGCTGCAGAGTTGGAGGTGTGCCTTTGTGTGTCTGTGTAAATCCAGGAAATGAACAGGCAGCAGCTTCAGCTGCCCACAGTTATAATGATAGCAGCCATAGGAGGGAGATTGCTGCACCATATTTGGCAAGTACAGTATCACAGTATATATAAAATAATATGCAAAGTGGTCGGAGGGAAGCTTCAGAATGGCTAATATGTTTTTATTACAAATTATGTGAGCAAACTGCAGTTCCTCTTTAACATATGCATGAAATCATGGACACAAGTTATTAATTTATACAATGATACAGATCTCTCATAGTGAAATCTAGATTTACAACCTAGATGCAAATCATGTATGGAAGTTGTTTGAAAAGCAAAAACTAGGAGAACCCAGTGTGAAAAAGTTATTTTTGTCTGGGAATGGTATGGTTAAATAATCTGCTTGGAATATCATCCTGGATATGGTATTCATAGAAGCCAATAGAAGGATTTTTTCTTAGCTAGTATCTGAGGTATTTAAGCTCAGAGGGGAATAATTAACATTTAGCATTAGTTTGTTTATTAGTGTGCATGTGAGTATGCAGATCTATTTTAAGGTGGTGGCATATATGGGGTTTTTTAATAATATGGATTTATAATATTTGGTATAGTAGAGAGTTTGCCGAATATTACTTGGCTTCTATTCTTGTCTGTCTATTGTTTTAAGTATTGTATTTTTTGAGAATTTGCACTGCATCTGTTGTAGTATTTTCCCTTGTCTTAAGATGACACACGGGTGTAGAACAATTAAAGCAATAGAATAACATGGGAAAGATGGGAAAGTGATATTGTATTTATATTTTACACTAAATACTCTGTACTGAACTAATAATAAATAAATCTATGTAATCTGTTGTGCTGTATCACAAACTGATACCAAACAGTAAATATGTACATATGTACAATATGTACATGAACCACAGTGCTACTATTCATAAAACCAATAAATAATAAAATATATTGTGGTAGTGTGAGGACCTGTCTATATATGTAGAAAGGCAATCTGGAACAGGTTTTGGAGACAACCTGCACATTGATGGTGCAGGTGTGTGCTGGGTTCTTAGGCTAATCGGAACTAGGGTTTTGGCTCCATCTTTCTGAGAAGTCTTGGTGTGGTTGCAAGGAAACAGCGAGAAAGATGCACAGTGCTGTCTAGGACAGGACAGACAGAGCCCTGAGCCAGAGAGACAGAGCAACAGGGAGCTGCAGGAAAGAGACAGAGAGCTGACAGAGGTACAACGTTTGTGCGCGAGCACTGGAATGTTGCGTTAGATGGTCAGGAGGACCAAGGCATGAGGTCTAAGCAGCAGGGCTACCAAAGATAGCCAGGGGGCTGAATATTGTTAATTTCATATTGAAGGTGGAAACTCCCTCATAGGGATATTGACTGATGTGAAGTTTTTCTTTGTTTTTTCAATAAAAGTGGGCAAAGAAGCCCTTAAAAGGCAACTTACTGGCGAGAGCTACATTTGAGTTATCCCACCCCCATGTTGTCACAGTGTGAAGATAATAACTCTTAAAAATTAAAAGTAGTAGTGATAAACAAAAAACACTAAAATATAATTAGTAGATATTAAACGTTAAAAAGTGCATATCCTCAGTAGTGCAAAAACTCAATTGACAATTTTGTTTTAAAATGCAATTATGCAATTACATAGTCTAAGGTGTAAAATATCCCTCTGTTTGACCAGGATCTATTTTGTGCTGCAATCTACTATAATGTTCCATCAACATTCAAACCTTCATGTGAGTAAAATCACCAGATTTTTATCAATCCTTATGTTAACACTAACAAAAAGGTCACATGCAGTCATTCTTGAGAAAGTCCATAATGAGGAAGCACATCAGGCAGATGCCTTAACCTGCATGAATACATGATTTAATTTCACAATTTTTGAAATTCATCCTTACACACAATATTTTTATTCTCAGTGGCTCCCATTATTCTCCAGGTGTAAGGAGTGGCAATGTGCCCTATTGTACACAAACTGTGTAAATTATGACAAAAATATAATCACATTTATATCTATATAAAAAAAAAATTCCAAAGCCCAGTCACAAGACATTTAGTAAAATGTCAACTACAATGTCTATTGTTGGCTGTAGTGAACATGATTCGACCAAACCCTTGGGGTGAGGATGGCTTGGAGAAAAAGGTCCTTTAAGTACAGGCAATATATTAAGGCTATACCGACCCCAGGGCTCATCGACAAACTCAGTTTTGCACCATTTCTATAATAAGTTCTGATATAAGATTTGTAATAGGAGGTCTATATAAACCCCCTATTCCAATTTTGTTTCCCTATGGCATTCTCATTTATCTTTACAGATATTTTTGTACAGGACACCGGAAACGTGTCCTGAAGGACAGGTATTTATCCCAGTGTTTGGGTTGTGATCATTAAGGAAGACAGTTTGAAGATATTGTCAAATACTCAAGTTCTCACCCATGCATGGTTCTAGGTTAATCTAGCTGGAGAGGAGAGAAATAGTTTTTAGTACTATTTAGAATGATAAGTCTTTAGTAGGGACCCAGAATTTCAGAGGTTCAAAGAGTTTTGGGTGGGAAGAACCTCCAAACCCTGATTACAGAGACTTTGGTCCAGTAGAGTTAACCCAAGTGCCTCAGTGTCCAGAAAAGGAAGAGAAAACAGACAGCTGGTGGCAGTGAGAGAATGAGTTGGACACCTTTGTGAACAGGGTGAACTGAGCTTAGGATTGAGCCACAGTGGCCGAGCAATGAAAACCTCTTCCTTGGGACCCCTGAAGACAACGAAAAACCCCAAAACCACAGAGTGGGACTAGTATGGTGGTGGTGCACCTTTAACTAGTTTGGCAATTTTGAACCTGAGTATAAACTATTTGATGTTCTTTGTTTGCTGAAGACCAGCTAAGTTTTGTTCTGTTTGCCTGTTTCTGACAATAAAAGGACGGTTTGCTTTTAACAACATGGCTGGCTGAAGATCCCGGGCTATGTCATATCACAGTTTGCATAGCTTGTCTTTGATTGGGATATGATGGGTGACATATTTGGTCCCACTATGCCCCCCCTTCTCTTCTAATATGGGTACAACGTCCTTATAATTTCCTTGTCTTTATCCTCTACGGTCAGGGAAGGGTGTGTGCAGTTACCAATGGTTACAAAGAGGCAGATATGGATTGCAGACAGACAAAGTGGCTTTTGTGTTGCAGAGAAGGTTATACACAGTTACCGATTGTTACAGTGAGGCAGATGTGGATTGCAGACAGGCAAAGTGCCTTTTGTGTTACAGGGAAGGGTATACACAGTTACAGATTGTTACAGTGAGGCAGATGTGGATTGCAGACAGGCAAAGTGGCTTTTGTATTACAGGGAAGGGTAGACACAGTTACCGATTGTTACAGTGAGGCAGATGTGGATTGCAGACAGGAAAGGGGCTTTTGTGTTGCAGGCTAGGGTGTATGCAATTAAATAAGGAAAACACATGAAGTCCAGCGCTCAGGATATTTGTGTAGAAAACAAAATGCAATGTGCAACAGGCGTAAATTGTATGTTTTAATAAAACAGTGATAAACCTGTCATAGATAATACTCTAAGGTAACAGTAGTAACTACTAGTGAAACCAAGTTAAACACTGTAATAAAAACACATAATCGTAGAGGAAACCATACACACAATAACACAGTATTAAAAAATGTGTGTATGTTTTCCTCTACGATTATGTGTTTTTATTACAGTGCTTCTTAACTTGGTTTCACTACTAGTTACTACTGTTACCTTAGAGTATTATCTATGACAGGTTTATCACTGTTTTATTAAAACATACAATTTACGCCTGTTGCACATTGCATTTTGTTTTCTACACAAATATCCTGAGCGCTGGACTTCATGTGTTTTCTTTGTTATGATCTGTTTCTATCAGTTACGGTTTGTCTGGCTGCACGGGTTATTGTTGATGGTTTCCCCTCTCTACATTGTGTATGTGCTGTGCGGAATATACAGATTTTATGTGTTATACAGCACATGTGTTGTTATAAACTCTCCCAGTGGTCCACCACTGGTGCTGGGTTATTACTTTGTGTTTTTTTTTTTTGTATGCAATTAAATGAAGGAGTAGAGCAGAGAAGGGATGATAATGGAGATGATGATGATGATGAGGTGTTCCTGTGTTGAAAATGTACCCTTGTTGAAAGAGCCAGGCACTTAACGCCAAAGTTGAATCTTTCATGAAAGATTCTTAAACATCAAAGAAATTTTACATGTTTTCTTGTAAGTAATGTTTAGATCATGATAATTTAAATCATGTCTAGGATGACTAAGCTTTATTAATATATGCACCCTTGTAGGGGCATCTTGGTAAACTTTTTTGCAGGCAATCTTGAATATATTACATGTGTGTGAGTAAACATAAAGCTATACTGTCAAAATATCTTATGTATTATATTTCATTCTTCTTTTTCAAGTATTTTCTTAAGTTTTCCATGAGAGATGGTACACAGGAGAAACATAGTAATATGGTATTGCATGGTATCCTCCAAACCCAGAAGACGCCATTTTTGGGGAAACTCGTCAGGCAGAGTTTACGCGTAACATCATTGCAGCTGGCAAGACGGGTGACACTGCGGCTGGCTTGTTTGTTATACACTGCTTGTGATTTACAGCCTTATCGTAAGTGTCATTTTGTATTTTAAATAAAATTGACCATACTATTTTATGCTATGAGCGTTCTCCCTGTTTACATTTCATACATACTTGTATGGTGAGTGGCTTTTCCCAAGGGACGCTTGAGTTCATTTACACCAGCAAGAGAGCCATAGCATGAATGTGTTATAATTGAAGCATCCACTGTGGAGATTGAGTGCTGGTTTGTCTGATCTCTGTAACTGAGATCAATGCTGTCTGGTAAGAGGCTGCCCTTTTCATTTTAAGGAGCACTGGAGCACTTTTTGAGTGGAAACTTGCTTATGAGCACTTTATATTTGGCACATTTATATTGGACTTTTATTATTTAAATCAATAAGATGGTTTTGATGGACTATAGATTTTTGATTACACATCGACGCATATTAAGTAATATTGTATGTTTGTATTTATCATTGTCACTTGCACTTTTCATTCGCACCATCTTCATGTAGTAT